>CM059784.1:24115000-25360000 GCA_030435695.1 Brachymystax lenok tsinlingensis | reverse complement strand
GGCACCATGGTGTTGAACGCTGAGCTGTAGTCAATAAACTTCACATAGGTGTTCCATTTGTCCAGGTGGGAAAGGCCAGTGTGGAGTGCGATTGAAATTGCGTAATTTTTGGATCTGTTGGGGCAGTATGCGAATTGAAATGGGTCTAGGGTTTCCGGGATGATGGTGTTGATGTGAGCCATGACCAGCCTTTCAAAGCGCTTCATGGCTACCGACGTGAGTGCTACGGGGCGGTAGTCATTTAGGTAGGTTACCTTCACTTTCTTGGGCACAGGGATTATGGTGGTCTGCTTGAAACATGTAGGTACTACAGACTCGGTCAGGGAGAGGTTGAAAATGTCAGTAAAGACACTTGCCAGTTGGTCTGTGCATGCTCTGAGTCCACATCCTGGTAATCCGTATGGCCCCACGGCCTTATGAATGTTGACCTGTTTAAAGGTCTTGCTCACATCGGCTACGGAGAGATTGATCACACAGTCGTCCGGAACAGCTGGTGCTCTCATGCATGCTTCAGTGTTGCTTGCCTCGAAGCGAGCATAAAAGGCATATAGCCCATCTGGTAGGCTCGCGACACTGGGCAGCTCACAGCTGGGTTTCCCTTTGTAGTCCATAATAGTTTGCAAGCCCTGCCACATCTGACGAGCATCAGAGCTGGTGTAGTAGGATTCAATCTTAGTCCTGTAATGACTTTTTGCCTGTTTGATGGTTCGTCTGATGGCATAGCAGTGTTTTATTATAAGAGTCCGGATTAGTATCCCGCTCCTTGAAAGCATCAGCTCTAGCTTTTAGCTTGGTGCCGATGTTGCCTGTAATCCATCGCTTCTGGTTGGGATATGTACGTACGGACACTGTTGGGACAACGTCGTCAATGCACTTATTGATGAAGCCGGTGACTGAGGTGATATACTCCTCAATGCCATTGGATGAATCCCGGAACATATTCCAGTCTGTGCTAGCAAAACAGTCCTGTAGCGTAAGCATCCACGTCACCTGACCACTTCGGTATTGAGCGAGTCACTGGTACTTCCTGCTTTAGTTTTTGCTTGTAAGCAGGAATCAGGAGGATAGAATTATGGTCAGATTTGCCAAATGGGGGGCCTCACAAGTGGCGCAGTGGTCTAAGGCACTGCATCGCAATGCTAGCTGTGCCACTAGAGATTCTGGGTTTGAGTCCAGGCTCTGTCACAGCCATCCGTGACCGGGAGACCCATGTGGTGGCGCACAATTGGCCCAGCTTCGTCCGGGCTAGGGGAGGGTTTGGCCGACAGGGATGTCCTTGTCCCATCGCGCACTAGCAACTCCTGTGGTGGGCCGGGCACAGTGCACACTGACATGGTCGCCAGGTGTACAGTGGTTCCTCTGACATATCGGTGTGGCTGGCTTCAGGGTTAAGTGGGCATTGTGTCAAGAAGCAGTGCAGTTTGGTTGGGTTGTGTTTCGGAGGATGCACAGCTCTCGACTTTCGCCTCTCCCGAGTCCGTATGGGAGTTGCAGCGATGAGACAAGACTGTAATTACCAATTTGGTTACCACGAAACTGGGGAGAAAAAGGGCAACAAAAAAATTGCATCGTGATAAATAACAAATCTTTGCCAAATGGAGGGCGAGGAAGAGCTTTGTATGCGTCTCTGTGTGTGGAGTAAAGGTGGTCTAGAGTTTTTTTTCCTCTGGTTGCATGCTAGTAGAAATTAGGTAAAATGGATTTAAGTTTGCCTGCATTAAAGTCCCCGGCCACTAAGAGCATTGCTTCTGGATGAGCATTTTCTTGTTTGCTTATGGCCTTATACAGCTCGTTGAGTGCGGTCTTAGTGCCAGCATCGGTTTGGGGTTGTAAATAGACAGCTACGAAGAATATAGATGAGAACTCTCTTGGTAAATAGTGTGGTCAACAGCTTATCGTGAGGTACTCTACCTCAGGCGAGCAATACCTTGAGACTTCCTTAATATTAGACATTGCGCAACAGCTGTTATTGACAAATAGATACACACCACCACCCCTCGTCTTACCGGACGTAGCTGTTCTGTCCTGCCGATGCACGGAAAACCCAGCCAACTGTATATTATCCGTGTCGTCGTTCAGCCACAACTCGGTGAAACATAAGATATTAGCGTTTTTAATGTCCCGTTGGTAGGATAGTCTCGAATGGAGCTCATCCAGTTTATTCTCCAGTGATTGCATGTTGGCCAATAGAACGGATGGTAGAGGCGGGTTACCCACTTGCCGACCAATACTCACAAGCCACCCGGATCTTTTTGGCTTGCAGTCACTAAACCAGGGGACCAATAGAAGCAGTCTGATCCATGGCCTCTCAGGACTCTCATCACCATGGCCCTGCAGTTTGAGATAATTTGATCCCCTCACGGCACACACTGATGTCCACAGAGGCTTACAGACACATAGCTACTCTACTGCCTCGCTAAGCCCTTCCTAATGCACTAGGCCTCTGAGGCTCCACTCACAGAATCCCCCGATACCACAGAACCTCCCAGAGAAAGACAGAGCAGTTCTAGGATTACACCGCTCTAATAAGTATCTATTTCCCCCCACAGTTTGCATAGACCCAGCGGAGCTCTGCCGGTATGGGCTTGGAGAGGATCTGGAAATCTCATTACAACTGAGAAAATACTTGAGGCATAATAATAAAACACTGGCTATTAAGTTAGAAACAAATTACAATTTGATAGAGAAAGACGTGGTAATGGGCAGTAGATTGCAACTTGTCAAGTAAACGACGCATGAAGGGGCCTGTTGGAGATGGAGATGGCACTACCCGTCATTAACTTATTACATCTGCCTTGGGGTGGCGAGTAAACAACTGGAGACGCCTCAAGCTCGCAGCAGCAGGAACTCACTCACTCCAATAGTCTTCATCGTTATTGGGTTGCAGATTGGAGAACTTCGTCAGAAAATAAAATTACTCCGCTGAGAAAACGAGGCAGGGGATTATTAAAGGAGAGTGGATGGCTGGGGAGAGAGGGAGAGAGGGAAAGAGAGAGAGGTGAGAGAGAGAGAGAGAGAGAGAGAGAGAGAGAGAGAGAGAGAGAGAGAGAGAGAGAGAGAGAGAGAGAGAGAGAGAGAGAGAGAGAGAGAGAGAGAGAGAGAGAAAGAGGGGGTAAAGAGAAGGGGAGGGAGAAAGAGAGGCCTGTTCAAACCAGACGCCAGAAGCACTTAAGATCGGGCGAATCACTAACGAGCCAGAGACAAGGATTGGACGTGGAGGAAAAGAGGAATCTGTGACTTTGATTATTGGCTGTTAGAGGCAGCTCTTCTGTTGGACGGAGAGGCAGCTCTTTCTGTTGGACGGAGAGGCAGCTCTTCTGTTGGACGGAGAGGCAGCTCTTCTGTTGGACGGAGAGGCAGCTCTTTCTGTTGGACGGAGAGGCAGCTCTTCTGTTGGAGGGGAGGCATCTCTTCTCTTGGAGGGGAGGCAGCTCTTCTGTTGGAGGGAGAGGCGGCTCTTCTGTTGGAGGGAGAAGCAGCTCTTCTGTTGGAGGGAGAAGCAGCTCTTCTGTTGGAGGGAAAAGCAGCTCTTCTGTTGGAGGGAAAAGCAGCTCTTCTGTTGGAGGGAGTGGCAGCTCTTCTGTTGGAGGGAAAAGCAGCTCTTCTGTTGGAGGGAAAAGCAGCTCTTCTGTTGGAGGGAGAGGCGGCTCTTCTGTTGGAGGGAGAAGCAGCTCTTCTGTTGGAGGGAAAAGCAGCTCTTCTGTTGGAGGGAAAAGCAGCTCTTCTGTTGGAGGGAAAAGCAGCTCTTCTGTTGGAGGGAGAGGCAGCTCTTCTGTTGGAAGGAGAGGCAGCTCTTCTGTTGGAGGGAGTGGCAGCTCTGCCCTGAGAGAGGCTGTTGGAGGGAGAGGCAGCTCTTCTGTTGGAGGGAGAGGCAGCGCTTCTGTTGGAGGGAGAGGCAGCTCTTCTGTTGGAGGGAGAGGCAGCTCTGCCCTGAGAGACCCGGGATCCTCCAGCCTCCTCCAGTCCATTCAGCACTATCGGAGACAAATGAGGGCAGTGCTTGTTCCCAAGGTCAACCCCCACCTCTGCCAGTGGCCACGGGGGTCCGCCATTCGAATTCCTAATACACTTAAGAGTAATTAAAACCCATCTCCAAGAGAGGGGGGAAAGTCCAAACAACTTTTTTCAGGTGCTAATGAGATGCTAATTTGCTGGCCCCACTAGGAACAATGAGGTGAAGGAACAAGATTTATTTCGGGGTTTTTTCTGCTGTTCACATTTTGTATGCGTTCGGTTGGGTCTCCTCATTGGGTCTCTTCATTGGGTCTCCTAGCTCTCTTCATTGGGTCTCCTAGCTCTCTTCATTGGGTCTCCTAGCTCTCTTCATTGTGACAGTTGCAATAAGGGCCTCGTCAGACATATTTTATGGTGTAGCAGTGAAGCTGAACACCCCAGGCTGTCCGATGAGTTGATGTTTGAGTGTCCTTTCAAGCTAGCTCCCAACTCCCTATCATTTCTAGTGCTCCTTTTCCCCTTGTGAGTTGTTTTCAAAGAGAGGAGCATATAGCTGCGCTGCTTCGCAGTACCACGTACAGCCTAGCTCACACTGCCTCATGCTTCCTGTGAGAAGCCACAGTCTGCTTCCCAAATGGCACACTATTCCCTATAGTGCACTACTTGTGGCCAGGACCCATAGGGCTCTGCTCAAAAGTAGTGCACTACAAAGGGAATAGGGTACCATTTGGGAGGCAACCACAGTCAGAGCTGTTTGTGTACCTCCCCACTGCGCCTGCTTTCCCTGGACCCAGCCAGTCGTTCCAGGGGTGCTGGCTGTCCCACTTTCCTTACAGGCAGAGGAATTGACATCACAGACTTTCTCTCCCTCCCTCCTTGTCCACATGTTTATTCTTCATGTAGCCAGATACCGCTATCCACTTATTTCAACCAAGTCTCTGGGAGTCTGAGCAATCAAGCTTCCTCAACCCTCGTTCATGTACCCACCAACCAAGACTGCTCTCCAATTCTCTCATGTTTATTAACTGGATGTTCTCTTTGAACTTCTAAGTGACTCCCCCTGGTGAACTCTGATGGTTCCTCTGGCTCCTTCAGGGTGCCAGTTTCTCACTGGAGTGCAGTGGAGTAATGGTGTGTGATGAAACTGTAGAGACAGTAATGTGGTTTGTGATCCCTGCCCTGCAGGGTCTATGTAGTGGAGCCAGCCGAGAGAATCTCATTTGTGAGTGTGTTGTTTGCCTTTTCCCCATATGCTGGGATGTAAAGAATACTCCAAGACCTATTTTCAATCAGTTCAGCATTAACCTAAAATAACAGACAACTTCAAAGAATATCATTTATTTTGTTTGGGAAATGTCGGAGGTGTAACTGCGTTGGAGCTGTCAAATCGGTGAATGGTTGCTCCTCTTGTGGTCATTGTCACAAAACCACACCCATCCTTACATCCCATCCATTTTAGAAGTTTAGAACAAGAAAGGCTATATAGAAATAATGACACTCAAATTGAAAATCGTTATAATAAGGATTTATACCAACCTAATAGAGGTGTATATTACAACACACATTCCAGGGTTTGAGCTTGTAACACAGCTCCATGGGATTTCTACTAATGCGACTTGGTGCATCCAATGGCAATGTCCTCTAGGTCAGTGGTTCCCAAACTTTTTATAGTCTTGTACCCCTTCAAACATTCAACCTCCAGCTGCGTACCCCCTCTAGTACCAGGGTCAGCGCACTCTCAAATGTTTTTTGCCATCATTGTAAGCCTGCCACACACACACTATACGATACATTTATTAAACATAAGAATGAGTGTGAGTTTTTGTCACAACCCGGCTTGTGCGAAGTGACAAAGAGCTCTTATAGGACCATATAACAATAATCAATATTTAAACATCTCACATATAAAACCTTATTTGTTCATCAGAAATTGTGAATCTCACCACAGGTTTATGGGAAGGGTGTGCTTGAAAAGATGCACATAACTCTGCAATGTTGGGTTGTATTGGAGAGAGTCTCAGTCCTAAATCATTTTCCACACACAGTTTGTGCCTGTATTTAGTTTTCATGCTAGTGAGGGCCGAGAATCCACTCTCACATAGGTACGTGGTTGCAAAGGGCATCAGTGTCTTAACAGCCGACTTACCAAGGCAGGATACTCTGAGCCGAGCCCAATCCAGAAATCTGGCAGTGGCTTCTGATTAAAATCAATTTTCACAGAACTGCTTGTTGCAATTTCGATGAGGCTCTCTTGTTCAGATATCGGTAAGTGGACTGGAGGCAGGGCATGAAAGGCATAACAAATCCAGTTGTTTGTGTCATCGGTTTCGGGAAAGTACCTGTGTAATTGCGCACCCAACTCATTCAGGTGCTTCGCTATATCACACTTGACATTGTCTGTAAGCTTGCGTTCATTTGCACACAAAAAAATCATACAATGATGGAAAGACATGTGTGTTGTCCTTGTTAATGCAGACAGAGAAGAGCTCCAACTTCTTAATCATAGCCTCAATTTTGTCCCGCACATTGAGCATAGTTGCGGAGAGTCCCTGTAATCATAGATTCAGATCATTCAGGAGAGAAAAAACATCACCCAGATAGACCAGTCGTGTGAGAAACTCGTCATCATGCAAGCGGTCAGACAAGTGAAAATTATGGTCAGTAAAGAAAACTTTAAGCTCGTCTCTCAATTTAAAAAAACGTGTCAATAGTTTGCCCCTTGAAAACCAAAACCAGTACTGCTGGTAGTAGCGGTACTACCAGTAGAGCTGGTATGTGTCTCTATGGACGCGGTCCTTACTTTTTTTAACCATTTATCAATTTTTGAGCAAACGGAATGAGCAGCAGCTACGTTTGGCTACATACGTAGTGGAATTCCCGCGAGAGTAGCAGTTAATGTGATTGGATGTTAATTATTTGACTAGGCTACCTGTATTTGACATTGTGTTGTTATTTCGCTGAACATTAGATGTGTCACGACTTCCGCCGAAGTCGGTGCCTCTCCTTGTTCGGGCGGTGTTCGGCGGTCGACGTCGCCGGTCTCCTAGCCATCACCGATCCACTTTTCATTTTCCATTTGTTTTGTCTTGTTTCCCCACACACCTGGTTGTCATTCCCTTATTACTTGCCGTTTATTTAACCCTCTGGTTCCCCCATGTCTGTGTGTGTAATTGTTTCTTCGGTGGTACGTTTCCGTCTGGTTTGCGCCGTAGTTCGTATTGTTGTACTTTGTGCTGCCCCACTTGTTTGCATTTGTTTTGTGACGCTATTGCGTTTGTTGGTTGACTGTGCCTCAGTAAAGTGCTTTTGTCCACTCATCTCTGCTCTCCTGCGCCTGACTCTCACGCACCAGCTACACACACCGCCTTGAGAAGATAGTTACATTTTATTTTTGGCAGTGAAACGAGGCTACTCAGGCAAGAAAAAAAACTCACTCAAATGTATAGCCCAGTTGGAAAATATAAATGGACTGTTTGAAAATGTGAAGTTTTTTTTTTTTTTTACAAAAATGTGAATCAAATCAAATCATCCTAACCCTAACCCGATATGCAGTTGTCGACAATTGCGGGTTGAGACTGAACTGACTGAATCTAGGCCGAAGTCCTGTCTGTCGCATCTCCATATGGAAACTGTGTAGCTTCTTCACACAAATACTGTACCTACAGTAGGGTAAAATTACTCATTTAAAATGCATCAGTCTAACCACATTTAATTGAACAGACTTTAAACAAAGGAATTTGTTCAGCTCTCGTCTCTTTTTGAAGACAAATTGTGTCCCCAACATTCCCTCCCTAATGGTTGGTTCAAAGTGAGGCTTTTGCGCCTCCGCCTCATCCGACCTCTACCCATCACTGGAACTTCTCTAAAGCACACATTACTGCAGTAACTGGAGCTGTCAGTCACTTTGAAGGACATGGCAAAACCAAACTCCTCCACTGATTAGCTTTTTAGTGCGGCTGACCGACTTGACAACTCTCCTTCTCTCTGAGGTACTTCTCACTCCATAAGGTAGGCTACTATAATAATAATCACCCAATACACTTCACCGGTATTAAAAAAACGAAAATATCTAATCAACCTCAGGCTCGGCAAAGGCTTGCAGCAGCTGATGATAATAACAAGTTCATCAGAAATATCATATTTCATAATTGAGTAAATTAAATTCTCAGCATGCCTGCATCAGCTTTTCATTTTCAAAAGATTAGAGTTCAAGATTAGCATCCGCTGTCCTACTAAGGTTGAAGGATTGTCAATTTTAAACAACTTGGACAACATCAGGCCTTTCAGTGAGAGAGGCAATCATTGGGAGTGAGAGGATGGAGGTAATGATGAATCAATATGAATTTGGCTGGTCCATCAAGTCAAAGTACATGCTGCCATCTGACTATCATACTTTATCATTATGCAAATATTTTGCTGATATCATTCCACAAAATCAAACTTCATCCTCAAACTTGTAGCCCAGCAGAGCATCATATAACAGCACAGGTTTTGGCTCTGAACCAGAAGGTGGGGATACCACTGCTCATTCAAAGTAATAGCTATCAGACCCCCATAGCATGATGTCACAAAGACATCTCACAAGAAAGTTGTGAACATTGCCAACACACCAAGGTGTACCCGAGGACGGTCTACATTCGTTGGAACACCTGCACTGTCAACAGACAGCCTATAGGTAAAAGTTGTATGGTTGTGTAGTTGAGTGGTAACTCCAAGCACAGAGCCCTGAAGGTTGTGAGTTCCATACACCAGACCGCCTTTCCAGTTAGCTATCTCTCCTCCTACCCTACCTCCCCATCTTGTTCTGTATTGTCTGAATAAATCCTCCAATAAAAAAAAAGAGGAAGGAATTCTGCTCTCCAAAAAGAAAGGAATGGTGCGAAAGCAACACTGAACCATGTTTGAGAGCACCAGCTGTTCCTAGACAACTGTTCCTGGACAACTGATCTTGATCTTGCTCTCCATAGCCGCGGGGCCAGACAGAATACCAGGACACGTACTCAAAGCATGCGCTGGAAAGTGTCTTCCCTGACATTTTCAACCTATCCCTAACTCGGTCTGTAATGCCAACAGTTACTGCAGTAATGTGTGCTTTAGAGCAGTTCCAGGGATGACTATCGCCCCGTAGCACTCACATCTATAGCCATGATATTCTTTGAAAGGCTGGTCATGGCTGACATCAACATCATCCTCCCAGACATCCTGGACGGACCCACTTCAGATCCACAGATCCACCCAACAGATCCACAGATGACGCAATCTCTATAGCACTCCACAAGCCCTCACCCACCTGGACAAAAGGAATACCTATTTAAGAAATGGACTACAGGAAACAGAGGGGCGAGCACACCCCCATCCACGTCGACGGTGCTGTAGTGGAGCGGGTTGAGAGCTTCAAGTTCCTCAGTGTCCACATCACTAAGGAATTAACATGGTCCACACACACTAACAGTCGTGAAGAAAGCACGACAACGCCTCTTCTCCCTCAGGAGGATAAGGGCCAAGCTCCCTGCCATCCACCACCTCTATACCAGGCGGTGTCAGAGGAAGGCCCACCACACATATTCACCACATACACTGCTGCTACTGTTTACTATCCATCTGTTGCCTAGTCACTTTACCACTACCTATACAGTATGTACAGTGGGGCAAAAAAGTATTTAGTCAGCCACCAATTGTGCAAGTTCTCTCACTTAAAAAGATGAGAGGCCTGTAATTTTCATCATAGGTACACTTCAACTATGACAGACAAAATGAGGAAAAAAAATCCAGAAAATTAATGAATTTATTTGCAAATTATGGTGGAAAATAAGTATTTGGTCGCATACAAACAAGCAAGATTTCTGGCTCTCACAGACCTGTAACTTCTTCTTTAAGAGGCTCCTCTGTCCTCCACTCGTTACCTGTATTAATGGCACATGTTTGAACTTGTTATCAGTATAAAAGACACCTGTCCACAACCTCAAACAGTCACACTCCAAACTCCACTATGGCCAAGACCAAAGAGCTGTCAAAGGACACCAGAAACAAAATTGTAGACCTGCACCAGGTTGGGAAGACTGAATCTGCAATAGGTAAGCAGCTTGGTTTGAAGAAATCAACTGTGGGAGCAATTATTATGAAATGGAAGACATACAAGACCACTGATAATCTTCCTCGATCTGGGGCTCCACGCAAGATCTCACCCGTGGGGTCAAAATGATCACAAGAACGGTGAGCAAAAATCCCAGAACCACACGGGGACCTAGTGAATGACCTGCAGAGAGCTGGGACCAAAGTAACAAAGCCTACCATCAGTAACACACTACGCCGCCAGGGACTCAAATCCTGCAGTGCCAGACGTGTCCCCCTGCTTAAGCCAAAACATGTTCAGGCCCGTCTGAAGTTTGCTAGAGAGCATTTGGATGATCCAGATGAGGATTGGGAGAATGTCATATGGTCAGATGAAACCAAAATAGAACTTTTTGGTAAAAACTCGTCGTGTTTGGAGGACAAAGAATGCTGAGTTGCATCCAAAGAACACCATACCTACTGTGAAGCATGGGGGTGGAAACATCATGCTTTGGGGCTGTTTTTCTGCAAAGGGACCAGGACGGCTGATCCGTGTAAAGGAAAGAATGAATGGGGCCATGTATCGTGAGATTTTGAGTGAAAACCTCCTTCCATCAGCAAGGGCATTGAAGATGAAACGTGGCTGGGTCTTTCAGCATGACAATGATCCCAAACACACCACCCGGCAACGAAGGAGTGGCTTCGTAGAAGCATTTCAAGGTCCTGGAGTGGCCTAGCCAGTCTCCAGATCTCAACCCCATAAAAAATCTTTGGAGGGAGTTGAAAGTCCGTGTTGCCCAGCGACAGCCCCAAAACATCACTGCTCTAGAGGAGATCTGCATGGAGGAATGGGCCAAAATACCAGCAACAGTGTGTGAAAACCTTGTGAAGACTTACAGAAAACGTTTGACCTCTGTCATTGCCAACAAAGGGTATATAACAAAGTATTGAGATAAACTTTTGTTATTGACCAAATACTTATTTTCCACCATAATTTGCAAATAAATAAATTAAAAATCCTACAATGTGATTTTCTGGATTTCTTTTTCTCATTTCGTCTGTCATAGTTGAAGTGTACCTATGATGAAAATTATTTAAGTTGGAGAACTTGCACAATTGGTGGCTGACTAACTACTTTTTTGCCCCACTGTACATAGCTAACTCAATTACATCGTACCCCTGCACATCAACTGGGTCCTGGTACTCCCTGTATGTAGCCATGTTATTACCTCGTACCCCTACACATCAACTGGGTCCTGGTACTCCCTGTATATAGCCATGTTATTACCTTGTACCCCTGCACACCAACTGGGTCCTGGTACTCCCTGTATGTAGCCATGTTATTACCTTGTACCCCTGCACACCAACTGGGTCCTGGTACTCCCTGTATATAGCCATGTTATTACCTTGTACCCCTGCACACCAACTGGGTCCTGGTACTCCCTGTATATAGCCATGTTATTACCTTGTACCCCTGCACACCAACTGGGTCCTGGTACTCCCTGTATATAGCCATGTTATTTTTACCTGTTATTGGTATTTGTTATTCAATGTGTATTTATTCCTTGTGTCACTATTTAAATTATTATTATTTTTATTATCTTTATCTTTAACTCTACATGTTGGAAAGTAAGCATTTAACTGTTAGTCTACACCTGTTATTTACGAAGCATGCGATAAATAAAATGTTATTTGATTTGAAGTGACCTCAACCTTATAGAATGTCAAACTGTGTTTGAGAGGTCATACTTATATCACAGAACACAGTCTACAGAGGGAAACAGACTAAACAAATAACTCTCTATATGGAGATTCCTGATGATACCTGTTTCTAATCAACAGGTATGAGGAAATAGAAGATCTATTCCTTGTTACTCCCGATGCAGAAGCAGCTTGTCATTTGAACAGCCCCCGAAAAACCTGTGACAGAGTCATTACTTTCACCATTGTTCGGCAAAGTTGACTTCAAAAGGGCAAACCTCTGATGCAGTCTGTGTTAAGAGAGAGGCAGGTGATGGGGGGAGGAGGAGGGGAGGAGAGGGGGAGAGAGAGAGAATACTTCTCCAAGATGGGAGATGGAGAGGGGGAAGGCCTTTGATCTGAGTGCACAAAAGAACAAAAGAGACGGAGGAGCACAGAAGATTGCAAAGAAGGCATGTACTCAATTCCCAATAGAAAAGAGACAGAGAGTTGTAAAGAGAGAGAGAGAGAGAGAGAGAGAGAGAGAGAGAGAGCAAAGAAAGAAAGACCAGAGAAAGAGAGAGAGAGAGAGAGAGAGAGAGAGAGAGAGAGAGAGAGAGAGAGAGAGAGAGAGAGAGAGAGAGAGAGAGAGACAAGGGGAGAGAGTAAGAGAGACAGAGAGGAGGGGAGAGAGAAAGAGAGACAGAGAGGAGGGGAGAGAGAAAGAGATCAAATAAAACAGGACAAGACCAGCATGTTCTAGTATTGATTCCACTCGGTGGGTTGTTTAGGGAGTTCTTTCAAGTCCTATCCTAAACCAATTAGCATCGAGTTTCTTCTAGGGAACTGGAGTCAACCACAGTGGCCGTCTCTAACATTGTTAGCATGTAGCTTACAACCAAGTCAGCCAAGCCCTTTGCTCCCCATTAAACATAAACTTTTAATTGGCATGCCAAGATGATGGCGTGTCATGCTAGTCGCTACAAGAGTGTACCCATTGTAATGTATAGTCCTGTGGGTCCACGTTCTCTTGTATGTCAAAACTCTCTGGCACTAAACACTTGTCATACAGAACAGACTGCATGCTGAGAAGTAACAGTACCTCTCAGTAACTGAAAAATCTATCTTAAAAAGCTAAACATGTAAATGCAATACATTTTCATTAAGCAGCAGCAATCATTTTGAAGAAGGGCAAAGCAAGATGGTGATAACCTAGTTGAGACAGGAAACTACTGTTCTGATCCTCTTACAGTTTTTCTCAGTCGCTTTGGTGCATTTCTTAGATCAAAAGTGCAATTCTTGATACTACTTGTACAAATTCCAAATCATCTAGTCACTTGTGCACATCATTAAAGCAATTTCTTATTCCTTTGAACAAATTTCAATTGCTTTTGTACATATTGCAATTGATAATGTACAAGTGTCAGCTTTTTTCCACATTTTCAATTGCTCATGTCATGTTGATCAAAATATAGTAGATGGTTCTCTGTTGAATAGTCTTACCCCTCAAAACATCTAGGCATTAGTTCCTTGCATAAGCCATTACATGCAAAATTGTTGAACTATTTGTCATAAACTGTCAAGCATAGTTTTACACATTTCTATTAGACCTTTTGTACAAAAACGTGAATTGATGAATCGTGCAGGTGAAATTGACCCTCACTCATGAAGGAATGTAAAGTGTTAGTTCAACCAACAATCAACCAGTTGTCTAAATTGCTCAAAGGTGCATCTCATGAAGAATCAATTGGCAAGCATATATAGACAGACCACAACACAGTTCCAATTTTCCAATAATGGATGGACCAGGAAACGAGCAGGGTCAACAGCCAAGAGGAGGAAGAAGAGGAGCAAGGATGCGTGGTGGAAAGCAAAACAGAGGAAGAGGCAGAAGAGGACATAGGCGCATATCTGATGACATAAGGGCCACTATTGTAGACCATGTTGTCAATCATGGCCTTACAATGGCTGAGGCGGGTCGAAGGGTGCAGCCGAATATTGGGAGATCAACCGTGTCCTCAATAGTTCAAACGTTTCTAAGAGAGAACAGGTATGTCCACCAATGTACAGTGCACTGTTACTGTATATAAGCAGTATACTGTATACTTCCTACAATGCTTCATATTACAGTAGTCCACTTGTATTTCACAGCATACAGAAATATACTCTATACAGATACATACTGCACCTTACATGCACCCACCTGTATGTTTTACAGTAAAATGTGTGTTCGCATAGTTTTTGTCTATGTGAAAGTGTGCGATGCATCACTGCATTTTTCCCCACATAGGACTGCAAGATTACCTCAAACCGGTGGCAGAGGACACCTTTTCACACCTCAACAGGAGGAGGCTATTTGCACCATGGTCCGAGCAAACAATGCCATGAGACTCAGGGAAATACAAAGGACCATTATAGAAGACAACGATGTCTTTGAAAACATCCATACGGTTAGCATCTCAACCATCGACAGGGTGCTGCATAGAAACCAGATGAGTATGAAACAGCTGTACCGTGTACCATTCCAAAGGAATGAGGACAGAGTTAAGGAGCTACGGTACCAGTATGTACAGGTAAAACATATATCTATGTAACTACTTTACAGCAACATTTTATAGTGATACATAGTACAGTAAACATAAACTGCACACATTTCCATTGCTGTGGAAGGAACATGCAATATATGTACTTTTTATGTCACTCTTCCTTACCAAAACAAATTAAACTGTGTGTTCTGGGATATAGCGTATAATGGAGTTGGAATCAAGTGAACCCTCTCACAACTTTGTATACGTGGATGAGGCTGGCTTCAACCTGACCAAATGCAGAAGGCGGGGTCGGAATATCATCGGTCACAGAGCTACTGTGGATTTGCCAGGCCAACGGGGAGGAAATATCACCATGTGTGATGCTATTCCTCCCACCTTATTCACCATTCCTTAACCCAATTGAGGAGTTCTTTTCAGCATGGAGGTGGAAGGTGTACGATCGTCAGCCACACACACAGATGACCCTGCTGGCTGCAATGGATGCAGCATGTGAGGACATCACAGTAGACGCCTGCAGAGGATGGATAAGGCATTCCAAAAGATTCTTTCCACGTTGCATTGGAAGGGAAAATATCCGGTGTGATGTGGATGAGAATATGTGGGCCGACAGACAAGAACGTCTGGATGTGTAGAGACAGCACTAGAACAGTGCTCCGGGCAAAGTTGTGCCTTGGGGTGGTTTCCTGTGTTTCTTTCTAATTTTTAATTTTTTTCCTTTGTCCAGTCTCTTTCAATCAATAACCCACATACAGTAATATGTAAATAGTACTGTTGAAATTGATATATGCCTTAGAAGTGCAGCCTTGTGCATTTTCAATACAGTAACTGTCATCCAAACTGTAGCCTAAGTTTACATCAGGTAATACTGTCAAAGTACACAGTTACATTGACAACATGCCTAAACATTTTGACGACCTTGTTCGTGAACAATGACTCAATGACTTATCATTCTGATGACACTGACATGATCATTGGCATGAATATTTACTTTTGAGAGATGTACTAAGGATTTTTAGACTGACTAGCTTTAGAAACATATCTATTGTATATTGCAGTTTGTACAAATTGTTCTGAGAAATGCACTTATTATTTTGCACATGTTAGGGATGATGTGAAAAATGCACCAAAGCGACTGAGAAAAACTGTAAATTGTCATCATGACTCCACCCAAGTTCAAATGAGATGTTGGGGCGGCAGGTAGCATAGCGGTTAAGAGTGTTGGGCCAGTAACTGAAAGGTTGCTGGTTTGAATCCCTGGGCTGACTAGGTGCATTTTTTTCATGTGCTCTTGAGCAAGGCACTTCATCCTAATTGCTCCTGTAAATGGCTCTGGATAAGTGTATATGATGGACAACAGTCAAGACACACATTAGAAACATTCTCACCTTGGAAGACAGCTGCATTCTGGATGATGAGGAGTTTGAGTGGTGCGCTGACTGTCTGCAGGCCTGACTCCATATTCTGCCTGGCAGTAATCTGGTAACGTTCCTCCATCCTCCTGGAACAGCACGTCAGGCCCTTGGGCTGGCACACCTGCAGGTCTGCACCTGGACAACAGGGGGCAGGAGAGACATTTGTGCATCCCAAATGGCACCCATTATATTTACAGTGCACTATGGGCCCTGGTCAATAGTTGCACACTATTAAGAGAATAGGCTGCCATTTGGGATGCATCCGTGGATGAAGTTGCCCAAACACGCTGATCTAAGGTCAGTTGAGTGTTTTCCCACTACTAGTGAAAGTTACGATTCTGTGAGGGTAAGCTGATCCTAGATCTGTACCTACAGTATGGGCAAGGTCTACCCAGAGCTGCAGTTTGTTTACAAGAGATCACATTTGCGAATTGAGTCTAGCTACCATGTGAGCAAGGCAGCAAACAGCTTGCATTTCAAACTGTCCAGCCTCCTCTGAGGACTATGTGTTTAATGGCACCTGAAACTTTACATTTAAACTCAAAAGTTAATGAACATGAACCCTTTAATTACAATTAATTTAATTCCATTTCCCTGCTCTTTGCAAATAATTGCACCAGGGCTGTAGTTCCTGTTCACAGTGAGTAAAGAATGTGAAGATTTCACCAACTTTGAGATGGAATTAAACACGTCCTATCTCTCGACATGCATGTAATATGTAATCTGACAAACTGTGTGGAAAGACTGAGCTTTTGTTTACCTTTTGAAACTTCTAAAGCTTAGTGGTGAAAGAGGAGGGTCAGACAAATCACTTTCACAGGAACATCCTGCCTGTGTGAAATACTCAAAGACATGACAAATGGTAGGTTGATACGCTAACAGCCTTCATCATGACCACTGCTTCTGAAGGTTGTTTAGAAATAGAAGTCATAATTGGATTTGCAGGGTTCTTTTGAAAGGTGGACATGTAAGTCATTGAAAGAGAAATTGAAGTGACAAGGATGTTTTCGTTGGACACTGTACACGTATGCCCGTATCAAAGAAGAATTGCCCCAAAGAAATGATTTTAATGTGAAAAGGTAAATAAAGATTATGGTCTGACTTGTATCAAGGCTACCCTCAAACACAACCGTTGACCTTGTTGAATAGTTTACCTTCAACTATATCAAAGTTACAAAGAAACATAAAACAAAAATATGTGTGGGGTGCTCTGATAAACACTGTGAATCAAGAACTCACCTCCCACTGGGCAAAAAGTGGTTGAATCAACTTGGTTTCCACGTCATTTCCCCCCCCAAAAAAATCTATGTGATGATGTTGAATCAATGTGGAAAAGTAATCAACATAAGGGAATTTCGTACTTTTTTCAGCCAACTTTGAACCAAAATCCAATGACATGGTGTTATTTGTATTTATTTCACGTTGAATTCACGTTAGTTGACAACTCAGCATAAATGTAAATCAAAACTAGGTGTTGAACTGACGTCTGTGCCGTGGGTTGGGTCGTTCTATATGAATTTGGTCACTTTTTGACGGCACGCCTTTTGATATGAACAAAACCTTCCATACATGTTTGCCCATGGTAGAGTGTTAGAAATTCACTTTTTGGACCTGAACACCAAAACATTCAAGAGATAGAGGTGCTCAAAGTTGATCCATTTTGCATACCCCACCCAGATATAATTTGAAAGCATACAAACAGGATTGTCAAACTGTTTTGTAATTTTCACATATGTTGTTGTCTACACTCTATTACATCACCTGAGGTGTTAGTGTTGTACCTGCCATAGGCTGAGACACGGCATGCTCTTAAATAAAGTTTGGGGTCATAATTTGGCTGATATGCTGTATGTACTAAAATGTGAATAACATTTAAATGTTAATATTATATTCATCTTCAAAAGTAGTAGAGAGCCCACTCTATAAATGTTACGTACTTATATTGTTAAAAACAATGTGTCCAAAAGTAAAAAGAGCTAGTTACCTTCGGTCGTGCAGCCTCTGCCACATTGTAATGCACTACATGTTCCTAGGCTGTCATTGAAAATAAGAATTTGTTCTTAACTGACTTGCCTAGTAAAATAAAGGTACAATAAAATAAAAAATTTAAAATATATAGTAATGTGGAGCAGAAACATGCAGACCTGACGAACAAGTAGGCATGACGCACATTCACATTCACATTCACAATCATTATCACAATCACATTCACATTCACATTCACATTCACAATCACAATCACAATCACAATCACAACCACAATCACAATCACAATCACACCTCTCTCACTTCCATGAAAAAAACAAATAGTAATCTGCAGAGGAGGGTGAGGGCTTGTTTAACAGATCTACCTGAGAGAACAACCCAACACTGGCTGATTGATAGCACAATAAACAAACATCAGGAACTGTGGTTGACACAGGGTTGGTAAAACTGTGGTTGAGACAGGGTTGGTAGAACTGTGGTTGAGGCAGGGTTGGTAGAACTGTGGTTGAGGCAGGGTTGGTAAAACTGTGGTTGAGGCAGGGTTGGCTGTAGTTGAGACAGGGTTGGTAAAACTGTGGTTGAAGCAGGGTTGGTAAAACTGTGGTTGAGGCAGGGTTGGTAAAACTGTGGTTGAGGCAAGGTTGGCTGTAGTTGAGACAGGGTTGGTAAAACTGTGGTTGAGGCAGGGTTGGCTGTAGTTGAGACAGGGTTGGTAAAACTGTGGTTGAGGCAGGGTTGGTAAAACTGTGGTTGAGGCAGGGTTGGTAAAACTGTGGTTGAGGCAGGGTTGGCTGTAGTTGAGACAGGGTTGGTAAAACTGTGGTTGAGGCAGGGTTGGTAAAACTGTGGTTGAGGCAGGGTTGGCTGTAGTTGAGACAGGGTTGGTAAAACTGTGGTTGAGGCAGGGTTGGTAAAACTGTGGTTGAGGCAGGGTTGGTAAAACTGTGGTTGGTAAAACTGTGGTTGAGGCAGGGTTGGTAAAACTGTGGTTGAGGCAGGGTTGGTAAAACTGTGGTTGAGGCAGGGCGTACTAGCAGATAGAAAGGTTTTTTACTCTGAGAAATGACACAAAATCAATGCAGAACATGATGTAAGGTAAAGGGGTTGATACCACAATCCATAGAAAAAGGTAATTGTTGCACGGTATAACAAAAAGCCTTTTTTCTCCTCGATCTGTTTCAACAATTGATCTTCAGAGCTCAAATCGATATTGGATGGAGCCCAGCCAGTAATGAAAAGACAAAACACATTAAGGTAACATGGAAAGGAGCTAGAATGGCCAGTAAAGCAGAAGAGACAGGCACATAATAATAAATAATTTTACTGACAAAAAGACACCAATAATCTTTATTGCAAACATACATACTGTAGCTAGCTAACTCACAGGTGGGTCCAGGGCCACATCAGACTGAAAGATATGGCTCTCCTCCCATATATCGGTCAACCAGCACCTTCAGTATGCACACTGACTGGCCTAATATCTTAAATCAATAGCTTCAAAGGAGTTCTGACAGATAAAATCAAGTTAATTTCAGACTGCAGGGACAAAATTATTAAGCTGTCAATACCACCCTGGGAGAGGTAAGCGCGTGTGGAGTGGGGAGAGAGAGTAGAGGATTTAGCAATTATCTTCAGCAAAACAGACAGTTTCATCTGCCATTTTGCAGATGATAAATGTATTTCATTACAGAAGTTGAGAGCAGTGGGGAATAAGTCAAGGTAGTCTGCAGGGAAAATTAAAACCAAAAAATGACATTCTAAATAAAGCCTTTCTGACAAGACAGACCGCTTGGGACCAACATCCACCTCTTCTCCTTTACTATAGTCATCCTCCCCTTCCTCTGGTTCTCCTCCTCTGGTTCTCCTGCTCTGGTTCTCCTCCTCCTCCTCGTCATCACACACTGTTCTGCTTTGAGCGTCTTTCGCTCGATATTTTACACTTCTGCCAAAAGCTCCACCTCTTTTCAGGCCATACAGACAGACCATTTTCAGGCCACACAGACAGACCGTTTTCAGGCCACACAGACAGACCGTTTTCAGGCCAGACAGACAGACCGTTTTCAGGCCACACAGACAGACCGTTTTCAGGCCACACAGGCAGACCGTTTTCAGGCCACACAGACAGACCGTTTTCAGGCCATACAGACAGATCGTTTTCAGGCCATACAGACAGACTGTTTTCAGGCCACACAGACCGACTATTTTCAAGCAAGCCCTCCTATTATTATTTTTTGCTTTGTGTATAGTCACTTCATTAAGGAAAAATATGTGATATGACATTTTACATGATAATGCCCTCCAACTTCCAGTTAAATGCAAGATGACACCCTCATCAAATAAGTCCTCTCAATCAATATTCTGCAGTTGTAGTTCAAATATTATACAAGTTAACAACATTATTTCATATTTTCTAGTTCCTCAATGTGTTTCCACAATGCATACAGTTTTAATTCAGTGATTCCCTTCCCGTCCCATTATCCTCCAGTGCCATTGTCTCCTCCCGTCCCATTGACTTCTCCCTGCAGGTCCCCTGGCCTGTGACTGTCCTTCTGTCCCATTGTCTTTTCCCTGCAGTTCCCCTGGCCTGTGACTGTCCACCCATCCCATTGTCTCCTCACTGCAGGTCCCCTGTGTGTCTGAGGCTGAGAGTGAAGCTAAACAAGACAGCTCCTGTAGGGCCACAGTGAGGGCTGTGTACACAGCACAGTCCCACACTTCATCTTTAACAAGCTCCCAGAGCCAGGCTTCATACAGACCGGGGGACTGGGACCATGCAGAACACAACCACCATGTTCCTCTGTTTCTCTGCTGCGTCGCCAATTAGAAAGCTATCAGTATGCAAGTTTAATGGAGACCGAGGGGGGGAGCGAGAGAGAGAGAGAGAGAGAGAGAGAGAGAGAGAGAGAGAGAGAGAGAGAGAGAGAGAGAGAGAGAAAGAAAGACAGAGAGCGAGACAGAGAAAGGGAGATAGAGAGAGACAGAGAGAGAAAAACACAAAGGCCTGTGTTGTTAAGATATAGAATATGTTCAAAATATATTTGCAGCATGCAACAATTTCAAAGATTTTACTGAGTTACTGTTCATATAAGGAAATCAGTCAATTGAAATAAATTCATTAGGCCCTAATCTATGGAATTCACATGACTGGGAATACAGATATGCATCTGTTGGTCACAGATACCTTTTAAAAAAAGTTAGGGGCATGGATTAGAAAACCAGTCAGTATCTGGTGTGACCACCATTTGCCTCATGCAGCGCGATAGAGTTGATCAGGCTGTTGATTGTGGCCTGTGGAATGTTGTCCCACACCTCTTCAATGGCTATGCGAAGTTGCTGGATATTGGCGGGAACTGGAACACGCTGCCGTACACGTCAGGCCATGGAAGAACTGGGAAATTAACAACTTTCAGGAATTGTGTACAGATCCTTGCGACATGGGGCCGTGCATTATCAAGCTGAAACAGGAGGTGATGGCGGCGAAAGAATGGCACGACAATGTGCCTCAGGATCTCGTTGTGGTATCTCTGTGCATTCAAATTGCCATCAATAAAATGCAATTGTGTTCATTGTTTGTAGCTTATGACTGCTCATACCATAACCCCACCGCCACCATGGGCGGTTAAATAAAGTGGCCTAGTTAAATAAAAGTTCAATGTAAAAAACAAAATGGGGCACTCTGTTCACAACGTTGACATTGCCCACACAAGGCCATCTTCCCAGTACAGTTGAAACCGGGATTAATCCGTGAAGAGCACACTTCCCCAGCATGTCAGTGGCCATTGAAGGTGAGCATTTGCCCACTGAAGTCGGTTACGACGTCAAACTGCAGTCAGGTCAAGGCCCTGGTGAGGACGACGAGCACGCAAATGAGCTTCCCTGAGGCGCTTTCGGACAGTTTGTGCAGAAATTCTTAGGTTGTGCAAATCTACTGTTTTATCAGCTGTCTGGGTGGCTGGTCTCAGACAATCCTGCAGGTGAAGAAGCCGGATGTGGAGGTCCTGGGCTGGCATGTTTTTTTTTATTTATTTCGATTATCTTTTTTTTCTCCCCAATTTCATGATATCCAATTGGTAGTTACAGTCTTGTCTCATCGCTGCAAATCCGGTACGAACTCGGGAGAGGCAAAAGTCGAGAGACAAGAGTCCTCTGAAACACGATCCTGCCAAGCCGCACTGCTTCTTGACACACTGCTTGCTTAACCCGGAAGCCAGTCGCACCAACGTGTCGGAAGAAACACTGTACAACTGGCGACCATGTCAGTGTGCATGAGCACCGGGTCTGTAGTGACGTTTCAAGCACTGCGATGCAGTGCCTTAGACCTTTGCACCACTCGGGAGGTCAAGGGCTGACGTGATTACACATGGTCTGCGGTTGTGAGGCCGGTTGGACATACTGCCAAATTCTCTAAAACGATGTTGGAGGCGGCTTATGGTAGAGAAATTACAATTATCTGGCAACAGCTCTGGTGGATATTTCTGCAGTCAGCATGCCAATTGCACGCCCCCCCGCAGACATCTGGGGCATTGGGTTGTGTGACAAAACGGCACATTTTAGAGTGGCCTTTTATTGTGCCCAGCACAAGGTGCACCTGTGTAATGATAATGCTGTTCAATCATCTTCTTGATATGTCACACCTGTCAGGTGGATGAATAATCTTGGCAAAGGAGAAATGCTCACTGACAGCGATGTAAACAGAAATATGCTTTTTGTACGTATGGAACATTTCTGGGATCTTTCATTTCAACTCATGAAACATGGGACCAACACTTTACATGTTGCGTTTATATTTTTGTTCAGTGTATATCATCTACTCGTGTTGAGACTGAGGAAGATGTGGGAATCCCATCAGCTGTCCCCAGGGCACAACCAACCGCTAACACTAGGCAGGAACATTATGCATAAATAAAATAAAACGAAGACAATTTGCAACCCAAACCAAGGAATTTACATTTACATTTGAGTAATTTAGCAGACATTCTTATCCAGAGCGACTTACAGTTAGCGCAATGATCTTAAGATATCTAGGTGGGACAACCACATATCAGTAAAACAGATATACTTTTGAATCATCTGGCACTTCCAGGTGCTTTTTGGCAAACTTGAGTCAACTTTTTGGATGACATAGGTCCCATTATGCCTGGCGAAAACCAAACACTGCATTCCACAGTAATAACCTGTGATGGTTCGGTTATGCTTTGCTGCCTCAGGACCTGGTAACCATGAATTCTGCTCTGTATCAGAGAAGTCTACATGAGACTGTCAGACCATCCGTCTGTGAGCTGAAGCTGAAGTGCAGCTGAGTCATGCAGCAAGACAATGATTAAAAACACACAATCAAGTCTACATGAAAATGGCTAAAAAGCAACGAAATTGAAGTTTTGGAACTGCCTAGTCAAAGTCCAGACAATTGAGATGTGGCAGGTCTCATACTTTTTTGGACAACGCCTAGTGATACACTGGGCCCTACGCACTACCCTCTGTATCACCTTGGGGTCGGATGCCAAGCAGTTGCCATACCAAGCGGTGATGCAGACAGTCAAGATGCTCTCAATGGTGCAGTTGTATACCTTTTTGATGATCTGAGGGCCCATGCCAAAGCTTTTCAGCCTCCTGAGGGGGAAGAGGCGTTGTCGTGCCTTCTTCAACGACTTAGTGTGTGTGGACCATGTTAATACATTAGTGATGTGGACACAGAGGAACTTGAAGCACTCAACCCGCTCCAATACAGCCCTGTGAATTTGGATGGGGGCGTGCTCGGCCCTCCTCAGAGAATCTATGGTGGGGAAAATGCACAAATCAGATCTAAAGTTGAAGTCGGAAGTTTACGACACTTAGGTTGGAGTCATTAAAACTTGTTTTTCAACCACTCCACAAATTTCTTGTTGACAAACTACAGTTTTGGCAAGTCGGTTAGGACATCTACTTTGTGCATGATACAAGTAATTTTTCCAACAATTGTTTACAGACAGATTATTTCACTTATAATTCACTGTATCACAATTCCAGTGGGTTAGAAGTTTACATACACTAAGTTGACTGTGCACAGCTTGGAAACTTCCAGAAAATAATGTCATGGCTTTAGAAGCTTCTGATATGCTAATTTACATCATTTGAGTCAATTGGAGGTGTACCTGTGGATGTATTTCAAGGCCTACCTTCAAACCCAGTGCCTCTTTGTTTGACATCATGGGAAAATCAAAAGAAATCAGCCAAGTCTGGGTCATCCTTGGGAGCAATTTCCAAATGCCTGAAGGTACCACGTTCATCTGTACAAACAATAGTACACAAGTATAAACACCATGGGACCACGCAGCCGTCATACTGCTCAGGAAGGAGACGCGTTCTGTCTCCTAGAGATAAACGTACTTTGGTGCGAAAAGTGCAAATCAATCCCAGAACAACAGCAAAGGGCCTTGTGAAGATGCTGGAGGAAACAGGTACAAAAGTATCTATATCCACAGTAAAACAAGTCCTATATCGACATAACCTGAAAGGCCGCTCAGCAAGGAAGAAGCCACTGCTCCAAAACCGCCATAAAAAAGCCAGACTACGGTTTGCGACTGCACATTGGGACAAAGATCGTACTTTTTGTAGAAATGTCCTCTGGTCTGATGAAACAAAAATAGAACTGTTTGGCCATAATGACCACCGTTATGTTTGGAAGAAAAAGGGGGAGGCTTGCAAGCTAAGGAACACCATCCCAACCGTGAAGCACGGGGGTGGCAGCATCATGTTGTGGGGGTGCTTTGCTGCAGGGGGGACTGGTGCACTTCACAAAATAGATGGCATCATGAGGTAGGAAAATTATTATTGAAGCAACATCTCAAGACATCAGTCAGGAAGTTAAAGCTTGGTCGCAAATAGGTCTTCCAAATGGACAATGACCCCAAGCATACTTCCAAAGTTGTGGCAAAATGGCTTAAGGACAACAAAGTCAAGGTATTGGAGTGGCCATCACAAAGCCCTGACTTCAATCCTATAGAAAATTTGTGGGAAGAACTGAAAAAGCATGTGCGAGCAAGGAGGCCTACAAACCTGACTCAGTTACACCAGCTCTTTCAGGAGGAATGGGCCTTAATTCACCCAACTTATTGTGGGAAGCTTGTGGAAGGCTACCTGAAACGTTTGACCCAAGTTAAACAATTTAAAGGCAATGCTGCCAAGTACTAATTGAGTGTATGTATTAAATGTCAGGAATTGTGAAAAACTGAGTTTAAATGTATTTGGCTAAGGTGTATGTAAATGTCAGACTTAAACTGTATAAGAAAGGCCAGCAGAGGATCTACTTTTTAAAGGGGGCTGAACTCCTCATTAATAAATGCCACTGAAGCCATGACTACCGAGTTCTCCCTCACAGCCACTGTACAGTATTGTCTATGAATGGATGTTTGATTTGGAAAAGACCGAAGCGGTTTATTAAGAATAGGTCTCGTTCTTTCAACATAACATTGGCAACGATGTATTGTATGTCTCATGTCAATCAAACAAGTTTTGAGGCGCTGCGTGCTAATGACTCAATTGGGTAGTTCTGCTGTCTGTAAAGAAATGGGCGGGCTGTAGGTTGATTCTGTCGCTACGATTGGATAGCATGCAGCTGTTTTCCCTGTTCACCCTTATCATATGCTCCTACCATTTAGATGGGTGGTGCCAGCTGTCCAAGTCCAACCAAATCAAATCAAATCAAATTTTATTTGTCACATACACATGGTTAGCAGATGTTAATGCGAGTGTAGCGAAATGCTTGTGCTTCTAGTTCCAACCATCAAATATCCTATGAAATCGGCGACGTCATGGATTCCTCAAATCTACAACATTCTCATTTTGGAAAATACTGACTTTATGACTAAAGTTATCCCACTTACACTTATTAGTAAATTTCAGGACTAGAATTTATGTTTATGACTACTACCAATGCCAAATAGGCAGTTTTCAACCAGAAATAGTTTTTTGTTTTGGTTCAGCTGCTCTTTAAGAAAACTAGGCTCTTTTCATTTTGATAGTGTTTTCCTCAAATTGTTTTACAGGTCATTAATTGAAAACGTTTCAACATTCTGTATAATCTGATGGTAGGCAAATGGCAGTGTTTCTCAGCGAGGCATGGTAAGAAGAATTGTTAGCAGCAAGCAAGGAGTTAGGGGTCAAGCTGACACTAAAGCCCACAAGGTACTGGACCCCAGACATCCTCTATACAAGGTGTTCAAGCTACTCCCTTTGGGGCAACGTTATCGGGCACCGAGGCATAAAAGGGATTGAGCCAAGCAATCCTTTATCCCAGTTGAAATAAGACTTGAATGACAATCACTAGTAGGTCCAGCGGGTTGGCGTACACTTGACATGGAGTTCAAATCAAATGTTATTGGTCGTGTACACATTTTACAGATATTATTGCAGGTGCAGCGAAATGCTTTTGTTCATAGCTCCAACAGTGCAGTAAAACCTGACAATACAAAACAATACACGCAAATAAAAAAATAGAGAAATATTACGACAAACAATGTCCAGAATATAAATATTTACACCACTGTTCAAAAGTTTGGGGTCACTTAGAAATGTCCTTGTTTTTAAAAGAAAAGAAAAAAAATTGTCCATTAAAATAACATAAAATTGATCAGAAATACAGTGTAGTCATTGTTAATGTTGTAAATGACTATTGTAGCTGGATGCCAGATTTTTTATGGAATATCAGCAACCAACCCTCCTGTGTTCCAATGGCACATTGTGTTAGCTAATCCAAGTTTATCATTTTAAAAGGCTAATTGATCATTAGAAAACCCTTTTGCAATTATGTTAGCACAGCTGAAAACTGTTGTTCTGATTAAAGAAGCAATAAAACTGGCTTTCTTTAAACTAGTTGAGTATCTGGAGCATCAGCATTTTTGGGTTCGATTACAGGCTCAAAATGGACAGAAATAAATACCTTTCTTCTGAAACTCGTCAGTCTATTCTTGTTCTGAGAAATGATGGCTATTCCATGCAAGAAATTGCCAAGAAACTGAAGATCTCATACAACACTGTGTACTACTCCTTTCACAGAACAGCGCAAACTGTCTCTAACCAGAATAGAAAGAGGAGTGGGAGGACCCGGTGCACAACTGAGTAAGAAGACAAGTACATTAGTGTGTCTATTTTGAGAAACAGATGCCTCACAAGTCATCTTCATGAAATACTACCCGCAAAACACCCGTCTCAACGTCAACAGTACCCCATAATGTCAAAGTGGAATTATGCTTTTTGAAACTTTTACAAATGATTTAAAAATGGATAAGCTGAAATGTCTTGAGTCAATAAGTATTCAACCAACCCCTTTGTTATGACAAGCCTAAATCAATTCAGGAGTCGCACAATAAGTTGCATGGGCTCACTCTCTGTGGAATAATAGTGCTTATCATGATTGTTGAATGACTACCTCATCTCTGTATCCCACCCATACAATTATCTTTAAGGTCCCCCAGTCGAGCAGTGAATTTAAAACACAGATTCAACTATTTTTAAATCATTTGTAAAAGTTTCAAAAAGCATAATTCCACTTTGACATTATGGGGTATTGTGTGTTGGGCAGTGGCACACAATCTCAATTTAATACATGTTTAATTCTGGCTGTAACAGCAAAATGTGGAAAAAGTCTAGGGGTGTGAATACTTTCTGTAGGCACTGTATGTACTCTTCTTGGGAGAATGGGAAAGGGCAGTGTGATGTCGATTGCGTCATACATGGATCCGTTGGGGCGGTATGCAAATTGTAGTGGGTCTAGGGTGTCGGGTAAAGTGGAGGTGATATGATCCTTAACTAGCCTCTCAAAGCACTTCATGAAGTGAGTGCTACGGGCCGATAGTCATTTAGTTCAGTTACCTTTGCTTTCTTGGGTACAGGAATAATGGCACTCTTTCCTCAGGTCTAAAAAAATATCCCAATGCCCCAGGGCAGTGATAGGGGACATTGCCCTGTGTAGGGTGCCGTCTTTCGGATGGGACGATAAACGGGTGTCCTGACTCTCTGAGGTCATTAAAGATCCCATTGCAGTTATCGTAAGAGTAGGGGTGTTAACCCTGGTGTCCTGGCTAAATTACCAAGCTGTCCCTCATTCCATCATGGTCACCTAATCATCCCCAGCTTACAATTGGCTCATTCATCCCCCTCCTCTCCCCTGTAACTATTCCCCAGGTCGTTGCTGTAAATGAGAATGTGTTCTCAGTCAACTTACCTGGTAAAATAACGGATAAATAAAAAAATAAAAAATAAATGTATTTATTGTCTGTATTAGTCTTGTCTTTGTGTGCTTGATGATACATTTTAATGTACACAGAACCACAAACTAAATTTCCCCATGGGGGTTAATTATACAGAGGTGCCCTTCGTAACATGTTAGTATTAAGCTTTGACAACCAGCCTTCATTTAGGCTTTCTGACTCAACCCCCGCCCTGCCCCCAACCAGGCTTTCAAGGAGAGGAGAGCTCTGTACTTTCTCTGCTTCTGTTCAGTTCTGTTGGGTATCTGCCGGGATTTTAAATAAATGTGTGTGGGGAAAAAATTGCTGTCTCTTTTTGTTCTTAGGTCCCCTGGCACCACATGCAGCGGTATTAGAATTCAGCTCCCTCTTCCCGCTGCGGGCGGACGGACATTTCTGCATCAGCCACCTCCTCCTCCAGATACACATCCATGCTGTGTCCTAAATGGCACCGTATATAGTACACTACTTTTGACCAGGGCCCATCTAGGCTCTGGCCCATAGGGCTCTGGTCGAAAGTAGTGCACTATATAGGGAATAGGGTGCGATTTGTAATGCAGCCCCAGACGTACCTCTGAGGCCCATCCCTCCCCTCCCTTGCCCACACACACCCTCAGCCCCAAATTAGATTACCACTTCTCATCCTCAGCACTCAGATCCTCCATCAAATGTATCAATAAAGCCATCCTCCAGTGCTCTTCATTTAATACATGACCTCATAGCTGGAGCAGACTTACTGGCTTAATGCAAATAGTCTGGGTAGCCATTTGATTAGATGTTAAGGAGTCTTATGGCTTGGGGGTAGAAGCTGTTAAGAAGCCTCTTGGACCTAGACTTGGCACTCCGGTACTGCATGCCGTGCGTTAGCAGAGGACACTCCATGACTAGGGTGGCTGAGGTCTTTGACAATTTTTAGGGCCTTCCTCTGACACCGCCTGGTATAGAGGTCCTGGATGGCAGAAAGCTTGGCCCCAGTGATGTACTGGGCCGTTCGCACTACCCTCTGTAGTGCCTTGCAGTCGGAGGCCAGGCAGTTGCCATACCAGGCAGTGATGCAACCAGTCAGGATGCTCTCGATGGTGCAGCTGTAGATCCTTTTGAGGATCTGAGGACCCATGCCAAATCTTTTCAGTCTCCTGAGGGGGAATAGGTTTTGTCGTGCCCTCTTCACCTCTGTCTTGGTGTGCTTTGACCATGTTAGTTTGTTGTTGATGTGGACACCAAGGAACTTGCAGCTCTCAACCAGCTCCACTGCAGCCCCATCGATGTGAATTGGGGAATGCTCGGTCCTCTTTTTCCTGTAGTCCACAATCATCTCCTTTGTCTTGATCACGTTGAGGGAGAGGTTGTTGTCCTGGCACCACACTGCCAGGTCTCTGACCTCCTCCCTATAGGCAGTCTCGTTGTTGTCGGTGATCAGGCCTACCACTGTTGTGTCATCTGCAAACTTAATGATGGTGTTGGGAGTCGTGCATGGCCGTGCAGTCATGAGTGAACAGGGAGTACAGGAGGGGTCTGAGCACGCACCCCTGAGGGGCCCCTGTGTTGAGGATCAACAAGGCAGATGTGTTGTTACCTACCCTTACCACCTGGGGGCGGCCCGTCAGGATGTCCAGGATCCAGTTGCAGAGGGAGGTGTTTAGTCCCAGGGTCATTAGCTTATTGATGAGCTTTGAGGGCACTATGGTGTTGAACACCGAGCTGTAGTCAAAGAATAGCATTCTCACATAAGTGTTTCTTTTGTCCAGGTGGGAAAGGGCAGTGTGGAGTGCAATAGAGATTGCATCATCTGTGGATCTGTTGGGGTAGTATGCAAATTGGAGTGGGTCTAGGGTTTCTGGGATAATGTTGTTGATGTGAGCCATGACGAGCCTTTCAAAGCACTTCATGGCTACAGACATGAGTGCTACGGGTCGGTAGTCATTTAGGCAGGTTACCTTAGTGTTCTTGGGCACAGGCACTATGGAGGTCTGCTTAAAACATGTTGGTATTACAGACTCGGACAGGGAGAAGTTGAAAATGTCAGTGAAGACACTTGCCAGTTGGTCAGTGCATGCTCGCAGTACACGTCCTGGTAATCTGTCTGGCCCTGTGGCCTTGTGAATGTTGACATGTTTAAAGGTCTTACTCACATTGGCTGCGGAGAGCGTGATCACACAGTCTTACGGAACAGCTGATGCTCTCATGCATGTTTCAGTGTTATTTGCCTCGAAGTGAGAATATAAGTACTTTACCTCGTCTGGTAGGCTTGTGTCACTCGGCAGCTCCCGGCTGTGCTTCCCTTTGTAATGGTTTGCAAGCACTGCCACATCCGACGAGCGTCAGTGTCATGTATTTAACCCCTGGTTCATGGTCTGGTGTCATGTATTTAACCCCTGGTTCATGGTCTGGTGTCATGTATTTAACCCCTGGTTCATGGTCTGGTGTCATGTATTTAACCCCTGGTTCATGGTCTGGTGAATGGTGCAGTAAATAACCAGGAAATAAACAGCTGTGTAAATCAAATGTCCGCCATGGAGTACTCTGCTACCTAAATGGCAACCGTATGCTGTTCCCTACATAGTAAACATAGAGCTCTGGTCCAAAGTACTGCACTTTATACAGCACAATCAGGACCTACCGGGTGATACCTGCAGTCCAGGCCCACAACCAACCCTTCCTGTTTCCAATAATTGACATTAAGCCTGTCCAACCCTTCCCATTTCCAACTGACATTAAGCCTGTCCAACCCTTCCCATTTCCAACTGACATTAAGCCTGTCCAACCCTTCCCATTTCCAACTGACATTAAGCCTGTCCAACCCTTCCCATTTCCAACTGACATTAAGCCTGTCCAACCCTTCCCATTTCCAACTAACATTAAGCCTGTCCAACCCTTCCCATTTCCAACTGACATTAAGCCTGTCCAACCCTTCCCATTTCCAACTGACATTAAGCCTGTCCAACCCTTCCCATTTCCAACTGACATTAAGCCTGTCCAACCCTTCCCATTTCCAATCGACATTAAGCCTGTCCAACCTTTCCCCTTTTCAATTGACATTAAGCCTGTCCACATTCATTTACTGTGCATCTCCAGGGGCCAAGTAAGCAGAGACACAGCGGGGGCAAAGTGGCCGACACCCTCCAATTAAATGCCTCTAGTTGCTTTAGAAGTTGCTAAGAGATTGTCCTTGAACCTTACAAACCCTTCCATCTCATCTAATTTGTCTCCCAAGACATTGTTACTAATAGCAAGGAGAATGCATTCAGGAGAGCAAGCCGATTTGTTATGCCCTCTTTATACCTTCACAGTGCATGTTTTTGTTTGCTGCTACACTGCTCTAATTCAGGTGGGAATGTGATTCTCTGACTAGAAGTGAAAACAATTAACCTGAAGAGCACTTCGCCACTCTGACATGACACTAAAACATTGTGGTTCAGATTCAGACACGAGAGAGGCATCAATTTACATTCTGAATCATTTGGAATGCCAGGGAGCGACATGCTCCGTCAGTGCAGTGTGACCATGCACCAATCAGCTATACAGTCCAACACACAGTCACAATCCACTCTACTGCAGCTAGAGGACCATGGGGGATTCTGTCCTGCCTCAGGCCTTGTATCACTTTAGTTACACTCTTATCACTGTAAATCAGTAAAAAAAAAAGATATCCTACTTCCCTCTCTATAACAGCATATTGTACCTCAATATCTGCTGGTACTACTTGATACTAAAGAATTTGATGTTAGACAATTTTGTCTTAGCATTTATTTCCATGAAATGAGAACGATTGGGACCATTTCACTCACTGACCATGGTTAAACATTCCATCTGAGGAAACAGACAGAGATTAAATTCTATAATGCCCTCTAATGTATATGGTGCCATAACTTTATCACAGAGTGACTTTCCCTGCAGTCACGTAGGTCGTACTTGGGCACGGATGTAAAATTCCCTGAAAAAATGCCATTAGTGCCCACTCAAATTAGCCCCAAGGTTGCGTTGTTAAATCTTGTTCATTTTCTTAAATTAAATACCATGACTGTTTTTTCATTAGCTGGCAATGTCCGATACAACATACTTTGGTGATATTGTTATCAACCTACGCTTTAGAAATACATTTTCATGTACTGGATGTGCTATTAGCATGCTAACACTCATTAAGACAGTCTGGTAGAATAGATCATATAGCTAGCAATCTCAAGCATTCACTGGAGTGTAACACAGTTGACTAGCAACTATGACATGAATATAGTAAATATCATTCACAACATTTGGACGGGAGCTATAATCCAGTTATAATAGAAAAAAATGATGTGTGTCGTTATTGCTTGAATTCAGGCTTGGCTGAACTGCTTTTGATGGGGAAAGATTGCTTCTGTACCCCGCTTCCAGGATTTTCGTTGAAAACGTAACTTTCCCATGTGGACCTATGTGGGGCACCCTATTCCACATAATACAATACTTTCACATAGACCATAAGGCTCTGGTCAAAGGTAATGCACTATAATGGATGCACTATAAAGAATACGGTTCTATTTGGGTTGTCTAATCCATACATGCTTTGAGCGCATAACAGCTCAAAACTTGTGTAACCATGGAAAAGGTTTTCTAATTCGAGATACATGTTCAAGGTCTTAGTGGCTATAACAAATGTTGGATTAGATTGCTGGCTCAGGGCACTGTCTGACTATATTATTTTAATTGGATGGTTAGTTAGAGGCAACAGATAGATGGATAGTTAGAGGCAACAGATAGATGGTTAGTTAGAGGCAACAGATAGATGGTTAGTTAGAGGCAACAGATAACGCTCCTATGTTTCCACCAAAGCCCTACACTGTCACAAATAAATGGTTAAAACATGGTTGAGGGATGCTGAGAAAGTTGGAGAATGTGAGCCAGAGGGCTGAAGTAGAAAAGTGTGTGGGCTGATGCATGTGATACTGTAGCTAGCTGTAAGAGTCAACTCTATGTGCTTTTGTATTGTTGAGAAGGGCTTGTAATGGGGAGAAAGAAGAGTGGAAGACTCCATCCTAAATGGCACACTACCTTTGACCAGAGCCCTATTGAGTCCTCTTTTGGGATCATTAGGCAGCTTTTCAGAGAGCCTTTGGCAATGACAAGGAGTAGAACGTTAGCTAAAGAGACACGTACTCAGACTACCCATATGCCAACATTCCATTCAAACAATGCAGTCAATCCACAGCCATGCTCTGGCTGAAATCAGTTGATGATATGACTTAGACAAGTTGTAAATGCAACAAGTACTGATATTGCATCAAATAATAGCACACAGCTTTACAGGAAAACTAAAAGGGAGACATTTATTATCTGTTTACATATATTTTAGAGGCTATTTATATAGAAAATGTGTATAAATCCCGTATAAACTGTATTTATAATGATATTACAATATTTTATGTTGACAATAATTATATTGTCAGGGAGTAGGTAGCCTAGTCAGGGAGTAGGTAGCAGCTGGTAGACTAATGGTTAGAGCGTTAGGCCACTACCTGAAAGGTTGCTGGCTCAAATCCCCGAGCTGACAAGGTAAAAATCTGTTGTCATACTGTTCACCGGTAGGCCGTCATTGTAAATAAGAATTTGTTCTTAACTGACTTGCCATTTTAAATAAAGGTTCAACTTTAAAATATATATATATTACATAACTTCTGATATATCACATGCTTTACTTTTATTTTCCTGCATGACTAAAATCAGGATAATGCCTCTACTGCCATTCGTTCCAATTAGACTGGTTTGTATTTCTCCCTGACCAATACGACTGCTTTTTCACCCCATTCTGGAACTTTGAGGGTTTATGACATAACCCCTCTAGTAGGCTAATTAATAGGTAAAGAGGTTAATGGAACGCAGACCGTGGGATAGACTGGTGCACATTCAACAAATCTGATCAAACAAAGTGAATATTCGTAATTTATATTCGGATTTATGTATTGTAAAAGGGCCCACTGTGTGGCTACTAAGGTCCGATTTGAATATATTTGACTGTTTTCGCTGCATAACATTTAGAAGTAGTCCCTTTTCAGGCTTAGAAGTGACTTCTAAATGCTAACTCCCGTTCGTATAAGGTGGTACCATAACTAGCATTGAGAAATCGGTGGTCGTTTTTAACTGTAATTCAGTTTATTGTTGATGATGACATCCATACAAGTATTATACTCCGTTTCTACATAGTGTGAAATACACATATAAACAAAATCAGTAGTCCGGTCCTCCCCAAGAGGCACAGTACACCTGTAGTTATGAGTTCACAACGGAATTTGCTAACATGAAATTTAAAACTAAAACAGATAGAGTTCATTTCAAATCTAGCAACTTCAGATATGCCTACTGAGGCATTAAACTGTTTCAGATCATCTAATCAAACGCAATCTAATCATACGTAAAACAGAATGTAAAGAGCTGGGTTTGCTATAGTTACCTGAAACTGGGGTCTCCATTGCCCATTTCGACCCGGGGTGCAGAGACTGAAATGACGCGCGCACCTCGTGGCAGCTGGGAGGCACTGGTACCTGTCCGCCCGGTAGGGTGGACGGCAGGCACAGGGCGCACAGAAAGAGCACGCCAGAAAGTGGAAAACCGTCCATGGCTCACCCGCACAAAATGTAGCCGATTTGTAAACTTAGTCCGTCACTGCTGCTCCTTGCATAAAATGTCGCGTGCCAAGTCAGTACTTAACCCACAGCAAGATTAACGACCACTGACTAACTGAACAGCGCACTCGTAATGTTGTGTCGGATAGGTAGCAGCGCAGCTCCTGACCCCTATTTGATAAGCATCCTTCCGCTCTTCCAATAAAAAAGATCACCGACGCCGCGAAACTGCATGTCCTTCTGGGGTGCTGATGTAAGGCGTTCTCCTCAGAGTCCCAGTCTCATTCAAGTTCTACCAGAAACTCGTAGGTATATCTGCTGTTGTTATTTAGAATGTCCGGGTAAAGCGAGACATTGGTGTTGATAAAGTTGCAAATCCCCCTTACTGCTTGCTCTCAACTGTCTCGGTCAGAGTGAATGAGCACTGAATCAAGACTGCGCGTTATCGCTCTTAATTAAGACCGCGCGCCACAAACTGGCACCGTTTTTTAAGAATCCTATGAATTCTCACATAGTACATACTGTATTTCAATTGATAATCGTAAAACAATTTAGGCTATCTGAGATCAGCATCTGAGGATCTCAACTGTTTATTGGCTTACAAAATAAGGCTAAAGCAGAAATTGTGCTCCATGCAAGACTGCACTCCATAAGAATACTTTTTCATTTTACTGAATTGTGTGCCAGTGTTCATACATGCTGAAAAAATACTAAAATGGAATAAGTGCCATGTTGTTCTATTAGAATTTCCCGATGCATTGTATCCATTAAACAATGACATTCATTCAAGCATGCATTTACATATTTCAAAATATTATGGCTTAATCTGTGTCCAGGAAAACAGCCCTAAATTGTCTACAAGATTTGAAGACAGCAGGATTACAGCACATGGATTTAACATAATTAACAGCTGGAATAATTACACTATTAATTGAGTCCTTACAGTGTCTCCAATACCCATTGACATGGTTGTTTTATTGGCAACCATGTGTGGCATACATCATTTCAAATTAACTCCAAAAACAATAATTCCAGGGTGATATGTGGTTTCAGCCATAATACATTTCTTTCTTTATAAATCTTATGCATATAACAATAGGCCTTCCAAATTGTAATTACACATATCACAAACATGTACAAATACTATGTAACAATGCATACCTACACTGTAATTATGTTATAGGTACCATGGTAATATTCTGTCAAATCCAGAGTGCTACTGTTGTTTGCTTTCTGCTTTTCTCTTGTTCACGTGTACAGCAGCACCCCATATGCACCTACTGCCACCTAGTGGGGGTACTGGTTATAGCCACAGCTTGGTCCTATGAAGGATTCAAATTACACATCCCCATGCTTGCCATCCCTGAGACCAAGCCCACAATAACAGCTGCGTTGACAGATTGTCTGCTGCATACTTAAACAAAGCAAAAGTGTTGAACTTGAACATGAGGATATTGTTGTTGTATGAACAATATAAAACAATACAAAGGGACCCATGGGAACTGAAATTCTTCACAGGTCTGTTTGTTGAGTCTCTCAGGTACAGAGAGTTTTGCATGGATTTGCACAGCGGAATTTTTCAGAAGCTGAAAGCAAACCTGCAAAACTCACAGTAAACCCATGATGTGCCATGGATGGATCTCTTCAAGGTGGTCTCAAGTGGTGGGCTTCAAAAGGGAGGGTGACTGGCAATACTTGAAGTGCACACACTGCAGTAGGTCCATTTAAACTACCTGCACTGTGAGCACTTTGGAACTGCCAGGACAACACAACATAGAATATTCTAGAACGTAGAATACCCCAACAAAACTTTGACACAAACTACAAAAATAAAATGCTGATAACTTATGACTAATACATAATACCATAAATATGAAAGAACATGCAGTGAGGTAGTGGTATTTACTTTATACTAAAAAGTTTTTAAAATATAACATTTAATTCCAAATTGTGACATATGCTAGCTCACAGGTAAGAAATTAACTGACAGGAAACAGATGAAACTGCTGTCACCAAATGTCCAGAGTTGGGATACAAGTGCTCCAGCCAGAAGGAGCAACTAGGGCAGTAGATACTAGACTATTTCACTAACTACACTAGATGCACCTTAGCTGGAGAACCAGGATAATTAGTGGATAAATGGCACACTGCTGCTGCTCACAACATCTGGCGGATTACAGATGTATACTGTGCAGAACCAGAATAATTAGGGTTGGGAAAACAGTCAATCTTTGTTTGATGAGGAGTGGATGGCGTAATTCTGAGTTAACCTTCAATTTTAGAAGCATTGTATTTGAAGGTCACCTATAAAGAGAAACAGAAGAACACATTTTTTAAGAACCATCAAATCAAAGTTTACTTGTCACGTGCGCAGAATACAACAGGTGTAGACCTTACAGTGAAATGCTTACTTACAGGCCCTAACCAACAGTGCGATTTTTTAAGTAAAAAATAGGTATTAGGTGAACAATAGATAAGTAACAAAATAAAAACAACAGTAAAAAGACAGTGAAAAATAACAGTAGCGAGGCTATATACAGTAGCGAGACTATATACAGGCACCGGTTAGTCGGGCTAATTGAGGTAGTATGTACATGTAGGTATGGTTAAAGTGACTATGCATATATGATAAACAGCTAGTAGCAGTAGCGTAAAAAAGGGGTTGGCGGGTGGTGGGTGGCGGGACACAATGCAGATAGTCCGGGTAGCCAATGTGCGGGGGCACAGGTTAGTCGGGCTAATTGAGGTAGTATGTACATTAATGTATAGTTAAAGTGACTATGCATATAGGATAAACAGAGAGTACCAGCAGCATAAAAGATGAACCACTGAACAAAAATCTGAATAGAAAAATCTAACAAATCACCAAAAAGTGTGGCTATTGCAAAGACACAACATAATACAATTGAAATGTTCTTACATAATTGTAGCATAAACAGGGTGAAATAATAGTACAAATGGATTTCTTCAAATACACGTGTTATTTAGTTAGGCTATTATGAACTTAATAACACAGATCGTTTGTCTATTTAAATCAAATACAAGATTTGGCAAAAGAAAGCTAAAACTGTGATTTGCTCTTTACAATCAGGATAACGCATGGAGAGGGAGGCGAGGGCAGGCGCCATGATAAATTCAAACAGGGATTTTTTGGTTTGGTTGTGATGCACTCTGGGCTAGCCTACTCATTTGTGCGATAGAGGGAAATACATGATAAATTCGATACACACCTGTTACCTGTCTTTACCTTACTCACTGATTTCCTTAGTACCTTTACCTAACCCAAGTATAGAGCAGTAGTAACGTTATATCCATATAGCCTAAAGGTGCCATAACATTTCGCTTGTGTAAGGGGCTTCATTAGCCTATAACCTTTCCAAACGGTGACTTGGAATCTAAATAGAAATACCATTGTGCTAGTTTCTATTTTAAATTAATGAATGATACAACAGGTGGCTTGTTAAATCATTTAATCTGTTGGTGCAGGGATGTGGCCATAAATGCTCACACTATCGAATTAGCCGTAGCAACCTGAGGCTAACCTTTTATCCGTTAAAGTTTTGGCTACTTGCGAGTTAATGCGCACTGTATAGGGTGTTTGTTTGACTGACCAGCTTTATACTGTTTTACATTCTACGATTTAAAATTAGCTTTTAAATGACTCATATATACCATGTAGAACTCAGAGCAATCTTTACTTGCGGTTAGCTAAACTAGTCTGCCAGCACAAAAAACATGACCATCGTGCGCAAAAAGGTTAGAAATTTTTACTCCCTAGATTGAATAAAACCATCCCTACATTGCCTAAAGGCCATTTTGATTTGTTAAATTAGTTCATAAACAAATAATCGTTATTGTTCGTATTACCTTGTTTTGAATCTTTACTGGTCGGAGAGTTTTACGAAAGAGGCGCGAACGTATCGTCATGTGATGTGCATTTCTCGAGTCCCCACTCCCCAACAAAACCCTTCCAGCATGGGAACCACATCCGCTATTAGTCACAATTGCATAATTAACTCGAGCCTTAATTGCAGTGTAAATAACAGTAGCCTACAATTTGATCCCAAAACAACCTTTTTGGTTTTCTTTCCAAAAGTTTCGCGCAGTGATCTGTGTTTACAAATAATTTAATGTTTATAAAAATATGTTGTAATAGATTGAATGTGTTAATCTTGATTAATGACTTTAATTAAGTTATTGTATAATTACTTTAATTTTAAGTTATGGTATATATTCTAAAGAAAAAGCTTTAGACTAGAAATAGCCTTCCAAAATATTTATAAACGAAAAAAAAACATAAAACTTCTAAATAGACAATGAAATATCTATAGACACCATAAGGAACAAGCCAAATATTACGCTAATAACTTGCATGATAAAACATGTGGTTAAAACACAATTTCTATGCATTTTCATATAGACGATGTGTCCTTTAAGGAATACTTACCAACTAAATAAGGGAAGATAAGACGCACACCTAATTTGTCAGCCTGTGAATTGTGGTGGCGCATTTGAAAACAGAAGCAACAACTATTCTCAACATAAGCGAGTGTTCTTATTAGTATAATGTACCTTGCCACGCAGATGTTGTATTTTCAACTTCAGCCATTCTGGCTGACAACAAAAAGGTTTGCCATGCATGAAATTGTATGAGCATCTATTTTGTCCCCCGCCTGGGGGTGGGGAAATGAGTTCAGACTATGCATTATCTTGTGTAGGCCTATATGTCCTAAATATACACAGACATTTTGCTGACTCTTTGAAACTTTTCAAACACAAACAATGAAAATCAAATTTCTACCTAAAATTTTAGATCAACTTGTTTCTTTGTTCATCTCGCTCTGCCCTCCAGTGTGACCTGTGAACCCTACCCCCACATCTGACTCCATACCAAACCAGTCTAAAGAAGCGCAATTATCAGCGGCCTCAAAGAACATACTTCGCTCAACATTCCCGCGTGTTGTTGTATGTAATCTTGGAGTTAGTGGCTATTGTTTAAAGTGCAACTTTTTTCTTACAGGTTATTGCCTGTTATCTCTTAAATATGTCGGGAAATGCTTAAAGATAATGCTTCACTGATTTACCAACATCTCGAATGTTTTATTTAATTTAATTGTGACGGTACTGTCCCATTGAACTTTAACCCAATTGCAAGACTAGCCAGCCAGACTCAACACATTCTTATTAATTAAGTAGAGGCCTATGTTGTTTGAGGAAAAACCCTTTTAAATGTAGCTTGATCATGTTAATGTATATGTAGTAGATTGGCTAATATAAATGCATTTAACTTAACAAAAGCATTTAAGAATGTTATATCACAATATACATAAACGGTTGTGTCATTCAAAACTAATTTGTCAAGTATGTTTTCTTCTCAGTAAGTTGTTTGCTCTCTCTATACGGTTGTTGGTCTATCTGTCGCTTTTATTCCCCTATTGGTCCTTTTGAATGTTTAAATTATAAGTTGTTGATCACATATCCATACTCGAGTTAAATTAATGAAGCCACAAGACATACCTTTTTTCGAAATAGTTTATCACTTTGGCACGTTTCTGCATATTGGTTCCTATTTCTTTCCAATAAATTAGTAGTTTGCGCTGTTATTAGACTACAGCTTAGTTCTTATTACTAAGCATGGTTAAGATTTGATTTGAATTATGGAAAGTGTGTATATATGCATAGGCTATTATAATCAGTGGATTGGGATTTAAATAGTCTCTCTAAACGTTTGGGTTAGTTCAGCAAAATAGTAGGTAAAATATGTAAACATAACAACAAAGGTGTGTACAAAGGAATTCACAGATCAGTAGTTATTTTTTCGAAAGAGTGTAACATAAAATTATTGAATAAACTCACTAGACGGGTTAAAACAAAGAGGAAACAGCATAAATACGTTTCCTTTAGATATTCAATTAAATGAAAGGAAACTTAAGATAGGTTAAATATGACTCATATTATTAGAGTTTCTTCTCTTGTGAGATTTTTTTTTTCTCGCCCGTTTTGATCAAACCGGTGGTGGGTGGTGCGATCAGGTGGCGACTGCGCTCACGAAACTTCTGCAGAGAAGAAGAGGCGAAGCGAGAGGGTCCACTCCAGTCATAAATCTGAACATTGCAATAAGCAGACCGATAAGAAAATCGCCTGCCTTCCCGACTTTGGGACGACTCCCATTGTCAGGGTGGGGACCAGACCATCTCGTCATTATATACAGTATTTCTGGCTTCAGTTCGAAAATTCCCGCCCTCAGCTTTACTTCCTGAAACCTGATCCTTTGGTTACAATGTAGTCAAGGAAGTTGCCTAGTAGCTTTGTACAGCCACAACAATAATGAAGCAATAAACTAACGCAATCATCTAGCTTTCAATACATGAGGAACTAGCGCTTTTAATCGGGGGCACTAAGTATGCTAAGTTAATTCTGTCAATTTAGATGAACATGTAGGTCCTTTTAGCCAACCGTGTAGAAAATGGCAGCGGTTTTAAATGTATCCCAATAGCTATTCCTATTTCATCCAAGAAGAAACGAAGATATACAACCATGATATATCTCACTATTAAACTTGCGATTAACAATGTTATATTTTTCATGAATAAATAAGCATGAAATAAACTAATTGTAAACGATGTATTCTACACAGCCTATTATTACAATATTAGGCCTATTTAAAATCTAATTAATTCATTTATAAACATTTTAAGTATCACACATTGATAAGGATTTAAAACGTTTATAATCATTTAAAGCATTTATAATAGGATAGGATGAACTTTAAAGTCCCCTAGAGAAATTGTCTTAGACACACATGGCTTATTCATGAAAGTTATATAAAGTTAACCAATGATAACATTGGATCTTTCAACCCTTATTAGAGACCATGGTTGAGAAAGAGGGGGGAGACAAGTCACAGAAACTTGATTGTGAATCAGAGGACCGTCACTGGGTGGAGACACTGTTTCCTCCTCACTTCTCCCTGTTAAATCTGGTAGGGGAGAACAATATCTGTGGGTCCAGGAAGGCTGGAGCCATCAAGGTAACAGAGCCATGTCATTATCCTCTCAGAGGAGACTCCGTAGGCAGGATATCTACAAGACTACTCTAGTGATGGTACAACACAGAGGCGCAGAGAAACGAGACACCATTCCAGAAGATCATTAAAGGGGACTTGCAGAAGAGAGGGGAGTTGAGCTCTAAATATGAGGGCCACAGGAATCCAGGGGGAGGACCGAGGCTGGGAAGGAGAGGTGGAGAGGAGTAGGTGTATCTGGAACATCCAGGACATTGGGGTCCTGCGGAGGGCTATCCATGAGGTGGAAGAGGACTGATGCATGCTGAGGGCTAAGCTGAGTGAAGCAGTGGCAGAGGCCCAGAGGCAGGGGAAGGAGAGGAAGTGTCTGCAGGGCCTGCTGGAGGAGCAGCTGAGCCTGGCCAGGCAAGAGGCTGCGCAGAGGGCTCTACACATGGACGCACTGCAGGCAGAGGGACACAAGTTTACTGTCCAGCTTCAGGCACAAGCAACCCCGGCCAAAGACATCATTGAGGAGAAGACAAGGCTTTGTGAGAAACTGAGTGTAGAAAGAAGTGCAGGAGGTCAGGAGAGAGAATGAGACCTTGGCTATCGAAAGGCTTGGAAAGCAGCCGACAATTGAGGTACAGAAGAAATCTCTTGGTTGGCGCATGAGCTAGCTCTACAGAGGAGACCAAGACTCAGCTGAAGCTGGAGAAGGAGAGCCATACACGTAGCTATGCTGCCATGGGATTCCTGCGCAGGCACTTCAATAACCCATCAGAGGGCTCAACACACACTGACAGACAAGAATGCACACATTTAGCAAAGAGTTGCTAGACACTTTTTTTTGTCCTGTTTTTAACAAACTCACAAAAACATACTGCAGAAATGCTGTTTTTAAGGCAGGCCTTCAGACCAACTAGCCTCTCCAATTACATATTGGGGGAAATACTGTATGCTGGATTGTCCTTACTGTATAAAAACACAAACAAAGTCTTAATTTTATTTTTATATGCTTCCACACTTTCACCTTCTAAAATAAAGCTATGTACACATTTAATCCTCTCCCACAGTAAATAAAGAAATCAATCAGAAACACAAAAAATGGGACAATAGGAAGTCAACACAGTGAAAAAGTAAAGCACAACATACATTTTACAGTTCAAATTCTGAATCCCAAAGAATTATTTAGCCTTGACAAATCTGGATAATTTTTGTATATTGTCATTGAGTTATTATACTAGCCAAATAACCACAAGTCTGAAAATGATCAGAAATGTTTTGCTTTATATTTGATTTCCTCCAAGAAATGATTCAGTTTAAAGTTTTGATCAAACATTGATTAATGCTTGGTGTACCACAAAACAGATGCTCTGGAATTCCTATAAATAACAGACTGTGGGCTGATTACAGTGAATGGGATTAAGCCTACAGTACTACTGGACTAAATTGAACTTTTGGTAAAAATTCCTGGAATAGTTCATATGTATTCCATTCAAGGTTTATCTATATTCAATAAATCACATTTGCAGTTAATAATTTAATCTGGGCCTGTGAAGTTGGCGTTGTTTGGGACTTGAAATGCATTATAACCCCCTCCTCCTCATCAATGCTCGACTTGGGCAGGAGCTAACCGGAGCAGAGTAACAGCACCTCAAGTTTTCTACTGCTTGAGCTCCTGTTCCTCTTATAGAATATTAGCTCAAAAGTATTGAGGAGCTCCTGCACCTAAATGTAAACAGTACCAGCACCCAAAATGAATACTGGCACCCATCTCAGTCAAGTCAAGCACTGCCCCACTGCCTTATATTACCTTTGATTAAGAAGACAGAGGTACCTCCACATACATGGTCTTCACAATCAAATTACAACTCTGAAAGTAAGGCAACATTCATACTTTTGTGGGGCCAATCCTCTTATTCAATATGAATTGAAATTTGAGGCACCCAACTAATACATTGTGTTGAAGATTCTGGTTTTCCCCTTAAAGAAAACCAGGTCCCACTCCCTGTTGAAGTTAAAACAAAACCATTGACATATTTAGCATGTATAATACAAACCACTGCTCTTTGTCCAAAATATATTGTCAAGGAAAGTAGAGAACACAGCCCTTATGAATTCAAAACCCCATGAGGTATATACAAAAAAATTGTGCAAACAGACCATATTTTTTGTAATCTGTTATGTAATTTAAGTGACACTAGATAAGGCAAAATGCTGTTATTTCATGAGAATCCCATTTTGTAGTTCATCTGGACAACATACAACGTAATTATTGATTGAGGTATTGATAGGTCCTAAGCATGAGTAGAGAACTGAGGAATGTGGCCAATTAGGTGCAATTGATGCAACATACTTCATCCCAATTGGCTCATTTAAGTTTGACAGTGCAGATCATTATGTGCATTCTGTGGATTCTTTACCAGTGCGACTGGCTGCCTGAGAGAAGCCCTGAGAAGCAGCATGCAGCTCACAGTAAGCCCTTGTTTACTAGAGTATCAGGACTGGGCAGATTTGGCTCCTCTTAAACAGTACAGTGTTACTTTCGTACTGTATTACTCGTCCCATAGATACTATGTGTTAGTAATATTGTTGGAGGTTACATCTCATCTTAATATTATTTAGTGATCATTTATAAAAGAAAAAACACCTTCCAAACTTACACCAGTTCCTAACTGCACATGAAAACCAGCAAGCGTCCGTTGCAGGAGAAAAAAAGAGTGCCTTCATTGGGATCAATCAGACTAAAGAATGGATGGCTGCCTAAGATCACCCTGCAGCCTAGCCTGTGCCCTACTAAAACTATCTTTAGGTTCTATTATAGTCCACTAGCCTGGGTCCTACTAAAACCATCTTTAGGTTCTATTATAGTCCACTAGCCTAGGCCCTACTACCATCTCATTGATTCATGTTTTCAGATAATTGTTTGCTGTCATCTCTGATGGATGGCTCCTTTTAGGACAACAGTTGCTGCCGACTCACGCCTTCCATTGTCACCGTTTGTCGTTAGGAGCTGGACTGAAGATAATTACCGTGTTATCAACTAAGGATTACAATGACCTACTCTGACCCAAGAGTCTATCCAAAGCTAAGCAATAAACCAACATTTTATGGAATTAGTTAAGTATTGTGTCAGAAACAAGACTACTAGAAAATAAATGTTAACTGAATAACCCCAGCAAAATAATCTTTATATTCTAATTCCTAAAATATAATTTAGGACATCAGTCTTTAAAAGCTTACAAATCCATTTCAAAGTTCCTGTAAGGTTTGGGGAGTCTGTGTCGGGGAGAATGTATTCTGTTTTGTGGACCACTTATCCTGATTTCCCAGGAAATGGCTCAGGTGTGCTACTGTGCTTATTAAAAGAGGCTAATGGTGTGTTTAAGGTTCAATATACCATCATCTGACAAAGTGCCTTGATTTCATACCTATTGGCTGAAATAGCTCTATGGTTTAACTAACAGTTTCCGGGTCACTCTTGTTGCGTGTGCTTCAAAATCACCTCCATTCCCACATGAGCATTAGAAAACGTAGAAGAAAGTGGGGGGTTGGGGGGTGACTTTGTACAGTATATTGTTCCTATGTTTGAAGTTAGGAAGGGCAGAGTAATGAAATCTAGTTAAGTATGCTTCTCTCACTATCATGCGCTCTCTGAATACTCCAAGGCCCCAACCAAAATCACTAGCATCACCACTACCTGTGCTTTGGTGCTGTTCCGCTGCCTGTCCCCTCATGCGTCCTCTGGTGCTGTCCCCCTGCCTGTCTCCCTCATGCCTCCTCTGGTGCTGTCCCCCTGCCTGTCTCCCTCATGCCTCCTCTAGTGCTGTCCCACTGCCTGTCTCCCTCATGCCGCCTCTGGTGCTGTCCCCCTGCCTGTCTCCCTCATGCCGCCTCTGGTGCTGTCCCCCTGCCGGTCTCCCTCATGCCGCCTCTGGTGCTGTCCCCCTGCCTGTCTCCCTCATGCCTCCTCTAGTGCTGTCCCCCTGCCCTTCCCTTCTGGTGCTGTCCCCTCATGCCTCCTCTGGTGCTGTCCCCCTGCCTGTCTCCCTCATGCCTCCTCTGGTTCCGTGCCTGTCCCCTCTGGTGCTGTCCCCCTGCCTGTCCCCTCTGGTGCTGTCCCCCTGCCCGTCCCCTCTGGTGCTGTCCCCTGCCCGTCCCCTCTGGTGCTGTCCCCCTGCCTGTCTCCCTCATGCCTCCTCTGGTGCTGTCCCCCTGCCCGTCTCCCTCATGCCTCCTCTGGTGCTGTCCCCCTGCCCGTCTCCCTCATGCCTCCTCTGGTGCTGTGGGCCTCTTCAGGTCGCGGATCTGCTTGATCAGGTAAATCCTCTCATCGCAGAACTGCTCGTCCTCAGAGCGGTCTCTCTGGAAGTGGCTCAGGAAGTCCACCAGCTTGGCCTGATTTTTCAGCAGGATGTCCAGCACCGGCTGGGTCTTGTTGGGGTTGGCCACAAACACCTTAGACCAGACAGAGCAGGGTTAAAGGGGTACCTATAATGATTTTTATGCTGCACAAGAATTGCCCTTCAGGGACAATAAAGATCTATTGAATTGAATGCTGCTACAGCGTGACAATCTATTGTAGTTGGTCACCTGGTTAATGTACCTTAGTATACACTACCTGGTTAATGTACCTCAGTATACACTGAGTGTACAAAACATTAGGAACTCATGCTCTTTCCATAACATAGACTGACCAGGTGAATCCAGGTGAAAGCTATTATCCCTTACTGATGTCACTTCATAAATCCACTTCAAATCAGTGTAGATGAAGGGGAGGAGGCTGGTTAAAGAAGGATTTTTAGACAATTAAGACATGGATTGTGTATGTGTGCCATTCAAAGGGTGAATGGGCAAGACAAAAGATTTAAGTGCCTTTGAACGGGGTATGGTAGTAGGTGCCAGGCGCACCGGTTTGTGTCAAGAACTGAAACACTGCTGAATTCTTCTACGCTCAACAGTTTCCTGTGTGTATCAAGAATGGTCCACCACCCAAAGGACATCCAGCCAACTTGACACAACTGTGGGAAGAATTAGAGTCAACATGGTCCAGCATCCTTGTGGAAAGCTTCCAACACCTTGTGGAGTCCATGCCTTGATGAATTGAGGCTGTTCTGAGAGCAAATGTGGGGTGCAACTCAAGGAAGGTGTTGTTAATGTTTTGTACACTCCGTATATGCTAATGAGTTAATTTCTTAATACAGCATCCTGTATAAAGATAGACTTGTAGATTAGGGGATGTACGTGTTAATAACATGTATTTTAGATGAAGTAACCCAAAACGGTAGAAAGTAGGACAGGCAGAGAATGAGGCCAGAATCTGCACCCTCAGCCTGGGCCTCTCCAAGAACACAACATGTCTAAACACCTTGAAGACGTGGAAGGCCTCAAACTGGATGTTGCGGCTGTTGTCTCTCAGCATGTTCATCATCAGCTTCAAGTTCTCAGCCCGGCTTATGTACTTGGTCATCACAGTGAAGTTGTGTCTGTCCAGAAGAAGCTCTCCCAGGAGCTGCAAAACACTTTGTTTAGTAATAGAAAAAGGGTCATCATTGTTTTTAGGATAAGTTATTCAGACCTTCACCTTTTCCACATTTTGTTACAGCCTTATTCTAAAATTGATTAAATATTTTTTTACATCAATCTACACACAATACCCCATAATGACAAAGTGGAAACAGGTTAAGAATTTTTGCAAATGTATTAAAAATAAAGAAACAGAAATACCTTATTTAGTATTCAGACCCTTTGCTATGAGACTCGAAATTGATCTCAGGTGCATCCTGTTTCCATTGATCATCCTTGAGATGTTTCTACAACTTGATTGGAGTCCACCTGTGGTAAATTCAATTGATTGGACATGATTTAGAAAGGCACACACCTGTCTATATAAGGTCCCATAGTTGATAGTGCATGTCAGAGCAAAAACCAAGCCATGAGGTTGAAGGAATTGTCTGAAGAGCTCCGAGACAGGATTGTGTTGAGGCACAGATATGGGGAAGGGTACCAAAACATTTCTGCAGCATTGAAGGTCCCCAAGAACATAGCGGCCTCCGTCATTCTTAAATGGAAGAAGTTTGGAACCACCCAGACACTTCCTAGAGCTGGCCGCCCGGCAAACTGAGCAATCGGGGGAGAAGGGCCTTGGTCAGTGAGGTGACCAAGAACCTGATGTTCACTCTGCTAGAGCTCCAGAGTTCCTCTGTGGAGATGGGAGAACCTTCCAGAAGGACAACCATCTCTGCAGCACTCCACCAATCATGCCTTTATGGTAGAGGGGGCAGACGGAAGCCACTCCTCAGTAAAATGCACATGACAGCCTGCTTGGAGTTTGCCAAAAGGCATCTAAAGGACTCTCAGACCATGAAAAACAGAATTCTCTGGTTTGACGAAACCAAGATTGAACTCTTTGGCCTGAATGCCAAGTGTCACGTCTGGAGAAAACCTGGCACCATAGCTATGGTGAAGCATGGTGGCGGCAGCATAATGCTGTGGAGATGTTTTTCAGCAGCAAGGACTAGGAGACTAATCAGGATTGAGGGAAAGTTGAACAGAGCAAAGTACAGAGAGATATTTGATAAAAACCTGCTCCAGAGCGCCCAGGACCTCAGACTGGGGTGAAGGTTCACCTGCCAACAGGACAACGACCCCAAGCACACAGCCAAGACAACGCAGGAGTGGCTTCAGGAAAATTCTCTGAATGTCCTTGAGTGGCCCTGCCAGAGCCCGGACTTGAACCCGATCGAACATCTCTGGAGAGACCTGGAAATAGCTGTGCAGCGACGTTCGCCATCCAATCTGACAGAGCTTGAGAGGATCTGCATAGAAAAATGGGAGAAACTCCCCAAATACAGGTGTGCCAAGCTTGTAGCGTCATACGTAAGAAGAATCGAGTATGTAACCGCTGCCAAAGGTGCTTCAACAAAGTAGTGAGTGAAGGGTCTGAATACTTATGTAAATGTGATATTGCCATTTTTATTTATTTTTTAATTTGCAAACGTAACTTTTTATCTTGATGGTGTATTGTGTGTAGACTGATGAGGGTAAAAACTATTTAATCCATTTTAGAATAAGGCTGTAACAAAATATGGAAAAAGAGGTCTGAATACTTTCCAAATGCACTGTATTTCTGTTACAGAAGAAATTCATCAATGATTCACGTGAGAGGTCAAAACGAACTTAAAATGTTGGGTTTGGTGACAGTGATAACAGAATGTACCTTTAGGGACTGCCTTTTGGTGACATAATTCTCTGAATGCAGTAGCTTCTCATATTCTGTAAACACCCGGTCATAATTGGTCTCCAGAAAATCTGCACACATAATCTTGTGTCTCGTGAGAAGATCCTAGCAACATATTTGAGAAAAGAACAGGATATTACATAACATACTAAGCACAGGGGATGTACTTCACAGTACATCAAGCTGCCTCACACTACAGAAACAGGAGATACGCTCCTGCCCTATGGGCCATTCTGGCTCAGACAAGGCTTACTTTATAGTAAGAGCTAAGCACACAGGACATAAAGCCATGAGAAAAGCAGCCATTTACCTTGAATGAAGCGAAAGCGTCTGAGGCGATGTCGAAGGTGGAAAACTCTACATAGCGGAAGAAGCAGTAGAAGTCCTCCGAGAAGAGAATTGTGCGGGCCAGGGGCTCATGACGCAGGCTCTCCCTTAACATCACCCCACAGTTCAGAGCCACCTCTGCACTCTCGTACCTGCAAAGTTGGGATTCATGCCACTACAACTCAACACTACTATGTGGGTGTGTTTTGTTGGTGATCAAGAATGATTCATATAGTATATGTTGAGGCTGTATGCATGGGGGTCTGTAAATGAACAAACAAGTGAGTTAAGAGCCTACCATTTCACAATATAAATCCATGCTTCTTGCTTATCTAGCTGATCTAACAGATGGCAGATGGGCAGCTTTGAGACTCACCCTTTCAGCAGCATGAAGAGGATCTGTGGGTGTGAGGAGATATACTCAACCGTGGGCGTACGGGTGCCAATCTGGCGCCGCACAATGTTGCTGAACAGATGCACCACATCCTTCTTTCCCTGGAGGACAACAATGAGAAACATTACATGAGAAACATTACAATCAATGAAGGAGGGTGATATGCACACAGCCCCCAAAAAAACTGATTAAGGTATGAGAGGCCCACACACAGAATACTGTGGCTCCCCAAGTCCCTCTGCATTTGGGTGTAGGACTAAAGCACTGTGGAGCAGAAATATTCTGTGAGTGGACCTCTCAAACGCTACAATCAAACAGTGGTGTGTGATGGGTGATCACATTGTCTTTATGCTCCTCCCTCTTCTGTATTGATTTGAACTATCCACTACTCTAGCATGAATAATCAATTTCACCCCCAGTATAAAACTAATGGCTAGAACATTTCCACACCTCAAAATCAATCCTCTGCAGGTTTGCGATGAGAGCAATGAGGAGGTTGGTGTTGTACAGCTCCTGGGCCAGTTGGGCCACAGCCTCCGTTTGGGGCTCCTTGTCCCCTGAACCACACAGCACCTCTTTCAGAGATGATAGGTTCTTAGACACCTCCTCTGCAACCTGGAGACAAGAAAATATGAGGGAACAGCACTTAGTTAATCAAGGGCTGCGTCTGAAAGGGCACCCTATGACCTATAATATAGTGAATTACTTTTAACCAGAACCCATATAAGTCTCTGGTCAAAAGCAGCACATTATGTAGGGATTAGGGTGCCATTTCAGACACCTCCAATGACTCTCACAACATTTCTACATGAAGTTGCAGTCTGGATGCTCATATGTGAAAGACAATTTTTAACCAACAAATGCCCACAGACAATTTCTAGTGTGCTCTCAAAACAGCAGTCCACAGGTATCATCTGACCTTTTCACATTTTTTGCTTTCTGCCGCATCCAGCTTTTCTAAGTAAGCTACGTTCTCCTTCAGACTCTTCACAATCTCCGCTGGGTTCTTCTGAGACTTCCCGAAGAGGAACGGCATGGTGACAAGGAGATGAGTCTGGTTGTAGAGTAGAAGGCACCGCTTTCCCTTTGGATAAAATTGATAACAGACAAATGAGCTATTACATCAATGCACTGCTTTGATATTAAGAAACTACAGGTCTGACAGACCATCATGACATCAACAGCTCTGCAACTTGGCCTTTTCCTTCACTGAAAGATTCACATTTTAAGTGACGTTGTTACACTTGACAGCACTCCATGGTAACTAACAGATCAATTCCTATCCTGACAATGGCATATTGCTCATCCCGTAACTATGCATCCCTGTAGGCCACATTGTCAGTTACATAACTCGTGGTCAGATAATAGAAAACAGAATGATCAGATCCTAGCAACCAACTGGGTCAAATCGAATGCAGGTAGGTATTGAGTTAGAATGCAGGTGTCTATCTGTAACGTTACTGGGCTAGTTCCCACCCATAGCCACAGGGAAACTATTATATGGGTCATTGGTGCTTTTCCAAAGCAATATCTGGTGTGTCACTCAATAGACCGTGGCACTAGGCTGCCCTGCCGCCCCAAAATGATTTGAGGCGGCAGGGTAGCCTAGTGGTTAAAGCGTTGAACAAGTAACTGAAAGGTTGCAAGTTCAAATCCCCCAGCTGACAACGTACAAATCTGTCGTTCTGCTCCTGAACAGGCAGTTAACCCACTGTTCCTAGGCCGTCATTGAAAATAAGAATTCGTTCTTAACGGACTTGCCTAGTAAAATAAAGGTAAAAATTATTAGTTAGTTTGTGTTGATTAGCTAGCTGGATAGCTTAGTTTGCTGACATTGTGACTTAACCTATACGACACTGACAGCTAACTGGCTAAGGTTAACAAGTCAAATTCTCATATTGGCTAGCTAATTCGTCTAGGTACATTAATCTGAATCAAATTGATATAACCACGATAACACATTAGTCAAATACAATTGTCAGACAGTTGCTATTTGTTAGCTAGATATCTTGCAAGCTAACAGTAAGGATAGCTAACGTCAGGCAGCTAGCTGTCAGTGTAATATAGATTAATGCACAAATTAAAGGGACGAGCGATTAGCAAACTCGAAACTGGCTTGCTAGCGAGCTAGTTAAGCAAGCAAGCTAACGTTAGCACCCTATATTTTTTTGACACTCACCAAGCTTAGAAGGCGACTTCGAGTTTTTTTATATCCTGTGGGAAGTGTAGGATTAAATGTAGATACAACTAAGCCTATACACCACACTTATTTATGCATTTCATAGCTTTCTCGTGACCTAAAAAGTATTTCTGCTGCCTACTTATTGTCAGAGAACTTCCCCTATCTCCTAGTTCTGGGGAAGAGGGGCGGGTATGTTATGACATAATATTTAAACCAATCAAACCGCAATGATGGAACGACACGCCCCCAATCCCCCCGAACCATGGTTAAATGTATCAAAAAGTATATCTTCTTCCGATTACAGTAACAAATGTATTTATTTGAGCAGACATGATAGCACAGCCTAGAGTCATAGACTAGACGTAACCAGCCATAGCAAGCATTTATGTACCAGTTGCAACAAACTTGGAACTTTATTTGAAAAGCGTAAAGTAAGTGGTATCAAATACTAAAGACCTATTCACACCTGAAAATAAAGTGTCTTTCCAGCTATTATAGGCCTACATATTGACAAAACAGTATTGGCAAAACATATCCATCTATCTAAGGGTACTGACATTTTCTAAGATGCAGAAACCAGGTTGTCCAGTTGTACATGTATGCTGTATAAATAACTAATATTCTTACAAATGCTTATTGGGGGCAAAAGTAGTGCACTGGTCATTTAATAGTGCTGTATTAGCGGACCGATATAGCATCTGTAGTGAGGACAAAAATATTTTTTCAGCACCATGGACTGTACATTATTTATAATGAGGAATACTTGGAGAAATTTGACCTCTCTGAATTGAAAATGGATGGCCCTCCATTCAGTACAATATATTTTTACCCTACCCTCATTGAATGCTTGAAAAAAAAAACAAGTGACGCTTCCATATACCCAAATTAATAATTAAAATATAAAGTGGATAGCAGAGAACATGCCTACACTTTACCCTAACTCCTAGGACAGACCAGAGCCTTTAGATATGCAGTTAATGAAAATGTTCTTCGTTTTGTAAGCATTACATGGCAAGTAGCCATACGATTGTGGATTCACATTCCACTGCAGACAAGGGTAGGGGTGAAAAGATCTCCATTATCATAAAAGCACTGTATGAATCTATCATCTTACTTGCGGTCCGATGAAAAAAAATCATTTTATAAATGCATTTCATGCAATTCTACATCATTTTACATCTCGGGAGACAAGTAGAATATTTTAATACCACGACAGAGCATGCATGACAACACATGAGCGCATGCTGCAGCACCAGAGAGGTTTTGATTTCTATACAGGCTATTGTTAAAAAAGAGGATAGTCTAAGTTTGGAACAGTGCTAAAGTTGTCTATCAACTGTAAAAATGGAGCGCAACAGAACCAGTTACAACTGAAGTATCTGATCATCAATGAATTGTAGAAAAAGCCATTCATATTTTAACACAGCAGTCGCATATCATCAGGTAGGCCTATATGCACTTGTAACTTTTTTTCATTTGGGAAACGACCATTTTCTAATTGATCCTATTTTATTCCATGATATTGTTGTTACAAAATAGATGTATGTTGACTGATTAGCCATGGGGATATAAGAGCATCTGCTAGGCTAAATTAACAAACTAGGCATGCATATCTCAATGCATGATACTCAAACCAAAGACTGGCCAAACTCGTGTCTCTAAAATTGAATTCAAAAGTGTAACCTAAAAACACATTTTTCATTTAGTTATTATTTAATTCTAAGTAATTCTTTTTTTAAATGTAATTTTATACACCCTAAATGAAAAATGTATAGGCATGTTGTTGGTGATGTGTTGTTGGGAGCTCCTGCAAGCCTGTAGCGTGTCACAAATGCTTCACAATTTATTTCTTAAATGGCTGTCACACCCTGATTTTTCACCTGTCTTTGTGATTGTCTCCACCCCCTCTAGGTGTCGCCCATCTTCCCCATTATCCCCTGTGTATTTATACCTGTGTTCTCTGTTTGTCTGTTGCCAGTACGTCTTGTTTGTCAAGCCAACCAGCGTTTTTGTGTCAGCCACTGGTTTTCCCCAGTCTCTCTTTTCTCGTCCTGTCCCGTCTTGACCCTGTACCCATCCGCTTGACCACTCTGCCTGCCCCTGAGCCTGCCTGCCGTCCTGTACCTTTGCCCCACCTCTGGATTACCAACCTCTGCCTGATCTGACCCTGCCTGCCATCCTGTACCTTTGCCTCTGTTGCTGTAGTGAACATTATTACTTCGACACGGCCTGCATCTGGGTACTACCTTGATACCTGGTAACGGCAGGTTATAGCCTTGAAATAATAACAATACATAGCCTAAATCAGTGGTTCCCAAACTTTTTATAGTCCCGTACCCCTTCAAACATTCAACCTCCAGCTGCGTACCCCCTCTAGCACCAGGGTCAGTGCACTCTCAAGTGTTGTGTTTTGCCATCATTGTAAGCCTGCCACACACACACTATATGATACATTTATTAAACATAATGAGTGTGAGTTTTTGTCACAACCCGGCTCATGGGAAGTGACAAAGAGCTCTTATAGGAGCAGGGCACAAATAATAATAATAATGAATAATTTTGCTCTTTATTAACTATCTTACATATAAAACCTTATTTGTTCATTGAAAATTGTGAATAACTCACCACAGGTTAATGAGAAGGGTATGATTGAAAGGATGCACATAACTCTGCAATGTTTGGTTGTATTGGAGAGAGTCTCAGTCCTAAATCATTTTCCACACACAGTCTGTGCCTGTATTTCGAATCCACTCTCACATAGGTGGTTGCAAAGGGCATCAGTGTCTTAACAGGCGATTTGCCAAGGCAGGATACTCTGAGCGCAGCCCAATCCAGAAATCTGTCAGTGACTTCTGATTAAATTCAATTTTCACAGAACCGCTTGTTGCAATATCAATGAGGCTCTCTTGTTCAGATATCGGTAAGTGGACAGGAGGCAGAGCATGAAAGGGATAACGAATCCAGTTGTTTGTGTCATCCGTTTTGGGAAAGTACCTGCATAATTGCGCACCCAACTCACTGAGATGCTTCGCTATATCACATTTGACATTGTCAGTAAGCTTGAGGTAACTTGCACACAAAAAATCATACAATGATGGAAAGACCTGTGTGTTGTCCTTGTTAATGCAGACAGAGAAGAGCTCCAACTTCTTAATCATAGCCTCCAACTTCTTAATCATAGCGCTGTTGCGCCTTCTTCACCACGCTGTCTGTGTGGGTGAACCAATTCAGTTTGTCCGTGATGTGTACACCGAGGAACTTTCCACCCTGGAAAGTTTTAAGTTCTTCGGTGTACACATCATCGGACAAACTGAATTGGTTCACCCACACAGACAGCGCAGTGAAGAAGGCGCAACAGCGCCTCTTCAACCTCAGGAGGCTGAAGAAATTCGGCTTGTCACCAAAATCACTCACAAACTTTTACAGATGCACTATCGAGAGCATCCTGTCGGGCTGTATCACCGCCTGGTACGGAAACTGCTCCGCCCACAACCGTAAGGCTCTCCAGAGGGTAGTGAGGACTGCACAGCGCATCACCGGGGGAAACCTACCTGCCCTCCAGGACACCTACACCACCCGATGTCACAGGAAGGCCAAAAAGATCATCAAGGACAACAACCACCCGAGCCACTGCCTGTTCACCCCGCTATCATCCAGAAGGCGAGGTCAGTACAGGTGCATCAAAGCTGGGACCGAGAGACTGAAAAACAGCTTCTACCTCAAGGCCATCAGACTGTTAAACAGCCATCACTAACATTGAGTGGCTGCTGCCAACATACTGACTTAAATCTCTAGCCACTTTAAACATAGGAATTGGATGTAACAAATGTATCACTAGCCACTTTAAACAATTTTGTATATAATGTTTACGTATCCGACATACTCATATCAAATGTATACACTGTACTCTAAACCATCTACTGTATCTTGCCTATGCCGTTCGGCCATCGACCCAAATCTCTAGCCACTTTAATAATTATAACTGGATGAAATAATGTATCACTAGCCACTTTAAACAATGCCATTTATATAATGTTTACATATCCTACATTACTCATCTCATATATATATATGTGTATATACTGTACTCCATACCATCTACTGCATCTTGCCTATGCCGGTCAGCCATCGCTCATCCATATATTTATATGTACATACTCGTATTCATTCCTTTACTCTTGTGTGTATAAGGTAGTTGTTGTGAATTTGTTAGATTACTTGTTAGATACTACTGCATGGTCGGAACTAGAAGCACAAGCATTTCGCTACACTCGCATTAACATCTGCTAACCATGTGTATGTGACAAATAAAATTTGATTTGATTTGAATTTTGTCCCGCACATTGAATATAGTTGCAGAGAGTCCCTGTAATCCTAGATTCAGATCATTCAGGCGAGAAAAAACAAACACCCAGATAGGCCAGTCGTGTGAGAAACTCTCATCATGCAAGCGGTCAAACAAGGGAAAATTATGGTGAGTAAAGAAAACTTTAAGCTCGTCTCTCAATTGAAAACAACGCGTCAATACTTTGCCCGTTGATAACCGGCGCACTTCCGTATGTTGTAAAAGCGTTACATGGTCGCTGCCCATGCCATTGCATAGTGCAGAAAATACACGAGAGCTCAGGGGCCTTGCTTTAACAAAGTTAACCATTTTCACTGTAGTGTCCAAAATGTCTTTCAAGTTGTCAGGCATTCCCTTGGCAGCAAGAGCCTCTCGGTGGATGCTGCAGTCTGCCCAAGTGGCGTCGGGAGAAACTGCTTGCATGTGCTTTACTATGTCTCCCTGTCATGGCTTTTGCTCCATCAGTATAGATACCAACATGAGCAGCAGCTACATTTGGCTACATACGGACCGTTAGTGGAATTCCCGCGAGAGAGTAACGGCTAATGTGATTGGATGTTAATTATTTGAGTAGGCTACCTGTATTTGACATTGTGTTGTTATTTTGCTGAACACTAGATGGTTTAATTTTATTTTTGGCAGTGAAACGAGGCAACTCCAAAAAAACTCACCCAAATGAATAGCCCCTTTGGAAAATATAAATGGACTGTTTGAAAATGTGAAGAAAATATATTTTTTCATCTTTTAAATGTGAATCACATTTTTATTTGACGTACCCCAGACGGCCTTACACGTACCCCAGTTTGGGAATACCTGTCCTAAATCATTCATTTCCGTTCCTTCATAGGCTACCTGGCTTGCTCCAGATTGATTTAGAGTTAGTATGTTGCTTAATAGCCTGTTGAAATGTTGAACATCAATAGATAGCGACAGAATCAATTCCCAAGCAAAGTACATTTTTTGTCTCCTCTGCCATAGAAGGTTGTAGCGCAGCCTCTTAATGTCATAGAGACAAACCAAAGTTGGCCCATATGCATCGGAGTCACGTCTTTCCCCAGCATTTTACAGCTTGTTTCATCTAGCGTAATGCATTGCGGACTAAAGTGTCGTTATAAATCTCTCTATATAATCAGGTCCATTACATTTTTGCTAAATCTGAAGCTAACAAGGGATAGGCCTATGCTTTTAGCCATTTTATTTTACAAAAGCCACAATACTGACACACCCCCTCAATTCGAGCCCTGGTTTTAACTTAACACACCAAGCAAACCCCTCACTCACTGACACTGCGATTCTTAACTTCTTAGGGAGCAGTGGCGACAGCGCCCCCACCTGCGTCAACATCCGGAAAAATGCAGAGCGACAAATTCAAATTACAAAAGTAGTAATATAAAACATTCATGAAAATACAAGTGTTGCCCACTCTTCAAAAGCTTAGAATCTTGGTAATCCCCCAGCATTGTCAGATTTCAAAAAGGCTTTATGGCGAAAGCATAACATTTGATTGTCTTAAGGACAGCACCCCCGTGTAATTCCTGCATTAGCATAATTTCATAACCAGCAGTGGTGTCACAAAACTCAAAAATAGCGATAAAATAAATAGCTTACCTTTGAAGATCTTCCTCTGATGGCAATCGGAAGGGTCCCAGCAATACAATAAATGTTCATTTTGTTCAAAAAAGTCCCTCTTTATGTCCTAAAAGCTCCGTTTGGTTGGCGCATTTTGTTCAGAAAATCCACCGTCCACTCATCCATTATACAAGACATACAAAGCGTTAAAAACATACCTATAAACTTTGTCTAAACAACTCAAACAACGTTTCTAATCGATCCTTAGGTACACTAATATGTATATAAACAATAATATTTCACACGGATAATATCCTGGGCGATAGAAAAGGAAAAAACCGAGGTGCATGCTCACAGTCCCGCGCGTCAAAGAGAAAAGTGACTTCCTTAGTCCACTTGCCAAAACTTGTCTTACTCCTTGATTCTTCTAGATAAACGCATGAAACCTTGTCTAAAGACTGTTGACATCTAGTGGAAGCCATAGGTACTGCGACCTGGGAGCTGGATTCCCCTCCTTTCAATACCATGCCAATGGGAATAGAGTTCACTTGACAGAATCACATTTTTCCGGATTGATTTTTCTCTGGTTTTTGCCTGACAAATCAGTTCTGTTATACTCACAGACATTATTTGAACAGTTTTAGAAACTTCAGAGTGGTTTCTATACAATACTACTAAGTATGTGCATATCCTAGTTTCTGGGCCTGAGTACCAGGCATTTAACTTTGGGCAGACTCTCCAAAACTCTGAACACTGCCGCTGCTCCCTAATAGGTTTTAAGGAGTGCATGGTGACTGAAGAAATTTGCTGACAAAATCTATGGATAGTAAACTATAATTTAGTCTGTCAAACAGGTAGGCCTACCTCTTCTTTCTTGAATAGGAAGAAATAGGCTCCAACACAAAGCCCTCTTGTTGTTAGTAGCCATCTCCGCGTCTGCTGCTTCAAAGTAACGTAAGCAGTTGCCCCACCTGTTTTGAGCCCCACATTTGTTGGGGGGTTGCCTGTTTTGCATGTTATTTTGGCATTAATACGCGTCACATATCAGTTTGCAAATAATCTAAGAAATATATATATATCATTGAGTTAATAAAGCCGCATACAAACATGGTCTCTTTTTTGTTTTCTTGAGTAAGGGAGCTCCAAAATGCAGGTGTTTCAGCCTAGCTCAGATCAGTGCTTTCTGTGGTGGTGGGGCAAACCAGCAGATTGGACTGATCATGTCAACATCATACTTTCAAAATCTTAGCTAGCAGTCATCATCATGAATCAAGTCGACAATCTACTAGCAAAATCCTTTTCAATCCTTGTCATATGAAGATAAATAATGATTATAAATTATAAATAAAAACGTATCGGTGCTCATTGGCCATAAACATTACACAACAAGTTGGAAATCGCAAATTCAACAATGAGTGGTTTGGAAGGAAGTGAGCACAAGGTGAGTCCAAAAATGTATTGTATGCTGCTGCAAAAATGACATAATATGCCAGGGAGATATGTATACTGTAGCTAAGAAAGTAATACTAAGTGTATGTTGTGTAGTAAGAAGTTAGTAGCCCATGTGCCTCACGCTAATAATTTGGTCCTTTTTCCCCTTTCGCCTACTGTTCTGGCTTGGTGTTGCACGTGCACATGTAGCCTATAGCCTGTTTTAGAGAAATGTAATCATTGAATATTGTTAGAGCTTTCAAATTAAATCAAACTTTATTTGTCACATGAGCCGAATACAACAAGAACAACCTTACCGTGAAATGCTTACTTACAAGCCCTTAACCAACAGTGCAGAGTTTAGAAAATATTTAACAAATAAACTAAAGTAAAAAAATATATAAAAAGTAAGACAATAACAATAACGAGGCTATGTACAGGGGGTACCGGTACCGAGTCAATGTGTGGGGGTACAGTTTAGTCGAGGTAATTTGTACATGTAAGTAGGGGTGAAGTGACTATGCCTAGATAATAAACAGCGAGTAGCAGCAGTGAACAAAACAAATGGAGGGGGCAATAGTCCGGTAGCCATTTGATTAATTGTTCAGCAGTCTTATGGCTTGGGGGTAGAAGCTGTCAAGGAGCCTATTGATCCTAGACTTTGCGCTCCGGTACCGCTTGCCGTGCGGTAGCAGAGAAAACAGTCTATGACTTGAGTCTCTGACAATTGTTTGGGCTTTCCTTTGACACCGCCTATTATATAGGTCCTGGATGTCAGGAAGCTTGGCCCCAGTGATGTACTGGGTCGTACGCATTACACTCTGTATCCCCTTACGGTCAGATGCCGAGCAGTTGCCATACCAAGCGGTGATGCAACCGGTCAGGATGCTCTCGATGGTGCAGCTGTAGAACCTTTTGAGAATCTGGGGACCCATGCCAAATTTTGATGTGAGCCATGACCAGCCTTTCAAAGCACTTCATGGCTACCGACATGAGTGGTACGGTGCTGTAATAATTTAGGCAGGTTTCCTCCGCTTCCTTGGGCACAGGGACTATGGTGGTCTACTTGAAACATGCCTTTATTACAGACTATGTCAGGGAGAGGTTGAAAATGTCAGTTAAGACACTTCCCAGTTGGTCCACGAATTCGAGAGCATACAGGTCGCAGTGGTGTGTAGTATATGGGGCTTTGGTGACAAAACGGATGGCACTGTGATAGACTGCATCTAATTTGTTGAGTAAAGTGTTGGAGGCTATTTTGTAAATGACATCGCCGAAGTCAAGGATCGGTAGGATGGTCAGTTTTATGAGGGTATGTTTGGCAGCATGAGTGAAGGAGGCTTTGTTGCGAAATAGGAAGCCGATTCTAGATTACATTTTTGATTGGAGATGCTTAATGTGAGTCTGTAAGGAGAGTGTACAGTCTAGCCAGACACCGAGGTATTTGTAGTTGTCAACATATTCTAGGTCAGAACCGTCCAGAGTAGTGATGGACGGGCGGGGGTGCGAGCCATATCAGATATGTTTTTTAAAAAGGCAGTAAATGAGACTGAATTAACTGTTTTCTTTGCCAGACAAGGCTCCGCTGATAGCCAGGTGTAGCAGTGGTAAAGTGTTGGGACTGCTGTTGGGACTCTTCTGTTGGGACAGCTTTATGTACCTGTAACCGGTGTGAAATGGCTAGTTATCTACCGGGGTGCGCGCTAACAGCGTTTCAATCGGTGACATCACTCGCTCTGAGACCTTGAAGTAGTGTTTCCTCTTGCTCTGCAAGGGTCGCGGCTTTTGTGGAGCGATGGGTAACGATGCTTCGTGGGTGTCTGTTGTTGATGTTTGCAGAGGGTCCCTGGTTCGAGGCCAGGTAGGGGCGAGTAGAGGGACGGAAGGTATACTGTTACATAGGCCCTAACAGTTTGTGGGCACCGGTTTTCACCGGTATAGTGCAATTAATGTATTGTTTAGTGTTGTGTTGTGGAGTGGCTTTGCTGGCATGCATTGTTTTTTATAATTTCTTTATATGCCCCACCAAGATTTACATGCTAAAATCACCACGGAACGTAAGTTATGTAAATTACTTGAGTATGGCTTATTGTGAGCCATATAAATAGCTTCATTATGGGCAATGAAACATATTGTTTTTATTCAAATCAATTATAGCAGTAGCAAGCTTACCTCGGGTCCTTCTTCTCATCTTCGCTCTCTCCCTCTCAAACTGAACAGGTAGGTGTAGTCCTCACACACAGATATTGCCTTTTTTGGCCAGGGCTCATGATTTCTGATAGCCTATCCATTGCAGTGTGTAATGCAATGTAGCTTTGTTTTATATACACCATCTCAGCAGCGTAAAAACTAAGGGAAGGAAGCACATTTTCTTAGAAATATAACTTTGCTCTGTGCTTTTCTGAGCATGCTCTTGGTATAGCCTAGGCCTATAGCCTATTGTATAGCCTATGGATCATTTGATTGAGACCACACTAGGCTCACTGTTAACCCACTGTTCCTAGGCCGTCATTGAAAATAAGAATTTGTTCTTAACTGACTTACATAGTTAAATAAAGGTACAAAAAAGAAATGGATGAGGGGCAGCATTGGGCACACATCGAGATTTAACTAATTGTCAAACACTGAGCAATATGGCATTCAGGGCTGTATTTTCAGGTGGCGTTAAGGCTGCACTAGTGTCAAACGCACGTTTGTTTGCAATTTCAACCTGTTAAAGTCTGCGCTCTGCTATTTTCAAACTGTTGCGCAAGGATGGGCAACTTACCTGTCATATATCAGCTCGCTTGCACCCAGATAGGAAGGTTGGAAATATATTGAACAAAAATATAAACGCAGTATGCAACAATTTCAACGATTTTACTGAGTTACATATAAGGAAATTAATAAATTGAAATAAATTAATTAGGCCCTAATCTATGGATTTCAAATGATTGGGCAGGGCGGCTGTCTTGGGTGAGCTTGGGAGGGCATAACTCACCCACTTGGGAGCCAGGCTCACCCACTGGGGAGCCAGGCCCAGCCATTCAGAATGAGTTTTTCCCCAGGAAAGGCCATGATTACAGACAGAAATACTCCTCAGTTTCATCAGCTGTCCAGATGGCTGGTCTCAGACAATCCTGCAGGTGAAGAAGATGGATATGGAGGACCTGGGTTTTGGCTGCACTTCTCAAAACACTAACACAATAAATTTCAAAGGGGGTAAAAACTTGTGAGATTTGTTGCCACAATCTGTTCGACACACTACACAAAAAAACTATTTGACTAGACAGTCAAACAGTTGCTTTGATTATCAGAATGAGGGGTTGAAGATTAGCGAGTAATATACTTGTGTTTATTTTTGTTGTTCAGTTTATTTGAGGTGTGTCCTTAAAAACATTTTCCAACGTGCTCATTTCAGGCAGCGCTGGTAGGGATATTTAAAACCAACCAAAAGCTGGTTTTAGCGGTAACATGGTCGGTTATGGCATTAATTCTGACAGCGGAAACGCAGCCTATCCAGCCATGACGCACACTACCATATGCGCATATAACAAGAATATTGTGCTTTTGGAGCCTGTATACTTCGTATTTAGAAACATAAAAAAATCATGTTTTTTTTTCATTTCGTTTTATTTGATTAAAAACCAAGCATAGCCTCCCCTCTTCTCGATGAAGGCTGTTTTCTTTTTGTCCTGCCAAATAAAATCAAGTATAGGCTATTCAAGACCATCGACAAAAGGGTTTGGCTCTTAAGACAGTTTGGAAATAAATCTTAATCACCAAAGCTATATTAAAGATCAAGTTTTAGAGGAGCAAACTATGGTGCCTGTAAATGTATTTAGACATAGCCTATTTAAAACAAGTTGTTGTTTTGTTTAGAATTTGATTAGAATTATTCGCTCTTTCTTTAGGCCTTATCAATAATGAACTCTATCTTGCATATGGACAAGGTTTGGCATGTTCATGCTCAGCTATAATGCAATTTACAATAGGTCTAGCCCCTGTATCAGTGTGAATGCTATGTATATATTTCCACATTGAAGCCATGGAATTACTTAGAACAATGCTGACTGCAAGTTCGTTAACATACAGTACCAGTCAAAAGTTTGGACCCATTCCAGGATTCTACATTGTAGAACTATAGTGAACACATCAAAACTATGAAATAACACATGTGGAATCATGTAGTAACCAATAAAGTGTTAAACAAATGTATTTATTTTTGAGATTGGGTTTGGCGCCCCCCCTCGAATTCGTGCTGTGGGGGAGATCTTTGAGGGCTATACTCAGCCTTGTCTCAGGGTAGTAAGTTGATGGTTGAAGATATCCCTCTAGTGGTGTGGGGGCTGTGCTTTGGCAAAGTGGGTGGGGTTATATCCTGCCTGGTTGGCCCTGTCCCGGGGGGTTTTGTCGGACGGGGCCACAGTGTCTCCCGACCCCTCCTGTCTCAGCCTCCAGTATTTATGCTGCAATAGTTTATGTGTCGGGGGCTAGGATCAGTCTGTTATGTCTGGAGTATTTCTCCTGTCTTATCTGGTGTTCTTTGTGAATTTAAGTATGCTCCCTCTAATTCTCTCTTCCTCTCCCTCCCCCCTCCCGGAGGACCTGAGCTCTGGGACCATGCCTCAGAACTACCTGGCCTGATGACTCCCTGCTGTCCCCAGTCCACCTGGTCGTGCTGCTGCTCGAATTTCAACTGTTCTACCTCCGGCTATGGAACCCTGACCTGTTCCCCGGGCGTGCTACTTTGTCCCGGGACCTGCTGTTTTCAACTCTCTCTACCGCACCTGCTGTCTCTAACTCTGAATGCTCGGCTATGAAAAGCCAACTGACATTTACTCCTGAGGTGCTGACCTGTTGCACCCTCTACAACCACTGTGATTATTATTATCTGACCCTGCTGGTCATTTATGAACGTTTTAACATCTTTGCCATGTACTGTTATAATCTCAACCCGGCACAGCCAGAAGAGGACTGGCCACCCCTCAGAGCCTGGTTCCTCTCTAGGTTTCTTCCTGGGTTCCTGCCTTTCTAGGGAGTTTTTCCTAGCCACTGTGCTTCTACATCTGCATTGCTTGCTGTTTGGGGTTTTAGGCTGGGTTTCTGTATAACACTTTGTGACATCAGCTGATGTAAAAAGGGCTTCATAAAACATTTGATTGATGAATTTGATTCTTCAAAGTAGCCACCCTTTGCCTTGATGACAGCTTTGCGCACTCTTGGCATTCTCTCAACCAGCTTCATGAGGTAGTCACCTGGAATGCATTAAAATTAACAGGTGTGCCTTGTTAATAAGGATCTGACCCTTTTTTTCAATTTTCACCTAAAATGACATACCCAAATCTAACTGCCTGTAGCTCAGGACCTGAAGCAAGATATGCATATTCTTGATACCATTTGAAAGGAAACACTTTGAAGTTTGTGGAAATGTGAAATTAATATAAGAGAATATAACACATTAGATCTGGTAAAAGATAATACAAATAAAAAAACATTTTTTTTTTTTTTTTTTCATCATCTTTGAAATGCAAGAGAAAGGCCATAATGTACTATTCCAGGTTAGGCACAATTTAGATTTTGCCCACTAGATGGCAGCAGTGTATGTGCAAAGTTTTAGACTGATTCAATGAACCATTGCATTTCTGTTCAAAATGTTGTATCAAGACTGACCAAATGTGCCTAATTGGTTTATTAATATATTTTCAAGTTCATAACTGTGCACTCTCCTCAAACTACCATGGAATTCTTTCACTGTAATAGCTACTGTAAGTTGGACAGTGCAGTTAGATTAACAAGAATGTAAGCTTTCTGCCCATATCAGAAATGTCTATGTCCTGGGAAATGTTCTTGTTACTTACAACCTCATACTAATCACATTAGCCTATGTTAGCTCAACCGTCCTGCAGGGGGGACACCGATCCTGTAAAGGTTAATTAATGATTGACTGTAGTTTCTCTTTGTTAATTTGAGCTGTTCTTGCTATAATATGGACTTGGTCTTCTGTCTTCTGTATACCACCCCTACCTTGTCACAACACATGGCTCAAACGCATTAAGAAGGAAAGAAATTCCACATATTAACTTTTAAGACATGAAGGTCAATGCGGAAAATTTAAAGAACTTTTAAAGTTTCTTCAAGTGCAGTCGCAAAAATCATCAAGCGCTATGATGAAACTCTCATGAGGACCGCCACAGGAAAGGAAGACCCAGAGTTACCTCTGCTGCAGAGGGTAAGTTCATTAGAGTTACCAGCCTCAGAAATTGCAACCCAAGTAAATGCTTCACAGAGTGCAAGTAACAGACACATCTCAACATCGACTGTTCAAAGGAGACTATGTGATCAGGCCTTCATGGTCGAACTGCTGCAAAGAAGCCATTACTAAAGGACACCAATAGGAAGAGGAGACTTGCTTGGGCCAATAAACATGAGCAATGGACATTAGACCAGTGGAAATCTGTCCGTTGGTCTGATGAGTCCAAATTTTAGATTTTTGGTTCCAACAGCCGTGTCTTCGTGAGACACAAAGTAGGTGAACGGATGATCTCCGAATGTGTGGATCCCACCTTGAAGCATGGAGGAGGAGATGTGATGGTGTGTGGGTGCTTTTCTGGTGACACTGTCTGTGATTTATTTAGAATTCAAGTTACACTTAACCAGCATGGCTACCACAGCATTCTGCAGTGATACGCCATCCCATCTGGTTTGCGCTTAGTGGGACTATCATTTGTTTTTCAACAGGACAAGGATCCAAAACCTCCAGGCTTTGTAAGGGCTATTTGACCAAGAAGAAGAGTGATGGGAGTGCTGCATCAGATGACCTGGCCTTCACAACACAATCACTCAACCTCAACCTAATTGAGATGGTTTGGGATGAGTTGGACCGCAGAGTGAAGGAAAAGTAGCCAACAAGTGCTCAGCATATGTGGGAACTCCTTCAAGACTGTTGGAAAAACATTACAGGTGAAGCTGGTTGAGTGAATGCCAAGAGTGTGCAAAGCTGTCATCAAGGCAAATGGTGGCTACTTTGAAGAATCTCAAATATAAAATGTTTAGATTTTTTTCAGACACTTTTTGGGTTACTACATTATTCCATATGTGTTATTTCATAGTTTTGATGTCTTCACAATTATTCTACAATGTGGAAAATAGTAAAAAAATAAAGAAAAACCCTTGAATGAGTGGGTGTGTCCAAACTTTTGACTGGTATTGTATTTAGAAAAGATGGGATGGGTCTACATTTTGTTATTTCGTTTCTGTAAGCTCTTAACAAACTATAATGGACCAACATTGGAATTGGAGTTGATTCCAAAGCAATGCATAAAATACCATAAAGACGCAACTTGAAGCAAGGAAATTTGGTTTGTCACCAAAAACACTCACAAACCTTTACAAATGCACAATCGAGAGAATCCTGTCGGGCTGTATCACTGCCTGGTACGGCAACTGCTCCGCCCACAACCGTAAGGCTCTCCAGAGGGTAGTGAGGTCTGCACAACGCATCACCGGGGGCAAACTACCTGCCCTCCAGGACATCTACACCACCCAATGTCACATGAAGGCCAAAAAGATAATCAAGGACAACAACCACCCGAGCCACTGCCTGTTCACCCCGCTATCATCCAGAAGGCGAGGTCAGTACAGGTGCATCAAAGCTGGGACCGAGAGACTGAAAAACAGCTTCTATCTCAAGGCCATCAGACTGTTAAACAGCCATCACTAACATTGAGTGGCTGCTGCCAACATACTGACTCAAATCTCTAGCCACTTTAATAATAAAAAAATTGGATGTAATAAATGTATCACTAGTCACTTTAAACAATTCCACTTTATATAATGTTTACATACCCTACATTACTCATCTCATATGTATATACTGTACTCTATACCATCTACTGCATCTTGCCTATGCCGTTCGACCATCGCTCATCCATATATTATATGTACATATTCTTATTCATTCCTTTACACTTGTGTGTATAAGGTAGTTGTTGTGAAATTGTTAGATTACTTGTTAGATATTACTGCATGGTCGGAACTAGAAGCACAAGCATTTCACTACACTCACATTAACATCTGCTAACCATGTGTATGTGACCAATACCTTTGATTTGATTTGGTTTGATTGTCAACTAGATTCAGCCGTGGGCTGATTTTTTTCTTGTGTGGATGGTCGGGGGGGCCAGAACATAATTTCAAATAACTTGTAGACGGCAAATTGACTGCAAGAAGCCCAAACAGATATAGTGTTTGACTAAAACATAATAATTTCAAACCTTGCTTACATTCTTTTACGATCACGTTTCTCTCTATTACGCGTTGGAATACTTGGGAACAGATATCTTAAATTAAAATCACTTGGAGCTGATGTATTGGTGTTTTTAGTCTATTATGTCCAATAAAAATAAAATTATAACAAATAAAAACACAAAACATACAGTTGAAGTCGGAGGTTTACATACACTTAGGTTGGAGTCATTAAAATGTGTTGTTCTACCACTCCATACATTTCTTGTTAACAAACTATAGTTTTGGCAAGTCGGTTAAGACATCTACTTTGTGCATGACACAAGTCATTTTTCCAACAATTGTTTACAGACAATTCCAGTGGGTCAGAAGTTTACATACACTAAGTTGACTGTGCCTTTAAACAGCTTGGAAAATTCCAGAAAATGATGTCATGGCTTTAGAAGCTTCTGATAGGCTAATTGACATCACTTGAGTCAATTGGAGGTGTACTTGTGGATGTATTTCAAGGCCTACCTTCAAACTCATTGCCTCTTTGCTTGACATCATGGGAAAATCAAAAGAAATCAGCCAAGACCTCAGAAAAATAATTGTAGACCTTCACAAGTCTGGGTCATCCTTGGGAGTAATTTCCAAACGCCTGAAGGTACCACGTTCATCTGTACAAACAATAGTACGCAAGTATAAATACCATGGGACCACGCAGCCGTCATACCGCTCAGGAAAGAGACGTGTTCTGTCTCCTAGAGATGAACGTACTTTGGTGCGAAAAGTGCAAATCTACCCAGAACAACAGCAAAGGACCTTGTGAAGATGCTGGAGGAAACAGGTACACAATTATCTATATCCACAGTAAAACAAGTCCTATATCAACATAACCTGAAAGTCCGCTCAGCAAGGAAGAAACCACTGCTCCAAAACCGCCATAAAAAAGCCATACTACGGTTTTCAACTCCACATTGGGACAAAGATCATACTTTTTGGAGAAATGTCCTCTGGTCTGAGGAAACAAAAATAGAACCGTTTGGCCATAATGACCATCGTTATGTTTGGAGGATAAAGGGGGAGGCTTGCAAGCCGAAGAACACCATCCCAAACGTGAAGCACAGGGGTGGCAGCATCATGTTGTGGGGGTGCTTTGCTGCAGGAGGGACTGGTGCACTTCACAAAATAGATGGCATCATGAGGGAGGAAAATTATGTGTATATATTGAAGCAACATCTCAAGACCTCAGTCGAAGTTAAAGCTTGGTCGCAAATGGGTCTTCCAAATGGACAATGACCCCAAGCATACTTCCAAAGACAAAATGTTTTAAGGACAACAAAGTCAAGGTATCGGAGTGGCCATCACAAAGCCCTGACCTCAATCCCATAGAAGGAGGCAAAGAGGCCTACAATCCTGACTCCGTTACACCAGCTCTGTCAGGAGGAATGGGCCAAAATTCACCCAAAGCTTGTGGAAGGCTACCTGAAATGTTTGACCCAAGTTAAACAATTTAAAGGCAATGCTACCAAATACTAATTGAGTGTATGTAAACTTCTGACCCACTGGAAAAGTGGTGAAAGAAATAAAAGCTGAAATAAATAATTCTCTCTACTATTATTCTGACATTTCACATTCTTAAAATAAAGTGGTGATCCTAACTGACCTAAGACAGGGAATTTTTACTAGGATTAAATGTCAGTAATTGTGAAAAACTGAGTATAAATGTATTTGGCTAAGGTGTATGTAAACGTCCAACTTCAACTGTATATAGTCATGGAACACGTTCTAATTAACCAGTGAGGGGCCAAGCCTCTACACACCCACAATTGGTTTATTCATCAATACCCAGCCCTTTCGCGCCACCGGCAGCTCTACACAGATAATTTTTTATTGTGAAAATAGCTAAAATATTTCAGACACATCCCCGAACCTATAATCGTACAGCCAGCACTTAGATTTACTACAAACCAGGTTTGTTAATTGATTACAAATGACATGACCCTCCCCTGGACTAAATACAAAAAATACTGAACCCTCCCCCTGTACACATGTTCCCCCCTGACTGAAATTGAAAAAGCATGACCCTCCCCCATTTTCCTCCATGTAACAATGGTGTAAATTTCGACCACTCCCTTATTTGTTCAATGGCATCAGTGCTTGCTACATAATTTTCAGGGGGGAAATGTGCGTGCATAGCGTGGGGGCGTGTTTACGTATTTTTTTTTTTGCAGTGCGCAACGTCACTTGAATGCTACGCAGTGCTGAAACCTAACACAAGCGATCACTGATTAAAAAAAGGGGGAAACTACACACACACACTCTTTCACTCCTTCTATCCAGCACAGCAACGTGACAAAATCCCACAGAGACTGGTAAGATCTAAATATCTTTCGGCACTGTACTAAAGGAATGATCGGTATTTTTTTTATCAGGTAACTATTGTTAGGTTTTAGGTCGATGGGAATTGCTGACGGACAAGCTCGCTGAAGTCCCTCCGTTTTCACTGCTGAATGTGAATACATCACGTATGGCGCTCTGCGTAGAAAGCACTCAAAACCTACCCGCGCCTCTTCACCCTGAACAGAAATATACTAGAATACAATATGTTTAAAAGGTTAGTTAAGATCACAAATGAAAGGACTATCTTTGTTTTACTGGTACGGGCCTTTCTGTCCTACGACGAGGGCCTAAAGTGTTCGTCTTTCGATGAGCAGTGTACCCAAATAGTGTTCTTATACCGTTTGGAAGAGGCACACACACCCCTTTTTTTATTTCAAAACTTACACTGAAATAAATAGTATTTTGACAAGATGGTGTACACGATGCCACCCCCCCAAAAAAACACAATCCAACCCGATCATTAATCTAAACTGTTCGTAGCACTATCTGTCACTGTGTTTAGTATGTAATTCTTGAAGATTTCATTGATAGTTTAGTAGCTATATATCCTTGGCTGTTTACTTGGCTGGTGAGCATGCACGTTGTGCTGCGTTGTTGCCGCCCGTCGCTGTGAGATCCTCTTCCTGAGCTATCATGGCAGCTGTGTTTAAAACCAAGGCGTTGCGGTGCATGCCATTGTGATTAAAAACACCCAGTTTCGTTATTAGGAGAATATGAGGTTATATAGATTGAATGTTACTGTGAAATACAGCTCTTACCTTTTTCTTTTTCTGGTGTATTTCAGATGTTTGTGATCAGGACCTCTCACTTTTCAGTGTTTGTATGTAATGTCTCCATTTCCTATAAAAAATATTATACCTTAACCTAATGAATTCTACGAGTTATTGTAATTAATTGTTTAATAGATTATTGTTGATTTATGACAATATATCTGTTCCTGGGGTAAAAGGCAGGTTTTGTCTTCTACACTTCTAGACCATAAAATGTATTCTACTGTCTTTCAACAATTTACTTGACTTTTCTCGTTTTCTTTTCTTCCAACACATGCATGTACACACAGATACACCACACCTACACCAACAATGGAATTGGCAGTAGCCGAGGGGCTTAACATCCAAAAAACAGGAGAAATGTTCCACAGGCCCACCCCTACTTTATTAGTCTCCAAGTCTACCAAATTTACCTTTTGTTTCCCTGATGATTACACAACATGTTAGCAATGTATCCATGAAGCACAGTACGCCACCTCCAGCAACCAACAACAGTATGGTTTCATATGTAGGCCTAGATTTTAGAAACTTGGAGGGCCTTAAAACAGTTTTTTAAATACCTTCAGATATCATTATCTGGCAGGTAGCCTAGTGGTTAGAGCGTTGGGCCAGTAACCGAAAGGTTGCTGGATTGAATCTCTGAGCTGACAATCTCTGTAGTTCTGCTCCTGAACAAGGCAGTTAACCCACTGTTCCCCCAGTAGGCCATCATTATAAATAAGAATTTGTTCTTAACTGACTTGCCTAGTAAAATAAAGGTTAAATAGATAATTCGCTGACAGCAATAAACCTGTACCTTACCTGTCTAGTGTAATCTATAGTATCTATTGGGGTTTACTAACAAGGTCAACTTGATTCTGCTATCAAGTGATTACCTCTCATTCTTTCTGTCCCTCTCACGAACAGAAGAGCTCACTGAGTGTCACAGAGACGATACAGGAGACGAGGAGAGAGTTTGTGAGAGAGACCGACCATGTCGGCACAGAGGAAGGGAGCGGCAGCAAAGCTGCGAAAATGTGCCTTCTGCAGGACGAACCGGGACAAGGAGTGTGGACAGCTGCTAGTGTCGGACAACCAGAAGGTGGCAGCCCATCATAAGTGCATGGTGAGAAGAACCCCCAGTCAGTGGTATAGCACTGACTACTGTATGCATTGGCCATCCATAAGGGTTTCTCAATGCCAACCAATTTAACTATCATATAAAACCATATTTAAGTGTCACTCCACAATATGACAGTATTGATATCCATGTTACAGATTAAAAAACGGATCATTGTGAACCACTGAGTTTTGAGACACTGTAGGTGTAGGCGATGTGAAATGGCTAGCTTGTTATCAGTGGCGTCACTCGCTCTGAGACCTTTAAGTAGTTGTTTCCCTCTCTGTGGAGTGACTGGTTACGATGCTTTGTGGGTGTCAGTTGCCAATGTGTTCAGAGAGTCCCTGGTTTGAGCCCAGGATGGGGCAAGGAGAGGGACGGAAGCAACACTGTTACATAAGCAATCATATAGGGCCGGGACGAAACCAGTATCACGATACTCATTATTATCGTGGCAAGGAAACGAAACTGGAAGCGGATGTAACTTCTTTAGGAAACAAACATTATGTTGTCATCCAGAGTTACATGTATTTATTTTCCCAAGCTACAGCACACAATATTTGACATACAGCAGGTTTTTATCAGGACCAAACAGTATGGCCTGATTCGTGTTTTCATTTTTTGCCATGGAAAAGATATTGCAGTACTGGTATCATCCCAGCCCTACAATCATATATGTTTCTATATTGTAGCTTATTATTCCGATTAGCAGGTAGTGTCATTGTGTCTCAGTTGTGAAACCTTATTCTGATTAGGGCTTTGACGGTCATGGCATTTTGGTTGATGGTAATTGGCCAGGCAAATGGCCGCGGCCACCATAATAACCCCCTCCCCACCCTCCCTCCCTCCCAAAAAAGACTCACATTTTCTCCTCTCCACTCCTGACCGCATGTGCTGCCATAGAAATAGAATGAATAGAACAGGCGTCCCCATTCAAGTCAATGATGGCATAATGGGTGGACTGGCGGCCATTGCGAGGAGCAAAACAGGAAGTACCAATCAGTAAGTGCTGTGATTACAAAACTGACATTTTAAAAAAATACATTCCATCGCATGAGCCACATCAGTTAACATAATTTGAATGAACATATTACATTACCATGGAATTTATATATAAATACCAAGCAGCCTTTGCGAGTGTACCCATGAGTTTACCAGTCAAATTGCCAGGGTTAGAGGTTCCAAGCCCGTTCTATTAATTATATTTCTATGTGTGCTGCTGCTTCAGGGTGGGTGGTGTTTCCTAGGCAACCGAAGACTCATTTGCAACTACAACTTCCTTGTTTCAGCAAGGAGCAAAAAAGTTTCATCACATTGTTAAGAGTCCATGTCACCACTGAAACGGACTCGACTGCATGAATGCCCAGCCATCCCCGTCTTCAGTCAGCTGTTACAAAATTATTTAAAAACGGTTATGTCTTATTTTCTTTTCTTAAGTCTTCATCCATAACTGTCAGTTACATGGTAATAGTGCCAGCCCTAGTTCTGCTCTCTGAGAAGTAGAACATATTTATTGCTTGTGTTGTCCATGTATTCTGTTGAATCATTTTTGTCATTGCCCTGTGCAGCTTTTCTCCTCCGCCCTGGTTACATCTCACTCAGACTGCAACGAGAACATCGGGGGGTTTTCTGTCCAGGACGTGAGAAAGGAGATCAAGAGAGGGAATAAACTTGTGAGTCTCCATGGCAAGATATTCCCACATGTCCTCACATTTGGAATGTGTTCTAGATGGCACCCTAATCCCTATTAGTGCACTACAGCAAGTCTGGTCAACTAGTGCACGATATAGGGAATGGTGTGCCTTTTTTAGGACTCATACCACGGTGAGTTGCCAGGTTCAGCTAGTGAGATGGGAGGTCTGGTTCTTCTCCTCCCCTTCAGATGTGTTGGTCCTGCCACCGGCCTGGTGCCACTGTTGGCTGTGATGTGAAGACATGCCGGCGGACGTATCACTACTACTGCGCAGTATGGGACAAGGCCCAGGTCAAAGAGAATCCCTCACAAGGGAGCTACCTGTAAGTGCCCTGTGTACATAACCTTATTAAAACATTTAGCTTGACATTTCTGTAAAAAAAAATTATCCTAATATTTCTGTCTTTGGATGTAGTGTGTATTGTCGCAAACACCGGGATGCCTCCCAGGATGCCAGTGAAGGTATCTAACTTCTCTTCTATGTGATGCTCAGCACACAAGGGATGGCTTTTCTTTTGACACTTTTAAAGTAGAACATGGGGATAACTCTATACTGTTGAGGGTGAATGGCCGGTATATTGATGTATCCAATTTTATATTTTTCAGATGAACAGGAACAAGGAGGTGTTGCCAATGACTCTGACTCCTCCCCTCCACGGAGTAGGGGGCGTGGGAGATTAGAGAAAGAGCGAATCAAAGTTGGATCCCGTGGCCAATCAGAGGACACACGCTCGACCTCCTCTCAAGGCGTAGATGATGAGAGCTCCTCGCATGTAAGACCACACACACACACACAAAAAACATTTGCCCTGAACATGTATCCTGAGGTGTGTGTCTGTCTTTCAGAGGGACCGGTCCCCTCTGAGGGGCTCTGGGGACGGTGGCCAGCGCTGTGGCTTCTGCCACTCTGGAGAGGAGGAGAACGAGATGCGGGGCGTGCTCCATGCAGATAACGCAAAAAAGGTTGCTGCACATTACAAGTGCATGGTAAGACTTATCTCATCACTTGTCAGTCTGTACTAAGCTGTAACAATCATTGAATTAAAAATGAATTTTCTGCTGAAGATGGTCTGTATACTATTGCTTGTCCAAGCATTACTTTCTAGAAGATGTATGGATTGGAAAAGCACAATCCATTTTAAAGGTATTTTCTGTTATACTCTCATTTGCCATGTCTGTCATCTAACCTGGTCGTCACTCCTACCTGGCAGCTGTTCTCATCGGGAACCGTCCAACTCACTACCTCCTCGCGGGCTGAATTTGGGAACTTTGACATCAAAACGGTCATCCAGGAAATCAAGAGGGGGAAGAGAATGGTGAGAACCTTGCAGATAGCGCTGTAGTATGGTAATGTGAAGACGCAAGGGTTGCTCAGTGGGACAAGTAGCTTACTAGCAACATTTGCAGAGAGTTTTAATGCATTTCTACTGAATATGGGAGAAGTTCCTTGGAAGTCGCCAATGCTATGTCAGAGACCTGCAGTTGTATTACCAATCAAATTGATGTACCCATAGAGATCCTATTAAATTAGTATTATAATTCTATGGATGTACCTTCCTTAGTTGAATGCACTGACTGTAGGTCGCTCTAGATAAGACTGTCTGCTAAATTACAAAAATGTATATTGATGGTCTCTTCCAGAAATGTACCCTGTGTACCCAGTTGGGAGCAACTATTGGCTGTGAGATCAAAGCCTGTGTGAAGACCTACCATTATCACTGCGGCCTGCAGGACAAGGCCAAGTACATAGAGAACATGGCTCGTGGCATCTACAAGTGAGAGCCCCCTCTGCTTTCTCATTTTCAGATGTCAAGTCCTCACATATGGATAGTTTTCTTCTGGTTCATAAAATAAACACTTAGTTTGCTGTTGGTGCAACTACTTAAAGTATAATTTGTTTGCTCCTGACAGACCTCAATTATAATCAAGTTAATATTCCTGTAGGCCTACATAGCAACTAGTCACTCAGGGAACAGATGCCTAATATGTTGTCTTTGCATCACGCCAAAGTTCTGTGAGAAAAGTTGCTTTTCCATTTGGGAATTGCACCTACGAAAGCTTCACATGGGTTTTGCAACACAATTACCTCGAAGCCTGAGAAAGAATGTAAACAGACCATACAAGTTGTAGTTCAACACTTTACCTGTTGCATAAGCCCTGTCTGTAATGATATGTAACCGTCGTAAAGATATAAGTTGACATTACACTATTGTCTCTTCTCCAGGCTGTACTGTAAGAATCACAGTGGGAATGAGGAGCGGGATGAGGAGGATGAGGAGAGGGAGAGTCGCAACAGAGAGAGGGCGGCCATTGATCACGGGGGAACGCTACCTCCGCCACAAGTCAATGGCAACTAGGTATGGCACTGTCGCACCTGCCTGGATCAAATGGTGATGAATAAGTACCAATAGGCCAGCAGCTATCAAGTATTTGGTATACGGCTGATGTCAATGTACTCCCTTCACAGGTGATGGTTAAGGATTGCTGGATAAGAAGAGGGGATATCCAAGATGGAGCCAAGATATTTTTCTATTGCGTTCTTCTCCCAAAGTAGGGGGCCACTGCCAGCCCCCTCATTCACCATTTCAGTTTCTTCAAACATCAGACACACACACCCCTGCCAGATGTGAACATGTCAGCCCCTGGCTTCTTCACAAACCTCTTTCATATTGTTAAGTTTCATGGATGAGAAATGGCACGGCCGGACTGGAGTACTAAGAGCAAAACACTGCTGCTGGGTGAAAGACGAAGCATGAGAGTGGTGGTCAGTTGTGGTCTCCCTGTAATACATGTTGTATTGCTCTTAAAGAAGACTTGACTCTACAAAGTTATCGACATTCATTGTATCTTGCTTCCCATGTGCCCCACAGCATTCTAGTCCTATACAAACAATATTATTCTTCCTCTAGCTCTTCTTCAAGGAGGCTGCCTTGTAATATTGTAGATTTTTTCCCCAGTCTCTTCCTAATCATGGAATTTGATTTACTTTGTTGTAGCTGTAATCTTCTCTCAAGAAATTCCTTTTTTACTTCTCTAAAAAAAGTGTATTGTTTGACTACTGTATCATAATCATGAATACTATTGAATATTTGTGGCTTTCTTTCTAGTCAGTCAGGATTCAAGTTAATCTGCTAGCATGCAGCACTTTAGTTTGTTTATTCATGTTCTGTATTGCTCCAACATGCCCATGCAGACTTCTTATAAGGAAAAAGATTGACTTAAGTTTGTGCTATTCTCATTTTCTCAGCATCCACAATTGTATTCGTGAAGGGTTACAATTACAGGCTACAATATACATTTTGTATTACACTTATTATACTGCTGAAATGTTTTTGTCGAACATGAGAAACCAAGCAAAAAAACATGTTGATGTTGTCCATCAGGTGGCAGTATTCCTTTTTCCTTTTATGATTTTAATATTGTACCAAGCATGTTATTTCAAAAGCTTCCAAATATGATTTTTTTTTTTACTTTTAAACTGCCAGATCAATATAAGATGCCTCACAAATAGTGGTTGTTGATGGACGCTTTGGGATTGGAGGAGTTTTGTTATGGTCAGATAATAGGGTGAGGAATGTCACAGATACCTGGATGTTGACCAGAGCAAGAAGGCCCTTCTTCAGTACTACCCCAGGCAACAACGTCTTCTGGGTTCAACCGGCTAGATGTCTAAATGGTAGTCTGTGTTTAGTTAAACTTTGATCCCTATCCAGGCTATATATCGTTTGAAGTAAGTTTATTATTAGCAATAAAAACTGAGTACAGTCCGCTGCACAGAAAAGCAGGTTGAAAATGTATTATTGTTTTGGAGCATTTCTCTTTAAAAAGGTACTGTTGATTTAGAATGGGCATCTTGATCAACAACATATTGATCAATTGGGTAGCTAGTATGCTACATTACACGTACAGGTGCATGGTTTGAAGAAACTGCTAGCTAATTGACGTTGCCATTTTCCATATTCAGTGTTGAGAATGGAGTGCCCCGCATTGCGTTTAGTCTACATGCTTTTTATGGCGATGACAGATTCTATCCAAAATGGGCGGTGCATCAGGATTTCCCCTAATTTGATTCGTTATTCAGTCCTACAACCAGCTCCGCACGCCTTGCAGTGCTTTTGCGGAAGATCTACTGTACGTAGGTTGCTAGGTGGTCTGCTGTTAAAGAGGTGAAACTCATTTTAGGTGACAGAGACTAGCAAAACAAGCATTTTGTCGGAGAAAAAGCGGGTTGTGATCTAAACGACGATACGGACATGGCGTCAAGCAGCCCCTGTGTTGTGGTAAGTCTTGCATTGTTGATTCAAATGGGTGTTCATATTGCAAACTCAGCATGACTGCTATTTCGAGTCAAAGAGGAATGGGTCGTAACTAGTTTTTTTACGGAAACGCGCCATTCGACCCCGTAAATGTACATTTCCCGAATTATTACGATGTTCCTTATGTGTTCCTTTTTAATGCTTCAAACTTGTCATCGCACGCTCACCTTAAAATCACTCATGTTCATCTCAACAACACAAATAGCTGTATAGCTACATAACTAAGCGCGGCCTGGGGCATCGCACGCGTGCTAACACGCATGGCACATGGTATACTTACCATACCACTAATCTTGGTTCATACAGTAGGACGAGTATACGGATACATATTCAATTGACCACCAATAATAGCGCTAGAGTAGTTTTCTCTAAAATACGAACAAAATGCAAGTTATATCATCTAACTTCGAAACGAATATATATGCATGCCATATGGGGCGGGATATTGTTTGTCTCAACCAATAATTTTGGTTCAGTCCTGTCACCCAGAGTAGTTTATTTTTGGAAAACCCCAGTCTACAGGCTTTTGGGGATTACTGCTGTACTGCAACCAGCAGGATGTCCTCATTTAACTGGTATGCATTTTACCATTATATTTCACCATGCATTTACAGAAGTACAAGAAGACGTAAATTGCAGAAGAACATATTTATCTTTTGTAGCCATTTCCAACAGAATAACAAATTTGATTGCCTTCGTCGGTATAGCATTTATTTTTGCTATCAAACTTGCCCTGTCTGTAGTCTGAGAGTCACATGCTGGCAGTTGCTTATCGATTGATGACACAGACAACATGCTGAATGCAGCAGATTTTGCAGACGGTTTGGAGAGTCAGTCAGTCTGTAGGGACTGGAGAAACTACAGTGTTAAATTCACCCCAACTGCTGATAAGTGGACCCTTGTTTAAAAGAGATAGGTAAGAGAGGGCCACTGCGGGGAGGAATTCCTCACTCCATCTTTAGATAGGAATTATTGTATCATAACAACACACATTTTTTTCACAACGGTTACATAGTACATTTCATAGTACATTTCATAGTACAAGCTTACGTTCAGGTCAACTTGTGATTCATAGCTTGGTTGTTATGTAGTCTTTTGGAGGGCTCTTTTTGGTTTAATAATAACTGGATTGCACATTTGTGACTATAGTGCTACATAGTAAGACCTGATGTGACGTGCTGTTGGTGGAGCAATAAGATAGTTTTAGGGAACTGTTCCCCTGGTCTCCCACCAGCTGGGCCCAGTACAGCAGCACCTGTAGTAGACAGCAGGTGGGAGGAAGACTGCTGTTGGATCTGTAGTACCCAGATAACTGCCTAGTACCTGCATGGCGCACTATCAGTACTTATTTCTCTGCATGTGAACTTAATCTGTTCTGAGCCAAATCACATGAGTACATGGGAATATATTTCAGTTGGACTGGCATGTTAAGGAGAACACACAGTTGTCCCAGGTCAGAAATTGTGAGGACATGTCTCATAGGGTTAGGGTTATCCACAGTGCATGTAGCTTAGGCCTACATGTAACTACATTGTTATAATAAGTAACTCTTTTATGTGGTCTTACAGAGTGTAAATGTCAGCCAGGGGCCAGGGCAGGCAAGAGACCCGTGATCACACCCCAATCCCTGGGCCTGGTCTGGTGGCCACTCTGGTGTCACATGACTCTGATGAAGCTCTCTGTGTGCATCCCAAATGGCACCCTATTCCATATAAAAGTAGTGCACTATATAGGGAATAGGGTGCCATTTGGGACGCACATCCCGCTCTCTGGATTCAAGTGCTGGGCTGTTGACCCCTCAGTAGGAAATTAGATTTCAAAACATATGGGGTATATCGCTTCCAGAATTAGTATGGCATCTCTGAAAAGATGCAGTGTTTATATAAATTGAGACGACTTCGCAGAGTAATCTTGTATTAGTTCAAAGTCGATGCCAGGGACGAACAGTGGAGTCTTTAATAGAAGCTGGAGGGGTGCGTTAGATGACTGCATGATTGGAGTGGACTGATTCCTCTTTCCTAGATTTGGGTCTGGCAATGTGAGTTTTGCTCTCACCTGCCCCGTAGTATTGAGTGGAGTCTGCAGCTGCGGCAGCAAGTGTGGGTGTGATTTGCTCTGCCAGAAGTCAATTGCACCAGTGATACCAGCCAGAAGGGACGGTGCGTTGTGATAGTTGTAAAGTGAACAACCTTTAGTGTCTTCACCTCTGTCCCCACTGCCCTACTTCTCTCTGTCTCCCGTTTAGATAACGCCCCTGTGATTTCTTTAACCCTTTCCCTGCTGCGTCATAGCAGTTCCACATCACAGGCACAGCATTGATCAGGTAGATTGTCAGCATGTGATCTGTGTTCCAGATCAGCGATGATGAGCAGGGATATGACCTGGACCTGTTCTGCATCCCGAAGCACTACGCTGATGACCTGGACCGGGTCTACATCCCACATGGACTCATCCTTGACAGGTGGGTTGTTACTGGCAGTGTGGTCTTAATCTAACTGCAATGTCCAATTTACAGTAGCTATTACAGTGAAATAATACCATGCTATTGTTTGAGGAGAGTGCACAGTTATAAACTTGAACATTTATTTATAAACCAATTAGGCACATTTGGGCAGTCTTGATACAAAAATTTGACCAGAAATGCAATGGTTCATTGGATCAGTCTAAAACTTTGCACATATACTGCTGCCCTCTAGTGGCCAAAATCTAAATTGTGCCTGGGCTGGAATAATACATTATGGCCTTTCTCTTGCATTTCAAAGATGATGGTACAAATAATGACAAAAAACATGTTTTTATATTTGTATTATCTTTTACCAGATCAAATGTGTTATATTCTCCTACATTAATTTTACATTTCCACAAACTTAAAAGTGTTTCCTGTCAAATGGTATCAATAATATGCATATCCTTGCTTCAAGTTACTGAGCTACCCACATCTAACTGCCTGTATGTCATTTTAGGCGAAAATTGAAAAAAGGGGGCAGATCCATAGATGTTGCTATGAAAGAACATGTCAACTAAGCTTCAATTGCAATACATATTTAAGCTGGCCCTTAGGCAAAAATAATATATATATTTTTTTATGTTAGTTATTTTACCTATTCAACCTATGTTACTTTAGAGTTGAGCATGTTCTTATCCTTTACTGAACTTGTCACTGGATAGCCACAAACTCTTTTATAATCAAATCAATTAACTGATCACATCCACGTGAGGCTGGCAGTTCAGTTTAGTTCCGAAAGGGTTCTTTGACTGTCCCCATAGGATAACTCTTTTTGGTTTCAGGCAGAACTCTTCTAGGTTTCTTGTAGAACCCTCTGTGTAAAGTGTTCTACCTGGAACCTAAAATAATTCCTTCATTGAGACAGTCGAAGAACACTTTTAGTTTTTTTCTAAGTGTAGCCCCTTATTCAAACAGACATAGAAAACAGGAACCAGTGCTGACTGACCACCCTCTCTCTCCCTGTCCCCAGGACAGAGAGGCTGGCCAGGGAGATTATGAAGGACATGGGGGGGCACCATATCGTGGCCCTCTGCGTGCTCAAGGGGGGTTACAAGTTTTTTGCAGACCTGTTGGACTACATCAAGGCCCTAAACCGTAACAGCGACCGCTCCATTCCTATGACAGTGGACTTCATCCGCCTCAAGAGCTACTGCGTAAGGCTCACTCTTCGCTCTGTTCTTCAAATTTGTGTCCCAAATGGCACCATATTCCCTTTTAAGTGCACGCCCTGCAGGGGCCCTGGTCAAAAGTAGTCACAAGTAGTGCACAGTAAAGGGAATACGAGCCATTTGGAATGTAATTCATGAGTTATTACTATTTTATTATAGATCTTAGAAGTATTTAGCGTTTATGTTATTGTTATTTTATTTAAATTATTACAGGCATCGTCGAAAAATTGCATAATTTAAAGAATATCATATTTTATTCAGGTCATTGGTTCACAGTTGCACCTAAGCTTACATTTGATCTTTGAGCCAAATGTCAACATGCACTACCTTAATCTCTTGCACTACTTTAAACTTGTATTGACTGACAATCACCTAGGCTTGTATCCACAATAAATGCTAACTTGGTAAATGCTAAGACTGGCTGCTATTAGTACTACATTTCCATCTGTATTTGTACTCCCCCCCCCACACACAGCTGCTTGATATAATACATTCAGAAGCAGCTCTATCAGCTCTTTGTTTATGGGTTCTTACTGCTAGATACTAGAGATGTCAATAACAGCAGACCTCTCCGGACAAAGTCCCCTATCCCTGTTCACCTGTTTATTACATGTCTACACAGAATGACCAATCTACAGGTGAAATCAAAGTCATTGGAGGGGATGACCTGTCTACACTGACAGGGAAGGTAAAGAAATCTTGTCAACTGACCTTTTCTATAGATCGGTCTGTCAAACATTGGGTCATTCCTCAGCTATCTAGTTTGAGCCTCCACTGTTTGCAGTCAGACAAATGTGTAATCTTCTTAAAGGGGAAGTTCACCCATTTTTACACGTGGCCTTATTTTCACTCTTCATGTGCTTGTAGTCGCTCCCCCAACCTGTTAATTTTTGTATTTTGTTTCTTTACAAAGAAAGTTGGTTGACACATTTTGCCGAGTCATTAGTTGCCATTGACTACAATGCATTATGAAAATGGGTCTAAAGCATGTTAGAAATGCTCCAAAACACTCCAAACACACTGATATTACATCAGAATCCCATGACTCAGCTAAATGTGTTAACCAATTTTCTCTGTAACGTAACAAAAATAGTAACTTTGGAGGATCAACTAGCATAGAAAGTGACAAATAAGGCCACGTGTTAAATAAATAAATATATATATATATTACGTTGACATAAAAGTTTTGAAGGGGTACAAGAGGGCATAACTAATGGCTGCAGGGTTCACCAGGATACATCCATGGTCACATTCCTAAATGGGTTCTGGAGTATCTTTTATATTTGATATAGGCTAACAGTTACACTCTGTCATCTCTGTCTCTTATTTTGAAATGTTGTGTTTTTACACAGAATGTCCTGATTGTGGAGGTATGTTATGACTACTTCTTTCTCATTGTTAAGTTAAACCTTTTGCTATGTCAGTGTTATAGACATTTGGCAGTGACACTCACTGTTTTGTCATATTCTTAGGACATTATTGACACAGGAAAGACCATGAAGACCTTGCTGCAACTTCTCAAACAGTACAACCCAAAAATGGTAAAAGTTGCAAGGTAAAGTAAAGGCACCGTACAGTGAAACTTACTTCTGCTTACAGAGAAGTTATATATGGAAACCTCCAACTGTCATGTTTTACTTTGTATTTTAATTCTCTAACACCATCAGTCACATGACCAACTTCCTGGTTTGTGCTTTCAGTTTGTTGGTGAAGAGGACACCAAGGAGTGTTGGCTACACACCAGACTGTGAGTTCACTTCAACACTGCTAAATGGCTTTCAGGGAATCATCTTAATCAATAGCCTGAGGCATTGTCCTGTCAAACATACATTAACTATAATGAAGACCGATACAGGGCATCCAGAAAGTATTCAGACTCCTTTTTTCACATTTTACTTTACAGCCCTGTTCTAAAATGGATTAAACAAAAACATTTCCTCATCAATCTACACACAATACCCCTTAATGACAAAGTGAAAACAGGTTTTTAGAAATGACCCTTTGCTATGAGACTAGAAATTGAGCTCAGGTGCATCCTGTTTCCATTGATCATCCTTGAGATGTTTCTACAACTTGTTTTGAGTCCACCTGTGGTAAATTCTATTGATTGGACATGATTTGGAAAGGCACACACCTGTCTGTATAAGGTCCCACAGTTGATGGTGCATGTCAGAAAAAACCAAGCCATGAGGTCGAAGGAATTGTCTGAAGAGCTCTGAGACAGGATTGTGTATGAGCACAGATCTGGGGAAGGGTACCAACATTTCTGCTGCATTGAAGGTCCCCAAGAACACATAATTCCTAAATGGAAGAAGTTTGGAACCACCAAGACTCTTCCTAGAATTGGCCGCCCGGCCAAACTGAACAATCGGGGGACAAGCGCCCGGCCAAACTGAACAATCGGGGGACAAGCGCCTTGGTCAGGGAGGTGACCAAGAACCCGATGGCACCATTCCTACGGTGAAGCATTAGTGGTGGCAGCATCATGCTGTGGGGATGTTTTTCAGTGGCAGGGACTGAGAGACTCGTCAGGATCGAGGGAAATATGAACAGAGCAAAGTACAGAGAGATCCTTGATGAAAACCTGCTCCAGAGTGCTCAGGACCTCAGACTGGGGGTGAAGATTTACCTTCCAACAGGACAATGACCCTAAGCACACAGCCAAGACAATGCAGGAGTGGCTTCGGGACAAGTCTCTGAATGTCCCAGAGCCCGGACTTGAACCCGATCTAACATCTCTGGAGAGACCTGAAAATAGCTGTGCAGCGACGCTCCCCATCCAACCTGACCGAGCTTGAGAGGATCTGCATAGAAGAATGGGAGAAACTCCCCAAATACAGGTGTGCCAAGCTTGTAGCGTCATACACAAGAAGACTTGAGGCTGCCAAAGGTGCTTTAACAAAGTACTGAGTAAATGTGATATTTCAGTTTTTTTATTTTTTATAAATTTGCTAAAATTACTAAAACCCTGTTTTTTCTTTGTCATTATGGTATTGTGTGTAGATTTGAGGGGAAAAACAATTGAATCAATTTTAAAAGAAGGCTGTAACGTAACAAAATGTGGAAAAAGTCAAGGAGTTTGAATACTTTCTGAATGCACTGTATCTAACCATCTGATTTAAATAGAGGTTCTTGGCTCATTTAAGGAAAATAGTCCGACATATGTAAAAACAAAAAACAAAAGAAACAAGCCAAGTTTATTTAAGGAGTAGGGTTTAAGGTCAAACAACATACTCCAGGTGGCAGAATGCACCCTTTCAGTTTGTTTACCATCTCAGAGAAGTAGAAGAACTACTTGGAAGCCTGTGCACTCAGACACCATAATGGGATGGAAACAACATTGCGATTACTATACAACTCTATGCTCTTTACTGAAAAATGCTAAAGGGTGCTTTTTATACCTTTCACATGTTCAACACCAATTAGGGTCCCCTGAGAAACATGGACCGAAAACTATGGTTACACCCTGTCACACTTACTTCATTTGTATATTTTTCAGTCATAGGATTTGAGGTTCCAGACAAATTTGTGGTGGGATATGCGCTAGACTACTACGAGTACTTCAGAGATTTAAATGTAAGTACTTTTTGAACAGATTTTCTCAGATCGATAAACGATGTTTAGTAAAACGTTCTCATTGGTTCCTTTCTGATTGTTTTCCAGCACATCTGTGTCATTAGTGAAACGGGGAAGGAAAAATACAAAGCATGAAGAGGACAGCTCTTCTAGTTGTCTATCATTCTTTTTTATGTTGCTTTCATTTTATATATCTGATTAAATATATTTTTGGTCCGGAAAATCAAATCAAGGGCGCAGCTCACTTGAAACGTTCTGCTCGATGCTCACACACACACGTTCTGCTCAGGGTCCCCGAGGAAGTGTATACACACACTTACATTGCCCCTCAGATTTGCAAAGCCCCTCTCTCAGCCTCCACATGCTGTGCTGCACTCTAGAAACCACACACACTTTAAAGTGTCAAGATTGAACATTTCTGAGGTGTGACATTGCCTTGGACATTATGGTATGTGTGTGAGTCCATGTGCATGCTGTCATCAATAAATTGAACATTTGCTTGCCCTGTTATAATGATCAATACCCAGAGTTTCTTTTTTTGTAGATTAGTAATTTATTGAGAAATTCTGCTACGGTAGCAGGAAGTAGAACAAACATTTTAGTCATAATTACTTAAGATTTTTAATATTTTTCCATTTCACAAAGCTTGATTTTAGCTTGACATTGATTTGAAAGTTGGTACGTCACTTGAAGACCAAATTCCTTTACTTATACATAATAGTTTCAGTGATATGGACAAAGGAAGGAGCACATATCCTAATATATTACATATAAAAAAAAAAACATGTTTGCATAGTTTCCCCCCCCCAAATCAGTAGTACAGTACTGTAATAAAAACTGCTAGAGTATTGAATGTGGTTCAATATTATGATAATTTATGCATATCTGCTTATATATGTATTGTAAGCTTCCATCTACTGTATGACAATGATTCATGCATTCACAATGTTATTCTCTTTACCCTGCCAAATATTAAACTCTGCTTTATCCCTAGATGACTACTGATTTCCCCTCAAAAGGTTTACTTGTGGTACCAAATAATTAAGTTAAATATAAATTATACCACTATTTTTATTTAACCTTGATTTAACTAGGCAAGTCCGTTATGAACAAATTCTTATTTACAATGACCTACTACACTGGCCAAACTCGGACGACACTGGGCCAATTGTGCGTTCTACAGGACTCCCAATCACAGCCGGGTTGTGATACAGCCGTCACCGCTGTCATAGAGGCATTCTCCCCACCGTTGGCACTGGAAAGCAACTGGGTATGTCTGTCTTCTGTGGAGTTGTCAGCAAAATCAAAACCTATAAGAGCAATATGTGCAGTGGTGGAAAATGTCCCCAACTGTCATACGAGAGTCAAGATGCCTTCATAGAAATTTGAAAGTTACCCAGTAAAAGACTACTTGAGTAAAAGTCTTTGGTTTTAAATATACTTAAGTATCAAAAGTAAAAGTATGAATCATTTCAAATTCCTTATATTAAGCAAACCAGGTGGAACAATTTTCTTGTTTTTTTAATTTGCGGATAGCCAGGGACACACACTCTTACAAACAAAGCATTTGTGTTCCGTGAGTCTGCCGGATCAGGCAGTACAGATGACCAGGGATGTTCTCTTGATAACGTGTGAATTGGACCATTTTCTGTCCTGCTAAGCATTCAAAATGTAATGCGTACTTTTGGGTGTCAGAGAAAATGTATGGATTAAAACATACATTATTTTCTTTAGGAATGTAGTGAAGTACAAGTTGTCAAAAATATAAATAGTTAAGTACAGATACCCAAAGAAACAACTTAAGTAGTACTTTAAATCGTTTTTCACGTAAGTACTTTATACCACTGAATGTCATCTCAACATGCTTTCACACTGGCAATGAAAATGTTCTTATGAATAAATAAAGACAGTTCCACAGTTGCATTTTAAGAAAATATGTAATAATAAGTATCATGGGTTAGTTAAAATGGGTAACTAATCATGGGTTAGTTAAAATGTTGTTGATACAGTATTGAATAATGCTGTTGTTAATTATAGTGTGAAACACAAAGCAGGCTGTTGTAGTAGGCAGACCTGACTACAGCAGAACAGTAACACTGGATACCGGAATAAACCCAACTCCAGTATTTACGTGCTGCTACAGCCCAGCCAACAGTCCAGTCCTTTACTGCATTGGGGAGGTGTTGATCAAGTCTTCAATCATCAACATTGTGCTCTGTCCTGTACTGTAGTTCAAACAACTCCGCCAAGACACTATGCTCCAATACACTTAAGATAATTAATTATTCAGGCCCTTAATGTAATTAATGCCACTTAACAGATGATATTATCCAAAGCGACTTACAGTAGAGTGTGCATATATTTTCGTATGGGTGGCCCCAGCGGGAATCAAATATGAGCCAACCCTGACTGAGGGCCACTGAACCACTGACTTCATTGTGAGACGAGAGGATGGACGGTGCTGTAGCAGCAGCTCTTCATGGTCTGCATCTTTACTATCACTACAAACCATGACGTGCTGCTACGACAGCTGCCTGAAATACGTGCTCACTGGTTCAAAGGTAACTTTAAAAAGATGAAGTGTACATAGTAAAATATGTTGCATTAAATAGGAAGTTGGTTGGGATACCATCGAGGATCAACTGTTATGCAAAAAATATGGAAAGAGATTAACGTAGGCCCTACTAGGCCAAGAGTACTCAAAGAAGCAAAATAATGTTTAGTAGTATGTATTGAAAAGCCTGTAAGACTAGATATTTTTTATGCGTAACAAATGTATACAACTCTGGTATGAACAGTACATTTCCTGATATAAGTTAATGGCGGTAAAAACATTGGTCCTAACAAAAATACATTGAGTATAGATAGCGCCTCCGGATGGACACTAGAGCAACAGCAGAGGCCCAGCCCCCTTTCCTTCTGCCTCCATAAAGTATGGTTAAAAAAAGAACATGTTTTCATCGATTGATCTAATAATGTGGCCATTTTGAGAAAGTAAGGAAGGCAAGTACACATTAAAGTATTATTTGAAGTCCATTTGTCAAGGGCTCCTTACCTCCAGTACAAGCCTGTAAATGCCTGTCTTGCTTACGTTTGCTAAGCTCTACACCTCCAGGGCACATACAGGACTCCTTGACTTTGAATAGATTAGGTTGGGTTAGTGACAATTCCTGCCTTGTAAAAAAAGAACAGTTAGGCTACCCATATATGACAATGTTAAAATGCAGTACAAGAACAGCAGGCCAATATTGTGTCAAACTTTTCAATAATTGTTTATCAAATGTGTAGAATCTGAAAATAATAGCTTTTTCAAATTTGAATGAGTAGTGAATTGAGCATGAGCAACAACTAATGACGCATAACAGCAGCCTAGAACATGTTTAAGCACACCCTTTGCAACATGTCAATTCTTATCACCCTTTTCTGTCAAAGGCAGTGGCCTGTGTCACAGTCATCCACTTGTACTAATACTGATTGATCATCACATAAAATGGTAATAATAATCTTGCTTTTTTAATCAATGTGGGTCTGCTTACTATACTAAATTTGTATGGTTTAAAGCAGTTCAACATGTGTACGAAATAGCCTAACCTTAAAAAGGCCCATCATTGCAAAAAAAAAATATTGTTATGATAGGCTACTATTTATAATGTTATGTAGGCTAATATATGTGTTGTACTAATAGTCTATCAGGCTATTCAGAGGATGTTAACCGATCTTTTGCAACAACAAAAAACGAACACAATTTGAAATGCAGTTATATTCATAATGTTGTAGCAGGAATAGCATGCTCACTTTACGTGCATCGATGTTGCCAATTGTATCTTTTCAGCTAAAGTTTGTTATTCGCAACAAAGTAGCCTAACCTTTTGAGCGCTACATGTAATTAAACAATGCAGTGTTCATCATAAACCAATCGATGCAGCGCCACTGACTAATGTCATGTGTGAAATAACGCATATTCAGCAAAAACCTCTACCTTATTATAAAGTTAGCGGCAATAATAAGACATTGAGCAAAATGGTGAAAGTAGTATATTACAAACTCGAAAAGTTTGATTTTTAATCAATTAAGTTTATTGTAATTAAACCTCCGAATTTACTAAATTACTGAATGGGTTGAACAGATGTGAATATGAGAAAAATACACGAAAAATAATCCCCCAAAATATCCAAATTTACCTCCAACCCAATCGAAAATGGCGCCGAAACGTGAAAAAAAAGTCCTACATTTCATTGTATGCTCTCCAGCCAGACTGCAGTGACGGCTACATCATCCCCCATGGCGTAGTCGGGGGAAGGAGAGGATTTCAGTCTGTCGTGGCACAATTTTTTTTTTTTACGAAGAATAATGTTCAAGAATAATGTTCATGATATCAAATACTTTTACTTTGCAGGAAAAATGTATAACAGTCATGGAACGCTATATTAATTCCCTGAAATAAAAAGCTATTATTTCTTTATGAATGAATTAAGTACAGACAAATATAGAGCCACGACTACCTACAGAAACTATTTACTCCCCCTACCACCACCAACAGCCTTATGCAGGCCTAGTTTTCAACCATTCGAAATAGTGGATCAACAAAACAGCATTTCTATTCTCATACAAAATATGTGTTTGCTTTCATCAATAAATTGTAAATTTCACCTTTATTTAACTAGGCAAGTCAGTTATGAACAAATTCTTAACAATGTATCAATTAATGTTGTGAGATTTTAAATGAATGAGAGATGTTTTTTGCCTTGTATGGTAGCTTAACTGTTTCCTTGTTCATACCTGGACGATGTATTTTCTATCTGACAAACATTTTACCAACCAACAGGTTTTCTGGCGGATGTCCCTTTAAGTCATTAGTCACTGCTGTGTGATAAACACAAATTAATGTAAAAAAAAAAAAATCCTACCCCTACCTACATGTACAAATTACCTCGACTAACCTGTACCCCCGCAAATTGACTTGGTATATTGACCCCCTGTACATTGACCCCCTGTATATAGTGTTGTTATTGTTATTTTATTGTGTTACTTTTTATTATTTTTTACTTTAGTTTATTTGGTAAATATTTTCTTAACTCTTTCTTGAACTGCATTGTTGGTTAAGGGCTTTTAAGTAAGCATTTCACGTATTCGGCACGTGACAAAAAGTTTGATTTGATTTATCTGTGGTATAAATGTTTTTTTATATGGAGTATGTGGATATTCAAGTACAAAACACTAAGCAGAGGTTTTTGTAATTCATGGAATTATATTTTGAACCATGAAAGATATTTCTAAAGGACTACCCAAGTCTAGCCTACTCAGACTCCCTCAGACTTCAGCACTTTTGCCCATGTTGGTATCACCTGACCCTAGTAATGGCCTTCTTGTCTCCTGGCCTAACAGCTAATGACCTAGTCTCTTGGCCTAACAGCTAATGACCTAGTCTCTTGGCCTAACAGCTAATGACCTAGTCTCTTGGCCCAACAGCTTGTGTCTGTTATTACGAAGACGGGCTGTAGTGGAGCAGGTTGAGAGCTTCAAGTTCCTTGGCGTCCACATCACCAACAAACTAACATGGTCAAGCACACCAAGACAGTCGTGAAGAGGGCACGACAAAACCTATTCCCCCTCAGGAGACTGAAAAGATTTGGCATGGGTCCTCAGATCCTCAAAAGGTTCTACAGCTGCACCATCGAGAGCATCCTGACTGGTTGCATCACTGCCTAGTATGGCAACTGCTCGGCCTTTGACCGCAAGGCACTACAGAGGGTAGTGCGTACGGCCCAGTACATTACCGGGGCCAAGCTTCCTGCCATCCAGGACCTCTATACCAGGCGGTGTCAGAGGAAGGTCCAGAAATTGTCAAAGACTCCAGCCACCATAGACTGTTCTTTCTGCTACTGCACGGCAAGCAGTACCGGAGTGCCAAGTCTAGATCCAAGAGGCTTCTAAACAACTTCTAACCCCAAGCCATAAGACTTTATTTTTAGGACAGACTCCTGAACAGCTAAACAAATGGCTACCCAGACTATTTGCATTGCCCCCATCTTTTACGCTGCTGCTACTCTCTGTTATTATCTATGCATAGTCACTTTAATAACTCTACCTACATGTACATATTACCTCAATTACCTCGACTAACCGGTGCCCCTCAAGACATTGACTCTGTACCAGTACCCACTGTATATAGCCTCGCTATTGTTATTTTACTGGAGCTCTTTAATTATTTGTTACTTTTATTTGTGACTTTTTGTTGTTAATATTTTTCTTAAAACTGCATTGTTGGTTAAGGGCTTGTAAAGTAAGCATTTCACTGTAAGGTCTACACCTGTTGTATTCGGCGCATGTGACAAATACGATTTGATTTGGAGATACATTGTCTGTTTCACTGCAAGACAGAGAGCCAACAAAGAGCTGTAGTGAACATGTCTACCCTGATGAAGACAGCTTGCCTGTCGAAACGTTGGACATAAAATATTTTTGCATCTGAGCTCCTAGAGTGTGCGGCTCTTCTTTATTTTTAAGTTTTCCACTCCGCTAGCCAGCACCTCGCCTATATAGGTGTGCGTTTCTTTTCTTCTAGATATGCGCCGAATACAACAGGTGTAGTAGACCTGGCAGAGTTTTAAAAACGTAAGTGAGACAAATGTGCTAAATAAACTAAAGGAAAAATTGTAACACAATAAACATAACAATAACAGGGCTATATACAGGGGGTACAGGTACCGAGTCAATGTGCAGGGGTACACGATAGTCGAGGTAATTGTGGTAATATGTTCATGTAGGTAGGTGTAAAGTGACCATGCATAGATAATAAACAAAGAGTAGCAGCAGCGTATGGGAAGAGGGTGAAGGAATGTGAATGTGTGTGTGTGGCGTCAATATGCATGTGTGTGTGTGTGTCCATGTGTGTGTGTTGGAGTGTCAGTGTGTGGTTAGAGTCCAGTGAGTGTACATCGAGCCTTTGCAAGAGAGTCAGTGAAAAAAATAATAATCTTATAATAATAAATAAGGGGGTCAATGCAAATAGGCTGGGTAGCCATTTGATTAACTGTTCAGCAGTCTTATGGCTTGGGGGTGGAAGATGTTAAGGGGCCTTTTGGTCCCGGTACCACTTGCGGTGCGGTAGCAAAGACTTGGGTGGCTGGAGTATAAAAAAAAAAACACTGCCTGGTATACAGGTCCTGGATGGCAGGGAGCTCAGCCCCAGTGATGTACTGGGCTGTACACACTACCTTCTGTAGCCCCTTGCGGTCGGGATGCCGAGCAATTGTCATACCAAGCGGTGATGCAACCAGTCAGGATGCTCTCGAATGGTGCAGCTCACAGGTGGCTGGTGGCACCTTAATTGGGGAGGACGGGCTCATAGTAATGTCTGGAACGGAATATATGGAATGGTATCAAACACATCAAGCATATGGTTTCCATGTGTTTGATACCATTCCATTCACTCTATTCCAGCCATTATTATGAGCCGTCCTCCCCTCTTCAGATTCCTGTGGTGCAGCTGTATAACCTTTTGAGGATCTGAGGGCCCATGCCAAATCTTTTCAGCCTCCTGAGGGGGAAGAGGCATTGTGTTTGAACCATGATAGGTCCTTAGTGATGTGGACGCCAAGGAACTTGAAGCTCTCAACCTTCTCCACTACAGCCCTGTCGATGTGAATTGGGGCGTGCTCGGTCCTCCTTTTCCTGTAGTCCACGATCAGCTCCTTTGTCTTGCTCATGTTGAGAGTGAGGTTGTTGTCCTGGCACCACACTGCCAGGTATCTGACCTCCTTCCTATAGGCTGTCTCATCGTTGTCGGTGATCAGGCCTTCCACCGCAGGCCTTCCATGCTGTTGTAGTGGTGCGTGGCCACGCAGTCAAGGGTGAAACAGGGAGTACAGGAGGGGACTAATCACTCACCCCTGAGGGGCCCCCATGTTGAGGGTCAGAGGATACATTGTTGGGGCGGCAGGGTAGCCTAGTGGTTAGGAGTGTTGGACTAGTAACCGAAAGGTTGCAAGTTCAAATCCCTGAGCTGACAAGGTACAAATCTGTCGTTCTGCCCTGAACAGGCAGTTAGCCCACTGTTCCTAGGCCGTCATTGAAAATAAGAACACACCACAAGAGTCTATTTCAGTTTACTTTATTTCCCAGCATTTTAAAATGATTTCACAGAATAGGATTTGGGGGTGCATTATGTTCCATAAAGGTTGTCATAATGATTTTTCATTTCACAAGTAGTAGTTATTACATATTAATAGAATGTAATTGATTGATGAACATTTATGTACAATTTTATCCACTGTATGTTTATTACATAGGCCTAAGTCTACTCTTCCAGAAGACTATGCAGTATGGCCATGGCTGCCCTTCTATCGTCAACAATATGTAACAAACGTTTGACATGTTGCACACATTATATAGATCAAGTGTCTGGAGGGGTGACCCGTAATAACAATTGATCAACACTGTAAATTCAGATAAGTAGAAAATTGGGCTGCTGGACTGTATGACGTCTCCAGGAAATAACTCACAATCGCTGCAGCCATTGGTCAATTATCTGCCTTTCAAACGGGCAGATAATTGCTTTTTATTGGGATCCTTCTGCTGTCGGTCAGCCTGAAAGCATAAAAAAGGGGCGGGAAATTTGGTACTGGTGGAGCGTTCTCGGCTGTTACAGTAGCAGATTGAGTACCAAAATTGGTTATCGACTACAACAGTTAGCGACACTTTTTCCAGTTTTCTCAGAGTATAGTGAAGGGAAATGCTCGATATATGGCTGAGGGAGAACTACAAGTTATGTAGGTTGATGAACCTCTGAACATGGTAATATTACTCTCAAACTAGCTTAGCTTCATCATCACATCACCATTTGATTTAGCTAACGACGTTACCGTTAACTAACGTTATCCAGTTGGTTTGATATCCCATTATCTTCGAGCTAACTCACGTTAAATGGCGTTTGCCGTTCTATATACAAGGTGATAACGAGACGTCGTTATACAAACTACATCGTTCTTTGGATTGTCGTTTCAATTGTCGACATGGATTCATTTGGCTAACGTTAACCTGTCTTTCTAATCCGTTGGCTAACGTTACATATAACTTGCTTGCTCCTCGAGACTAGCTGACTGGGAACCCCACAACAGGTTGAGAATTAATGTAACAGATTATGAGAATGAGACTTGGTTAGGAAAAGGGGTTAGCTAGCGGAAATGCTCTCCTAACCTGCTACGAAAATCACTTTGTACCTAAGTGAAGTGAATACGGTTTCACAAACTGTCGTGGTGGGAGGGAGAGGGGCGACGTTTGGTTTTCGCCCTAGCACTAATTTACACATCTGATTTGAAATAATGCAAGTTTGGTGGGTTGGTTATTTGTAATCCGCTGTGTAGTGTTAGAGCAAAACCAAAACGTGAACCCAGTGAGGAGCCCAGGACCCAGTTTGGAAACCATGCCCAAGCTAACGTTAGCTCTAGCTAGTTTAATTAGCAAGTACCATTGCAAGCTAGCAACTTGGCATTGTCTGTGGCAAGCTAGGCTAACGATCACAGGCCAGGGTTCGGTGTGAGTTGTGATTCGCTTGCTAGCTAGCAACAAACAAATACTTGAAGTTCCCTTAGCCAAAGATAACCGGAAGAATATTCACGAGTGTCACTTGCTGGAACTTAAACCAATAAATTTCACCTTTATTTAACTAGGCAAGTCAGTTATGAACAAATTCTTAACAATGTATCAATTAATGTTGTGAGATTTTAAATGAATGAGAGATGTTTTTGCCTTGTATGGTAGCTTAACTGTTTCCTTTGTTCATACCTGGACGATGTATTTTCTATCTGACAAACATTTTACCAACCAACAGGTTTTCTGGCGGATGTCCCTTTAAGTCATTAGTCACTGCTGTGTGATAAACACAAATTAATGTAAAAAAAAAATCCTACCCTACCTACATGTACAAATTACCTCGACTAACCTGTACCCCCGCAAATTGACTTGGTATATTGACCCTGTACATTGACCCCTGTATATAGTGTTGTTATTGTTATTTTATTGTGTTACTTTTTATTATTTTTACTTTAGTTTATTTGGTAAATATTTTCTTAACTCTTTCTTGAACTGCATTGTTGGTTAAGGGCTTTTAAGTAAGCATTTCACGTATTCGGCACGTGACAAAAAGTTTGATTTGATTTATCTGTGGTATAAATGTTTTTTTATATGGAGTATGTGGATATTCAAGTACAAAACACTAAGCAGAGGTTTTTGTAATTCATGGAATTATATTTTGAACCATGAAAGATATTTCTAAAGGACTACCCAAGTCTAGCCTACTCAGACTCCCTCAGACTTCAGCACTTTTGCCCATGTTGGTATCACCTGACCCTAGTAATGGCCTTCTTGTCTCCTGGCCTAACAGCTAATGACCTAGTCTCTTGGCCTAACAGCTAATGACCTAGTCTCTTGGCCTAACAGCTAATGACCTAGTCTCTTGGCCCAACAGCTTGTGTCTGTTATTACGAAGACGGGCTGTAGTGGAGCAGGTTGAGAGCTTCAAGTTCCTTGGCGTCCACATCACCAACAAACTAACATGGTCAAGCACACCAAGACAGTCGTGAAGAGGGCACGACAAAACCTATTCCCCCTCAGGAGACTGAAAAGATTTGGCATGGGTCCTCAGATCCTCAAAAGGTTCTACAGCTGCACCATCGAGAGCATCCTGACTGGTTGCATCACTGCCTAGTATGGCAACTGCTCGGCCTTTGACCGCAAGGCACTACAGAGGGTAGTGCGTACGGCCCAGCACATTACCGGGCCAAGCTTCCTGCCATCCAGGACCTCTATACCAGGCGGTGTCAGAGGAAGGTCCAGAAATTGTCAAAGACTCCAGCCACCATAGACTGTTCTTTCTGCTACTGCACGGCAAGCAGTACCGGAGTGCCAAGTCTAGATCCAAGAGGCTTCTAAACAACTTCTAACCCCAAGCCATAAGACTTTATTTTTAGGACAGACTCCTGAACAGCTAAACAAATGGCTACCCAGACTATTTGCATTGCCCCCATCTTTACGCTGCTGCTACTCTCTGTTATTATCTATGCATAGTCACTTTAATAACTCTACCTACATGTACATATTACCTCAATTACCTCGACTAACCGTGCCCTCAAGACATTGACTCTGTACCAGTACCCACTGTATATAGCCTCGCTATTGTTATTTTACTGGAGCTCTTTAATTATTTGTTACTTTTATTTGTGACTTTTTGTTGTTAATATTTTTCTTAAAACTGCATTGTTGGTTAAGGGCTTGTAAAGTAAGCATTTCACTGTAAGGTCTACACCTGTTGTATTCGGCGCATGTGACAAATACGATTTGATTTGGAGATACATTGTCTGTTTCACTGCAAGACAGAGAGCCAACAAAGAGCTGTAGTGAACATGTTCATTCCTGATGAAGACAGCTTGCCTGTCGAAACGTTGGACATAAAATATTTTTTGCATCTGAGCTCCTAGAGTGTGCGGCTCTTCTTTATTTTTAAGTTTTCCACTCCGCTAGCCAGCACCTCGCCTATATAGGTGTGCGTTTCTTTTTCTTCTAGATATGCGCCGAATACAACAGGTGTAGTAGACCTGGCAGAGTTTTAAAAACGTAAGTGAGACAAATGTGCTAAATAAACTAAAGGAAAAATTGTAACACAATAAACATAACAATAACAGGGCTATATACAGGGGGTACAGGTACCGAGTCAATGTGCAGGGGTACACGATAGTCGAGGTAATTGTGGTAATATGTTCATGTAGGTAGGTGTAAAGTGACCATGCATAGATAATAAACAAAGAGTAGCAGCAGCGTATGGGAAGAGGGTGAAGGAATGTGAATGTGTGTGTGTGGCGTCAATATGCATGTGTGTGTGTGTGTCCATGTGTGTGTGTTGGAGTGTCAGTGTGTGGTTAGAGTCCAGTGAGTGTACATCGAGCCTTTGCAAGAGAGTCAGTGAAAAAATAATAATCTTATAATAATAAATAAGGGGGTCAATGCAAATAGGCTGGGTAGCCATTTGATTAACTGTTCAGCAGTCTTATGGCTTGGGGTGGAAGATGTTAAGGGGCCTTTGGTCCCGGTACCACTGCAGTGCGGTAGCAAAGACTTGGGTGGCTGGAGTATAAAAACACTGCCTGGTATACAGGTCCTGGATGGCAGGGAGCTCAGCCCCAGTGATGTACTGGGCTGTACACACTACCTTCTGTAGCCCCTTGCGGTCGGGATGCCGAGCAATTGTCATACCAAGCGGTGATGCAACCAGTCAGGATGCTCTCGAATGGTGCAGCTCACAGGTGGCTGGTGGCACCTTAATTGGGAGGACGGGCTCATAGTAATGTCTGAACGGAATATATGGAATGGTATCAAACACATCAAGCATATGGTTTCCATGTGTTTGATACCATTCCATTCACTCTATTCCAGCCATTATTATGAGCCGTCCTCCTCTTCAGATTCCTGTGGTGCAGCTGTATAACCTTTTGAGGATCTGAGGCCCATGCCAAATCTTTTCAGCCTCCTGAGGGGGAAGAGGCATTGTGTTTGAACCATGATAGGTCCTTAGTGATGTGGACGCCAAGGAACTTGAAGCTCTCAACCTTCTCCACTACAGCCCTGTCGATGTGAATTGGGGCGTGCTCGGTCCTCCTTTTCCTGTAGTCCACGATCAGCTCCTTTGTCTTGCTCATGTTGAGAGTGAGGTTGTTGTCCTGGCACCACACTGCCAGGTATCTGACCTCCTTCCTATAGGCTGTCTCATCGTTGTCGGTGATCAGGCCTTCCACCGCAGGCCTTCCATGCTGTTGTAGTGGTGCGTGGCCACGCAGTCAAGGGTGAAACAGGGAGTACAGGAGGGACTAATCACTCACCCTGAGGGGCCCCCATGTTGAGGGTCAGAGGATACATTGTTGGGGCGGCAGGGTAGCCTAGTGGTTAGAGTGTTGGACTAGTAATCAAAGGTTGCAAGTTCAAATCCCTGAGCTGACAAGGTACAAATCTGTCGCTCTGCCCTGAACAGGCAGTTAGCCCACTGTTCCTAGGCCGTCATTGAAAATAAGAACACACCACAAGAGTCTATTTCAGTTTACTTTATTTCAGCATTTTAAAATGATTTCACAGAATAGGATTTGGGGGTGCATTATGTTCCATAAAGGTTGTCATAATGATTTTTCATTTCACAAGTAGTAGTTATTACATATTAATAGAATGTAATTGATTGATGAACATTTATGTACAATTTTATCCACTGTATGTTTATTACATAGGCCTAAGTCTACTCTTCCAGAAGACTATGCAGTATGGCCATGGCTGCCCTTCTATCGTCAACAATATGTAACAAACGTTTGACATGTTGCACACATTATATAGATCAAGTGTCTGGAGGTGACCCGTAATAACAATTGATCAACACTGTAAATTCAGATAAGTAGAAAATTGGGCTGCTGGACTGTATGACGTCTCCAGGAAATAACTCACAATCGCTGCAGCCATTGGTCAATTATCTGCCTTTCAAACGGGCACATTAAATACTTTTTATTGGATCCTTCTGCTGTCGGTCAGCCTGAAAGCATAAAAAGGGGCGGGAAATTTGGTACTGGTGGAGCGTTCTCGGCTGTTACAGTAGCAGATTGAGTACCAAAATTGGTTATCGACTACAACAGTTAGCGACACTTTTCCAGTTTTCTCAGAGTATAGTGAAGGGAAATGCTCGATATATGGCTGAGGGAGAACTACAAGTTATGTAGGTTGATGAACCTCTGAACATGGTAATATTACTCTCAAACTAGCTTAGCTTCATCATCACATCACCATTTGATTTAGCTAACGACGTTACCGTTAACTAACGTTATCCAGTTGGTTTGATATCCCATTATCTTCGAGCTAACTCACGTTAAATGGCGTTTGCCGTTCTATATACAAGGTGATAACGAGACGTCGTTATACAAACTACATCGTTCTTTTGGATTGTCGTTTCAATTGTCGACATGGATTCATTTGGCTAACGTTAACCTGTCTTTCTAATCCGTTGGCTAACGTTACATATAACTTGCTTGCTCCTCGAGACTAGCTGACTGGGAACCCCACAACAGGTTGAGAATTAATGTAACAGATTATGAGAATGAGACTTGGTTAGGAAAAGGGGTTAGCTAGCGGAAATGCTCTCCTAACCTGCTACGAAAATCACTTTGTACCTAAGTGAAGTGAATACGGTTTCACAAACTGTCGTGGTGGGAGGGAGAGGGCGACGTTTGGTTTTCGCCCTAGCACTAATTTACACATCTGATTTGAAATAATGCAAGTTTGGTGGGTTGGTTATTTGTAATCCGCTGTGTAGTGTTAGAGCAAAACCAAAACGTGAACCCAGTGAGGAGCCCAGGACCCAGTTTGGAAACCATGCCCAAGCTAACGTTAGCTCTAGCTAGTTTAATTAGCAAGTACCATTGCAAGCTAGCAACTTGGCATTGTCTGTGGCAAGCTAGGCTAACGATCACAGGCCAGGGTTCGGTGTGAGTTGTGATTCGCTTGCTAGCTAGCAACAAACAAATACTTGAAGTTCCCTTAGCCAAAGATAACCGGAAGAATATTCACGAGTGTCACTTGCTGGAACTTAAACCAATAAATTTCACCTTTATTTAACTAGGCAAGTCAGTTATGAACAAATTCTTAACAATGTATCAATTAATGTTGTGAGATTTTAAATGAATGAGAGATGTTTTTGCCTTGTATGGTAGCTTAACTGTTTCCTTGTTCATACCTGGACGATGTATTTTCTATCTGACAAACATTTTACCAACCAACAGGTTTTCTGGCGGATGTCCCTTTAAGTCATTAGTCACTGCTGTGTGATAAACACAAATTAATGTAAAAAAAAAAAAATCCTACCCCTACCTACATGTACAAATTACCTCGACTAACCTGTACCCCAAAATTGACTTGGTATATTGACCCCTGTACATTGACCCCTGTATATAGTGTTGTTATTGTTATTTTATTGTGTTACTTTTTATTATTTTTTACTTTAGTTTATTTGGTAAATATTTTCTTAACTCTTTCTTGAACTGCATTGTTGGTTAAGGGCTTTTAAGTAAGCATTTCACGTATTCGGCACGTGACAAAAAGTTTGATTTGATTTATCTGTGGTATAAATGTTTTTTTATATGGAGTATGTGGATATTCAAGTACAAAACACTAAGCAGAGGTTTTTGTAATTCATGGAATTATATTTTGAACCATGAAAGATATTTCTAAAGGACTACCCAAGTCTAGCCTACTCAGACTCCCTCAGACTTCAGCACTTTTGCCCATGTTGGTATCACCTGACCCTAGTAATGGCCTTCTTGTCTCCTGGCCTAACAGCTAATGACCTAGTCTCTTGGCCTAACAGCTAATGACCTAGTCTCTTGGCCTAACAGCTAATGACCTAGTCTCTTGGCCCAACAGCTTGTGTCTGTTATTACGAAGACGGGCTGTAGTGGAGCAGGTTGAGAGCTTCAAGTTCCTTGGCGTCCACATCACCAACAAACTAACATGGTCAAGCACACCAAGACAGTCGTGAAGAGGGCACGACAAAACCTATTCCCTCAGGAGACTGAAAAGATTTGGCATGGGTCCTCAGATCCTCAAAAGGTTCTACAGCTGCACCATCGAGAGCATCCTGACTGGTTGCATCACTGCCTAGTATGGCAACTGCTCGGCCTTTGACCGCAAGGCACTACAGAGGAGTAGTGCGCACGGCCCAGTACATTACCGGGCCAAGCTTCCTGCCATCCAGGACCTCTATACCAGGCGGTGTCAGAGGAAGGTCCAGAAATTGTCAAAGACTCCAGCCACCATAGACTGTTCTTTCTGCTACTGCACGGCAAGCAGTACCGGAGTGCCAAGTCTAGATCCAAGAGGCTTCTAAACAACTTCTAACCCCAAGCCATAAGACTTTATTTTTAGGACAGACTCCTGAACAGCTAAACAAATGGCTACCCAGACTATTTGCATTGCCCCATCTTTACGCTGCTGCTACTCTCTGTTATTATCTATGCATAGTCACTTTAATAACTCTACCTACATGTACATATTACCTCAATTACCTCGACTAACCGGTGCCCCCGCACATTGACTCTGTACCAGTACCCACTGTATATAGCCTCGCTATTGTTATTTTACTGGAGCTCTTTAATTATTTGTTACTTTTATTTGTGACTTTTTTGTTGTTAATATTTTTCTTAAAACTGCATTGTTGGTTAAGGGCTTGTAAAGTAAGCATTTCACTGTAAGGTCTACACCTGTTGTATTCGGCGCATGTGACAAATACGATTTGATTTGGAGATACATTGTCTGTTTCACTGCAAGACAGAGAGCCAACAAAGAGCTGTAGTGAACATGTCTACCCTGATGAAGACAGCTTGCCTGTCGAAACGTTGGACATAAAATATTTTTTGCATCTGAGCTCCTAGAGTGTGCGGCTCTTCTTTATTTTTAAGTTTTCCACTCCGCTAGCCAGCACCTCGCCTATATAGGTGTGCGTTTCTTTTTCTTCTAGATATGCGCCGAATACAACAGGTGTAGTAGACCTGGCAGAGTTTTAAAAACGTAAGTGAGACAAATGTGCTAAATAAACTAAAGGAAAAATTGTAACACAATAAACATAACAATAACAGGGCTATATACAGGGGGTACAGGTACCGAGTCAATGTGCAGGGGTACACGATAGTCGAGGTAATTGTGGTAATATGTTCATGTAGGTAGGTGTAAAGTGACCATGCATAGATAATAAACAAAGAGTAGCAGCAGCGTATGGGAAGAGGGTGAAGGAATGTGAATGTGTGTGTGTGGCGTCAATATGCATGTGTGTGTGTGTGTCCATGTGTGTGTGTTGGAGTGTCAGTGTGTGGTTAGAGTCCAGTGAGTGTACATCGAGCCTTTGCAAGAGAGTCAGTGAAAAAATAATAATCTTATAATAATAAATAAGGGTCAATGCAAATAGGCTGGGTAGCCATTTGATTAACTGTTCAGCAGTCTTATGGCTTGGGGGTGGAAGATGTTAAGGGGCCTTTTGGTCCCGGTACCACTTGCGGTGCGGTAGCAAAGACTTGGGTGGCTGGAGTATAAAAAAAAACACTGCCTGGTATACAGGTCCTGGATGGCAGGGAGCTCAGCCCCAGTGATGTACTGGGCTGTACACACTACCTTCTGTAGCCTTGCGTCGGGATGCCGAGCAATTGTCATACCAAGCGGTGATGCAACCAGTCAGGATGCTCTCGAATGGTGCAGCTCACAGGTGGCTGGTGGCACCTTAATTGGGAGGACGGGCTCATAGTAATGTCTGAACGGAATATATGGAATGGTATCAAACACATCAAGCATATGGTTTCCATGTGTTTGATACCATTCCATTCACTCTATTCCAGCCATTATTATGAGCCGTCCTCCCCTCTTCAGATTCCTGTGGTGCAGCTGTATAACCTTTTGAGGATCTGAGGCCCATGCCAAATCTTTTCAGCCTCCTGAGGGGAAGAGGCATTGTGTTTGAACCATGATAGGTCCTTAGTGATGTGGACGCCAAGGAACTTGAAGCTCTCAACCTTCTCCACTACAGCCCTGTCGATGTGAATTGGGGCGTGCTCGGTCCTCCTTTTCCTGTAGTCCACGATCAGCTCCTTTGTCTTGCTCATGTTGAGAGTGAGGTTGTTGTCCTGGCACCACACTGCCAGGTATCTGACCTCCTTCCTATAGGCTGTCTCATCGTTGTCGGTGATCAGGCCTTCCACCGCAGGCCTTCCATGCTGTTGTAGTGGTGCGTGGCCACGCAGTCAAGGGTGAAACAGGGAGTACAGGAGGGGACTAATCACTCACCCCTGAGGGGCCCCCATGTTGAGGGTCAGAGGATACATTGTTGGGGCGGCAGGGTAGCCTAGTGGTTAGAGTGTTGGACTAGTAACCGAAAGGTTGCAAGTTCAAATCCCTGAGCTGACAAGGTACAAATCTGTCGTTCTGCCCCTGAACAGGCAGTTAGCCCACTGTTCCTAGGCCGTCATTGAAAATAAGAACACACCACAAGAGTCTATTTCAGTTTACTTTATTTCCCAGCATTTTAAAATGATTTCACAGAATAGGATTTGGGGGTGCATTATGTTCCATAAAGGTTGTCATAATGATTTTTCATTTCACAAGTAGTAGTTATTACATATTAATAGAATGTAATTGATTGATGAACATTTATGTACAATTTTATCCACTGTATGTTTATTACATAGGCCTAAGTCTACTCTTCCAGAAGACTATGCAGTATGGCCATGGCTGCCCTTCTATCGTCAACAATATGTAACAAACGTTTGACATGTTGCACACATTATATAGATCAAGTGTCTGGAGGGGTGACCCGTAATAACAATTGATCAACACTGTAAATTCAGATAAGTAGAAAATTGGGCTGCTGGACTGTATGACGTCTCCAGGAAATAACTCACAATCGCTGCAGCCATTGGTCAATTATCTGCCTTTCAAACGGGCACATTAAATACTTTTTATTGGATCCTTCTGCTGTCGGTCAGCCTGAAAGCATAAAAAGGGGCGGGAAATTTGGTACTGGTGGAGCGTTCTCGGCTGTTACAGTAGCAGATTGAGTACCAAAATTGGTTATCGACTACAACAGTTAGCGACACTTTTTCCAGTTTTCTCAGAGTATAGTGAAGGGAAATGCTCGATATATGGCTGAGGGAGAACTACAAGTTATGTAGGTTGATGAACCTCTGAACATGGTAATATTACTCTCAAACTAGCTTAGCTTCATCATCACATCACCATTTGATTTAGCTAACGACGTTACCGTTAACTAACGTTATCCAGTTGGTTTGATATCCCATTATCTTCGAGCTAACTCACGTTAAATGGCGTTTGCCGTTCTATATACAAGGTGATAACGAGACGTCGTTATACAAACTACATCGTTCTTTTGGATTGTCGTTTCAATTGTCGACATGGATTCATTTGGCTAACGTTAACCTGTCTTTCTAATCCGTTGGCTAACGTTACATATAACTTGCTTGCTCCTCGAGACTAGCTGACTGGGAACCCCACAACAGGTTGAGAATTAATGTAACAGATTATGAGAATGAGACTTGGTTAGGAAAAGGGGTTAGCTAGCGGAAATGCTCTCCTAACCTGCTACGAAAATCACTTTGTACCTAAGTGAAGTGAATACGGTTTCACAAACTGTCGTGGTGGGAGGGAGAGGGGCGACGTTTGGTTTTCGCCCTAGCACTAATTTACACATCTGATTTGAAATAATGCAAGTTTGGTGGGTTGGTTATTTGTAATCCGCTGTGTAGTGTTAGAGCAAAACCAAAACGTGAACCCAGTGAGGAGCCCAGGACCCAGTTTGGAAACCATGCCCAAGCTAACGTTAGCTCTAGCTAGTTTAATTAGCAAGTACCATTGCAAGCTAGCAACTTGGCATTGTCTGTGGCAAGCTAGGCTAACGATCACAGGCCAGGGTTCGGTGTGAGTTGTGATTCGCTTGCTAGCTAGCAACAAACAAATACTTGAAGTTCCCTTAGCCAAAGATAACCGGAAGAATATTCACGAGTGTCACTTGCTGGAACTTAAACCAATAAATTTCACCTTTATTTAACTAGGCAAGTCAGTTATGAACAAATTCTTAACAATGTATCAATTAATGTTGTGAGATTTTAAATGAATGAGAGATGTTTTTTGCCTTGTATGGTAGCTTAACTGTTTCCTTGTTCATACCTGGACGATGTATTTTCTATCTGACAAACATTTTACCAACCAACAGGTTTTCTGGCGGATGTCCCTTTAAGTCATTAGTCACTGCTGTGTGATAAACACAAATTAATGTAAAAAAAAAAATCCTACCCCTACCTACATGTACAAATTACCTCGACTAACCTGTACCTGCAAATTGACTTGGTATATTGACCCCTGTACATTGACCCCCTGTATATAGTGTTGTTATTGTTATTTTATTGTGTTACTTTTTATTATTTTTACTTTAGTTTATTTGGTAAATATTTTCTTAACTCTTTCTTGAACTGCATTGTTGGTTAAGGGCTTTAAGTAAGCATTTCACGATTCGCACGTGACAAAAGTTTGATTTGATTTATCTGTGGTATAAATGTTTTTTTATATGGAGTATGTGGATATTCAAGTACAAAACACTAAGCAGAGGTTTTTGTAATTCATGGAATTATATTTTGAACCATGAAAGATATTTCTAAAGGACTACCCAAGTCTAGCCTACTCAGACTCCTCAGACTTCAGCACTTTTGCCCATGTTGGTATCACCTGACCCTAGTAATGGCCTTCTTGTCTCCTGGCCTAACAGCTAATGACCTAGTCTCTTGGCCTAACAGCTAATGACCTAGTCTCTTGGCCTAACAGCTAATGACCTAGTCTCTTGGCCCAACAGCTTGTGTCTGTTATTACGAAGACGGGCTGTAGTGGAGCAGGTTGAGAGCTTCAAGTTCCTTTGGCGCCCACATCACCAACAAACTAACATGGTCAAGCACACCAAGACAGTCGTGGAAGAGGGCACGACAAAACCTATTCCCCTCAGGAGACTGAAAAGATTTGGCATGGGTCCTCAGATCCTCAAAAGGTTCTACAGCTGCACCATCGAGAGCATCCTGACTGGTTGCATCACTGCCTAGTATGGCAACTGCTCGGCCTTTGACCGCAAGGCACTACAGAGGGTAGTGCACGCCCAGTACATTACCGGGCCAAGCTTCCTGCCATCCAGGACCTCTATACCAGGCGGTGTCAGAGGAAGGTCCAGAAATTGTCAAAGACTCCAGCCACCATAGACTGTTCTTTCTGCTACTGCACGGCAAGCAGTACCGGAGTGCCAAGTCTAGATCCAAGAGGCTTCTAAACAACTTCTAACCCCAAGCCATAAGACTTTATTTTTAGGACAGACTCCTGAACAGCTAAACAAATGGCTACCCAGACTATTTGCATTGCCCCCATCTTTTACGCTGCTGCTACTCTCTGTTATTATCTATGCATAGTCACTTTAATAACTCTACCTACATGTACATATTACCTCAATTACCTCGACTAACCGGTGCCCCCGCACATTGACTCTGTACCAGTACCCACTGTATATAGCCTCGCTATTGTTATTTTACTGGAGCTCTTTAATTATTTGTTACTTTTATTTGTGACTTTTTTGTTGTTAATATTTTTCTTAAAACTGCATTGTTGGTTAAGGGCTTGTAAAGTAAGCATTTCACTGTAAGGTCTACACCTGTTGTATTCGGCGCATGTGACAAATACGATTTGATTTGGAGATACATTGTCTGTTTCACTGCAAGACAGAGAGCCAACAAAGAGCTGTAGTGAACATGTCTACCCTGATGAAGACAGCTTGCCTGTCGAAACGTTGGACATAAAATATTTTTGCATCTGAGCTCCTAGAGTGTGCGGCTCTTCTTTATTTTTAAGTTTTCCACTCCGCTAGCCAGCACCTCGCCTATATAGGTGTGCGTTTCTTTTTCTTCTAGATATCCTAATACAACAGGTGTAGTAGACCTGGCAGAGTTTTAAAACGTAAGTGAGACAAATGTGCTAAATAAACTAAAGGAAAAATTGTAACACAATAAACATAACAATAACAGGGCTATATACAGGGGGTACAGGTACTGAGTCAATGTGCAGGGGTACACGATAGTCGAGGTAATTGTGGTAATATGTTCATGTAGGTAGGTGTAAAGTGACCATGCATAGATAATAAACAAAGAGTAGCAGCAGCGTATGGGAAGAGGGTGAAGGAATGTGAATGTGTGTGTGTGGCGTCAATATGCATGTGTGTGTGTGTGTCCATGTGTGTGTGTTGGAGTGTCAGTGTGTGGTTAGAGTCCAGTGAGTGTACATCGAGCCTTTGCAAGAGAGTCAGTGAAAAAATAATAATCTTATAATAATAAATAAGGGGGTCAATGCAAATAGGCTGGGTAGCCATTTGATTAACTGTTCAGCAGTCTTATGGCTTGGGGGTGGAAGATGTTAAGGGGCCTTTTGGTCCCGGTACCACTTGCGGTGCGGTAGCAAAGACTTGGGTGGCTGGAGTATAAAAACACTGCCTGGTATACAGGTCCTGGATGGCAGGGAGCTCAGCCTCAGTGATGTACTGGGCTGTACACACTACCTTCTGTAGCCCCTTGCGGTCGGGATGCCGAGCAATTGTCATACCAAGCGGTGATGCAACCAGTCAGGATGCTCTCGAATGGTGCAGCTCACAGGTGGCTGGTGGCACCTTAATTGGGAGGACGGGCTCATAGTAATGTCTGGAACGGAATATATGGAATGGTATCAAACACATCAAGCATATGGTTTCCATGTGTTTGATACCATTCCATTCACTCTATTCCAGCCATTATTATGAGCCGTCCTCCCCTCTTCAGATTCCTGTGGTGCAGCTGTATAACCTTTTGAGGATCTGAGGGCCCATGCCAAATCTTTTCAGCCTCCTGAGGGGGAAGAGGCATTGTGTTTGAACCATGATAGGTCCTTAGTGATGTGGACGCCAAGGAACTTGAAGCTCTCAACCTTCTCCACTACAGCCCTGTCGATGTGAATTGGGGCGTGCTCGGTCCTCCTTTTCCTGTAGTCCACGATCAGCTCCTTTGTCTTGCTCATGTTGAGAGTGAGGTTGTTGTCCTGGCACCACACTGCCAGGTATCTGACCTCCTTCCTATAGGCTGTCTCATCGTTGTCGGTGATCAGGCCTTCCACCGCAGGCCTTCCATGCTGTTGTAGTGGTGTGGCCACGCAGTCAAGGGTGAAACAGGGAGTACAGGAGGGACTAATCACTCACCCTGAGGGGCCCCCATGTTGAGGGTCAGAGGATACATTGTTGGGGCGGCAGGGTAGCCTAGTGGTTAGAGTGTTGGACTAGTAACCAAAGGTTGCAAGTTCAAATCCCTGAGCTGACAAGGTACAAATCTGTCGTTCTGCCCTGAACAGGCAGTTAGCCCACTGTTCCTAGGCCGTCATTGAAAATAAGAACACACCACAAGAGTCTATTTCAGTTTACTTTATTTCCCAGCATTTTAAAATGATTTCACAGAATAGGATTTGGGGGTGCATTATGTTCCATAAAGGTTGTCATAATGATTTTTCATTTCACAAGTAGTAGTTATTACATATTAATAGAATGTAATTGATTGATGAACATTTATGTACAATTTTATCCACTGTATGTTTATTACATAGGCCTAAGTCTACTCTTCCAGAAGACTATGCAGTATGGCCATGGCTGCCCTTCTATCGTCAACAATATGTAACAAACGTTTGACATGTTGCACACATTATATAGATCAAGTGTCTGGAGGTGACCCGTAATAACAATTGATCAACACTGTAAATTCAGATAAGTAGAAAATTGGGCTGCTGGACTGTATGACGTCTCCAGGAAATAACTCACAATCGCTGCAGCCATTGGTCAATTATCTGCCTTTCAAACGGGCACATTAAATACTTTTATTGGATCCTTCTGCTGTCGGTCAGCCTGAAAGCATAAAAGGGGCGGGAAATTTGGTACTGGTGGAGCGTTCTCGGCTGTTACAGTAGCAGATTGAGTACCAAAATTGGTTATCGACTACAACAGTTAGCGACACTTTTTCCAGTTTTCTCAGAGTATAGTGAAGGGAAATGCTCGATATATGGCTGAGGGAGAACTACAAGTTATGTAGGTTGATGAACCTCTGAACATGGTAATATTACTCTCAAACTAGCTTAGCTTCATCATCACATCACCATTTGATTTAGCTAACGACGTTACCGTTAACTAACGTTATCCAGTTGGTTTGATATCCCATTATCTTCGAGCTAACTCACGTTAAATGGCGTTTGCCGTTCTATATACAAGGTGATAACGAGACGTCGTTATACAAACTACATCGTTCTTTGGATTGTCGTTTCAATTGTCGACATGGATTCATTTGGCTAACGTTAACCTGTCTTTCTAATCCGTTGGCTAACGTTACATATAACTTGCTTGCTCCTCGAGACTAGCTGACTGGGAACCCACAACAGGTTGAGAATTAATGTAACAGATTATGAGAATGAGACTTGGTTAGGAAAAGGGGTTAGCTAGCGGAAATGCTCTCCTAACCTGCTACGAAAATCACTTTGTACCTAAGTGAAGTGAATACGGTTTCACAAACTGTCGTGGTGGGAGGGAGAGGGCGACGTTTGGTTTTCGCCCCAGCACTAATTTACACATCTGATTTGAAATAATGCAAGTTTGGTGGGTTGGTTATTTGTAATCCGCTGTGTAGTGTTAGAGCAAAACCAAAACGTGAACCCAGTGAGGAGCCCAGGACCCAGTTTGGAAACCATGCCCAAGCTAACGTTAGCTCTAGCTAGTTTAATTAGCAAGTACCATTGCAAGCTAGCAACTTGGCATTGTCTGTGGCAAGCTAGGCTAACGATCACAGGCCAGGGTTCGGTGTGAGTTGTGATTCGCTTGCTAGCTAGCAACAAACAAATACTTGAAGTTCCCTTAGCCAAAGATAACCGGAAGAATATTCACGAGTGTCACTTGCTGGAACTTAAACCAATAAATTTCACCTTTATTTAACTAGGCAAGTCAGTTATGAACAAATTCTTAACAATGTATCAATTAATGTTGTGAGATTTTAAATGAATGAGAGATGTTTTTTGCCTTGTATGGTAGCTTAACTGTTTCCTTGTTCATACCTGGACGATGTATTTTCTATCTGACAAACATTTTACCAACCAACAGGTTTTCTGGCGGATGTCCCTTTAAGTCATTAGTCACTGCTGTGTGATAAACACAAATTAATGTAAAAAAAAAAAAATCCTACCCCTACCTACATGTACAAATTACCTCGACTAACCTGTACCCCCGCAAATTGACTTGGTATATTGACCCCCTGTACATTGACCCCCTGTATATAGTGTTGTTATTGTTATTTTATTGTGTTACTTTTTATTATTTTTTACTTTAGTTTATTTGGTAAATATTTTCTTAACTCTTTCTTGAACTGCATTGTTGGTTAAGGGCTTTTAAGTAAGCATTTCACGTATTCGGCACGTGACAAAAAGTTTGATTTGATTTATCTGTGGTATAAATGTTTTTTTATATGGAGTATGTGGATATTCAAGTACAAAACACTAAGCAGAGGTTTTTGTAATTCATGGAATTATATTTTGAACCATGAAAGATATTTCTAAAGGACTACCCAAGTCTAGCCTACTCAGACTCCCTCAGACTTCAGCACTTTTGCCCATGTTGGTATCACCTGACCCTAGTAATGGCCTTCTTGTCTCCTGGCCTAACAGCTAATGACCTAGTCTCTTGGCCTAACAGCTAATGACCTAGTCTCTTGGCCTAACAGCTAATGACCTAGTCTCTTGGCCCAACAGCTTGTGTCTGTTATTACGAAGACGGGCTGTAGTGGAGCAGGTTGAGAGCTTCAAGTTCCTTGGCGCCCACATCACCAACAAACTAACATGGTCAAGCACACCAAGACAGTCGTGAAGAGGGCACGACAAAACCTATTCCCCTCAGGAGACTGGAAAAGATTTGGCATGGGTCCTCAGATCCTCAAAAGGTTCTACAGCTGCACCATCGAGAGCATCCTGACTGGTTGCATCACTGCCTAGTATGGCAACTGCTCGGCCTTTGACCGCAAGGCACTACAGAGGGTAGTGCGTACGGCCCAGTACATTACCGGGGCCAAGCTTCCTGCCATCCAGGACCTCTATACCAGGCGGTGTCAGAGGAAGGTCCAGAAATTGTCAAAGACTCCAGCCACCATAGACTGTTCTTTCTGCTACTGCACGGCAAGCAGTACCGGAGTGCCAAGTCTAGATCCAAGAGGCTTCTAAACAACTTCTAACCCCAAGCCATAAGACTTTATTTTTAGGACAGACTCCTGAACAGCTAAACAAATGGCTACCCAGACTATTTGCATTGCCCCCATCTTTTACGCTGCTGCTACTCTCTGTTATTATCTATGCATAGTCACTTTAATAACTCTACCTACATGTACATATTACCTCAATTACCTCGACTAACCGGTGCCCCCGCACATTGACTCTGTACCAGTACCCACTGTATATAGCCTCGCTATTGTTATTTTACTGGAGCTCTTTAATTATTTGTTACTTTTATTTGTGACTTTTTTGTTGTTAATATTTTTCTTAAAACTGCATTGTTGGTTAAGGGCTTGTAAAGTAAGCATTTCACTGTAAGGTCTACACCTGTTGTATTCGGCATGTGACAAATACGATTTGATTTGGAGATACATTGTCTGTTTCACTGCAAGACAGAGAGCCAACAAAGAGCTGTAGTGAACATGTCTACCCTGATGAAGACAGCTTGCCTGTCGAAACGTTGGACATAAAATATTTTTTGCATCTGAGCTCCTAGAGTGTGCGGCTCTTCTTTATTTTTAAGTTTTCCACTCCGCTAGCCAGCACCTCGCCTATATAGGTGTGCTTTTTCTTCTAGATATGCTTGAATACAACAGGTGTAGTAGACCTGGCAGAGTTTTAAAACGTAAGTGAGACAAATGTGCTAAATAAACTAAAGGAAAAATTGTAACACAATAAACATAACAATAACAGGGCTATATACAGGGGGTACAGGTACCGAGTCAATGTGCAGGGGTACACGATAGTCGAGGTAATTGTGGTAATATGTTCATGTAGGTAGGTGTAAAGTGACCATGCATAGATAATAAACAAAGAGTAGCAGCAGCGTATGGGAAGAGGGTGAAGGAATGTGAATGTGTGTGTGTGGCGTCAATATGCATGTGTGTGTGTGTGTCCATGTGTGTGTGTTGGAGTGTCAGTGTGTGGTTAGAGTCCAGTGAGTGTACATCGAGCCTTTGCAAGAGAGTCAGTGAAAAAATAATAATCTTATAATAATAAATAAGGGGGTCAATGCAAATAGGCTGGGTAGCCATTTGATTAACTGTTCAGCAGTCTTATGGCTTGGGGGTGGAAGATGTTAAGGGGCCTTTTGGTCCCGGTACCACTATGTGCGGTAGCAAAGACTTGGGTGGCTGGAGTATAAAAAAACACTGCCTGGTATACAGGTCCTGGATGGCAGGGAGCTCAGCCCCAGTGATGTACTGGGCTGTACACACTACCTTCTGTAGCCCCTTGCGGTCGGGATGCCGAGCAATTGTCATACCAAGCGGTGATGCAACCAGTCAGGATGCTCTCGAATGGTGCAGCTCACAGGTGGCTGGTGGCATTTAATTGGGGAGGACGGGCTCATAGTAATGTCTGAACGGAATATATGGAATGGTATCAAACACATCAAGCATATGGTTTCCATGTGTTTGATACCATTCCATTCACTCTATTCCAGCCATTATTATGAGCCGTCCTCCCCTCTTCAGATTCCTGTGGTGCAGCTGTATAACCTTTTGAGGATCTGAGGGCCCATGCCAAATCTTTTCAGCCTCCTGAGGGGAAGAGGCATTGTGTTTGAACCATGATAGGTCCTTAGTGATGTGGACGCCAAGGAACTTGAAGCTCTCAACCTTCTCCACTACAGCCCTGTCGATGTGAATTGGGGCGTGCTCGGTCCTCCTTTTCCTGTAGTCCACGATCAGCTCCTTTGTCTTGCTCATGTTGAGAGTGAGGTTGTTGTCCTGGCACCACACTGCCAGGTATCTGACCTCCTTCCTATAGGCTGTCTCATCGTTGTCGGTGATCAGGCCTTCCACCGCAGGCCTTCCATGCTGTTGTAGTGGTGCGTGGCCACGCAGTCAAGGGTGAAACAGGGAGTACAGGAGGGGACTAATCACTCACCCTGAGGGGCCCCATGTTGAGGGTCAGAGGATACATTGTTGGGGCGGCAGGGTAGCCTAGTGGTTAGAGTGTTGGACTAGTAACCGAAAGGTTGCAAGTTCAAATCCCTGAGCTGACAAGGTACAAATCTGTCGTTCTGCTCCCTGAACAGGCAGTTAGCCCACTGTTCCTAGGCCGTCATTGAAAATAAGAACACACCACAAGAGTCTATTTCAGTTTACTTTATTTCCCAGCATTTTAAAATGATTTCACAGAATAGGATTTGGGGGTGCATTATGTTCCATAAAGGTTGTCATAATGATTTTTCATTTCACAAGTAGTAGTTATTACATATTAATAGAATGTAATTGATTGATGAACATTTATGTACAATTTTATCCACTGTATGTTTATTACATAGGCCTAAGTCTACTCTTCCAGAAGACTATGCAGTATGGCCATGGCTGCCCTTCTATCGTCAACAATATGTAACAAACGTTTGACATGTTGCACACATTATATAGATCAAGTGTCTGGAGGGTGACCCGTAATAACAATTGATCAACACTGTAAATTCAGATAAGTAGAAAATTGGGCTGCTGGACTGTATGACGTCTCCAGGAAATAACTCACAATCGCTGCAGCCATTGGTCAATTATCTGCCTTTCAAACGGGCAGATAATTGCTTTTTATTGGATCCTTCTGCTGTCGGTCAGCCTGAAAGCATAAAAAGGGGCGGGAAATTTGGTACTGGTGGAGCGTTCTCGGCTGTTACAGTAGCAGATTGAGTACCAAAATTGGTTATCGACTACAACAGTTAGCGACACTTTTTCCAGTTTTCTCAGAGTATAGTGAAGGGAAATGCTCGATATATGGCTGAGGGAGAACTACAAGTTATGTAGGTTGATGAACCTCTGAACATGGTAATATTACTCTCAAACTAGCTTAGCTTCATCATCACATCACCATTTGATTTAGCTAACGACGTTACCGTTAACTAACGTTATCCAGTTGGTTTGATATCCCATTATCTTCGAGCTAACTCACGTTAAATGGCGTTTGCCGTTCTATATACAAGGTGATAACGAGACGTCGTTATACAAACTACATCGTTCTTTTGGATTGTCGTTTCAATTGTCGACATGGATTCATTTGGCTAACGTTAACCTGTCTTTCTAATCCGTTGGCTAACGTTACATATAACTTGCTTGCTCCTCGAGACTAGCTGACTGGGAACCCCACAACAGGTTGAGAATTAATGTAACAGATTATGAGAATGAGACTTGGTTAGGAAAAGGGGTTAGCTAGCGGAAATGCTCTCCTAACCTGCTACGAAAATCACTTTGTACCTAAGTGAAGTGAATACGGTTTCACAAACTGTCGTGGTGGGAGGGAGAGGGGCGACGTTTGGTTTTCGCCCTAGCACTAATTTACACATCTGATTTGAAATAATGCAAGTTTGGTGGGTTGGTTATTTGTAATCCGCTGTGTAGTGTTAGAGCAAAACCAAAACGTGAACCCAGTGAGGAGCCCAGGACCCAGTTTGGAAACCATGCCCAAGCTAACGTTAGCTCTAGCTAGTTTAATTAGCAAGTACCATTGCAAGCTAGCAACTTGGCATTGTCTGTGGCAAGCTAGGCTAACGATCACAGGCCAGGGTTCGGTGTGAGTTGTGATTCGCTTGCTAGCTAGCAACAAACAAATACTTGAAGTTCCCTTAGCCAAAGATAACCGGAAGAATATTCACGAGTGTCACTTGCTGGAACTTAAACCAATAGAAAATTGCACGAGCCTAAACAAACATGAAACTTGTTGCTGGTTAACTCCACAGGTGGACAATGTTTGCTCTATACATGTCGGTGTTTTTCAGATCCATCAATCGGCATTGGTGTAGTTGCCTACATAGAACGTTGCTTTGCATCACCATGTAGCTTCGCATGGGTGGCCTGGAACGTCGCAGGCGTTTCTGAAGACCTCTTGAATCAGCTAAGAGGACACCAGGATGAGCAATCAAGAGAAGATGGAATTGGACCTCGAAATCCCATCTTCACTAGTTCAGAGTGACGGACAACTGAGACGTTCCAACAGCGCCCCAATGATAAATGGCCTAAGGTTTTTAGAAATTGTCTTCTCACTTGTATCACTCTGCACCTCACATACCCTCAGACTTGCGATCTAGTCATCATTCAAACTGCATGGCTGTTACAACTACCTTCTCTGCTGTGAGGCGTGTGGACAATTCAGTCATGCAACAGCAAACCAGCAGAGTTAACAGGGCCACCAGTCTCTTGAGATCAGGCTGAGTTGGTAGTATAATACTCTGACAAGCATTGTAGTCAATGTATATGTCCCAAATGGCATACTATTTCCTATATAGTGCTCAACTTTCGACCAGAGCCCTATGGCACCCTATTCCCCGTAGTGCACTATATAGGGTGCCATTTAGGACACCAACAAGGTGGTGTTAATGTGTCTGTCCTTTTCTAGTGAACATTCCCAGGTGTTCCAGAGCGGGGTTCTATGCAGCAGGAGAAACAGCACCACTGTTGTCAACCGCCCTAATATAGTATGGAAATGAAGAGTATAATCAAAATAATATGCTTGTACTCTTACTAAGTAATATCTTATAGACTGGGTGATTCATTGAAGTCCATCTCGCAGGTCCCTTCATCGCCCATTCGCGTCCCCAGCACTAGGCTTCATCAGCTCAAACAGGTAAGTACGACTGCATTGCACGCTCATTAGCCCATGCTATTATAGCTGCTCTGCATGTCAGCCCCTTCTCCATAGGGAGTGTCTGTGACTGCAAGGGAGTGTCTGTGTGCGGCCAAGGGCCGCACTTAAAATGTATTATATTTCCTCGCTGTCAAAATGTGCAAAAAGTTCTTCTATCCATTGTTTTGGAATTTGATGCTTTTAATGACTGTTGGCAAGCTGGACAGAGTGAAGAGACTATAAATACATTTCTATAGTTTAGATTTGGTTTGTCATTTCAATGTCTAAATGGCACCCTATTCCCTACATAGTGTACTATTTCAGAACTCATGGTTTCAGAGCAGTCTGATTTTGTAATATTGTCCAACTTTTGTAATATTGTCCAACTGACTAGACTTGTCTGTCAGCCTGTTTGAGCTGTAGGTAAGACACCATTATATCACTCAACAACCTCCTGTCTATGCTTCTTACAGGAGGAAGGTGTGGATTTGATGAACAGAGAGACTGCCCATGAACGGTAAGACTCATTCATTGAGGCTAGCTAGTGGATGATGGAATTCAGTTTATTGGCCTTCAAGACATTAAGCTATTTTATTTATGTACCACTCTGTCGTATGGTATTGTATACTTTGTCAATAACTGTGGTTGATTGTCATTGGCTCAACCCTTTCAGGAAAGAAAGGTTGTGGTTTGTTTAGATGCATTTCTTGTCTACCATAGGGAGGTTCAAGCAGCCATGCAGATGAGCCAGTCCTGGGAGGAGAGTCTGAGCCTGGTGAGAAATGATAACGCTCCCATGGTAACAAGGTTGATTTCCTCTCCCACAAACAGTAGGCATATGCACTCCACCATTTGAGGCTCTCACCACTTCAGCATTCATGTATTTAGGCAGAGCACTAGCATGTAAGACAACTGGCTTCATCCCAAATGGTATCCTATTGCCTACATAGTTCACTACTTTTGACCAGGGCCCTGGTCAAATAAAGTAGTGCACTAAATTAAGAATAGTACTGTTTGTGACGCTGACTTTCAGTTTGTGCATTTGGTTTGATGGGCTACCTCCCCATTGTGGCCCTGGGCCAGTGCGAGCTCCTCTACTTGTAGGGGGTGTGACCAATAACATGCTACAGCCAACGTTCTCTGAAGAACCGAATCAGTTGGTAGTATAATACTACTCCAACCAACATATAGTAGAATGAATTGTTACATTTATGTGGATTACAATTTTCTTGTGCAACCCCCCACCCACCCCACACAGAGTGACAATGACTTTGAGAAATCTGCATCGCCGCCTCCAAAGCGGATTGACTTTATGCCCGTGTCCCCTGCCCCATCCCCTACTAGAGGGATAGGGAAAAAGGTATGTGCATCCACTGCAACTCTAGTACTGATGCCTGGCAGATTGAACCAAATGCATCTCTGGCAGAGAGTCCTGGCTAATCATAATATTTTCCTTTCCAATGAGCAGCAGTGCTTCTCCCCTTCATTGCAAATCCTGGTGAGCAGCCACGGCCTATCCCCCAGCCCTATACCTAGCCCAACGCGACGCTTCAGGTGAGTGCTCTGACTAGGGCTAGCTTTTATCACTGACAACTGCCAGTCATAGTCATACACCACATTGTCATTACACTATTCATCAGTTTGATTAGTGAGTCACTGCTATAAATCTTGCCCCGTTGTCGGTCTTCTCTTGTCTCTAGCCGGCGGAGCCAAAGCCCCATTCACTGCATCAGGCCCAGCATCCTGGGGCCCATCAAACGTAAAGGTGGGTCAACCCTTCTGTATTCTTTCACAGGTCAAAAGGCATTGTTAATGCCACATGCATACACGGAGTGCACAAAACATTAAGAACACCTGCTCCTTTTCTAGTTCAGCTTTAATATTGTAGATTGTGGCTTTGATCAATGGAATTGCACCCAACTCAGTATTAGGTAGGTGTTCTTAATGTTTTGTATGTCTCATGCAGGCATACAGTGCATTTGGACAGTTCCCTTTTTCCACCTATTATGTTTCAGCCTTCTAAAATTGATTAAAAAAATGTCTTCAATCTACACAATACCCCATAATGACAAAGTGAAAACAAGTTTAGATTTTCTTTGCAAATGTATTAAATAATATATTTAGACCCTTTGCTATGAGACTCAGGTGCATCCTGTTTCCATTGATCATCCTTGAGATGTTTCTACAACTTGATTGGAGTCCACCTGTGGTAAATTCAATTGATTGACAATGATTTGGCGAGGCACAAACCTGTCTGTATAAGGTCCCACAGTTGATGGCACATGTCAACGCAAAAACCGACCATGAGGTCGAAGGAAATGTCCCTAGAGTTCCGAGACAGGATTGTGTCGAGGCACAGATCTGAGGAAGGGTACCAAAACATTTCTGCAGCATTGAAGTTCCCCAAGAACACAATGGCCTCTATCATTCTTAAATGGAGGAAGTTTGGAACCACCAAGACTACCTAGAGCTGGCCTCCCAGCCAAACAGAGCAATTGGAGGAGAGGGGCCTTGGTCAGGGAGGTGACCAAGAACCTGATGGTTGCTCTAACAGTTGTTTGGGATGTTCTCCCATCTCCACAAGGTTCTCTGGTCTGATTGAAACCAAGATTGAACTCTTTGGCCTGAATGCCAAGTGTCACGTCTGGAGGAAACCTTGCACCCTCCCTATGGTGGTAGCAGCATCATGATATGTGGATGTTTTTCAGCGGCAGGGACTAGGAGACTAGTCAGGATCGAGGGAAAGATGAACGGAGCAAAGTACAGAGATCCTTGACAAAAACATGCGCAGGACCTAAGACTCGGGTGACGGTTCATCTTCCAAAAGGACAACGACAGCCTAGCACACAGCCTAGACAACACAGGAGTGGCTTTGGGACAAGTCTCAATGTCCTTGAGTGGTCCAGCCAGAGCCCGGGCTTGAACCCGATCCAACATCTCTGGAGAGACCTGAAAATAGCTGTGCAGCGACGCTCCCCATCCAACCTGACCGAGCTTGAGGATCTGCATGGGAGAAAGTCCCCAAATACAGGCGTGCCAAGCTTGTAGCGTCATACCAAAAAATATAAGGCTGTAATCGCTGCCAAAGGCGCTTCAACAAAGTACTGAGTAAAGGCTCTCAATACTTGTGTAAATGTGATTATTGTATGTAGATTGGGGGGACAATTCAATCAATTTTAGAATGAGGCTGTAACTTAATAAAATGTGGAAAAAGTCAAGGTCTGAATACTTCTCCGAATGCACTGTGCATACATCAGCCCTTTTTAAATGTTGGAAGTTTGGAGCTTAAGGTGAGAGGGCATTTTGTGAGTTTGTGTTATGTCCTATGGATATTGGTTCTCTATTGATGACCTGTCTTCTGTAGGGGAGATGATGGAGACTGAGAGCCAGCCAAAGAGGCTCTTCCAGGGGACCACCACAATTCTGTCCTCTGATGTGCTTGTGCCCCAAGCCCAACTGCCAGACTTCACCTCCTGGTGAGTGTTCCTCAGACTTGATCAAAGCTACCCCTGCAAACACATTTTACCACTGTTTAGCATTGGCTGACAATGGTCTCTTGACAAGACTATTTGTTTCACAAGTTGAACGGTTTCAGTTCCCCCTCTGCCATTAGGCTAAACCTTGCACCTCCATATGATGAACATTATCACAATGCGACCCATTGTCATTGAATATTTAACAGTTTGCTTGCTGAAATGGGTATTTTCCTCTTACCAGTCTCTCTCCGCCAGACGTGCTGGACGGCAGCCTCAGCAGTGTGTGTTCTTCCACTGGCTCGCCATCTAAGATGGAGGGTATCTCTGAGTCTCCTTCCTCCAGTAACTCTCCCTTCAACCCCCCCCAGGACCACTCCCCAAAATGAACAAGGGAACAAGAGTGAAGGCACAAAAGCCACAACTGTACGACCCCCCGCCCCCATCACTTTGCTTTAGCTAATGTGGGAATCCCTTCCCATGCTGTTTGCTTTTGCTAGGCTTTTTGCTTGGGGAGGAAAGTCTAGGTGCGTCTGCATTGAAAGGAAACCAAAGCCCTAGATGTGAGCTGTGGACACCATGCTGCAGTAGACTAGTGAGATGCTATGAGAATAGCAGCTAGATATGGATCCTTTACATGGTGCTGCTTAGCCCCACAATGACCAGAACAGCCAAGTTGTTTACCCTGCATCACATCACTGTCAGCTTCCATCCCCTACTTCCTTTTCCAGCTTCACACTGGAGGGACTGAGCACTGGATGGAGAAAGTTGCTCACTAAGTTTTCCTGTGTTCTTTATAGAAAACTCATTCTCCAGGCGTTTTTGGTGTATGTGCGCAAAACTGTCCGCAGGTATTGTATGAATGAAAGGATATAACTTATTGTTCCCATTTTTGTAAGTATGTATATAATTTCTCACGTCCATTAGTTTTGTTTGATTGGCTGAGTGATCAATGTGGGCACAGGGCTTCAACAGCGAACTGACAATTCTCTCAAGGGAGGGGATTGGAAATCTTCTTACTCCTTGTACGGAAAGAACAGTTAGCAGTTTATCCTCAGTAGTCGCCAAGATGTGGGCTATCATTCAGGTTAATGTTCTAATTTTGGCACTTCACCTGGCCCCCCACTGGCATGAGTTGGGTTGGGGGTCAGTGGGTTGGGGGTCATGTCCACCCATCCCTGTGGATTTTACTAGGAAGGGAAGTAAGTGGGGGCACACAGTCTGGATTTTAACACTACAGACTGGGGTCTCTGAATCCTACTTCCTGGATATATATGTATACCTGCAGGATGTGCAACAACTTTGTTTTTACTTCTGAAGCTTTTAGGGAAAAACATTTTTTATTGTTTGAAGCCACTTTGTAAATGTAACTGACTTATTTTTAGGCTACATTGTGTTTTATACTGAACATTGGAATAGCTCACCCTATTCAATACTCTGAAATTAAATCAATAGATTGGTTTAGGATGAGCACACTGAGGTAGAGGACAGAACATGGTGCCATTTCAAAAGGGATTCAGGGAGTGGGCTTATGTTCCTCTACTGTGGTCAACATTTTGTCCTAAAAGCTTTAGTGCAGAATGTCACTGGCTTGGTTGGTTATGAAAAACATTTGCAGTGAACATTCATAAGCAATACCAAAGAGTTATCAGGGGAACTGTGAAGGCAAACTTCAGTTATACACTGATTCAGAAATTCATTTAAGGCCGCTGTAAAACATATTGGTTAAGTAATTTCAGTTCAACTTGTAAATGGTCTCTTAAATTGATATTTTCCCCTCGTTAAGGGTATGGCGTCTTTACAAAGGGAGTGGGAGACTTCATGTGCAAGAGTTAAGTCTTCATTGATATTTTAAAATGGTAAATGAAACAGCGTTATGAATACTGAATGTCTTTAAGAAACTGCAAGCTGGTCGACCCGGTGTGCTTGCCCTGCTGTCAACAGAATTTTTGTTTAGTTTGTCAATTACATGTTTTATTTTTTAACTAGTCTGAATGTCTAGGGCATAAGATCGGAAAAGTAAATGAAGTGTATATGTGGGTGGGTGGTAGACTTTTTAGTCTGCTTGCTAAAGTTTTCCCTCAGCCTTTTAATTTGAACACGAGGGTAAATAAATTGTCTATTTCCATTCAATGACTGTTCTGGTTGTTGGCAATGTTAAATGTTTTGCTCATCTCTTTCATAATGCTTTGAATTGACTTTTGTCAGAACAGTGAAGTTTTTCTTCAATTTAACCTTTTATCGGAGTCCTGTTGAGACCAAAGTATATTTTGCAGATGAGCCCTGTGCACACATAAAGCAACGCAATCCTAGAAAAACATTCAGTAAAAAGGTCCTCAGACGTGAGTTACCCTAGAGCACTGTTCCCCCAGCTGAATTTGGCCTGCAGGTGGCTTTATTTGGTTGGAGTTGAGCAACAAAGGAAATCAGATAAACGTGATCGTACACAAATGTAAACAAGGTTTGAAATGATTGTGTAAGTCAAACATCTTTGGGCTTCTTGCAGTCAATCTGCAATTACGTTCCAGCTCCCCAGCCATCCGCCCAAGAAAAATCGGCCCGCGGCTGAATCAGGTTGACGCTCCCTGCCATAGAGGTACCGATTCATCCAATTTCAGAGTAAGGTGCAAAAAAACTTAACAATGAAGTAAGGTACGGCAGAAGTCTATGCAAGAGGGAGTTGTTGCTGCCCATTTCTTCATGTGTTTGACCTTGTAGCCCTGTCCCAAGCTTCGTCACTTGTGGACCCCTCATCACTGGCTTACATGTGCTGAGTAGGTGAACTGATCAGACTAGTATAAAGAGATCGCCTTACTATCTTGTGCTGATTCTAGACTTTATTAGGCATTTGATGGAACAACATTGACATTGTACAGCAAGTAAACGGATGTCTTTCATAGGAAGAGGACATTTCCTTTGGTCACATTTTAAACCTTGTTTTGTATATTGTGGCTGGAAAAGTAACACTTCCATTCAGATAAGGATCCACACGTGCATGTAACTGCATTTAGTCCGATTCAGTCAATACTAGCAACAAAAGAGTATATCGTTTTATTCTAAGCAGACAATATTAAGATGTGGTTACAGGTGAAGACCATAAAAGCTTTAATGACTTAAAGCTGCAATATGTTGTCTTAATTTAGGTTTTGTACACCAGCTTCAAACAGCTGAAACAATATTTTGGGTTACTGAATATATTTCAGCTGTTTCTATGGAACAATGATTCTCTACACTAAACATGGCTTGTTTTGTCACAAACAAATTAGGCAAACTATTTGAATTTCAGCAACCAGGAAATGACAGAGCGATTTCTACATATTGCACCTTTATGTACATGAAATCACAACTTCAAATTGCCCTAATGTGTAACAGACACGGGATATGAAGTCAAACACTTAATTTAATGACCCATGTTTTTATACAAACCCTTCCTCCCACGGCCGCAGACCCACACAATGCCCTCTTTCCAGAATGTTATTTCTGTGCCTGCTGTATCAGAGGTCTCTTGCTTTGTATCAGTCAGTATTATGTTTTTATTTCAAAACAATTAAATGTATGTTTTTGGGACAGAGGGAGGGGGGAATTGACCGGATACCCCCTCCCCCTCAACACTACCCTTTCAAGCATGTAGTTGCCTTGGGTGAGTGAATGTTCTCTTCTCTTTTGTATCCTTTTCTCCTCGTTCTCTCTTTCCAGCCCCCATAGCACTTCATGTACGCAGGATTACCATTGTAAGAAGACCTGTAACAGGTAAACTGAATCAATTCCCAGCAGGATTATGCCCCATCAGTATCGCGCACACAGAATGGATAGAACAAGAGTAATCAAAGCAGTCTAGTTTAGAGTGTACTACTTTTGACCAGGGCCTATAGGCCTCTGGTAAAAAGTAGTGCACTATATAAGGAATAGGGTGCCATTTGGGACGCAGCTGACATGTGTGGGCTGAGTGACTCCCATTAAGAATTATCAATTCATATCCATTGAAATTTGTGATAGAATGAAACATAGCGAGCATGCAATTGTTCAAGGGTTCACTCTCTCCCCCTGGCTCACCTAGAACATAAGCAGCTACAAGTTTCTTGGTAACACTTAAGTGGAGGTAGACAGGCACAGTGGATTCTTGCTCCCCCAGGGTGGGCAGCATGAGGGCTGCCATACACACCAACCCCAACAGCACCGTCAGCAGGCTTGGGCCCCCAGACTGAGAGCGGCTCTCTGTACAACACACACACACACACACACCATAAGAATCCACTGCTCTCACTTGATCACTCCTGTCTTGTATTGGTGTCTGGCACCACCTAGTGTCAGGACAATATAATGACATGCACTGCTTCCTCCATTTCAGTTATTTCACCTAAACAACAAATGTAGCCTGCATAATGTTGGCTAATATTTTTGGTCTCAGGGTACATAACACACTTAATAGGTATCGATATCTAAGTTTGGGCGAGATGCCCCTTTTCAGTGGCGAGTCATACTCCTACCTGTCTGGAAGGTGGTCTGCTCAAAGAAGACGCTGTCTGCTAGCTGTTCCCTCATCTGCCGCTCCTCCTCCTGGGGCCGGGGGCTGGGGGGCTCCTGGGCAGCAGAGGGCCTCAGAGTGGCCGTCACTTCCTTCCGGCCCAGGGCCTTCCTCTGGCTCTGCTCAGAAACCTGCAGCCGGAACTTATCAGACACCCCATAGTGACAGGCCCGCACATCTTTGTGTCGAATCACTCTGAGAACCCAGACAGACACACACACAGAGAGGAAAATACAAGGGAACGATAAGAATATTTGACTGGAATGACTGCATGTTCTAAGCAGAAGCTTGCTTCCAATTAAATCATTCTCTATTATTGCTTGGTATTTCATAAGTTTGCACTCAGGCTTGCAGGGGCACATCATGAATATCATGTCCTTCATTAATATGCCTTAGAAGAGGGTAACTGACAGTCCTAGTTATGACATGTAATAGTAAGCTTATTACTCACATGTCAACACAGCACTGTGGTTTGACGGCTCCGGTGGCATCCACCACGGTATACTTGTTTGGCGCTGTGCATAGCACTGACCGAGAAAATAAACTGTGAATGAGTAGTGTATACTCTACAGTATCAATGTGGTTCTCTTGAATCCTTAATTGATGACAAATGGTTCTTATATCAATACATTTATCTTGAAACCCAATGTTTTATTTACCTTTGAACTTGAGGGCGAACTCATAGGGGTTGTAGAGGGTGAGAACCTGCTTGTGGGAGGTCTGCTCGTCCGCGTAGAAGACAAGCTCTGTGGGGAACACGAACACGGGAAGGCTTCCTTCCACTAGCTCAGGCTGTCCACTCTGCTGCTGCATTGGCTCCAGCTGAGCTCACTCCCCAGTCCGTTTCTCTCGTCCTCTGTGTCTGGCAGGGCCCTCTCTCGGGAAGCTCTGCAGGTGTGTCTGGCAGGGCCCTCTCTCTGGAAGCTCTGCAGGTGTGTCTGGCAGGGCCCTCTCTCGGGAAGCTCTGCAGGTGTGTCTGGCAGGGCCCCTTCTCTGGAAGCTCTGCAGGTTTGTAACCTCCCCTCACGTGCAGATGGCCCTTCCCACTCACCCTCAGCTTCTTAGCAGCATAACGTAGTGCTGCACCCTGGTAAACAACAACAGACTCAGTGGTGAGACTTTATTCCAACCAAGTACACCACAGATTAATGACTAATTGTGTATACAGTTATAAAGTAGCAGTCAAAACATATGGAATCATGTAGTAACCAAAAAAGTGTTAAACAAATCAAAATATATTTTATATTTGAGACTCTTCAAAGTAGCCACCCTTTTCCTTGATGACATCTTTGCACACTCTTGGCATTCTCTTAACCAGCAGAATATGGAATGCTTTTCCAACAGTTTTGAAGGAGTTCCCACATATGCTGAGCACTTGTTAGCTGCTTTTCCTTCCCTCTGCGGTCCAAGTCATCCCAAACCATCTCAATTGGGTTGAAGTCGGGTGATTGTGGAGGCCAGGTCATCTGATGCAGCACTCCATCACTCTCCTTCTTGGTCAAATAGCCCTTACACAGCCTGGAGGTGTGTTGGGTCATTGTCCTGTTGAAAAACAAAATGATAGTCCCACTAAGCGCAAACCAGATGGGATGGCATATAGCTGCAGAATGCTGTGGTAGCCATCCTGGTTAAGTGTGCCTTGAATTATAAATAAATCACAGTGTCGTGTTTCTTGGCCCAAGTCTCTTCTTCTTATTGGTGTCCTTAAGTAGTGGTTTCTTTGCAGCAATTCTACCATAAAGGCCTGATTCACGCAGTCTCCTCTGAACACTTGATGTTGAGATGTGCCTGTTACTTGAACTCTGTGAAGCATTTATTTGGGCTGCAATCTGAAGTGCAGTTAACTCTAATGAACTTATCCTCTGCAACAGAGGTAACTCGGTCTTCCTTTCCTGTTGCAGACATCATGGGAGCGTTTCATCATAGCGCTTAATGGTTTTTGCAACTGCACTTGAAGAAACTTTCAAAGTTCTTGAAACGTTCCGCATTGACTGACCTTCATGTCCTAAAGTAATGATAGACTGTCGTTTCTATTTGCTTATTTGAGCTGTTCTTGCCATAATATGGACGGCCTTTTTCCAAATAGGGCTATCTTCTGTATACCACCCCTATTTCGCCACTATGGCCTATTTATTGCCTTACCTCCCTAATCTTACTACATTTGCACACACTGTACACTGATTTTTCTATTGTGTTATTGACTGTACGTTTGTTTATCCCATGTTTAACTGTGTTGTTTGTGTCGCACTGCTTTGCTTTATCTTGGCCAGGTCGCAGTTGTAAATGAGAACTTGTTCTCAACTGGCCTACCTGGTTAAATAAAGGTGAAATAAATAAAATAAATAAAAAATACCCTTATCACAACACAACTGATCGGCTCAAACGTATTAAGAAGGAAAGAAATTCCACAAATTAACTTTTAACAAGGCACACCTGTTAATTGATAATGCATTCCAGGTGACTACCTCATGAAGCTGGTTGAAGGAATGTCAAGAGTGTGCAAAGCTGTCATCAAGGCAAAGGGTGGCTACTTTGAAGAATCTCAAATATAAAATATATTTTGATTTGTTTAACACTTTTTTGGTTACTACATGATTCCACATGTGTTATTTCATAGTTTTGATGTCTTCACTATTATTCAACAATGTAGAAAATAGTAAAAATAAAGAAAAACCCTGGAATGAGTAGGTGTTTGCAAACTTTTGACTGGTACTGTATATGATGATGGTAAATATTTATTTCTATATCCATATTTCATCCCTTCATTCACTTTTCGTGTAATATGATAAGGGAGACTGTATTCATTTAGAGTTGGGGGTTATTCCATTGTACCAATGCCAGGACCTGTGTACAATACAATGGGCAAACATCAAGATTAAAGCATTTGTGGTGTGGTCACAAACGCATTTTCATTTGATTTGAAATGGCAAGAATCTAAATATTAGACTGTATGTAAATAGTATCTTAATAATAGCCTAATGATGGGGGTGGGTGTTGGGGGGTGATACAGTATCTTAAAATCTGCAGTAGTCCCATATGGATTCTCTTTTAATAACATAGCTAGTTAGAGTCTGCCTCAACGTGGCTAATCACGTGAACATGTTTTGTTTACTTGAAGAATTTGAGACCTGGATGAAACCCATCCCTGTGTGAAATTGTTTCGCAATAGTTTTGTGAATAACGCACCAGAGGACAAAATATCGACAAAAGTGATTAATTAAATTATTAACACAGAAAACTTTACTGTAGCTAGGCACTTTTTGGTTCAAAATATGTTAGCTGAATTGCAACATTTCAAACAGTAATCTTAGCTAGTTCACTAGTTACTTTACAAATCCGAAGGTAACGTTACATACGACATTATACGATCTAGCTAAATAGCCGAGACTAAATATATTGCACTCCAGTCAATCCATGCTAGTGACGTGTTGCTGATGAATGCCAAATTATGTTTGGCTTGCTAACTAGCTACACGGATTTCATATCAATAACAAGCTGGTTAGCTATCAACATAAAGTAGTTAGGTAGCTAGCTGAGTGATTGAGGGGTGAATGCTTTCCAACTTGACTGTACACCAGATGTTTATATAGCTACCATATAGTACACCATGATCTGCCAAATAACGTCGTTAGCCACCAAAACAAAGACACATTAACGTTAGCTAGCAAGCGAACCTCACTGGCAAAGGTAGCTATTTTGGTGACAGGCTAGCTGACACAAGCAATGTCATTCCAAAAATGGCATCTGTATCTGAATAATTCATAGGAATTGTTGCAAATAAAAGTGTTTTACCTTATTGTCGTCAATTTGTGGGGGAATTGTTATGCAGAGCCCACCCTGTTTTCTGTCGTTCTTTTCTTTGTCAGGTCACGCTGTGTATTCTGGGATATCGGAGGGCGAAGGAATTCCGCCAGAGTAGATGAATTACGTCATCAGCGTTCCTACCATGACATTATAATATGTAGTATGAACACACTGTACTTACCTGCTGTTAAAGCCACTTTAAATAAAATGTGTCAACTGGGCAGGACGTGATTCCTTGACAAGCACTACTTTTCTTGATTGAGTTAGTTCATTGCATTCTTTTGTTGCATGCTGTCATGTGGCTGGACCACATGGTCTACAAAGAGCCTCAGAGCAGGCCTAGATTCAGTTAACTCTTGACAAAGTCTGAAAGCTTACTCAGTACTGGTGCAATTATAATACTAATACTACTAATAATGGTATCTTAAAGTCACATATTATTTGCTTTAATAACAACCTTTATATATATTGGTTATTACACTCTAGAACACTTGTGCAGTGCACACATTCTTCTGAACAGGTGACAGGTCGATGCACCTGTCAATGTGCCTGCATTGATATGTAAATGTTGATTAAATAATAGTTAGGCGAAATAATAAATAGTAGGCTAGTGGTAGCCTGGTAATACCACCTTTAACATGTTCTGCTCTACTGTATTATACACGTTGTATAGGCCAGGGGTGAAAACATTCAACATTTGTGTTCAACAATATAGAGTTAACAAATGTCAACATTTGTATTAATTGAGACATATTGAAACATCAGGCTTGCATAATCCATAATGTAAACTGTTCATAAACTCTGTAACCTATAAAGCTATGTTTGTGTGTTGTGTCATCAGTGCAAGATTGCTCACTTCCTGTAACCGATAAAAGGATCTACCGTAAATCTGCATGTAAATGTACTGGCAGCTTTCACAGCAGTTTATTTTACGCCTGCTACGTTTAGGTTAATGACAGCAAGTCGACAACCCTCCCTCTCCGTCATATTCAGCCAAGTACACTAGTCCCTAGTTAACACAGCACCAAAGTCAAAATTGGCAACGACAAAAAATGCTTATTAGCAGTGTGGTAAGGTTAGGTAAATCAAATGGTAAGATAAATGGTAGAAATAGCCATAATTATCACTTTGTGGCTGTGTTAACTAGTGACGACCCAAACAGGCAGAGGGCGGTCGCTGCATGATATGTCCCTGACCAAAAAAACCTAAAAGGTTTTGGCAAACAGTTTGCTACTACTGTCTTTAAAACGTGTTCTACAGAAATTACACAACGATTCACAAGTAGCAGAAACATAAGGAGCCATGATGAGGCTGCAGTAGAACATTCACCTTCGTGCAAGCACGCATTCTCACTGGAGCTTTCGCATTTTGCAATATGGCGCTTCGAGGTGCTGCTTGCACCGAGGAGATTAACATGGAGGGGAAGGTGAGGGAAGGCACGATTATTATCAAAATCGTACCGTGAGGCGACTCTCTCGCACCCTCCCCCACCAAGACAGCAAAACGGGAACGAGGGATGGGGGGGTCGTCGTCCTTTATGTTCAACTATCCCATACCACTAATTCATACTCGCAAATTATGAGGTCATATTGCTTTTCGAGTATATGTTGTATGTATGTGAAGTCATTACAACGTTATACTATGCCGAATAGAATGGCCATATCATCAATATTTGTATTAATGTATCTTCTTACAACAGTACATGGATCGCCTCTCTGAATGATCCTCTGCTTAGCAGAACAGAAGCGAGAAATCATCTCGACCTCATTATTACATATTTATGCACGGCAGGGAGTGGCCACTGTGGTCAGGCTCAACCAATACGATCGCAGCGGTGAAAGGAAGGCGTTTCACTCTGTTCGGAAGATAACTTCTCTAACAGCGCTAACCCAGCAGTGCTTAGGAAAGACAGATAGAGTCAGGCAGCGGCAAGGGGTGGCTGTACGACCCTCTTTTGGGGGGGGTCTGATTATTACAAAAAAATATACACACATATATGCATGCCCCGGCCGCAAGATAGGTCATATGACGATAATAGGTATTTTAGAAAGCATATAGCTATATATCTATACATTTAAGATGCCTATTTTACTTTTCCTGATAGACACGTCCGCTTCTATGAATCAGCGCACTTATTTGGGTACGACGTATCTGGACATTGCTAAAGGCGCGGTTGAGATCTTTATGAAGGTAAAGAATAATTTTACCCCAATTTTTTTCAGCTTACTATTTGCCTTGATAGTGTTGAGGGTCCCTTTGACATATTCAGTCGAAATTAACATGTATTGTTTCGTTTTCTTTAACAGCTGCGTGCCCGAGACCCGGCTAGTAGAGGCGACAGGTACATGCTAGTTACATTCGATGATCCACCATACGGAGTTAAGGTAAATAAATACTGTTAAATTGTTTTATATGTGATTAAGGCGCGGAAATTTTGCTGACAGTGAGACTTTACTGTCCCTCTGGTTTGTAGCTGCGGGTTGGGCGGCCTCCCGGTGGCGAAAACGGCACATTTTTGTAAAAAATACCCGCAGACCGGTGCAGCGCTGCCTCTGAACATGGCGGACATTTTGCTTTTGTGTTGGGAAAGCTCTCGGGCGCTGAGATGGAGGCGGAGAGATATAGTATCTATCGTGACGTCTCTATTTCTGTGGGCTAACTCATCCTGGATTGGTCAACTGGCCTGCACCTCTTCACGAGTCCTCCTGTTGCATTCGTTCTGTGGCTGAACTCTATGCACTCGCATTGGCCGATGTGGACTGGGCGACTCAAACTTATTTGATTTGATAAAACCCCATTTATCATAGAACATGATAATGTTCACACGACACTCAATATTTTCATCTAAATCTGAGTTTACACCGTAAGGTTCCCATTCTGTAGAAAAACTATCATAACTTCATAATGATCAACTGCCCTTATAAAGTGTCAACATCATAACCTCCCCCAGTCTGTTTACACACCATCATCATTAAAATGGTTAATGTAAAGGTTAAAGGTTAGGATAGGGAGGTCCCAAGGATCAGGATAGCAATGACCATTTCCCAATGCCCCCACCCTCAGCCTTGCACTCGTAGTATAAACAGGGTCCCTTTTCGTACTATAAACAGGGCCTTCTCAAATGGAATAAAACATCCTAACCCATGCCAATAATTAAGCAACAAGCAGAGGCAGCAGGATGTAATGTTTACATAATCAAATCAAATCGAATTTGATCAAATCAAATTTCATGTAATAATGTGGCATAGGCACATAAGCACATAAGACTCCTGCCTTATGGGTAGTTATAGACTGTTCTCTCTGCCACCGCTGTGCAAGCAGTACCGGTGCACCAAGTCTGGAACCAACAGGACCCTGAACAGCTTCTACGCTAAATAGTTAGTAAAAATAGTTGACCAATACCTACTCAGACTATTATCATTGAACCTTTTTTAAACTAACTCTTTTTGACTCATCACATATGCTGCTGTTACTGTTTATTATCTATCCTGTAGCCTAGTTACTTTATCCCTACCTATATATCTACCTCAATTACCTCGTACCCCTGCACATCGACTTGGCACTGGTACCCCGTGTATATAACTAAGTTACCGTTACTCACTGTGTATTTATTATTACTTTTATTATTACATGTTTTACTTTTTCTATTATTATTATTATTATTTTTTTTTCTCTCTGCAATTTGGGCAGGTCGCTCAAATTAGCATTTCACTGTTAGTTTACACATGTTGTTTATAAGGCATGTGACAAATACAATTTGATTTGTTTTGATATCCCATTCAACTCTGCCCCAAAGCAGGAAAAGATGGAGTGAAATATGTTCTCCATTTTAGAGTATGCGAGAGGCAGCTAACACCAAAGCTCTCAAACATGGAAATAATATTTCAATAACACCAAAGCTCTCAAACATGGAAATAATATTTCAATGACAAGTTATCCCAGTTTACAAAACAATTAGATGTGACTGTTCGAATGAACCCATATGAATCCTGCAGTCACTGCAGCAGCTAGCTTTATCATTGGGATGTCAGTGTAACATTACACCAGACTTAGGAACATGAATAAGCAGTTGGGGCTAACTTACTGTCAAGTATCTGACAGCATTTTTACAGTTACATTTGAGTCTTTTAGCAGACGCTCTTATCCAGAGTGACTTACAGTTAGTGCATTCATCTTAAGATAACCATGTATTAATCCTGTATGAATTCCCTGTCACATGTCTATTCATGTACTCTTGTTGGGGATGGGCACATATTTTGTATAATAGTCAAATGAGTAGTGCTGAAGTGCATTGCATGTAGCCAATGTTATAATGAATGAGTAAAGGCCAAGTGTATGAAACGGCATTGTCGCTTCTTCTATGGCTTCTTTCGTGTGACATGTTGCCGAGGTGCGGAAGGTGTGCCTGCATCAGTGTATGCTGCTGTAGTTGTGCGGTTTGACAGTGACAGTACTGTAGAGTGGCTTATTCCCTGGCACTTCATTAGCTTTGTCTCTCTGGCAGGTGGCCAGACATCCTCCCAGGGCTTTTCTACACCCCCCTCCCTCCAACGCACACACATATCCCCCCTCCTTCTCCAGGTCTTCTTCCTCTCCACACATATCCCCTCCTTCTCCAGGTCTTCTTCCTCTCCACAAATATCCCCCTCCTTCTCCAGGTCTTCTTCCTCTCCACACATATCCCCCCCTCCTTCTCCAGGTCTTCTTCCTCTCCACACATATCCCCCTCCTTCTCCAGGTCTTCTTCCTCTCCACACATATCCCCCTCCTTCTCCAGGTCTTCTTCCTCTCCACACATATCCCCTCCTTCTCCAGGTCTTCTTCCTCTCCACACATATCCCCCTCCTTCTCCAGGTCTTCATCCTCTCCACACATATCCCCTCCTTCTCCAGGTCTTCTTCCTCTCCACACATATCCCCCTCCTTCTCCAGGTCTTCTTCCTCTCCACACATATCCCCTCCTTCTCCAGGTCTTCTTCCTCTCCACACATATCCCCCCTCCTTCTCCAGGTCTTCTTCCTCTCCACACATATCCCCCCTCCTTCTCCAGGTCTTCTTCCTCTCCACACATATCCCCCCTCCTTCTCCAGGTCTTCTTCCTCTCCACACATATCCCCCCTCCTTCTCCAGGTCTTCTTCCTCTCCATCCAAGGATAGGTGGTGGTTCATTAGCTATTCCATTTTACATTCCTTGGTGTCAGAGTTTGTTCAGTTTCTGTTTCTGTATTAAATTACCAGATAGGCCTATAAAGCTTATTTGTCTTCAGAATTTTCCTTGAGGGCATTGTTCCTGATTTGTTGCATATTAATGGATTATTATCAAGGGACTTTTGATGAAACTATTCAAAAGCAGAAGTGCTAAGCATTCTGGGAAATAACTAACTAACTGCATGGCTACTGAAATGTCCCTTGTTTGTTCTAGGCACTTTGGAGAGAAAGCTCCTCCCTGTGTTAGGTTTTGACAACCAGACGAGCAGAGTGTGGCCAACAATAACCCAGCCTGTAATGTCTTGCCTACCTTGCCTGGTGAGAGATGGAATCTGACTACTGAACTTCTGCACTTCTACTGAGCAGTGTGGCTTTTCAGCCCTGTTTCATTATTCATAAGCTATTCAGCCGCCAATCAGAGAGGAGTTCCATAGAGACGCTGCTGGATAAAGACAATACTGTCTTTTCCTCCTCACTCTGAGTTCACTTGTTGTCCCGTTCCTGGACCGTCGAGAGAAAGGTCATTCTCCTCTTCCTCCTCCTGCCCCAGCGCTGACATTTTTGTTCTCACTTGGATTTCGTTTTTCTCTTTCACACTCCTTTCCTCTCTAGCATGACATGTTATTAGGCAGAAGATGTGTACTGTGTGTACGCTATGTTTGCTGAAACAGTTCATCAAGGATCTGTCATAAAGAACACATGTTCAATTTCATAAAAAAACGTGACAGGGTTGACTCTAAAACGGTTGGCAATTTCATCTTAAATCAGCTATAAATCCCCTTGTTACAGGGGGAATGGAGTCTTGTTGTGTTCAATAAGGAGTGGAAATTGAGTGCATTGTTAAAAAACATTTCTAGCCTGTCTATCTATGGGTAACAGGATTGACGTGTTATGCTCAACCCACTCAGTTTTCCACCACAAAATGGCCAAAAAGAGTAGAAACAGCTAATCTGCTTTTACACTATGATTTGACTATTAGATGTTCAATGTTTCTTTTGAAAAAACATTTTGTAAAATAAATAGTTTCACCACATTAAAACGAGAGTTCAGTTCATGTAATAGGACAGACGCAAATTAATCACTAATCACATGAAATAGATAATAATGTTCAGGAAAGACTTGGTCAAAGCAACAAAATAACTAGGGCTTTATAATGATAGTGAAAACTTTTGGAAATTTTAGGGTTAAGTGGGTTACAATTTTCCTGGAAGTCACAGAAGGTGCACGGGGGGGACATGTCAATATGCTGAATTTTGGCACTTTAGCAAGTCGTCATTCATGTAAAAAAAATTGGATTAATTGAATTATCCATGTGGTCTATATTACAGGGCACTTCATTTAATATAACAGGCTTTTAAAATTAAATATTGTTGCACAATTTCTACTTAAAATAACAAAGGGATGTAAAAGGCAGGTTTTTCGTGGAACGACTCCAAATGTTTAACATTTTGTTATAATCATTCAGGCTTGTGTTTACACATGCCTGACCGGGACATCCAGGGCTGTCATTCACATGGCTGACCGGGACATCCAGGGCTGTCATTCACATGCCTGACCGGGACATCCAGGGCTGTCATTCACATGGCTGACCGGTACATCCAGGGCTGTCATTCACATGCCTGACCGGGACATCCAGGGCTGTCATTCACATGGCTGACCGGTACATCCAGGGCTGTCATTCACATGGCTGACCGGTACATCCAGGGGTGTCATTCACATGGCTGACCGGGACATCCAGGGCTGTCATTCACATGGCTGACCGGGACATCCAGGGCTGTCATTCACATGGCTGACCGGTACATCCAGGGGTGTCATTCACATGGCTGACCGGGACATCCAGGGCTGTATTCAGTAATACAATGTATGCAATGTGCATATAAGGAAGACTTCTGCCTTCTTCTTATGGGATTCTGGTTTATGGCCACACACCCTAATAGTCATTCCTTGACCCTGTCTACTAAGGACTTGACTCCCACTGGGGTCTGTAGTGGGGTCTGTAGCGGGGCCTGTAGCGTGGTCTGTAGCGGGGACTGTAGCGGGGACTGTAGCGGGGCCTGTAGCGTGGTCTGTAGCGGGGCCTGTAGCGGGGCCTGTAGCGGGGCCTGTAGCGGGGCCTGTAGCGGGGTCTGTAGCGGGGCCTGTAGCGGGGTCTGTAGAGGGGCCTGTAGCGGGGTCTGTAGCGTGTTCTGTAGCGGGGCCTGTAGCATTGTCTGTAGTGGGGTCTGTAGCAGGGCCTGTAGCGTGACCTGAAGCGGGGTCTGTAGCGGGGCCTTTAGCGGGGTCTGTAGCGGGGCCTGTAGCGTGGTCTGTAGCGGGGCCTGTAGCGTGGTCTGTAGCGTGGTCTGTAGCGGGGCCTGTAGCGTGGTCTGTAGCGGGGCCTGTAGCGGGGCCTGTAGCGTGGTCTGTAGCGTGGCCTGAAGCGGGGTCTGTAGTGGGGCCTGTAGCGGGGCCTGTAGCGGGGCCTGTAGCGTGGTCTGTAGCGGGGACTGTAGAGGGGTCTGTAGCGTGTTCTGTAGCGTGGTCTGTAGCGGGGCCTGAAGCGGGGCCTGTAGCGGGGCCTGTAGCGGGGACTGTAGCGGGGCCTGTAGTGTGGCCTGTAGAGGGGTCTGTAGCGTGTTCTGTAGCGAGGCCTGTAGCATTGTCTGTAGCGGGGTCTGTAGCGGGGTCTGTAGCGTGTTCTGTAGCGGGGCCTGTAGCGGGGCCTGTAGCATTGTCTGTAGCGTGGTCTGTAGTGGGGTCTGTAGCAGTGCCTGTAGCGGGGCCTGTAGCGGGGCCTGTAGCGGTGTCTGTAGCGGGGCCTGTAGAGGGGTCTGTAGCGTGTTCTGTAGCGGGGTCTGTAGCGTGGTCTGTAGCGGGGTCTGTAGCAGGGCCTGTAGCGTGGCCTGTAGCGTGGCCTGAAGCGTGGCCTGTAGCGGGGCCTGTAGCGGGGCCTGTAGCGTGGTCTGTAGCGGGGCCTTTAGCGGGGCCTGTAGTGGGTCTGCAGCGGGGCCTGTAGCGGGGTCTGTACTCGTGTCTGAAACTGTGAGTCTTGTGGGAAGCCATTCCTGTCACAGATTGAAAGTCCAACTGCACAACCTACTCCGCTTCACTGGCTGTGACCCCTTCCCTTTGCCTTCCATATGATCACAGCTCTTTGGGCTTGTTAAGCAGCATAGCTTTCACTGCAGTGATAGCTCTGATTTCTACCGTGCTCACGCTGCTCTCATCTCCTGCTCTCATGACCAGTTAGTTCATCACCACAGTCAGAAATGCACAATGCCATGATGCTTTCTTTTTACATTCTAATGAAAGGGTGTTGGTGCTTTCTGGTGGTGCTATCTTGTCTGCTCAAGTTCCATGAGCCAAGACCATATCATGTGCCTTCAACATGGCACATTTTGGTTCTGCTCCTTAACTAAAGGATCATGGGAACTTCATGTTTTTTATTTATAAGAGTCTGCTTCCTCATAACTGGGGCTTTTGCGTTGAACAAGTTGTTATCTGTCTGTTTATGGAAAGTGGTCTCCTGTCCTGCAGTCAGTGTGTGCAGGAACCCAGCATGACTTAGCCTAGGCCCCAGCTGCTGTATCCTGGCTCATAGACTGCCACTGTTCTACTGGGGGTGGGGGGACCTAGCTATATTCAGCTGCTGTACCCTGGCTCATAGACTACCACTGTTATATTGGGGGTGGGGGGGCGCAGCTATATACAGACACAAGTACCTATAACATTTTTTGATAATAAATCATTCATGGTGACGTAATCACTTTTTTCATTGTGAATTTGATGTTGTCTTTTTCTTGGCACTCTAACTCGGTATCTGGGTTGCCGAGAGACATTTGAAGACGATGATGTCAGTGCTACATTCAGGATGTAGGCTAGCTCTATGGCTTGTGTCATGTTGTATTCTTTTTTCACCACATGGCATGAAGCACAGCCCACAAATAATAGCCTACCACAATATAATGTTGACAATCCAGTCTCAATATCCTAACCCTTCCCCATATGTCACAACATCAACATAGTGGAGCACATTCTTTTCTAATGCCTACATCCGTGACCCTCTCACTTTTTTTCATGTCTCCCTCCACCTGTTTTCCCTCCCTTTCCCACCCCACCCACCAGACAAGGTTGTGGTAAAACAAGGGACTCTGGTTGCACACTTATACAGCCTATAGTGAATTGTTGATTTGGAGGGGGAAAAGGAGGGTTGGGCGGGGAAAATTGAATTACTCTTTCGTTTGAATTATTGAGTGTGAGTTAAGAGTTCTACAGCCTGCCAGTAGGGCTTTGTCTTCAGTTCTACAGTCTGCCAGTAGGGCTTTGTCTTCAGTTCTACAGCCTGCCAGTAGGGCTTTGTCTTCAGTTCTACAGCCTGCCAGTAGGGCTTTGTCTTCAGTTCTACAGCCTGCCAGTAGGGCTTTGTATTCAGTTCTACAGCCTGCCAGTTGGGCTTTGTCTTCAGTTCTACTGCCTGCAGTAGGGCTTTGTCTTCAGTTCTATAGCCTGCCAGTAGGGCTTTGTCTTCAGTTCTACAGCATGCCAGTTGGGCTTTGTCTTCAGTTCTACAGCCTGCCAGTAGGGGTTTGTCTTCAGTTCTACAGCCTGCCAGTAGGACTTTGACTTCAGTTCTACAGCCTGCCAGTAGGGGTTTGTCTTCAGTTCTACAGCCTGCCAGTAGGACTTTGACTTCAGTTCTACAGCCTGCCAGTAGGGGTTTGTCATTAGTTCTACAGCCTGCCAGTAGTTTTTCTTCCTTCAGTTCTACAGCCTGCCAGTAGGGCTTTGTATTCAGTTCTACAGCCTGCCAGTTGGGCTTTGTCTTCAGTTCTACTGCCTGCAGTAGGGCTTTGTCTTCAGTTCTATAGCCTGCCAGTAGGGCTTTGTCTTCAGTTCTACAGCATGCCAGTTGGGCTTTGTCTTCAGTTCTACAGCCTGCCAGTAGGGGTTTGTCTTCAGTTCTACAGCCTGCCAGTAGGACTTTGACTTCAGTTCTACAGCCTGCCAGTAGGGGTTTGTCTTCAGTTCTACAGCCTGCCAGTAGGACTTTGACTTCAGTTCTACAGCCTGCCAGTAGGGGGTTTGTCATTAGTTCTACAGCCTGCCAGTAGTTTTTTTCCCTTCAGTTCTACAGCCTGCCAGTAGGGGTTTGTCATTAGTTCTACAGCCTGCCACTAGTTTTTTTCCCTTCAGTTCTATAGCCTGCCAGTAGGGCTTTGTCTTCAGTTCTACAGCATGCCAGTTGGGCTTTGTCTTCAGTTCTACAGCCTGCCAGTAGGGGTTTGTCTTCAGTTCTACAGCCTGCCAGTAGGACTTTGACTTCAGTTCTACAGCCTGCCAGTAGGATTTTGTCTTAACTTCTACAGCCTTCTTTATTATTTATTTTTGTTTAACCTTTATTTAACTAGGCAAGTCTGTTAAGAACAAATTCTTATTTACAATGACGGCCTACAGCAGCCAAACGCGGAGGACGCTGGGCCAATTGCATTTCTTCAACAGTGAAGGAATGCAACATGCTACTTCACATATACAATTGATTTAGCATTGTTTTATGCTATTTTTCACTACTTTATAAATACATTGGAGTAAACACATTCTAGAGATTAGATATAATAACCCATGCCTTGTAACCAAGGACTACAAACACTTAAAAGTTAAGCCAACTCTGTCCTGTTGTATTTCCTGCTCAGTGTCCATGTCACCTCCAAACTCCCACCCTCTATTTCTCTCTCCCTCCTTCTCCTCCTCTCTCTGTTTAGGAAGCATGGTACCATTTACGGTGGGGCTGGTAAGCCTGCAGGTCATCTGTAGATTAAGCATAATGCTGTAACAGTAAGGTACTTGACCTCAGTGGAGGAAAGAGCGAAAGCAGCCACTCACTCACACTCCCCTACTAGGCCGCTCCCTTACGGGAAAGCCCTGGTCTCGTGGGAAAGCCCTGGTCTCGTGGGAAAGCCCTGGTCTCGTGGGAAAGCCCTGGTCTCATAGGAAAGCCCTGGTCTCATGGGATGAGCAGCTTCAGGAAGTGCTTCAGCAAAAGCCAATAGTGGCCATTACTTTGTGTTATCTGAGATATTGTTTTCTACATTACAAATAATGTATGATAAATATCTTTCATGTGTTGTGATAATACATATTTTCTTTAGCCTATATGAGTATGGAGCTTTTACTGTATGTCTTTAACCCAGCAGTAATATGTTTATATGAGTTGGTGTGTGGTAGTCTTTAACCCAGCAGTAATATGTTTATATGAGTTGGTGTGTGGTTGTCTTTAACCCAGCAGTAATATGTTTAATATGAGTTGGTGTGTGGTAGTCTTTAACCCAGCAGTAATATGTTTAATATGAGTTGGTGTGTGGTTGTCTTTAACCCAGCAGTAATATGTTTATATGAGTCTGTGTGTGGTTGTCTTTAACCCAGCAGTAATATGTTTAATATGAGTTGGTGTGTGGTTGTCTTTAACCCAGCAGTAATATGTTTATATGAGTTGGTGTGTGGTAGTCTTTAACCCAGCAGTAATATGTTTAATATGAGTTGGTGTGTGGTTGTCTTTAACCCAGCAGTAATATGTTTATATGAGTTGGTGTGTGGTAGTCTTTAACCCAGCACTAATATGTTTATATGACTCAGTGTGTGGTTGTTTTTAACCCAGCACTAATATGTTTAATATGAGTTGGTGTGTGGTAGTATTTAACCCAGCAGTAATATGTTTAATATGAGTTGGTGTGTGGTAGTCTTTAACCCAGCAGTAATATGTTTAATATGAGTTGGTGTGTGGTAGTCTTTAACCCAGCAGTAATATGTTTATATGAGTTGGTGTGTGGTAGTCTTTAACCCAGCAGTAATATGTTTAATATGAGTTGGTGTGTGGTAGTCTTTAACCCAGCAGTAATATGTTTAATATGAGTTGGTGTGTGGTTGTCTTTAACCCAGCAGTAATATGTTTAATATGAGTTGGTGTGTGGTAGTCTTTAACCCAGCACTAATATGTTTATATGACTCAGTGTGTGGTTGTTTTTAACCCAGCACTAATATGTTTAATATGAGTTGGTGTGTGGTTGTCTTTAACCCAGCAGTAATGTTTATATGAGTTGGTGTGTGGTAGTCTTTAACCCAGCAGCAATATGTTTAATATGAGTCAGTGTGTGGTTGTCTTTAACCCAGCAGTAATATGTTTAATATGAGTTGGTGTGTGGTAGTCTTTAACCCAGCAGTAATATGTTTAATATGAGTTGGTGTGTGGTTGCCTTTAACCCAGCAGTAATATGTTTATATGAGTTGGTGTGTGGTAGTCTTTAACCCAGCAGCAATATGTTTAATATGAGTCAGTGTGTGGTTGTCTTTAACCCAGCAGTAATATGTTTAATATGAGTTAGTGTGTGGTTGTCTTTAACCCAGCAGTAATATGTTTATATGAGTCAGTGTGTGGTAGTCTTTAACCCAACAGTAATATGTTTAATATGAGTTGGTGTGTGGTTGTCTTTAACCCAGCAGTAATATATTTAATATGAGTTGGTGTGTGGTAGTCTTTAACCCAGCACTAATATGTTTATATGAGTTGGTGTGTGGTAGTCTTTAACCCAGCATTAATATGTTTATATGAGTTGGTGTGTGGTAGTCTTTAACCCAGCAGTAATATGTTTAATATGAGTTGGTGTGTGGTAGTCTTTAACCCAGCAGTAATATGTTTATATGAGTTGGTGTGTGGTTGTCTTTACCCCAGCAGTAATATGTTTATATGAGTTGGTGTGTGGTAGTCTTTAACCCAGCATTAATATGTTTATATGAGTTGGTGTGTGGTAGTCTTTAACCCAGCAGTAATATGTTTAATATGAGTTGGTGTGTGGTTGCCTTTAACCCAGCAGTAATATGTTTATATGAGTTGGTGTGTGGTAGTCTTTAACCCAGCAGTAATATGTTTAATATGAGTTGGTGTGTGGTAGTCTTTAACCCAGCAGTAATATGTTTATATGAGTTGGTGTGTGGTTGTCTTTAACCCAGCAGTAATATGTTTATATGAGTTGGTGTGTGGTAGTCTTTAACCCAGCAGTAATATGTTTATATGAGTTGGTGTGTGGTTGTCTTTAACCCAGCACTAATATGTTTATATGACTCAGTGTGTGGTTGTCTTTAACCCAGCAGTAATATGTTTAATATGAGTTGGTGTGTGGTAGTCTTTAACCCAGCAGTAATATGTTAATATGAGTCTGTGTGTGGTTGTCTTTAACCCAGCAGTAATATGTTTATATGACTCAGTGTGTGGTTGTCTTTAACCCAGCAGTAATATGTTTAATATGAGTTGGTGTGTGGTAGTCTTTAACCCAGCAGTAATATGTTTAATATGAGTTGGTGTGTGGTAGTCTTTAACCCAGCAGTAATATGTTTATATGAGTTGGTGTGTGGTAGTCTTTAACCCAGCAGTAATATGTTTAATATGAGTCCGTGTGTGGTAGTCTTTAACCCAGCAGTAATATGTTTAATATGAGTTGGTGTGTGGTAGTCTTTAACCCAGAAGTAATATGTTTAATATGAGTTGGTGTGTGGTAGTCTTTAACCCAGCAGTAATATGTTTATATGAGTCAGTGTGTGGTAGTCTTTAACCCAGCAGCAATATGTTTAATATGAGTCAGTGTGTGGTTGTCTTTAACCCAGCAGTAATATGTTTAATATGAGTTGGTGTGTGGTAGTCTTTAACCCAGCACTAATATGTTTATATGAGTCAGTGTGTGGTTGTCTTTAACCCAGCAGTAATATGTTTAATATGAGTTGGTGTGTGGTAGTCTTTAACCCAGCAGTAATATGTTTAATATGAGTTGGTGTGTGGTTGTCTTTAACCCAGCAGTAATATGTTTAATATGAGTTGGTGTGTGGTAGTCTTTAACCCAGCAGTAATATGTTTAATATGAGTTGGTGTGTGGTAGTCTTTAACCCAGCAGTAATATGTTTAATATGAGTTGGTGTGTGGTAGTCTTTAACCCAGCACTAATATGTTTAATATGAGTCAGTGTGTGGTTGTCTTTAACCCAGCAGTAATATGTTTAATATGAGTTGGTGAGTGGTAGTCTTTAACCCAGCACTAATATGTTTATATGAGTCAGTGTGTGGTTGTCTTTAACCCAGCAGTAATATGTTTAATATGAGTTGGTGTGTGGTAGTCTTTAACCCAGCAGTAATATGTTTATATGAGTTGGTGTGTGGTAGTCTTTAACCCAGCAGTAATATGTTTATATGAGTTGGTGTGTGGTTGTCTTTAACCCAGCAGTAATATGTTTAATATGAGTTGGTGTGTGGTAGTCTTTAACCCAGCAGTAATATGTTTAATATGAGTTGGTGTGTGGTTGTCTTTAACCCAGCAGTAATATGTTTATATGAGTCTGTGTGTGGTTGTCTTTAACCCAGCACTAATATGTTTAATATGAGTTGGTGTGTGGTTGTCTTTAACCCAGCAGTAATATGTTTATATGAGTTGGTGTGTGGTTGTCTTTAACCCAGCAGTAATATGTTTAATATGAGTTGGTGTGTGGTAGTCTTTAACCCAGCACTAATATGTTTATATGACTCAGTGTGTGGTTGTTTTTAACCCAGCACTAATATGTTTAATATGAGTTGGTGTGTGGTTGTCTTTAACCCAGCAGTAATATGTTTATATGAGTTGGTGTGTGGTAGTCTTTAACCCAGCACTAATATGTTTAATATGAGTTGGTGTGTGGTTGTCTTTAACCCAGCAGTAATATGTTTATATGAGTTGGTGTGTGGTAGTCTTTAACCCAGCAGTAATATGTTTAATATGAGTTGGTGTGTGGTTGTCTTTAACCCAGCAGTAATATGTTTATATGAGTTGGTGTGTGGTAGTCTTTAACCCAGCACTAATATGTTTATATGACTCAGTGTGTGGTTGTTTTTAACCCAGCACTAATATGTTTAATATGAGTTGGTGTGTGGTAGTCTTTAACCCAGCAGTAATATGTTTAATATGAGTTGGTGTGTGGTTGTCTTTAACCCAGCAGTAATATGTTTATATGAGTCTGTGTGTGGTTGTCTTTAACCCAGCAGTAATATGTTTAATATGAGTTGGTGTGTGGTTGTCTTTAACCCAGCAGTAATATGTTTATATGAGTTGGTGTGTGGTAGTCTTTAACCCAGCAGTAATATGTTTAATATGAGTTGGTGTGTGGTTGTCTTTAACCCAGCAGTAATATGTTTATATGAGTTGGTGTGTGGTAGTCTTTAACCCAGCACTAATATGTTTATATGACTCAGTGTGTGGTTGTTTTTAACCCAGCACTAATATGTTTAATATGAGTTGGTGTGTGGTAGTCTTTAACCCAGCAGTAATATGTTTAATATGAGTTGGTGTGTGGTAGTCTTTAACCCAGCAGTAATATGTTTAATATGAGTTGGTGTGTGGTAGTCTTTAACCCAGCAGTAATATGTTTATATGAGTTGGTGTGTGGTAGTCTTTAACCCAGCAGTAATATGTTTAATATGAGTTGGTGTGTGGTAGTCTTTAACCCAGCACTAATATGTTTAATATGAGTTGGTGTGTGGTTGTCTTTAACCCAGCAGTAATATGTTTATATGAGTCTGTGTGTGGTTGTCTTTAACCCAGCAGTAATATGTTTAATATGAGTTGGTGTGTGGTAGTCTTTAACCCAGCAGTAATATGTTTAATATGAGTTGGTGTGTGGTTGTCTTTAACCCAGCAGTAATATGTTTATATGAGTCTGTGTGTGGTTGTCTTTAACCCAGCAGTAATATGTTTAATATGAGTTGGTGTGTGGTAGTCTTTAACCCAGCACTAATATGTTTAATATGAGTCATTGTGTGGTTGTCTTTAACCCAGCAGTAATATGTTTAATATGAGTTGGTGTGTGGTAGTCTTTAACCCAGCACTAATATGTTTATATGAGTTGGTGTGTGGTAGTCTTTAACCCAGCAGTAATATGTTTAATATGAGTTGGTGTGTGGTTGTCTTTAACCCAGCAGTAATATGTTTAATATGAGTTGGTGTGTGGTAGTCTTTAACCCAGCACTAATATGTTTATATGACTCAGTGTGTGGTTGTTTTTAACCCAGCACTAATATGTTTAATATGAGTTGGTGTGTGGTTGTCTTTAACCCAGCAGTAATATGTTTATATGAGTTGGTGTGTGGTAGTCTTTAACCCAGCAGCAATATGTTTAATATGAGTCAGTGTGTGGTTGTCTTTAACCCAGCAGTAATATGTTTAATATGAGTTGGTGTGTGGTAGTCTTTAACCCAGCAGTAATATGTTTAATATGAGTTGGTGTGTGGTTGCCTTTAACCCAGCAGTAATATGTTTATATGAGTTGGTGTGTGGTAGTCTTTAACCCAGCAGCAATATGTTTAATATGAGTCAGTGTGTGGTTGTCTTTAACCCAGCAGTAATATGTTTAATATGAGTTAGTGTGTGGTTGTCTTTAACCCAGCAGTAATATGTTTATATGAGTCAGTGTGTGGTAGTCTTTAACCCAACAGTAATATGTTTAATATGAGTTGGTGTGTGGTTGTCTTTAACCCAGCAGTAATATATTTAATATGAGTTGGTGTGTGGTAGTCTTTAACCCAGCACTAATATGTTTATATGAGTTGGTGTGTGGTAGTCTTTAACCCAGCATTAATATGTTTATATGAGTTGGTGTGTGGTAGTCTTTAACCCAGCAGTAATATGTTTAATATGAGTTGGTGTGTGGTAGTCTTTAACCCAGCAGTAATATGTTTATATGAGTTGGTGTGTGGTTGTCTTTACCCCAGCAGTAATATGTTTATATGAGTTGGTGTGTGGTAGTCTTTAACCCAGCATTAATATGTTTATATGAGTTGGTGTGTGGTAGTCTTTAACCCAGCAGTAATATGTTTAATATGAGTTGGTGTGTGGTAGTCTTTAACCCAGCAGTAATATGTTTATATGAGTTGGTGTGTGGTTGTCTTTACCCCAGCAGTAATATGTTTATATGAGTTGGTGTGTGGTAGTCTTTAACCCAGCAGTAATATGTTTAATATGAGTTGGTGTGTGGTTGCCTTTAACCCAGCAGTAATATGTTTATATGAGTTGGTGTGTGGTAGTCTTTAACCCAGCAGTAATATGTTTAATATGAGTTGGTGTGTGGTAGTCTTTAACCCAGCAGTAATATGTTTATATGAGTTGGAGTGTGGTTGTCTTTACCCCAGCAGTAATATGTTTATATGAGTTGGTGTGTGGTAGTCTTTAACCCAGCAGTAATATGTTTATATGAGTTGGTGTGTGGTTGTCTTTAACCCAGCACTAATATGTTTATATGACTCAGTGTGTGGTTGTCTTTAACCCAGCAGTAATATGTTTAATATGAGTTGGTGTGTGGTAGTCTTTAACCCAGCAGTAATATGTTAATATGAGTCTGTGTGTGGTTGTCTTTAACCCAGCAGTAATATGTTTATATGACTCAGTGTGTGGTTGTCTTTAACCCAGCAGTAATATGTTTAATATGAGTTGGTGTGTGGTAGTCTTTAACCCAGCAGTAATATGTTTAATATGAGTTGGTGTGTGGTAGTCTTTAACCCAGCAGTAATATGTTTATATGAGTTGGTGTGTGGTAGTCTTTAACCCAGCAGTAATATGTTTAATATGAGTCCGTGTGTGGTAGTCTTTAACCCAGCAGTAATATGTTTAATATGAGTTGGTGTGTGGTAGTCTTTAACCCAGAAGTAATATGTTTAATATGAGTTGGTGTGTGGTAGTCTTTAACCCAGCAGTAATATGTTTATATGAGTTGGTGTGTGGTAGTCTTTAACCCAGCAGCAATATGTTTAATATGAGTCAGTGTGTGGTTGTCTTTAACCCAGCAGTAATATGTTTAATATGAGTTGGTGTGTGGTAGTCTTTAACCCAGCACTAATATGTTTATATGAGTCAGTGTGTGGTTGTCTTTAACCCAGCAGTAATATGTTTAATATGAGTTGGTGTGTGGTAGTCTTTAACCCAGCAGTAATATGTTTAATATGAGTTGGTGTGTGGTTGTCTTTAACCCAGCAGTAATATGTTTAATATGAGTTGGTGTGTGGTAGTCTTTAACCCAGCAGTAATATGTTTAATATGAGTTGGTGTGTGGTAGTCTTTAACCCAGCAGTAATATGTTTAATATGAGTTGGTGTGTGGTAGTCTTTAACCCAGCACTAATATGTTTATATGAGTCAGTGTGTGGTTGTCTTTAACCCAGCAGTAATATGTTTAATATGAGTTGGTGAGTGGTAGTCTTTAACCCAGCACTAATATGTTTATATGAGTCAGTGTGTGGTTGTCTTTAACCCAGCAGTAATATGTTTAATATGAGTTGGTGTGTGGTAGTCTTTAACCCAGCAGTAATATGTTTATATGAGTTGGTGTGTGGTAGTCGCAGTAATATGTTTATATGAGTCAGTGTGTGGTAGTCTTTAACCCAGCAGTAATATGTTTAATATGAGTTGGGGTGTGGTAGTCTTTAACCCAGCAGTAATATGTTTAATATGAGTTGGTGTGTGGTTGTCTTTAACCCAGCAGTAATATGTTTAACATGAGTTGGTGTGTGGTAGTCTTTAACCCAGCAGTAATATGTTTATATGAGTCTGTGTGTGGTAGTCTTTAACCCAGCACTAATATGTTTATATGAGTCCGTGTTTGGTTGTCTTTAACCCAGCAGTAATATGTTTATATGAGTCCGTGTTTGGTAGTCTTTAACCCAGCAGTAATATGTTTATATGAGTCCGTGTTTGGTTGTCTTTAACCCAGCAGTAATATGTTTAATATGAGTCAGTGTGTTTGTTTGTGCGTGCAAACATGCCTCTATGCTCTGGGGTCAATGCAATGTAATACTGTCTGTGTGTGTGAGTGTAAGAGTGAGCGTGCGTGTTGTGTCCACTTTCATGACTGGTGTTTATGCGGGTTGATCATGCAGTGTATTGTAATGACGCAAGACTCCCTCTGTCTGCCTGAGTATGCAATGTATTGCATTTCCTCCATGTGGTGTGTGTGTGACACACTATCCCTGTGTGTATTTCAGGCGGGCTGGAAGGAGAACCATGCCACGTTTATGAGTGAACTGAAGAACCTGCAGGCGTCTGGACTGACCACTCTGGGTCACGCTCTCCGCGCGGCCTTTGACCTACTCAACCTAAACCGCCTTGTCTCCGGCATCGACAACTATGGACAGGTATACCTGACACTCACCCCTCTACACCTTTAAATATAACATACTTTAGTATAAAGTACGTCACCCAGGTCATAGAAATAGCATGTTTTTCCCCCAAAAATCCTATGGAATATAATTTTGTACAATAGCATGCAATACAGTGCATATAGATTTGAGGAATATTCAGTTTGTGTATGTATATGTGTATATCAGCCAATCAGCCAATATGAGCAGCATTAGACCATTAGGGCTAGGCTAGCGGTGAGCATCGGGAGTATGTAAATCTTCTTAGTCTTTCTCGGCAGGTAGCATAGTGGTTAGAGCGGTGGGCCAGTAACCGAAAGGTTGCTGGATCGAATATATATAGATTTTTTTTATTCTCCCTGTTAGTGTGTGTGTAAATAAGAGAACGCTAGCGGTAGGAAGCCCAGCAGCTAAGGAGTTGGACCTGTAGCCGAAAGGTGTCCGGTTCGATTCCCGGGCCGGGCACTAGAAAAAGGGCGGAATTAATCTGGCAACTTGAGGGCTACTCTGGGTTCACACCCTCAAGACATTCCTCTATTGTTGGGCCCTTGAGCAAGGCCCTTAACCCCACAACCCTGTACTCGTCTCAACTGTCTGTCTGGTGTCTGGTGTCTGGTGGTGAGGGGCTGAGAACACAACACAAGACAATATTTAGTGGTTCTCTGGAACATCTGGACAATAAAGTGGTATTGTATATCACAGGAGGTTGGTGGCACCTTAATTGGGGAGGACGGGTTTGTGGTAATGACTGGAGCGGAATTCGTGGAATGGTATCAAATACATCAAACACATAGTTTTCATGTGTTTGATGCCATTCCATTGGCTCCATTCCAGCCATTAGTATGAGCTGTCCTCCCCTCAGCAGCCTCCACTGCTGTATATAGTCCAGGGAAGGAGCCTCTGTCCTCACAGAGAACCAGAGTCCCAGAGTACCACAAAGACAATCATCTCTCAGCCTGACCAACAGCAAACAGTTTTTTAACCCATGAACTTCCCTGTCTACCCTCAGGGCCGTAACCCGTTCTTTCTGGAGCCGTCGGTGATCATCACCATCACGGATGGGAACAAGCTGACTCACACCTCTGGGGTGCCGGATGAGGTGAGCGAGGACACTGGCCAGTCCTCTGACTGGTTAACTAGAAGTCAGAGGCCGTGTTCATAAAGTGTCTCAAAGTAAAAGTGCTGATCTAAGATCAGGTCCCCCTGTCCATGTAATCTTATTAAGGAAAAACTGATCCTAATTTAGCACTTCTACTCTGAGAAGCTTGATACATATGGCCCCAGCTTTAAAAGCAGTGGACTGTGGTCCTAGCTAGGTCTAATGAAGAAGGAACAGTTTCACTCTCTAGCCAGTAGAGTTCTACTATGGTCCTGGCTAGTAAGTGAGGCTGTTAAAGAGAGCCCACATTTGAAGCAGGCAGAGAATTCCAGGACATATGATTCTTCATGAGCTGCATGTTATTCAGATGACTCACATTGTCTCAGTCATTATTACACTATATAAGAAGAATACAACTCACCTGGGCCCAATTAAGAGTCCAGTAACAAGACAAATTAAATGCTAATCCAATTTTCACATCTTCCCCACCTCTACATTTTAGTCATTTAGCAGACGCTCTTATCCAGAGCGACTTACTGGAGCAATTAGGGTTAAGTGCCTTGCTCAAGGGCACATTTAATTTTTTTTTTTGCCTACTGTAGTCAGCTCAGGGATTTGAACCAGCAACCTTTCTGTTACTGGCCCAATGCTCATAACTGCTAGGCTAATTGCTGCCCACCTCTACCACGCAACTCCCCCTCCTTTGTGCTCCTCTCTCCCTGTCTCCAGCTCCACCTGCCCCTGACCTCTCCACTGCCAGGCAGTGAGCTGACTAAGGAGCCATTCCGGTGGGACCAGCGTCTCTTCGCCCTGGTGCTGCGTCTCCCTGGGGCAGCCACGCCCGACAGCGAGCAGCTGGGCAGCGTCCCCACTGACGAGTCTGCTATCACCCAGATGTGTGAGGTCACTGGAGGTAGGATGCCCCCCATAGAAATAGTTAAAGTCCTGCTTTTACTTCCTGCCCTACTCCTATGGGTACACTGACAAATGTCTGCCAATTCACCCATTATGGCATCGTTGACTTCAATAGAGACGCCCATTCTACTCATTGGCTCTGGGGTGGGACTGTGTCTGTTGTGATGTCAAAATGTTTAATGTATAAAAACACAGACACAAGGTCACAGTCTATATATGCTCTCAACAATTGAATGGGTCAACCAACATTTGGGCACAGAGTGCCTTCTTCAGGGTCCAGGCTATGTATCATTTAACATTTGCAATGTTTCCAGAGACTGTAAATTACATCTGCAACTATCTATGTATTGTCAATACTTTCTGAAAGATATAGAGTACCAGTCAAAAGTTTGGGACACACCTACTCATTCCAGGGTTTTTCTTTATTTTTACTATTTTCTACATTGTAGAATAATAGTGAAGACATCAAAACTATGAAATAACACACATGGAATCAGTAACCAAAAAGTGTTAAACAAAGTAGCCACCCTTTGCTTTGATGACAGCTTTGCACACTCTTGGCATTCTCTCAACCAGCTTCATGAGGTAGTCACCTGGAATGTATTTCAATTAACAGGTGTGCCTTGTTAAAAGTGAATTTGTGGAATTTCTTTAATTCTTAATGCGTTTGAGCCAGTCAGTTGTGTTGTGACAAGGTAGGGTTGGTATACAGAATATAGCCCTATTTGGTAAAAGACCAAGTCCATATTATGGCAAGAACAGCTCAAATAAGCAAAGGGAAACAACAGTCCATCATTACTTTAAGACATGAAGGTTAGTCAATCCGGAAAATGTAAAGAACTTTGAAAGTTTCTTCAAGTGCAGTCGCAAAAACCCTCAAGCGCTATGATGAAACTGGCTCTCATGAGGACCGCCACAGGAAAAGAAGACCCAGAGTTACCTCTGCTGTTGATGATAAGTTCATTAGAGTTACCAGCCTCAGAAATTGCAGCCCAAATAAATGCTTCACAGAGTTCAAGTAACAGACACATCTCAACATCAACTGTTCAGAGGAGACTGTGTGAATCAGGCCATCATGGTTGAATTGCTGCAAAGAAACCACTACTAAAGGACACCAATAAGAAGAAGAGATTTGCTTGGGCCAAGAAACACGAGCAATGGACATTAGACCAGTGGAAATCTGTCCTTTGGTCTGATGCGTCCAAATTTGAGATTTTTGGTTCCGACCTCCGTGTCTTTGTGAGACTCAAGAGTAGGTGAACGGATGATCTCCGCATGTGTGGTTCCCACCGTGAAGCATGGAGGAGGAGGTGTGATGGCGTGGGGGTGCTTTGCTGGTGACACTGTTTGTGATTTATTTAGATTTCAAGGCACACTTAACCAGCATGGCTACCACAGCATTCTGCAGCGATGCACCATCCCATCTGGTTTGGGCTTAGTGGGACAATCTTTTGTTTTTCAACAGGACAATGACCCAACACACCTCCAGGCTGTGTAAGGGCTATTTGACCAAGAAGGAGAGTAATGGAGTGCTGCATCAGATGACCTGGCCTCCGCAATCACCCGACCACAACCCAAATGAGATGGTTTGGGATGAGTTGGACCACAGAGTGAAGGAAAAGCAGCCAACAAGTGCTCAGCGTATGTGGGAACTCCTTCAAGACTGTTGGAAAAGTATTCCAGGTGAAGCTGGTTGAGAGAATGCCAAGAGTGTGCAAAGCTGTCATCAAGGCAAAGGGTGTCTATTTTGAAGAATCTAAAATATACTTTGATTTGTTAAGCACTTTTTTGGTTACTACATAATTCCATATGTGTAATTTCATAGTTTTGATGTCTTCACTATTATTCTACAATGTAGAAAATAGTAAAAATAAAGAAAAACCCTTGAATGACTAGGTGGGTCGAAATGTTTTACTGAGAGTGTACATGCACAATAACACTAATGCCGGGACGATACCAGTATTACCATACTCATTAGTATCATGGCAAGGAAACAAAACACAAAGTGGATTTAACCTCTTTAGGAAAACAGCCCTAATGTTGGAAACAAACATCGTTATGTTGTCATCTAGAGTCACCCAATAATTTACATACAGACGGTTTTTAAAGGACAGAATAACTTCTTCTTGTTTTAATTTTTGTAATGGAAAAGATATTGCAATACTGGTATTGTCATAGCCCTTAATAACAGGTCTTCTCCATCCCTCTGTCTTTGTTCTTCATCCCTCCCACTCTTTCTTTCTCCAGGACGGTCATACTGTGTTCGGACTCAGAGGATGCTGAACCAGTGTCTGGACTCTCTGGTCCAGAAGGTTCTGAGTGGTGTCGTCATTAACTTTGAAAAGACAGGGCCAGATCCGCCTCTGGTAGGCGAAGGTATGTCCTAACAGGAATGTGCTCTAACTTCTTGTGTATGACTATGCGTGTCACTGATGAAGTGTCCTCTGATGGTCTCAAGGTGACTCTCTCTGACAGCGCTTGACTGATGTGTTCCGAACAGCTGCTTCGTGCATGTGGCTGTTCTTCTGTTTGTGTTCGGTTGAGAAATGGATACCTCATGTTGTTGTTGTTTGGTTCTACAGATGGTATGGTTGACCCGAGCCGGCCCGTGTTGTCCTTCAGCCCACAGCCCTGGCACAGCTGCCACAAGCTCATCTACGTGCGTCCCAACCCCAAGACAGGGGTGCCTGTAGGCCACTGGCCCATCCCCGAGTCCTTCTGGCCGGACCAGAACTCCCCCGCTCTGGTGAGAGGATGCCATTAACCCCACAGTTACTGATGCAGTAACACTAACGCAAGCTCAATTGTCTCTACATTTTGAAATACTAAGATATTGTTTGTGTGATTATTAAGCAATCAGTTAGTGGGTCAAGTGAAAGAGGATGTTAAGCATTATGCTCCTCTTAAATCCAGTACTTGGTGTTAAACGTGGCTCTGCACTGTTGCCCCCTGGGACCTGTAGTTGTCCTGGCCTCTGGGACCTGTAGTTGTCCTGGCCCTCTGGGACCTATAGTTGTCCTGGCCCTCTGGGACCTGTAGTCCTGGCCCCCTGGGACCTGTAGTTGTCCTGGCCTCTGGGACCTGTAGTCCTGGCCTCTGAGACCCGTAGTTGTCCTGGCCCTCTGGGACCTGCAGTCCTGGCCTCTGAGACCTGAAGTTGTCCTGGTCCTCTGGGACCTGTAGTCCTGGCCTCTGAGACCTGAAGTTGTCCTGATCCTCTGACCTGTAGTCCTGGCCTCTGAGACCTGAAGTTGTCCTGGTCCTCTGGGACCTGTAGTCCTGGCCTCTGAGACCTGAAGTTGTCCTGGTCCTCTGGGACCTGTAGTCCTGGTCCTCTGAGACCTGAAGTTGTCCTGGTCCTCTGAGACCTGTAGTCCTGGCCTCTGAGACCTGAAGTTGTCCTGGCCTCTGAGACCTGTAGTTGTCCTGGTCCTCTGGGACCTGTAGTCCTGGTCCTCTGGGACCTGTAGTTGTCCTGGTCCTCTGGGACCTGTAGTCCTGGTCCTCTGAGACCTGAAGTTGTCCTGGTCCTCTGAGACCTGTAGTCCTGGCCTCTGAGACCTGAAGTTGTCCTGGCCTCTGAGACCTGTAGTTGTCCTGGTCCTCTGGGACCTGTAGTTGTCCTGCTCCTCTGGGACCTGTAGTTGTCCTGGTCCTCTGGGACCTGTAGTCCTGGTTTCTGAGACCTGTAGTTGTCCTGGCCCTTGGCATCCTGTGAATGATTGCTCCTCACTGTGTCTTTATTGCCAAGAACTGGGGGTGAAGTTTGCCTAGGACTCTCTCTCTCTGTTTTTCTTTCTCTCTGTATATTGACTATCTTTAGTGTTACTGGGGCAGTGCCAAGGACAGAGGGTCATGGTGGATGCTGACTGACTAAAGTCTGCCAGCTCCATCCTACTGTTTAATGTTCTGTCTCTACTCTCTTTTCAACCCCCACTTCCACACACACACACACAGTAGTTCCTGTGGTGTCGGCATGGCATTGGTATAGTTTCAGGATGTTTATTTCTCCTCAACAAAGACAACATTGTATGAAATGTTCTCTGTCATTCTCTCCCTTTGCCCACCACTAGCCTCCTCGCTCTGCCCACCCCATGGTGCGTTTCACCTGTGTGGACTGTGAGCCCATGGTGATTGACAAGCTGCCCTTTGACAAGTACGAACTGGAGCCCTCGCCACTCACCCAGTACATCCTGGAGAGGAAGTCTCCACACATGTGCTGGCAGGTATGAGAAATGCTCCCACACACAACCTCAAGGAGTTATGGTGTTTGTATTTCTAGTGATGCTGTGGGATGTTGTTTGTGCTGAGCCCTCTCTCTCTCTCTCTCTCTCTCTCTCTCTCTCTCTCTCTCTCTCTCTCTATGTCTCTCTCTATTTATTTCTCTGTTTCTCTGTTTCTCTCTCTCTCTCTCTCTCTCTCTCTCTCTCTCTCTCTCTCTCACTCTCACTCTCTTTCTCTGTTTCTCTCTGTCTTTCGCCCCCCCTCTCTCCCTCTCTCTCTTTCTCATGCTCTCTCTTTCTCTGTTTCTCTCTGTCTCTCGCTCTCCTCTCTCTCTGTCTCTCTATGTCTCTCTCTCTTTCTCTACCCTTCTCACTTCCCCCACTCTGTCTCTCTCTCTCTCTCGCTCCCCTTCTCTCTCTCTCTGTCTCTTTCCCTGCAGGTCTTTGTGAACAGTAGTGGAAAGCACAGTGACCTAGCCCAGCCCTTTGGCTACCTGAAGGCCAGCACCACTCTCACCTGTGTCAACCTCTTCGTCATGCCTTACAACTACCCAGTTGTTTTGCCACTCCTTGGTAAGTGAGATTGGGGATGTCGTCTATGCTGAAGCTGTAACAGTATACCGCCATACATTAGTGACATTTGTGGGGTGTTTCTGTTACATGTATTTGAAATAGGTATTTAATTTACTTTTGAGTATTTTGTCATTTGTGTTTGGAAGGCCTGAGTACCTGACTAAAATCACCATGTATTTGGAAGGCTTGAGTACCTAATTAAAATCCCCATGTATTTGGAAGGCCTGAGAACCGGACTAAAATCCCCATGTATTTGGAAGGCCTGAGAACCTGACTAAAATCCCCATGTATTTGGAAGGCCTGAGTACCTGACTAAAATCCCCATGTATTTGGAAGGCCTGAGTACCTGACTAAAATCCCCATGTATTTGGAAGGCCTGAGTACCTGACTAAAATCCCCATGTATTTGGAAGGCTTGAGTACCTGACTAAAATCCCCATGTATTTGGAAGGCCTGAGAACCTGACTAAAATCCCCATGTATTTGGAAGGCCTGAGAACCTGACTAAAATCCCCATGTATTTGGAAGGCCTGAGTACCTGACTAAAATCACAATGTATTTGTAAGAACATACTTTGGATAATGGTATTTTGTATTTTCAAAATATATTATAACGCTTCAGGATTTTGATGCCCCGTATCACCCCAAATTTGCTGCATTGGTTTAAGAAATGTTATGTCACTATCGTGTGGTCTTGAGAGTTGTTGGTGGAGGAGGGGCCCGAGAGAACGTTGAAGCAAAGGGATACACTTCCAGAGCGAGGATAATGCCGTGAATATGGTCCCAAAGGTGGAAGTTAACTCTTGTTTTATGTTTTTGCCATACTGTCACTACACTCTCTGTCATTTGGGAAGTGAGTCCTGTACCTCAACTTTATTTCAAACCCCTTTATGCCTCCATCTGCACCTCTGATTATCTCATTTCTGACACCAATGCAGTGTATGTTGAGTAATAGGGGCCACAAAGCTCTGAAGACTAACAATATATGAACTGGGCTATTGGTACTGTTCATAGCGTGTTAGCCGAAGGTCACGGTTGTTTTATGACTTATTTAAGGCTGCTACGTGCAAATGAATGTATTTCAATTAAATAAATAAGAAATACCCAGTTTTGTGTAGATTATTTTGATGCATTGGTCTTTCGGGTATTTTGTAACAAGATACTTTCTGATTTCCCATATCTGGGTGTTCTTGGATGATTATGCTTCTCTCAGGTCTTTTTCCTCTTCCCAACCCCCAACCCTGCTGTCTTCACAGATGACCTGTTTAAAGTGCACAAACTGAAGCCAAACCTAAAGTGGCGGCAGGCCTTTGAGATCTACCTGAAGACCATGCCTCCTTACTTTCTCTTGGTAATGAACTGTTCTTGGTCAATGTCATATATATATATTTGTATCCATGTGTGCTATATGTATTTCACGTTTGTTTGATGGTGATGCACTTTCTCTATGGGCTCCCTCTGTGTTTCCATACAGCCATTGAAGAAGGCACTGAGAATGATGGGAGCGCCCAACCTCATCTCTGACAACATGGACTGTGGCCTCAGCTACAGTGTCATCTCCTACCTAAAGAAGCTTAGCCAGCAGGTGGGGCTTCCCTTCACCTGGGCAGCATCCCAAATGGCACCGTGTTCTCTATGTAGTGCACTACTTTGACCAGGGCCCAAATTAGGACACTATATAGGGAATAGGGTGCCATTTGGGACGCACCCCTAGACTTATTATATATCTATAGCTTTCAAAGTTTGTACAATGTGATATGTGTTACTTACAAGGGTCACTTATGTAGATCTGAATACACTTTAGGAGTACACCCAGCTGGTGTGAATTAGTGAATAAAGAACCTGTCTTCTTCTCTTTCTCTGTCTGCAGGCAAAGATGGAGTCGGATCGCCTGATTGTGTCTGTAGGGAAGAAGGCTCCCCAAGAGACCGGGATAAAGGTGAAGAACCACTCCAACACCCTGTCCCTGGCCCACCGCAAAGACTTCAAGCAGCTGCTGCAGGGTATCACCGGAGAGATGTCCCTCCGCCTAGCAGACATCAACTTCAAGGAGTTTGCCGGCTTTCAGATTGCGCTGCTCAACAAGGTACAGAACCGGCAGGGTGAAAGTCTGAGATGCCTGAGAGGCTAACTGTATCCCAAATGGCACCCTATGCCATATATAGTGCACAACTTTTGACCATATCCCAGGGAATAGGGTTCCATTTGGGACACAGGCGATGTTCCTAGATTGAAGTGGCAGACAGGATTTCTGTATCTCACTACTTCCGATCTCCTCAGGATCTAAAGCCTCAGGCGTATCGGAACGCCTATGACATCCCCAGGCGGAACCTTCTGGATCAGCTGACACGGATGCGCTCCAACCTTCTGAGGACTACTCAGAAACTCATCAGAGGACAAGATGAAGGTAGGCAGGCTAACCCCCTAGAGTCGGTTGATGCACCGGTGCATAACAAAAAAATCCCCATCAAAATCCGTCAGTTTAAGCTAGAGATATCTGTTTTTTTGCATTGGATGCTTTTCAATCCACCGCGTCTGCCCGCCAGTGTTGCACTTCTGCATCTGCGGTGAAAGGTGACAGAGCTAGAGCGGTGTTTGTCAGACCATGAGACATCCCGAAAATTGGTCTTTTCACGTAGACGTCTGTAGCGTCCGAATTGTTTGCCTACAAACTTTTAGTCTACGGCCCCCACCAAGTGTCAGGAGACTTGTCGGTACCGACGATGTGCCACCTTCTGTTTGGTAGCGTTCGAACCATTTTGGCTACAAACCCCATTGTGGAAAGGGGAGATTCTCACAAACATGATGGTGTTCTCCGTTTTTGCTCTATGACCCCAACAAGTGTCACGGGACATAACCGGTACCGTTTAAAAAAAAAGAAATGGAAGTATGAAGGTATTTTTGTTCCTACCCAAAAAAAGGGGTTAAATATGTGTAAAAAATATATATATCTCCTAGATTTAGGACAGACACTTCAAAACCTTGTTTCTTCTGATTTATGTTTTGACTGTCTTTTTGAAATGAATGAATATGTTATTCAACGTGTTTCTCTGGGCTATAGTAGTGAAGGCCAACATCTATATTTTATCAAAACATTGTTTTATATTATTATTTATATTTAAAGAGGTCCTAAAATTCAAAATCAAACAGCTAAATGATCCATAGTAAAATCCCATATGTCAGCTTAGTGCCCCCCCTCCCCCAACGGCTTAGAATCTAAAGAATGAATCATCAGTTAGATTATTCTTGTCAATCTATTGACTACAGTATGAAAAGATTATGTAAGAAGTGGAAAAATGTCACATGAACTGTTGATACTAGCCATCCTAAGAATGCATTTATATGGTAATGAATACAACAGTGGGCTTTTATGCTGATTGAAATGAAATGAATTTGTTTTGACATTGACTATGTGCTGGTTGTTAGACTACCTTCACAGTATACCCATGGTTCAGATGGGCAACTATCAGGAGTATCTAAAGATGATGCCGTCTCCTCTGAGAGAGATTGACCCTGACCAACCCAAACGCCTGCACACCTTTGGCAACCCATTCAAACAGGACAAGAAGGTACAAACATACACACACATGGCAGTGATCAGCAAAAACAACAGTGATAATAGTATGACATCATTATTATTGTTTGCAAGTCTTTTACCTACAACCACTTGGTTTCTTTGTTTTTGATCCCAGGGGATGATGATTGATGAGGCAGATGAGTTTGTAACAGGTCCCCAAAGCAAGAAGAGAGGCGTTACGGGGGACCCCAACTCGGGGGCTGCTCTGAAGAGAAGGCGGAGCATGTCCCCTTTATTGCGTCGGCCCCAGACTCCACCAGTCATCACCAACCATGTAGTGGGGAAGGGGTCCAATGGGAACGGGGCCCAGGGCCAGCCTGGCATCATCAAGCCCATCCCACTGCACAAAGGTAGGGGTGAGTTGCTGAGGCTTCGGACCTGACTGTCTCTGACGCCGACTGACTAGATCCCTCCGAGACCATCAACACTTCCTCTTCTCTCCATACCATCTGAATTGCTTCAACTCCCAGAGAAATTACCTTCCATCCTGACTGACACTTAAACATTTGTTTTTGTTTAAAATTATTTTTTGAATGATATGTTGTATGCTCATGGATTTCAGTTTGTATTGATTGCTATATGAGTGTAATAAAACTGGACACATACAGTATGGAAATGGAAGATCTCAGTCTACTGAAAGTGTTAGGTGGTGGTCAGAAAATGACATGCAGATATAAAACTTTAACCTCAATATAAAATGGATCTTCATTTAAAACAGTTTCCTTGTTGTTGGTGTTCATCATCTTGATAATGTCATGAAATGTGCTCTTCTGCCCCCCACAGGAGCAGAGGGGAACAGCGTGCTGGGCACAGAGAGTAACGGGGAGGGGGGTGTAGGGCCTGAATCAGGGGACGGCTGGCCTGGAGTGGTGGTGGACGGTGTGGGAGGGGGCACAAATGCACTCATCCTGGAGGAGAGAGAGAGGGAGAGGGCTGGGATGTGTGCGGGGGACAGTGGGGAGGACAGTGGCGTGGAGGAGGACAGGTTAGGGGAAGGCGGCCTGGATGAGCAGCCCCCCTCAGAGAGACAGCAGCAAAGTTGTGAGGGGGACCAGGAGGGAGAGCTGGAAGGAGATGAAAATGGAGCAGACCAAGCTGAGCCCGAGGCGGTCACCATAGCCCCACTAGATGGCAGCAATGCTGAGCTGCGCACACGGGTCATCAAGGAGGTCCGCAAACCTGGCCGCAGTGAGTAGTGATAGAGATACTACTGTCCCAACACTGTCGTGTGCAGTGCATTTCTATCCAGATCACACTTAGAAGAGTACTGAGTAGTGATACACATACTACTTAGAAGAGTACTGAGTAGTGATACACATACTACTTAGAAGAGTACTGAGTTGTCATACACATACTACTTAGAAGAGTACTGAGTAGTGATACACATACTACTTAGAAGAGTACTGAGTAGTGATACACATACTACTTAGAAAAGTACTGAGTAGTGATACACATACTACTTAGAAGAGTACTGAGTCGTGATACACATACTACTTAGAAGAGTACTGAGTAGTGATACACATACTACTTAGAAAAGTACTGAGTAGTGATACACATACTACTTAGAAGAGTACTGAGTCGTGATACACATACTACTTAGAAGAGTACTGAGTCGTGATACACATACTACTTAGAAGAGTACTGAGTAGTGATACACATACTACTTAGAAGAGTACTAAGTCGTGATACACATACTACTTAGAAGAGTACTGAGTCGTGATACACATACTACTTAGAAGAGTACTGAGTTGTGATACACATACTACTTAGAAGAGTACTGAGTAGTGATACACATACTACTTATAAGAGTACTGAGTTGTCATACACATACTACTTAGAAGAGTACTGAGTAGTGATACACATACTACTTAGAAGAGTACTGAGTAGTGATACACATACTACTTAGAAAAGTACTGAGTAGTGATACACATACTACTTAGAAGAGTACTGAGTCGTGATACACATACTACTTAGAAGAGTACTAAGTCGTGATACACATAGTACTTAGAAGAGTACTGAGTTGTGATACACATACTACTTCAAATCAAATAAAAACCAATTTTATTTGTCACATACACATGGTTAGCAGATGTTAATGCGAGTGTAGCGAAATGCTTGTGCTTCTAGTTCCGACCATGCAGTAGTATCTAACAAGTAATCTAACAAATTCACAACAACTACCTTATACACACAAGAGTAAAGGAATGAATACGAGTATGTACATATAAATATATGGATGAGCGATGGCTGATCGGCGTAGGCAAGATGCAGTAGATAGTGCAGTACAGCATATACATATGAGATGAGTAATGTAGGATATGTAAACATTATATAAATGCATCGTTTAAAGTGGCTAGTGGTACATTTATTTCATCCAATTATAATTATTAAAGTGGCTAGAGATTTGAGTCGATGGCCGAACGGCATAGGCAAGATTCAGTAGATGGTTTAGAGTACAGTGTATACATTTGATATGAGTAATGTCGGATATGTAAACATTATATACATTATATACAGACGAGTACTGAGTCGTGATACACATACTACTTAGACGAGTACTGAGTCGTGATACACATACTACTTAGAAGAGTACTGAGTCGTGATACACATACTACTTAGAAGAGTACTGAGTTGTGATACACATACTACTTAGAAGAGTACTGAGTAGTGATACACATACTACTTAGAAGAGTACTGAGTCGTGATACACATACTACTTAGAAGAGTACTGAGTCGTGATACACATACTACTTAGAAGAGTACTAAGTCGTGATACACATACTACTTAGAAGAGTACTGAGTTGTGATACACATACTACTTAGAAGAGTACTGAGTTGTGATACACATACTACTTAGAAGAGTACTGAGTTGTGATACACATACTACTTAGAAAAGTACTGAGTAGTGATACACATACTACTTAGAAGAGTACTGAGTTGTGATACACATACTACTTAGAAGAGTACTGAGTAGTGATACACATACTACTTAGAAGAGTACTGAGTTGTCATACACATACTACTTAGAAGAGTACTGAGTAGTGATACACATACTACTTAGAAGAGTACTGAGTAGTGATACACATAGTACTTAGAAGAGTACTGAGTTGTGATACACATACTACTTCAAATAAAATAAAATAAAATTTTATTTGTCACATACACATGGTTAGCAGATGTTAATGCGAGTGTAGCGAAATGCTTGTGCTTCTAGTTCCGACCATGCAGTAGTATCTAACAAGTAATCTAACAAATTCACAACAACTACCTTATACACACAAGAGTAAAGGAATGAATACGAGTATGTACATATAAATATATGGATGAGCGATGGCTGATCGGGCGAGGCAAGATGCAGTAGATGGTGCAGTACAGCATATACCTATGAGATGAGTAATGTAGGATATGTAAACATTATATAAATGCATCGTTTAAAGTGGCTAGTGGTACATTTATTTCATCCAATTATAATTATTAAAGTGGCTAGAGATTTGAGTCGATGGCCGAACGGCATAGGCAAGATTCAGTAGATGGTTTAGAGTACAGTGTATACATTTGATATGAGTAATGTCGGATATGTAAACATTATATATATTATATACAGACGAGTACTGAGTCGTGATACACATACTACTTAGACGAGTACTGAGTCGTGATACACATACTACTTAGAAGAGTACTGAGTCGTGATACATATACTACTTAGAAGAGTACTGAGTAGTGATACACATACTACTTAGAAGAGTACTGAGTCGTGATACACATACTACTTAGAAGAGTACTAAGTCGTGATACACATACTACTTAGAAGAGTACTGAGTTGTGATACACATACTACTTAGAAGAGTACTGAGTTGTGATACACATACTACTTAGAAAGGTACTGAGTAGTGATACACATACTACTTAGAAGAGTACTGAGTTGTCATACACATACTACTTAGAAGAGTACTGAGTAGTGATACACATACTACTTAGAAGAGTACTGAGTAGTGATACACATACTACTTAGAAGAGTACTGAGTCGTGATACACATACTACTTAGAAGAGTACTGAGTCGTGATACACATACTACTTAGAAGAGTACTGAGTCGTGATACACATACTACTTAGAAGAGTACTGAGTCGTGATACACATACTACTTAGAAGAGTACTAAGTCGTGATACACATACTACTTAGAAGAGTACTGAGTTGTGATACACATACTACTTCAAATCAAATAAAAACCTATTTTATTTGTCACATACACATGGTTAGCAGATGTTAATGCGAGTGTAGCGAAATGCTTGTGCTTCTAGTTCCGACCATGCAGTAGTATCTAACAAGTAATCTAACAAATTCACAACAACTACCTTATACACACAAGAGTAAAGGAATGAATACGAGTATGTACATATAAATATATGGATGAGCGATGGCTGATCGGCGTAGGCAAGATGCAGTAGATGGTACGGAGTACAGCATATACATATGAGATGAGTAATGTAGGATATGTAAACATTATATAAATGCATCGTTTAAAGTGGCTAGTGGTACATTTATTTCATCCAATTATAATTATTAAAGTGGCTAGAGATTTGAGTCGATGGCCGAACGGCATAGGCAAGATTCAGTAGATGGTTTAGAGTACAGTGTATCCATTTGATATGAGTAATGTCGGATATGTAAACATTATATATATTATATACAGACGAGTACTGAATCGTGATACACATACTACTTAGACGAGTACTGAGTCGTGATACACATACTACTTAGAAGAGTACTGAGTCGTGATACACATACTACTTAGAAGAGTACTGAGTAGTGATACACATACTACTTAGAAGAGTACTGAGTTGTGATACACATACTACTTAGAAGAGTACTGAGTCGTGATACACATACTACTTAGAAGAGTACTGAGTCGTGATACACATAATACTTAGAAGAGTACTGAGTCGTGTCCCAAACGGCACCCTATTCCTTTTATAGTGTAGGGCTCTGGACAAAACTAGAGAAGTCCCTTATCTTCCATCTGCCGGACCACGTCCACTGACCCCCGACTGTGCCTGTGCTTGTTCCCAGACTATGACACCATATTCAGGCTGCTGGAGGAGGTGAAGGGGTCTGTGACGGTCCAGAGGTACTTCATCCATCACGCGATCAAGGAGGCTGCCAGGTGAGACCCACTGTCTGTCTGTCTGTCCACACCAGACTACCCACAGTACAGACTGAGAACAATGAAAACAACACAGTGTAACTAAGCTCCACTGTGTAGGAGAGCATTGCTGTATTCTTGTTTTCATCATTCATTAATTATATTAATTTTCAGCAAGGGTGGTTACATCGGTCGGTGTGTAATTTGGAAATTAAAAATGCTAGTGTCCAACTTAAGATAAGGAAACTGTTCTTAATTTAAAAGTATTGTACTTCTTAATTTGAAAGCATAGTAACCTACTTACTTCACTGCTGTTACCCATTTAGAGCTCTAACTGATTCCTCCCCAGGTTTAGTGCTGTCAGTACACTGCACACTGCAGCCATAAATTGTGGGCCATAAGTACATTGCAGTCATTATTCTGCTTCCTCAAAGCAGTCGTTGCATCCGGTCGTATAACACCTCCTCTGTTTCCTTGCATTTTTCCTCTGTTCTTATTTCTTCCCATCCCTCTTTCCCCCCTATCTCTTTCTCTCTCGTTCTCTCTCTCTCTTTTTTCTCCTCCCAGGTTTAAGAAGCGGGTGCTGATCCAGCAGTTGGAGACAGCTCTGGAGTTGATTGAGGAGAAGGAGCTGCAGCTCCCTGCTGTCCGCCTCAACAACGACCATGGTAGATAGTGAAGAAGTGGCCTGCAGGGGTCCCTGCTCAGAAACACAAAGATATGTACAGGAACAGGGTACTCTCCTTCACAAGACATGACTTACACATGGTCCAACAACACACCATAGGATGGAAAGTTGGGTGTTGAATGGAGAGAAAGAAGCAGGCAGTAGAGGAGAAGACAGAGGGCTGAGGTCCCTCCCTATTTATGTGCTGTGACATTGTGCCTCAACAGCACTCACACATGGAGATGGAAGGGTTAGGGGTTATAATTCGGGAGGGAGGAGGAGGGTAGGGCCAGAGCCAGACCAATGTGGGGATGAGTTAAGAGACTCTGGATGTAATCCACTCCATTAGTGACTGATGCCATTGCTGACCATATGGCCAATTCAGTCTGTCCACAGACATTGATTCATTCACACATACACACACACCATAGACTTAGATAGACATCGCATCATTGTATCTGTCTCTTTATGCCGCCTGTGAGAGCATGGGCAGTGCCATTGAGGCCATCTCCATTTTGAAGTAGTCCATTTTCTTATTATACTACTTCTATGAGTTGGTAAACAAACTGAAAGGGCGCATAGTGTCATCTAGAGTGTGTTGTTTGAACAGGTATAAAGCCAAGGTTTTGCTCACAAGTATAATTATTTGGCTTGTCCCTTCATGTGATCCTTCCTTAACCCATAGGAAGTCCCACCCAATTGACTACTTCAAAATGGTGAAAGTCCTTAATGGCGCTGCCTTGCTCAAACTGGCTTTTGGGCACTAGTTCTCTATCTATCTCTATGACACACACCTTTTGAATCAGGTCTTGCACACACTGTAGTGCAGTTCTGATTAGTCATTATAGGACAGGAAGGATTTTTCATGTGAGGCATGTAATAATCAAACTCTTATTACAGCAATTTGACATGTAGTGTAATTACTAGTAATACTGGTAATGACTATTGACAATACAGCTGTAGGACAACTGTGCTCACATTACAGTTCAGAGCAATAAGGATATCTGCCAACTGATCAGAAGGTTTAACATTAGCCTATTTATGTTTGGCCTAAAAATATACATTTGATGTAAGAAACACACTGTGTACTGACTACATAGGCGTTGTGGCTCACATGAGAAATGTGATCTACCTCAAGTCTTCTAGGTGTTGGAGTGCTGTAGGCATTTTGTGTTGCATGGGCCTGCAGGACAATAATACCATGTTAAGTCACATACTGACCTAAGATGCCCTCCATGGATCAACTGTCCCAGCATGGGAGCTGTCCTCAAAGCAATAGCACACTTCATGTAGGTTATGTTCAGTAACATGTGGACTTGGTTCAGTAAAACATTGGTGCAGTCACTGAGAGGACGCCAGCTGTTGGGGTCCATCTTGAGGGTCTGGACTGGAGCCTGGCCTGCTGTCTCCGCTCTCTCCCTGCCTTCTCCTCTGCACTCTAGTGCACTATATACGGAATAGGGTGCCATTTGGGAAGCACACTGAGTGTCACAGTCTCCCTATTGATTCTCCCCTGGAAGAACTGTGTGGTCAACCAAAATCTCTGCTCCCCGTTCGTCGGTCACCTTTTCCTGGACTAGCACAGCTGGGGAACAACCAACCTTCTGTATTTCAGAGAACAAACACAAGCTACCCATTTCTCTTTTGTCTTCCCCCCCAAAGTTTCTTTTTAAAATGAAAGATTGTATTTTATTGTTCATAAATCTAAACTATTTTTGGATGGTGTTCGTACCAGAACATAAAAAAAAGAATATTTTGAAAGTAAAAGTTGTATAAAGGCCATTTTGTTAACTGTTATATATAAAATTGAAAATGTACAATTCTTTTTTAAATAAACAAAAAATAAAAGAAACAAATTACAAAATGTACTATGAAGTGTATTATTAAATATGCTGTGCACTTAGTAAGTGAAATTGTGTCATGTCCAATTGCTTGTTGAAAATGTCAAATAAGATAACAGTCTAACTGTAGTGCCATTTGGGACATGCATGTATTACAGCCTTGACTGAGAGCCCTGAAGTATCAATCTGTAACCTAACTACTGCATCCTGACCCACAGATATACACTACATGACCAAATGTATGTGGACACCTGCTCGTCAAACATCTCATTCCATAATCATATGGAGTTGGTCCCCCCTTTCCTGCTAGAACAGCCTCCACTATTCTGGGAAGGCTTTCCACTAGATGTTGGAACATTACTGTGGGGACTTGCTTCCATTCAGCCACAAGAGCATTAGTGAGGTCAGGCACTGATGTTGGCCGATTAAGCCTGGCTCGCTGTCGGCGTTCCAATTCATCCCAAAAGTGTTCGATGGAGTTGAGGTCAGGGCTCTGTGCAGGCCAGTCAAGTTCTTCCACACCAATCTCAACAAACCATTTCTGTATGGACCTTGCTTTGTGCACAGTGGCATTGTCATGCTGAAACAGGAAATGGCCTTCCCCAAACTGTTGCCACAAAGTTGGAAACACAGAATCGCCTAGAATTTCATTGTATGCTGTAGTGTTAGGATTTCTCTTCACTGGAACTAAGGGGCCTTGCCCGAACCATGAAAAACAGCCCCAGACCATTATTCCTCCTCCACCAAACTTTACAGTTGGCACTATGCATTGGGTAAGGTAGCGGTCTTCTAGCATCCGCCAAACCTAGATTTGTCCGTTGGACTGCCAGATGGTGAAGTGTGATTCAACACTCCAGAGATCGTGTTTCCACTGCTCCAGAGTCCAAAGGCAGCGAGCTTTACACAGCTCCAGCTGACGCTTGGCTTTGAGCATGGCTTAGGCTTGTGTGCGGCTGCTCAGCCATGGAAACCCATTTTGTGAAGCTCCCGACGAACGGTTGCTGATGCTGCTTCCAGAGGCAGTTTGTAACTCTAGTAAAACAGAAGATTTTGACGCGCTACGCGCGGTCCCGTTCTGTCAGCTTGTGTGGCCTACCACTTTGCGGCTGAGCCGTTGTTGCTCCTAGATGTTTCCACTTCACAAAGCGTAGAGCTGCCACTTTCAAGGAGTGGGACTCTAACCCGGAAGCTTATAAGAAATCCCGCTATGCCCTCCGACAAACCATAAAACAGGCAAAGCGTCAGTACAGGACTAAGATCGAATCGTACTACACCGGCTCCAACGCTCGTCAGATGTGGCAGGGCTTGCAAACTATTACAGACTACAAAGGGAAGCACAGCCGAGAGTTGCCGAGTGACACAAGCTTACCAGATGAGCTAAATAACTTCTATGCTCGCCTCGAGGCAAGTAACACTGAAACATGCATGAGAGCATCAGTTGTTCCGGACGACTGTGTGATCACGCTCTCTACAGCCGATGTGAGTAAGACCTTTAAACAGGTCAACATTCACAAGGCTGCAGGGCCAGATGGATTACCAGGACGTGTACTCCGAGCATGCGCTGACCAACTGGCAAGTGTCTTCACTGACATTTTAAACCTCTCCCTGTCTGAGTCTGTAATTCCAACATGTTTCAAGCAGACCACCATAGTCCCTGTGCCAAAGAACACTAAGGTAACCTGCCTAAATGACTACCGACCCGTAGGACTCACGTCTGTAGCCATGAAATGCTTTGAAAGGCTGTTCATGGCCCACATCAACACCATTATCCCAGAAATTCTTGAGTCACTCCAATTGCATACCGCACCAACAGATCCACAGATGATGCGATCTATATTGCACTCTACACTTCCCTTTCACACCTGGACAAAAGGAACACCTATGTGAGAATGCTATTCATTGACTACAGCTCAGCGTTCAACACCATAGTGCTCTCAAAACTCATCACTAAGCTAAGGACCCTGGGACTAAACACCTCCCTCTGCAACTGGATCCTGGACTTTCTGACGGGCCACCCCCAGGTGGTAAGGGTAGGTAACAACACATCTGCCACGCTGATCCTCAACACGGGGGCCCTTCAGGGGTGCGTGCTCAGTTCCCTCCTATACTCCCTGTTCACTCATGACTGCACGGCCAGGCACGACTCCAACACCATCATTAAGTTTTGCTGATGACACAACAGTGGTAGGCCTGAGCACCATCAACGATGAGACAGCCTTTAGGGAGGTCAGAAACGTGACGGTGTGGTGCAAAGACAACAACCTCTCCCTCAACGTGATCAAGACAAAGGAGATGATCGTGGACTACAGGAAAAGGTGGACCAAGCACTCCCCCATTCTCTTCGACAGGGCTGCAGTGGAGCAGGTTGAGAGCTTCAAGTTCCTTGGCGTCCACATCACCAACAAACTAACATGGTCCAAGCACACCAAGTCAGTCGTGAAGAGGGCACGACAAAACCTATTCCCCCTCAGGAGACTGAAAAGATTTGGCATGGGTCCTCAAATCCTCAAAAGGTTTTACAGCTGCACCATCGAGAGCATCCTGACTGGTTGCATCACTGCCTGGTATGGCAACTGCTCGGCCTCGAACCGCGAGGCACTACAGAGGGTAGTGCGTATGGCCCAGTACATCACCAAGGCCAAGCTTCCTGCCATCCAGGACCTCTATACCAGGCGGTGTCAGAGGAAGGCCCTAAAAATTGTCAAAGACTCCAGCCACCCTAGTCATAGACTGTTCTCTCTGCTACCGCACGGCAAGCGGTACCGGAGCGCCAAGTCTAGGTCCAAGAGGCTTCTAAACAGCTTCTACCCCCAAACCATAAGACTCCTGAACACCTAATCAAATGGCAACCCGGACTATTTGCATTGCCCCCCCACCCTCTTCTAGGCTGCGGCTACTCTGTTATTATCTATGCATAGTCACTTTACATGTACATATTACCTCAATTACCTCGACACCGGTACCCCCTGTATATAGCCCTGCTATTGTTATTTACTGCTGCTCTTTAATTATTTCAAAAAAATGAAAACTGCATTGTTGGTTAAGGGCTTGTAAAGTAAGCATTTCACTGTAAGGTCGGGCAGCAGGTATCCTAGTGGTTAGAGCATTGGACCAGTAACAGAAAGGTTGCTGGATCGAATCCCCGAGCTGACAAGGTAAACAAATATATCGTTCTGCCCCTGAAGGCGGCAGTAAACCCACTGTTCCCCAGTAGGCCGTCATTGTAAATAAGAATTTGTTCTTAACTGACTTGCCTGGTTAAATTTATATGTTTACACTTGTTGTATTCGGCGCATGTGACAAAATGTACAGTTGACCAGAGCAGCTCTAGCAGGGCAGAAATATGACTTGTTGAAAGGTGGCATCCTATGACGGTGTCACATTGAAAGTCACTGAGCTCTTCAGTAAGGCCGTTCTAACTGCCAATGTTTAACTATGGAGATTGCATGGCTATGTCCTTGATTTTATGCAATCGGTGAGGCTGAAATACCCCTTCAAATTAGTGGATTTGGCTGTCCACATACTTTTGTATATATATACACTGTAGTGTATCTGCAAGACATTAAATGCATTTAGTTACCATTGACCAATAAATGCAGAAATAAAACGCATCAAAAGAACATGCAGCCTGACATTGATAAAATCTCAGTATGATTTTATTAAGTTAAAAACGGAGTTAATCCTAACCAAAAGGTCAAATGAAGAAAAAAAATACATTGCCTCAAATAAATGTACCATTAGTCTCTACTAGTGTTCATAGTATCATTAGCATTTCTGTAACACTGCCTTACTCTACTTTCCATGCTGCACCCTTCAGGCTTGATGTGTGTGACTCCGACTGTAATAACTCTTTATTGCATACAGAATAAGCTCAAAAGCCTAATTTCAAACTCCAAGAGATCAGGGGTGTAATCATTTAAACAAGGGTGTTTCAATTGGACAAATTCAGATCAGTCCCTCCTCACTTAATTTGCTTCCATTTAAAAAACATTTTGCAACAGAGCGGCATAATGAATACACCCCTGGTCATGAATCCTTTAAGTGAAGTGAAGGCTTTTTACTCCATAAAACAAATCTCATATCTGCAAATAAAATATGAAATAAATAGTTCCAGACAGCTGCTCATGATAGACATATGTGTGGCAAACAAAACATAAAACATTCTATTATGCCCCATGTCCAACAAAGGGGAACATTTCCACCATGCTGTTAGGAAGGGGTAGGGGATGAGGTGTCAATTCCTTACAACTCCTAAGCAATAACAATTATATACAAACAAATATGCCTGAAAAACTGAGGGGTTGGTTGGCACAGTCAGGAGTTAAATATGGTAACCACATTTATGGAAAGATGCAAATTTGTACAGCATATTAATATATGTACAAAGACAAATTAAAAGTGGGAGAAATTACTTTTCCCCTCAGTCTAACCAATAAGCTCATCTGCACAGAAATAAAGACATGTGGGCAGAGAAGGCCAGTCTCAGTGCAAATGCTCCAGCTTGCGAAGCCGCAGGGGGTTGGGCAGGGCCTGTGGGTTCGGGACAGCGGAAGCCTCTTGGTCAGGGGACGGAAGAGCACCCTACCCCGATGATTGAACATGTAGAAAGATGGGTGGTTCCTCAATGTGTCAAATGTCCTGAAAAATGGGAAGAGGGCATTGAGTCAAGTTTAGACTATACTCATTATGGTTTTCATTACTTCACCACCTTGGCCTATTTATTGCCTTACCTCCCTTATCTTACCTCATTTGCACTCACTGTATATAGACTTTTTGTTTTCTTTTTCTACTGTATTATTGACTATGTTTTGTTTATTCCATGTGTAACTATGTTGTTGTATGTCAAACTACTGTGCTTTATCTTGGCCAGGTCGCAGTTGTAAATGAGAACTTGTTCTCAACTAGCCTACCTGGTTAAATAAATGTGAAATAAAAAATAAAAATAATAAAATAAAAACTGAGATGGGTCAATAACAACATAGGGCTATCCATATAGGCAAGTCTATAACTGATATGAAATGGCGGCTTACTTGTTCTTCAGCTCTGAGGAGGCATCCATTTCTTTGAACTCTCCCGCGATGTGGACTATACCATAAATGGTCAGAACAAATGCTAACAAAGTCTGTAAGACAATCTGCAAAACAAAATGAAAACAATATAGCAAAAGGAACAATGAATACAATAGATACACATCAAAGAATATAATAAATAACAGAATGTAACTAGCTACAACAGTATTAAATAACTTACATCTACTGGTAGGGTTTCATTTTCTTTTTCTGTCAGACGCATGTAGGATCGATCTGATGGTAGAAGAGAATAACAATTATCACACTGGAAGCAATGTGGCTACAGTTGAGACCAAAACAAGTTGGTAGCCTCGTTCCATCCATAACAGGGGTATATTCACTCCACCGATTGTTGCAAAACGTTTCTTAAACGGAAGCAAACGAAACGGGGAGACCCCTACCTGAATTTGTCAAATAGTTTTATTTGCAAAACGGAACTGTTTGGACCAACGATTACACCCCAGATGTTGCAAGCTAATTTGCATAACTGTTAGGTAGTACTTGGGTTTCGGGAGCATAGCTTCCTTGTTTTCATTTTAACGAAGGCTTAGTAAGTAAAAATATATATACATTTTATGCTAACATTGTACTAACATATCACGTTGGCAAGCAGACATTGACTGATCTACAAACAATGACTATGTATTTATGATACAAGGTGATTTGCAGATCAGTCAGCAGTCGCCTGCACTGTCGGCTGCAATGTCGAAAAAGCCCATTGTTAGCTACAGTAGCTGCTTGCAGTGACAATAATATGATATGCTAAATAGCTAGCTAACTAAATAGCTAGCTAACTAAATAGCTAGTTAGTAGTTAGACATGTCTGGCATATTAACTCATTTTCATTGCTTGCTAAACTGTTTTGGCTGATATGGAATGGAAATTAGCTGGCTAACTCGCGCTAGTTGACAGGCCGCAGTTCACTGCATGGCTGATATCTATGTGGATTTGGATCTAAACAGCAAAATAAAACCCCAGATATGTTTCTCTTCTTTTTTATATTGCACTTACGTTGCGCCGCTGAGAAAGCTGCATGAGCCAAGGCAAATAGACCAACACATACAACACCTTTCCAAAAAGACGAAGCCATCTTCATGAGGAAAGAAAGGAAATGAACAGTGTCGCTACAAAATGTCGTAAGCGATGAAGATGAACCCGGAAGTGTGATATTGAGCTCTTCTTCTTTTGGGGATTTTTTTTATGGCGGTTGGCAACCAGCTGGACTGGACTGGACTGGACTGGAGTGTAAGACCAGAGACGGAAGGTCTAACCCTACCCAGTATTCTCAATATTCTCATCTCACTAACGAATTGAAATCCATAATTAAATACTACACCCCCTGATAATTTCCCCAACGTAGTCAAATGTCTTCTTCTTCATTGGCTGATTTCTCCCAACTGATAGGAATCCCCACCCAGTTGACTACTTTAAAATGGTGGAAGACTTCAATGGCAATGTCCATGCTAAAACGAGTCCTCTATCTTTCTCTAACAACAGTCACAACTCAGATATAATGTTGTTTCTTTTATTTGCCCGAAATGCCACGTGCATTTACTTATATCAGTGCATTCGTAACAACCTTATTATTTTATCAAATAAGCCTCACATAGAAAATAAGCAATTCCATTTTTTTTTACCAAATTCGACACTTTCTCATTGACCTCCATTCAAAAATCCTTCACTTCGTGGTTTTATTTTCGTGGAAAGATTTTGGGCGGAGTAAAACCCCAACCCTTCGCCTCTTCCTCTCTGATCTCATGGTTTATGAAATTAAAAGCCTTTTTAGTCCATTACAGAGCACACATTGAATATATGTTTGATTTAGGATCGAATTATGCTACCCTCACTTCAAATCAGCTTTGCTTCCTTTAAAGTTTTCAAACAAGGACTTCTATTCCAAAGTTTCTTTTTTTTAAATTACCAGGAAGTAGTTACTTTAATCTTTTATTTTCCAAAAATGGGTTCTTCCACCGCTAACCCAATCTCAAAGAAGAAGAAGGAGGAGAAAAAGGGATGCTTGCCCGAAAAAGTGATGTTAGGATATATAAATGATCCTGTACAAGCTTTTGTGCCAAATACATTACATTGTTACAAGTGTCAAGCTTATGTGCATGTGGCAGCAGTGTGTACGAGGGAGGTTCCTAGGTGTGAGAAGTGTGCAGAAGGGCAAGAGACAAAAGAATGTGTAGCCTGGGGATCATCCTGCGAGAGAGACAGGTTGAGGTTTCCAGGGTTAGAGTAGTGCAGAAGTTGTCTTATGCTGAGGCAGTGAAGAATGTAGAGGAAGATGGGTCAAGGGGAGGGATCCTGAGAGGAGTGGTGTGAGTAGTAGATCTGTACCAGTACAGAAGGATAGTGATATATGCTTCAGAAAGATTGGACTTTTAGCATTTATAGCAATGGCTATCAACTGTACTGCAGGGATGGAATGTAAGTCGCAGAAAATTGAGGTTGAGGTGGCAGCTGCAGAGAGGTATTTGGGTGTATGAGACTTGACTTCAGAAGAGTTACAGGGAGTGTTGAGTGTTGGTGTCCCGTCCTTTCAGGCTTTTGGCTTGAGGTAGGACTAGATAGATTTAAATAGTGGAGTAGGGTGGTGAGTTTTTAGTGAGTGTACTGTTAGATGGTAAGGTATTTGTTTATTTATTTTTATTTTCAAGGAAGTATAATGGAGTTATACTCCTGTCTAGTAGGTGGCGGTAATGCAACATTTATTGGATGCCAATCGCCGCTAAATCTTATCGAAGAAGGGTTGTTCCAAGCTAGCCACGCACGATATTCTGTTGCTGCTAGATAAAGGGAACTGATTGTGTTTCAGTTTATAATAAACAACGGCTAGATAAGTAAACACCGTAGACATGGCAGAGGCGATTCAGAAGAAATTACAATCGGAGCTAGAAAAATACCAGCAGATGCAAAAAGGTATGTAGCTAACGTTAGCACGCTAACTAGCTAGCTCGCTAGTTAACGTTAACTATAGGTATAATGTTACGTGCATGGTACATCTCTGCTGGCATGGTCATTTATTGTTACCTCAGCAGCTAGCTAGCAATTGACATTTGTCTGGTTATACTGTAACAGCTAGCTATTAGGTCAAGTAACAACTTGCAAAATGTGCATTATTCTTGAAATCTAACGTTAGACAACTGCCCTTTGCTACCTGATCTTCCATACCCATTTCAAGCGTATCTTAATTAAAAAAAAAGTGATTTCAGTTTCAGAATATTCAGGCAAGTTAGCTGGTTAACACCTTGAACCTGCTTTGTAGTATACCCCTCTGATCTTCCATCCCAATAATAGGTCGTCGTAAGATCAATAGTTTGTACAGTTGGCTACACCCTATACAGCATAATATTACCATAGACATGGATATTAGCTATGTTCCATTTACATCACTAAGTATCACTGGTCCTCGTGTACCCAAAGTTGTCATTGTTTACATGTGCATGTCAAGACCCACACTGATTTGCTAACGTTGCTTTTATTCCCTTTAGATGTTAGTAAGAGCATGTCAGCCAGGCAGAAACTGGAGGCTCAGGTGACAGAGAATAATATAGTCAAAGAGGTGAGTACACGTCTCTATCCTTCTACAGTGGCGTTGAGATTTCACAATGGATGTTCAGTAAGTATGAATGAATCCCAGTATATTTTCTGCTGCTGATACATTTCCTTTCCGTCTTTCAGGAGTTGGACTTGTTGGACACCCAGAACACAGTTTACAAGCTTATAGGTCCAGTTCTGGTGAAGCAAGACTTGGAGGAAGCCAAAGCCACAGTGGCAAAGAGGCTAGAATACATAAATGGGGAGATGTGAGTCTGAAAGATGTTTATTCATTTTAATAACTGCACAAGGTGTCTGAATATAACAGCTTATTGCCTAAAGTATTTCGTCCAGAAGTGTAACTCATTTTTATGTCTCTTTTGGGCTGTAGTCAAAGATACGAGACTCTTCTAAAGGACATGGAGAAGAAGTCTGATCAGCACCGTGAGGTCCTGTCTAGTCTGCAGCAAGAGTACCAGAGGGCTCAGGGCCTGGCTGTGGGCAAGGTCTGACCAGCAGATGGCATGGACACACACGCACACACATACAGGGAGAAAGAAAAGCACTGAATCCAGCTGCAGAGCTTTGCTACTCACCCAACAATGTCACCATAAATCCAATGACTTATTGTCCTTTGTACTTATTGTATGCAGCTGCTTGTTAGTGTGACTTCTGTAGCTGTTATTATAATAAATACATTGTTTTTCTTTTTGTGATTAAATGCTTTGTTGTCCATCTTTTTTCTGGTCACTAGTGAAATACAGTGCACGTTCTAGACATTATTTGGAACATATATATGTATTGGAGCTGGGGCACTGTGGGGAAGATGGCCACAGACCGACAAAAGTTATTACTTTGTTGGTGCCCCATGAGCCAACCAGTGCGACTGGGATGAGTGAGTGAAATATGTATTGCTATTGGGGCCATGGGGGATGTGTTATATTTTTGTGGAATTTTATGCATAAGCCTAAAATGTTACTTTCCTGGCTAAATTTACAGACTGGATGATTCCAGACAACAGTGATTACACGACTTGAGTTCTGCCACGTGGTCTGGTGTCAACCAGGCTAAAATCTTCCCACAGGCCACAACAACTCTATTCAAATTCTATTCATTATTTAATATGGCTAGTCAAGAAGTTTGGGACAAAAGAAATCAAACTAATGGTGAATGATGCAAATTCACTGAATAAGTCTTATACAACATATATTTACAGATTGTTCTCCCAGCCTGTTGGGGCACTAAATAATGTAGGCCCATGTAATGGAAGAGTCAGCCTATTTTAGCGTTCTACACCACTACTTTGTACCACAAGATGGCGCCACTGATCCTATTGACTCCCGTACATCCTCAGCTTCATAGCTGCTACATTGATAAACCCAATTTTGGCTTGACAGCTATTGAGCACATCCTTTTTACTAAAGGCTACAGATTTCGGCCAATTTCAAACGTTACACTGTACTGTTGTACATGTACTGACTGCCATGGAAGCTATTATGCTACTGGACTCTCCATCTCAAGGTCCCTGACAGTTGTTTGTGTTGAAAATTATACGTAAATGTTATTTAATCAGATCATAAAGTAAATTATATATGAACTTTAAGCAAGGTAACGCGTCATTCAAATATGGGCTATGCACAACACACGCCAGTTTACTTTCAGAGGATTCAGGGCTATTCTGATAATTTTGAAGTAATTTCTCCCATAACATACTTTTCCAAGTTTTTACCCACATTGGTTTAAAGATACACATTTAGCATTGCTCCCGTTAAAAGGTATTTTAGGAACCCCGTGGTGCTCTTGCCACGACTTGAATTAACGGGGTGGGGAGTCGTTTGCTGGAGCGAGACATTTGCTCTAATTACAGAGGCAGGCAAGCGGACCATGCGACCAGATGTTAACCGGAAGAATCTCATTCAAATCGCACTGGTAGCATTGCGCTCGAGCAAAGGGGTGTGTCCCCGCCCACATAAAGCGTGCACCCCCCGCAGCTCCGGTCCCCATTTCTATTTCAATGAAAAGTGGATAGAGCACAGCGGCGACCGCATTGTGCACCGTCCCCCGCAATTAATATCCAGCGGAGAAAGACCATTCCCCCTTCATTGCCCTCCTGAAGAGGATTTAACCAGCATGAATAATGGGCCTGAAAACGGCGCGTTGGTCTGCAAACCAATATTCCTCCACCAAACCTCTCCCTCTGAAATGCCTCAATTTAAGACTGGCACAGCAAATGAATAAAGTAGCTATTCATAGAATGGAATAAAGTTAAAGCGTACGCTACATTAAACGTTAGGCCAATATATTAGGCCAATATTAATTTACATGAATGTAAATCATTTCAATTATTGGACACTTTACGCACCAGTTTAGCCAAGTCATTCTTGTAGAACATTGTGATCATTATTCTATGAAAGCCTACATGACAGCCTATAGGGATCTCGTTCACCAGAGCCTTTCTCCCAATCCAGCCTGCGGACGAGGTAAGACTATAGGTCTACCAATCCTCACTGAACAATCTTATCTCTGCATCCGTGGCACCGTAGCAGCATAGAATTTCATTGATGTCATGGCTAAGGCTCTCAGACTAACTCATGGTCACAAGTAGGCCTAGTAACAACAGGTGGAAATCATTATCGTGCAAGATCCCTCGGTTTGGTTCACTTTGATTGATTGATTTAATTTATTTGACAATTTGTAAAATCCATACATAAGGGCGCTCCAGCTGGTGACGCCTCCACATACAATTTCAGAAAATAATCAAGGATAACACAAAGTTTAACAGCTTATTTCAATTCTGGTCCTTATTTTCCCATGGCGGTAAATCTGGAAAACCTGCGCCATACGCGCCTTGGATAACATTCGCACAGAGACGGTCAAACTGCCAGTCGAGAAAATAAGAACGATGTCATTTTTACAAGTGCAAATGTAACTCCCTCTTTAGAGATTCCCATGTGAAAGGAAAATAAATGTGAAACTATACCACACAAAGCATCGAATTACAAATAGCTTCAAAATGTGAATGAACCCGCTGGGCACAAATGTCAGTTCAACGTCTAGTTTTGATTAACATTTGGTTGAGTTGTCAACTAACGTGAATTCAACAAAACATGTCACCATGTCATTGGATTTAGGTAAAACGTTGGGTGAAAATAATACTAAATTGCCTTACATTGATTTCCTTTTTCAAATCCAATCAGTTTTCCACGGTGTTTCAACGTCAGCACATAGATTTGCTTGAAAAGACGTGGAAACAACGTTGATTCAACCAGTTTTTGCCCGGTGGGAAGTGACTCCCTTGTGAATCAAAATTCTCAATCTTAGTCCAATTTATATTTATGAACACTTCCACTTCCCCAGCAAGACACATATTGCTTAACTTTATATCGCTGGTTAAAATTGTTTCTGTGTGCTACTGTCCTTTTTTGCAGTTTAAACTTGTTTTCAAATCAAGAAAGTAAAACAAATTATGAATCAAACCACAGATGCAAATAAACAAGACTGAGATGATTTTACATTTTAATATTTGTACAAATACACAACATTTGTAAGAATACACAAATATTAGAATACATTGGATCTCAGTTGTCAAAAAGATACATATTTTCAAAATAGATGAGGCCCATATATTTCACTGCAAGATACTTTAACAATTAAATCAACAAAACAAGTTGTCTTGACAGTCATCTAAATATATATGTTATCTTTCATTCAGCTGAAAATATGTTGTCTTTCGTTCATGTGAAAACATGTCTTTCATTCAGCTGAATATATGTTCTTTCAGTCATCTGAATATATGTTATCTTTCATTCATCTGAAAATACATAACTTTCAATATACACAGAGTATACCAAACATTAGACACACCCCCACCACCACCTTTTGCCCTCAGCATTTCGCTACACCCGCAATAACATCTGCTAAATATGTGTATGTGACCAATAAAATTTGAATTTGATTTGAACAGCCTACATTTGTCTGGGAATGAACTCTACAAGCATTCCACAGGGATGCTGGCCCATGTTGACTCCAATGCTTCCAACAGTTGTGTGAAGTTGGTTGGATGTCCTTTGAGTGCTGGACCCTTCTTGATACACACAGGAAACTGTTGAACATGAAATACCCAGCAGCGTTGCAGTTCGTGACACAAACCAGTGCGCCTGGTGCCTACTACCACACCCCGTTCAAAGTTGCTTAAATCTTTTTTTTCTGGCCCATTCACCCTCAGAATGGCACACATACACAATCAATTTTGGTTACTACATGATTCCGTATGTGTTATTTCATAGTTTTGATGTCTTCACTATTATTCTACAATGTAGAAAATAGTAAAAATAAAGAAAAAACATTGAATGAGTAGGTGTATCCAAACATTTGACTGGCACTGTATATATACACACAGCACCTTCAGAAAGCATTCAGATCCCTTGACTTGTTCCACATTTTGTTCGTTAGTCTTATTCTAAAATTGATTAACTAGTTTTTTTCCCCCTCATCAATCTACACACAATACCCCATAATGACAAAGCAAAACAGGTTTTTAGACATTTTTGCTCATTCATAAAATATCACATTTACATAAGTATTCAGACCCTTTACTCAGTACTTTCTTGAAGCAGCTTTGGCAGCGATTACAGCCTCGAGTCTTCTTGGCTATGACGCTACAAGCTTGGCACACTTGTATTTGGGGAGTTTCTCAAGCTCTGTCAGGTTGGATGGGGAGCGTCACTGCACAGCTGTTTTCAGATGTCTCCAGATATGTTCCATCGGGTACAAGTCTGAGCTCTGTCTGGGCCATTCAAGGACATTCAGAGACTTTTTCCGAAGCCACTCTTGCGTTATCTTGGCTGTGTGCTTAGGGTCGTTGTCCTGTTGGAATGTGAACCTTCACCTCTCTACTGTGCTCAGTTAATATTTTCCTCGATCCTGACTAGTCTCCCAGTCCCTGCTGCTGAAGAATATCCCCACAGCATGATGCTGCCACCACCATGCTACACCGAAGGAATGGTGCCAGGTTTCCTCCAGATGTGACGCTTGGCATTCAGGCCAAAGAGTTGAATCTTGGTTTCATCAGACCAGAGAATCTTGCTTCTCATGATCTGACAGTCTTTAGATGCCTTTTGGCAAACTACAAGTGGGCTGTCATGTGCCTTTTACCTTCTTGCCACTCTACGATAAAGGCCTGATTGGTGGAGTGCTGCAGAGATAGTTCTCTTTGTGGAAGGTTCTCCCATCTCCACAGAGGAACTCTAAAGCTCTGTCAGAGTGATCATCGAGTTCTTGGTCACCTCCCTGACTAAGGCCCTTCTCCCCCGATTGCTCAGTTTGGCCAGGTGGCCAGCTCTAGGAAGAATCTAGGTGGTTCCAAACTTCTTCCATTTAAAAATGGAGGCCACTGTGTTCTGGGGACCTTTGATGCTGCTGAAATGTTTTGTACTCTTGCCCAGATCTGTGCCTTGACACAATCCTCTCTCGGAGCGCTACGGACAATTCCGTCGACCTCATGTCTTGGTTTTTGCTCTGTGGCACTGTGGCTAAATCCCTGTCCATGCTTAGGCACTCCCCATTAATCTTTAGGAACTGATTATCCCTCTGCACGCAGGCTGAGAAGCCCTCCTGAAACTGACTAGGCCTCTGCACACAATATCTCTGCTCTTCAGGAAAAGCAGTGTGTTCCAGTATCTCTGCCTGGCTTCTCCATGCAACCGCTGGCCAAACTCTGGAGATCAGAAAATACAATGTTTCATCAGTATTGCAAAGACTAAACACTCAACAGCTGGTGGAGAGGATAAGGAGATCCACTAAAGAAGGGTAGATGCTGTCCATACCAAATCCTGTTGCCCTGCAGAAGAAGTGTTCTCAGGGTCTCCAAGCTTCTGCTCATTCTCTCTCTGCAATGCTTCTCCACTTATGGCTTGAGAATCGGTCAAGAATAATGCAATGACTAATGAGAGAGGGTCGGTTCAACAACAATATCAAAGACACATTTAAGATATAGAATAAAATATGGGGGAAATTAAACGTTTTAAAATCACATATTGTACCTTTCTAGGAGAAATTGTGGCGTCAGATTGAGTTACCGATGAAGGTTTCATCTTGCAAATGTACTCCTTTTGTCTTCGATTTACAATGTTCTGTGTCTGACGCTGAGTCCTCTCTAGTCTCTCCCAGACTACGAATCAAACGTGTTAAATGGGTTCGTCAGGGCAGTAGACTTGCTCAGTGTCACGATCTTCTGAAGGGACGGACCAAGACGCAGAGATGCTTCCAGTATACATATATTTTCAAGGTAAACTGGGTAAATATGAACAAACCAAACGAAGATCGTAACGACGGCCATCGCATAGCTAAACACTTACGCTATGAATAAACAATAACCCACAAAACCCCTCTGAAAACTACAAACATATATATGGTTCCCAATTAGAGGTAACGACACTCAGCTGCCTCTAATTGGGAACCATTTACTCAACATAGAAACAGAACACCTAGAACAGAAAAACCCTACACCAAAAACGAAACAAAAACACACCCGCCTGTAAAACTCAGGCCTGGACGTGACACTCAGACCATGACATCTTTTCTGAAGGCTAATTTGTCGATTGATAGAACAATATAAAAAAATAAAATTAAAACTCCACAATATTTTATTAAAAGACTTTGAAGGGGAATCTGCCCCTGTTTCGTTAAAAAGCTTAGGGATGGGTGTGGAGAAATGTAACCTCTCAAATTCATAGACAGAGAGGTATGGATGCTAGAACTGACCATCCATGATACCAAAATTATAGTTTGAACCATATTTTGAGGCTAAATAGTGTTTGTTTAAATGTACTTTGTTTACAAACATTGGAGTAAAACAAGCTTACATTTTGTTTTCTACGGTTGAACTAAGCTCACGAGGCTTTTATAAGTTATATTCTTCAAGAATCAAGTAAAATAAATGGATGTAGCACCTGCAGATTGCCCCTCTAAAGACTTTGATTAAAACTCATTACATTTGGGCAACATTCTAACCTATTCCAAATGGTTTGATAAAGTCTGGTAGTCAAGAACTGTCTGTGCACAATGTTGAAAGATAAGGCTACAACATATTTACATATAAAAACATACGTTTTCATTTGTTTTGTTTAAAATAAATCAGAGCAGCTATGGCCTGAATCAATTTGTCATTTTGCCCTGCTACATTTTATATAAACCTCTTGAATAACTTTAAATAGCCTATGTTTAACAAACAATGCGAAATATTACCATATTCAATGTTTTAACAGTGAGAGTAACCGACAGAGGCGAGTTTGCGTTTTGTTATTCATGTTCCATGTTTAACCACAGGGGTACGTGGAATGTCAAAAGCCGTTTTCAGCGCACGAGCCTACTTTTTATGTAGGCTATTCCAAGAGCACTTTTTTTGGCTCGTGGGTGCATGCAAACGTTTTAACACCTCAGGTGCTATAACACGTGGCAGAAATTATGGTGGCAAATCCTTTGTGCCAAAGTGTTAAATGCTAACTTTTCCTTTCCCTTCTGTCGAAGTGTTACTATTTTCTCAGGCATTTAGCCTAGTCAATTAAAATAATTATCATGATAACTAAATCAGCAATCAGCCAATGAATCAAAATGTATCTTGCATTGATTGTGGACCATGCGTAATTCGAAATGAATGAAGCACAAACCTCCAATTGTAGAATTGACAGTAATTTCGAATTAGCCTACTCAAGGTTTTTTTTCAGCCCTCGTGCAACTTACTACATTTTGGTAATTATATAGGCTACTGTATGAAAATGTCAAGAATGCAAAAAGAAGTATCTCTATTTTCAGTCAACAATTTGGACAAAGGGACATATTTGGGATGAATTAATCGACAATTGTGCATTCGTTTGATAAAAAAGATTCGAATTAGAGATAGGCCTAAAATTGACCAGATAACTCTCCTTTGCATTGTTTGGGTGTGGGATTCGGTTCATGATTTGCAAGAGACAACAGCCAAATGGTTTGTTACCTGATTAAATATACTCCCGTTGGCAAAAACAAAAAGGTGGCATTTACTTCGCGATTTTCTCTCCTTGTATACTTCACACGTGCATGCCTCTGGCCGTGGGAATGGCCTGTAAGTTTCGCTCACATCATTTATCTTTTATAAACTCTCCGAGGTCAATGGGTCAGCAAATTATGAACGCTGGTTCTCATACGGCAATTCTTTTATTTTACCTTTATTTAGTTAGGCAAGTCAGTTAAGAACAAATTCTTATTTTCAATGACGGCCTAGGAACAGTGGGTTAACGGCCTTATTCAGGGGCAGAACGACATATTTTTACCTTGTCAGCTCGGAGATTCGATATTGCAACCTTTCGGCTACCTAACCACTAGGCATATTCAATAACAAATCTTACTAAAAGCCTATTAAGAACTTTCCTCCATAGGTAGCATACCCACGCGTGAAATTAATAATTGTCTTTATGAAGCTGGAGTTGTTGCTAATTAATAAAAGACTTTCCATAATTTTGACCTTCGTAGAAACGCAACTATTTACTACACCATCTGTGTAGCTTGTGGTAAATATTACCTCAATTTGACAGCTGGATGGTGTGAAACATCTCAGGTAGGCTGCTGAACGCGTGGCTCTCGTGCCAACACGAGACGTGTACATGGGCGTTGAACAGATGACAATCTACTAATTTCTGTGGCAGAAAATCAACATCATGCAACGTGGGCTTTGATTTGACAATCTGGCAAAAAGTATCGGTCTCTAAACACTAATTTACTGACTCGTATTAAAATCATACTTAGCCTACAAATATGGCCATGTAAAAGCTATAACATCAAACTACTATAAAAACAAAATGTTTCGTTTTTAATTTTGTGTGGATAGACTAAATGCTTTGACCAACACATCCTCAGCGGGCAATTCTAGGCTAGAAAATACGTTCTCTGCCTCATTTAATCCATTTACCACAGAGATGGTAAATGCGTTCTAGTGATGGATTCCAACAATAATAACAATTTAACACGGTATTCTAGTCAGCTTAGAGAAAGATTCCCTTCAAATGAATCCTTAATCAGATTTTCGCTTTTAACCCGTTTATTTATGGGCTTATCCAGGGGTGTTAAAGCAGTCCAAAGCTCCGTTCAATAGCGCGTCCTGTTCAGGGCGCGACCTAGCGGGACTAACTCCTCCTTTGATATAAGGTGTTACTATAGGCACAAGTGAGGCCTTGGAGAATGTGGGAGTTGTAATATGCAATTGTGGACACACTAATAATCCAATGAGGCGACATTTTTGAACGTTACAAATAGCAAGCCTATGTTTAGCAATGACAATATTTTAATATTGTACTCTATTGAATACTATACAACATTAATATAGCTAGTGTTGGATTTGACATGACATATGAAAAAACTTTATATTGGAGACTGATAAATAATTATACATACAGTGAGGTCCAAAAGTAATTGGACAGTGACACATTTGTGGTTGTTTTGGCTCCTAACTCCAGTGATACAATGGTTAAAGTGCAGACCATCAGCTTTAATTTTAGGGTATTTTCATCCATATTTGGTGAACCGTTTAGAAATTACAGCACTTTTTGTAAATTTTAGGGAACCAAAAGTAGTTGGACAAATTCCATTATATGTGTATTAAAGTATTTTTTAAGTACTTTTTGTACTTAATTACAATGATGGCCTACCCTGGCCAAACCCTAACCCGGACGACACTGGGCCAATTGTGTACCGCCCTATGGGACTCCCAATCACAGCCAGTTGTGATACAGCCTGGAATCAAACCAGGGTCTGTAGTGACAGCTCTAGCACTGAGATGCAGTGCCTTAGACCGCTGCGCCGAAATCATCTGTCCTCGGTTGCAACACTCACAACTGAGTTCCAAACTGCCTCTTGAAACAACATCAGCATAAGAACTGTTCGTCGGGAGCTTCATTAAAAGCAGCCGCACATAAACCTAAGATTACTATTGCCAATGCCAAGGGTCGGATGGAGTGGTGTAAAGCTCGCTGCCATTGGACTCTACCTGCCCCAATGCATAGTGCCCGCTGTAAAGTTTGGTGGAGAAAGAATAATTGCCTGTTTTTCATGGTTCGGGCTAGGCCCCTTAGTTCCAGTGAAGGGAAATCTTAACGCTACCGCATACAATTACATTCTAGACAATTCTATGCTTCCAAGTTTGTGGCAACAGTTTGGGGAAAGCCCTTTCCTGTTTCAGCATGAAAATGGACCCATGCACAAAGCAAGGTCCAAACACAAATGGATTGTCGAGATCGGTGTGGAAGAACTTGACTGGCCTGCACAGTGCCCGGACCTCAACCCCATTGAACACCTTTGGAATGAATTGGAACGCCGACTGCGAGCCAGGCCTAATCGCCAACATCAGTGCCCGACCTCACTAACGCTCTTGTGGCTGAATGGAAGCAAGTCCCCACAGTAATGTTCCAACATCTAGTGGAAGGCCTTCCCAGAAGAGTTGAGGATATTATAGCAGCAAAAGGGGGACCAACTCCGTATTAATGCCCATGATTTTGGAATGAGATGTTCAATGAGCAGGTGGCCACATACTTTTGGCCATGTAGTGTATCCCCCCGGTTATTGGTAATGGTGCGAGGTTAGGATGTTTTATCTTATTTAACCTTTATTTATCAGGGTGAGTCAATTAAGAACAAATTCTCATTTGCAATGAGGACCTGATCCGTAATCATGGTAACATCCATATTAATGTAGAAGTGTTCAGAATATTTTTCTTATTTACAATAAAAGTGACACAATACATTATTTAACATTAATTTCTATTGGGCACAAAATAATCTGAAACAACCAAAACAAACAGCAAATGTAGAGTCACAAGCATGATGTAGTCATAGCGTGCTAGGAATATGGGACCAAACACTTAACTTTTGACTACTTTAATACACGTATAAGTGAATTTGTCCAAATAGTTTGGGTTCCCTAAAATGGGAGGACTATGTACAAAAAGTGTTGTAAAGACGGTAAACTCAATATGGATTAAAATACCCTCGAATTAAAGCTGCCAGTCCACACTTGAACCTCGTAGTCATTGTATCATCTCAAAGTGATGCAGTACAGAACCAGAACATAGCAAGTTTCACTGTCCACTGTGAAAATACTTTTGGACCTCACTGTATTTTAACATACGTTGTAAAGTCAATCTTCATCAGTTTCTACACAAAAATATGATGTGAATAATATGTGATTTGACTGCAGAGATAAAGTCATATGAGGTCTAACATAACTTCATGGTACCTAGTGCTCTATATTGTATGGCAGACATGTTCACAAGGTAACTCCTGGTGAAGAAGCCTTCGAACCTCTATAGGACCAACTTGTATAAATGAATTATTGGACTATGTGGCTCATTTGGTGCTTGAAACAACAGGGATTCCCACACGGGAAAAGTATGCAAAATGTATGCACTCACTACTGTAAGTTGCTCTGGATAAGTGTCTGCTAAATCACTAAAATGTAAATTCTAGTATTTGAGTCGGGCCTACTATCCCTTGAATATTTCCTATTCAATGAATGTGGTCAAGCCGCGAATGACCCCTGATCTACCTATCCACGCCTGAGACTTGAGATCAGAGCAGGTTGGATGCCCCAGACTGTATTACGATGCTCAACTCTCTGCATCTCAATGTCTGCTGATGGTTGCCCATGCCAGTGTAAAGTGCACCGTTTGTTTTAATGGTGATACAGTTGGTCTTGTCCATTGACATATATGGTCTTGTCACCTAAAAAATGTGCAAATGTCAGGACCGTTCTCAACCCAGGTCCAGGCCATTCATACTAACAATGTGGGACAATGTTGTCTGATGGCTCAGGAAGTAGAGCATTTAGAGCAAACAGACGTAGCACCCAACAAAGTTTTAGACAAGAGTCCACTTTCATTCAATTTTAATATAAAAAAAAATATAGGACAACATTGTTTTGCCATGTTTAACATAAACAGGATGTCAGTGTTTCTCACTTGGACAAAACACTTTTTAGCAAGACTAGCACAATGTTAAACCAGCAAGACTAGCACAATGTTAAACCAGCAAGACTAGCACAATGGGGCGGCAGGTAGCCTGGTGGTTAGAGCATTGGGCCGTTAACCAAAAGGTTGCTGGATTGAATCCCCGAGCTGACAAGGTAAAAATCTGTCATTCTGCCCCTGAACAAGGCCGTTAACCCACTGTTCCTAGGCCGTCATTGTAAATTAGAATGTGTTCTTAACTGACTTGCCTGGTTTTAATAATAAAACAAATTAAACCACTCATCAAAAATATAGTTGAATGAAGTTTGTTATCTTATATGCATTTAAAACGATAAGAAAAAATATATTTTAATCAAGGCTAATATGAGACTATATTGTCTAATAATATATCACCACACAAAGTCTTGTGCCATAGCAAGGCCACAGAGGTAAGGTTTATATTGAAAGAAATATACTCTTGAGAGTCAAACCCGTTGTTTACCTTCAGTGTCTCCAAAAAATAGAAAGACTTGTGGTTTTTGAGCTGATCTGATTCCCTTTTAGTATTTTCAAATACACAAAAAAAATGTTCCAAAATAATTTCAGTTTGACATATTTCCCTTGTAGATATATAGTAGACATATGGAAACAATTGACATATATTGGCATTTCCACAACAGTATCTGTTCATATTGTAAACAAATAAAGTCATCCATATATACAAGATGTACATTTAAACAAATGACAGTCAGTCTACCGAGAGTCACACAGCTAACCCAGTCAGCCCCCACTGTTTTCACCTTGAACTGTCCACTCCACTTCCCATCACCGTCCACTCTACTCCCAATCACTACCCATTCCCAATCAACCTTCTCCATCCCATCCCTGCTGGGCAGTTGATGAGTTGGCAGCTGTTAGAAGTTCTACAACCATATCTCCGGTGCCGAACTGGGACCCCAACTGTGCAGCCCATTGGAGTATGTCTATCACTGCTGTGGCCATGGCCTCCACACAGAGTCACTGTGCTCCATGTACAGCTTGGAGGGGGAAAGACTCTCTATGTTACTGAGGCCAGTTCTCTGGGATGGCCTGGTCAGACCTGGGCCTGGGTGGGGCTGTGGCAGCTGCTGTCTAGCCAGGGGAGTTTGGTTGGGTTTGGAAGGTGATGTACCATGGAGTTGGGCAGATGATGGAGGATTGGTGAGCCCCATGGGGGACCTCTGAGGTAGGGCATCAGCATCGTGGCTGGGCTCATCCAACTCCTGGCTCTTGGTGGCTATAAAGTGGCTGACTCTGATTAGGCATGACCTCATGCCCTCACGGTAGTTATGCTGCTTCCTCTTGCAGGGGGACCTCTGCTCTTCCCCACCCTCTTTGGAGTGGCCTCTTTTCATTTGCTGATGCTGTTGTTCTCCTTCCTGCTCTGTCCTCAGGAAGTTGACAACACTCTCCAAAATCTCTGCCTTTTCCACCTTGGGATTCTTCAGTTTCTGAATAAACAAGTACAAAATAAATACATCTGAAAATACTCTGAAAAAATACACAAATGTGAAATCTCAATCAGTTATGACCATAGATAACATGTGCATGATTAAGACTAAATTAATAATACATATATATTAGGGAAAATAGACCATCGTCATGTAACTCACCTCATTACTTGTGTTCTCCAACAACAGAAGTCGTAAGGTTTCCAGACTGTGGTTGATACGATCTCTCCTCCGTTTCTCCATGAGGGGTTTGGGGACCTGAATGTATAAATCCCTGAGTTAGGCCTATTCCTTAATTGACGTATAAAGTTGAATGACAAAAACAGGATATCCCCTGAGATTATGTGCGTGAAGTGAAAAGAAAAAGACCAACATAAAGTAGCCTAAAACCATCGGATTCAATTATATCATAATTTCCCAAAACAAGCAGCTAAAAAAAATGTAAAATCACTATCTTACTTTAAAATTACAACAACACGTTTAGGCTTGATGAAATATCAGACGGAGTTTTTTGGCAATAAACAGCCTTCATGCACCTAATTTGTACGAAACAGATATTACAAATAATGAACTCTAATGAAAATGAAAAAGCTTTACTTACCCTTCTTACGTCCTTTTGATCTGGGAGCACAGTCTCCATTGTTTTCCTTACAAAATAATGTCGAGATGTTGTCTAAAATCAGAGAAGTAAATGGCGCTTCACATCTATAAAAGCCGTAGAATACAACCACGCCCATTCGCGCCCTCCGTTCTACGTCATTTCGATTACAGGTATCGCCCACCATGACATATACAGCCAATACATCCAGGCATAGCTATTGGTTTATTCAAGAAGGGCACCACCCCTGATCCCAGATGCGCACGCCCTTGGCATCGAATAACACTATTGAGAAAGTAGGCCTAGGCCTAGGCCTAATCCTGTACCCCAATTTCGTTTGAGAAATGTCCCACTAGGCACTGAAGTCAATTCAACGTGTAGGCTATTCCACGTTGGTTCAACGAAATTACTTGGAAACAATGTTGATTCAACCAGTGTGTGCCCAGTGGGAAGGTTTATCATGTAATTCGAGAAATTAATACTTCATCATGATGTCTTTATCGACAGAGTAGGCTAATAGGTGGAAAGGTGGAAACTGCAAGTCCAAGAGGTTCACATTTTCATAAAACAATACTTTCCGACCAAAGTGAATGTCTGAATCCATAATCTATGGCCTTTATTTAAAAACATGTTTATGTCTGTGTCAGTAAAGAGGACAGTTGTTAGGGGGCTGTGACATTGGATTATATAGCATAGCCTATAATTCATATTAAAAAAACAAGAGTTATCTTTATTCTAATGTTCCATTTGTAATGTATGCCTGTTGCTGGACTTAAACACCCCCATCATACACAGCCATCTCACAACATTATAACCAGTGGCTACAAGTCATTGGTTGTCTTAAATTTGTTTTAAATGACTTCATCCCCCACAATCTAGCAACATCCAAGCGGATGTTGGTGTGATGGTCTGGAGTCTGGGATGGTGATAGGCCACTTCTTAGATTTGCATTTGGATGGGACTCAAATGTCCCATTCAGGTGTCCCACAGAGGCTAAAACGTCGTCTTACAACAATAGGGTCGACAATTCAGTTTAAGGACACGTTCAATTTATAAACATGAATACATTGATAGTAGGATAAGGACCATTAGAAGGTTAAGACGACATTAACCACAAAGATGTGTTCACCTATCTCAATTCAAGACACGACTGGATTACACGTATTGGACCATTCAAAATCTTCTAATTTGAATAGTTTAAATATTTTGATTTACAGTAACGTTATAAACTACTATGCTATTATATATTCGGTTCTGTCATGTATAATACTATCATTAGCTTATGTGATCTTGCAGAAATTAATTCAGCTTTGATCTAACTTTATTAAATGAGCATTATTCTCCATTCATCAGTGAAATTTTCCAGAGTAGACTGTTCTCTGGGTAGCCGAATGAGTAGAGGAGAGAATATCCCGCACATGTGCAAACGCTTCGGATTTCGGAGCCGCAGCCACTCCGCAATACACACATTTAACTCCTCATTTGGACCCATGTTTAGTCAGACATTTTACCTAATAAACGCATTGAAATTATGGGAAAAGTAGAAACACTGCCGGCGGCTCACCATGGAGACCACTAGCCTAACTGCAAATCAAGGTGTAGGCTAGGCCTACTTATTGATGTTTTATATTCACATTTAAAGCTATAATTGAAACCCTGCAACTCTGCAAAACCCTGGTAGCACAACAAATCTCAACCTCTGCACAAGTCAGCCGTTGCGCACGGCACCTGGCCGCATTGAGCCTTTGGTGATTTCAAGTAGAGGTAATATCTTTATGGGAGGACACCTCCATTAAACAATACCTGGCGTTGGGGTGAATCCGCAGAGAAACGTTGATTCTGTTAAATTGCTTTATTTGACAATTTTAGGCTAGGCAACTAGGCCACATGACTATATACCCAATTAAATTGATATAAGGTCTAGGCCGTTAGTATTTGTCCTACAGACAATAATGAAAAATAGTAGTGCTTAGTCAAACCGTGTTTCACAGAGAGTTCTCTAAACATTTGTGGCCCTGGCGGTGATCCCACCATTATAATGGGGATATGTGGAGATAACAACGGAATGATCGGATCAAGGACATCCCGTAGAGATTAACTGGATTTAAAGAGGCACTGATAGTTCCGTTTAACAAAAAAGAGAGAGCTTCTTTCTTACGGCTTAGTCACTGGTGAGTGCTCTGAAGAATCATGATTTCTGTTTAATCCTGTGTGTGCGAGCGCGCGTGCGCGAGATAGGTCTAGGCCGTAGCTACGCGTTTAGAAAGGAATAGCCTAATTGTCTTCCAAAATGTCAACAATATAGACAATATATGAAATATAAATTCCTTTAAAATGGCAGATGATTTAAACAAATGCGTTTGTCATTATCAAACACCACCAGCTTGTTTAGCTATAGTCTGCCAACATGTCCTTGAAGTTAATCCTTTTCTTATAATCGTTAAAAGAGCATCTTTCTGCCCAGTGTGCACCTGCACTACAAAGGACAAGAAAACAAAAGTGGTATCAATAATTTCAAGGCACGTGGACCCGCCCCATAAATGAGCCGGAGTGATAGACACAGCGCGCTTGCTTGCGCCACTGAAGGAATGCAATTAGCGACATCTGGCCTTTATTAATAAGGCCTCGAGACCCCTGGCCGCTTTTGAGAAAGTCCCAACCAATATAGAAACTCGTCATGCACGTCAGCTCTGCAGACAAAGGAGGCAACATGGCTCGGACTCAAAAAAAGAGCTAAAATAACAACACAATCTCACACTAAATTCGTGAAAATATGTACAAAAGGAATTTCAGCAGATTTCGTGCGTTTTTGTGTAGCATAATTTGTGTGAAAATACACACATTTTTGTGCGACTTAATTAATAAGAAAATACACACATTTGTGTGTGACTTAATTCATAGGAAAATACATTTTGGCAAACTTCGGAACAGTCTTATTAGAGCAATGCATGATGGGCAATGATGTTCTACACTGCCTATTTTTGTGTCCCACATGTATTTATATAAAAATACAAACGTGTTAACAACTCAATATTGTTAATCAACCAGGTTGTCACCGAAATAATTATAATATAATAGTATCCTTATATTGTTTTTTTTTATTTATTAATGCCAATACTATTTTCTAGGCTTGTTTTTGCTTAATACTTTGGGATACTGATGCACTTGTAGTCAGAAACAACCTTTTTTTCCTGTAAGCAACTATAGGCCTACACGACTTTCTTCGTACTGCATTTCTTATTTCATGGAGCCTACATTATATACTTTTCTTCATTAATGCGTTTTATACAAGACTCATTTTAGGAGGGTTGCCAGACTGGAGACAAAAAATACAGATTTTTCTGTTTTGTTTTTTTGTGGTATCGATGTAGGTATTTGATTGGGGAATGGGGATACATATTCTATTATGTTATGTTTGGAGTCTGCATGTTTCAGTAATGATTAACATGTTTAAATAGTAGTACATCTCTGCTTGATTTAGCTTTTGGTATATTGGGCATTTTTATACATATTCTGTATTTCCACTGAAGAAAGCAATAAATAATCAACAGACTACTGTAAATAAATGGACACTCCCTGTTATAAAATGGAAATTGCTCTCCGTAAAGAAATGGTGAGAAATGCTCAGTCCGAAGCCATTCGGCTATGGGTTTCACAGCCCTATAATAATGATACAAGTTATATCACCTTTAAAAGAGGTTTATTTACATCCTATGGGGTATAACATGTTGGGGAAAATGGTGAAGGAGAGTCAGTCTTCGCCAATGAGAACCAAGAGGGGCCTAACTTTGTCCTTCATGTCTGGGAAAGGCCTCAATTCTAGGCCGTAGGAAATCCTCCATCCATCTCAACAGTGATTGATATTACTGGTTTGTATCCTAAAAAAATGATAGTTGTGTTTTGCAGCATAACACACTTATATTATTTGTCCACCCATATGATGTGGATCATTGTCAGGTTATTAGATGTATAAGCTTAAGTAACAAAATAACACCATGATTGTAATAACACTTTAAACAGGTAGTTTGTAAATGTTTAGAATGTGTTTGTTTTGGGTCCACACTGGTAAGTTACCTTATGTAAATGTCTAGTCACAGAGGATTTTGTTCTGAATAACTGGTCAGGGCATAGCACTTTCCATTCAGCTTCAGGCAACTTTTTTTAGTTGATGTTGTACATTTCCCCCCTGCTCCCCCCAAATTGTGTGATATCCAATTGGTAGTTACAGTCTTATTAATAAACAAATTAGGTGCATTTGGGCAGTCTTGATACAAAATGTTGAACAGAAATGCAATGGTTAATTGGATCAGTCTGAAACTTTGCACATACACTGCTGCCATCTATTGGCCAAAATATAAATTGCACCTGGGCTGGAATAATACATTTCTGGCTTTTCTATTCCATTTTGAAGATGATGGTACAAAAAAAATACAAAAGAACAGTTGTTTTTTTCTTTGTATTATATTTTACCAGATATATTGTGTTATATTCTCCTACATTCCTTTCAAATGGTACAAAGAATATGCCTATCCTTGCTTCAGGGCCTGAGCTACAGGCAGTTCGATTTGGGTATGTCATTTTAGGCTAAAATTGAAAAAAAGGGACGGATCCTTAAGAGGTTAACACGTTTGTTTTTTATGTAAATAAATGTGGGACACAAAAAAGGCAGTGTAAACGCCGTTGCCCAAAATGCATTGCTCCAATAACTTTTAAAAGATTGTTCTGAGGTTTTCCCCGCCAAAATGTATTTTCCTATGAATGAAGTCACACCACTTTTTCCCTTATTTTCCTACGATTTAAGTCGTACAAAAACGTGTATATTTTCACACGAATTAAGCCACACAAAAATGCACGAAATCTGCTGAAATAATTTTTTTACATATTTTCACGAATTGAGTGTGAGATTGTGTTTCGCAACTAAGAAAAATGGAGACTCGCAAGGTGTTCAATGTTCACATACTCACATATTCAACTTCTTATAGCCTACAATTGATCGACATCATTGTAGTCCGACCTCTATGCAGACCTGAAACCAAAAGGACCCTGAACCGCTTCTACCCGCAAGCCATAAGACTGCTAAATAGGTAAATAGTTAACCAAATAACTACCTGGACTATCTGCATTTACCATTTTTTGACTCATCACATACGCTGCTGCTACTGTTTACTAGCCTATCTGTCACTTTATTCCTAGTTAGGCCTATGTGTACATATATAACTCAATCACCTCGTACCGCTGGACATCGACTCAGTCCTGGTACACCGTGTATATAACCAAGTTGTCTTTACTAATTTGGTATCTATTATTACTTTTATTATTACGTGTTTGACTTTTCTATTATTTCTCTATTTTATTTCTCTCTGCCTTGTTGGGAAGGGCCCCTGAGTTAGCATTTCACTGTTAGTCCACATGTGACGAATACAATTGTATTCGACCTTCTCATTGTTTGGACTGTGCGTAAAAGCGGCACACTTGGCTTAAAAGATGGCTCATGGCACCCACACACCCGCCCACTCCTGCAAATACACACGTGCACGCTTAACACTTAGGTGCAACCTTACCTTGACACCCCATTAGCTATTAATCAAACCCGACCCCCCGCCCACCCTACCAGACACACATAATCACACCTGCATCATTAGGGAGTTAATTATTCTTGACCTTTTTACGTACATCCTTTCGCTTTTGTTAACCTTGAAACTACACTTTAAATACTTTTGTTGGCCTACACTTGAAATAGTATAAATAGCACATTACCTACTGGACTCAGACATCAGTTCATTCGTCCAGTTTTGATTTACATTTGATCATAGTAAATTAACATGAATTCAATGAGAAATCAACACAAATGTGAAACATGTCATTGGATAGGTTAAAAGTTGGGTGGAAATAGACAAAAATGAATTCCCGAAATTGCAAATAAAATTGCAATCAGTTTTCCACGTTGATTCAGCATTGCATTTTTTGTTTAAATGACATGGGGAAACATGTTTATTGTTGTTTATTAAACAACGTTTATTCAACCAGTTTGTGCCCAGTGGGTTTGTAGTGACTTCAATAAATATTTTTTGTGGTAGTAGGCCTATGGTTAATTGGGTATGCTGGGGTGTGTATTGAATTCACCACCCTCTCTCCTGGAACAGTCCTGTTCTCACGTGGCCTGGAAGTAAATCGACACTTTTCGGAGTGTGCGGATATATCACACATCATTAAAAAAAAAATTCACCTGTTTGTCACTTCTTCACTGTTCCTATGAGTAAATTATCTTTCCCATAGGCACACTTCCATGGTGCCAAATGCACACACAACGAAATGGTACTTGTAGACAGGAGAAAATGCAATTTACAATTGTGACCCTTTAAACAAAAAACTGGGTCGCCATAATAGACTAGTGTTGTTTAACATAATAGCATTTTATTTTCTTCATTGCTGCATCTGCTGCATAACATTATTAGAACCCTCTAGCCTATAGGCTAATACTAATTAGTTATTCGACAACGTGATCAGTAGAAAACAAAGCCAAATGTGATTTGATAGGTGTTAAACATTTGCTATGGTCTTTGCGAGTCACCAAATTGTGAACCACATACAGTATGTATCCAAGAGGTGTCAACTCATCGCCATCGCTCTCGGATTTCGGACTATTTTAAATTTATTTTTTGTTGCTTTCGATAAACTCTAACTCTAAAAACGAATCCTACTGTTGACAAGTATTTAACATGGTGACGGTTGTTTATCAGATTAGCCTACTTTTAAGAAGAATTTGAATTAGAAATACATAATTTAAATCGAAATTGAACGGGAAATTAATGACAAATATTGCCTCATATGTTTTTTAGCAAGAGAGCTTTGAAATAGTGGATTTGCCCATTAGTTTAGCACTTCGTATTTTATTAGGATCCCCATTAGCTGTGCCAAGGCAGCAGCTACTCTTCCTGGGATACTGACAGAGATAAAACATTACATCAAACAAAATATTGTTGATTATACAAATGTACATTGCTCCATTATTACATTACAATATTACAATATTACATGACATTAAAACTTCCCACCCATAAACCCTATCTTAATTTATCAAATTTTATTTCAATTACAATGAAGTTGCAGGAGAGAATTTACAGAGTTTTCAGTTACGTCACTGTCACCTCTACACCAATCTGTGTGGCCTCTGTGATATATAAACTGGTGTAGCACTGCGCACCCCATTCAGTCAACACCCGTGACCCGAACTGCAAGGATCTGACCAGTCCGTGCCATTTTTCATCTGGAAATTTCTTCTAAAATAATGGGCACAATGACGAAGAAGAAAATTGGAAAATCAAACCCGAATAATGCCAAAAGAATGAAAAGGGTGAGTAGGAACTTGTATTTTTTTACTCTGATTTTGGTATGTTTTCAGATGTGTCATGTGTAGGCTATGGGAAATGCATGGAAAATTTGAATAATAATAGCCTCATGCTTTGCAGTGATAGCTAACATGTACAGTAGCTAACATGCTGTATACATCAGTATGGTATTATACCTAAATTAAGGTAAATTAGGCCTATACAAAAAGAAATCAGTTTGATTACAATTGGCACCTCTCTCCCCCCTCTTGTCTCGATGCAGATGTTAAAGCCAGTTATAGAGAAGAAAAGACGAGACCGAATAAATCAGAGTCTTAGCGAGCTAAGGATTTTATTGCTGAACTACAAATTAGATTCGGTGAGTTTTTTCAATCCATCCAATCCTATTTAGCATTCATTGTTGTCGTCTGTGAGTCTATAGCGCCATCCAAAGGCTTTTACGTGGCTGTTTATTTTTTTAAACCTGTTTCTTTATTTGTCTATTCACTCTATTCATCTTGACCACTCACAGCGTTTACAGAACCCCAAATTGGAGAAAGCAGAGATTCTAGACCTGGCTGTAGAATATCTTCAAAAAAGGACAGACAAACAAAGCATAAGCAATGGTAAGTCTATCTAATTAGCTCTAGGCCTGCAAGTGTGTTGACGAATGATCATCTGCAATGCATGAAATTGTCTGCAAAGATTCAAAATTAACATTTTTCCCTCTCCTCTCCCATCCTTTTACTTTTTTAAAAAAAAAAGATTGTTCTAGCCAGGCTGTGTGTGGGCCGAAGGAGGTGCAGCAGGTTATTCCCAGTGAGGTCTCCATGGCAGGCGTCCCCAGTCCCCCAGCAGCAGCATACTCTAGGTCTGCTCTCCCTGCCATCTACACCGCAGGCTTCCAGCAGTGTGTCTCTCACCTGGCTGGCTTCATGGGCAGCAGCAGCCCCTTGGAGAGAGAGGGCTTCCTCCTCCAAGGGCTGAAGAGCTACATAGACAGTCAGTGCCCAACCACAAACACCAGTACAGCTGTGTACCCATCCAGTCAGTACCCAACCACAAACACCAGTACAGGGCAGCTGCAGTGCCCATCCTCCTCTTCATTAACAGACATCCATTTGAGGTCGGGTGGTAAGGAGATGGCTCATTGGGCGGACATGGTGCCTGTGAGAGAGGGATGCCATCACTCTATACAGGGGGCTGTTCTCTGCCTCCGCAAATCCACTTTGTCGACCACCCACCATTCTTCCTGCCAACCTCATGGCCACTCATACCCCTTGATGCCTGACTACCTCTCCCCACCTCTGTCTCCCTGCCTTTCTTGTTCTTCTTCGGTTTTCACCACCCCTCCTCCCTATTCCTCGTTTCCCTGTCACTTTAGTTTCCCTCCCAGCCTGTCACCTATTTCCTCCGACCCCTCATCCTGCTCCGGATCCCTGTCGCTACATAACGTTCCTTCTCCTCCACTTGGTTTTTCACCCACCCTCCCTCTCTCAAGTCCTCCCGGCCTCCCTCTTGTCCCCTTTCCCTCCCATACGTCTCTGTGGTCTCCTGTGCCTGCACCGAGGCAAGAATTATTTATTAACTCCACACACTGGAGACCCTGGTAGAAAGCCAGGTGTGCACCAACTGACAGAGGGACTATGAAACAGTTCAACTGGACCAACGTTAGAGAAACTGACAAGAGGAGAGAGCCACCTGGTGGAGATCATGGAGGTAACCTGAACATGACCCGGCTGCTGCTGCTGCCATTTTATTTATTTTACTAGGCAAGTCAGTTAAGAACAAATTATTATTTTCAATGGCGGCCTAGGAACAGTGGGTTAACTGCGTAGTTCAGGGGCAGAACGAAAGATTTTTACCTTGTCAGCTCGGGGATTAGATCTTGCAATCTTTCGGTTACAGGTCTAACACTAGGCAACCTGCCGCCCTCATTTAATATGGTGGTGCTCTTCTCGTTTGATCAACTTTCCTCATCATTTCTGAAATGTCCCCCATATTTGTAACATGTCAGTATTCATAATCTCTCTCTTTCATTTGTTTGATAATCCTTGTAAATATGAATTTCATAAACTGTGTATAAATTAATACAGATATATATTGTCCTGTAAGAATATTGTTAGAGAATAAACTGAACTGTACAACGGAAACATAACTCAATCGTTCTTTTTCTGATGGTTACGATGATCCTCGGCCTGTGCCTGAATGCTCTGTAAATTGAAATTCCCATGTAGGCCTGGGTATGCATAGGTGAGGTGACTTGTTGCACACTCCCACCTAGCGTCTTGATTGGGTACTGCAGCCATTCCATGTGGTTTGAGCGTCTATTCAATACCTTGCCAGCAGAAGGCGCCATCAGCTCAAAGAACCAGAGTAGTGTGGTAGAAGTCTCTCCATCTCTTTGACCCTGTCACATTGAAAGCAATAAGATACGCTGTCAGTTCAATAGAGCACTTCATTGTTTCTGGCTCTTTTATCAGTCCCGTGATAAGCCTAAGATGCTTCATACAAGCATCATTATTTTCTGTCTGTCTCTCCCAGGCTCGGATAAATGCTCACCCTTCTCCTAATCTGCTGTTCTAATCTCTATTACAAGACCTGAATATTTTCTGTACAAGGTACTGAGGGATTTGGCTAGAGAAACAGACTTTCTGACATGATAGAACATGTCTTTGGATAATGGTTATTTATCCCTCCCTCCCTCCCTCCTCCCTCCCTCCCTCCCTCCCTCCTCCTCCCTCCCTCCCTCCCTCCCTCCCTCCCTCCCTCCCTCCCTCCCTCCCTCCCTCCCTCCCTCCCTCCTCTGTCCTTCCCTCCCTTCCTCCCTCTCTCTTCATTGAAGAGGCTTTCTCTGTACCAGTGCCATTAGTTATGAGGTGGCCATTGTTCATTGTCAGAGATATAAGAAGGCAGACAGGCACATCAGGTTGATTATCCACACTGTCTTTCTGCAGGTTTTGATCATTCCTGAATCAAAGAACCATGTGACAGTTAATAGAAAGGGCCAGCCACCAAGCTAAAGAGGATATTCTACCTCTGCATTACTCATAATTAAAAGGGAAAGTGATGACCTGACAATGGTTGAAATCCCTCTGGCATTTTCTCAGGGTACGCTGATTAGTACTGATCCTGTTACCCTCTGTAATCATCGTTTTGTTAGCCATGAATGCACCCCATGCATTCCTGATTAGTCCCAAACAGCCAGGGAGGGAGAAACTTATAGGAAACCCACAGGAGGAAGAGGGTGTGTGGAGATGTCATGGTTTGGTCATGGTTTATTGGGTGCATAGGTAAATACATTGTTGTTGGCACATTTCTAAAGCAAAATGTTGGAAGCAGGGTTGGTGTCAAAGGCTTTCATCATGCATGCGCTCTCATTCACACACACGCACACGCACACACACTCACTCTCACACTCACACACAAACACACTGGCAGATACACACACACCTTTAGGCAGACACACACACACACATCACCCCTGGGTTTGATTTGTCTGAAAAGCCCTGTGGTAACTCTGTGGAAGCCCTGTGGTAAATCTGTGGTAACTCTGTGGAAGCCCTGTGGTAAATCTGTGGTAACTCTGTGAAAGCCCTGTGGAAGCCCTGTGGTAAATCTGTGGTTACTCTGTGGAAGCCCTGTGGTAAACCTGTGGTAACTCTGTATAAGCCCTGTGGTAACTCTGTGGAAGCCCTTTGGCAAACCTATGGTAACTCTGTGGAAGCCCTGTGGTAACTCTGTGGAAGCCCTTTGGCAAACCTGTGGTAAATCTGTGGTAACTCTGTGGAAGCCCTGTGGTAACTCTGTGGAAGCCCTTTGGCAAACCTGTGGTAACGCTGTGGAAGCCCTGTGGTAACTCTGTGGAAGCCCTTTGGCAAACCTGTGGTAAATCTGTGGTAACTCTGTGGAAGCCCTGTGGTAAACCTATGGTAACTCTGTGGTAAATATGTGGTAATTTGTCTCACATTGTAAAATAGATGCATTTGATTTATTGCCTTTCAGGTAGTGTGTGGTCCAGCAACAGTGATCCATTTCATGTGGTGTGTGGTCCAGCAACAGTGTTCCATTTCAGGTGGTGTGTCGTCCAGCAACAGTGTTCCATTTCAGGTAGTGTGTGGTCCAGCAACAGTGTTCCAATTGTGCCAAGGTTTTGAGGGCTGGGTGTGAGATATACGTCATGTCCAGGGGGATTCACTTAACTGAATACCACTGGTTTAGTCACATTCAATAGCACTTATGATGTAAACCAGGTGTGCATCCCAAATGGCACCCTATTCCCTATATATAGTACACTACATTTAACCAGAGCCCCAAGGGGCCATATAGGGAAAACGGTGCCATTTGGGATGCAGGCCAGTTCTTTATAGATCTACATTACTCATTGAAGGTTCCTCATTAGGCTGCCAAGAATGGAATTAATTGAACTGACATTTCTGTTTTCGTTTCCTCATTCCAGAGGTACGAATCAGTTTAAGTGCAACACCAACGGATTATCTACCTGACATAAAATAACTAACATCCTGTTCCAGCATTACAATAAAGGGACTGACTGGATAGAGAGAAATAGAGAGAGAGAGAGAGAGAAATATGCATATATATACAGAGATAGAGAGAGACGATGTTTAACTAGCTTCAGGTAAACGGTGACGGTAACAAATTAGAAAATAATAGATTCATCTTCTTACAGATAAAAAGGGAAAACACACCACTTGGCTCCTGTCTGGGCTGTGTCCCTGCTACTGTCTGGGGTGTGTCCCTACTACTGTCTCTGACTGTGTCCCAACTACTGTCTCTGACTGTGTCCCTACTACTGTCTCTGACTGTGTCCCTACTACTGTCTGGGCTGTGTCCCTACTACTGTCTGGGCTGTGACCCTACTACTGTCTCTGACGGTGTCCCTGCTCCTGTCTGGGCTGTGTGTCCCTGCATTTGTCTGGACTGTGTCCCTGCTACTGTCTGGGCTGTGTCCCTGCTCCTGTCTGGGCGGTGTCCCTGCATCTGTCTGGGCTGTGTCCCTGCTCCTGTCTGGGCTGTGTGGCCCTGCCCCTGTCTGGGCTGTGTGTCCCTACTACTGTCTGAGCTTTGTCCCTGCATCTGTCTTGGCTGTGTGCCCCTGCTCCTGTCTAGGCTGTGTCCCTGCTCCTGTCTGGGCTGTGTGTCCCTGCATCTGTCTGGGCTGTGTGTCCCTACTACTGTCTGGGCTTTGTCTCTGCTCCTGTCTGGGCTATGTGCCCCTGCTCCTGTCTGGGCTGTGTCACTGTTCCTGTCTGGGCTGTGTGGCCCTGCCCCTGTCTGGGGTGTGTGGCCCTGCCCCTGTCTGGGGTGTGTGGCCCTGCCCCTGTCTGGGCTTTGTCCCTGCATCTGTCTGGGCTGTGCCCCTGCTCTTGTCTGGGCTGTGTGTCCCTGCATCTGTCTGGGCTGTGTGTCCCTACTACTGTCTGGGCTTTGTCCCTGCTCCTGTCTGGGCTGTGTGCCCCTGCTCCTGTCTGGGCTGTGTCCCTGCTACTGTCTGGGCTGTTTGGCCTTACCCCTGTCTGGGCTGTGTGTCCCTGCTCCGGGCTGGGCTGTGTGGCCCTGCTCCTGTCTGGGCTGTGTCCCTGCTCCTGTCTGGGCTGTGTGTCCCTGCTCCGGTCTGGGCTGTGAGGCCCTGCTCCTGTCTGGGCTGTGTCCCTGCCCCTGTCTGGGCTGTGTGTCCCTGCATCTGTCTGGGCTGTGTCCTGCTACTGTCTCGGCTGTGTCCCTGCTCCTGTCTGGGCTGTGTCCCTGCTCCTGTCTGGGATGTGTGTCCCTGCTCCTGTCTGGGCTGTGTCCCTGCATCTGTCTGGGCTGTGTCCCTGCTAATGTCTGGGCTGTGTGTCCCTGCATCTGTCTGGGCTGTGGCCCTGCCCCTGTCTAGGCTGTGTGTCCTTGCTACTGTCTGGGCTGTGTCCCTGCTCCTGTCTGGGCTGTGTCCCTGCTACTGTCTGGGCTGTGTGCCCCTGCTACTGTCTGGGCTGTGTGTCCCTGCTACTGTCTGGGCTGTGTGTCTCTGCTACTGTCTGGGCTGTGTCCCTGACCCTGTCTGGGCTGTGTGTCCCTGCTCCTGTCTGGGCTGTGTGGCCCTGCCCCTCTCTGGGCTGTGTCTGTAGTCGCCCTGGTCCTGTCTGGGCTGTGTGTCCCTGGTCCTGTCTGGGCTGTGTCTGTAGTTGCCCTGGTCCTGTCTCTGACTATGTCCGTCACTGCTGCCCTGGATGCGTGTCCAGCTGTCCCGTCACTCTGTCAGCGCCGCTGTCTTCCACAGCCCCAGATTAAATGCGCCCAAAGGGACCGCCAGGAAAAGTGGCTCGCCCCATCTCTCAGGACTTATGTCAAAAATGTTTCAGTCCTCAGGTAATTTGCTACAGTCCGGGTTCCTTTCACTATTTACTTCAAAGATCTTTGCGATGAGAGGGAGAGAGAGAGAGAGAGGAAAAAAGCGAAATGAAAGAGAGGAAAAATGGTATTTAGTTGTGGGTAGCGAAAGATCTACATTCTTGAGGATTGACATGTTCTCTGAGAGAGATGTCTTCCTCCCAGACCAGCGAGGCTGACTATCTGTTCTCTGAGAGTGGTGTCTTCCTCCCAGACCAGCGAGGCTGACTATCTGTTCTCTGAGAGAGGTGTCTTCCTCCCAGACCAGCGAGGCTGACTATCTGTTCTCTGAGAGAGGTGTCTTCCTCCCAGACCAGCGAGGCTGACTATCTGTTCTCTGAGAGTGGTGTCTTCCTCCCAGACCAGCGAGGCTGACTATCTGTTCTCTGAGAGAGATGTCTTCCTCCCAGACCAGCGAGGCTGACTATCTGTCTCTGAGAGAGATGTCTTCCTCCTAGACCAGCGAGGCTGACTATCTGTTCTCTGAGAGAGATGTCTTCCTCCCAGACCAGCGAGGCTGACTATCTGTCTCTGAGAGAGATGTCTTCCTCCTAGACCAGCGAGGCTGACTATCTGAAAAACATGTCTGGAGGTGATTTTTCAGATAGCACACTCAGTCAGAAGAAACTGGGATTGCTTCCCAAATGGCACCCTATTCCCTATGTAGTGCTCTACTTTTGACCAAGGTCGGGTTGTGCGACAGGTGTCCACTTTAGACATCCTTTGGACTGTGACATACATGACTCTTTGTAATCTTGGTCAGTGGTTTGATATGGTTGTACCATATTATGGTGGGTTGTGAATCATTTGCTTCTGTAGTGTTTTTTTTGTTACAACATTTTGTTGTAAAGTATTTTTTTTGCATTGTTTGTTGGCTGTGAAATGAAGCAGAGAAAACAAAAGACAGGAAAATGATTGGTCATTAAATCCTAGTCTTGGGTGCACTGGGTGGGGGCTTTAAAGCATCCCAAGACCTACCCAGAAGATCATTGTCAAGGCAACATCTCAAAAGCTAGACAGGAAGTAATTTGAGCCAAACAGGAGGGAATCAAATCAGACATCGCTGGCTTGTTTTTCAGGCCAGGACAATTACATTTGACATAAGGCGCTTTTCACTCATGCATCAGTGGTCTCCTCTTTCAGGGCCCTGCTATCATATGGGTCCAGTGGTTAGCCTTTCTTCCTCTTAATAGGACAAAGTCATTTGCAGCCAGGAGATGATGAACAATGACTGTCTTTTCAGAGATCCCATATCCTTCATTCACGGGAACATCAGTCAGTACAAATTAAGTATGCTCGATCATCCTGCAGCTAGAAATTCTGCTGATGCTGTCCAAAACGGACTTCCCTGTGGACTTGTAAGATATTATATTATATTGAAATAATGTGTACTCATCAACTTAATGGTTTAACAGGGAAATGTTCAGTCTGCCCTCACTGTGCTGTGGTTGCCAAGGCATCATCCAGAGAATGTTGATCATTGTAGTTCTATGTAATATCCCTATACCCTGGCCAAGTTGCCTGACCGCTGAGCTCATGTGAAGAGAATTAGAATATGAGCTATTGCGAAATACATTTTAACATAAATATTACTAGTATTAGAAGGACCTTTTCTGTGTAGCTTTATGGTTAGTGTAGGGTTTGTATCTTCTCCAGGCCCCTTGTGACCCTGTCTGGGCCGTGACCAGGCTAGCCTGCAGCCACTGCGGGTTGCGTCTCCTGCTCCGGAACACTTGTATCCTGGTGATGTACTTTAACACACTCTGCTCTCTGTACTCCTTTAAAAAAAATCAGGAAGAACTTAGCAGGTTAGAGGTCATAACAAAAAATTGTGAGTGAATCATAGGTCTTCTAAAAATACTGGTTGTTGTCCATTCTAATTCAGTGAATGCTGCCCTTTTTGACGTCAGTGCTGATTGGGGCCAGACACCAGAGTAAAGACGCTTGTTTGTCCTCAAAGCAACAAAAAGCAGTTAGGCGATGCAGAAGTCTCTTTTTCAGTATGTAACCTCATACTGCTGAGAAAATGTCAGTGCTGGTGTAAGTGTGTGTGGACACAGATTCATGGGACCTTAAAGGGCCCCATGCTCTGACTAACAGAATACTTTGTCCTTATCGCTCTCTCCAGTAAGAATTCCACAAATGTGGTGGACTTCAGCATCTAAAGCCAAGATTTGAAATAAGAGCATAGAACACATCTTTTGGCATTGTGTCGTATTTTGGTCCAAATAGGCAATCAGATCAGCCCTGAAATAGATCTGATGTGAAAAGATCTGATGTGATTGGCCAAAAGACCAATTAGTGGAAGAAAGATCAGAATTGGGCTGCTTGTGAAGATAACAGCCATAACAGCATTTGGTCATATTTCTCTAATTTAGAGAGACCATTGTTAAATCATGTATTGATTTTATTTCAACTACACTCAATATGATGATTAATTCGCCTTGTGGGGAATACGTAGCAGAGATGAACCATGAGTAGATAGATGACAAAACTAATCAAGCCTTCATTCATGCAAAATTTTTATAGAGCTTACCGACATTGCCATTACCAGCATGGAAAAATGCATTATTTTACAGTGGAGTCACAAGCTGACACCTGGCAGGTAGGGAAGTTTGGATCTGAACAGTATTATACACTTTTTCTGCATACCAAATTGCCACCTATTCCCCTAGTGCACTACCCTATGGGCCCTGGTCAAAAGTAGTCTACTATTATTGGAAATAGAGTGTCATTTGGGATACAACCATACACTTTGATACAGCAGCAGTGAGTTTGTCTCTGGCTGGGATCTGGGGTTTCCCAGCGCTGCGCAAGCACCTCCACGCAGGAACAGGAACAGGAACAGACACTGAACTAGAATCAAGAGGATATTACAGGCTGGCACAAGGCCAAATATCTGCACCTTACTTTCTTTCATCATGTTGTTTTAGTCAGCACAGATTATTAGGAGCAGTATTGTACTGTGTATGAGGGGCTTATGGGTCCTGTGTTGGTGAATGACTAGCTATCCAGGGCCAGCAGTCATTTTGGCACAAATGCTTTGTAAAGACAGTTTTACTGACATCACATATTTTCTCCAATTGTACAGCCGATTTCGTGGCGTCTCATACAAAATGACTGTAATTTCTCCATTTATTCTTATTGACTTAAGATAAGGGTAATCATCTTCTTAGAATTTACAGAACTTGTTATAGTAATATAATTTTAATGTTATTGGCATATGGTCTGTAGCTATACAGTGCATTCGAAAAGTTTTCAGTCCCCTTCCCTTTTTCCACATTTTGTTACATTAAAGCCTTATTCTGAAATGGTTTAAATACATTTGTTTCCTTATCAATCTACACACAATACGCCATACACCATAATGACAAAGCAAAAAATGTTGCTAATTTATAAAAAAAAATAAACAGAAATACCTTATTTACATACAGTTGAAATCGGAAGTTTACATACACTTTTTTGTTTTGTCAAGTCGGTTAGGACATCTACTTTGTGCATGACACAAGTAATTTTTCCAACAATTGTTTACAGACAGATTATTTCACCTATAATTCACTGTATCACAGTTCCAGTGGGTCAGAAGTTGACATACTCTTAAGTTGACTGTGCCTTTAAACAGCTTGGAAAATTCCAGAAAATTATGTCATGGCTTTAGAAGCTTCTGATAGGCTAATTGACATAATTTGAGACAATTGGAGGTGTACCTGTGGATGTATTTCAAGGCCTACCTTCAAACTCAGTGCCTCTTTGCTTGACATCATGGGAAAATCATCCAAGACCTCAGAGAAAAAATTGTAGACCTCCACAAGTCTGGTTCATCCTTGGGAGCAATTTCCAAACGCCTGAAGGTACCACGTTCATTTGTACAAACAATAGTAAGCAGGTATAAACACCATGGGACCACGCAGCCGTCGTACCGCTCAGGAAGGAGACGCGTTCTGTCTCCTAGAGATGAACGTACTTTGGTGCGAAAAGTGCAAATCAATCCCAGAACAACAGCAAAGGACCTTGTGAAGATGCTGGAGGAAACAGGTACAAAAGTATCTATATCCACAGTAAAACAAGTCCTATATCGACATAACCTGAAAGGCCGCTCAGCAAGGAAGAAGCCACTGCTCCAAAACCGCCATAAAAAAGCCAGACTACGGTTTGCAACATGGGGACGAAGATCGTACTTTTTGGAGAAATGTCCTCTGGTCTGATGAAACAAAAATAGAACTGTTTGGCCATAACGACCATCGTTATGTTTGGAGGAAAAAGGGGGAGGCTTGCAAGCCGAAGAACATCATCCCAACCGTGAAGCACGGGGGTGGCAGCATCATGTTGTGGGGGTGCTTTGCTGTAGGAGGGACTGGTGCACTTCACAAAATAGATTACATCATTAGGAAGGAAAATTATGTGGATATATTGAAGCAACATCTCAAGACATCAGTCAGGAAGTTATAGCTTGGTCGCAAATGGGTCTTCCAAATGGACAATGACCCCAAGCATACTTCCAAAGTTGTGGAAAAATGGCTTAAGGACAACAAAGTCAAGGTATTGGAGTGGCCATCACAAAGCCCTGACCTCAATCCCATAGAAAATGTGTGGGCAGATCTGAAAAAGCGTGTGGTCTGCAAGGAGGTCTACAAACCTGACTCAGTTACACCAGCTCTGTCAGGAGGAATGGGCCAAAATTCACCCAATTTATTGTGGGAAGCTTGTGGAAGGCTACCTGAAACGTTTGACCCAAGTTAAACAATATAAAGGAAATGCTACACATTCTTAAAATAAGGTGGTGATCCTAACTGACCTAAGACAGGGAATTTTTACTAGGATTAAATGTCAGCAATTGTGAAAAACTGAGTTTAAATGTATTTGGCTAAGGTGTATGTAAACTTCCCACTTCAACTGTAAGTATTCAGACCCTTTGCTATGAGACTCGAAATTGAGCTCAGGTGCATCCTGTTTCCATTGATCATCCTTGAGATGTTTCTACAACTTGATTGGAGTCCACCTGTCGAAAATTCAATTGATTGGACATGATTTGGAAAGCCGCACACTTTTCTATTTAAGGTCCCACAGTTGACAGTGCATGTCAGAGCAAGAACTTAGCCATGAGGTCGAAGGAATTGTCCGTAGAGCTCCGAGACAGGATTGTGACGAGGCACAAATTTGGGGAAGGGTACCAAAACATTTCTGCAGCATTGAAGGTCCCCAAGAACACAGTGGCCTCCATCATTCTTAAATGGAAGAAGTTTTGGAACTTCTTGGGGGGAATCTCCCCAAATACAGGTGTGCCAAGCTTGTAGCGTCATACCCAAGAAGACTCAAGGCTGTAATTGCTGCCAAAGGTGCTTCAACAAAGTACTGAGTAAAGGGTCTGAATACTTATGTAAATGTGATATTTTAGTTTTGTTTTTCTGAATACTTTCCGAATGCACTGTACAGTGGGGAAAAAAAGTATTTAGTCAGCCACCAATTGTGCAAGTTCTCTCACTTAAAAAGATGAGAGAGGCCTGTGATTTTCATCATAGGTACACTTCAACTATGACAGACAAAATGAGGAAAGAAAATCCAGAAAATCACATTGTAGGATTTTTTATGAATTTATTTGCAAATTATGGTGGAAAATAAGTATTTGGTCACATACAAACAAGCAAGATTTCTGGCTCTCACAGACCTGTAACTTCTTCTTTAAGAGGCTCCTCTGTCCTCCACTCATTACCTGTATTAATGGCACCTGTTTGAACTTGTTATCAGTATAAAAGACACCTGTCCACAACCTCAAACAGTCACACTCCAAACTCCACTATGGCCAAGACCAAAGAGCTGTCAAAGGACACCAGAAACAAAATTGTAGACCTGCACCAGGTTGGGAAGACTGAATCTGCAATAGGTAAGCAGCTTGGTTTGAAGAAATCAACTGTGGGAGCAATTATTAGGAAATGGAAGACATACAAGACCACTGATAATCTTCCTTGATCTGGGGCTCCACGCAAGATCTCACCCTGTGGGGTCAAAATGATCACAAGAACGGTGAGCAAAAATCCCAGAACCACATGGGGGGACCTAGTGAATGACCTGCAGAGAGCTGGGACCAAAGTAACAAAGCCTACCATCAGTAACACACTACGCCGCCAGGGACTCAAATCCTGCAGTGCCAGACGTGTCCCCCTGCTTAAGCCAGTACATGTTCAGGCCCGTCTAAAGTTTGCTAGAGAGCATTTGGATGATCCAGATGAGGATTGGGAGAATGTCAGATGAAACCAAAATAGAACTTTTTGGTAAAAACTCAACTCGTCGTGTTTGGAGGACAAAGAATGCTGAGTTGCATCCAAAGAACACCATACCTACTGTGAAGCATGGGGTGGAAACATCATGCTTTGGGGCTGTTTTTCTGCAAAGGGACCAGGACGACTGATCCGTGTAAAGGAAAGAATGAATGGGGCCATGTATCGTGAGATTTTGAGTGAAAACCTCCTTCCATCAGCAAGGGCATTGAAGATGAAACGTGGCTGGGTCTTTCAGCATGACAATGATCCCAAACACACCGCCCGGGCAACGAAGGAGTGGCTTCGAAGAAGCATTTCAAGGTCCTGGAGTGGCCTAGCCAGTCTCCAGATCTCAACCCCATAGAAAATCTTTGAAAGTCCGTGTTGCCCAGCGACAGCCCCAAAACATCACTGCTCTAGAGGAGATCTGCATGGAGGAATGGGCCAAAATACCAGCAACAGTGTGTGAAAACCTTGTGAAGACTTACAGAAAACATTTGACCTCTGTCATTGCCAACAAAGGGTATATAACAAAGTATTGAGATAAACTTTTGTTATTGACCAAATACTTATTTTCCACCATAATTTGCAAATAAATTCATAAAAATCCTACAATGTGATTTTCTGGATTTTTCCCTCATTTTGTCTGTCATAGTTGAAGTGTACCTATGATGAAAATTACAGGCCTCTCTCATCTTTTTAAGTGAGAGAACTTGCACAATTGGTGGCTGACTAAATACTTTTTTTCCCCACTGTATGTCCACTAAGCATGGACTGTTAGCATATAAAGAATAGTCCTAAGAGGTCTCAGCAGCACTAAAAGTGTTAGAGGACATCACCCTAACCCATACCTCCCTAACCTATACCTCCATAACCCTAACCCATACCTCCCTAACCCATATCTCCATAACCCTAACCCATAACTCCCTAATTTGCTAGTAACAGATTACATTCATATTCTGACAATCTCAGAAACTCACATACATAATACCTTTGATGATATATAGATAGCAATAAATGGTTATAACATCTACAGAAAATACATAAATGCCAAAGGTGAAAGTGTTGCAATTTATATTCAGAACCTGTCACACCCTGATCTGTTTCACCTGTCCTCAGTATTGTCTCCACCCCCTCCAGGTGTCGCTTGTTTTCCCCAGTGTATTTATCCCTGTGTTTCCGGTCTCTCTGTGCCAGTTCGTCTTGTACAGTCGTGGCCAAAAGTTTTGAGAAAGACACAAATATTAATTTTCATAAAGTCTGGAAATTTGGAAATTGCTGCCTCAGTTTGTATGATGGAAATTTGCATATACTCCAGAATGCCATGAAGAGTGATCAGATGAATTGCAATTAATTGCAAAGTCCCTCTTTGCCATGCAAATGAACTGAATCCCCAAAAAACATTTCCACTGCATTTCAGCCCTGCCACAAAAGGACTAGCTGACATCATATCAGTGATTATCTCGTTAACGCAGGTGTGAGTGTTGACGAGGACAAGGCTGGAGATCACTCTGTCATGCTGATTGAGTTCGAATAACAGACTGGAAGCTTCAAAAGGAGGGTGGTGCTTGGAATAATTGTTCTTCCTCTGTCAACCATGGTTACCTGCAAGGAAACACGTGCAGTCATCATTGCTTTGCACAAAAAGGGCTTCACAGGCAAGGATATTGCTGCCAGTAAGATTGCACCTAAATCAACCATATATCGGATAATCAAGAACTTCAAGGATTGTTGTGCGCTGTTCTGTGAAGGGATTTCTCGCATGGAATATCCTTCATTTCTCAGAACAAGAATAGACTGATGAGTTTCAGAAGAAAGATATTTGTTTCTGGCCATTTTGAGCCTGTAATCGAACCCACAAATGCTGATGCTCCAGATACTCAACTAGTCTAAAAAAGGCCAGTTTTACTGCTTCTTTAATTAGCACAACAGTTTTCAGCTGTGCTAACATAATTGCAAAATGATTTTCTAATGATCAATTAGCCTTTTAAAATGATAAACTTGGATTTTTTTTATTTCACCTTTATTTAACCAGGTAAGCTAGTTGAGAACAGGTTCTCATTTACAACTGCGACCAGGCCAAGATAAAGCAAAGCAGTGCAACACAAACAACAACACAGAGTTACACATGGAATTAACAAGCGTACATTCAATAACAATAGAAAAAAATAAAGTCTATATACAGTGTGTGCAAAAGGCGTGAGGAGGTAGGCAATAAATAGGCCATAGTAGCGAAGTAATTACAATTTAGCAGATTAACACTGGAGTGATAAAAGAGCAGATGATGATGTGCAAGAAGAGATACTGGTGTGCAAAATAGCAGAAAGTAAATAAAAACAGTATGGGGATGAGGTAGGTAGATTGGGTGGGTTATTTACAGATGGACTATGTACAGCTGCATCGATCGGTTAGATGCTCAGATAGCTATTAAAGTTAGTGAGGGAAATATACCTAGATTAGCTAACACAAAGTGCCATTGGTACACAGGAGTGATGGTTTCTGATAATGGGCCTATGTAGATATTCCATAAAAAATCTGCCGTTTCTGTCACGACTTCCGCCGAAGTCGGCCCCTCTCCTTGTTCGGGCGGTGTTCGGCGGTCGACGTCACCGGTTTACTAGTCATCACCGCTCCTTTTTCGTTATCCATTGGTTTTGCCTTGTTTTGTCATTTCACACCTGTTGCTCATTCCCCCTCATTAGTCTGCGTGTATTTATTCCTCTGTTTTCATTCTTGTCCTTGTGAGTGATTATTTTTCGTTTGTTCAGTGTGTGTCATTTTGACGGCTATTATATTCCGAGGGTTTTATGTATGCGCCGAGTCTATATTTGTTGTGGAAGTATTTTTGCCTACCCTTTGTACTTTGTTATGTACTATGGCTTATTAAATACGTTGGTTTCCACGCATTTCAACTCTCCTGCGCCTGACTCCTTTTGTCGTCAGTACACAGCATGACAGTTTCCAGCTACAATAGTCATTTACAACATTAACAATGTCCACACTGTATTTCTGATCAATTTGATGTTATTTTAATGGACAAAAAAAAATTATTTCAAAAACAAGGACATTTCTAAGTCACCCCAAACTTTTGAACGGTAGTGTATGTGATATCAACAGAAAGGTATATTTTCTGGGTGATTTAAATATTGACTGGCTTTCATCAAGTTGCCCACTCAAGAAAAAGCTTCAAAATGTAACTAGTGCCTGCAACCTGGTTCAGGTGATTAGTCACCCTACCAGGGAATTTACAAACAGCACAGGAATGAAATCTGTCACATCTGCTCCTGCCACATCCTCTAGTGCTCATCCGGTGTCTCCTTGACCTGCCGCCACTCCCCCAATGCTCTCTCCCTCTCCCCCTCTCTCTCTCTGTGATTGTGTGGGTGGAGACAGGTGTGCTGGAGTCAGAGCAGATCCCCACCATCTGCAACCTGTTCCATAATCAAGACCTCTACAAATACTCAGTCCTGCCTCTTCCACAGGTCGTAATCTCTGCCCAGTCAGTCCGTTTCTAGCAGTTTGTTCCTGTTGTCCCTGCTTTCCCTTGCTTGACGAGGTTTTCCTCTCCACTACAGTTCTGCCCGCTCTGACAAACTGTTAAATCACTGTGGATTGACAAGGAATTTAAAAATGGTATGGTTGAGAGGGATGAGACAAAAGGAATGACAAATAAGTCTGGCTGCATAACCAATGGGAAAACATACTACAAATTGAGAAATCATGTGACTAAACTGAATAAAAAGAAGAAACTACACTATGAAACAAATATGAATGATAGTAAAAATCTTTGGAGCATCATAAATAAAATTTTGGCAAAAAGGCAAACTCAGCTCCATCATTCATTGAATCAGATCATTTATCACAAAATTCACTGATATTGCCAATTACAATTCAGGTTTTTTTCAATGGCAAGATTAGCGAACATAGACATGACATGCCAGCAACAAACGCTGACACTACACATCCAAGTATAACTGATCAAATTATGAAAGAAAAACATTGTAATTTTGAATTTCGTAAAATGTGACTGTGAAAGAAGTGAAAACATTATTGTTGTCTATCAACAATGACAAGCCACCGGGGTCTGACAACTGAGGATAATAGCCGACAATATTGCCACTCCTATTTGCCATATCTTCAATCTAAGCCTACTAGAAAGCGTGTGCCCTCGGGCCTGGAGGGAAGCAAAAGTAATTCTGCTACCCAAGAATAGTAAAGCCCCCTTTACTGGCTCAAATAGCTAACCAATCAGCCTGTTACCAACCCTTAGTAAACTTTAGTGAAAAAAAATGTTTTTGTATCAGATACAATAATATATTACTGTAAACAAATTGACAACAGAATTTCAGCAAGCTTATAGGGAAGGACATTCAATAAGCACGGCATTGACAATGATGATGATTGGCTGAGAGAAATTGATGATACAAATATTGTGGGAGCTGTTTTGTTAGACTTCAGTGCAGCTTTTGACAAGCGTATGTTTTATGGCTTTACACCCCCTGCTATATTGTGGATAAAAGTTACCGGTCCAACAGAACACAGGGGATGTTCTTTAACGGGAGCCTCTCCAACATAATCCAGGAAGAATCAGGAATTCCCCAGGGCAGCTGTCTAGGACCCTTTCTTTTTTCAATCTTTACTAATGACATGCCTTTAGTAAAGCCAGTGTGTCTATGTATGCGGATGACTCAACACTATACATGTCAGCTACTAAAGCAAGTGAAATCACTGCAACACAAAGAGCTGCAGTTAGTTTCAGAATGGGTGGTGTCACGACTTCCGCCGAAGTCGGTCCCTCTCCTTGTTCGGGCGGTGTTCGGCGGTCGACGTCACCGGTCTACTAGCCATCGCCGATCCACTTTTCCATTTGTTTTGTCTTTGTTTTCCACACACCTGGTTTTCATTCCCCAATTACATGTTCATGTATTTAACCCTCTGGTTCCCCCATGTTTGTGTGCGTGATTGTTTCTTGTTATTTGTCGGTATTTTTCCGGCTGGTATTTTCGCCTGTGTGTTTTGGGCACGTTGTAAATTGGTTACCTTGTGCCGTATTTAGTAAATACGTTGTTCACTCATCTCTGCTCTTCTGCGCCTGACTTTATGCACCAGCTACACACACCGACCTGACAGGTGGCAAGAAATAAGTTAGTCCTAAATATTTCAAAAACTTAAAGCATTGTATTTGGAACAAATCTCTCACTAAACCCTAAACCTCAACTAAATTGTATAATAAATAATGTGGAAATTGAACAAGTTTAAGTGACTAAACTGCTTGGAGTAATCGTGGATTGTAAACTGTCATGGTCAAAACATGTTGATACAACAGTAGCAAAGATGGGGAGAAGTCTGTCCATAATACAGCAGTGCTCTGCCTTTTTAACAACACTATCAACAAGGCAGGTCCACCAGGCTCTAGTTTTGTCGCACCTGGACTAGTGTTCAGTCGTGTGGTCAGGTGGCACAAAGAGGGACCTCTGAAAATTACAATTGGCTGCACGGCTGGCCCTTAAATGTACACGGAGAGCTAACATTAATAATATGCATGTTCTCCGCTATGTAATCCAGTTTGCGAGCTGGTCACGGGTGCACCTCAGCCACGCTAAAGGTCCTAAACGATATCATAACCGCCATCGATAAAAGACAGTACTGTGCAGCCGTCTTCATCGACCTGGCCAAGGCTTTCTTATCAGCAGACTCAGCAGGCTTGGTTTCTCTAATGACTGCCTCGCCTGGTTCACTAACTACTTCTCAGATAGAGTTCAGTGTGTCAAATCGGTGGGCCTGTTGTCCGGACCTCTGGCAGTCTCTATGGGGGTGTCACAGGGTTCAATTCTCGGGCCGACTCTTTTCTCTGTATATACCAATGATGTCGCTCTTGCTGCGGGTGATTCTTTGATCCACCTCTACGCAGACAACACCATTCTGTATACATCTGGCCTTTTTTTTTTGGACACTGTGTTAACTACCTAGGGAGTAGCGGCGCGCGCTAGTAAGGCGCCAAATTCAAAATCCAAAAGTTTAATTATTAAACATTCATCAATATACAAGTGTTGCATAGTCATCAAAAGCTCTGCTTCTTGGCAATATCACAGCGTTGTCAGATTTCAAAAAGGCTTTACGGCGAAAGCACAACATTTGATTGTTTGAGGATAGCACCTCATATATTTTCCACATTAGCATAAATTCATATCCAGCTCGGGTCACACAAAACCCATATAAGAGCTAAATAATATCACTTACCTTTCGAAGAACTTCTGCTGAGGGCTTCCCAAGTGTCCAGCGAAGACATCCAATGGTTCTTTTGTTCGAAAAAATCCTTTATTATATCCATAAACCTCCGTTTGGTTGGCGCGTTATGATCAGAAAATCCACTGTTGAGTCGCCCATTGAACCATGAAGAGAACACGTTCAAATTATACCAATAAACTTTCTACAAACAAATCAAACATCATTTTTAATGTATCCTTAGGTATCCTTTTATGTATATTTACTGTAATATTTAATCCGGACGATAACGTGAACAATATGAAAGGAAAATAAAGTGGGGCTCGCTCATAATCTCGCACCCGCGAAACGTTGTTGACAAATGTTGATCCTTTCACTACTTCTTCTTCCTATTTGTTCTGCTTAGTGCTAGAGCCTCCAGACACTGTATAAAGACTGTTGACATCTAGTGGAAGCCATAGGTACTGCAGCCTGGAGAAGGTCATGTACAATAAAAACTCAAAATCCGGATGGATTTTCCTCTGGTTTTCGCCTGCTATATCAGTTCTGTTATACTCACATACATTATTTTAACACTTTTAGAAACATCAGAGTGTTTCCTATCCAATAGTACTAATTATGTGCATATCCTATTTTCTTGGCCTGAGTGGCAGGCATTTTACTTTGGGCACGCCAGACTCTCCAAAACCGTCACCTCTGCTGCCGCTCCCTAAGAAGTTAACAATCCTCCAAACGAGCTTCAACGCCATACAACACTCCTTCCGTGGCCTCCAACTGCTTTTAAATGCTAGTAAAACTAAATGTATGCTCTTCAACCGATCGCTGCCCGCACCCGCCCGACTAGCATCACTACTCTGGACGGTTCTGACTTAGAATATGTGGACAACTATAAATACCTAGGTGTCTGGCTAGACAGTAAACTCTCCTTCCAGACTCATATTAAGCATCTCCAATCCCAAATTAAATCTAGAATCGGCTTCCTATTTCGCAACAATGCCTCCTTCACTCATGCTGCCAAACACACCCTCGTAAAACTGACTATCCTACCGATCCTTGACTTCGGCGATGTCATTTACAAAATAGCCTCCAACACTCTACTATGGGATAGGAAGGTATGGGTTTGATTTGGATGCAGTCTATCACAGTACTATGTGTTTTGTCACCAAAGCCCCATATACTACCCACCACTGCGACCTGAATGCTCTCGTTCGCTGGTCCTCGCTACATATTTGTCGCCAAACACACTGGCTCCAGGTCATCTATAAGTCTTTGCAAGGTAAAGCTCCACTTATCTCAGCTCACTGGTCACCATAGCAACACCCACCCGTAGCACGTGCTCCAGCAGGTATATTTCACTGGTCATCCCCAAAGCCCACACCTCCTTTGGCAACCTTTCCTTCCAGTTCTCTGCTGCCAATGACTGGAACGAATTGCAAAAATCACTGAAGTTGGAGACTTATATCTCCCTCACTAACTATAAGCGTCAGCTGTCAGAGCAGCTTACCGATCACTGCAGCTGTACACAGCCCATCTGTAAATAGCCCATCCAACCAACTACCTACCTCATCCCCATATTTGTTTTGGTTTTTCTGCTCTTTTGCACACCAGTATTTCTACTTGCACATCCTCATCTGCACATCTATCACTCCAGTGTAAATTGCTAAATTGTAATTACTTCGCCACTATGGCGTATTTATTGCCTTTACCTCCTTACTTCATTTGCACACACTGTACACAGATTTTTCTATTGTGTTATTGAATGTATGTTTGTTTATCCCATGTGTAACTCTGTGTTGTTGTTTTTGTTGCACTGCTTTGCTTTATCTTGGCCAGGTTGCAGTTGTAAAGGAGAACTTGTTCTCAACTGGCCTACCTGGTTAAATAAAGGTGACATTTTTAATCACTACTTGTTTCTGTGTTGACATGCTAAATGCACCGAGGTGTCTGTTTAAACTATTATCACAAAGCTCGGACCCCACAAGACATGCCACCAAAGGTCTCTTCACAATCCCCAAGTCAAGAACAGACTATGGGAGGCGCACAGTACTACATAGAGCCATGGAACTCTATTCCACATCAGATTACTGATGCAAGCAGTAGAATCAGATTGATTAAAATACACCTTATGGAACAGTGGGGACTGTGAAGAGACACACACAGGCACAGACACAAGACAAGCACTCTACACACACGTACACATGGATGTTGTATTATAAATATGTGATAGTGGAGTAGTGGCCTGGTGGAACACACTAAATGTATTGGGTAAAGTGATATGAAATGTGATGTCAAGTAATATTTTAAACTGTATATAACTGCCTCAATGTTGCTGGACCTCAGGAAGAGTAGCTGCTGCCTTAATAATAAATACAAATCAAACCCATACCTTCCTTTCCCATACCTCCGTACACCTAAACCATACCTCCCTAACCCATATCTCCCTAAACCTAACCCATACCTCCCTAACCCATACCTCTCTAACCCATACCTCCCTAACCCTAACCATACCTCCCTAAACCTAACCCATACCTCTCTAAGCCTAACCCATATCTGCCTAACCCCTAACCCATACCTCCCTAACCCGTACCTCCCTAACCATACCTCCCTAACCCATACCTCCCCAACCCTAACCCATACCTCCCTAACCCATACGTCCCTATCCATACCTCCCTAACCCTAACCCTTACCCATACCTCCCTAACCCATACCTTCCTAACCCTAACCTATATACCTCCCTAACCCATACCTCCCTAACCCATACCTCCCCAACCCATACCTCCCTATCCCATACCTCCCTAACCCATACCTCCCTAAACCTAACCCATTCCTCCCTAACCCATATCTCCCTAACCCATACCTCCCTAAGCCTAACCCATACCTCCTTAACCCATACCTCCCTAACCCATACCTCCCTAACGCTAACCCATACCTCCCTAATCAATACCTCCCCTAATCCATACCTCCCTGCCCTCAATCACCCATACCTCCCTAACTCATACCTCCCTAACCCATACCTCCCTAACTCTAACCTATGCCTCTGGAGTTGTATGTGATTCTGTTGGGGGGTTTTGGCGGGTTCAGGAGTTGTATATGGTTCTGTGGAGTTTTTGGGTGGTTCTGTGGGGTTTTGGGAGGTTCTGGAGTTGTCTTTGAGATACAGCCATCTTGGTGGTTCTATTGATGCTGCAATGGAAACTACGTACAGTACTAGTCAAAAGTTTGGACACACCTACTCATTCAAGGGTTTTTCTTTATTTTTTACAATTTTCTACATTGTATAATAATAGTGAAGACATCAAAACTATGAAAAAACACATATGGAATCATGTAGCAACCAAAAAAGTGTTTTTATAAATACATTTTATATTTGAGATTCTTCAAAGTAGCCACCCTTTGCCTTGATGATAGCTTTGCACACTCGTGGCATTTTCTCAACCAGCTTCATGAGGTAGTCACCTGGAATGCATTTCAATTGACAGGTGTGTTAAACGTTCATTTGTGGAATTTCTTTCCTTCTTAATGTGTTTGAGCCAATCAGTTGTGTTGTGACAAGGTAGGGGTGGTATACAGAATATAGCCCTATTTGGTAAAATAAAGCAAAGAGAAACAACAGTCCATCATTACTTTAAGACATGAAGGTCAGTCAATGCGGAAAATGTCAAGAACTTTGAATGTTCCTTCAAGTGCTGTCTCAAAAAACATCAAACGCTATGATGAAACTGGCTCTCATGAGGACCGCCACAGGAATGGAAGACCCAGAGTTACCTCTGCTGCAGAAGATGAGTTCATTAGAATTAACTGCACCTCAGATTGCAGCCCAAATAAATGCTTCACAGAGTTCAAGTAACAGACACATCTCAACATCAAGTGTTCAGAGGAGGCCTTCATGGTCTAACTGCTGCAAGAAACCACTACTAAAGGACACCAATAAAAAAAAGAGACTTGCTTGGGCCTAGAAACACAAGCAATGGACATTAGACCGGTTGAAATCTGTCCTGTTGTCTGATGAGTCCAAATTTGAGATTTTTGGTTCCAACAGTCATGTCTTAGTGAGACGCAGAGTAGGTGAACAGATGATTTCCGCATGTGTGGTTCCCACTGTGAAGCATGGAGGAGGAGGTGTGATGGTGTGGGGGTGCTTTGCTGGTGACACTGTCAGTGATTTATTTAGAATTCATGGCACACTTAACCAGCATGGCTACCACAGCATTCTGCAGTGATACACCATCCCATCTGGTTTGCGCTTAGTGGGACTATCATTTGTTTATCAACAGGACAATGACCCACCACACCTCCAGGGGTATTTGACCAAGAAGGAGAGTGATGGAGTGCAGCATCAGATGACCTGGCCTCTACAATCACCCGACCTCAACCCAATTGAGATGGTTTGGGATGAGTTGAACCGCAGAGTGAAGGAAAATCAGCCAACAAATGCTCAGCATATGTGGGAACTCCTTCAAGACTGTTGGAAAAGCATTCCAGGTGAAGCTGGTTGAGAGAATGCCAAGCGTGTACAAAGCTGTCATCAAGGCAAAGGGTGGCTACTTTGAAGAATCTAAAATCTAAAATATATTTTGATTTGTTTAACACTTTTACTACTGGTTACAACTTGATTCCATATATGTTATTTCATAGTTTTTTTATTCCAAACTTTTGACTAGTACTGTATGTTCCAAGAGCCTTTTTAAGAGTAATAGATGAATTAATAGTTATTTTGACGTTTTATCCCAATATCGTGACAGCAACAATGGACGACAAATGATCTCTACGATGTTTTCTATAATTTGTGCATCCTTCCTCACACCTTTTTTAGGACTTTTGTGGCTCAGGGGAGAAATGCTGTTTTATCCTCAATATCACATTGTCTGTACTTTGACTGGCAGGTCACTCTATTTAGTTCCCTCTTGTTCTCTCGAAGGAGGCTTTGAAGGTTATGGAGTCTGCATTACTATAATACATTCAAGGATTGCTTCTCCCATAGGAAACACACACACACAGTCTCAGGTGATGTATTGCGTAAGACAGCGTGTGTGGTTATGAGGGTCTTTCTCCCTGATCTTTTATCCTTCCATAGTTGTGAACCAATCTGCAAACAAAGACATCTCAATAAAGGCAAAACTCATCATGTGTTATTCAGTCTCTCCTTTTCTATCTGGGGACGACCTGAGTGAAGGACTACCAAGCTCTGATCTCTCCACAACAGTCAGGGCTGGGCCATGTGGGCTAATCTCTCTGGTTACGTCCCAAATGGCACCCTATTCTCTATATAGTGCACTACTTTTGACCAGGGCCCATAGTGAATTGGGTGCCATTTGGTTGAACTAGATAAAACTGTGCTGTAAGGAAGGGGGCCTGGTGGCATCTTGTCTGGCCCATCTATAGATCTGGCTGATAGTGTCTCATGAACAGTAACATGAAAGAGTCCTGTCATCAGCCTTTGTGCTTTATTGTTTCCCCTTTTATTCTTCTTCTTCTTCTTCTTCTTCTTCTTCTTCTTCTTCTTCTTCTTCTCTGCTGCACCACGCTATTACAGCAGGGAAAGCCTGACAGGACTGGATAGTTGGTAGCAACAACAACTCTCTATATCTAGTCAGAGATCTACAGGTCTACATTTAGTATGCTTCTGTTTTTTCAGACAAGAGATAAACAAATGTTCTTTCTTGCTATTGAAAGCAGAATGAGCCTGCTGAATGACAAACAAGTGCATCTGAAATGCAGCCTTAGGCTACACCTAAACCATAGCCTATCAAAACAAATTTCCCATTAGAAATGATCACTTATTTTTTAAATAATCTAACCCTGCTGTAAGATTATTTTACTCCTGCAACAAAGATGGTCAAATTAAGATCCCACAACTGGATATGGTGTGTGTACTTTGTACAACACAATTGCTTAAGAAAATCTATCTGTGCTCCAAGCTATTTGTAGATTTGTTTTCCCATTAATCTGATCCAGTTGATGGACCCTGGTCAAAAGTAGTGCACTATAAAGGGAATAGGGTGCCATTTGGTATGAAGTCTTGGAACCTATCTTGATTAATTCCTTATACAGACTGCAATGGTGAGCCCAGCATTAATACCCTCTAACCTTTATAGCATTTCTCCAAAGTAGGCTAATCTTACGTTATCTGTCCAAAATAACAGTGGACAACACTGTCAGAATGAAAGGGCTATTTCCTCTAACCTAGTATGTTAGCTATCCCCATACATAGAGGCCAGTATTGCAGCTGTCATCTCCCTCAGAGATGCCCTTCAATGAAGGCATCTTTTGTTTGGACCAATAAGTCTGACATTGTTCCGCTCTCAGGTGCACGAACCATGGCGGATAATGGAACACAATATGTCCTCTTTTAGCACGGCTAGTCGGCTACCACTACCTTTCCCCATGAGCCAGGCACAACCGTTTCCTGTTACAGAGCTTCTTCCATTTTTTTATTTAAGGTTTGTACTTCTACAGGTTTCATTTTCTATGTGATTTTATCTCATACCCAGAAAACCTTTGACAGTTTCATATGCATATTAAGCTGTGAGTAGGAGTGAACCCTCACTCTAAATATGCTAATTTTATTATTGTGTGTGTCAGTCAATGAAGAGACAGGAGAGAACATTGCTGTTCATAGGATAACAACAAACATGAAAACACACTGACACAACAGATACCTCTAAATAACAATGTATAGCAAGGCCTGCCATTCCACCATACTATACATTACATACACCTGTGTATGTTTGTGTGAGTTATGATTCCACACAGCACCTTTATATGTCAGCCTAAAGGAATGAGGTGGTGTTGCCTGTGAAAATAAACATTAGCTGTGAGATGTACAACAGGAGATTGTAAAGCCTCCAGCAGTGACAACATAAACCCTTCTCTCTCGCCCCCTCAGGGCTTGGGATTGTGTCTACTATTGTGATTGGTCACCACAGGTGAGGCATGTTATAGAAAAGCCTCTCTCCTCCCAGAGAGAAATGTCTTTGTTTGCTTCTGACAGGGGGAATGCATAGCTAAGCATCTCTGCGGCACTTTGAGCACTCAAAATGAGTCCCTGTATTTTCCTAATGTGAACTGAGATCTACTTTGATCTGCCCAAGCAGGTAAAGAGCATCTCTATCTGAGGGTGGGGGGGCTGAACCCATTCTGCTGCATTGCATACCAGTATAAAGATAACCTCAGTCTGTGAATCCCTCAGCCACAGCAACAGTCGTAACTCACAGTGCTTTCAAATAAGAACAAGAAGACTCCAAATAAACTTTTATAAATGTTCATTGCTCCTTCAAGTATTATGGTTTCTTCCGGTTGCGTTACCCTCTGTCTGACATTATTCCACAGCAACACAACACAACATTCTACACTGAACAAAAATATAAATGCAACATGCAACAATTTCAAAGATTTGACTGATTTCCAGTTCATGTAAGGAAATCAGTCAAATTAAATAAATTCATTAGGCCCTAATCTATGGATTTCACATGACTGGGAATACAGATATGCATCTGTTGGTCACAGATACATCCAAAAAAATGTAGGGGCATGACCACCATTTGCCTCATGCAGTGCAACACATCACTTTCGCATTGAGTTGATCAGACTGTTGATTGTGGCCTGTGTAATGTTGTCCCACTGGCATCTGGCTGTGTGAAGTTCCTGGATATTGACGCGAACTGAAACAAGCTGTCGTACACGTCGATCCAGAGCATCCCAAACGTGCTCAATGGGTGACATGTCTGGTGACTATACAGGCCATGGAAGAACTGGGACATTTTCAGCTTCCAGGAATTGTGTACAGATCCTTGTGACAAGGGACCGTGTATTATCATGCTGAAACATGAGGTGATGGCGGCGGATGAAGGACACGACAAAATGCAATTGTGTTCGTTGTCCGTAGCTTATGCCTGCCCATACCATAACCCCACCGCCATCATGTGGCACTCTGTTCACAACGTTGACATCAGCAAACCGCTCGCCACATGACACAACACATATGGTCTGCGGTTGTGAGGCCGGTTTGACGTACTGCCAAATTCTCTAAAACGATGTTGGAGGCGGCTTATGGTAAAGAAATTAACAGCTCTGGTGGACATTCTTGCAGTCAGCATGCCAATTGCATGCTCCCTCAATACTTGATACATCTGTGGCATTGTGTTGTGTGACAAAACTGTACATTTTAAAGTGGCCTTTTATTGTCCACAGCACAAGGTGCATCTGTGTAATGATCATGCTGTTTAATCAGCTTCTTGATATGCCACACCTGTCAGGTGGATGGATTATCTTGGCAAAGGAGAAATGCTCACTAACAGGGATGTAAACAAATTTGTGCACAAAATTTGAGAGAAATAAGATTTTTGTGCATATGAAAAATTTCTGGGATCTTTTATTTCAGGTCATGAAGTATGGGACCAACACATGTTGCGTTTGCATTTTTGTTCAGTGTATATCGTTAATGAAAATGTATTCTGTCGGGGCCTACCGAGTGGCGCAGTGGTCTAAGGCACTGCATCACAGTGCTAGAGGACGCATGACTCCACCTTTGCCCTAAAATACAAAAAAAAGAAATAATAATGTATTCTGTCATTTTTCACTCACGTCAGTGTAATCCATGAGACAATGACACAGTGAAAGAGACATTCTGTCTCCAGTCCCACTGTTGGATCTCTCTGAAATTGCAACAAAGACTGAAAAAAAACTAAAGCTAAAGAAGCAAGTGATGTCTGCCAAACCTGGGGCCTACCTTTGGTCCTAGGGGCCTTTGGTGTGATATTTGATGCTAATCTCACTTTTGAGTCCAATTTTAGAGAATATGAATACATTTCTTTCTTCTGTCCCCAATCGAACACTGCTCTGTCCATCTAGTTTATGAGAAATGTGGTTCCAATTTCAAAACAGTGGGAAGATGACCTTGCTTGCTGGCACTCGTTTGCGATCCCCTCACAGATTAGAATGTAGGCAATAAAACAGGCACCTGCTAGGAGTTGGTATAATAACTGAGCCAAATACAGAGAATGACGTGGGCAGAGAGAACAAACCCTGAGAAGAAAGACCTTCTCCTTTTACATTACAATGGTTGACCAGGATGCCCTCTGAAACCCAGCACTATTTTTGAACGTTGTAGCTTAATAAGGTTCCGGTGTTGATGTAGACTATACTTGTGGAGTCTCGCAACTGTTATTAGGCTTACACTAATAAAACTGAATAATTACCATGAATTCAATTGAAAAAACTAATCTGGCGTCTTAATGCCATTCAGATCTGTGAGATTATGGGCAGTGGGATATGGAGACATGCATGTATTACTCAGAGGTTTGTATCCCAATCTCTATATAATGCACTACTTTTGACCAGAGCTAGGGTGTGCCATTTGGAACCAGACAGGAATAGTTCAAACCTGAGCCAGGTGATCACATTAAACCCCCAACGAGTCTCCATCAGGAGGATCAAATTAAACCCCCAGCTAGTCCTCCATCAGGAGGATCATATCAAACCCCCAGCTAAACTCCATCAGGAGGATCATATTAACCCCCCAGCTAAACTCCATCAGGAGGATCATATTAACCCCCCAGCTAAACTCCATCAGGAGGATCATATCAAACCCCCAGCTAATCTCCATCAGGAGGATCATATTAACCCCCCAGCTAAATTCCATCAGGAGGATCATATTAAACCCCCAGCTAGTCTCCATCAGGAGGATCATATCAAACCCCCAGCTAGTCTCCATCAGGAGGATCATATCAAACCCCCAATGAGTCTCCACCAGGAGGATCATATTAAACCCCCAGCTAGACTCCATCAGGAGGATCATATTACCGCCCAAGCTAGTCTCAACCAGGAGGATCATATTTACCCCCCAGCTACTCTCCATCAGGAGGATTATATTAACCCCCCAGCTAGACTCCATCAGGAGGATCATTTTAAACCCCCAGCTAGACTCCATCAGGAGGATCATATTAAACCCCCAGCTAGACTCCATTAGGAGGATCATATTAAACCCCTCCATCAGGAGGAAACACTGCAGTAAGAATTCTTCTACATACCAGCCAGTCTGCTTTGATCAACTGCTTCGATCAATCACTTTGTATGCGTCCCAAACGGCACCCTATTCCCCATGTAGTGCACTACTTTTGACCAGGGACCATAGAGATCTGGTTAAAAGTAGTGCACTATATAGGGAATAGGGTGCCATTTGGGATTCAAGCCTTTATCGCCACTGGATCTATAAGGAAGGGTATTAAAAGGTAACTGTATCTTAACCAATGGAATGGGCTTTGATTTGCAGTCCCTATTCAGAGTAAGAGGATGTCATTATAATGGGCATCTATCATTGCTGTGCTGACTGACAAGCACCATACAATTTCTAAGGGAAATAACTCCACTGGTGTACCAGCGTCCTTGCTGCCATTATTTTTCATAACAATTACTATTGTTTTCTAATGGTCTCAAATGAAAAAGGTTGTAGGAAAAAAAAATAACATGATTTTTTCCTATGATAAAAAAACGTATCATGCAGTAAGTACACACACTGTAATTCTGCTTTTCTAAAACCTTTCTTGCCTTGTCCAGTGCAGTTTAAAGCCAGAGACAGCTTCGAAGGCCAAATCAGTATCTTTATCCTCCCTCCAGATTCCTTCAACTGTGAGCTATTAAGGCTGTCCCCATAGGAGAACCCTTTTGGTTGCAAGTAGAATCCTTTTTGGTTCCATGCAGAGCCCTATGTGGAATGAGTTCTATATGGAACCCAAAAAGGTTCTACCTGCAACAAACAGGGTTCTAGCTAGAACCAAAAAGTGTTTTTCAGAGGGGTTCTACCTGGAATCAAAATAGTTCTTCAGCCTAAGATCCCTTTTAAGTTCTGGAAAGCACCTTTTTGTATAAGAGTGTACGGTATACACTGAGTGTACAAAACATCAGGAAAATGGAGTTTGCCAAAAGGCACCTAAAGACTCTCAGACCATGACAAACAATATTCTCTGGTTTGATAAAACCAAGATTGAACTCCTTAGCCTGAATGCCAAGCATCACATCTGGAGGAAACCTGGCACCATCCCTACGGTGAAGATTTAGTGGTGGCAGCATCATGCTTTGTGGATGTTTTTCAGCGGCAGGGACTGGGAGACTAGTCAGGATCGAGGCAAAGATGAACGGAGCAAAGTACAGAGAGATCCTTGATTAAAACCTGCTCCAGAGAGCTCAGAACCTCAGACTATGGCGAAGTTTGACTTTCAACAGGACAACAACCCTAAGCACACTGTCACGATCTTCGGAACGGACAGACCAAGGCGCAGCGAGGCATCCAGTATACATATTTTATTGAAACAACGTAACTGGGCAAAACAACAAAACAAACGAAGATCGTAACATTGAACCATAACATGAAACACAATGAAGCTATGCTCAAACAATAACCCACAAAACCTATATGAAAACCCCAAACATACAGTGGGGAAAAAAAAAGTATTTAGTCAGCCACCAATTGTGCAAGTTCTCTCACTTAAAAAGATGACAGAGGCCTGTAATTTTCATCATAGGTACACTTCAACTATGACAGACAAAATGAGGAAAACAAATCCAGAAAATCACATTGTAGGATTTTTTTATGAATTTATTTGCAAATTATGGTGGAAAATAAGTATTTGGTCAATAACAAACAAGCAAGATTTCTGGCTCTCACAGACCTGTAACTTCTTCTTTAAGAGGCTCCTCTGTCCTCCACTCATTACCTGTATTAATGGCACCTGTTTGAACTTGTTATCAGTATAAAAGACACCTGTCCACAACCTCAAACAGTCACACTCCAAACTCCACTATGGCCAAGACCAAAGAGCTGTCAAAGGACACCAGAAACAAAATTGTAGACCTGCACCAGGTTGGGAAGACTGAATCTGCAATAGGTAAGCAGCTTAGTTTGAAGCAATCAACTGTGGGAGCAATTATTAGGAAATGGAAGACATACAAGACCACTGATAATCTTCCTCGATCTGGGGCTCCACGCAAGATCTCACCCGTGGGGTCAAAATGATCACAAGAACGGTGAGCAAAAATCCCAGAACCACACGGGGACCTAGTGAATGACCTGCAGAGAGCTGGGACCAAAGTAACAAAGCCTACCATCAGTAACACACTACGCCGCCAGGGACTCAAATCCTGCAGTGCCAGACGTGTCCCCCTGCTTAAGCCAGTACATGTTCAGGCCCGTCTAAAGTTTGCTAGAGAGCATTTGGATGATCCAGATGAGGATTGGGAGAATGTCAGATGAAACCAAAATAGAACTTTTTGGTAAAAACTCAACTCGTCGTGTTTGGAGGACAAAGAATGCTGAGTTGCATCCAAAGAACACCATACCTACTGTGAAGCATGGGGGTGGAAACATCATGCTTTGGGGCTGTTTTTCTGCAAAGGGACCAGGACGACTGATCCGTGTAAAGGAAAGAATGAATGGGGCCATGTATCGTGAGATTTTGAGTGAAAACCTCCTTCCATCAGCAAGGGCATTGAAGATGAAACGTGGCTGGGTCTTTCAGCATGACAATGATCCCAAACACACCGCCCGGCAACGAAGGAGTGGCTTCGTAAGAAGCATTTCAAGGTCCTGGAGTGGCCTAGCCAGTCTCCAGATCTCAACCCCATAGAAAATCTTTGAAAGTCCGTGTTGCCCAGCGACAGCCCCAAAACATCACTGCTCTAGAGGAGATCTGCATGGAGGAATGGGCCAAAATACCAGCAACAGTGTGTGAAAACCTTGTGAAGACTTACAGAAAACGTTTGACCTCTGTCATTGCCAACAAAGGGTATATAACAAAGTATTGAGATAAATTTTTGTTATTGACCAAATACTTATTTTCCACCATAATTTGCAAATAAATTCATAAAAAATCCTACAATGTGATTTTCTGGATTTTTTTCCCTCATTTTGTCTGTCATAGTTGAAGTGTACCTATGATGAAAATTACAGGCCTCTGTCATCTTTTTAAGTGAGAGAACTTGCACAATTGGTGGCTGACTAAATACTTTTTTCCCCCACTGTATATATGGTTCCCAATTAGAGACAACGACACACAGCTGCCTCTAATTGGGAACCATTACCCCAACATAGAAATATAACACCTAGAACATAAAAAAACCCTACACCAAAACCAAAACCAAAACCAAACACACCAGCCTGTCTTCTCAGGCCTGGACGTGACACACACAGCCAAGACAACGCAGGAGTGGCCTCGTGACAAATTTCTGAATGTCCTTGAGTGGCCCAGCCAGAGCCTGGACTTGAACATGATTTAACATCTCTGGAGAGACCTGAAAACAGCTGTGCAGCGACGTTCCCCATCCAACCTGACAGAGCTTGAGAGGATCTGCAGAGAAGAACGGGAGAAACTCCCCAAGTCAGATGTGCCAAGCTTGTAGCGTCATAGCCAAGAAGATTTGATGCCCTAATCGCTGCCGAAGATGCTTCAACAAAGTACTGAGTAAAGGGTCTGAATACTTATGTAAATGTGATATTCAGTTTTTTGTCTTTTTAATAATTAGCAAAAATAAAAAGTAAACAGTTTTTACTTTGTCATTATGGGGTATTGTGTGTAGATTGATGAGGATAAAAAAATATATCAATTTTAGAACTTGTTTAAATCAATTTTAGAACTTGTTTATAACTTGTTTAAATCCATTTTAAAACTTGTTTATAACTTGTTTAAATCCATTTTAGAACTTGTTTATAACTTGTTTAAATCAATTTTAGAACTTGTTTAGAACTTGTTTAAATCCATTTTAGAACTTGTTCTCAACTGGCCTACCTGGTTAAATAAAGGTTAAATAAAAAAATACAATAAAAAAAAACAAGGCTGTAATGTAACAAAATGTGGAAAAAGTCAAGGGGTCCGAATACTTTACAAAGGCACTGTATCTGATCACTTTCATCAGCATCTTGTTGTGGGGGTTTGTGTTGCCTTTAATATCTGCGAGCAAAGGAGGCTTTAGCAAAATAAAGGTCACTTTGTGCTCCGCTGATTAACCTCTGTATCAGTGCCTTTTGATGAGGTGTAGAAATCTTAGAGAGTTCATAGCATCCAACCACACAAGGGTTGGTTGCTGCCGTTGGGTTGCTAACATGCTATGATTTATTGAAACTTACGTATCTATTTTTTCCTGAATAAAGTTTAGAATATAACTCACAGTATCTTTCATCTTTATGTTTTGAAGACCTTTTTTTCTACTGCATGTCTCATTTAATAGTGTGTGCAGTGCAGAATTAGTGTAGTAGTCTAGTTGAAGCAGGATCTCACCGTCTGCCAGTAGTCAATGTTACATCTCATCTAAACCCTCTGTAATGTAATGGCTCTAATGGAACAACCTTGTTCTCCCATTCTGTAAATACCCAGACACACTTCTGTGCTGTTAACAAAAATGTCATACTTGGCAGAGTGACAAGGAAAAAGTGTTCCATTGATAAGCTGTTGTTAGTCCGTTTGATCTCTTGCCATTTTAATTTGTCAACAAAGTAAACCTTCAAAATAAATGAGTAGGAGGGGAAGTCACATCAATTCAATAGAAAATTGAGTTTCAAAACTCTGCTGTGGTCTGGGATTAATTTAGTGATACAATGAGTTTGTAGAGGTGTGTTTAGGTTTGTGAGGATGATGTGTGAAAGTTGCCTTATTACTCACCATGAATTCCTCTGCTCTATTGATCACTACATACAGTCTAAAATCAAATCAAATTGTATTTGTCACATGTGTGGAATACAACAGGTGTAGACATTACCGTAAAATGTTTACTTACAAGCCCGTAACCAAAAAAAGAATAAGAGTTAAGAAAAATATTTACTAAATAAACAAAAGCAAAAAATAAAAGACCAACAATAAAATAACAATAATGTGGCTATATACAGGGGGTAGTTGAGGTAATTGAGGTAATATGTACATGTAGGAAGCATAGATAATAGATAATAAACAGTGAGTATCAGCAGCATAAAAAAAGAAAGGGGGGAGGGGTCAATGCAAATAGTCTATGACTAGGGAGGTTGGAGTCTTTGACAATTTATAGGGCCTTTCTCTGACACCACCTGGTATAGAGGTCCTGGATGGCAAGAAGCTTGGCCCCAGTGATGTACTGGGCCGTACGCACTACCCTCTGTAGCGCCTTGCGGTCAGAGGCCGAGCAGTTGCCATACCAGGCGGTGATGCAACCAGAATGCCCTCGATGGTGCAGCTGTAGAACTTTTTGAGGATCTGAGGACCCATGCCAAATCTTTTCAGTCTCCTGAGGGGGAATAGGCATTGTTGTGCCCTCTTCACGACTGTCTTGATGTGTTTGGACCATGATAGTTTGTTGGTGATGTGGACACCAAGGAACTTGAAGCTCTCCACTACAGCCCCGTCGATGAGAATGGGGGAGTGTGCTTGGCCCTTCTTTTCCTGTAGTCCACGATCATCTCCTTTGTCTTGCTGACGTTGAGGGAGAGGTTGTTGTCCTGCCAACACACTTCCAGGTCTCTGACCTCCTCCCTATAGGCTGTCTCATCGTTGTCGGTGATCAGGCCTACCACCATTGTGTCGTCGGCAAACTTAATGATGGTGTTGGAGTCATGCTTGGCCACGCAGTCATGGGTGAACAGGGAGTACAGGAGGGGAATAAGCACGCACACCTGAGGGGCCCCCGTGTTGAGGATCAGCGTAGCAGATGTACTGTTGCCTACCCTTACCACCTGGGGGCGGCCCGTCAGGAAGTCCAGGATCCAGTTGCAGAGGGAGGTGTTTAGTCCCGGGTCCTTAGCTTAGTAATGAGCTTTGAGGCCATACTATAAGTCGTTTAAGTGACTTTAAAATGAGGGGCGTTGTACAAAACAAATTCATCAGCGATAGGATTGTCTGTAACCAATCTAACCACTCAAAGTATCAAAGTTTATAACGTCATCATGTAGTCTGGCTCTGGACCAACCCATCGGTTTATGGGACCAATCAGAAATGTGATAATGTGTTCGCATTCTAGAAATTGTACTGGAGGGAGGTAAATCCAGACTCATCATGGAGGAGAAACATCCTGATCATTACTAGAGAGGTTATACAATCCTGATCATTACTAGAGAGGTTATACATAATGATCCTTAGTAAAGAAGTTATCCAATCCTGATCAGTACTAGAGAGATTATACATCCTGATCATTACTAGAGATGCTATACAATCCTGATCATTACTAGAGAGGTTATACAATCCTTATCATTACTACAGTAGATAGGTTATACAATCTTGATCACTACTAGAGAGATTTTTACAATCCAGAACATTACAAGAGAGGTTATACAATCCTGATCATTACTAGAGAGGTTATACAATCCTGATCGTTACTACAGAGGTTATACAATTCTGATCATTACTAGAGAGGTTATACAAACAAATGCCTTAAAAATATTTAATTAGAAACTAGAAGATTGAGACACGCCCTATAGCTCTTGCATTGTTTTCCAAAACGCTTTGATGTTCTGTTATCCGATATGCTTTTGGATTTGGTGAGCATTTAAAATTAATGGTTCCTCTCCCCCTTAGCCTATTATTTAAAGGTGGAGTTTAATACTGGCAGTATGAATGCCCCAGTTAATTTATGTATTATTCTCTGGAGTGATGTGCTTCTTCCAGAAGCACATGAGGTTATTACTGTGAAGGACGATCGGAGCTGTGCTGTTAAACCACCACATTATGTACTGGTAACCCCAATACATTAGGTACTGGTAACCCCAATACATTAGGTACTGGTAACCCCACTACATTATATACTGGTGACCCCACAACAATAGGAACTGGTAACCCCACAACATTAGATTTTTAAATCCAACTACATTAGGTACTGGAAACCCCACTACATTAGGTACTGGTAACCCCACTACATAAAGTATTGCTAACCCCACTACATTAGGTACAGGTAACCCCACTACATTAAGTATTGCTAACCCCACTACATTCGGTACTGGTAACCCCACTACATTAGGTACAGGTAACCCCACTACATTAAGTACAGGTAACCCCACTACATTAGGTACAGGTAACCCCACTACATTAGGTACTGGTAACTCCACTACATTAGGTACAGGTAACCCCACTACATTAGGTACTGGTAACCCCACTACATTAGGTACTGGTAACCCCACTACATTAGGTACTGGTAACCCCACTACATTAGGTACTGGTAACCCCACTACATTAGGTACTGGTAACTCCACTACATTAGGTACTGGTAACCCCACTACATTAGGTACTGGTAACCCCACTACATTAGGTACTGGTAACCCCACTACATTAGGTACAGGTAACCCCACTACATTAGATATTGCTAACCCCACTACATTAGGTACTGGTATCCCCACTACTTTATGTACTGGTAACCCCATAATATTAAGTATTATTAATCCCACTAATTTAGGTATTGGTAATCCACCTACATTAGGTACTGGTAACCTCAATACATTAGGTACTGATTACCCACTACATTAGGTACAGGTAACCTATATTAAGTATTGCTAACCCCACCATATTAGGTATTGGTAACCCCACTACATTAGATATTGGTAACAAGAATAAATTAGGTATTGGTAACCCCACTACATTAACTATTGCTAACCCCAATGTATTAGGTACTGGTAACCACACTACATTAGGTATTGGTAACCCCACTAAATTAAGTATTGCTAACCCCACTATATTACGTACTGCTAACACCACTACATTAGGTATTCGTAACCCCACTAAATTAGGTACTGGTAACCCCACTACATTAGGTACTGGTTACACCACTACATAAGGTATTGGCAACCCCACTATATTAGATACTGGTAACCACACTAAATTAGGTACTGGTAATCCCACTACATTAGGTACTGGTAACCTCATTACGTTAGGTACTGGTAACTCCACCACATAATGTACTGGTATCCCCACTACATTAGGTACCGGTAACCTCACTACATTAGGTATTGGTAACCTCTCTACATTAGGTATTGGTAACCCCACTGCATTAGGTACTGGTAACCCCAGTACATTAGTTACTGGTAACACCACTACATTAGGTATTGGTAACCCCACTACATTAGGTAGTGATAACCCACTACATTAGGTACTGGTAACCCCATTACATTAGGTACTGGTAACCATACTACACTAGTTACTGGTAAGACCACTACATTAGGTGTTGGTAACACCACTACATTAGGTACTGGTAACCCCACTACATTAGATATTGGGTACTGGTGACACCATTAAATTAGGTGGGGCTAATGTAACACCACTACATTAGGTACTGGTAACACCACTACATTAGGTACTGGTAACACCACTACATTAGGTACTGGTAACCCCACTACATTGGGTACTGGTGACACCACTACATTAGGTACTGGCAACACCACTACATTAGGTACTGGTAACAACACTACATTAGGTACTGGTGACACCACTACATTAGGTGGGGCTAATGTAACACCACTACATTAGGTACTGGTAACACCACTACATTAGGTACTGGTAACACCACTACATTAGGTACTGGTAACCCCACTACATTGGGTACTGGTGACACCACTACATTAGGAACTGGTAACGCCACTATATTAGGTACTGGTAACCCCACTACATTAGGTACTGGTGACACCACTACATTAGGTACTGGTAACCCCACTACATTAGTTACTGGTGACACCACTACATTAGGTACTGGTAACCCCACTACATTAGGTACTGGTGACACCACTACATTAGGTACTGGTGACACCACTACATTAGGTACTGGTAACCCCACTACATTAGGTACTGGTGACACCACCACATTAGGTACTGGTAACCCCACTACATTAGGTACTGGTGACACCACTACATTAGGTACTGGTAACACCACTACATTAGGTCCTGGTGACACCACTACATTAGGTACTGGTAACACCACTACATTAGGTACTGGTAAGACCACTACATTAGGTACTGGTAACACCACTACATTAGGTACTGGTAACACCCCTACATTAGGAACTGGTAACACCACTACATTAGGTACTGGTAACCCCACTACATTAGGTACTGGTGACACCACTGCATTAGGAACTGGTAACCCCACTACATTAGATACTGGTGACACCACTAAATTAGGTACTGGTGACCCCACTACGTTAAGTACTGGTAACACCACTACATTAGGTACTTGTAACACCACTACATTAGCTTCATGTCCACACCCTTTTTGTAACACTTCATCATGGTTTTTCATAATTTCATAATACTGTTGTTGAGTCTATTTGAGTTCTATTGATTCTTTCTTGATTCCCCTGAAGTGTCTCTTCTCCCCTACATGCTGGCTGTGCTCACAACAACTACAACAGGGATTCAGGCTGTCCTCTGTGATCCCTTGTTCCTCTGGTGACCAGCTGGGGTTTGTCCATGTTTAGCTCTATGATTTATCCAATACCACAGTGTGACTAAGAGGTTTCATTGTAGATTTATACATCGACAACTAGGCCCTTCTGTTTGATATCCCAAATGTGATTTTGTGAAAATATATCAATGTTGAGTCACTGATACAAGGGAAGATCTTGATTTTTGGGTCAATCTATGGCAAGGATTGAATGAAATGCGTCATATACTTTTATCTTCTTTTTGGGTCTTCTTGATATTATAAATAAACTGTTTACCAACGTAATTAGAGCAGTAAAAATAAATGTTTTGTCATACCCGTGGTATACAGTCTCTTTTACTACGGCTGTCAGCCAATCAGCATTCAGGGTTCGAACCACCCTGTTTAGAATTTTCTATAATTACGGTGGCATTTTACGTCCCTCGCCTTCTCAATCACGAAAAACACTTTAATATTACAAATATTTACACGTCATACATGATTTTGTTTGGTTACACAACAGTGTTATCGTAATGGAAAAAAGTATCTAAAGTCATTAAGCTGCCATTTTAGTTGATTTAGAATGGGAAGGTGTACCCAAAAAATTCAAAAATCCATGCCCAAATCCCACTCAGGTTAAGAATGACCCTAATATGACCCTCTCATATTTGAGGCAGAGAGAGTCTTGTGGTTGTGAAGTTTGGCATGATTGATTTACATTCTGGTGTTGAAATCATTACTAATCAAAAGACCAATACTGTGGCTAGGGGGTGATTATTTAAATAATTTGTCTTGCACAAGACTCTAACCATGTTTGAGCCCAGCAGCGACAGCTACTCATTCTCTGTCCAATTCGGTCAATAGCAGTCAGAACGAAAAACAGTCAAAACTATTTGTCTTTTTAATAGATTTTTATTGATCCCCTAAAGAGAGAGCTACAGTTAACTGCCAAAATAAAGGAAACATGTGAATAAATGAAGCATACAAAGTATATTGAAAGCAGGTGCTTCCACACAGGTGTGGTTCCTGAGTTAATTAAGCAATTAACATCCTATCATGCTTAATGTATAAAAACGCTGGGCAGGCCATTATTTTGGCTTCCATGGCTATGCCCCTATAGGATGACAATGTCCCCATCCACAGGGCACAAGTGGTCACTGAAAGGTTTGATGAGCATGAAAACAATGTAAACCATATGCCATGGCCGTCTCAGTCACCAGATATCAACCCAACTGAACACTTATGGGAGATTCTGGAGTGTCGCCTGAGAGAGCGTTTTCCACCACCATCAACAAAACACCCAAATTATAGAATTTCTCGTGGAAGAATGGTGTTGCTTTCCTTCCAATAAAGTTCCAAACACTTGTAGAATCTATGCCAAGGTGCATTGAAGCTGTTCTGGCCTGTGGTGGCCCAACAGCCTATAAAGACACTTTATGTTGCTGTTTTCTTTATTTTGTCAGTTACCTGTACATTTGCTGTTGTGACTTTGTTTGGTCTGTGCACACTCTTGCACATTGTTGTCATCCAAATTCAGAAGAAAAGTTCCTCCAGAATTCATGTCTTTATGTCGAATACAGTATGTTTTATAAGTCATGGAATCACCCCTGAAGTAAGAAACCCACCCAAGAGGATTAGCAAGTCAATCACTAGTTGTTTGTTGAAAACTCAATGCATCCCACCACAGTAAACACGAAAAGAACTACAAGTTGTGCATCTAATTATTTTATTCTCAAATCAACGAATTCCTGTTTTAACGCAGAAAACAACATACAATTCCATCCGCATGATCCTACTGTATAATAATGTTTTGTGGTCATCGGCACAACTAATTAATCAGTGGTTGTCTGATTTAATGGTTTGCATGCTATGAACATGCAGGATTACACAGGAAATTCTTATTGCCTATCGTTTTCCCCTTCCTCTGTCTTTAATTCTCTCCCTCTCTCTAAGCCCTCTTTTCTCTCTGTCTTCCCCTCGTTTTGTTATTTTACCTGGAGGTGCAGGTGTGAAGGGGTGAGGCCGTGGAAAAACATTAGATTCCGTAAGCTTGTCATGAAGGAATCCATTGACTGACCTCCACATCTTGGCACACAATGACAAATGGGTTAGCAATTTTCCGCCTGACTTAGGAACAACAAAGCACATTTCCACTTTCACCAGCAGGTATTGAGTGTAGAGTACAGTCTATCTAATCTCATGCCTTCTACAAATAGACAAGAAATATATATATTTTGTATTGGCTTTTGCCATGAAACTGTTTATTTTGGGCCCATACATATGATGTATCAGTACATACATACATGTGATGCTTGACTTTACATATAGGTGAGGCCATTTGCTTTAGTAGAACAGACTCCTCCAAGCATTAGAATGTGTTCTCTCTCTTTAATTAAAGAATCAACTCCTGAAGCGATTGAGTCTTTGATATCTTATAAGTACTTTATTTTCATTGAAAATCTTTTTTAGTCTGTATGATGTGTGTTTTCATACTTATCCAAAGCAGGAAGTAATGTGTCTGTTTTATGAAGAAAAGCAGGAAGTAATGTGTCAGTTTCATAAAGAAAAGCAGGAAGCAATGTGTCTGTTTTATAAAGAAAAGCAGGAAGTAATGTGTCTGTTTTAAAAAGAAAAGCAGGAAGTGGCGTGTCTGTTTTATAAAGAAAAGCAGGAAGTAGTGTGTCTGTTTTATAAAGAAAACCAGGAAGTAATGTGTCTGTTTTATAAAGAAAGAATAAGCATAGCCTATACTCAGATTCCCCCAGGAGGAAACATTTTATCCACACTGCATGCTCCCCAAGTCAAAGAGTGTATTAGAAAAAACATTATCATTACATGGGTCTAACTTCAGCATCCTGCAGAATGTTTTGCATCCTAAACCACTTCTCCAGGATGTGTACGCTGCACTGCATCCATCCTTAATGACTGTTGGTAATGCTGGGCTGTTAACCAGTGTTGTTGCTGCTGATTGAATTACTTACAAAACCCAGAAGAATGTTTAAAGTGGAAACTATGGAAATGAACCAATTGACCTTTGTTGTGACCTTAAAATCTGTGATCCCTGTGGGAGAGAGAACTGTCAGGCAGCTCCACAGCCAGAGAATCAAAGGGATCCAGGGATGGATTGGGACCAAAAATTGGCCCGGGCATTTCTAACACCCCTGCCCCCAGTTTCACTCAAGGCCCTCACACTGGTAAAATAATTTTCCTTGAGGCCCCCATTATTAGACAAATAATGATCATTTTGCGCAAAACCCCAAATTTAGACAGGCCCACTGGGCTAAAGATGAACCAACCAATCTGGCATTTGCCAGAATTGCCCTATGGCCAGTCCACCCCTGAAGGGATCAATGCAGCTATTACTACTGCTGCACCCAGAGACCTACCACCAAGCCCCCAGTCCAACTCCCTCCTCTACCCTCATGTATAAATTATCATTACAAATCAATCGTTTCATAATGATGATGTTTCTTATCGACTACTGGTTGTGTCAGACTGATTGTCGAAGTCCAACTACAGTACTGAACAAATATTTTCTGATACTGACTACCACATTCAATCAGATTACATTTTAGTTTTGGGGTAACAAAGTGCTAGCTATGTCCCACAATTCATCATTGAGTGGAGTAATGTCTCTGTATTTAAATCCCTGCAGCTAAGTGAATGATTTGCGCTGGGGCATGAGAGAGCCATAATAGTGTGGTCTGAGTGTGTGTGGTGTGTGTGCCCTGACAAGGTACTCCAGTCTGGGAGTCCGGTAGGGCGATTATGTCCTGTAGGGATAACCTGTCATGGTGCTGAGAGCCTAATTGATGCCTCATGCTTTTCAGGGGGCAATTATAGCGCCCAAATGTCAAGACCTAATTTGTGGCTTTGTAATGTGGACACATGGGCCGGGCACAGGGGCGGCCGAGGTGTCCACATGGGACATAAAGACAGGTTTGGTCAGCAGATGTGAGGTGGAAATGGTGGTGGGGGGGTATGAAAGGTTTTGGTGGGGGGACACTTACTGTGGGGAAAGCTATGAAGGGTCATGGTGGGTGGGGAAATGACAGTGGGGAAATGCTATGCAGGGTTGTGGTGGAGGGGGACTGACTGTGGGGAAAGCTATGAAGGATTGTGGTGGGAGGAAACTAACTGTGGGGAAAGGCTACGAAGGGTTGTTGTTGTGGAGGGCGGGGGTGCAGCGCGATAAAAAAACAGTAAATCACAACTGGGATCAGACAAGCAGAGATGTGGGTAAGAAAAAATAGGTATTTCACAGAATATACTGTATAAGGTATAGCTAAAACACAGCATATATAAAGCATGGCTAAAACACAGCATTTATAACGTATAGCTAAAACACAGGATATGAAACGTATAGCTAAAACAGAATATACTGTTTAACATAGCTAAAACACAGCATATACAGTGGGGAAAAAAAGCATTTAGTCAGCCACCAATTGTGCAAGTTCTCTCACTTAAAAAGATGAGAGAGGCCTGTAATTTTCATCATAGGTACACTTCAACTATGACAGACAAAATGAGGAAATAAAATCCAGAAAATCACATTGTAGGATTTTTTATGAATTTATTTGCAAATTATGGTGGAAAATAAGTATTTGGTCAATAACAAAAGTTTATCTCAATACTTTGTTATATACCCTTTGTTGGCAATGACAGAGGTCAAATGTTTTCTGTAAGTCTTCACAAGGTTTTCACACACTGTTGCTGGTATTTTGGCCCATTCCTCCATGCAGATCTCCTCTAGAGCAGTGATGTTTTGGGGCTGTTGCTGGGCAACACGGACTTTCAAAGATTTTCTATGGGGTTGAGATCTGGAGACTGGCTAGGCCACTCCAGGACCTTGAAATGCTTCTACGAAGCCACTCCTTCGTTGCCAGGCGGTGTGTTTGGGATCATTGTCATGCTGAAAGACCCAGCCACGTTTCATCTTCAATGCCCTTGCTGATGGAAGGAGGTTTTCACTCAAAATCTCACGATACATGGCCCCATTCATTCTTTCCTTTACACGGATCAGTCGTCCTGGTCCCTTTGCAGAAAAACAGCCCCAAAGCATGATGTTTCCACCCCCATGCTTCACAGTAGGTATGGTGTTCTTTGGATGCAACTCAGCATTCTTTGTCCTCCAAACACGACGAGTTGAGTTTTTACCAAAAAGTTCTATTTTGGTTTCATCTGACATTCTCCCAATCCTCATCTGGATCATCCAAATGCTCTCTAGCAAATTTTAGCGGGCCTGAACATGTACTGGCTTAAGCAGGGGACACGTCTGGCACTGCAGGATTTGAGTCCCTGGCGGCGTAGTGTGTTACTGATGGTAGGCTTTGTTACTTTGGTCCCAGCTCTCTGCAGGTCATTCACTAGGTCCCCGTGTGGTTCTGGGATTTTTGCTCACCGTTCTTGTGATCATTTTGACCCCACGGGTGAGATCTTGCGTGGAGCCCCAGATCGAGGAAGATTATCAGTGGTCTTGTATGTCTTCCATTTCCTAATAATTGCTCCCACAGTTGATTTCTTCAAACCAAGCTGCTTACCTATTGCAGATTCAGTCTTCCCAACCTGGTGCAGGTCTACAATTTTGTTTCTGGTGTCCTTTGACAGCTCTTTGGTCTTAGCCATAGTGGAGTTTGGAGTGTGACTGTATGAGGTTGTGGACAGGTGTCTTTATACTGATAACAAGTTCAAACAGGTGCCATTAATACAGGTAATGAGTGGAGGACAGAGGAGCCTCTTAAAGAAGAAGTTACAGGTCTGTGAGAGCCAGAAATCTTGCTTGTTTGTATGTGACCAAATACTTATTTTCCACCATAATTTGCAAATAAATTCATAAAAAATCCTACAATGTGATTTTCTGGATTTGTTTTCCTCATTTTGTCTGTCATAGTTGAAGTGTACCTATGATGCAAATTACAGGCCTCTCTCATCTTTTTAAGTGAGAGAACTTGCACAATTGGTGGCTGACTAAATACTTTTTTCCCCCACTGTATAACGTATAGCTTAAACACAGAAAAAACTGTATAACCTATAGCTAAAACACAGAATATACTGTATAACATATAGCTAAAACACAGCATATATAACGCATAGCTAAAACACAGAATATTCTGTATAACATATAGCTAAAACACAGAATATACTGTATAACATATAGCTAAAACACAGAATTTACTGTATAACATATAGCTAAAACACATATTATATTATATAATGTATACCTAAAACACAGAATATACTGTATAACATATAGCTAAAACACAGAATATATAACGTATAACTAAAACACAGAATATACTGTATAACATATAGCTAAAACACAGCATATATAACGTATATCTAAAACACAGAATATATAACGTATAGCTAAAAAACAGCATATATAACGTATAGATAAAACACAGAATATATAACGTATAGCTAAAACACAGCATATACAATGCATAGCTAAAACACAGAATATACTGTATAACATATATCTAAAACACAGAATATATAATGTATAGCTAAAACACAGCATATATAACGTATAGATAAAACACAGAATATAGTGTATAACATATAGCTAAAACAATCCCAGACATGTATGCAGTCATTCCTTGGGATTTATAGTGATGGGGTATTATTGTGACTAGACGTTTTACTGTGTACTGTATCATCTGAGTCAAGCAGCTGCTGCAGATGCCAGGTGTCAATCTGTTGTTATGTCCCAAATGGTACCCTAGCACCCTATTCTCTATATAGTACCCTACTTTTGACCAGGTAGGGCCCTGGTCAAAAAGGGTGCAACTGTAGGGCACTATATAGGGAACAGGGTGCAACAGTAGGGCACTATATAAGGGATAGCGTGCGACTGTAGGGTACTATATAGGGAATAGGGTACAACAGTAGGGTACTATATAGGGAATAGGGTGCGACAGTAGGGTACTATATAGGGAATAGGGTGCAACGGTAGGGTACTATATATGGAATCAGGTGCGACAGTAGGGTACAATATAGAGAATAGGGTGCGACAGTTGGGCACTATATAGGGAATAGGGTGCAACAGTAAGACGCTATATAGGGAATAGGGTGCCATTTGGGACACAGTTGGTCTGTTGTTTGTATCAGCACAGTTTTCTTTCTCAGGCCTCCCAGTTCTTCTCCCAGTCTCAGATCATGTATTTAATGCTCTAAGACACAACTGTGTCAGTTACCTGCTGGGAAGACTAGAACTGCAAGCCCTGCTCTAGGTCTGTATGCTAAAACTGAAAGACAACATTTGCATGGTGTGGAAATAGCAGTGCTCTGAGGTTTTTTGCAAAGTTGTTTTTTCTCCTAATGTTTCCATGGAGATCTAAACAGAGGAGCATATTTTCCATTGGAGCTGACATCTCTGGAACTCAAATGACAGTAAATCAAATATGCAGAGCCTAATTGCAGTTTGTAGAAGTAGACCACAAAACCCTCAAGGATAGCTATGACATAAAAAAAAAGATTGTACTTGAAAGGAGTTACAATATAGGAAGTATAACAACATGGTCATTCTGTACTGCATACCTTGATGTCTTGTGTTGTGGGATGAACCTTTAGTACACCAATCTTCCTGGATGAGTTATCACAGAAGTCTAACATCTTCAGATGATGAAATCTTTTTCTTTCATTCTGCTATTTTGGGGGATTTTCTTCCTGCTCCCCAGGACGTGTGTTGGCTTATACTGGAGATACAATCAAGGCAACTCCACCAGAGAAGACATTTCCTGCAGTCCAATGACCTAGTGGCCTCATGGGTGGAATGTTATTCATATTTTTCATTTTAATAAACATTATTTTTAAAAAGCATCTGAAAATCAAACGGTTTTGTTGTATTTCAATCTTCTGTAATGTATAAAGTGTAATATTGGGATGCAAACTCAAAATGTAATACATGTCAACTCTATATCTGACATGGTACAGGAGTCTTCTTTTTTTAAGTCCATAACCATGTGTGTGAGGTGTATACTTTTGTTTCAAAGTAGATTTGTTTAAGACTACCACTCTGTGGGACCCTGATTTAGCCCACTGCAGTAAAAGTTTAAGGGATTCAGGAACAAAAATATAAAGTGCATAATAGCATACTTTTATCCTAGTCTTAATATGTCGGTAGACTGCCATGTACACAGACTTAAACAATGCACACAGACTTAATCCATGCACACACCATTGTAACTCATAATTTGGGGAGCATGGCAATTTACTATTGAATCAACAAACACCAAAGAGCCTAAAATCAATAGTTGTAGGATTTCAACAACACAAAGAGACAGTCAGACACCATCCTTAAGCAGACAGACAGACAGACACCACTTCTTAGAAGTGACCATGGCTTTACAACAGTAGGTGAGTTAAGCTCTTGGCACTTCCCCTGCTGTGTTCATCAGGCCAGCCTTTCTAAAGATAGAAATTATGCTCTCTAATAATTGGGGCAGACAACAAAGCTACCTATATTTCCAGCAGGCAGGTATGCTGGTGCTAACTCACCTCCCATATCCTCAGCTGACAAACAGGCGACAGAGGATGAGGAGCGGTGGGAACACCTGCACACGCTGTCTGACTGGAATGACTGACTGCAGAGATAGACAGGCAACGAAGATCACTGACTTCCATACCTGCTCCGTGGACTCATTCACACACGCACGCACACACACACGCACGCACACACACACACACACACACACACACACACACACACACACACACACACACACACACACACACACACACACACACACACACACACACACACACACACACACACACACACACACACACACACACACACACACACACACACACACACAGTCTTGTACAGCTAAAATTGTTGGGACACACCCTAACCCCTAAACCTAAACCTAACCCTAACCCTAACCCAAACCCATACTCTTACCCTAACCCTAACCCTAACCTTAATCCAAAAACCTAACCCTAACCCTAAACCTAACCCTGGCTCCTAACCGAAAACTAGCCCTAGCTCCTAACCCTAAACTTAATTCTAACCCTAACACTATATTTAACCTTATCCCTAAACCCACTAGAAATAGCATTTGACCTTGTGGGGACCAACAAAATGTCCCCAGTTTGTTTACTCTTCATTGTTAAACATGTCCACACACACACACACACTGAGACACACACACTGAGACACACACACTGAGACACACACACTGAGACACACAAACTGAGACACACACCTGATTGGGCTTCCTGCAGAGGCCTTTGAGGCTGTGGCTAAGGAGGTGACGAAAGTCAGGAAGCATCCATTAAGTGAGAGAGAGCCCCCGAGTGGGATGGATGAGGGGTTTAAGTGTTTTCACTAAGGAGCCACAGACCACCTGCTGGGACAACAAAAGTATCTCTCTAAAGGCTAGGGTGACTCCAAAACACAAGTTCAACAAGTGCTAAAGAGCACTTCTGGGCATCAGGTATCACAAGTCAGGGTGGAAACCTGTTTAGAGACACGACCCTCAAAATGTCAAGGGAGAACACTTACATTAACACAAAGTGTTTTTCTATGGCCAGAAAGGTAATGGCTAAGTGCCAGACTTTTTAAATGTTAGGTTACTTTGAATCTTTTGGTTTCTCATGCAGAACGTAATATCCAACAGAGGGAACCCCAGACTAAGCCGGTCCTTTTCACATGGAAGCTGTGATTCCCCAGGAATGGGAGCTGCCAGTCCTGACATTTCAGCACATTTCAATGATCACTGTTGAATATATTTTTTTAAATAAAACATACATTTTATAACTGTAATGTTTCCAATTGTTTGTTTTAAAATAGCAATATTTTAGTTGCCAGGACTATGTAGAAACAAAATTGCGAATATGTAACAGTTAGTAATGTTAGTAATGCATCTAAATGCATCTAAAACCAGAATACACATTTATGGGGTAGATAGCCAGGGAATACTTGTTTATGGGGTCGTAGTCAGGGAATACACATTTATGGGGTAGATAGCCAGGGAATACTTGTTTATGGGGTCGTAGTCAGGGAATACACATTTATGGGGTAGATAGCCAGGGAATACTTGTTTATGGGGTCGTAGTCAGGGAATACGTATTTATGGGGTAGATAGTCAAGGAATACGTGTTTTTTTTTTCAACTAGGCAAGTCAGTTAAGAACAAATTCTTATTTACAATGATGGCCTAGGAACAGTGGGTTAACTGCCTTGTTCAGGGGCAGAACGACAGATTTTTTCCTTGTCAGCTCGGGAATTTTATCAAGCAACCTTTTGGTTACTGGCCCAACGCTCTAACCACTAGGCTACATGCCGCCCCACCAGGCTACCTGCCACTATCTAGATAGCCAGGGAATATGTGTTTAAGGGGTAGATGGTCAGGGAATATGTGTTTAATGGGTAGATAGCCAGGGAATATGTGTTTATGGGGTAGATAGTCAGGGAATAGAAGCACAAGCATTTCGCTGCACTCGCATTAACATCTGCTAACCATGTGTATGTGATCAATAAAATTTGATTTGATTTGATAGCCAGGGAATACGTGTTGAAAGGGTAGATAGCCAGGGAATACGTGTTTAAAGGGTAGATAGCCAGGGAATACGTGTTTAAAGGGTAGATAGCCAGGGAATATGTGTTTATGGGGTAGATAGCCAGGGAATACGTGTTTAAAGGGTAGATAGCCAGGGAATACGTGTTTAAAGGGTAGATAGCCAGGGAATACGTTTTTAAAGGGTAGATAGCCAGGGAATATGTGTTTATGGGGTAGATAGACAGGGAATACATGTTTATGGTGTAGATAGACAGGGAATACATGTTTATGGGGGTAGATAGCCAGGGAATACATGTTTATGGGGTAGATAGCCAGGGAATACGTCTTTATGGGGTAGATAGCCAGGGATTAGCTGTTTATGGGGTAGCTAGGCAGGGAATATGTATTTATGGGGTAGATAGCCATGGAATACGTATTTATGGGGTAGATAGCCAGGGAATCCGTGTTTATGGGGAAGATAGCCAGGGAATCCGTGTTTATGGGGAAGATAGCCAGGGAATATGTGTTTATGGGGTAGATAGTCAGGGAATATGTGTTTGTGGGGTAGATAGTCAGGGAATGTACACATAAACATAGAGAGCAAAGTTGAACAAGGTGCATGATATCATTATGGTGAGAAGAGATAGAGGTAGTTGTTGATTATGTAGGTGTTCTGATGGGAAAGTCCCATCATATCCTACAAGGCTGAGAGTTGGCAACATAGCAGACTCCCCATGTCAAGACAGCAGTTGGCTTGCCATCACAGAGATGTTGAGATCACAGGCCTTTAGCTTTCATGCTTCAACACAGATATCCTCCCAACCGTTGAGGAAACTGTACAAAGATACCAAGATGGTGGCTTTTAAATAAATATGCCTGTTCAGCCATTGTCCAAAGATCATATGTTTTATATAACGTTCTAATTCCTGTTTCGTTCTAAATATTGTTTTGGTTACAGTTGGATAGAGAAATGCAGATACTAAAAGTGCTATATCTCCTCTTTTGAGGACAAGCCCCTAATAAATTGCATGGATATTGTAAAACAATCTCTCTGTGAAACAATTTCACACAAAGAAATAACCATAAACTCAGTGGACACGCGTTCTGCTGCGTTAAAGCTGTCAGCAGACTAAAAAAAGGATAAGGTATAACAAAAAAAGAATGGGACACAAAGGTTTTCACTCAGTCTGGAGGCTGGAGAGATTTCTTGGCCACCTTGGCTCTCTTTCATTGTTCAATAATACTATTAATCAGGACTATCATTTTGCAACTGTCAACAGAGCTTACTTAGCCCTTATCACGCTGACCTCCAGTTTTATACAGCTGCCAAGCCGCTGAACAGACCAGCGGTAAAGGTCATTTTTTATTTGGCCCTGGCCGTGTCATTGTGAGGCCGCTATGTGAGCAAGTTCCACAGAGTGACTTTGAAGTTTTTATGCATGCATGGGAACCTCGCTCTTGTCTCTCATCATAATGACAATCATAAAAAGAACAACAATGATCTCGTAAATAGGTTTATACATTTGAACTCCCCAAATTTGAAAGGCAAAACTATAGACACCAATGCATTATGCCTCTTTAGAAAATGTGAACTTTTAAAACGGAGTTAAACTTGTTTATTTTTTATATTTTTTTGTCAGTTGGTTCATCAAGAAAACCATAGAGGTAATAAACCGTGTGGTCCTCTTAGTTTCTGAACCCACATGTTTAAACATTTACAATATATCATTAAATGTTCCAAACAGATATCAAAAAGACAAATCTAGTTCACTGACTTTAATAAGGATACACTGCCACAGACTTTAAATGTGATGCGTACAACAGAGAGCTTTTTGGGGAAAAATTCAGCAAATTACAATTTTCCCCCCACATTATTTTAAGACAATCTCACAATGTGGCCCAAGCTAAATGAGAAAACTGGTATCCTCAGATTAAAAGAAATATTATCTCTATATAGATACAATTTCTAGTGGTTTCTCTATACAGTACTGTATATTTAACTGCAAAAATATATTCTGAAATAAATAAATATATAACATAAATATTTCTATCTAGAAATGAATAAATAATACATTTTGAAATGATATCTGTGGCAAATATCTTTCTGCTCCTTTCAGCATGATCTAGTCACATGTAAAACAAGAAGAAAAAAAGGTGAATTCCTTCAAAATCCTTCTTGAATGAACAGAGCCCCCCCCCAAATAAAAAACGAGGTTCTTTAACTGTCCCATAGATTTTGCCATTCTAACAATAGATAATAGAACAGTTTTATCTCTATGTTATATCTCTATGTTCTATCTCTATGATTCCAACTAGACCCTCAGTCCAAAGACACTTCCTGAAATGTATTGGCCCTCAAACAGAAGAGTGACCCTCCCTCCCTCCTGTATCAGCATTGCTTCCTCTGATCCTGTTCTTCTCCTATTCCACACGACAGCTACTCTCGGGGGTCAGTTGGCCCCTGGAACAAACAGCCTCCTCATGCCTTGGTGTGCATGTTGACAATGTCAGACATTCTAGACTGTCTTTGTCACCGCTGAGAGCTGGCCCGTGCATTCTGAGGGGAGGCCCCTGGCTAGTACCTTTATCCCCAGTGTAGACTACTCCTTCCTTGCTGGCTGGCTGGAGCTGGGGCCGCTGTAGGGCTGGGGCCAGGGCTGCTGTAGGGCTGGTTGGCTCCACTGTCTTAACACAGCCAGTCACACTGCCTGGCCTGGCCTGCACACATCCCTGCTTCCCACAGTAGGAGGGACTAGAGCTCAATACACAGCTATTCCTGATCTGATCTGGGACGGTGGGTGCAGGCCAGTCTCAGCTGTGGCCCAGAATCTCCTTGTACAGCTCCGGTACCCGGTCAGGGTCCACGGGCCTGGGCAGGAAGTGGGTGAACTTCTGGTGTCGCCTGGACTTTGTTCCGTCCCGAGCCGTGCCGTCCTTGTTTAACGCCACAAAGTAGCGAGTCCCTTTTTCTCCATGCTTGTAGAGGTTGGAGGAGTATGTGTTGTACCAGTTCTCCTCAAACTGCTCCCTGAAGACACACTCAGCGCTCAGCTTCTCCTGCAGGGTAGAAACCAAGTCAGATCAGATTATGAAGTCAGATACGTTGACAATAAATCAACGTCTTACCAGGGCAAGGATACATTTGTGGTAAGGCTGCTTGGTTTGTTTTGTTGATTTGAATACCCATTAGCTTTTGCCAAAGCAGCAGCTATTCTTCCTGGGGTCCACACAAAATCATCAAACATGACAAGTAACAAAACACTGATACACAAGAACAGTCACAGAAATGTAAAATACAACGGTATACAAACAATACAACTAAAGAATAATGTGTGTGTAGATTGTGTGTTAGAGTATGATAGAGTGTGTGCGTATATTTGTGTGTGTGTCATTTCACAGTCCCTATTGTGGACGATGATAGGACCATAAGTAGTGCAGAACTGGATCATTTATGGCAGAGTGACAGCAGAACTGGATAATTTATGGCAGAGTGACAGCAGAACTGGATCCTTTATGGCAGAGTCACAGCAGAACTGGATCCTTTATGGCAGAGTGACAGCAATAGTCAAGGAAACCCATTAATGCCACCTGCTGGTATATTCTAATGTATATTGGACAACAAAAGACTCAGAGACCCTTCTACAACACGTATGTAATGAGAGGTGGGACTACAGAAACAGCAAAGAGACAGTAAATGAGTGTAATACTTACAGAACCATAGAGCTCTCCCTTGTCATTCATCCCCAGGTAGAGAGCACTGTCCACTCCCCGAATGCTTATCAATCCAACAGCAATGCTTATGAATTCCAAAATACCTGGAGAAGAATAAATCCGTTGTCCCAGGTGTATTTCACCAGAGAAACCTTCTATCACAGTTTGTGACACACTAGGATAGAGTATAGCCACATTTTCCCTATAGGACTTTCACATTCCTTCCAGTGCTAATTATTGAACAAATTATAACAGTTGCACTATTGCTTTAGGGCTAATATTGGCAACTGATGTTATGGTAGGACACTGATCTTGATGTTACACAAATAAAAATAAGAATGACAAAAATAATAATAATAATTAAAACAATAACTTGTATTATATAATAATTATTAAATATTTGGTAACATTTTTAACCATAAAATATGAATGTGTAATATGAGATCTGTAATAACACACAAATAACTTGATAATTACCGAATCTACTGTGATCCTTTCTTGTCCCTTGCACAGTGCCATCAGGAAGTATTTCCAGATGAAATCCAGTTCTACAGTATAACTGCCTTCTCCGGAGAATCCCTTTTAAAAGTGTTAAATCTGCCGTGGCGCTCCGGGACAGGCTTTCCCCGGCACCAGGTACGAGGTGTTCACCCTGACCCAGCAGTACCGCTGGACTCTCTCCAAGAGACGTCAGGAGAAAATGGGACCCGACGTGTCCTACACCATCAATGCCGTGCAAAAAGCTTCCAACTTCACCCAGAGCAGCCATCGCAGCAGAGCCCTCCCGGACGTCAGTTGGAGCGGGTAAAGTTCAACAGAGAGATCCTGAGTGAGCGCTCTCGCGTCGACAATTACCAGATTGCTACTCTGTTGCCTATTGCATGTTTACGTTCGCGTCCGTTACTAAGCAAATGCTCTGTTGAACTGAAACGGATAAGTGCCTTTTTTCCCTTGACATGTATACCTTGGGTAAATGAGCTCTCGTGGCATATGCGTTATGAGCACACATTCGTTCCAAAATATGACCCTACCGCTTGATGTCTTCATCAGTTGAGTTAAGATAATGTTGTTCAATTCTGGTAGTTCCCACCGCTCACAAAGGGTTGGAAAATTGTTAAAATCAAATACAGTAGCAAGTCAGAATCTTTTACAGAGAGCTACCAATGTATCCAACCCCTCTTTCTATGAGAGACACAAGACCACTGCTCTGCAGGTAAGGTAGGCTAGCTGTTGGAGGCTTGCGCACACAGTGCCTAAAGACCTGAGGCAGGTGCAAAATGACGGGGACTTTTAGTGGGCGGGGCTATCGTTCAGACTTGCCTTGGCAGAGATTTTTTTCTTCCTAAAGTATAAAATAAGACACCGAGAGAGAGAGAGTTTGATAATTTGTTTGGTAACATTGCAATATGTTGGCCATTGATTATACTTTTCTACTTACCTATGGCAACGATAGTGACAGTCCTATCGCATTCTCACACTCATTAGTCTGCTTCAGTTTGCACTGCACCAACCAGCAAGAGCAACTACCACAACCTAACAAACACCGTGATGTGATCAAAATACTTACACATGAAACAACACATACAATAGCCTATGTATTGAGCTATATAACCAATTCAATGTGATGCCTCTATTTTAAGGCATTGCCGTATTATCCCTAAAAATTATAAGAGAAACTTGGATTCTTGACTGAGAGCCGTTATAACACTGGGAGCGCAAAACATTCAGGTAAAACGGGGTGAAACGTCACACGGATTATCTCGCGATGGAAAATAACAGTTTGCCGCGATCTTCTGCTATGACACTTCAATGAACAACAGCCATGGCTGCCTTCCGTAGACTTATTTTCACATCGACTAATTTCTCATCTACCTCAGGGAGATTTGTATTTTGGAAACAAACACCGAAGAGAACTAAGACATTTAAACGTATTGCAACTGGAGTATGTATCGCCACCGGAGCTGGTTTCGCGAATTATTACAATGTCCAAAAGAAACTGTCAAACCAAGTCGATAATGATTTACTTCTCGCATTACCAGCAGTATCTGCTACAGATAAGGTATTGTATAACCTACTTGTCATGGCATGGGGCATTAGTATATATGTATAATGTATAATAAATATCATATTTATCTGTCTATGTAATAGTCTAGCAGATAGCCTAATATTTATAATGCACGCAATAAGCTGCCAGTGAGTGACTCTGTAGCTACACGTTAACATGCCCACTCAACTCACAACGCGAGGCAGAGCTGAAAATACTCTAATTTTCGGGGATGATTCAAGGTTGACGTTCCGTGATAGTAAAAAACCCATGGCATAAATCAAATACGATCAATCAGGAATGCATTGTGTAGACAGAAACACACATGGTCATTTAATTTAAATGGACCAATGTGACTATTTGCCCCATTATAACAAGGGCGCTGTCCACGACATGGGGTGCTGAAATGTTTTGTACTGGTCTATTTCGTGAATTTAGATTAAAATTACGTTACATGAATATAAAATACATATTAAGACCTCTTATAATAATTGAAAATCTCAATTGTTTATTTGTTTTGTACAAGTGCCATGATTGCTATGTGAGAATAGGTGGAGGCAGTCTTCCTCATCATAATATGCTTGTATAGGGCTATTTACATAGAGCGAGAAGACTTGGACACATACAGGCAAACAGACAGGGAGTGACAATAATAATAGTGGGAACCAATAAGGCCCAGTGAGGTATTGCTCTCACTCCCTCTGTTTAGTTGGCAGGTTTGTTTTAGGATGATCTGTGGGATCATTGCTGAAAAGCCTTCATTACTGTTGGATCAGTAAACGGCGCTGAAGTCACTGACCGCAGTCTAGTTTGCAACCCTCCTTTTACACTGTGTTCCTTTTTTAATACTTCCCAAATGGCACCCTATATTCCCTTAATAGTGCACTACATTTGACCAGGCTCTAGGGAATGGGGTGCCATTTGGGGCATAGCCTTTGTCCCCACCCTCTTATCTAACTCTAGGGTGGTGAGGGTTTGAATGGTGGTGAGGGTGGGAGTGGTGGTGATGGGATGTGGCTTGATGTAACCTTGACTGGGGGTTTGAGACACAGGAATCCAGGAAAGTAGGAAACTGGACACGAGGACTTGGCGGAGGGGCTGACATTTGATGGTGGGGGTTTACCCGGAGGAGGAGGGGTGTAGGGGCAGGGGAGAGGGCGGGGAAGAAGGGGGGCACACATTCCCTGAGGTGTTTGCTGTGTGCCCAGTGGGCCTGGCACTCTGCCACCAGAGAGAGAGGTCCACTCTGTCCTCGCCAGGCAGGTCTGCCTCCTGATATCGCTGTTTTTTAAACATTTGTAGGGACATTATCTGGTACACCGGCCTGAATAACTGGCCTGACAAAACATGGCGCCCATTTTTTTAAGTAAAACATGGGATCTAGTTTTTAGCTCATGGGTTCTTCAAATTGGCTTGTTCATCCCCCCCTCCTCTCCCCTGTAACTATTCTCCAAGTCAATGCTGTAAATGAGAATGTGTTCTTACACTAACGTTTGCCCATGAAAAAACATGTTGTTTTTAAAACTATTCATTTTAACTTTTTTCACACTTTGCTTAAAAACGTTATAAATTATTTTGGATATGTGTGTGTGTGTGTGTGTGTATCTATGTGTGTTTTGTTTCAGGCCAAGACATTTGATCTGGATGATGGGGATGTGTACATGTCGTCCCATGAGGCCAGGTTTCGGTTGTTCAGCTCAGTGGAATATGAGGGACAGCTCTATATGACCCCACTGAACTTCATTGAGTCTGTCACCATGGGTGAGCCTAAGAGTGAGTACTAACCAACACAGACACACACACACACACACACACACACACACACACACACACACACACACACACACACACACACACACACACACACACACACACACACACACACACACACACACACACACACACACACACACACACACACACACATCTCAAACACCCACCATATAGTTGATAAATAGACATCAAACTAAGATGTTGACATATGGTGCTGATCAAATAACAATCTTCAGCAGTTCTATTCTGTACTGTACAGATGATGATGGTAGAGTCCGAGGTGCCAATGTTGTTTGCTGGACACTCACATCAACACTCTTTATGTAAAGGCCTTGTGAGTGACATAAAAATAACTGTGTGATTGGCTAGGAGTAAAGTAGATACAGATCTTTACTAGCAGTACCACTGTTACGCCTCATTTCTGTAGCAACAAACTCTGACGTACAGACAAGCAGACAGACGGAGACAAAACAGCATGTCTCAAGTGATAGACATTCATGATGTCTGTGATTCATGATGTCTGTGAATCATGATGATATTAGTCTCTACATTAGAAACTGTTAAAAACATGGTAAATTATCAGATATAAACTCACAGTATTGGGAATGAATAAAGATCTTGTCTCCTTCCCAAATGGCACCCTATTCCCTAGATAGTGCACTGTGTAGGGAATAGGGTGCAATTTGGGACACAGCCCTGTATTCTGGGGCCTGTTGATGTGGTGTGTCTTGGTTTCCCTGGCATGTAACGAGGGATATAAATGGAGCACTAATGTGAATAGCACACATTGCGTCAGCCTTCTCTCCTCACTCTCTCTGATGGCTAATGTGTTACGAAATAGGGATAATGACGTTTTATGGTTTTATGCTGTGGTTGTAAAATCAGATAAGTTTTTATCCTGACTGAGGATGTTTGGAAAAGTCTGGGATATAGGGCCATTATACATCACAGAATATTGTCATAATTTACATACAGTATTTCATATGAAAATACTTTCTATTTTGTGTTTCTGTTCAATTAAAATGATATCGCCAGAATCCCGATTTCTAAAATTGTGAGAGTCTGTATGGTATTGTGGTAACCTATATGGTATTGTGGTAACCCATATGGTATTGTGGTAGCCTGTATGGTACTGTGGTAACCTATATGGTATTGTGGTAACCTATGTGGTATTGTGGTAACCAGTGTGGTATTTTGGTAACCTATGAGGTATTGTGGTATCCTATGTGGTATTGTGGTAACCTGTGTGGTATTGTGGTAACCTATGTGGTATTGTGGTATCCTATTTGGTATTGTGTTAACCTGTATGGTATTGTGGTAACCTATATTGTATTGTGGTAACCAAATGGTATTGTGGTAGCCTTTATGGTATTTTTGTGACCTATGTGGTATTATGGTAACCTATATGGTATTGTGGTAGCCTGTATTGTATTGTGGTAACCTATGTGGTATTATGTTAACTCATATGGTATTGTGGTAACCTATGTGGTATTGTGGTAGCCCTTATGGTATTGTGTTAAGCTATATGGTATTGTTGTAGCCTGTATGGTATTGTGGTAACCTGTGTGGTATTATGGTAACCTACATGGTATTGTGGTAACCTATGTGGTATTGTGGTAGCCCTTATGGTATTGTGGTAACCTATATTGTATTGTGGTAACCTATATGGTATTGTGGTAGCCTGTATGGTATTGTGGTCACCTATGTGGTATTCTGGTAACCTATATGGTATTGTGGTAACCTTTGTGGTATTGTTGTAACCTATATCGTATTGTGTTAACCTATATAGTATTGTGGGAACCTATATGGTATTGTCGTGGCCTGTATGTTATTGTGGTAACCTATATGGTATTGTGGTAACCTATATGGTATTGTTGTAGCCTTTATGGTATTGTTTTGACCTATGTGGTATTGTGGTATCCTATTTGGTATTGTGTTAACGTATATGGTATTGTGGTAACCTATGTGGTATTGTGGTAACCTGTGTGGTATTGTGGTAACCTGTATGGTATTGTGGTATCCTATTTGGTATTGTGTTAACCTGTATGGTATTGTGGTAACCTATATTGTATTGTGGTAACCAAATGGTATTGTGGTAGCCTTTATGGTATTTTTGTGACCTATGTGGTATTATGGTAACCTATATGGTATTGTGGTAGCCTGTATTGTATTGTGGTAACCTATGTGGTATTATGTTAACCCATATGGTATTGTGGTAACCTATGTGGTATTGTGGTAGCCCTTATGGTATTGTGTTAAGCTATATGGTATTGTTGTAGCCTGTATGGTATTGTGGTAACCTGTGTGGTATTATGGTAACCTACATGGTATTGTGGTAACCTATGTGGTATTGTGGTAACCTATGTTGTATTGTGGTAACCTACATGGTATTGTGGTAACCTATGTGGTATTGTGGTAGCCCTTATGGTATTGTGGTAACCTATATTGTATTGTGGTAACCTATATGGTATTGTGGTAGCCTGTATGGTATTGTGGTCACCTATGTGGTATTCTGGTAACCTATATGGTATTGTGGTAACCTTTGTGGTATTGTTGTAACCTATATCGTATTGTGTTAACCTATATAGTATTGTGGGAACCTATATGGTATTGTCGTGGCCTGTATGTTATTGTGGTAACCTATATGGTATTGTGGTAACCTATATGGTATTGTTGTAGCCTTTATGGTATTGTTTTGACCTATGTGGTATTGTGGTATCCTATTTGGTATTGTGTTAACGTATATGGTATTGTGGTAACCTATGTGGTATTGTGGTAACCTGTGTGGTATTGTGGTAACCTGTATGGTATTGTGGTATCCTATTTGGTATTGTGTTAACCTGTATGGTATTGTGGTAACCTATATTGTATTGTGGTAACCAAATGGTATTGTGGTAGCCTTTATGGTATTTTTGTGACCTATATGGTATTATTGTAACCTATATGGTATTGTGGTAGCCTGTATTGTATTGTGGTAACCTATGTGGTATTATGTTAACCCATATGGTATTGTGGTAACCTATGTGGTATTGTGGTAGCCCTTATGGTATTGTGTTAAGCTATATGGTATTGTTGTAGCCTGCATGGTATTGTGGTAACCTGTGTGGTATTATGGTAACCTACATGGTATTGTGGTAACCTATGTGGTATTGTGGTAGCCTGTATGGTATTGTGGTAACCTATGTGGTATTGTGGTAACCTGTGTGGTATTGTGGTAACCTGTATTGTATTGTGGTATCCTATTTGGTATTGTGTTAACCTGTATGGTATTGTGGTAACCTATATTGTATTGTGGTCACCTATGTGGTATTCTGGTAACCTATATGGTATTGTGGTAACCTTTGTGGTATTGTTGTGACCTATGTGGTATTATGGTAACCTATATGGTATTGTGGTAGCCTGTATGGTATTGTGGTAACCTATGTGGTATTATGTTAACCCATATGGTATTGTGGTAACCTATGTGGTATTGTGGTAGCCCTTATGGTATTGTGTTAAGCTATATGGTATTGTCCTTCCCAAATGGCACCCTATTCCCTAGATAGTGCACTGTGTAGGGAATAGGGTGCAATTTGGGACACAGCCCTGTATTCTGGGGCCTGTTGATGTGGTGTGTCTTGGTTTCCCTGGCATGTAACGAGGGATATAAATGGAGCACTAATGTGAATAGCACACATTGCGTCAGCCTTCTCTCCTCACTCTCTCTGATGGCTAATGTGTTACGAAATAGGGATAATGACGTTTTATGGTTTTATGCTGTGGTTGTAAAATCAGATACGTTTTTATCCTGACTGAGGATGTTTGGAAAAGTCTGGGATATAGGGCCATTATACATCACAGAATATTGTCATAATTTACATACAGTATTTCATATGAAAATACTTTCTATTTTGTGTTTCTGTTCAATTAAAATGATATCGCCAGAATCGATTTCTAAAATTGTGAGAGTCTGTATGGTATTGTGGTAACCTATATGGTATTGTGGTAACCCATATGGTATTGTGGTAGCCTGTATGGTACTGTGGTAACCTATATGGTATTGTGGTAACCTATGTGGTATTGTGGTAACCAGTGTGGTATTTTGGTAACCTATGAGGTATTGTGGTATCCTATGTGGTATTGTGGTAACCTGTGTGGTATTGTGGTAACCTATGTGGTATTGTGGTAGCCCTTATGGTATTGTGTTAAGCTATATGGTATTGTTGTAGCCTGTATGGTATTGTGTTAAGCTATATGGTATTGTTGTAGCCTGCATGGTATTGTGGTAACCTGTGTGGTATTATGGTAACCTACATGGTATTGTGGTAACCTATGTGGTATTGTGGTAGCCCTTATGGTATTGTGGTAACCTATATTGTATTGTGGTAACCTATATGGTATTGTGGTAGCCTGTATGGTATTGTGGTAACCTATGTGGTATTGTGGTAACCTGTGTGGTATTGTGGTAACCTGTATTGTATTGTGGTATCCTATTTGGTATTGTGTTAACCTGTATGGTATTGTGGTAACCTATAATGTATTGTGGTCACCTATGTGGTATTCTGGTAACCTATATGGTATTGTGGTAGCCTGTATGGTATTGTGGTAACCTATGTGGTATTATGTTAACCCATATGGTATTGTGGTAACCTATGTGGTATTGTGGTAGCCCTTATGGTATTGTGTTAAGCTATATGGTATTGTTGTAGCCTGTATGGTATTGTGGTAACCTGTGTGGTATTATGGTAGCCCTCATGGTATTGTGGTAACCTATATGGTATTGTGGTAGCCCTTATGGTATTGTGTTAAGCTATATGGTATTGTTGTAGCCTATATGGTATTGTGGTAACCTGTGTGGTATTATGGTAACCTACATGGTATTGTGGTAACCTATGTAGTATTCTGGTAACCTCTATGGTATTGTGGTAATCTATGTGGTATTGTAGTAAGCTATGTGGTATTGTGGTAACCTATATTTTATTGTGGTAACCTATGATGTTAGTGTGGTAACCTATATGGTATTGTCGTAACCTATATGGTATTGTGGTAACCTATGTGGTATTTTGGTAACCTCTATGGTATTGTGGTAACCTATGTGGTATTGTGGTAAGCTATATGGTATTGTGATAACCTATATGGTATTATGGTAAGCTGCATGGTATTTTGGTAACCTATGTGGTATTCTGGTAACCTCTATGGTATTGTGGTAATCTATGTGGTATTGTAGTAAGCTATGTGGTTTTGTGGTAACCTATATGGTATTGTGGTAACCTATGTGGTATTTTGGTAACCTCTATGGTATTGTGGTAACCTATGTGGTATTGTGGTAAGCAATATGGTATTGTGATAACCTATGTGGTATTATGGTAATCTGCATGGTATTGTGGTAACCTATGTGGTATTCTGGTAACCTCTATGGTATTGTGGTAATCTATGTGGTATTGTAGTAAGCTATGTGGTATTGTGGTAACCTATATGGTATTGTGGTAACCTATGTGGTATTGTGGTAAGCAATATGGTATTGTGATAACCTATATGGTATTATGGTAATCTGCATGGTATTGTGGTAACCTATGTGGTATTCTGGTAACCTCTATGGTATTGTGGTAATCTATGTGGTATTGTAGTAAGCTATGTGGTATTGTGGTAACCTATATGGTATTGTCGTAATCTATGTGGTAGTGTGGTAACCTATATGGTATTGTCGTAACGTATATGGTATTGTGGTAACCTATGTGGTATTGTGATAAACTCTATGGTATTATGGTAACCTACATGGTATTGTGGTAACCTATGTGGTATTCTGGTAACCTCTATGGTATTGTGGTAATCTATGTGGTATTGTAGTAAGCTATGTGGTATTGTGGTAACCTATATGGTATTGTGATAACCTATATGATATTATGGTAACCTACATGGTATTGTGGTAACCTATGTGGTATTGTGGTAAGCTGGTAACCTATGTGGTATGTGGTATTGTGGTATTGTGGTAACCTATATGGTATTGTGGTAACCTATATGGTATTGTGATAACCTATATGGTATTATGGTAACCTACATGGTATTGTGGTAACCTATGTGGTATTCTGGTAACCTCTATGGTATTGTGGCAATCTATGTGGTATTGTAGTAAGCTATGTGGTATTGTGGTAACCTATATGGTATTGTGGTAACCTATGTGGTAGTGTGGTAACCTATATGGTATTGTCGTAACCTATATGGTATTGTGGTAACCTATGTGGTATTTTGTTAACCTCTATGGTATTGTGGTAACCTATGTGGTATTGTGGTAAGCTGGTAACCTATGTGGTATGTGGTATTGTGGTATTGTGGTAACCTATATGGTATTGTGGTAACCTATATGGTATTGTGATAACCTATATGGTATTGTGGTAACCTATTTTGGTATTATGGTTTCTTATATGGTATTGTGGTAACCTATGTGGTATTATGGTTTCTTATATGGTATTGGTGTAACCTATATGGTATTGTGGTAGCCCTTATGGTATTGTGGTAACCTATATGGTATTGTGGTAGCCTGTATGCTATTGTGGTAACCTATCGGGTAGTGGGGTAACCTATTTGGTATTATGGTAACCTAAATGGTATTGTGGTAACCTATGTGGTATTGTGGTAACCTATGTGGTATTATGTTTTTATATGGTATTTTGGTAACCTATGTGGTATTATGGTTTCTTATATGGTATTGTTGTAACCTATATGGTATTGTGGTAGCCCTTATGGTATTGTGGTAACCTATATGGTATTGTGGTAGCCTGTATGGTATTGTGGTAACCTATGTGGTATTCTGGTAACCTCTATGGTATTGTGGTAATCTATGTGGTATTGTAGTAAGCTATGTGGTATTGTGGTAACCTATATGGTATTGTTGTAGCCTGTATGGTGTTGTGGTAACCTGTGTGGTATTATGGTAGCCCTTATGGTATTGTGGTAACCTATATGGTATTGTGGTAGCCCTTATGGTATTGTGTTAAGCTATATGGTATTGTTGTAGCCTGTATGGTGTTGTGGTAACCTGTGTGGTATTATGGTAGCCCTTATGGTATTGTGGTAACCTATATGGTATTGTGGTAGCCCTTATGGTATTGTGTTAAGCTATATGGTATTGTTGTATTCTGTACGGTATTGTGGTAACCTGTGTGGTATTATGGTAACCTACATGGTATTGTGGTAACCTATGTGGTATTGTGGTAGCCCTTATGGTATTGTGGTAACCTATATTGTATTGTGGTAACCTATATGGTATTGTTGTAACCTATATTGTATTGTGGTAACCAACTGGTATTGTGGTAGCCTTTATGGTATTGTTGTGACCTATGTGGTATTATGGTAACCTATATGGTATTGTGGTAGCCTGTATTGTATTGTGGTAACCTATGTGGTATTATGTTAACCCATATGGTATTGTGGTAACCTATGTGGTATTGTGGTAGCCCTTATGGTATTGTGTTAAGCTATATGGTATTGTTGTAGCCTGTATGGTGTTGTGGTAACCTGTGTGGTATTATGGTAGCCCTTATGGTATTGTGGTAACCTATATGGTATTGTGGTAGCCCTTATGGTATTGTGTTAAGCTATATGGTATTGTTGTATTCTGTACGGTATTGTGGTAACCTGTGTGGTATTATGGTAACCTACATGGTATTGTGGTAACCTATGTGGTATTGTGGTAGCCCTTATGGTATTGTGGTAACCTATATTGTATTGTGGTAACCTATATGGTATTGTGGTAGCCTGTATGGTATTGTGGTCACCTATGTGGTATTCTGGTAACCTATATGGTATTGTGGTAACCTTTGTGGTATTGTTGTAACCTATATCGTATTGTGTTAACCTATATAGTATTGTGGGAACCTATATGGTATTGTCGTGGCCTGTATGTTATTGTGGTAACCTATATGGTATTGTGGTAACCTATATGGTATTGTTGTAGCCTTTATGGTATTGTTTTGACCTATGTGGTATTGTGGTATCCTATTTGGTATTGTGTTAACGTATATGGTATTGTGGTAACCTATGTGGTATTGTGGTAACCTGTGTGGTATTATGGTAACCTGTATGGTATTGTGGTATCCTATTTGGTATTGTGTTAACCTGTATGGTATTGTGGTAACCTATATTGTATTGTGGTAACCAAATAGTATTGTGGTAGCCTTTATAGTATTTTTGTGACCTATATGGTATTATTGTAACCTATATGGTATTGTGGTAGCCTGTATTGTATTGTGGTAACCTATGTGGTATTATGTTAACCCATATGGTATTGTGGTAACCTATGTGGTATTGTGGTAGCCCTTATGGTATTGTGTTAAGCTATATGGTATTGTTGTAGCCTGCATGGTATTGTGGTAACCTGTGTGGTATTATGGTAACCTACATGGTATTGTGGTAACCTATGTGGTATTGTGGTAGCCCTTATGGTATTGTGGTAACCTATATTGTATTGTGGTAACCTATATGGTATTGTGGTAGCCTGTATGGTATTGTGGTAACCTATGTGGTATTGTGGTAACCTGTGTGGTATTGTGGTAACCTGTATTGTATTGTGGTATCCTATTTGGTATTGTGTTAACCTGTATGGTATTGTGGTAACCTATATTGTATTGTGGTCACCTATGTGGTATTCTGGTAACCTATATGGTATTGTGGTAACCTTTGTGGTATTGTTGTGACCTCTGTGGTATTATGGTAACCTATATGGTATTGTGGTAGCCTGTATGGTATTGTGGTAACCTATGTGGTATTATGTTAACCCATATGGTATTGTGGTAACCTATGTGGTATTGTGGTAGCCCTTATGGTATTGTGTTAAGCTATATGGTATTGTTGTAGCCTGTATGGTATTGTGGTAACCTGTGTGGTATTATGGTAGCCCTCATGGTATTGTGGTAACCTATATGGTATTGTGGTAGCCCTTATGGTATTGTGTTAAGCTATATGGTATTGTTGTAGCCTGTATGGTATTGTGGTAACCTGTGTGGTATTATGGTAACCTACATGGTATTGTGGTAACCTATGTAGTATTCTGGTAACCTCTATGGTATTGTGGTAATCTATGTGGTATTGTAGTAAGCTATGTGGTATTGTGGTAACCTATATTTTATTGTGGTAACCTATGTGGTAGTGTGGTAACCTATATGGTATTGTCGTAACCTATATGGTATTGTGGTAACCTATGTGGTATTTTTGTAACCTCTATGGTATTGTGGTAACCTATGTGGTATTGTGGTAAGCTATATGGTATTGTGATAACCTATATGGTATTATGGTAAGCTGCATGGTATTTTGGTAACCTATGTGGTATTCTGGTAACCTCTATGGTATTGTGGTAATCTATGTGGTATGTAGTAAGCTATGTGGTTTTATGGTAACCTATATGGTATTGTGGTAACCTATGTGGTATTTTGGTAACCTCTATGGTATTGTGGTAACCTATGTGGTATTGTGGTAAGCAATATGGTATTGTGATAACCTATGTGGTATTATGGTAATCTGCATGGTATTGTGGTAACCTATGTGGTATTCTGGTAACCTCTATGGTATTGTGGTAATCTATGTGGTATTGTAGTAAGCTATGTGGTATTGTGGTAACCTATATGGTATTGTGGTAACCTATGTGGTATTGTGGTAAGCAATATGGTATTGTGATAACCTATATGGTATTATGGTAATCTGCATGGTATTGTGGTAACCTATGTGGTATTCTGGTAACCTCTATGGTATTGTGGTAATCTATGTGGTATTGTAGTAAGCTATGTGGTATTGTGGTAACCTATATGGTATTGTCGTAATCTATGTGGTAGTGTGGTAACCTATATGGTATTGTTAATAACGTATATGGTATTGTGGTAACCTATGTGGTATTGTGATAAACTCTATGGTATTATGGTAACCTACATGGTATTGTGGTAACCTATGTGGTATTCTGGTAACCTCTATGGTATTGTGGTAATCTATGTGGTATTGTAGTAAGCTATGTGGTATTGTGGTAACCTATATGGTATTGTGATAACCTATATGATATTATGGTAACCTACATGGTATTGTGGTAACCTATGTGGTATTGTGGTAAGCTGGTAACCTATGTGGTATGTGGTATTGTGGTATTGTGGTAACCTATATGGTATTGTGGTAACCTATATGGTATTGTGATAACCTATATGGTATTATGGTAACCTACATGGTATTGTGGTAACCTATGTGGTATTCTGGTAACCTCTATGGTATTGTGGCAATCTATGTGGTATTGTAGTAAGCTATGTGGTATTGTGGTAACCTATATGGTATTGTGGTAACCTATGTGGTAGTGTGGTAACCTATATATGGTATTGTCGTAACCTATATGGTATTGTGGTAACCTATGTGGTATTTTGTTAACCTCTATGGTATTGTGGTAACCTATGTGGTATTGTGGTAAGCTGGTAACCTATGTGGTATGTGGTATTGTGGTATTGTGGTAACCTATATGGTATTGTGGTAACCTATATGGTATTGTGATAACCTATATGGTATTGTGGTAACCTATTTTGGTATTATGGTTTCTTATATGGTATTGTGGTAACCTATGTGGTATTATGGTTTCTTATATGGTATTGGTGTAACCTATATGGTATTGTGGTAGCCCTTATGGTATTGTGGTAACCTATATGGTATTGTGGTAGCCTGTATGCTATTGTGGTAACCTATCGGGTAGTGGGGTAACCTATTTGGTATTATGGTAACCTAAATGGTATTGTGGTAACCTATGTGGTATTGTGGTAACCTATGTGGTATTATGTTTTTTTATATGGTATTTTGGTAACCTATGTGGTATTATGGTTTCTTATATGGTATTGTTGTAACCTATATGGTATTGTGGTTGCCCTTATGGTATTGTGGTAACCTATATGGTATTGTGGTAGCCTGTATGGTATTGTGGTAACCTATGTGGTATTCTGGTAACCTCTATGGTATTGTGGTAATCTATGTGGTATTGTAGTAAGCTATGTGGTATTGTGGTAGCCCTTATGGTATTGTGGTAACCTATATGGTATTGTGGTAGCCTGTATGCTATTGTGGTAACCTATCGGGTAGTGGGGTAACCTATTTGGTATTATGGTAACCTAAATGGTATTGTGGTAACCTATGTGGTATTGTGGTAACCTATGTGGTATTATGTTTTTTTATATGGTATTTTGGTAACCTATGTGGTATTATGGTTTCTTATATGGTATTGTTGTAACCTATATGGTATTGTGGTTGCCCTTATGGTATTGTGGTAACCTATATGGTATTGTGGTAGCCTGTATGGTATTGTGGTAACCTATGTGGTATTCTGGTAACCTCTATGGTATTGTGGTAATCTATGTGGTATTGTAGTAAGCTATGTGGTATTGTGGTAACCTATATGGTATTGTGGTAACCTATGTGGTAGTGTGGTAACCTATATGGTATTGTCGTAATCTATATGGTATTGTGGTAACCTATGTGGTATTTTGGTAACCTCTATGGTATTGTGGTAACCTATGTGGTATTGTGGTAAGCTGGTAACCTATGTGGTATGTGGTATTGTGGTATTCTGGTAACCTATATGGTATTGTGGTAACCTGTGTGGTTATGTGGTAACCTATATGGTATTGTGGTAACCCATATGGTATTGTGGTAGCCTGTATGGTTCTGTGGTAACCTATATGGTATTGTGGTAAATATGTGGTATTGTGGTAACCAGTGTGGTATTTTGGTAACCTATGAGGTATTGTGGTATCCTATGTGGTATTGTGGTAACCTGTGTGGTATATTGGTAACCTATGTGGTATTTTGGTATCCTATTTGGTATTGTGTTAACCTGTACGGTATTGTTGTAACCTATATTGTATTGTGGTAACCAAATGGTATTGTGGTAGCCTTTATGGTAATGTTGTGACCTATGTGGTATTATGGTAACCTATATGGTATTGTGGTAGCCTGTATTGTATTGTGGTAACCTATATGGTATTATGGTAACCTACATGGTATTGTGGTAACCTATGTGGTATTGTGGTAGCCCTTATGGTATTGTGGTAACCTATATTGTATTGTGGTAACCTATGTGGTATTGTGGTAGCCTGTATGGTATTGTGGTCACCTATGTGGTATTCTGGTAACCTATATGGTATTGTGGTAACCTTTGTGGTATTGTTGTAACCTATATGGTATTGTGTTAACCTATATAGTATTGTGGGAACCTATATGGTATTGTCGTGGCCTGTATGTTATTGTGGTAACCTATATGGTATTGTGGTAACCTATATGGTATTGTTGTAGCCTTTATGGTATTGTTTTGACCTATGTGGTATTGTGGTATCCTATTTGGTATTGTGTTAACGTATATGGTATTGTGGTAACCTATGTGGTATTGTGTTAACCTGTATGGTATTGTGGTAACCTATGTGGTATTGTGGTAACTTATATGGTATTGTGGTAACCTTTGTGGTATTGTTGTAACCTATATCGTATTGTGTTAACCTATATAGTATTGTGGGAACCTATATGGTATTGTCGTGGCCTGTATGTTATTGTGGTAACCTATATGGTATTGTGGTAACCTATATGGTATTGTGGTAGCCTGTATGGTATTGTGGTCACCTATGTGGTATTCTGGTAACCTATATGGTATTGTGGTAACCTTTGTGGTATTGTTGTAACCTATATCGTATTGTGTTAACCTATATAGTATTGTGGGAACCTGTATGGTTTTGTCGTGGCCTGTATGTTATTGTGGTAACCTATATGGTATTGTGGTAACCTATATGGTATTGTTGTAGCCTTTATGGTATTGTTTTGACCTATGTGGTATTGTGGTATCCTATTTGGTATTGTGTTAACGTATATGGTATTGTGGTAACCTATGTGGTATTGTGGTAACCTGTGTGGTATTGTGGTAACCCGTATGGTATTGTGGTATCCTATTTGGTATTGTGTTAACCTGTATGGTATTGTGGTAACCTATATTGTATTGTGGTAACCAAATGGTATTGTGGTAGCCTTTATGGTATTTTTGTGACCTGTATGGTATTATTGTAACCTATATGGTATTGTGGTAGCCTGTATTGTATTGTGGTAACCTATGTGGTGTTATGTTAACCCATATGGTATTGTGGTAACCTATGTGGTATTGTGGTAGCCCTTATGGTATTGTGTTAAGCTATATGGTATTGTTGTAGCCTGTATGGTATTGTGGTAACCTGTGTGGTATTATGGTAACCTACATGGTATTGTGGTAACCTATGTGGTATTGTGGTAGCCCTTATGGTATTGTGGTAACCTATATTGTATTGTGGTAACCTATATGGTATTGTGGTAGCCTGTATGGTATTGTGGTAACCTATGTGGTATTGTGGTAACTTGTGTGGTATTGTGGTAACCTGTATTGTATTGTGGTATCCTTTTTGGTATTGTGTTAACCTGAATGGTATTGTGGTAACCTATATTGTATTGTGGTAACCAAATGGTATTGTGGTAGCCTTTATGGTATTTTTGTGACCTTTGTGGTATTATGGTAACCTATATGGTATTGTGGTAGCCTGTATTGTATTGTGGTAACCTATGTGGTGTTATGTTAACCCATATGGTATTGTGGTAACCTATATGGTATTGTGGTAGCCCTTATGGTATTGTGTTAAGCTATATGGTATTGTTGTAGCCTGTATGGTATTGTGGTAACCTGTGTGGTATTATGGTAACCTACATGGTATTGTGGTAACCTATGTGGTATTGTGGTAGCCCTTATGGTATTGTGGTAACCTATATTGTATTGTGGTAACCTATATGGTATTGTGGTTGCCTGTATGGTATTGTGGTCACCTATGTGGTATTCTGGTAACATATATGGTATTGTGGTAACCTTTGTGGTATTGTTGTGACCTATGTGGTATTATGGTAACCTATATGGTATTGTGGTAGCCTGTATGGTATTGTGGTAACCTATGTGGTATTATGTTAACCCATATGGTATTGTGGTAACCTATGTGGTATTGTGGTAGCCCTTATGGTATTGTGTTAAGCTATATGGTATTGTTGTAGCCTGTATGGTATTGTGGTAACCTGTGTGGTATTATGGTAGCCCTTATGGTATTGTGGTAACCTATATGGTATTGTGGTAGCCCTTATGGTATTGTGTTAAGCTATATGGTATTGTTGTAGCCTGTATGGTATTGTGGTAACCTATATGGTATTGTGGTAGCCCTTATGGTATTGTGGTAACCTATATGGTATTGTCGTAATCTATATGGTATTGTGGTAACCTATGTGGTATTTTGGTAACCTCTATGGTATTGTGGTAACCTATGTGGTAAGCTGGTAACCTATGTGGTATGTGGTATTGTGGTATTCTGGTAACCTATATGGTATTGTGGTAACCTGTGTGGTTATGTGGTAACCTATATGGTATTGTGGTAACCTGTGTTGTATTGTGGTAACCTATATGGTATTGTGGTAACCCATATGGTATTGTGGTAGCCTGTATGGTACTGTGGTAACCTATATGGTATTGTGGTAACCTATGTGGTATTGTGGTAACTGGTGTGGTATTTTGGTAACCTATGAGGTATTGTGGTATCCTATGTGGTATTGTGGTAACCTGTGTGGTATATTGGTAACCTATGTGGTATTTTGGTATCCTATTTGGTATTGTGTTAACCTGTATGGTATTGTTGTAACCTATATTGTATTGTGGTAACCAAATGGTATTGTGGTAGCCTTTATGGTATTGTTGTGACCTATGTGGTATTATGGTAACCTATATGGTATTGTGGTAGCCTGTATTGTATTGTGGTAACCTATGTGGTATTATGTTAACCCATATGGTATTGTGGTAACCTATGTGGTATTGTGGTAGCCCTTATGGTATTGTGGTAACCTATATTGTATTGTGGTAACCTATATGGTATTGTGGTAGCCTGTATGGTATTGTGGTCACCTATGTGGTATTCTGGTAACCTATATGGTATTGTGGTAACCTTTGTGGTATTGTTGTAACCTATATCGTATTGTGTTAACCTATATAGTATTGTGGGAACCTATATGGTATTGTCGTGGCCTGTATGTTATTGTGGTAACCTATATGGTATTGTGGTAACCTATATGGTATTGTTGTAGCCTTTATGGTATTGTTTTGACCTATGTGGTATTGTGGTATTCTATTTGGTATTGTGTTAACGTATATGGTATTGTGGTAACCTATGTGGTATTGTGTTAACCTGTATGGTATTGTGGTAACCTATATGGTATTATGGTAGCCCATATGGTATTGTGGTAACCTATGTGGTATTATGGGAACCTATATAGTATTGTGTGTAACCTGTATGGTATTATGGTACCTATGTTGTATTATGGTTTCTTATATGGTATTGTGGTAACCTATGTGGTATTATGGTTTCTTATATGGTATTGTTGTAACCTATATGGTATTGTGGTAGCCCTTATGGTATTGTGGTAACCTATATGGTATTGTGGTAGCCTGTATGGTATTGTGGTAACCTATGTGGTATTATGTTAACCCATATGGTATTGTGGTAACCTATATGGTATTGTGGTAACCTATTTGGTATTGTAGAAACCTATATGGTATTGTGGTAACCTATATGGTTTTATGGTAACCTATATGGTATTGTGGTAACCTATGTGGTATTGTGGTAAGCTGGTAACCTATGTGGTATGTGGTATTGTGGTATTGTGGTAACCTATATGGTATTGTGGTAACCTGTGTGGTTATGTGGTAACCTATATGGTATTGTGGTAACCTGTGTGGTGTTGTGGTAACCTATATGGTATTGTGGTAACCTATATGGTATTGTGAAAACCTATGTGGTATTGTGGTAACCTATAATGTATTTTGGTAATCTATATGGTATTGTGGTTTCTTATATGGTATTGTGGTAACCTATATGGTATTGTGGTAGCCCTTATGGTATTGTGGTAACCTATATGGTATTGTGGTAGCCTGTATGGTATTGTGGTAACCTATGTGGTATTATGTTAACCCATATGGTATTGTGGTAACCTGTGTGGTATTGTGGTAACCTATATGGTATTGTGGTAACCTATATGGTATTGTGGTAAACTATATGGTATTGTGGTAATCTATGTAGTATTGTGGTTACCTATATGGTATTGTGGTAGCCTTTATGGTATTGTGCTCACCTATGTGGTATTCTGGTAACCTATATGGTATTGTGGTAACCTTTGTGGTATTGTTGTAACCTATATCATATTGTGGTAACCTAAATGGCATTTTGGGAACCTATATGGTATTGTCGTGGCCTGTATGTTATTGTGGTAACCTATATGGTATTGTGGTAGCCCTTATGGTATTGTGGTAACCTATATGGTATTGTGGTAGCCTGTATGGTATTGTGGTAACCTATGTGGTATTATGTTAACCCATATGGTATTGTGGTAACCTGTGTGGTATTGTGGTAACCTATATGGTATTGTGGTAACCTATATGGTATTGTGGTAACCTATATGGTATTGTGGTAATCTATGTAGTATTGTGGTTACCTATATGGTATTGTGGTAGCCTTTATGGTATTGTGCTCACCTATGTGGTATTCTGGTAACCTATATGGTATTGTGGTAACCTTTGTGGTATTGTTGTAACCTATATCGTATTGTGGTAACCTAAATGGCATTTTGGGAACCTATATGGTATTGTCGTGGCCTGTATGTTATTGTGGTAACCTATATGGTATTGTGGTAACCTATGTGGTTATGTGGTAACCTATATGGTATTGTGGTAACCTGTGTGGTGTTGTGGTAACCTATATGGTATTGTTGGTAACCTATATGGTATTGTGAAAACCTATGTGGTATTGTGGTAACCTATATGGTATTTTGGTAATCTATATGGTATTGTGGTTTCTTATATGGTATTGTGGTAACCTATATGGTATTGTGGTAGCCCTTATGGTATTGTGGTAACCTATATGGTATTGTGGTAGCCTGTATGGTATTGTGGTAACCTATGTGGTATTATGTTAACCCATATGGTATTGTGGTAACCTGTGTGGTATTGTGGTAACCTATATGGTATTGTGGTAACCTATATGGTATTGTGGTAATCTATGTATTATTGTGGTTACCTATATGGTATTGTGGTAGCCTTTATGGTATTGTGGTCACCTATGTGTATTCTGGTAACCTATATGGTATTGTGGTAACCTTTGTGGTATTGTTGTAACCTATATCGTATTGTGGTAACCTAAATGGCATTTTGGGAACGTATATGGTATTGTCGTTGCCTGTATGTTAATGTGGTAACCTATATGGTATTGTGGTAACCTATATGGTATTGTGGTAGCCTTTATGGTATTGTTGTGACCCATGTGGTATTATGGTAATCTATATGGTATTGTGGTAACCTATGTGGTATTGTGGTAACCTATATGGTATTGTGGTAGCCTGTATGGTATTGTGGTAACCTATGTGGTATTATGTTAACCTATATGGTATTGTGGTAACCTATGTTGTAATGTGGTAACCTATCGTGTATTGTGGTAACCTATATGGTATTATGGTAACCTAAATGGTATTGTGATAACCTATATGGTATTGTGGTAACCTATATGGTATTTTGATAACCTGTATGGTATGTGGTAACCTGTTTGGTACTGTGGTATCCTATGTGGTATTGTGGTAGTCTATGTATTATTGTGGTAACCTGTGTGGTATTGTGGTATCCTATGTGGTATTGTGGTAGTCTATGTATTATTGTGGTAACCTGTGTGGTATTGTGGTATCCTATGTGGTATTGTGGTAACCTATATGGTATTGTGGTATGTGTATGGTATTGTGGTAACTTATATGGTATTGTGGTAGCCTGTATGCTATTGTGGTAACCTATATGGTACTGTGTTAACCTATACTGTATTGTGTTAACCTATGTGGTATTGTGGTTATCTACATGGTATTTTGGTAACCTATGTGTTATTGTGGTAATCTATATGGTATTGTGGTATCCTATGTGGTATTGTGGTAGTCTATGTATTATTGTGGTAACCTATATGGTATTGTGGTATCTGTATGGTATTGTGGTAACTTATATGGTATTGTGGTAGCCTGTATGCTATTGTGGTAACCTATATGGTACTGTGTTAACCTATACTGTATTGTGTTAACCTATGTGGTATTGTGGTTATCTATGTGGTATTGTGGTAACCTATGTGTTATTGTGGTAATCTATATGGTATTGTGGTATCCTATGTGGTATTGTGGTAATCTATATGGTATTGTGGTAACCTTTGTTGCATTGTGGTAACCTATATCGTATTGTGGTAACCTTTATGGTATTGTGGGAACCTATATGGTATTGTGGTGGCCTGTATGGTATTGTGGTCACCTATATGGTATTGTGGTAGCCTGTATGGTATTGTGGTAACCTGTGTGGTGTTGTGGAAACCTATATGGTATTTTGGTAATCTATGTATTGTTGTTGTAACCTATATGGTATTGTGTTAGCCCGTATAGTATTGTGGTAACCTTTATGGTATTGTGGTAGCCTGTATGGTTTTATGGTAACCTGTGTTATATTGTGGTAATCTATGTATTATTGTGGTAACCTATATGGCATTGTTGTTGCCTGTATGGTATTGTGGTGACCTGTATTGTATTGTTTTAGCCTGTATGGTATTGTGGTAACGTTTATGGTATTGTGGTAACCTATGTGGTATTGTGGTAACCTATATGATATCGGGTAACCTATGTGGTAACCTATATGGTATTGTGGTAACCTATGTGTTATTGTGGTTCCTATATGGTATTGTGGTAATCAATGTGGTATTGTGGTAACCTATATAGTATTTTGGTAACCTATGTGGTATTGTGGTAACCTATATGGTATTGTGGTAATCTATGTATTATTGTGGTTACCTATAATGTATTGTGGTAGCCTTTATGGTATTGTGGTCACCTATGTGGTATTCTGGTAACGTATATGGTATTGTGGTAACCTTTGTGGTATTGTTGTAACCTATATCGTATTGTGGTAACCTAAATGGCATTTTGGGAACCTATATGGTATTGTCATTGGCCTGTATGTTATTGTAGTAACCTATATGGTATTGTGGTAACCTATGTGGTTATGTGGTAACCTATATGGTATTGTGGTAACCTGTGTGGTGTTGTGGTAACCTATATGGTATTGTGGTAACCTATATGGTATTGTGAAAACCTATGTGGTATTGTGGTAACCTATATGGTATTTTGGTAATCTGTATGGTATTGTGGTTTCTTATATGGTATTGTGGTAACCTATATGGTATTGTGGTAGCCCTTATGGTATTGTGGTATCTGTATGGTATTGTGGTAACTTATATGGTATTGTGGTAGCCTGTATGCTATTGTGGTAACCTATATGGTACTATGTTAACCTATACTGTATTGTGTTAATCTATGTGGTATTGTGGTTATCTATTTGGTAATGTGGTAACCTATGTGTTATTGTGGTAATCTATATGGTATTGTGGTATTCTATGTGGTATTGTGGTAATCTATATGGTATTGTGGTAACCTTTGTGGCATTGTGGTAACCTATATCGTTTTGTGGTAACCTTTATGGTATTGTGGGAACCTATATGGTATTGTGGTGGCCTGTATGGTATTGTGGTCACCTATATGGTATTGTGGTAGCCTGTATGGTATTGTGGTAACCTATGTGGTGTTGTGGAAACCTATATGGTTTTTTGGTAATCTATGTATTGTTGTTGTAACCTATATGGTATTGTGGTAGCCCGTATAGTATTGTGGTAACCTTTATGGTATTGTGGTAGCCTGTATGGTTTTATGGTAACCTGTGTTATATTGTGGTAATCTGTGTATTATTGTGGTAACCTATATGGCATTGTTGTAGCCTGTATGGTATTGTGGTCACCTATATTGTATTGTTTTAGCCTGTATGGTATTGTGGTAACGTATATGGTATTGTGGTAACCTATGTGGTATTGTGGTAACCTATATGATATCGGGGTAACCTATATGGTATTGTGGGAACCTATATGGTATTTTGGTGGCCTGTATGGTATTGTGGTAACCTATATGGTTTTGTGGTATCCTGTATGGTATTGTGGTAACCTATATGGTTTTCTGGTAACCTTTGTGGTATTGTGGTAACCTATATGGTTTTGTGGTAACCTATATGGTATTGTGGTAACCTATGTGGTATTGTGGTAACCTATATGGTATTGTGGTAACCTGTATGGTATTGTGGTGGCCCGTATGGTATTGTGGTAACCTATGTGGTATTTTGGTAACCTATATCGTATTGTGGTAACCTATATGGTATTGTGGGAACCTATATGGTATTTTGGTGGCCTGTATGGTATTGTGGTAACCTATATGGTTTTGTGGTATCCTGTATGGTATTGTGGTATCCTATATGGTTTTTTGGTAACCGTTGTGGTATTGTGGTAACCTATATGGTTTTCTGGTAACCTATATGGTATTGTGGTATCCTATGTGGTATTGTGTTAATCTATATGGTATTGTGGTAACCTTTGTTGCATTGTGGTAACCTATATCGTATTGTGGTAACCTTTATGGTATTGTGGGAACCTATATGGTATTGTGGTGGCCTGTATGGTATTGTGGTCACCTATATGGTATTGTGGTAGCCTGTATGGTATTGTGGTAACATTTGTGGTGTTGTGGAAACCTATATGGTATTTTGGTAATCTATGTATTGTTGTTGTAACCTATATGGTATTGTGTTAGCCCGTATAGTATTGTGGTAACCTTTATGGTATTGTGGTAGCCTGTATGGTTTTATGGTAACCTGTGTTATATTGTGGTAATCTATGTATTATTGTGGTAACCTATATGGCATTGTTGTTGCCTGTATGGTATTGTGGTGACCTGTATTGTATTGTTTTAGCCTGTATGGTATTGTGGTAACGTTTATGGTATTGTGGTAACCTATGTGGTATTGTGGTAACCTATATGATATCGGGGTAACCTATGTGGTAACCTATATGGTATTGTGGTAACCTATGTGTTATTGTGGTTCCCTATATGGTATTGTGGTAATCAATGTGGTATTGTGGTAACCTATATAGTATTTTGGTAACCTATGTGGTATTGTGGTAACCTATATGGTATTGTGGTAATCTATGTATTATTGTGGTTACCTATAATGTATTGTGGTAGCCTTTATGGTATTGTGGTCACCTATGTGGTATTCTGGTAACCTATATGGTATTGTGGTAACCTTTGTGGTATTGTTGTAACCTATATCGTATTGTGGTAACCTAAATGGCATTTTGGGAACCTATATGGTATTGTCGTGGCCTGTATGTTATTGTAGTAACCTATATGGTATTGTGGTAACCTATGTGGTTATGTGGTAACCTATATGGTATTGTGGTAACCTGTGTGGTGTTGTGGTAACCTATATGGTATTGTGGTAACCTATATGGTATTGTGAAAACCTATGTGGTATTGTGGTAACGTATATGGTATTTTGGTAATCTGTATGGTATTGTGGTTTCTTATATGGTATTGTGGTAACCTATATGGTATTGTGGTAGCCCTTATGGTATTGTGGTATCTGTATGGTATTGTGGTAACTTATATGGTATTGTGGTAGCCTGTATGCTATTGTGGTAACCTATATGGTACTATGTTAACCTATACTGTATTGTGTTAATCTATGTGGTATTGTGGTTATCTATATGGTAATGTGGTAACCTATGTGTTATTGTGGTAATCTATATGGTATTGTGGTATTCTATGTGGTATTGTGGTAATCTATATGGTATTGTGGTAACCTTTGTGGCATTGTGGTAACCTATATTGTTTTGTGGTAACCTTTATGGTATTGTGGGAACCTATATGGTATTGTGGTGGCCTGTATGGTATTGTGGTCACCTATATGGTATTGTGGTAGCCTGTATGGTATTGTGGTAACCTATGTGGTGTTGTGGAAACCTATATGGTTTTTTGGTAATCTATGTATTGTTGTTGTAACCTATATGGTATTGTGGTAGCCCGTATAGTATTGTGGTAACCTTTATGGTATTGTGGTAGCCTGTATGGTTTTATGGTAACCTGTGTTATATTGTGGTAATCTGTGTATTATTGTGGTAACCTATATGGCATTGTTGTAGCCTGTATGGTATTGTGGTCACCTATATTGTATTGTTTTAGCCTGTATGGTATTGTGGTAACGTATATGGTATTGTGGTAACCTATGTGGTATTGTGGTAACCTATATGATATCGGGGTAACCTATATGGTATTGTGGGAACCTATATGGTATTTTGGTGGCCTGTATGGTATTGTGGTAACCTATTTGGTTTTGTGGTATCCTGTATGGTATTGTGGTAACCTATATGGTTTTCTGGTAACCTTTGTGGTATTGTGGTAACCTATATGGTTTTGTGGTAACCTATATGGTATTGTGGTAACCTATGTGGTATTGTGGTAACCTATATGGTATTGTGGTAACCTGTATGGTATTGTGGTGGCCCGTATGGTATTGTGGTAACCTATGTGGTATTTTGGTAACCTATATCGTATTGTGGTAACCTATATGGTATTGTGGGAACCTATATGGTATTTTGGTGGCCTGTATGGTATTGTGGTAACCTATATGGTTTTGTGGTATCCTGTATGGTATTGTGGTATCCTATATGGTTTTTTGGTAACCGTTGTGGTATTGTGGTAACCTATATGGTTTTCTGGTAACCTATATGGTATTGTGGTATCCTATGTGGTATTGTGTTAATCTATATGGTATTGTGGTAACCTTTGTTGCATTGTGGTAACCTATATCGTATTGTGGTAACCTTTATGGTATTGTGGGAACCTATATGGTATTGTGGTGGCCTGTATGGTATTGTGGTCACCTATATGGTATTGTGGTAGCCTGTATGGTATTGTGGTAACATTTGTGGTGTTGTGGAAACCTATATGGTATTTTGGTAATCTATGTATTGTTGTTGTAACCTATATGGTATTGTGGTAGCCCGTATAGTATTGTGGTAACCTTTATGGTATTGTGGTAGCCTGTATGGTTTTATGGTAACCTGTGTTATATTGTGGTAATCTATGTATTATTGTGGTAACCTATATGGCATTGTTGTAGCCTGTATGGTATTGTGGTGACCTATATTGTATTGTTTTAGCCTGTATGGTATTGTGGTAATGTATATGGTATTGTGGTAACCTTTCTGGTATTGTGGTAACCTATATGATATTGTGGTAACTAATGTGGTAACCTATATGGTATTGTGGTAACCTATATGGTATTCCGGTAACCTATATGGTATTGTGGTAACCTATGTGATATTGTGGTAAACTATGTGGTATTGTGTTAACCTATATTGTATTGTGGTAACCTATGTGGTATTATGGTAATCTATGTGGTTTTGTGGTAACCTATGTGGCATTGTGGTAGCCTGTATGGTATTGTGGTGACCTATATTGTATTGTGGTAGCCTGTATGGTATTATGGTAACCTGTATGGTATTGTGGTAACCTATGTGGTATTATGGTAACCTATATGTTATTGTGGTAACCTATGTGGTATTGTGGTAATCTATGTATTATTGTTGTAACTTATATGGTATTGTGGTAGCCTGTATGGTATTGTGGTAACCTATATGGTATTGTGGTAACCTATGTGGTATTGTGGTTACCTACGTGATATTGTGGTAACCTATGTGGAATTGTGGTTACCTATGTTGTATTATGGTAACCTATATGGTATTGTGGTAACCTTTGTGATATTGTGGTAAGCTATGTGGTATTGTGGTAACCTATATGGTATTGTGGTTACTTATGTGGTATTATGGTAACCTATATGGTATTGTGATAACCTATGTGGCATTGTGGTAGCCTGTATGGTATTGTGGTTACCTATATTGTATTGTGGTAACCTATGTGGCATTGTGGTAGCCTGTATCGTATTGTGGTGACCTATATTGTATTGTTTTAGTCTGTATAGTATTGTGGTAATGTATATGGTATTGTGGTAACCTATCTGGTATTGTGGTAACCTATATGATATTGTCGTAACTAATGTGGTAACCTATATGGTATTGTGGTAACCTATGTGTTATTGTGGTTCCCTATATGGTATTGTTGTAACCTATGTGGTATTCTGGTAACCTATATGGTATTGTGGTAGCCCTTATGGTATTGTGGTAACCTATATATTATTGTGGTAGCCTATATGGTATTGTGGTAACCTATGTGGTATTCTGGTAACCTATATGGTATTGTGGTAACCTATGTGGTATTGTGGTAACCTATATGGTATTGTGGTAACCTGTATGGTATTGTGGTGGCCCATTATGGTATTGTGGTAACCTATGTGGTATTTTGGTAACCTATATCGTATTGTGGTAACCTATATGGTATTGTGGGAACCTATATGGTATTTTGGTGGCCTGTATGGTATTGTGGTAACCTATATGGTTTTGTGGTATCCTGTATGGTATTGTGGTATCCTATATGGTTTTTGGTAACCGTTGTGGTATTGTGGTAACCTATATGGTTTTCTGGTAACCTATATGGTATTGTGGTATCCTATGTGGTATTGTGTTAATCTATATGGTATTGTGGTAACCTTTGTTGCATTGTGGTAACCTATATCGTATTGTGGTAACCTTTATGGTATTGTGGGAACCTATATGGTATTGTGGTGGCCTGTATGGTATTGTGGTCACCTATATGGTGTGTGGTAGCCTGTATGGTATTGTGGTAACATTTGTGGTGTTGTGGAAACCTATATGGTATTTTGGTAATCTATGTATTGTTGTTGTAACCTATATGGTATTGTGGTAGCCCGTATAGTATTGTGGTAACCTTTATGGTATTGTGGTAGCCTGTATGGTTTTATGGTAACCTGTGTTATATTGTGGTAATCTATGTATTATTGTGGTAACCTATATATGGCATTGTTGTAGCCTGTATGGTATTGTGGTGACCTATATTGTATTGTTTTAGCCTGTATGGTATTGTGGTAATGTATATGGTATTGTGGTAACCTTTCTGGTATTGTGGTAACCTATATGATATTGTGGTAACTAATGTGGTAACCTATATATGGTATTGTGGTAACCTATATGGTATTCAGTAACCTATATGGTATTGTGGTAACCTATGTGATATTGTGGTAAACTATGTGGTATTGTGTTAACCTATATTGTATTGTGGTAACCTATGTGGTATTATGGTAATCTATGTGGTTTTGTGGTAACCTATGTGGCATTGTGGTAGCCTGTATGGTATTGTGGTGACCTATATTGTATTGTGGTAGCCTGTATGGTATTTTGGTAACCTGTATGGTATTGTGGTAACCTATGTGGTATTATGGTAACCTATATGTTATTGTGGTAACCTATGTGGTATTGTGGTAATCTATGTATTATTGTTGTAACTTATATGGTATTGTGGGTAGCCTGTATGGTATTGTGGTAACCTATATGGTATTGTGGTAACCTATGTGGTATTGTGGTTACCTCACATTGATATTGTGGTAACCTATGTGGAATTGTGGTTACCTATGTTGTATTATAGTAACCTATATGGTATTGTGGTAACCTTTGTGATATTGTAGTAAGCTATGTGGTATTGTGGTAACCTATATGGTATTGTGGTTACTTATGTGGTATTATGGTAACCTATATGGTGTTGTGATGATAACCTATGTGGCATTGTGGTAGCCTGTATGGTATTGTGGTTACCTATATTGTATTGTGGTAACCTATGTGGCATTGTAGTAGCCTGTATCGTATTGTGGTGACCTATATTGTATTGTTTTAGTCTGTATAGTATTGTGGTAAATGTATATGGTATTGTGGTAACCTCATCTGGTATTGTGGTAACCTATATGATATTGTAGTAACTAATGTGGTAACCTATATGGTATTGTGGTAACCTATGTGTTATTGTGGTTCCCTATATGGTATTGTTGTAACCTATGTGGTATTCTGGTAACCTATATGGTATTGTGGTAGCCCTTATGGTATTGTGGTAACCTATATATTATTGTGGTAGCCTATATGGTATTGTGGTAACCTATGTGGTATTCTGGTAACCTATATGGTATTGTGGTAACCTATGTGGTATTGTGGTGACCTAAGTGGTATTATGGTAACCTATGTGTTATTGTGGTAACCTATATGGTATTGTGGTAACCTATGTTGTATTGTGGTAATTTTTATATCATTGTGTTAACCTATATGGTATTTTGGTATCCTGTATGGTATTGTGGTAACCTATGTGGTATTGTGGTAATTTATATGGTATTGTGGTAACCTATGTGGTATTGTGGTATTCCATATGGTATGGTGGTAACCTATATGGTATTGTGGTATCCTTTGTGGTATTGTGGTAACATATATCGTATAGTGGTAACCTTTATGGTATTGTGGGAACCTATATGGTATTGTGGTGGCCTTTGTGGTATTGTGGTAACCTATATGGTATTGTGGTAGCCTGTATGGTATTATGGTAACCTGTATGGTATTGTGGTAACCTATGTGGTATTATGCTAACCTATATGTTATTGTGGTAACCTATGTGGTATGGTGGTAATCAATGTATTATTGTTGTAACTTATATGGTATTGTGGTAGCCTGTATGGTATTTGGTAACCTATATGGTATTCTGGTAACCTATATGGTATTGTGGTAACCTATGTGATATTTGGGTAAGCTATGTGGTATTGTGGTAACCTATATGGTATTGTGGTAACCTTTGTGGTATTATGGTAACCTATCTGGTATTGTGGTAAACTATATGATATCGTGGTAACTAATGTGGTAACCTATATGGTATTGTGGTAACCTATGTGATATTGGGGTAACCTATGTGTTATTGTGGTTCCCTATATGGTATTGTGGTGACCTATGTGGTATTCTGGTAAACTATATGGTATTGTGGTAACCTTTGTGATATTGTGGCAAGCTATGTGGTATTGTGGTAACCTATATGGTATTGTGGTAACCTATGTGGTATTATGGTAACCTATATGGTATTGTGGTGACCTATTTGGCATTGTGGTAGCCTGTATGGTATTGTGGTGACCTATATTGTATTGTGGTAACCTATGTGGCATTGTGGTAGCCTGTATGGTACTGTGGTGACCTATATTGTATTGTTTTAGCTTGTATGGTGTTGTGGTAATGTATATGGTATTGTGGTAACCTTTCTGGTATTCCGGTAACCTATATGGTATTGTGGTAACCTATGTGATATTGTGGTAAGCTATGTGGTATTGTGGTAACCTATATTGTATTGTGGTAACCTATGTGGTATTATGGTAGCCTGTATCGTATTGTGGTGACCTATATTGTATTGTTTTAGTCTGTATGGTATTGTGGTAATGTATATGGTATTGTGGTAACCTATCTGGTATTGTGGTAACCTATTTGATATTGTCGTAACTAATGTGGTAACCTATATGGTATTGTGGTAACCTATGTGTTATTGTGGTTCCCTATATGGTATTGTGGTAACCTATGTGGTATTCTGGTAACCTATATGGTATTGTGGTAACCTATATGGTATTGTGGTAACCTATGTGGTATTATGGTAAACTATATGGTATTGTGGTAACCTATGTGGCATTGTGGTAGCCTGTATGGTCTTGTGGTGACCTATATTGTATTGTGGTAGCCTGTATGGTATTATGGTAACCTCTATGGTATTGTGGTAACCTATGTGGTATTATGGTAACATATATGTTATTGTGGTAACCTATGTGGTATTGTGGTAATCTATGTATTATTGTTGTAACTTATATGGTATTGTGGTAGCCTATGTGGCATTGTGGTAGCCTATATGGTATTGTGGTGACCTATATTGTATTGTTTTAGCCTGTATGGTATTGTGGTAATGTATATGGTATTGTGGTAACCTATGTTGTATTCTGGTAACCTATATGGTATTGTGGTAACCTATGTGGTATTCTGGTAACCTATATGGTATTGTGGTAGCCCTTATGGTATTGTGGTAACCTATATATTATTGTGGTAGCCTATATGGTATTGTGGTAACCTATGTTGTATTGTGGTAATCTTTATATCATTGTGGTAACCTATATGGTATTGTGGTATCCTGTATGGTATTGTGGTAACCTACGTGGTATTGTGGTAATCTATATGGTATTGTGGTAACCTATGTGGTATTGTGGTAACCTATATGGTTTTGTGGTAACCTATGTGGTATTCTTGTAACCTATATGGTATTGTGGTAGCCCTTATGGTATTGTGGTAACCTATATATTATTTTGGTAGCCTATATGGTATTGTGGTAACCTATGTGGTATTGTGGTAACCTATATGGTATTGTGGTAACCTATGTGATATTGTGGTAAGCTATGTGGTATTGTGGTAACCTATATGGTTTTGTGGTAACCTATGTGGTATTTTGGTAACCTATATGGTATTGTGGTAACCTATGTGGTATTGTGTTGACCTAAGTGGTATTATGGTAACCTATGTGTTATTGTGGTAACCTATATGGTATTGTGGTAACCTATGTTGTATTGTGGTAATCTTTATATCATTGTGGTAACCTATATGGTATTGTGGTATCCTGTATGGTATTGTGGTAACCTATGTGGTATTGTGGTATTCCATATGGTATTGTGGTAACCTATATGGTATTGTGGTATCCTTTGTGGTATTGTGGTAACCTATATCGTATTGTGGTGGCCTGTATGGTATTATGGTAACCTGTATGGTATTGTGGTAACCTATGTGGTATTATGGTAACCTATATGTTATTGTGGTAACCTATGTGGTATGGTGGTAATCTATGTATTATTGTTGTAACTTATATGGTATTGTGGTAGCCTGTATGGTATTGTGGTAACCTATATGGTATTGTGGTAGCCTATATGGTATTGTGGTAACCTACGTGGTATTGTGGTTACCTACGTGGTATTGTGGTAACCTATTTTGTATTATGGTAACCTATATGGTATTGTGGTAACCTATGTGGTATTCTGGTAACCTATATGGTATTGTGGTAACCTATGTGATATTATGGTTTCCTATATGGTAGTGTGGTAACCTATGCGGCGTTGTGGTAGCCTGTATGGTATTGTGGTGACCTATATTGTATTGTGGTAACCTGTGTGGCATTGTGGTAGCCTATATGGTATTGTGGTGACCTATATTGTATTGTTTTAGCCTGTATGGTATTGTGGTAATGTATATGGTATTGTGGTAACCTATCTGGTATTGTGGTAAACTATATGATATCGTGGTAACTAATGTGGTAACCTATATGGTATTGTGGTAACCTATGTGTTATTGTGGTTCCCTATATGGTATTGTGGTGACCTATGTGGTATTCTGGTAACCTATATGGTATTGTGGTAACCTATATGGTATTGTGGTAACCTATGTGGTATTATGGTAAACTATATGGTATTGTGGTAACCTATGTGGCATTGTGGTAGCCTGTATGGTCTTGTGGTGACCTATATTGTATTGTGGTAGCCTGTATGGTATTATGGTAACCTCTATGGTATTGTGGTAACCTATGTGGTATTATGGTAACATATATGTTATTGTGGTAACCTATGTGGTATTGTGGTAATCTATGTATTATTGTTGTAACTTATATGGTATTGTGGTAGCCTATGTGGCATTGTGGTAGCCTATATGGTATTGTGGTGACCTATATTGTATTGTTTTAGCCTGTATGGTATTGTGGTAATGTATATGGTATTGTGGTAACCTATGTTGTATTCTGGTAACCTATATGGTATTGTGGTAACCTATGTGGTATTCTGGTAACCTATATGGTATTGTGGTAGCCCTTATGGTATTGTGGTAACCTATATATTATTGTGGTAGCCTATATGGTATTGTGGTAACCTATGTTGTATTGTGGTAATCTTTATATCATTGTGGTAACCTATATGGTATTGTGGTATCCTGTATGGTATTGTGGTAACCTCATTGGTATTGTGGTAATCTATATGGTATTGTGGTAACCTATGTGGTATTGTGGTAACCTATATGGTTTTGTGGTAACCTATGTGGTATTCTTGTAACCTATATGGTATTGTGGTAGCCCTTATGGTATTGTGGTAACCTATATATTATTTTGGTAGCCTATATGGTATTGTGGTAACCTATGTGGTATTGTGGTAACCTATATGGTATTGTGGTAACCTATGTGATATTGTGGTAAGCTATGTGGTATTGTGGTAACCTATATGGTTTTGTGGTAACCTATGTGGTATTTTGGTAACCTATATGGTATTGTGGTAACCTATGTGGTATTGTGTTGACCTAAGTGGTATTATGGTAACCTATGTGTTATTGTGGTAACCTATATGGTATTGTGGTAACCTATGTTGTATTGTGGTAAATCTTTATATCATTGTGGTAACCTATATGGTATTGTGGTATCCTGTATGGTATTGTGGTAACCTATGTGGTATTGTGGTATTCCATATGGTATTGTGGTAACCTATATGGTATTGTGGTATCCTTTGTGGTATTGTGGTAACCTATATATCGTATTGTGGTGGCCTGTATGGTATTATGGTAACCTGTATGGTATTGTGGTAACCTATGTGGTATTATGGTAACCTATATGTTATTGTGGTAACCTATGTGGTATGGTGGTAATCTATGTATTATTGTTGTAACTTATATGGTATTGTGGTAGCCTGTATGGTATTGTGGTAACCTATATGGTATTGTGGTAGCCTATATGGTATTGTGGTAACCCTCATTGGTATTGTGGTTACCCTCATTGGTATTGTGGTAACCTATTTTGTATTATGGTAACCTATATGGTATTGTGGTAACCTATGTGGTATTCTGGTAACCTATATGGTATTGTGGTAACCTATGTGATATTATGGTTTCCTATATGGTAGTGTGGTAACCTATCTTGCTATTGTGGTAGCCTGTATGGTATTGTGGTGACCTATATTGTATTGTGGTAACCTGTGTGGCATTGTGGTAGCCTATATGGTATTGTGGTGACCTATATTGTATTGTTTTAGCCTGTATGGTATTGTGGTAATGTATATGGTATTGTGGTAACCTATCTGGTATTGTGGTAAACTATATGATATCGTGGTAACTAATGTGGTAACCTATATGGTATTGTGGTAACCTATGTGTTATTGTGGTTCCCTATATGGTATTGTGGTGACCTATGTGGTATTCTGGTAAACTATATGGTATTGTGGTAACCTTTGTGATATTGTGGTAAGCTATGTGGTATTGTGGTAAACTATATGGTATTGTGGTAACCTATGTGGTATTATGGTAACTTATATGGTATTGTGGTAGCCCTTATGGTATTGTGGTAACCTATATATTATTGTGGTAGCCTATATGGTATTGTGGTAACCTATGTGGTATTATGGTAACCTATATGGTATTGTGGTAACCTATGTGTTATTGTGGTTCCCTATATGGTATTGTGGTGACCTATGTGGTATTCTGGTAAACTATATGGTATTGTGGTAACCTTTGTGATATTGTGGTAAGCTATTTGGTATTGTGGTAACCTATATTGTATTGTGGTGACCTAAGTGGTATTATGGTAACCTATGTGTTATTGTGGTAACCTATATGGTATTGTGGTAACCTATGTTGTATTGTGGTAATCTTTATATCATTGTGTTAACCTATATGGTATTTTGGTATCCTGTATGGTATTGTGGTAACCTATGTGGTATTGTGGTAATTTATATGGTATTGTGGTAACCTATGTGGTATTGTGGTATTCCATATGGTATTGTGGTAACCTATATGGTATTGTCGTATCCTTTGTGGTATTGTGGTAACATATATCGTATTGTGGTAACCTTTATGGTATTGTTTGGAACCTATATGGTATTGTGGTGTCCTTTGTGGTATTGTGGTAACCTATATGGTATTGTGGTAGCCTGTATGGTATTATGGTAACCTGTATGGTATTGTGGTAACCTATGTGGTATTATGCTAACCTATATGTCATTGTGGTAACCTATGTGGTAAGGTGGTAATCAATGTATTATTGTTGTAACTTATATGGTATTGTGGTAGCCTGTATGGTATTGTGGTAACCTATATGGTATTCTGGTAACCTATATGGTATTGTGGTAACCTATGTGATATTGTGGTAAGCTATGTGGTATTGTGGTAACCTATATGGTATTGTGGTAACCTTTGTGGTATTATGGTAACATATCTGGTATTGTGGTAAAGTATATGATATCGTGGTAACTAATGTGGTAACCTATATGGTATTGTGGTAACCTATGTGTTATTGTGGTTCCCTATATGGTATTGTGGTGACCTATGTGGTATTCTGGTAAACTATATGGTATTGTGGTAACCTTTGTGATATTGTGGTAAGCTATGTGGTATTGTGGTAACCTATATTGTATTGTGGTGACCTAAGTGGTATTATGGTAACCTATGTGTTATTGTGGTAACCTATATGGTATTGTGGTAACCTATGTTGTATTGTGGTAATCTTTATATCATTGTGTTAACCTATATGGTATTTTGGTATCCTGTATGGTATTGTGGTAACCTATGTGGTATTGTGGTAATTTATATGGTATTGTGGTAACCTATGTGGTATTGTGGTATTCCATATGGTATTGTGGTAACCTTTATGGTATTGTGGTATCCTTTGTGGTATTGTGGTAACATATATCGTATTGTGGTAACCTTTATGGTATTGTGGGAACCTATATGGTATTGTGGTGTCCTTTGTGGTATTGTGGTAACCTATATGGTATTGTGGTAGCCTGTATGGTATTATGGTAACCTGTATGGTATTGTGGTAACCTATGTGGTATTATGCTAACCTATATGTTATTGTGGTAACCTATGTGGTATGGTGGTAATCAATGTATTATTGTTGTAACTTATATGGTATTGTGGTAGCCTGTATGGTATTGTGGTAACCTATATGGTATTCTGGTAACCTATATGGTATTGTGGTAACCTATGTGATATTGTGGTAAGCTATGTGGTATTGTGGTAACCTATATGGTATTGTGGTAACCTTTGTGGTATTATGGTAACCTATCTGGTATTGTGGTAAACTATATGATATCGTGGTAACTAATGTGGTAACCTATATGGTATTGTGGTAACCTATGTGTTATTGTGGTTCCCTATATGGTATTGTGGTGACCTATGTGGTATTCTGGTAAACTATATGGTATTGTGGTAACCTTTGTGATATTGTGGTAAGCTATGTGGTATTGTGGTAACCTATATTGTATTATGGTAACCTATATGGTATTGTGGTGACCTATTTGGCATTGTGGTAGCCTGTATGGTATTGTGGTGACCTATATTGTATTGTGGTAACCTATGTGGCATTGTGGTAGCCTGTATGGTACTGTGGTGACCTATATTGTATTGTTTTAGCCTGTATGGTGTTGTGGTAATGTATATGGTATTGTGGTAACCTTTCTGGTATTGTGGTAACCTATATGATATTGTGGTAACTAATGTGGTAACCTATATGGTATTGTGGTAACCTATATGGTATTCCGGTAACCTATATGGTATTGTGGTAACCTATGTGATATTGTGGTAAGCTATGTGGTATTGTGGTAACCTATATTGTATTGTGGTAACCTATGTGGTATTATGGTAGCCTGTATCGTATTGTGGTGACCTATATTGTATTGTTTTAGTCTGTATGGTATTGTGGTAATGTATATGGTATTGTGGTAACCTATCTGGTATTGTGGTAACCTATTTGATATTGTCGTAATTAATGTGGTAACCTATATGGTATTGTGGTAACCTATGTGGTATTGTGGTAGCCTGTATGGTATTGTGGTGACCTATATTGTATTGTGGTAGCCTGTATGGTATTATGGTAACCTCTATGGTATTGTGGTAACCTATGTGGTATTATGGTAACATATATGTTATTGTGTTAACCTATGTGGTATTGTGGTAATCTATGTATTATTGTTGTAACTTATATGGTATTGTGGTAGCCTGTATGGTATTGTGGTAACCTATATGGTATTGTGGTAGCCTATGTGGCATTGTGGTAGCCTATATGGTATTGTGGTTACCTATATTGTATTGTTTTAGCCTGTATGGTATTGTGGTAATGTATATGGTATTGTGGTAACCTATGTTGTATTATGGTAACCTGTATGGTATTGTGGTAATCTATGTGGTATTCTGGTAACCTATATGGTATTGTGGTAGCCCTTATGGTATTGTGGTAACCTATATATTATTGTGGTAGCCTATATGGTATTGTGGTAACCTATGTTGTATTGTGGTAATCTTTATATATTTGTGGTAACCTATATGGTATTGTGGTATCCTGTATGGTATTGTGGTAACCTATGTGGTATTGTGGTAATCTATATGGTATTGTGGTAACCTATGTGGTATTGTGGTAACCTATATGGTTTTGTGGTAACCTATGTGGTATTCTTGTAACCTATATGGTATTGTGGTAGCCCTTATGGTATTGTGGTAACCTATATATTATTGTGGTAGCCTATATGGTATTGTGGTAACCTATGTGGTATTCTGGTAACCTATATGGTATTTTGGTAACCTATGTGATATTGTGGTAAGCTATGTGGTATTGTGGTAACCTATATGGTTTTGTGGTAACCTATGTGGTATTTTGGTAACCTATATGGTATTGTGGTAACCTATGTGGTATTGTGTTGACCTAAGTGGTATTATGGTAACCTATGTGTTATTGTGGTAACCTATTTGGTATTGTGGTAACCTATGTTGTATTGTGGTAATCTTTATATCATTGTGGTAACCTATATGGTATTGTGGTATCCTTTATGGTATTGTGGTAACCTATGTGGTATTGTGGTAATCTATATGGTATTGTGGTAACCTATGTGGTATTGTGGTAACCTATATGGTTTTGTGGTAACCTATGTGGTATTCTTGTAACCTATATGGTATTGTGGTAGCCCTTATGGTATTGTGGTAACCTATATATTATTGTGGTAGCCAATATGGTATCGTGTAACCTATGTGGTATTCTGGTAACCTATATGGTATTGTGGTAACCTATGTGATATTGTGGTAAGCTATGTGGTATTGTGGTAATCTTTATATCATTGTGGTAACCTATATGGTATTGTGGTATCCTGTATGGTATTGTGGTAACCTATATGGTATTGTGGTAATCTACAGTGGGGAAAAAAGTATTTAGTCAGCCACCAATTGTGCAAGTTCTCTCACTTAAAAAGATGAGAGAGGCCTGTAATTTTCATCATAGGTACACTTCAACTATGACAGACGAAATGAGGAAAAAAAATCCAGAAAATCACATTGTAGGATTTTTAATGAATTTATTTGCAAATTATGGTGGAAAATAAGTATTTGGTCACATACAAACAAGCAAGATTTCTGGCTCTCACAGACCTGTAACTTCTTCTTTAAGAGGCTCCTCTGTCCTCCACTCATTACCTGTATTAATGGCACCTGTTTGAACTTGTTATCAGTATAAAAGACACCTGTCCACAACCTCAAACAGTCACACTCCAAACTCCACTATGGCCAAGACCAAAGAGCTGTCAAAGGACACCAGAAACAAAATTGTAGACCTGCACCAGGTTGGGAAGACTGAATCTGCAATAGGTAAGCAGCTTGGTTTGAAGAAATCAACTGTGGGAGCAATTATTAGGAAATGGAAGACATACAAGACCACTGATAATCTTCCTCGATCTGGGGCTCCACGCAAGATCTCACCCCGTGGGGTCAAAATGATCACAAGAACGGTGAGCAAAAATCCCAGAACCACACGGGGACCTAGTGAATGACCTGCAGAGAGCTGGAACCAAAGTAACAAAGCCTACCATCAGTAACACACTACGCCAGGGACTCAAATCCTGCAGTGCCAGACGTGTCCCCCTGCTTAAGCCAGTACATGTTCAGGCCCGTCTAAAATTTGCTAGAGAGCATTTGGATGATCCAGATGAGGATTGGGAGAATGTCAGATGAAACCAAAATAGAACTTTTGGTAAAAACTCAACTCGTCGTGTTTGGAGGACAAAGAATGCTGAGTTGCATCCAAAGAACACCATACCTACTGTGAAGCATGGGGGTGAAACATCATGCTTTGGGGCTGTTTTTCTGCAAAGGGACCAGGACGACTGATCCGTGTAAAGGAAAGAATGAATGGGGCCATGTATCGTGAGATTTTGAGTGAAAACCTCCTTCCATCAGCAAGGGCATTGAAGATGAAACGTGGCTGGGTCTTTCAGCATGACAATGATCCCAAACACACCGCCGAACTAGCGAAAGAGTGGCTTCGTAAGAAGCATTTCAAGGTCCTGGAGTGGCCTAGCCAGTCTCCAGATCTCAACCCCATAGAAAATCTTTGGAGGGAGTTGAAAGTCCGTGTTGCCCAGCGACAGCCCCAAAACATCACTGCTCTAGAGGAGATCTGCATGGAGGAATGGGCCAAAATACCAGCAACAGTGTGTGAAAACCTTGTGAAGACTTACAGAAAACGTTTGACCTCTGTCATTGCCAACAAAGGGTATATAACAAAGTATTGAGATAAACTTTTGTTATTGACCAAATACTTATTTTCCACCATAATATGCAAATAAATTCATAAAAAATCCTACAATGTGATTTTCTGGATTTTCTTCCCTCATTTTGTCTGTCATAGTTGAAGTGTACCTATGATGAAAATTACAGGCCTCTCTCATCTTTTTAAGTGAGAGAACTTGCACAATTGGTGGCTGACTAAATACTTTTTTTCCCCACTGTATATGGTATTGTGGTAACCTATGTGGTATTGTGGTATTCCATATGGTATTGTGGTAACCTATATGGTATTGTGGTACCCTTTGTGGTATTGTGGTAACCTATATCGTATTGTGGTGGCCTATGTGGTATTATGGTAACCTATATGGTATTGTGGGAACCTATTTGGCATTGTGGTAGCCTGTATGGTATTGTGGTGACCTATATTGTATTGTGGTAACCTATGTGGCATTGTGGTAGCCTGTATGGTACTGTGGTGACCTATATTGTATTGTTTTAGCCTGTATGGTATTGTGGTAATGTATATGGTATTGTGGTAAGCTTTCTGGTATTGTGGTAACCTATATGATATTGTGGTAACTAATGTGGTAACCTATATGGTATTGTGGTAACCTATATGGTATTCATTAACCTATATGGTATTGTGGTAACCTATGTGATATTGTGGTAAGCTATGTGGTATTGTGGTAACCTATATTGTATTGTGGTAACCTATGTGGTATTATGGTAATCTATGTGGTTTTGTGGTAACCTATATGATATTGTGGTAACTAATTTGGTAACCTATATGGTATTGTGGTAACCTATATGGTATTCCGGTAACCTATATGGTATTGTGGTAACCTATGTGGTATGGTGGTAATCTATGTATTATTGTTGTAACTTATATGGTATTGTGGTAGCCTGTATGGTATTGTGGTAACCTATATGGTATTGTGGTAGCCTATATGGTATTGTGGTAACCTACGTGGTATTGTGGTTACCTATGTGGTATTGTGGTAACCTATTTTGTATTATGGTAACCTATATGGTATTGTGGTAACCTATGTGATATTGTGGTAAGCTATGTTGTATTGTGGTAACCTATATGGTATTGTGGTAACCTATGTGGTATTATGGTTTCCTATATGGTATTGTGGTAACCTATGCGGCGTTGTGGTAGCCTGTATGGTATTGTGGTGACCTATATTGTATTGTGGTAACCTATGTGGCATTGTGGTAGCCTATATGGTATTGTGGTGACCTATATTGTATTGTTTTAGCCTGTATGGTATTGTGGTAATGTATATGGTATTGTGGTAACCTATCTGGTATTGTGGTAAACTATATGATATCGTGGTAACTAATCTGGTAACCTATATGGTATTGTGGTAACCTATGTGTTATTGTGGTTCCCTATATGGTATTGTGGTGACCTATGTGGTATTCTGGTAAACTATATGGTATTGTGGTAACCTATGTGGTATTGTGGTATTCCATATGGTATTGTGGTAACCTATATGGTATTGTGGTACCCTTTGTGGTATTGTGGTAACCTATATCGTATTGTGGTGGCCTATGTGGTATTATGGTAACCTATATGGTATTGTGGGAACCTATTTGGCATTGTGGTAGCCTGTATGGTATTGTGGTGACCTATATTGTATTGTGGTAACCTATGTGGCATTGTGGTAGCCTGTATGGTACTGTGGTGACCTGTATTGTTTTAGCCTGTATGGTATTGTGGTAATGTATATGGTATTGTGGTAAGCTTTCTGGTATTGTGGTAACCTATATGATATTGTGGTAACTAATGTGGTAACCTATATGGTATTGTGGTAACCTATATGGTATTCCGGTAACCTATATGGTATTGTGGTAACCTATGTGATATTGTGGTAAGCTATGTGGTATTGTGGTAACCTATATTGTATTGTGGTAACCTATGTGGTATTATGGTAATCTATGTGGTTTTGTGGTAACCTATATGATATTGTGGTAACTAATGTGGTAACCTATATGGTATTGTGGTAACCTATATGGTATTCCGGTAACCTATATGGTATTGTGGTAACCTGTATGGTATTGTGGTAACCTATGTGGTATTATGGAAACCTATATGTTATTGTGGTAACCTATTTGGCATTGTGGTAGCCTGTATGGTATTGTGGTGACCTATATTGTATTGTGGTAACCTATGTGGCATTGTGGTAGCCTGTATGGTACTGTGGTGACCTATATTGTATTGTTTTAGCCTGTATGGTATTGTGGTAATGTATATGGTATTGTGGTAAGCTTTCTGGTATTGTGGTAACCTATATGATATTGTGGTAACTAATGTGGTAACCTATATGGTATTGTGGTAACCTATATGGTATTCCGGTAACCTATATGGTATTGTGGTAACCTATGTGATATTGTGGTAAGCTATGTGGTATTGTGGTAACCTATATTGTATTGTGGTAACCTATGTGGTATTATGGTAATCTATGTGGTTTTGTGGTAACCTATATGATATTGTGGTAACTAATGTGGTAACCTATATGGTATTGTGGTAACCTATATGGTATTCCGGTAACCTATATGGTATTGTGGTAACCTGTATGGTATTGTGGTAACCTATGTGGTATTATGGTAACCTATATGTTATTGTGGTAACCTATGTGGTATGGTGGTAATCTATGTATTATTGTTGTAATTTATATGGTATCGTGGTAGCCTGTATGGTATTGTGGTAACCTATATGGTATTGTGGTAGCCTATATGGTATTGTGGTAACCTACGTGGTATTGTGGTTACCTACGTGGTATTGTGGTAACCTATTTTGTATTATGGTAACCTATATGGTATTGTGGTAACCTATGTGGTATTCTGGTAACCTATATGGTATTGTGGTAACCTATGTGATATTGTGGTAAGCTATGTTGTATTGTGGTAACCTATATGGTATTGTGGTAACCTATGTGGTATTATGGTTTCCTATATGGTATTGTAGTAAACTATGTATGTGGTAGCCTGTATGGTATTGTGGTGACCTATATTGTATTGTGGTAACCTATGTGGCATTGTGGTAGCCTATATGGTACTGTGGTGACCTATATTGTATTGTTTTAGCCTGTATGGTATTGTGGTAATGTATATGGTATTGTGGTAACCTATCTGGTATTGTGGTAAACTATATGATATCGTGGTAACTAATGTGGTAACCTATATGGTATTGTGGTAACCTATGTGTTATTGTGGTTCCCTATATGGTATTGTGGTGACCTATGTGGTATTCTGGTAAACTATATGGTATTGTGGTAACCTTTGTGATATTGTGGTAAGCTATGTGGTATTGTGGTAACCTATATGGTATTGTGGTAACCTATGTGGTATTATGGTAACTTATATGGTATTGTGGTAGCCCTTATGGTATTGTGGTAACCTATATATTATTGTGGTAGCCTATATGGTATTGTGGTAACCTATGTGGTATTCTGGTAACCTATATGGTATTGTGGTAACCTATGTGATATTGTGGTAACCTATGTGGTATTGTTGTAACCTATATGGTATTGTGGTAACCTATGTGGTATTATGGTAACCTATATGGTATTGTGGTAACCTATGTGGTATTGTGGTGACCTAAGTGGTATTATGGTAACCTATGTGTTATTTTGGTAATCTATATGGTATTGTGGTAACCTATGTTGTATTGTGGTAATCTTTATATCATTGTGTTAACCTATATGGTATTTTGGTATCCTGTATGGTATTGTGGTAACCTATGTGGTATTGTGGTAATTTATATGGTATTGTGGTAACCTATGTGGTATTGCGGTATTACATATGGTATTGTGGTAACCTATATGGTATTGTGGTATCCTTTGTGGTATTGTGGTAACATATATCGTATTGTGGTAACCTTTATGGTATTGTGGGAACCTATATGGTATTGTGGTGGCCTTTGTGGTATTGTGGTAACCTATATGGTATTGTGGTAGCCTGTATGGTATTATGGTAACCTGTATGGTATTGTGGTAAACTATATGGTATTGTGGTAACCTTTGTGATATTGTGGTAAGCTATGTGGTATTGTGGTAACCTATATGGTATTGTGGTAACCTATGTGGTATTATGGTAACTTATATGGTATTGTGGTAGCCCTTATGGTATTGTGGTAACCTATATATTATTGTGGTAGCCTATATGGTATTGTGGTAACCTATGTGGTATTCTGGTAACCTATATGGTATTGTGGTAACCTATGTGATATTGTGGTAACCTATGTGGTATTGTTGTAACCTATATGGTATTGTGGTAACCTATGTGGTATTATGGTAACCTATATGGTATTGTGGTAACCTATGTGGTATTGTGGTGACCTAAGTGGTATTATGGTAACCTATGTGTTATTGTGGTAACCTATATGGTATTGTGGTAACCTATGTTGTATTGTGGTAATCTTTATATCATTGTGTTAACCTATATGGTATTTTGGTATCCTGTATGGTTTTGTGGTAACCTATGTGGTATTGTGGTAATTTATATGGTATTGTGGTAACCTATGTGGTATTGAGGTATTCCATATGGTATTGTGGTAACCTATATGGTATTGTGGTATCCTTTGTGGTATTGTGGTAACATATATCGTATTGTGGTAACCTTTATGGTATTGTGGGAACCTATATGGTATTGTGGTGGCCTTTGTGGTATTGTGGTAACCTATATGGTATTGTGGTAGCCTGTATGGTATTATGGTAACCTGTATGGTATTGTGGTAACCTATGTGGTATGGTGGTTATCAATGTATTATTGTTGTAACTTATATGGTATTGTGGTAGCCTGTATGGTATTGTGGTAACCTATATGGTATTCTGGTAACCTATATGGTATTGTGGTAACCTATGTGATATTGTGGTAAGCTATGTGGTATTGTGGTAAACTATATGATATCGTGGTAACTAATGTGGTAACCTATATGGTATTGTGGTAACCTATGTGTTATTGTGGTTCCCTATATGGTATTGTGGTGACCTATGTGGTATTCTGGTAAACTATATGGTATTGTGGTAACCTTTGTGATATTGTGGTAACCTATGTGGTATTATGGTAACCTATATGGTATTGTGGTGACCTATTTGGCATTGTGGTAGCCTGTATGGTATTGTGGTGACCTATATTGTATTGTTTTAGCCTGTATGGTGTTGTGGTAATGTATATGGTATTGTGGTAACCTTTCTGGTATTGTGGTAACCTATATAATATTGTGGTAACTAATGTGGTAACCTATATGGTATTGTGGTAACCTATATGGTATTGTGGTAGCCTATATGGTATTGTGGTAACCTACGTGGTATTGTGGTTACCTACGTGGTATTGTGGTAACCTATTTTGTATTATGGTAACCTATATGGTATTGTGGTAACCTATGTGGTATTCTGGTAACCTATATGGTATTGTGGTAACCTATGTGATATTGTGGTAAGCTATGTTGTATTGTGGTAACCTATATGGTATTGTGGTAACCTATGTGGTATTATGGTTTCCTATATGGTATTGTGGTAAACTATGCGGCGTTGTGGTAGCCTGTATGGTATTGTGGTGACCTATATTGTATTGTGGTAACCTATGTGGCATTGTGGTAGCCTATATGGTACTGTGGTGACCTATATTGTATTGTTTTAGCCTGTATGGTATTGTGGTAATGTATATGGTATTGTGGTAACCTATCTGGTATTGTGGTAAACTATATGATATCGTGGTAACTAATGTGGTAACCTATATGGTATTGTGGTAACCTATGTGTTATTGTGGTTCCCTATATGGTATTGTGGTGACCTATGTGGTATTCTGGTAAACTATATGGTATTGTGGTAACCTTTGTGATATTGTGGTAAGCTATGTGGTATTGTGGTAACCTATATGGTATTGTGGTAACCTATGTGGTATTATGGTAACTTATATGGTATTGTGGTAGCCCTTATGGTATTGTGGTAACCTATATATTATTGTGGTAGCCTATATGGTATTGTGGTAACCTATGTGGTATTCTGGTAACCTATATGGTATTGTGGTAACCTATGTGATATTGTGGTAACCTATGTGGTATTGTTGTAACCTATATGGTATTGTGGTAACCTATGTGGTATTATGGTAACCTATATGGTATTGTGGTAACCTATGTGGTATTGTGGTGACCTAAGTGGTATTATGGTAACCTATGTGTTATTTTGGTAATCTATATGGTATTGTGGTAACCTATGTTGTATTGTGGTAATCTTTATATCATTGTGTTAACCTATATGGTATTTTGGTATCCTGTATGGTATTGTGGTAACCTATGTGGTATTGTGGTGAATTTATATGGTATTGTGGTAACCTATGTGGTATTGCGGTATTCCATATGGTATTGTGGTAACCTATATGGTATTGTGGTATCCTTTGTGGTATTGTGGTAACATATATCGTATTGTGGTAACCTTTATGGTATTGTGGGAACCTATATGGTATTGTGGTGGCCTTTGTGGTATTGTGGTAACCTATATGGTATTGTGGTAGCCTGTATGGTATTATGGTAACCTGTATGGTATTGTGGTAAACTATATGGAATTGTGGTAACCTTTGTGATATTGTGGTAAGCTATGTGGTATTGTGGTAACCTATATGGTATTGTGGTAACCTATGTGGTATTATGGTAACTTATATGGTATTGTGGTAGCCCTTATGGTATTGTGGTAACCTATATATTATTGTGGTAGCCTATATGGTATTGTGGTAACCTATGTGGTATTCTGGTAACCTATATGGTATTGTGGTAACCTATGTGATATTGTGGTAACCTATGTGGTATTGTTGTAACCTATATGGTATTGTGGTAACCTATGTGGTATTATGGTAACCTATGTGTTATTGTGGTAACCTATATGGTATTGTGGTAACCTATGTTGTATTGTGGTAATCTTTATATCATTGTGTTAACCTATATGGTATTTTGGTATCCTGTATGGTTTTGTGGTAACCTATGTGGTATTGTGGTAATTTATATGGTATTGTGGTAACCTATGTGGTATTGCAGTATTCCATATGGTATTGTGGTAACCTATATGGTATTGTGGTATCCTTTGTGGTATTGTGGTAACATATATCGTATTGTAGGTAACCTTTATGGTATTGTGGGAACCTATATGGTATTGTGGTGGCCTTTGTGGTATTGTGGTAACCTATATGGTATTGTGGTAGCCTGTATGGTATTATGGTAACCTGTATGGTATTGTGGTAACCTATGTGGTATGGTGGTTATCAATGTATTATTGTTGTAACTTATATGGTATTGTGGTAGCCTGTATGGTATTGTGGTAACCTATATGGTATTCTGGTAACCTATATGGTATTGTGGTAACCTATGTGATATTGTGGTAAGCTATGTGGTATTGTGGTAAACTATATGATATCGTGGTAACTAATGTGGTAACCTATATGGTATTGTGGTAACCTATGTGTTATTGTGGTTCCCTATATGGTATTGTGGTGACCTATGTGGTATTCTGGTAAACTATATGGTATTGTGGTAACCTTTGTGATATTGTGGTAACCTATGTGGTATTATGGTAACCTATATGGTATTGTGGTGACCTATTTGGCATTGTGGTAGCCTGTATGGTATTGTGGTGACCTATATTGTATTGTTTTAGCCTGTATGGTGTTGTGGTAATGTATATGGTATTGTGGTAACCTATATGGTATTGTGGTAGCCTATATGGTATTGTGGTAACCTACGTGGTATTGTGGTTACCTACGTGGTATTGTGGTAACCTATTTTGTATTATGGTAACCTATATGGTATTGTGGTAACCTATGTGGTATTCTGGTAACCTATATGGTATTGTGGTAACCTATGTGATATTGTGGTAAGCTATGTTGTATTGTGGTAACCTATATGGTATTGTGGTAACCTATGTGGTATTATGGTTTCCTATATGGTATTGTGGTAAACTATGCGTCGTTGTGGTAGCCTGTATGGTATTGTGGTGACCTATATTGTATTGTGGTAACCTATGTGGCATTGTGGTAGCCTATATGGTACTGTGGTGACCTATATTGTATTGTTTTAGCCTGTATGGTATTGTGGTAATGTATATGGTATTGTGGTAACCTATCTGGTATTGTGGTAAACTATATGATATCGTGGTAACTAATGTGGTAACCTATATGGTATTGTGGTAACCTATGTGTTATTGTGGTTCCCTATATGGTATTGTGGTGACCTATGTGGTATTCTGGTAAACTATATGGTATTGTGGTAACCTTTGTGATATTGTGGTAAGCTATGTGGTATTGTGGTAACCTATATGGTATTGTGGTAACCTATGTGGTATTATGGTAACTTATATGGTATTGTGGTAGCCCTTATGGTATTGTGGTAACCTATATATTATTGTGGTAGCCTATATGGTATTGTGGTAACCTATGTGGTATTCTGGTAACCTATATGGTATTGTGGTAACCTATGTGATATTGTGGTAACCTATGTGGTATTGTTGTAACCTATATGGTATTGTGGTAACCTATGTGGTATTATGGTAACCTATATGGTATTGTGGTAACCTATGTGGTATTGTGGTGACCTAAGTGGTATTATGGTAACCTATGTGTTATTTTGGTAATCTATATGGTATTGTGGTAACCTATGTTGTATTGTGGTAATCTTTATATCATTGTGTTAACCTATATGGTATTTTGGTATCCTGTATGGTATTGTGGTAACCTATGTGGTATTGTGGTAATTTATATGGTATTGTGGTAACCTATGTGGTATTAAGTGGTATTCCATATGGTATTGTGGTAACCTATATGGTATTGTGGTATCCTTTGTGGTATTGTGGTAACATATATCGTATTGTGGTAACCTTTATGGTATTGTGGGAACCTATATGGTATTGTGGTGGCCTTTGTGGTATTGTGGTAACCTATATGGTATTGTGGTAGCCTGTATGGTATTATGGTAACCTGTATGGTATTGTGGTAAACTATATGGTATTGTGGTAACCTTTGTGATATTGTGGTAAGCTATGTGGTATTGTGGTAACCTATATGGTATTGTGGTAACCTATGTGGTATTATGGTAACTTATATGGTATTGTGGTAGCCCTTATGGTATTGTGGTAACCTATATATTATTGTGGTAGCCTATATGGTATTGTGGTAACCTATGTGGTATTCTGGTAACCTATATGGTATTGTGGTAACCTATGTGATATTGTGGTAACCTATGTGGTATTGTTGTAACCTATATGGTATTGTGGTAACCTATGTGGTATTATGGTAACCTATGTGTTATTGTGGTAACCTATATGGTATTGTGGTAACCTATGTTGTATTGTGGTAATCTTTATATCATTGTGTTAACCTATATGGTATTTTGGTATCCTGTATGGTTTTGTGGTAACCTATGTGGTATTGTGGTAATTTATATGGTATTGTGGTAACCTATGTGGTATTGCAGTATTCCATATGGTATTGTGGTAACCTATATGGTATTGTGGTATCCTTTGTGGTATTGTGGTAACATATATCGTATTGTGGTAACCTTTATGGTATTGTGGGAACCTATATGGTATTGTGGTGGCCTTTGTGGTATTGTGGTAACCTATATGGTATTGTGGTAGCCTGTATGGTATTATGGTAACCTGTATGGTATTGTGGTAACCTATGTGGTATGGTGGTTATCAATGTATTATTGTTGTAACTTATATGGTATTGTGGTAGCCTGTATGGTATTGTGGTAACCTATATGGTATTCTGGTAACCTATATGGTATTGTGGTAACCTATGTGATATTGTGGTAAGCTATGTGGTATTGTGGTAAACTATATGATATCGTGGTAACTAATGTGGTAACCTATATGGTATTGTGGTAACCTATGTGTTATTGTGGTTCCCTATATGGTATTGTGGTGACCTATGTGGTATTCTGGTAAACTATATGGTATTGTGGTAACCTTTGTGATATTGTGGTAACCTATGTGGTATTATGGTAACCTATATGGTATTGTGGTGACCTATTTGGCATTGTGGTAGCCTGTATGGTATTGTGGTGACCTATATTGTATTGTTTTAGCCTGTATGGTGTTGTGGTAATGTATATGGTATTGTGGTAACCTTTCTGGTATTGTGGTAACCTATATAATATTGTGGTAACTAATGTGGTAACCTATATGGTATTGTGGTAACCTATATGGTATTCCGGTAACCTATATGATATTGTGGTAACATATGTGATATTGTGGTAAGCTATGTGGTATTGTGGTAACCTATATTGTATTGTGGTAACCTATGTGGTATTATGGTAGCCTGTATCATATTGTGGTGACCTATATTGTATTGTTTTGGTCTGTATGGTATTGTGGTAATGTATATGGTATTGTGGTAACCTATCTGGTATTGTGGTAACCTATTTGATATTGTCGTAACTAATGTGGTAACCTATATGGTATTGTGGTAACCTATGTGTTATTGTGGTTCCCTATATGGTATTGTGGTAACCTATGTGGTATTCTGGTAACCTATATGGTATTGTGGTAACCTATATGGTATTGTGGTAACCTATGTGGTATTATGGTAAACTATATGGTATTGTGTTAACCTATGTAGATTGTGGTAGCCTGTATGGTATTGTGGTGACCTATATTGTATTGTGGTAGCCTGTATGGTATTATGGTAACCTCTATGGTATTGTGGTAACCTATGTGGTATTATGGTAACATATATGTTATTGTGTTAACCTATGTGGTATTGTGGTAATCTATGTATTATTGTTGTAACTTATATGGTATTGTGGTAGCCTGTATGGTATTGTGGTAACCTATATGGTATTGTGGTAGCCTATGTGGCATTGTGGTAGCCTATATGGTATTGTGGTGACCTATATTGTATTGTTTTAGCCTGTATGGTATTGTGGTAATGTATATGGTATTGTGGTAACCTATGTTGTATTATGGTAACCTATATGGTATTGTGGTAACCTATGTGGTATTCTGGTAACCTATATGGTATTGTGGTAGCCCTTATGGTATTGTGGTAACCTATATATTATTGTGGTAGCCTATATGGTATTGTGGTAACCTATGTTGTATTGTGGTAATCTTTATATCATTGTGGTAACCTATATGGTATTGTGGTATCCTGTATGGTATTGTGGTAACCTATGTGGTATTGTGGTAATCTATATGGTATTGTGGTAACCTATGTGGTATTGTGGTAACCTATATGGTTTTGTGGTAACCTATTTGGTATTCTTGTAACCTATATGGTATTGTGGTAGCCCTTATGGTATTGTGGTAACCTATATATTATTGTGGTAGCCTATATGGTATTGTGGTAACCTATGTGGTATTCTGGTAACCTATATGGTTTTGTGGTAACCTATGTGGTATTTTGGTAACCTATATGGTATTGTGGTAACCTATGTGGTATTGTGTTGACCTAAGTGGTATTATGGTAACCTATGTGTTATTGTGGTAACCTATATGGTATTGTGGTAACCTATGTTGTATTGTGGTAATCTTTATATCATTGTGGTAACCTATATGGTATTGTGGTATCCTGTATGGTATTGTGGTAACCTATGTGGTATTCTGGTAAACTATATGGTATTGTGGTAACCTATGTGGCATTGTGGTAGCCTGTATGGTATTTTGGTAACCTCTATGGTATTGTGGTAACCTATGTGGTATTGTGGTGACCTATATTGTATTGTGGTAGCCTGTATGGTATTTTGGTAACCTCTATGGTATTGTGGTAACCTATGTGGTATTGTGGTAGCCTGTATGGTATTGTGGTGACCTATATTGTATTGTGGTAACCTATGTGGCATTGTGGTAGCCTGTATGGTACTGTGCTGACTTATATTGTATTGTTTTAGCCTGTATGGTATTGTGTTAATGTATATGGTATTGTGGTAAGCTTTCTGGTATTGTGGTAACCTATATGATATTGTGGTAACTAATGTGGTAACCTATATGGTATTGTGTTAACCTATATGGTATTCCGGTAACCTATATGGTATTGTGGTAACCTATATGGTATTGTGGTAACCTATGTGATATTGTGGTAAGCTATGTGGTATTGTGGTAACCTATATTGTATTGTGGTAACCTATGTGGTATTATGGTAATCTATGTGGTTTTGTGGTAACCTATGTGGCATTGTGGTAGCCTGTATGGTATTGTGGTGACCTATATTGTATTGTGGTAGCTTGTATGGTATTATGGTAACCTGTATGGTATTGTGGTAACCTATGTGGTATTGTGGTAATCTATGTATTATTGTTGTAACTTTATGGTATTGTGGTAGCCTGTATGGTATTGTGGTTACCTATATGGTATTGTGGTAACCTATGTGGTATTGTGGTTACCTACGTGATATTGTGGTAACCTATGTGGAATTGTGGTAACCTATGTTGTATTATGGTAACCTATATGGTATTGTGGTAACCTTTGTGATATTATGGTAACCTATATGGTATTGTGATAACCTATGTGGCATTGTGGTAGCCTGTATGGTATTGTGGTTACCTATATTGTATTGTGGTAACCTATGTGGCATTGTGGTAGCCTGTATCGTATTGTGGTGACCTATATTGTATTGTTTTAGTCTGTATGGTATTGTGGTAATGTATATGGTATTGTGGTAACCTATCTGGTATTGTGGTAACCTATATGATATTGTCGTAACTAATGTGGTAACCTATATGGTATTGTGGTAACCTATGTGGTATTATGGTAAACTATATGGTATTGTGGTAACCTATGTGGTATTATGGTAAACTATATGGTATTGTGGTAACCTATGTGGCATTGTGGTAGCCTGTATGGTATTGTGGTGACCTATATTGTATTGTGGTAGCCTGTATGGTATTTTGGTAACCTCTATGGTATTGTGGTAACCTGTGTGGTATTATGGTAACATATATGTTATTGTGTTAACCTATGTGGTATTGTGGTAATCTATGTATTATTGTTGTAACTTATATGGTATTTTGGTAACCTCTATGGTATTGTGGTAACCTCTGTGGTATTCTGGTAAACTATATGGTATTGTGGTAACCTATGTGGCATTGTGGTAGCCTGTATGGTACTGTGGTGACCTATATTGTATTGTGGTAGCCTGTATGGTATTTTGGTAACCTCTATGGTATTGTGGTAACCTATGTGGTATTGTGGTAGCCTGTATGGTATTGTGGTGACCTATATTGTATTGTGGTAACCTATGTGGCATTGTGGTAGCCTGTATGGTACTGTGCTGACCTATATTGTATTGTTTTAGCCTGTATGGTATTGTGTTAATGTATATGGTATTGTGGTAAGCTTTCTGGTATTGTGGTAACCTATATGATATTGTGGTAACTAATGTGGTAACCTATGTGATATTGTGGTAAGCTATGTGGTATTGTGGTAACCTATATTGTATTGTGGTAACCTATGTGGCATTGTGGTAGCCTGTATGGTATTGTGGTGACCTATATTGTATTGTGGTAGCCTGTATGGTATTATGGTAACCTGTATGGTATTGTGGTAACCTATGTGGTATTATGGTAGCCTATATGTTATTGTGGTAACCTATGTGGTATTGTGGTAATCTATGTGTTATTGTTGTAACTTATATGGTATTGTGGTAGCCTGTATGGTATTGTGGTAACCTATATGGTATTGTGGTAACCTATGTGGTATTGTGGTTACCTACGTGACATTGTGGTAACCTATGTGGAATTGTGGTAACCTATGTTGTATTATGGTAACCTATATGGTATTGTGGTAACCTTTGTGATATTGTGGTAAGCTATGTGGTATTGTGGTAACCTATATGGTATTGTGGTAGCCTATATGGTATTGTGGTAGCCTGTATGGTATTGTGGTAACCTATATGGTATTGTGGTAGCCTATATGGTATTGTGGTAACCTATGTGGTATTCTGGTAACCTATATGGTATTGTGGTAACCTATGTGATATTGTGGTAAGCTATGTTGTATTGTGGTAACCTATATGATATTGTGGTAACCTATGTGGTATTATGGTTTCCTATATGGTATTGTGGTAACCTATGTGGCGTTGTGGTAGCCTGTATGGTATTGTGGTGACCTATATTGTATTGTGGTAACCTATGTGGCGTTGTGGTAGCCTATATGGTATTGTGGTGACCTATATTGTATTGTCTTAGCCTGTATGGTATTGTGGTAATGTATATGGTATTGTGGTAACCTATCTGGTATTGTGGTAAACTATATGATATCGTGGTAACTAATGTGGTAACCTATATGGTATTGTGGTAACCTATGTGTTATTGTGGTTCCCTATATGGTATTGTGGTAACCTATGTGGTATTCTGGTAAACTATATGGTATTGTGGTAACCTATGTGGCATTGTGGTAGCCTGTATGGTATTTTGGTAACCTCTATGGTATTGTGGTAACCTATGTGGTATTGTGGTGACCTATATTGTATTGTGGTAGCCTGTATGGTATTTTGGTAACCTCTATGGTATTGTGGTAACCTATGTGGTATTGTGGTAGCCTGTATGGTATTGTGGTGACCTATATTGTATTGTGGTAACCTATGTGGCATTGTGGTAGCCTGTATGGTACTGTGCTGACTTATATTGTATTGTTTTAGCCTGTATGGTATTGTGTTAATGTATATGGTATTGTGGTAAGCTTTCTGGTATTGTGGTAACCTATATGATATTGTGGTAACTAATGTGGTAACCTATATGGTATTGTGTTAACCTATATGGTATTCCGGTAACCTATATGGTATTGTGGTAACCTATATGGTATTGTGGTAACCTATGTGATATTGTGGTAAGCTATGTGGTATTGTGGTAACCTATATTGTATTGTGGTAACCTATGTGGTATTATGGTAATCTATGTGGTTTTGTGGTAACCTATGTGGCATTGTGGTAGCCTGTATGGTATTGTGGTGACCTATATTGTATTGTGGTAGCTTGTATGGTATTATGGTAACCTGTATGGTATTGTGGTAACCTATGTGGTATTATGGTAACCTATATGTTATTGTGGTAACCTATGTGGTATTGTGGTAATCTATGTATTATTGTTGTAACTTTATGGTATTGTGGTAGCCTGTATGGTATTGTGGTAACCTATATGGTATTGTGGTAACCTATGTGGTATTGTGGTTACCCTCATTGATATTGTGGTAACCTATGTGGAATTGTGGTAACCTATGTTGTATTATGGTAACCTATATGGTATTGTGGTAACCTTTGTGATAGTATGGTAACCTATATGGTATTGTGATAACCTATGTGGCATTGTGGTAGCCTGTATGGTATTGTGGTTACCTATATTGTATTGTGGTAACCTATGTGGCATTGTGGTAGCCTGTATCGTATTGTGGTGACCTATATTGTATTGTTTTAGTCTGTATGGTATTGTGGTAATGTATATGGTATTGTGGTAACCTATCTGGTATTGTGGTAACCTATATGATATTGTCGTAACTAATGTGGTAACCTATATGGTATTGTGGTAACCTATGTGTTATTGTGGTTCCCTATATGGTATTGTGGTAACCTATGTGGTATTATGGTAAACTATATGGTATTGTGGTAACCTATGTGGCATTGTGGTAGCCTGTATGGTATTGTGGTGACCTATATTGTATTGTGGTAGCCTGTATGGTATTTTGGTAACCTCTATGGTATTGTGGTAACCTATGTGGTATTATGGTAACATATATGTTATTGTGTTAACCTATGTGGTATTGTGGTAATCTATGTATTATTGTTGTAACTTATATGGTATTTTGGTAACCTCTATGGTATTGTGGTAACCTACGTGGTATTCTGGTAAGCTATGTGGTATTGTGGTAACCTATATTGTATTGTGGTAACCTATGTGGTATTATGGTAGCCTGTATCGTATTGTGGTGACCTATATTGTATTGTTTTGGTCTGTATGGTATTGTGGTAATGTATATGGTATTGTGGTAACCTATCTGGTATTGTGGTAACCTATTTGATATTGTCGTAACTAATGTGGTAACCTATATGGTATTGTGGTAACCTATGTGTTATTGTGGTTCCCTATATGGTATTGTGGTAACCTATGTGGTATTCTGGTAACCTATATGGTATTGTGGTAACCTATATGGTATTGTGGTAACCTATGTGGTATTATGGTAAACTATATGGTATTGTGTTAACCTATGTAGATTGTGGTAGCCTGTATGGTATTGTGGTGACCTATATTGTATTGTGGTAGCCTGTATGGTATTATGGTAACCTCTATGGTATTGTGGTAACCTATGTGGTATTATGGTAACATATATGTTATTGTGTTAACCTATGTGGTATTGTGGTAATCTATGTACTATTGTTGTAACTTATATAGTATTGTGGTAGCCTGTATGGTATTGTGGTAACCTATATGGTATTGTGGTAGCCTATGTGGCATTGTGGTAGCCTATATGGTATTGTGGTGACCTATATTGTATTGTTTTAGCCTGTATGGTATTGTGGTAATGTATATGGTATTGTGGTAACCTATGTTGTATTATGGTAACCTATATGGTATTGTGGTAACCTATGTGGTATTCTGGTAACCTATATGGTATTGTGGTAGCCCTTATGGTATTGTGGTAACCTATATATTATTGTGGTAGCCTATATGGTATTGTGGTAACCTATGTTGTATTGTGGTAATCTTTATATCATTGTGGTAACCTATATGGTATTGTGGTATCCTGTATGGTATTGTGGTAACCTATGTGGTATTGTGGTAATCTATATGGTATTGTGGTAACCTATGTGGTATTGTGGTAACCTAAATGGTTTTGTGGTAACCTATTTGGTATTCTTGTAACCTATATGGTATTGTGGTAGCCCTTCTGGTATTGTGGTAACCTATATATTATTGTGGTAGCCTATATGGTATTGTGGTAACCTATGTGGTATTCTGGTAACCTATATGGTTTTGTGGTAACCTATGTGGTATTTTGGTAACCTATATGGTATTGTGGTAACCTATGTGGTATTGTGTTGACCTAAGTGGTATTATGGTAACCTATGTGTTATTGTGGTAACCTATATGGTATTGTGGTAACCTATGTTGTATTGTGGTAATCTTTATATCATTGTGGTAACCTATATGGTATTGTGGTATCCTGTATGGTATTGTGGTAACCTATGTGGTATTGTGGTAATCTATATGGTATTGTGGTATTCCACATGGTATTGTGGTAACCTATAAGGTATTGTGGTACCCTTTGTGGTATTGTGGTAACCTATATCGTATTGTGGTGGCCTGTATGGTATTATGGTAACCTGTATGGTATTGTGGTAACCTATGTGGTATGGTGGTAATCTATGTATTATTGTTGTAACTTATATGGTATTGTGGTAGCCTGTATGGTATTGTGGTAACCTATATGGTATTGTGGTAGCCTATATGGTATTGTGGTAACCTATGTGGTATTCTGGTAACCTATATGGTATTGTGGTAACCTATGTGATATTGTGGTAAGCAATGTTGTATTGTGGTAACCTATATGATATTGTGGTAACCTATGTGGTATTATGGTTTCCTATATGGTATTGTGGTAACCTATGTGGCGTTGTGGTAGCCTGTATGGTATTGTGGTGACCTATATTGTATTGTGGTAACCTATGTGGCGTTGTGGTAGCCTATATGGTATTGTGGTGACCTATATTGTATTGTTTTAGCCTGTATGGTATTGTGGTAATGTATATGGTATTGTGGTAACCTATCTGGTATTGTGGTAAACTATATGATATCGTGGTAACTAATGTGGTAACCTATATGGTATTGTGGTAACCTATGTGTTATTGTGGTTCCCTATATGGTATTGTGGTAACCTATGTGGTATTCTGGTAAACTATATGGTATTGTGGTAACCTATGTGGCATTGTGGTAGCTTGTATGGTATTTTGGTAACCTCTATGGTATTGTGGTAACCTATGTGGTATTGTGGTGACCTATATTGTATTGTGGTAGCCTGTATGGTATTTTGGTAACCTCTATGGTATTGTGGTAACCTATGTGGTATTGTGGTAGCCTGTATGGTATTGTGGTGACCTATATTGTATTGTGGTAACCTATGTGGCATTGTGGTAGCCTGTATGGTACTGTGCTGACTTATATTGTATTGTTTTAGCCTGTATGGTATTGTGTTAATGTATATGGTATTGTGGTAAGCTTTCTGGTATTGTGGTAACCTATATGATATTGTGGTAACTAATGTGGTAACCTATATGGTATTGTGTTAACCTATATGGTATTCAGTAACCTATATGGTATTGTGGTAACCTATATGGTATTGTGGTAACCTATGTGATATTGTGGTAAGCTATGTGGTATTGTGGTAACCTATATTGTATTGTGGTAACCTATGTGGTATTATGGTAATCTATGTGGTTTTGTGGTAACCTATGTGGCATTGTGGTAGCCTGTATGGTATTGTGGTGACCTATATTGTATTGTGGTAGCTTGTATGGTATTATGGTAACCTGTATGGTATTGTGGTAACCTATGTGGTATTATGGTAACCTATATGTTATTGTGGTAACCTATGTGGTATTGTGGTAATCTATGTATTATTGTTGTAACTTTATGGTATTGTGGTAGCCTGTATGGTATTGTGGTAACCTATATGGTATTGTGGTAACCTATGTGGTATTGTGGTTACCTACGTGATATTGTGGTAACCTATGTGGAATTGTGGTAACCTATGTTGTATTATGGTAACCTATATGGTATTGTGGTAACCTTTGTGATATTATGGTAACCTATATGGTATTGTGATAACCTATGTGGCATTGTGGTAGCCTGTATGGTATTGTGGTTACCTATATTGTATTGTGGTAACCTATGTGGCATTGTGGTAGCCTGTATCGTATTGTGGTGACCTATATTGTATTGTTTTAGTCTGTATGGTATTGTGGTAATGTATATGGTATTGTGGTAACCTATCTGGTATTGTGGTAACCTATATGATATTGTCGTAACTAATGTGGTAACCTATATGGTATTGTGGTAACCTATGTGGTATTATGGTAAACTATATGGTATTGTGGTAACCTATGTGGTATTATGGTAAACTATATGGTATTGTGGTAACCTATGTGGCATTGTGGTAGCCTGTATGGTATTGTGGTGACCTATATTGTATTGTGGTAGCCTGTATGGTATTTTGGTAACCTCTATGGTATTGTGGTAACCTATGTGGTATTATGGTAACATATATGTTATTGTGTTAACCTATGTGGTATTGTGGTAATCTATGTATTATTGTTGTAACTTATATGGTATTTTGGTAACCTCTATGGTATTGTGGTAACCTATGTGGTATTCTGGTAAACTATATGGTATTGTGGTAACCTATGTGGTATTGTGGTAGCCTGTATGGTATTGTGGTGACCTATATTGTATTGTGGTAACCTATGTGGCATTGTGGTAGCCTGTATGGTACTGTGCTGACCTATATTGTATTGTTTTAGCCTGTATGGTATTGTGTTAATGTATATGGTATTGTGGTAAGCTTTCTGGTATTGTGGTAACCTATATGATATTGTGGTAACTAATGTGGTAACCTATGTGATATTGTGGTAAGCTATGTGGTATTGTGGTAACCTATATTGTATTGTGGTAACCTATGTGGTATTATGGTAATCTATGTGGTTTTGTGGTAACCTATGTGGCATTGTGGTAGCCTGTATGGTATTGTGGTGACCTATATTGTATTGTGGTAGCCTGTATGGTATTATGGTAACCTGTATGGTATTGTGGTAACCTATGTGGTATTATGGTAGCCTATATGTTATTGTGGTAACCTATGTGGTATTGTGGTAATCTATGTGTTATTGTTGTAACTTATATGGTATTGTGGTAGCCTGTATGGTATTGTGGTAACCTATATGGTATTGTGGTAACCTATGTGGTATTGTGGTTACCTACGTGACATTGTGGTAACCTATGTGGAATTGTGGTAACCTATGTTGTATTATGGTAACCTATATGGTATTGTGGTAACCTTTGTGATATTGTGGTAAGCTATGTGGTATTGTGGTAACCTATATGGTATTGTGGTAGCCTATATGGTATTGTGGTAGCCTGTATGGTATTGTGGTAACCTATATGGTATTGTGGTAGCCTATATGGTATTGTGGTAACCTATGTGGTATTCTGGTAACCTATATGGTATTGTGGTAACCTATGTGATATTGTGGTAAGCTATGTTGTATTGTGGTAACCTATATGATATTGTGGTAACCTATGTGGTATTATGGTTTCCTATATGGTATTGTGGTAACCTATGTGGCGTTGTGGTAGCCTGTATGGTATTGTGGTGACCTATATTGTATTGTGGTAACCTATGTGGCGTTGTGGTAGCCTATATGGTATTGTGGTGACCTATATTGTATTGTTTTAGCCTGTATGGTATTGTGGTAATGTATATGGTATTGTGGTAACCTATCTGGTATTGTGGTAAACTATATGATATCGTGGTAACTAATGTGGTAACCTATATGGTATTGTGGTAACCTATGTGTTATTGTGGTTCCCTATATGGTATTGTGGTAACCTATGTGGTATTCTGGTAAACTATATGGTATTGTGGTAACCTATGTGGCATTGTGGTAGCCTGTATGGTATTTTGGTAACCTCTATGGTATTGTGTTAACCTATGTGGTATTGTGGTGACCTATATTGTATTGTGGTAGCCTGTATGGTATTTTGGTAACCTCTATGGTATTGTGGTAACCTATGTGGTATTGTGGTAGCCTGTATGGTATTGTGGTGACCTATATTGTATTGTGGTAACCTATGTGGCATTGTGGTAGCCTGTATGGTACTCTGCTGACTTATATTGTATTGTTTTAGCCTGTATGGTATTGTGTTAATGTATATGGTATTGTGGTAAGCTTTCTGGTATTGTGGTAACCTATATGATATTGTGGTAACTAATGTGGTAACCTATATGGTATTGTGTTAACCTATATGGTATTCCGGTAACCTATATGGTATTGTGGTAACCTATATGGTATTGTGGTAACCTATGTGATATTGTGGTAAGCTATGTGGTATTTTGGTAACCTATATTGTATTGTGGTAACCTATGTGGTATTATGGTAATCTATGTGGTTTTGTGGTAACCTATGTGGCATTGTGGTAGCCTGTATGGTATTGTGGTGACCTATATTGTATTGTGGTAGCTTGTATGGTATTATGGTAACCTGTATGGTATTGTGGTAACCTATGTGGTATTATGGTAACCTATATGTTATTGTGGTAACCTATGTGGTATTGTGGTAATCTATGTATTATTGTTGTAACTTTATGGTATTGTGGTAGCCTGTATGGTATTGTGGTAACCTATATGGTATTGTGGTAACCTATGTGGTATTGTGGTTACCTACGTGATGTTGTGGTAACCTATGTGGAATTGTGGTAACCTATGTTGTATTATGGTAACCTATATGGTATTGTGGTAACCTTTGTGATAGTATGGTAACCTATAAGGTATTGTGATAACCTATGTGGCATTGTGGTAGCCTGTATGGTATTGTGGTTACCTATATTGTATTGTGGTAACCTATGTGGCATTGTGGTAGCCTGTATCTTATTGTGGTGACCTATATTGTATTGTTTTAGTCTGTATGGTATTGTGGTAATGTATATGGTATTGTGGTAACCTATCTGGTATTGTGGTAACCTATATGATATTGTCGTAACTAATGTGGTAACCTATATGGTATTGTGGTAACCTATGTGTTATTGTGGTTCCCTATATGGTATTGTGGTAACCTATGTGGTATTATGGTAAACTATATGGTATTGTGGTAACCTATGTGGCATTGTGGTAGCCTGTATGGTATTGTGGTGACCTATATTGTATTGTGGTAGCCTGTATGGTATTTTGGTAACCTCTATGGTATTGTGGTAACCTATGTGGTATTATGGTAACATATATGTTATTGTGTTAACCTATGTGGTATTGTGGTAATCTATGTATTATTGTTGTAACTTATATGGTATTTTGGTAACCTCTATGGTATTGTGGTAACCTATGTGGTATTCTGGTAAACTATATGGTATTGTGGTAACCTATGTGGCATTGTGGTAGCCTGTATGGTACTGTGGTGACCTATATTGTATTGTGGTAGCCTGTATGGTATTTTGGTAACCTCTATGGTATTGTGGTAACCTATGTGGTATTGTGGTAGCCTGTATGGTATTGTGGTGACCTATATTGTATTGTGGTAACCTATGTGGCATTGTGGTAGCCTGTATGGTACTGTGCTGACCTATATTGTATTGTTTTAGCCTGTATGGTATTGTGTTAATGTATATGGTATTGTGGTAAGCTTTCTGGTATTGTGGTAACCTATATATGTGTGGTAACTAATGTGGTAACCTATGTGATATTGTGGTAAGCTATGTGGTATTGTGGTAACCTATATTGTATTGTGGTAACCTATGTGGTATTATGGTAATCTATGTGGTTTTGTGGTAACCTATGTGGCATTGTGGTAGCCTGTATGGTATTGTGGTGACCTATATTGTATTGTGGTAGCCTGTATGGTATTATGGTAACCTGTATGGTATTGTGGTAACCTATGTGGTATTATGGTAGCCTATATGTTATTGTGGTAACCTATGTGGTATTGTGGTAATCTATGTGTTATTGTTGTAACTTATATGGTATTGTGGTAGCCTGTATGGTATTGTGGTAACCTATATGGTATTGTGGTAACCTATGTGGTATTGTGGTTACCTACGTGACATTGTGGTAACCTATGTGGAATTGTGGTAACCTATGTTGTATTATGGTAACCTATATGGTATTGTGGTAACCTTTGTGATATTGTGGTAAGCTATGTGGTATTGTGGTAACCTATATGGTATTGTGGTTACTTATGTGGTATTATGGTAACCTATATGGTATTGTGATAACCTATGTGGCATTGTGGTAGCCTGTATGGTATTGTGGTTACCTATATTGTATTGTGGTAACCTATGTGGCATTGTGGTAGGCTGTATCGTATTGTGGTGACCTATATTGTATTGTTTTAGTCTCTATGGTATTGTGGTAATGTATATGGTATTGTGGTAACCTATCTGGTATTGTGGTAACCTATATGATATTGTCGTAACTAATGTGGTAACCTATATGGTATTGTGGTAACCTATTTGTTATTGTGGTTCCCTATATGGTATTGTGGTAACCTATGTGGTATTATGGTAAAATATATGGTATTGTGGTAACCTATGTGGCATTGTGGTAGCCTGTATGGTATTGTGGTGACCTATATTGTATTGTGGTAGCCTGTATGGTATTTTGGTAACCTCTATGGTATTGTGGTAACCTACGTGGTATTGTGGTTACCTACGTGGTATTGTGGTAACCTATTTTGTATTATGGTAACCTATATGGTATTGTGGTAACCTATGTGGTATTCTGGTAACCTATATAGTATTGTGGTAACCTATGTGATATTGTGGTAAGCTATGTTGTATTGTGGTAACCTATATGGTATTGTGGTAACCTATGTGGTATTGTGGTTTCCTATATGGTATTGTGGTAACCTATGCGGCGTTGTGGTAGCCTGTATGGTATTGTGGTGACCTATATTGTATTGTGGAAACCTATGTGGCATTGTGGTAGCCTATATGGTATTGTGGTGACCTATATTGTATTGTTTTAGCCTGTATGGTATTGTGGTAATGTATATGGTATTGTGGTAACCTATCTGGTATTGTGGTAAACTATATGATATCGTGGTAACTAATGTGGTAACCTATATGGTATTGTGGTAACCTATGTGTTATTGTGGTTCCCTATATGGTATTGTGGTGACCTATGTGGTATTCTGGTAAACTATATGGTATTGTGGTAACCATAGTGATATTGTGGTAAGCTATGTGGTATTGTGGTAACCTATATGGTATTGTGGTAACCTATGTGGTATTATGGTAACTTATATGGTATTGTGGTAGCCCTTATGGTATTGTGGTAACCTATATATTATTGTGGTAGCCTATATGGTATTGTGGTAACCTATGTGGTATTCTGGTAACCTATATGGTATTGTGGTAACCTTTGTGATATTGTGGTAACCTATGTGGTATTGTTGTAACCTATATGGTATTGTGGTAACCTATGTGGTATTATGGTAACCTATATGGTATTGTGGTAACCTATGTGGTATTGTGTTGACCTAAGTGGTATTATGGTAACCTATGTGTTATTGTGGTAACCTATATGGTATTGTGGTAACCTATGTTGTATTGTGGTAATCTTTATATCATTGTGTTAACCTATATGGTATTTTGGTATCCTGTATGGTATTGTGGTAACCTATGTGGTATTGTGGTAATTTATATGGTATTGTGGTAACCTATGTGGTATTGCGGTATTCCATATGGTATTGTGGTAACCTATATGGTATTGTGGTATCCTTTGTGGTATTGTGGTAACATATATCGTATTGTGGTAACCTTTATGGTATTGTGGGAACCTATATGGTATTGTGGTGGCCTTTGTGGTATTGTGGTAACCTATATGGTATTGTGGTAGCCTGTATGGTATTATGGTAACCTGTATGGTATTGTGGTAACCTATGTGGTATTATGGTAACCTATATGTTATTGTGGTAACCTATGTGGTATGGTGGTAATCTATGTATTATTGTTGTAACTTATATGGTTTTGTGGTAGCCTGTATGGTATTGTGGTAACCTATATGGTATTATGGTAACCTATATGGTATTGTGGTAACCTATGTGATATTGTGGTAAGCTATGTGGTATTGTGGTAACCTATATGGTATTGTGGTAACCTATGTGGTATTATGGTAACTTATATGGTATTGTGGTAGCCCTTATGGTATTGTGGTAACCTATATATTATTGTGGTAGCCTATATGGTATTGTGGTAACCTATGTGGTATTCTGGTAACCTATATGGTATTGTGGTAACCTATGTGATATTGTGGTAACCTATGTGGTATTGTTGTAACCTATATGGTATTGTGGTAAGCTATGTGGTATTATGGTAACCTATATGGTATTGTGGTAACCTATGTGGTATTGTGGTGACGTAAGTGGTATTATGGTAACCTATGTTGTATTGTGGTAATCTTTATATCATTGTGGTAACCTATATGGTATTTTGGTATCCTGTATGGTATTGTGGTAACCTATGTGGTATTGTGGTAATCTATATGGTATTGTGGTAACCTATGTGTGGTATTGTGGTATTCCATATGGTATTGTGGTAACCTATATGGTATTGTGGTATCCTTTGTGGTATTGTGGTAACATATATCGTATTGTGGTAACCTTTATGGTATTGTGGGAACCTATATGGTATTGTGGTGGCCTTTGTGGGATTGTGGTAACCTATATGGTATTGTGGTAGCCTGTATGGTATTATGGTAACCTGTATGGTATTGTGGTAACCTATGTGGTATTATGGTAACCTATATGTTATTGTGGTAACCTATGTGGTATGGTGGTAATCTATGTATTATTGTTGTAACTTATATGGTTTTGTGGTAGCCTGTATGGTATTGTGGTAACCTATATGGTATTATGGTAACCTATATGGTATTGTGGTAACCTATGTGATATTGTGGTAAGCTATGTGGTATTGTGGTAACCTATATGGTATTGTGGTAACCTTTGTGGTATTATGGTAACCTATATGGTATTGTGGTAACATATGTGTCATTGTGGTAGCCTGTATGGTATTGTGGTGACCTATATTGTATTGTGGTAGCCTGTATGGTATTATGCTAACCTGTATGGTATTGTGGTAACCTATGTGGTATTATGTTAACCTATATGTTATTGTGGTAACCTATGTGGTATTGTGGTAATCTATGTATTATTGTTGTAACTTATATGGTATTATGGTAACCTATATGGTATTGTGGTAACCTATGTGATATTGTGGTAAGCTATGTGGTATTGTGGTAACCTATATGGTGTTGTGGTAACCTATATGGTATTGTGGTAGCCTATATGGTATTGTGGTAACCTCATTGGTATTGTGGTTACCTCATTGGTATTGTGGTAACCTATGTGGAATTGTGTAATCTATGTTGTATTATGGTAACCTATATGGTATTGTAGTAACCTATGTGGTATTCTGGTAACCTATATGGTATTGTGGTAACCTATGTGATATTTTGGTAAGCTATGTGGTATTGTGGTAACCTATATGGTATTGTGGTAACCTATGTGGTATTATGGTAAACTATATGGTATTGTGGTAACCTATGTGGCATTGTGGTAGCCTGTATGGTATTGTGGTAACCTGTATGGTATTGTGGTAACCTATGTGGTGTTGTGGTAATATATGTATTATTGTTGTAACTTATATGGTATTGTGGTGGCCTTTGTGATATTGTGGTAGCCTATATGGTATTGTGGAACCCTCGTGGTATTGTGGTTACTCACGTGGTATTGTGGTAACCTATGTGGAATTGTGGTAACCTATGTTGTATTATGGTAACCTATATGGTATTGTGGTAACCTATGTGATATTCTGGTAACCTATATGGTATTGTGGTAACCTATGTGATATTGTGGTAAGCTATGTTGTATTGTGGTAACCTATATGGTATTGTGGTAACCTATGTGGTATTATGGTTTCCTATATGGTATTGTGGTAACCTTTGTGATATTGTGATAAGCTATGTGGTATTGTGGTAACCTATATGGTATTGTGGTTACTTTTGTGGTATTATGGTAACCTATATGGTATTGTGATAACCTATGTGGCATTGTGGTAGCCTGTATGGTATTGTGGTGACCTATATTGTATTGTGGTAACCTATGTGGCATTGTGGTAGCCTGTATCGTATTGTGGTGACCTATATTGTATTGTTTTAGTCTGTATGGTATTGTGGTAATGTATATGGTATTGTGGTAACCTATCTGGTATTGTGGTAACCTATATGATATTGTCGTAACTAATGTGGTAACCTATATGGTATTGTGGTAACCTATGTGTTATTGTGGTTACCTACGTGGTATTGTGGTAACCTATTTTGTATTATGGTAACCTATATGGTATTGTGGTAACCTATGTGGTATTCTGGTAACCTATATAGTATTGTGGTAACCTATGTGATATTGTGGTAAGCTATGTTGTATTGTGGTAACCTATATGGTATTGCGGTAACCTATGTGGTATTGTGGTTTCCTATATGGTATTGTGGTAACCTATGCGGCGTTGTGGTAGCCTGTATGGTATTGTGGTGACCTATATTGTATTGTGGAAACCTATGTGGCATTGTGGTAGCCTATATGGTATTGTGGTGACCTATATTGTATTGTTTTAGCCTGTATGGTATTGTGGTAATGTATATGGTATTGTGGTAACCTATCTGGTATTGTGGTAAACTATATGATATCGTGGTAACTAATGTGGTAACCTATATGGTATTGTGGTAACCTATGTGTTATTGTGGTTCCCTATATGGTATTGTGGTGACCTATGTGGTATTCTGGTAAACTATATGGTATTGTGGTAACCATAGTGATATTGTGGTAAGCTATGTGGTATTGTGGTAACCTATATGGTATTGTGGTAACCTATGTGGTATTATGGTAACTTATATGGTATTGTGGTAGCCCTTATGGTATTGTGGTAACCTATATATTATTGTGGTAGCCTATATGGTATTGTGGTAACCTATGTGGTATTCTGGTAACCTATATGGTATTGTGGTAACCTTTGTGATATTGTGGTAACCTATGTGGTATTGTTGTAACCTATATGGTATTGTGGTAACCTATGTGGTATTATGGTAACCTATATGGTATTGTGGTAACCTATGTGGTATTGTGTTGACCTAAGTGGTATTATGGTAACCTATGTGTTATTGTGGTAACCTATATGGTATTGTGGTAACCTATGTTGTATTGTGGTAATCTTTATATCATTGTGTTAACCTATATGGTATTTTGGTATCCTGTATGGTATTGTGGTAACCTATGTGGTATTGTGGTAATTTATATGGTATTGTGGTAACCTATGTGGTATTGTGTATTCCATATGGTATTGTGGTAACCTATATGGTATTGTGGTATCCTTTGTGGTATTGTGGTAACATATATCGTATTGTGGTAACCTTTATGGTATTGTGGGAACCTATATGGTATTGTGGTGGCCTTTGTGGTATTGTGGTAACCTATATGGTATTGTGGTAGCCTGTATGGTATTATGGTAACCTGTATGGTATTGTGGTAACCTATGTGGTATTATGGTAACCTATATGTTATTGTGGTAACCTATGTGGTATGGTGGTAATCTATGTATTATTGTTGTAACTTATATGGTTTTGTGGTAGCCTGTATGGTATTGTGGTAACCTATATGGTATTATGGTAACCTATATGGTATTGTGGTAACCTATGTGATATTGTGGTAAGCTATGTGGTATTGTGGTAACCTATATGGTATTGTGGTAACCTTTGTTGTATTATGGTAACCTATATGGTATTGTGGTAACATATGTGTCATTGTGGTAGCCTGTATGGTATTGTGGTGACCTATATTGTATTGTTTTAGCCTGTATGGTATTGTGGTAATGTATATGGTATTGTGGTAACCTATCTGGTATTGTGGTAAACTATATGATATCGTGGTAACTAATGTGGTAACCTATATGGTATTGTGGTAACCTATGTGTTATTGTGGTTCCCTATATGGTATTGTGGTGACCTATGTGGTATTCTGGTAAACTATATGGTATTGTGGTAACCTTTGTGATATTGTGGTAAGCTATGTGGTATTGTGGTAACCTATATGGTATTGTGGTAACCTATGTGGTATTATGGTAACTTATATGGTATTGTGGTAGCCCTTATGGTATTGTGGTAACCTATATATTATTGTGGTAGCCTATATGGTATTGTGGTAACCTATGTGGTATTCTGGTAACCTATATGGTATTGTGGTAACCTATGTGATATTGTGGTAACCTATGTGGTATTGTTGTAACCTATATGGTATTGTGGTAAGCTATGTGGTATTATGGTAACCTATATGGTATTGTGGTAACCTATGTGGTATTGTGGTGACGTAAGTGGTATTATGGTAACCTATGTTGTATTGTGGTAATCTTTATATCATTGTGGTAACCTATATGGTATTTTGGTATCCTGTATGGTATTGTGGTAACCTATGTGGTATTGTGGTAATCTATATGGTATTGTGGTAACCTATGTGGTATTGTGGTATTCCATATGGTATTGTGGTAACCTATATGGTATTGTGGTATCCTTTGTGGTATTGTGGTAACATATATCGTATTGTGGTAACCTTTATGGTATTGTGGGAACCTATATGGTATTGTGGTGGCCTTTGTGGGATTGTGGTAACCTATATGGTATTGTGGTAGCCTGTATGGTATTATGGTAACCTGTATGGTATTGTGGTAACCTATGTGGTATTATGGTAACCTATATGTTATTGTGGTAACCTATGTGGTATGGTGGTAATCTATGTATTATTGTTGTAACTTATATGGTTTTGTGGTAGCCTGTATGGTATTGTGGTAACCTATATGGTATTATGGTAACCTATATGGTATTGTGGTAACCTATGTGATATTGTGGTAAGCTATGTGGTATTGTGGTAACCTATATGGTATTGTGGTAACCTTTGTGGTATTATGGTAACCTATATGGTATTGTGGTAACATATGTGTCATTGTGGTAGCCTGTATGGTATTGTGGTGACCTATATTGTATTGTGGTAGCCTGTATGGTATTATGCTAACCTGTATGGTATTGTGGTAACCTATGTGGTATTATGTTAACCTATATGTTATTGTGGTAACCTATGTGGTATTGTGGTAATCTATGTATTATTGTTGTAACTTATATGGTATTATGGTAACCTATATGGTATTGTGGTAACCTATGTGATATTGTGGTAAGCTATGTGGTATTGTGGTAACCTATATGGTGTTGTGGTAACCTATATGGTATTGTGGTAGCCTATATGGTATTGTGGTAACCTACGTGGTATTGTGGTTACCTACGTGGTATTGTGGTAACCTATGTGGAATTGTGTAATCTATGTTGTATTATGGTAACCTATATGGTATTGTAGTAACCTATGTGGTATTCTGGTAACCTATATGGTATTGTGGTAACCTATGTGATATTTTGGTAAGCTATGTGGTATTGTGGTAACCTATATGGTATTGTGGTAACCTATGTGGTATTATGGTAAACTATATGGTATTGTGGTAACCTATGTGGCATTGTGGTAGCCTGTATGGTATTGTGGTAACCTGTATGGTATTGTGGTAACCTATGTGGTGTTGTGGTAATATATGTATTATTGTTGTAACTTATATGGTATTGTGGTGGCCTTTGTGATATTGTGGTAGCCTATATGGTATTGTGGAACCTACGTGGTATTGTGGTTACCTACGTGGTATTGTGGTAACCTATGTGGAATTGTGGTAACCTATGTTGTATTATGGTAACCTATATGGTATTGTGGTAACCTATGTGATATTCTGGTAACCTATATGGTATTGTGGTAACCTATGTGATATTGTGGTAAGCTATGTTGTATTGTGGTAACCTATATGGTATTGTGGTAACCTATGTGGTATTATGGTTTCCTATATGGTATTGTGGTAACCTTTGTGATATTGTGATAAGCTATGTGGTATTGTGGTAACCTATATGGTATTGTGGTTACTTTTGTGGTATTATGGTAACCTATATGGTATTGTGATAACCTATGTGGCATTGTGGTAGCCTGTATGGTATTGTGGTGACCTATATTGTATTGTGGTAACCTATGTGGCATTGTGGTAGCCTGTATCGTATTGTGGTGACCTATATTGTATTGTTTTAGTCTGTATGGTATTGTGGTAATGTATATGGTATTGTGGTAACCTATCTGGTATTGTGGTAACCTATATGATATTGTCGTAACTAATGTGGTAACCTATATGGTATTGTGGTAACCTATGTGTTATTGTGGTTCCCTATATGGTATTGTGGTAACCTATGTGGTATTATGGTAAACTATATGGTATTGTGGTAACCTATGTGGCATTGTGGTAGCCTGTATGGTATTATGGTAACCTGTATGGTATTGTGGTAACCTATGTGGTATTATGGTAACCTATATGTTATTGTGGTAACCTATGTGGTATGGTGGTAATCTATGTATTATTGTTGTAACTTATATGGTTTTGTGGTAGCCTGTATGGTATTGTGGTAACCTATATGGTATTCTGGTAACCTATATGGTATTGTGGTAACCTATATGGTATTGTGGTAACCTTTGTGGTATTATGGTAACCTATATGGTATTGTGGTAACATATGTGTCATTGTGGTAGCCTGTATGGTATTGTGGTGACCTATATTGTATTGTGGTAGCCTGTATGGTATTATGGTAACCTGTATGGTATTGTGGTAACCTATGTGGTATTATGTTAACCTATATGTTACTGTGGTAACCTATGTGGTATTGTGGTAATCTATGTATTATTGTTGTAACTTATATGGTATTGTGGTTGCCTGTATGGTATTGTGGTAACCTATATGGTATTGTGGTAGCCTATATGGTATTGTGGTAACCTATGTGGTATTGTGGTTACCTACGTGGTATTGTGGTAACCTATGTGGAATTGTGTAACCTATGTTATATTATGGTAACCTATATGGTATTGTGGTAACCTATGTGGTATTGTGGTAACCTATATGGTATTGTGGTAACCTATGTGATATTGTGGTAAGCTATGTGGTATTGTGGTAACCTATATGGTATTGTGGTAACCTATGTGGTATTATGGTAACCTATATGGTATTGTGGTAACCTATGTGGCATTGTGGTAGCCTGTATGGTATTGTGGTGACCTATATTGTATTGTTTTAGCCTGTATGGTATTGTGGTAATATATATGGTATTGTGGTAACCTATCTGGTATTGTGGTAACCTATATGATATCGTGGTAACTAATGTGGTAACCTATATGGTATTTTGGTAACCTATGTGGTATTCTGGTAACCTATATGGTATTGTGGTAACCTATGTGATATTGTGGTAAGCTATGTGGTATTGTGGTAACCTATATGGTATTGTGGTAACCTATGTGGTATTATGGTAAACTATATGGTATTGTGGTAACCTATGTGGCATTGTGGTAGCCTGTATGGTATTGTGGTGACCTATATTGTATTGTGGTAGCCTGTATGGTATTATGGTAACCTGTATGGTATTGTGGTAACCTATGTGGTGTTGTCGTAATCTATGTATTATTGTTGTAACTTATATGGTATTGTGGTGGCCTTTGTGATATTGTGGTAGCCTATATGGTATTGTGGAACCTACATTGGTATTGTGGTTACCTATGTGGTATTGTGGTAACCTATGTGGAATTGTGGTAACCTATGTTGTATTATGGTAACCTATATGGTATTGTGGTAACCTATGTGATATTCTGGTAACCTATATGGTATTGTGGTAACCTATGTGATATTGTGGTAAGCTATGTTGTATTGTGGTAACCTATATGGTATTGTGGTAACCTATGTGGTATTATGGTTTCCTATATGGTATTGTGGTAACCTTTGTGATATTGTGATAAGCTATGTGGTATTGTGGTAACCTATATGGTATTGTGGTAACCTATATTGTACTGTTTTAGCCTGTATGGTATTGTGGTAATATATATGGTATTGTGGTAACCTATCTGGTATTGTGGTAACCTATATGATATCGTGGTAACTAATGTGGTAACCTATATGGTATTTTGGTAACCTGTGGTATTCAGGTAACCTATATGGTATTGTGGTAACCTATGTGTTATTGTGGCTCCCTATATGGTATTGTGGTGACCTATGTGGTATTCTGGTAAACTATATGGTATTGTGGTAACCTTTGTGATATTGTGGTAAGCTATGTGGTATTGTGGTAACCTATATGGTATTGTGGTAACCTATGTGGTATTATGGTAACTTATATGGTATTGTGGTAGCCCTTATGGTATTGTGGTAACCTATATATTATTGTGGTAGCCTATATGGTATTGTGGTAACCTATGTGGTATTCTGGTAACCTATATGGTATTGTGGTAACCTATCTGGTATTGTGGTAACCTATATGATATCGTGGTAACTAATGTGGTAACCTATATGGTATTGTGGTAACCTATGTGTTATTGTGGTTCCCTATATGGTATTGTGGTGACCTATGTGGTATTCTGGTAACCTATATGGTATTGTGGTAACCTTTGTGATATTGTGATAAGCTATGTGGTATTGTGGTAACCTATGTGGTATTATGTTAACCTATATGTTATTGTGGTAACCTATGGGGTATTGTGGTAATCTATGTATTATTGTTGTAACTTATATGGTATTGTGGTAGCCTGTATGGTATTGTGGTAACCTATATGGTATTGTGGTAACCTTTGTGATATTGTGATAAGCTATGTGGTATTGTGGTAACCTATGTGGTATTGTGGTAACCTATATTGTACTGTTTTAGCCTGTATGGTATTGTGGTAATATATATGGTATTGTGGTAACCTATCTGGTATTGTGGTAACCTATATGATATCGTGGTAACTAATGTGGTAACCTATATGGTATTTTGGTAACCTATGTGGTATTCAGGTAACCTATATGGTATTGTGGTAACCTATGTGATATTGTGGTAAGCTATGTGGTATTGTGGTAACCTCTATGGTATTGTGGTAACCTATGTGGTATTATGGTAAACTATATGGTATCGTGGTAACCTATGTGGCATTGTGGTAGCCTGTATGGTATTGTGGTGACCTATATGGTATTGTGGTAGCCTATGTGGCATTGTGGTAGCCTATATGGTATTGTGGTATCCTTTGTGGTATTGTGGTAACATATATCGTATTGTGGTAACCTTTATGGTATTGTGGTAGCCTATGTGGCATTGTGGTAGCCTATATGGTATTGTGGTTACCTATATTGTATTGTTTTAGCCTGTATGGTATTGTGGTAATGTATATGGTATTGTGGTAACCTATCTGGTATTGTGGTAAACTATATGATATCGTGGTAACTAATGTGGTAACCTATATGGTATTGTGGTAACCTATGTGTTATTGTGGTTCCCTATATGGTATTGTGGTGACCTATGTGGTATTCTGGTAAACTATATGGTATTGTGGTAACCTTTGTGATATTGTGGTAAGCTATGTGGTATTGTGGTAACCTATATGGTATTGTGGTAACCTATGTGGTATTATGGTAACTTATATGGTATTGTGGTAGCCCTTATGCCATTGTGGTAACCTATATATTATTGTGGTAGCCTATATGGTATTGTGGTAACCTATGTGGTATTCTGGTAACCTATATGGTATTGTGGTAACCTATGTGATATTGTGGTAACCTATGTGGTATTGTTGTAACCTATATGGTATTGTGGTAAGCTATGTGGTATTATGGTAACCTATATGGTATTGTGGTAACCTATGTGGTATTGTGGTGACCTAAGTGGTATTATGGTAACCTATGTGTTATTGTGGTAACCTATATGGTATTGTGGTAACCTATGTTGTATTGTGGTAATCTTTATATCATTGTGGTAACCTATATGGTATTTTGGTATCCTGTATGGTATTGTGGTAACCTATGTGGTATTGTGGTAATCTATATGGTATTGTGGTAACCTATGTGGTATTGTGGTATTCCATATGGTATTGTGGTAACCTATATGGTATTGTGGTATCCTTTGTGGTATTGTGGTAACATATATCGTATTGTGGTAACCTTTATGGTATTGTGGGAACCTATATGGTATTGTGGTGGCCTTTGTGGTATTGTGGTAACCTATATGGTATTGTGGTAGCCTGTATGGTATTATGGTAACCTGTATGGTATTGTGGTAACCTATGTGGTATTATGGTAACCTATATGTTATTGTGGTAACCTATGTGGTATGGTGGTAATCTATGTATTATTGTTGTAACTTATATGGTTTTGTGGTAGCCTGTATGGTATTGTGGTAACCTATATGGTATTATGGTAACCTATATGGTATTGTGGTAACCTATGTGATATTGTGGTAAGCTATGTGGTATTGTGGTAACCTATATGGTATTGTGGTAACCTTTGTGGTATTATGGTAACCTATATTGTATTGTGGTAACATATGTGTCATTGTGGTAGCCTGTATGGTATTGTGGTGACCTATATTGTATTGTGGTAGCCTGTATGGTATTATGCTAACCTGTATGGTATTGTGGTAACCTATGTGGTATTATGTTAACCTATATGTTATTGTGGTAACCTATGTGGTATTGTGGTAATCTATGTATTATTGTTGTAACTTATTTGGTATTATGGTAACCTATATGGTATTGTGGTAACCTATGTGATATTGTGGTAAGCTATGTGGTATTGTGGTAACCTATATGGTGTTGTGGTAACCTATATGGTATTGTGGTAGCCTATATGGTATTGTGGTAACCTACGTGGTATTGTGGTTACCTACGTGGTATTGTGGTAACCTATGTGGAATTGTGTAACCTATGTTGTATTATGGTAACCTATATGGTATTGTGGTAACCTATGTGGTATTCTGGTAACCTATATGGTATTGTGGTAACCTATGTGATATTGTGGTAAGCTATGTGGTATTGTGGTAACCTATATGGTATTGTGGTAACCTATGTGGTATTATGGTAACTAATGTGGTAACCTATATGGTATTGTGGTAGCCTATGTGTTATTGTGGTTCCCTATATGGTATTGTGGTGACCTATGTGGTATTCTGGTAACCTATATGGTATTGTGTTAACCTTTGTGATATTGTGATAAGCTATGTGGTATTGTGGTAACCTATATTGTACTGTTTTAGCCTGTATGGTATTGTGGTAATATATATGGTATTGTGGTAACCTATCTGGTATTGTGGTAACCTATATGATATCGTGGTAACTAATGTGGTAACCTATATGGTATTTTGGTAACCTATGTGGTATTCTGGTAACCTATATGGTATTGTGGTAACCTATGTGATATTGTGGTAAGCTATGTGGTATTGTGGTAACCTATATGGTATTGTGGTAACCTATGTGGTATTATGGTAAACTATATGGTATTGTGGTAACCTATGTGGCATTGTGGTAGCCTGTATGGTATTGTGGTGACCTATATTGTATTGTGGTAGCCTGTATGGTATTATGGTAACCTGTATGGTATTGTGGTAACCTATGTGGTGTTGTGGTAATATATGTATTATTGTTGTAACTTATATGGTATTGTGGTGGCCTTTGTGATATTGTGGTAGCCTATATGGTATTGTGGAACCTACGTGGTATTGTGGTTACCTACGTGGTATTGTGGTAACCTATGTGGAATTGTGGTAACCTATGTTGTATTATGGTAACCTATATGGTATTGTGGTAACCTATGTGATATTCTGGTAACCTATATGGTATTGTGGTAACCTATGTGATATTGTGGTAAGCTATGTTGTATTGTGGTAACCTATATGGTATTGTGGTAACCTATGTGGTATTATGGTTTCCTATATGGTATTGTGGTAACCTTTGTGATATTGTGATAAGCTATGTGGTATTGTGGTAACCTATATGGTATTGTGGTTACTTTTGTGGTATTATGGTAACCTATATGGTATTGTGATAACCTATGTGGCATTGTGGTAGCCTGTATGGTATTGTGGTTACCTATATTGTATTGTGGTAACCTATGTGGCATTGTGGTAGCCTGTATCGTATTGTGGTGACCTATATTGTATTGTTTTAGTCTGTATGGTATTGTGGTAATGTATATGGTATTGTGGTAACCTATCTGGTATTGTGGTAACCTATATGATATTGTCGTAACTAATGTGGTAACCTATATGGTATTGTGGTAACCTATGTGTTATTGTGGTTCCCTATATGGTATTGTGGTAACCTATGTGGTATTATGGTAAACTATATGGTATTGTGGTAACCTATGTGGCATTGTGGTAGCCTGTATGGTATTATGGTAACCTGTATGGTATTGTGGTAACCTATGTGGTATTATGGTAACCTATATGTTATTGTGGTAACCTATGTGGTATGGTGGTAATCTATGTATTATTGTTGTAACTTATATGGTTTTGTGGTAGCCTGTATGGTATTGTGGTAACCTATATGGTATTCTGGTAACCTATATGGTATTGTGGTAACCTATATGGTATTGTGGTAACCTTTGTGGTATTATGGTAACCTATATGGTATTGTGGTAACATATGTGTCATTGTGGTAGCCTGTATGGTATTGTGGTGACCTATATTGTATTGTGGTAGCCTGTATGGTATTATGGTAACCTGTATGGTATTGTGGTAACCTATGTGGTATTATGTTAACCTATATGTTATTGTGGTAACCTATGTGGTATTGTGGTAATCTATGTATTATTGTTGTAACTTATATGGTATTGTGGTTGCCTGTATGGTATTGTGGTAACCTATATGGTATTGTGGTAGCCTATATGGTATTGTGGTAACCTATGTGGTATTGTGGTTACCTACGTGGTATTGTGGTAACCTATGTGGAATTGTGTAACCTATGTTGTATTATGGTAACCTATATGGTATTGTGGTAACGTATGTGGTATTCTGGTAACCTATATGGTATTGTGGTAACCTATGTGATATTGTGGTAAGCTATGTGGTATTGTGGTAACCTATATGGTATTGTGGTAACCTATGTGGTATTATGGTAACCTATATGGTATTGTGGTAACCTATGTGGCATTGTGGTAGCCTGTATGGTATTGTGGTGACCTATATTGTATTGTTTTAGCCTGTATGGTATTGTGGTAATATATATGGTATTGTGGTAACCTATCTGGTATTGTGGTAACCTATATGATATCGTGGTAACTAATGTGGTAACCTATATGGTATTTTGGTAACCTATGTGGTATTCTGGTAACCTATATGGTATTGTGGTAACCTATGTGATATTGTGGTAAGCTATGTGGTATTGTGGTAACCTATATGGTATTGTGGTAACCTATGTGGTATTATGGTAAACTATATGGTATTGTGGTAACCTATGTGGCATTGTGGTAGCCTGTATGGTATTGTGGTGACCTATATTGTATTGTGGTAGCCTGTATGGTATTATGGTAACCTGTATGGTATTGTGGTAACCTATGTGGTGTTGTCGTAATCTATGTATTATTGTTGTAACTTATATGGTATTGTGGTGGCCTTTGTGATATTGTGGTAGCCTATATGGTATTGTGGAACCTCATTGGTATTGTGGTTACCTATGTGGTATTGTGGTAACCTATGTGGAATTGTGGTAACCTATGTTGTATTATGGTAACCTATATGGTATTGTGGTAACCTATGTGATATTCTGGTAACCTATATGGTATTGTGGTAACCTATGTGATATTGTGGTAAGCTATGTTGTATTGTGGTAACCTATATGGTATTGTGGTAACCTATGTGGTATTATGGTTTCTTATATGGTATTGTGGTAACCTTTGTGATATTGTGATAAGCTATGTGGTATTGTGGTAACCTATATGGTATTGTGGTAACCTATATTGTACTGTTTTAGCCTGTATGGTATTGTGGTAATATATATGGTATTGTGGTAACCTATCTGGTATTGTGGTAACCTATATGATATCGTGGTAACTAATGTGGTAACCTATATGGTATTTTGGTAACCTATGTGGTATTCAGGTAACCTATATGGTATTGTGGTAACCTATGTGTTATTGTGGCTCCCTATATGGTATTGTGGTGACCTATGTGGTATTCTGGTAAACTATATGGTATTGTGGTAACCTTTGTGATATTGTGGTAAGCTATGTGGTATTGTGGTAACCTATATGGTATTGTGGTAACCTATGTGGTATTATGGTAACTTATATGGTATTGTGGTAGCCCTTATGGTATTGTGGTAACCTATATATTATTGTGGTAGCCTATATGGTATTGTGGTAACCTATGTGGTATTCTGGTAACCTATATGGTATTGTGGTAACCTATGTGATATTGTGGTAACCTATGTGGTATTGTTGTAACCTATATGGTATTGTGGTAAGCTATGTGGTATTATGGTAACCTATATGGTATTGTGGTAACCTATGTGGTATTGTGGTGACCTGAGTGGTATTATGGTAACCTATGTGTTATTGTGGTAACCTATATGGTATTGTGGTAACCTATGTTGTATTGTGGTAATCTTTATATCATTGTGGTAACCTATATGGTATTTTGGTATCCTGTATGGTATTGTGGTAACCTATGTGGTATTGTGGTAATCTATATGGTATTGTGGTAACCTATGTGGTATTGTGGTATTCCATATGGTATTGTGGTAACCTATATGGTATTGTGGTATCCTTTGTGGTATTGTGGTAACATATATCGTATTGTGGTAACCTTTATGGTATTGTGGGAACCTATATGGTATTGTGGTAACCTATGTGGTATTATGGTTTCCTATATGGTATTGTGGTAACCTTTGTGATATTGTGATAAGCTATGTGGTATTGTGGTAACCTATATGGTATTGTGGTAACCTATATTGTACTGTTTTAGCCTGTATGGTATTGTGGTAATATATATGGTATTGTGGTAACCTATCTGGTATTGTGGTAACCTATATGATATCGTGGTAACTAATGTGGTAACCTATATGGTATTTTGGTAACCTATGTGGTATTCAGGTAACCTATATGGTATTGTGGTAACCTATGTGATATTGTGGTAAGCTATGTGGTATTGCTGTAACCTATATGGTATTGTGGTAACCTATGTGGTATTATGGTAAACTATATGGTATTGTGGTAACCTATGTGGCATTGTGGTAGCCTGTATGGTATTGTGGTGACCTATATTGTATTGTGGTAGCCTGTATGGTATTATGGTAACCTGTATGGTATTGTGTTAACCTATGTGGTATTGTGGTAATCTATGTATTATTGTTGTAACTTATATGGTATTGCGGTAGCCTGTATGGTATTGTGCTAACCTATATGGTATTGTGGTAGCCTATATGGTATTGTGGTAACCTACGTGGTATTGTGGTTACCTTCGTGGTATTGTGGTAACCTATGTGGAATTGTGTAACCTATGTTGTGTTATGGTAACCTATATGGTATTGTGGTAACCTATGTTGTATTCTGGTAACCTATATGGTATTGTGGTAACCTATGTGATATTGTGGTAACCTATATGGTATTGTGGTAGCCTATGTGGCATTGTGGTAGCCTATATGGTATTGTGGTGACCTATATTGTATTGTTTTAGCCTGTATGGTATTGTGGTAATGTATATGGTATTGTGGTAACCTATCTGGTATTGTGGTAAACTATGTGTTATTGTGGTTCCCTATATGGTATTGTGGTGACCTATGTGGTATTCTGGTAAACTATATGGTATTGTGGTAACCTTTGTAATATTGTGGTAAGCTATGTGGTATTGTGGTAACCTATATGGTATTGTGGTACCCTATGTGGTATTATGGTAACTTATATGGTATTGTGGTAGCCCTTATGGTATTGTGGTAACCTATATATTATTGTGGTAGCCTATATGGTATTGTGGTAACCTATGTGGTATTCTGGTAACCTATATGGTATTGTGGTAACCTATGTGATATTGTGGTAACCTATGTGGTATTGTTGTAACCTATATGGTATTGTGGTAAGCTATGTGGTATTATGGTAACCTATATGGTATTGTGGTAACCTATGTGGTATTGTGGTGACCTAAGTGGTATTATGGTAACCTATGTGTTCTTGTGGTAACCTATATGGTATTGTGGTAACCTATGTTGTATTGTGGTAATCTTTATATCATTGTGGTAACCTATATGGTATTTTGGTATCCTGTATGGTATTGTGGTAACCTATGTGGTATTGTGGTAATCTATATGGTATTGTGGTAACCTATGTGGTATTGTGGTATTCCATATGGTATTGTGGTAACCTATATGGTATTGTGGTATCCTTTGTGGTATTGTGGTAACATATATCGTATTGTGGTAGCCTGTATGGTATTGTGGTAACCTATATGGTATTGTGGTAGCCTATATGGTATTGTGGTAACCTACGTGGTATTGTGGTTACCCTCATTGGTATTGTGGTAACCTATGTGGAATTGTGTAACCTATGTTGTATTATGGTAACCTATATGGTATTGTGGTAACCTATGTTGTATTCTGGTAACCTATATGGTATTGTGGTAACCTATGTGGTATTATGGTAACCTATATGGTATTGTGGTAACCTTTGTGGTATTGTGGTAACCTATATGGTATTGTGGTAACCTATGTGATATTGTGGTAAGCTATGTGGTATTGTGGTAACCTATATGGTATTGTGGTAACCTTTGTGGTATTATGGTAACCTATTTGGTATTGTGGTAACCTATGTGTCATTGTGGTAGCCTGTATGGTATTGTGGTGACCTATATTGTATTGTGGTAGCCTGTATGGTATTATGCTAACCTGTATGGTATTGTGGTAACCTATGTGGTATTATGTTAACCTATATGTTATTGTGGTAACCTATGTGGTATTGTGGTAATCTATGTATTATTGTTGTAACTTATATGGTATTGTGGTAGCCTGTATGGTATTGTGGTAACCTATATGGTATTGTGGTAGCCTATATGGTATTGTGGTAACCCTCATTAATTATTGTGGTTACCTCATTGGTATTGTGGTAACCTATGTGGAATTGTGTAACCTATGTTGTATTATGGTAACCTATATGGTATTGTGGTAACCTATGTTGTATTCTGGTAACCTATATGGTATTGTGGTAACCTATGTGATATTGTGGTAAGCTATGTGGTATTGTGGTAACCTATATGGTATTGTGGTAACCTATGTGGTATTATGGTAACCTATATGGTATTGTGGTAACCTTTGTGGTATTGTGGTAACCTATCTGGTATTGTGGTAACCTATGTGGTATTCTGGTAACCTACATGGTGTTGTGGTAAGCTATGTGATATTGTGGTAAGCTATGTGGTATTGTGGTAACCTATATGGTATTGTGGTAACCTATGTGGCATTGTGGTAGCCTGTAAGGTATTGTGGTAACCTATATTGTATTGTGGTAACCTATGTGGCATTGTGGTAGCCTGTATGGTATTGTGGTGACCTATATTGTATTGTGGTAACCTATGTGGCATTGTGGTAGCCAGTATGGTATTGTGGTAACCTATGTGGTATTATGTTAACCTATATGTTATTGTGGTAACCTATGTGGTATTGTGGTAATCTATGTATTATTGTTGTAACTTATATGGTATTGTGGTTGCCTGTATGGTATTGTGGTAACCTATATGGTATTGTGGTAGCCTATATGGTATTGTGGTAACCTATGTGGTATTGTGGTTACCTACGTGGTATTGTGGTAACCTATGTGGAATTGTGTAACCTATGTTGTATTATGGTAACCTATATGGTATTGTGGTAACCTATGTGGTATTCTGGTAACCTATATGGTATTGTGGTAACCTATGTGATATTGTGGTAAGCTATGTGGTATTGTGGTAACCTATATGGTATTGTGGTAACCTATGTGGTATTATGGTAACCTATATGGTATTGTGGTAACCTATGTGGCATTGTGGTAGCCTGTATGGTATTGTGGTGACCTATATTGTATTGTTTTAGCCTGTATGGTATTGTGGTAATATATATGGTATTGTGGTAACCTATCTGGTATTGTGGTAACCTATATGATATCGTGGTAACTAATGTGGTAACCTATATGGTATTTTGGTAACCTATGTGGTATTCTGGTAACCTATATGGTATTGTGGTAACCTATGTGATATTGTGGTAAGCTATGTGGTATTGTGGTAACCTATATGGTATTGTGGTAACCTATGTGGTATTATGGTAAACTATATGGTATTGTGGTAACCTATGTGGCATTGTGGTAGCCTGTATGGTATTGTGGTGACCTATATTGTATTGTGGTAGCCTGTATGGTATTATGGTAACCTGTATGGTATTGTGGTAACCTATGTGGTGTTGTCGTAATCTATGTATTATTGTTGTAACTTATATGTTATTGTGGTGGCCTTTGTGATATTGTGGTAGCCTATATGGTATTGTGGAACCTACGTGGTATTGTGGTTACCTATGTGGTATTGTGGTAACCTATGTGGAATTGTGGTAACCTATGTTGTATTATGGTAACCTATATGGTATTGTGGTAACCTATGTGATATTCTGGTAACCTATATGGTATTGTGGTAACCTATGTGATATTGTGGTAAGCTATGTTGTATTGTGGTAACCTATATGGTATTGTGGTAACCTATGTGGTATTATGGTTTCCTATATGGTATTGTGGTAACCTTTGTGATATTGTGATAAGCTATGTGGTATTGTGGTAACCTATATGGTATTGTGGTAACCTATATTGTACTGTTTTAGCCTGTATGGTATTGTGGTAATATATATGGTATTGTGGTAACCTATCTGGTATTGTGGTAACCTATATGATATCGTGGTAACTAATGTGGTAACCTATATGGTATTTTGGTAACCTATGTGGTATTCAGGTAACCTATATGGTATTGTGGTAACATATGTGTTATTGTGGCTCCCTATATGGTATTGTGGTGACCTATGTGGTATTCTGGTAAACTATATGGTATTGTGGTAACCTTTGTGATATTGTGGTAAGCTATGTGGTATTGTGGTAACCTATATGGTATTGTGGTAACCTATGTGGTATTATGGTAACTTATATGGTATTGTGGTAGCCCTTATGGTATTGTGGTAACCTATATATTATTGTGGTAGCCTATATGGTATTGTGGTAACCTATGTGGTATTCTGGTAACCTATATGGTATTGTGGTAACCTATGTGATATTGTGGTAACCTATGTGGTATTGTTGTAACCTATATGGTATTGTGGTAAGCTATGTGGTATTATGGTAACCTATATGGTATTGTGGTAACCTATGTGGTATTGTGGTGACCTGAGTGGTATTATGGTAACCTATGTGTTATTGTGGTAACCTATATGGTATTGTGGTAACCTATGTTGTATTGTGGTAATCTTTATATCATTGTGGTAACCTATATGGTATTTTGGTATCCTGTATGGTATTGTGGTAACCTATGTGGTATTGTGGTAATCTATATGGTATTGTGGTAACCTATGTGGTATTGTGGTATTCCATATGGTATTGTGGTAACCTATATGGTATTGTGGTATCCTTTGTGGTATTGTGGTAACATATATCGTATTGTGGTAACCTTTATGGTATTGTGGGAACCTATATGGTATTGTGGTGGCCTTTGTGGTATTGTGGTAACCTATATGGTATTGTGGTAGCCTGTATGGTATTATGGTAACCTGTATGGTATTGTGGTAACCTATGTGGTATTATGGTAACCTATATGTTATTGTGGTAACCTATGTGGTATGGTGGTAATCTATGTATTATTGTTGTAACTTATATGGTATTGTGGTAGCCTGTATGGTATTGTGGTAACCTATATGGTATTCTGGTAACCTATATGGTATTGTGGTAACCTATGTGATATTGTGGTAAGCTATGTGGTATTGTGGTAACCTATATGGTATTGTGGTAACCTTTGTGGTATTATGGTAACCTATATGGTATTGTGGTAACCTATGTGTCATTGTGGTAGCCTGTATGGTATTGTGGTGACCTATATTGTATTGTGGTAGCCTGTATGGTATTATGGTAACCTGTATGGTATTGTGGTAACCTATGTGGTATTATGTTAACCTTTATGTTATTGTGGTAACCTATGTGGTATTGTGGTAATCTATGTATTATTGTTGTAACTTATATGGTATTGTGGTAGCCTGTATGGTATTGTGGTAACCTATATGGTATTGTGGTAGCCTATATGGTATTGTGGTAACCTCTATGGTATTGTGGTTACCTACGTGGTATTGTGGTAACCTATGTGGAATTGTGGTAACCTATGTGGTATTCTGGTAACCTATATGGTATTGTGGTAACCTATGTGATATTGTGGTAAGCTATGTGGTATTGTGGTAACCTATATGGTATTGTGGTAACCTATGCAGTATTATGGTAACCTATATGGTATTGTGGTAACCTATGTCGCATTGTGGTAGCCTGTATGGTATTGTGGTGACCTATATTGTATTGTTTTAGCCTGTATGGTATTGTGGTAATGTATATGGTATTGTGGTTGCCTGTATGGTATTATGGTAACCTATATGTTATTGTGGTAACCTATGTGGTATTGTGGTAATCTATGTATTATTGTGGTAACCTATGTGTTATTGTGGTACCCTATATGGTATTGTGGTGACCTATGTGGTATTCTGGTAACCTATATGGTATTGTGGTAACCTTTGTGATATTGTGATAAGCTATGTGGTATTGTGGTAACCTATATGGTATTGTGGTAACCTATATTGTACTGTTTTAGCCTGTATGGTATTGTGGTAATATATATGGTATTGTGGTAACCTATCTGGTATTGTGGTAACCTATATGATATCGTGGTAACTAATGTGGTAACCTATATGGTATTTTGGTAACCTATGTGGTATTCTGGTAACCTATATGGTATTGTGGTAACCTATGTGATATTGTGGTAAGCTATGTGGTATTGTGGTAACCTATGTAGTATTATGGTAAACTATATGGTATTGTGGTAACCTATGTGGCATTGTGGTAGCCTGTATGGTATTGTGGTGACCTATATTGTATTGTGGTAGCCTGTATGGTATTATAGTAACCTGTATGGTATTGTGGTAACCTATGTGGTATTGTGGTAATCTATGTATTATTGTTGTAACTTATATGGTATTGTGGTGGCCTTTGTGGTATTGTGGTAACCTATATGGTATTGTGGTAGCCTGTATGGTATTATGGTAACCTGTATGTTATTGTGGTAACCTATATGTTATTGTGCAAACCTATGTGGTATTGTGGTAATCTATGTATTATTGTTGTAACTTATATGGTATTGTGGTAGCCTGTATGGTATTGTGGTAACCTATATGGTATTGTGGTAGCCTATATGGTATTGTGGTAACCTACGTGGTATTGTGGTTACCTACGTGGTATTGTGGTAACCTATGCGGAATTGTGGTAACCTATGTTGTATTATGGTAACCTATATGGTATTGTCGTAACCTATGTGGTATTCTGGTAACCTATATGGTATTGTGGTAACCTATGTGATATTGTGGTAAGCTACGTTGAACTGTGGTAGCCTATATGGTATTGTGGTAACCTACGTGGTATTGTGGTTACCTACGTGGTATTGTGGTAACCTATGCGGAATTGTGGTAACCTATGTTGTATTATGGTAACCTATATGGTATTGTCGTAACCTATGTGGTATTGTGGTAACCTATATGGTATTGTGGTAACCTATGTGATATTGTGGTAAGCTATGTGGTATTGTGGTAACCTATATGGTATTGTGGTAACCTATGTGGCATTGTGGTAGCCTGTATGGTATTGTGGTGACCTATATTGTATTGTTTTAGCCTGTATGGTATTGTGGTAATGTATATGGTATTGTGGTGACCTATCTGGTATTGTGGTAACCTATATGATATCTGTGGTAACTAATGTGGTAACCTATATGGTATTGTGGTAACCTATGTGTTATTGTGGTTCCCTATATGGTATTGTGGTGACCTATGTGGTATTCTGGTAACCTATATGGTATTGTGGTAACCTTTGTTATATTGTGATAAGCTATGTGGTATTGTGGTAACCTATATGGTATTGTGGTAACCTATATGATATCGTGGTAACTAATGTGGTAACCTATATGGTATTGTGGTAACCTGTGTGTTATTGTGGTTCGCTATATGGTATTGTGGTGACCTATGTGGTATTCTGGTAACCTATATGGTATTGTGGTAACCTATGTGTCATTGTGGTAGCCTGTATGGTATTGTGGTAACCTACGTGGTATTGTGGTTACCTACGTGGAATTGTGGTAACCTATGTGGTATTCTGGCAACCTATATGGTATTGTGGTAACCTATGTGATATTGTGGTAAGCTATATATTATTGTGGTAGCCTATATGGTATTGTGGTAACCTATGTGGTATTCTGGTAACCTATATGGTATTGTGGTAACCTATGTGATATTGTGGTAACCTATGTGGTATTGTTGTAACCTATATGGTATTGTGGTAAGCTATGTGGTATTATGGTAACCTATATGGTATTGTGGTAACCTATGTGGTATTGTGGTGACCTAAGTGGTATTATGGTAACCTATGTGTTATTGTGGTAACCTATATGGTATTGTGGTAACCTATGTTGTATTGTGGTAATCTTTATATCATTGTGGTAACCTATATGGTATTTTGGTATCCTGTATGGTATTGTGGTAACCTATGTGGTATTGTGGTAATCTATATGGTATTGTGGTAACCTATGTGGTATTGTGGTATTCCATATGGTATTGTGGTAACCTATATGGTATTGTGGTATCCTTTGTGGTATTGTGGTAACATATATCGTATTGTGGTAACCTTTATGGTATTGTGGGAACCTATATGGTATTGTGGTGGCCTTTGTGGTATTGTGGTAACCTATATGGTATTGTGGTAGCCTGTATGGTATTATGGTAACCTGTATGGTATTGTGGTAACCTATGTGGTATTATGGTAACCTATATGTTATTGTGGTAACCTATGTGGTATGGTGGTAATCTATGTATTATTGTTGTAACTTATATGGTATTGTGGTAGCCTGTATGGTATTGTGGTAACCTATATGGTATTCTGGTAACCTATATGGTATTGTGGTAACCTATGTGATATTGTGGTAAGCTATGTGGTATTGTGGTAACCTATATGGTATTGTGGTAACCTTTGTGGTATTATGGTAACCTATATGGTATTGTGGTAACCTATGTGTCATTGTGGTAGCCTGTATGGTATTGTGGTGACCTATATTGTATTGTGGTAGCCTGTATGGTATTATGCTAACCTGTATGGTATTGTGGTAACCTATGTGGTATTATGTTAACCTATATGTTATTGTGGTAACCTATGTGGTATTGTGGTAATCTATGTATTATTGTTGTAACTTATATGGTGTTGTGGTAGCCTGTATGGTATTGTGGTAACCTATATGGTATTGTGGTAGCCTATATGGTATTGTGGTAACCTACGTGGTATTGTGGTTACCTACGTGGTATTGTGGTAACCTATGTGGAATTGTGTAACCTATGTTGTATTATGGTAACCTATATGGTATTGTGGTAACCTATGTTGTATTCTGGTAACCTATATGGTATTGTGGTAACCTATGTGATATTGTGGTAAGCTATGTGGTATTGTGGTAACCTATATGGTATTGTGGTAACCTATGTGGTATTATGGTAACCTATATGGTATTGTGGTAACCTTTGTGGTATTGTGGTAACCTATCTGGTATTGTGGTAACCTATGTGGTATTCTGGTAACCTATATGGTGTTGTTGTAACCTATGTGATATTGTGGTAAGCTATGTGGTATTGTGGTAACCTATATGGTATTGTGGTAACCTATGTGGCATTGTGGTAGCCTGTAAGGTATTGTGGTGACCTATATTGTATTGTGGTAACCTATGTGGCATTGTGGTAGCCTGTATGGTATTGTGGTGACCTATATTATATTGTGGTAACCTATATGATATCATGGTAACTAATGTGGTAACCTATATGGTATTGTGGTAACCTATGTGGTATTCTGGTAACCTATATGGTGTTGTGGTAACCTATGTGATATTGTGGTAAGCTATGTGGTATTGTGGTAACCTATATGGTATTGTGGTAACCTTTGTGGTAACCTTTGTGATATTGTGGTAAGCTATGTGGTATTGTGGTAACCTATATGGTATTGTGGTAACCTATGTGGTATTATGGTAACCTATATGGTATTGTGGTAACCTATGTGGCATTGTGGTAGCCTGTATGGTATTGTGGTAACCTATAATGTATTGTTTTAGCCTGTATGGTATTGTGGTAATGTATATGGCATTCTGGTAACCTATCTGGTATTGTGGTAACCTATATGATATCGTGCTAACTAATGTGGTAACCTATATGGTATTGTGGTAACCTATGTGTTATTGTGGTTTGCTATATGGTATTGTGGTGACCTATGTGGTATTCTGGTAACCTATATGGTATTGTGGTAACCTTTGTGATATTGTGATAAGCTATGTGGTATTGTGGTAACCTATATGGTATTGTGGTAACCTATGTGGTATTATGGTAACCTATATGGTATTGTGGTAACCTATGTGGTATTGTGGTAACCTATGTGGTATTATGGTAACCTATATGGTATTGTGGTAACCTATGTGGCATTGTGGTAGCCTGTATGGTATTGTGGTGACCTATATTGTATTGTTTTAGCCTGTATGGTATTGTGGTAATATATATGGTATTGTGGTAACCTATCTGGTATTGTGGTAACCTATATGATATCATGGTAACTAATGTGGTAACCTATATGGTATTGTGGTAACCTATGTGGTATTCTGGTAACCTATATGGTATTGTGGTAACCTATGTGGTATTGTGGTAACCTATATGGTATTGTGGTAACCTTTGTGGTAACCTTTGTGATATTGTGGTAAGCTATGTGGTATTGTGGTAACCTATATGGTATTGTGGTAACCTATGTGGTATTATGGTAACCTGTATGGTATTGTGGTAACCTATGTGGCATTGTGGTAGCCTGTATGGTATTGTGGTGACCTATATTGTATTGTGGTAACCTATGTGGCGTTGTGGTAGCCTGTATGGTATTGTGGTGACCTATATTGTATTGTGGTAACCTATGTGGCATTGTGGTAGCCTGTATGGTATTGTGGTAACCTATAATGTATTGTTTTAGCCTGTATGGTATTGTGGTAATGTATATGGCATTCTGGTAACCTATCTGGTATTGTGGTAACCTATATGATATCGTGGTAACTAATGTGGTAACCTATATGGTATTGTGGTAACCTATGTGTTATTGTGGTTCGCTATATGGTATTGTGGTGACCTATGTGGTATTCTGGTAACCTATATGGTATTGTGGTAACCTATGTGTCATTGTGGTAGCCTGTATGGTATTGTGGTGACCTATATTGTATTGTGGTAGCCTGTATGGTATTATGGTAACCTGTATGGTATTGTGGTAACCTATGTGGTATTATGTTAACCTTTATGTTATTGTGGTAACCTATGTGGTATTGTGGTAATCTATGTATTATTGTTGTAACTTATATGGTATTGTGGTAGCCTGTATGGTATTGTGGTAACCTATATGGTATTGTGGTAGCCTATATGGTATTGTGGTAACCTACGTGGTATTGTGGTTACCTACGTGGTATTGTGGTAACCTATGTGGAATTGTGGTAACCTATGTGGTATTCTGGTAACCTATATGGTATTGTGGTAACCTATGTGATATTGTGGTAAGCTATGTGGTATTGTGGTAACCTATATGGTATTGTGGTAACCTATGTGGTATTATGGTAACCTATATGGTATTGTGGTAACCTATGTGGCATTGTGGTAGCCTGTATGGTATTGTGGTGACCTATATTGTATTGTTTTAGCCTGTATGGTATTGTGGTAATGTATATGGTATTGTGGTGACCTATCTGGTATTGTGGTAACCTATATGATATCTTGGTAACTAATGTGGTAACCTATATGGTATTGTGGTAACCTATGTGTTATTGTGGTACCCTATATGGTATTGTGGTGACCTATGTGGTATTCTGGTAACCTATATGGTATTGTGGTAACCTTTGTGATATTGTGATAAGCTATGTGGTATTGTGGTAACCTATATGGTATTGTGGTAACCTGTATTGTACTGTTTTAGCCTGTATGGTATTGTGGTAATATATATGGTATTGTGGTAACCTATCTGGTATTGTGGTAACCTATATGATATCGTGGTAACTAATGTGGTAACCTATATGGTATTTTGGTAACCTATGTGGTATTCTGGTAACCTATATGGTATTGTGGTAACCTATGTGATATTGTGGTAAGCTATGTGGTATTGTGGTAACCTATGTAGTATTATGGTAAACTATATGGTATTGTGGTAACCTATGTGGCATTGTGGTAGCCTGTATGGTATTGTGGTGACCTATATTGTATTGTGGTAGCCTGTATGGTATTATAGTAACCTGTATGGTATTGTGGTAACCTATGTGGTATTGTGGTAATCTATGTATTATTGTTGTAACTTATATGGTATTGTGGTGGCCTTTGTGGTATTGTGGTAACCTATATGGTATTGTGGTAGCCTGTATGGTATTATGGTAACCTGTATGGTATTGTGGTAACCTATATGTTATTGTGCAAACCTATGTGGTATTGTGGTAATCTATGTATTATTGTTGTAACTTATATGGTATTGTGGTAGCCTGTATGGTATTGTGGTAACCTATATGGTATTGTGGTAGCCTATATGGTATTGTGGTAACCTACGTGGTATTGTGGTTACCTACGTGGTATTGTGGTAACCTATACGGAATTGTGGTAACCTATGTTGTATTATGGTAACCTATATGGTATTGTCGTAACCTATGTGGTATTCTGGTAACCTATATGGTATTGTGGTAACCTATGTGATATTGTGGTAAGCTACGTTGAACTGTGGTAGCCTATATGGTATTGTGGTAACCTCATTGGTATTGTGGTTACCTACGTGGTATTGTGGTAACCTATGCGGAATTGTGGTAACCTATGTGGCATTGTGGTAGCCTGTATGGTATTGTGGTGACCTATATTGTATTGTGGTAGCCTGTATGGTATTATAGTAACCTGTATGGTATTGTGGTAACCTATGTGGTATTGTGGTAATCTATGTATTATTGTTGTAACTTATATGGTATTGTGGTGGCCTTTGTGGTATTGTGGTAACCTATATGGTATTGTGGTAGCCTGTATGGTATTATGGTAACCTGTATGGTATTGTGGTAACCTATATGTTATTGTGCAAACCTATGTGGTATTGTGGTAATCTATGTATTATTGTTGTAACTTATATGGTATTGTGGTAGCCTGTATGGTATTGTGGTAACCTATATGGTATTGTGGTAGCCTATATGGTATTGTGGTAACCCTCACGTGGTATTGTGGTTACCTCGTGGTATTGTGGTAACCTATCTTGGAATTGTGGTAACCTATGTTGTATTATGGTAACCTATATGGTATTGTCGTAACCTATGTGGTATTCTGGTAACCTATATGGTATTGTGGTAACCTATGTGATATTGTGGTAAGCTACGTTGAACTGTGGTAGCCTATATGGTATTGTGGTAACCTCACGTGGTATTGTGGTTACCTCATTGGTATTGTGGTAACCTATGCGGAATTGTGGTAACCTATGTTGTATTATGGTAACCTATATGGTATTGTCGTAACCTATGTGGTATTGTGGTAACCTATATGGTATTGTGGTAACCTATGTGATATTGTGGTAAGCTATGTGGTATTGTGGTAACCTATATGGTATTGTGGTAACCTATGTGGCATTGTGGTAGCCTGTATGGTATTGTGGTGACCTATATTGTATTGTTTTAGCCTGTATGGTATTGTGGTAATGTATATGGTATTGTGGTGACCTATCTGGTATTGTGGTAACCTATATGATATCGTGGTAACTAATGTGGTAACCTATATGGTATTGTGGTAACCTATGTGTTATTGTGGTTCCCTATATGGTATTGTGGTGACCTATGTGGTATTCTGGTAACCTATATGGTATTGTGGTAACCTTTGTTATATTGTGATAAGCTATGTGGTATTGTGGTAACCTATATGGTATTGTGGTAACCTATATGATATCGTGGTAACTAATGTGGTAACCTATATGGTATTGTGGTAACCTGTGTGTTATTGTGGTTCGCTATATGGTATTGTGGTGACCTATGTGGTATTCTGGTAACCTATATGGTATTGTGGTAACCTATGTGTCATTGTGGTAGCCTGTATGGTATTGTGGTGACCTATATTGTATTGTGGTAGCCTGTATGGTATTATGGTAACCTGTATGGTATTGTGGTAACCTATGTGGTATTATGTTAACCTTTATGTTATTGTGGTAACCTATGTGGTATTGTGGTAATCTATGTATTATTGTTGTAACTTATATGGTATTGTGGTAGCCTGTATGGTATTGTGGTAACCTATATGGTATTGTGGTAGCCTATATGGTATTGTGGTAACCTATGTGTCATTGTGGTAGCCTGTATGGTATTGTGGTGACCTATATTGTATTGTGGTAGCCTGTATGGTATTATGGTAACCTGTATGGTATTGTGGTAACCTATGTGGTATTATGTTAACCTATATGTTATTGTGGTAACCTATGTGGTATTGTGGTAATCTATGTATTATTGTTGTAACTTATATGGTATTGTGGTAGCCTGTATGGTATTGTGGTAACCTATATGGTATTGTGGTAGCCTATATGGTATTGTGGTAACCTACGTGGTATTGTGGTTACCTACGTGGAATTGTGGTAACCTATGTGGTATTCTGGCAACCTATATGGTATTGTGGTAACCTATGTGATATTGTGGTAAGCTATATGGTATTGTGGTAACCTATATGGTATTGTGGTAACCTATGTGGTATTCTGGTAACCTATATGGTATTGTGGTAACCTATGTGATATTGTGGTAACCTATGTGGTATTGTTGTAACCTATATGGTATTGTGGTAAGCTATGTGGTATTATGGTAACCTATATGGTATTGTGGTAACCTATGTGGTATTGTGGTGACCTAAGTGGTATTATGGTAACCTATGTGTTATTGTGGTAACCTATATGGTATTGTGGTAACCTATGTTGTATTGTGGTAATCTTTATATCATTGTGGTAACCTATATGGTATTTTGGTATCCTGTATGGTATTGTGGTAACCTATGTGGTATTGTGGTAATCTATATGGTATTGTGGTAACCTATGTGGTATTGTGGTATTCCATATGGTATTGTGGTAACCTATATGGTATTGTGGTATCCTTTGTGGTATTGTGGTAACATATATCGTATTGTGGTAACCTTTATGGTATTGTGGGAACCTATATGGTATTGTGGTGGCCTTTGTGGTATTGTGGTAACCTATATGGTATTGTGGTAGCCTGTATGGTATTATGGTAACCTGTATGGTATTGTGGTAACCTATGTGGTATTATGGTAACCTATATGTTATTGTGGTAACCTATGTGGTATGGTGGTAATCTATGTATTATTGTTGTAACTTATATGGTATTGTGGTAGCCTGTATGGTATTGTGGTAACCTATATGGTATTCTGGTAACCTATATGGTATTGTGGTAACCTATGTGATATTGTGGTAAGCTATGTGGTATTGTGGTAACCTATATGGTATTGTGGTAACCTATGTGTCATTGTGGTAGCCTGTATGGTATTGTGGTGACCTATATTGTATTGTGGTAGCCTGTATGGTATTATGCTAACCTGTATGGTATTGTGGTAACCTATGTGGTATTATGTTAACCTATATGTTATTGTGGTAACCTATGTGGTATTGTGGTAATCTATGTATTATTGTTGTAACTTATATGGTGTTGTGGTAGCCTGTATGGTATTGTGGTAACCTATATGGTATTGTGGTAGCCTATATGGTATTGTGGTAACCTACGTGGTATTGTGGTTACCTACGTGGTATTGTGGTAACCTATGTGGAATTGTGTAACCTATGTTGTATTATGGTAACCTATATGGTATTGTGGTAACCTATGTTGTATTCTGGTAACCTATATGGTATTGTGGTAACCTATGTGATATTGTGGTAAGCTATGTGGTATTGTGGTAACCTATATGGTATTGTGGTAACCTATGTGGTATTATGGTAACCTATATGGTATTGTGGTAACCTTTGTGGTATTGTGGTAACCTATCTGGTATTGTGGTAACCTATGTGGTATTCTGGTAACCTATATGGTGTTGTTGTAACCTATGTGATATTGTGGTAAGCTATGTGGTATTGTGGTAACCTATATGGTATTGTGGTAACCTATGTGGCATTGTGGTAGCCTGTAAGGTATTGTGGTGACCTATATTGTATTGTGGTAACCTATGTGGCATTGTGGTAGCCTGTATGGTATTGTGGTGACCTATATTATATTGTGGTAACCTATGTGGCATTGTGGTAGCCTGTATGGTATTGTGGTGACCTATATTGTATTGTGGTAACCTATGTGGCATTGTGGTAGCCTGTATGGTATTGTTGTAACCTATGTGGTATTGTGGTAACCTATGTGGTATAATGGTAACCTATATGGTATTGTGGTAACCTATGTGGCATTGTGGTAGCCTGTATGGTATTGTGGTGACCTATATGTTATTGTTTTAGCCTGTATGGTATTGTGGTAATATATATGGTATTGTGGTAACCTATCTGATATTGTGGTAACCTATATGATATCATGGTAACTAATGTGGTAACCTATATGGTATTGTGGTAACCTATGTGGTATTCTGGTAACCTATATGGTGTTGTGGTAACCTATGTGATATTGTGGTAAGCTATGTGGTATTGTGGTAACCTATATGGTATTGTGGTAACCTTTGTGGTAACCTTTGTGATATTGTGGTAAGCTATGTGGTATTGTGGTAACCTATATGGTATTGTGGTAACCTATGTGGTATTATGGTAACCTATATGGTATTGTGGTAACCTATGTGGCATTGTGGTAGAATGTATGGTTATTGTGGTGACCTATATTGTGGTAACCTATGTGGCATTGTGGTAGCCCTGTATGGTATTGTGGTGACCTATATTGTATTGTGGTAACCTATGTGGCATTGTGGTAGCCTGTATGGTATTGTGGTAACCTATAATGTATTGTTTTAGCCTGTATGGTATTGTGGTAATGTATATGGCATTCTGGTAACCTATCTGGTATTGTGGTAACCTATATGATATCGTGCTAACTAATGTGGTAACCTATATGGTATTGTGGTAACCTATGTGTTATTGTGGTTTGCTATATGGTATTGTGGTGACCTATGTGGTATTCTGGTAACCTATATGGTATTGTGGTAACCTTTGTGATATTGTGATAAGCTATGTGGTATTGTGGTAACCTATATGGTATTGTGGTAACCTATGTGGTATTATGGTAACCTATATGGTATTGTGGTAACCTATGTGGTATTGTGGTAACCTATGTGGTATTATGGTAACCTATATGGTATTGTGGTAACCTATGTGGCATTGTGGTAGCCTGTATGGTATTGTGGTGACCTATATTGTATTGTTTTAGCCTGTATGGTATTGTGGTAATATATATGGTATTGTGGTAACCTATCTGGTATTGTGGTAACCTATATGATATCATGGTAACTAATGTTGTAACCTATATGGTATTGTGGTAACCTATGTGGTATTCTGGTAACCTATATGGTATTGTGGTAACCTATGTGGTATTGTGGTGACCTATATTGTATTGTGGTAACGTATGTGGCGTTGTGGTAGCCTGTATGGTATTGTGGTGACCTATATTGTATTGTGGTAACCTATGTGGCATTGTGGTAGCCTGTATGGTATTGTGGTAACCTATAATGTATTGTTTTAGCCTGTATGGTATTGTGGTAATGTATATGGCATTCTGGTAACCTATCTGGTATTGTGGTAACCTATATGATATCGTGGTAACTAATGTGGTAACCTATATGGTATTGTGGTAACCTATGTGTTATTGTGGTTCGCTATATGGTATTGTGGTGACCTATGTGGTATTCTGGTAACCTATATGGTATTGTGGTAACCTATGTGTCATTGTGGTAGCCTGTATGGTATTGTGGTGACCTATATTGTATTGTGGTAGCCTGTATGGTATTATGGTAACCTGTATGGTATTGTGGTAACCTATGTGGTATTATGTTAACCTTTATGTTATTGTGGTAACCTATGTGGTATTGTGGTAATCTATGTATTATTGTTGTAACTTATATGGTATTGTGGTAGCCTGTATGGTATTGTGGTAACCTATATGGTATTGTGGTAGCCTATATGGTATTGTGGTAACCTACGTGGTATTGTGGTTACCTACGTGGTATTGTGGTAACCTATGTGGAATTGTGGTAACCTATGTGGTATTCTGGTAACCTATATGGTATTGTGGTAACCTATGTGATATTGTGGTAAGCTATGTGGTATTGTGGTAACCTATATGGTATTGTGGTAACCTATGTGGTATTATGGTAACCTATATGGTATTGTGGTAACCTATGTGGCATTGTGGTAGCCTGTATGGTATTGTGGTGACCTATATTGTATTGTTTTAGCCTGTATGGTATTGTGGTAATGTATATGGTATTGTGGTGACCTATCTGGTATTGTGGTAACCTATATGATATCTTGGTAACTAATGTGGTAACCTATATGGTATTGTGGTAACCTATGTGTTATTGTGGTACCCTATATGGTATTGTGGTGACCTATGTGGTATTCTGGTAACCTATATGGTATTGTGGTAACCTTTGTGATATTGTGATAAGCTATGTGGTATTGTGGTAACCTATATGGTATTGTGGTAACCTATATTGTACTGTTTTAGCCTGTATGGTATTGTGGTAATATATATGGTATTGTGGTAACCTATCTGGTATTGTGGTAACCTATATGATATCGTATTGTGGTGTAGTGTAGTGTAACCTATATGGTATTTGGTAACCTATGTGGTATTGTGGTAACCTATATGGTATTGTGGTAACCTATGTGTATTGTGGTAAGCCTATATGGTATTGTGGTAACCTATGTGGTATTGTGGTAACCTATATGGTATTGTGGTAACCTATATGTGGTATTGTGGTAACCTATGTATTATTGTGGTAACCTATATGGTATTGTGGTAACCTGTATGGTATTGTGGTAACCTATATGGTATTGTGGTAACCTATATGGTATTGTGGTAACCTATATGGTATTGTGGTAACCTATGTGGTATTGTGGTAACCTATGTGGTATTGTGGTAACCTATATGGTATTGTGGTAACCTATGTGTATTGTGGTAACCTATATGGTATTGTGGTAACCTATGTGGTATTGTGGTAGCCTGTATGGTATTGTGGTAACCTATATTGTATTGTGGTAGCCTATGTGGTATTATGTTAACCTATATGTTATTGTGGTAACCTATGTGGTATTGTGGTAATCTATGTATTATTGTTGTAACTTATATGGTATTGTGGTAGCCTGTATGGTATTGTGGTAACCTATATGGTATTGTGGTAGCCTATATGGTATTGTGGTAACCTACGTGGTATTGTGGTTACCTACGTGGTATTGTGGTAACCTATGTGGAATTGTGGTAACCTATGTGGTATTCTGGTAACCTATATGATATTTTGGTAACCTATGTGATATTGTGGTAAGCTATGTGGTATTGTGGTAACCTATATGGTATTGTGGTAACCTATGTGGTATTATGGTAACCTATATGGTATTGTGGTAACCTATGTCGCATTGTGGTAGCCTTTATGGTATTGTGGTGACCTATATTGTATTGTTTTAGCCTGTATGGTATTGTGGTGACCTATCTGGTATTGTGGTAACCTATATGATATCTTGGTAACTAATGTGGTAACCTATATGGTATTGTGGTAACCTATGTGTTATTGTGGTACCCTATATGGTATTGTGGTTACCTATGTGATATTTTGGTAAGCTATGTGGTATTGTGGTAACCTATATGGTATTGTGGTAACCTATGTGATATTGTGGTAAGCTATGTGGTATTGTGGTAACCTATATGGTATTGTGGTAACCTATGTGGCATTGTGGTAGCCTGTATGGTATTGTGGTGACCTATATTGTATTGTTTTAGCCTGTATGGTATTGTGGTAACCTATATGGTATTGTGGTAACCTATCTGGTATTGTGGTAACCTATATGATATCGTGGTAACTAATGTGTAACCTATATGGTATTGTGGTAACCTATGTGTTATGGTACCCTATGTGTGTAGTTACCTATGTGGTATTCTGGTAACCTATATGGTATTGTGGTAACCTTTGTGATATTGTGATAAGCTATGTGGTATTGTGGTAACCTATATGGTATTGTGGTAACCTATATTGTACTGTTTTAGCCTGTATGGTATTGTGGTAATATATATGGTATTGTGGTATCCTTTGTGGTATTGTTTTAACATATATCGTATTGTGGTAACCTTTATGGTATTGTGGGAACCTATATGGTATTGTGGTGGCCTTTGTGGTATTGTGGTAACCTATATGGTATTGTGGTAGCCTGTATGGTATTATGGTAACCTGTATGGTATTGTGGTAACCTATGTGGTATTATGGTAACCTATATGTTATTGTGGTAACCTATGTGGTATGGTGGTAATCTATGTATTATTGTTGTAACTTATATGGTATTGTGGTAGCCTGTATGGTATTGTGGTAACCTATATGGTATTCTGGTAACCTATATGGTATTGTGGTAACCTATGTGATATTGTGGTAAGCTATGTGGTATTGTGGTAACCTATATGGTATTGTGGTAACCTTTGTGGTATTATGGTAACCTATATGGTATTGTGGTAACATATGTGTCATTGTGGTAGCCTGTATGGTATTGTGGTGACCTATATTGTATTGTGGTAGCCTGTATGGTATTATGCTAACCTGTATGGTATTGTGGTAACCTATGTGGTATTATGTTAACCTATATGTTATTGTGGTAACCTATGTGGTATTGTGGTAATCTATGTATTATTGTTGTAACTTATATGGTATTGTGGTAGCCTGTATGGTATTGTGGTAACCTATATGGTATTGTGGTAGCCTATATGGTATTGTGGTAACCTACGTGGTATTGTGGTTACCTACGTGGTATTGTGGTAACCTATGTGGAATTGTGTAACCTATGTTGTATTATGGTAACCTATATGGTATTGTGGTAACCTATGTTGTATTCTGGTAACCTATATGGTATTGTGGTAACCTATGTGATATTGTGGTAAGCTATGTGGTATTGTGATAACCTATATGGTATTGTGGTAACCTATGTGGTATTATGGTAACCTATATGGTATTGTGGTAACCTTTGTGGTATTGTGGTAACCTATCTGGTATTGTGGTAACCTATGTGGTATTCTGGTAACCTATATGGTGTTGTGGTAACCTATGTGATATTGTGGTAAGCTATGTGGTATTGTGGTAACCTATATGGTATTGTGGTAACCTATGTGGCATTGTGGTAGCCTGTAAGGTATTGTGGTGACCTATATTGTATTGTGGTAACCTATGTGGCATTGTGGTAGCCTGTATGGTATTGTGGTGACCTATATTGTATTGTGGTAACCTATGTGGCATTCTGGTAGCCTGTATGGTATTGTGGTGACCTATATTGTATTGTGGTAACCTATGTGGCATTGTGGTAGCCTGTATGGTATTGTTGTAACATATGTGGTATTGTGGTAACCTATGTGGTATAATGGTAACCTATATGGTATTGTGGTAACCTATGTGGCATTGTGGTAGCCTGTATGGTATTGTGGTGACCTATATGTTATTGTTTTAGCCTGTATGGTATTGTGGTAATATATTTGGTATTGTGGTAACCTATCTGATATTGTGGTAACCTATATGATATCATGGTAACTAATGTGGTAACCTATATGGTATTGTGGTAACCTATGTGGTATTCTGTTAACCTATATGGTGTTGTGGTAACCTATGTGATATTGTGGTAAGCTATGTGGTATTGTGGTAACCTATATGGTATTGTGGTAACCTTTGTGGTAACCTTTGTGATATTGTGGTAAGCTATGTGGTATTGTGGTAACCTATATGGTATTGTGGTAACCTATGTGGTATTATGGTAACCTATATGGTATTGTGGTAACCTATGTGGCATTGTGGTAGAATGTATGGTATTGTGGTGACCTATATTGTGGTAACCTATGTGGCATTGTGGTAGCCCTGTATGGTATTGTGGTGACCTATATTGTATTGTGGTAACCTATGTGGCATTGTGGTAGCCTGTATGGTATTGTGGTAACCTATAATGTATTGTTTTAGCCTGTATGGTATTGTGGTAATGTATATGGCATTCTGGTAACCTATCTGGTATTGTGGTAACCTATATGATATCGTGCTAACTAATGTGGTAACCTATATGGTATTGTGGTAACCTATGTGTTATTGTGGTTTGCTATATGGTATTGTGGTGACCTATGTGGTATTCTGGTAACCTATATGGTATTGTGGTAACCTTTGTGATATTGTGATAAGCTATGTGGTATTGTGGTAACCTATGTGGCATTGTGGTAGCCTGTATGGTATTGTGGTGACCTATATTGTATTGTTTTAGCCTGTATGGTATTGTGGTAATGTATATGGTATTGTGGTGACCTATCTGGTATTGTGGTAACCTATATGATATCTTGGTAACTAATGTGGTAACCTATATGGTATTGTGGTAACCTATGTGTTATTATGGTACCCTATATGGTATTGTGGTGACCTATGTGGTATTCTGGTAACCTATATGGTATTGTGGTAACCTTTGTGATATTGTGATAAGCTATGTGGTATTGTGGTAACCTATATGGTATTGTGATAACCTATATGATATCGTGGTAACTAATGTGGTAACCTATATGGTATTGTGGTAACCTGTGTGTTATTGTGGTTCGCTATATGGTATTGTGGTGACCTATGTGGTATTGTGGTAACCTATATGGTATTGTGGTAACCTATGTGTCATTGTGGTAGCCTGTATGGTATTGTGGTGACCTATATTGTATTGTGGTTGCCTGTATGGTATTATGGTAACCTGTATGGTATTGTGGTAACCTATGTGGTATTATGTTAACCTTTATGTTATTGTGGTAACCTATGTGGTATTGTGGTAATCTATGTATTATTGTTGTAACTTATATGGTATTGTGGTAGCCTGTATGGTATTGTGGTAACCTATATGGTATTGTGGTAGCCTATATGGTATTGTGGTAACCTACGTGGTATTGTGGTTACCTACGTGGTATTGTGGTAACCTATGTGGAATTGTGGTAACCTATGTGGTATTCTGGTAACCTATATGGTATTGTGGTAACCTATGTGATATTGTGGTAAGCTATGTGGTATTGTGGTAACCTATATGGTATTGTGGTAACCTATGTGGTATTATGGTAACCTATATGGTATTGTGGTAACCTATGTGGCATTGTGGTAGCCTGTATGGTATTGTGGTGACCTATATTGTATTGTTTTAGCCTGTATGGTATTGTGGTAATGTATATGGTATTGTGGTGACCTATATCTGGTATTGTGGTAACCTATATGATATCTTGGTAACTAATTTGGTAACCTATATGGTATTGTGGTAACCTATGTGTTATTGTGGTACCCTATATGGTATTGTGGTTACCTATGTGATATTTTGGTAAGCTATGTGGTATTGTGGTAACCTATATGGTATTGTGGTAACCTATGTGATATTGTGGTAAGCTATGTGGTATTGTGGTAACCTATATGGTATTGTGGTAACCTATGTGGCATTGTGGTAGCCTGTATGGTATTGTGGTGACCTATATTGTATTGTTTTAGCCTGTATGGTATTGTGGTAATGTATATGGTATTGTGGTGACCTATCTGGTATTGTGGTAACCTATATGATATCGTGGTAACTAATGTGGTAACCTATATGGTATTGTGGTAACCTATGTGTTATTGTGGTACCCTATATGGTATTGTGGTGACCTATGTGGTATTCTGGTAACCTATATGGTATTGTGGTAACCTTTGTGATATTGTGATAAGCTATGTGGTATTGTGGTAACCTATATGGTATTGTGGTAACCTATATGATATCGTGGTAACTAATGTGGTAACCTATATGGTATTGTGGTAACCTGTGTGTTATTGTGGTAACCTATGGTATTGTGGTGACCTATGTGGTATTCTGGTAACCTATATGGTATTGTGGTAACCTATGTGTCATTGTGGTAGCCTGTATGGTATTGTGGTAACCTATGTGGTATTATGTTAACCTTTATGTTATTGTGGTAACCTATGTGGTATTGTGGTAATCTATGTATTATTGTTGTAACTTATATGGTATTGTGGTAGCCTGTATGGTATTGTGGTAACCTATATGGTATTGTGGTAGCCTATATGGTATTGTGGTAACCTACGTGGTATTGTGGTTACCTACGTGGTATTGTTGTAACCTATGTGGAATTGTGGTAACCTATGTGGTATTCTGGTAACCTATATGGTATTGTGGTAACCTATGTGATATTGTGGTAAGCTATGTGGTATTGTGGTAACCTATATGGTATTGTGGTAACCTATGTGGTATTATGGTAACCTATATGGTATTGTGGTAACCTATGTCGCATTGTGGTAGCCTGTATGGTATTGTGGTGACCTATATTGTATTGTTTTAGCCTGTATGGTATTGTGGTAATGTATATGGTATTGTGGTGACCTATCTGGTATTGTGGTAACCTATATGATATCTTGGTAACTAATGTGGTAACCTATATGGTATTGTGGTAACCTATGTGTTATTGTGGTACCCTATATGGTATTGTGGTTACCTATGTGGTATTCTGGTAACCTATATGGTATTGTGGTAACCTTTGTGATATTGTGATAAGCTATGTGGTATTGTGGTAACCTATATGGTATTGTGGTAACCTATATTGTACTGTTTTAGCCTGTATGGTATTGTGGTAATATATATGGTATTGTGGTATCCTTTGTGGTATTGTGGTAACATATATCGTATTGTGGTAACCTTTATGGTATTGTGGTGGCCTTTGTGGTATTGTGGTAACCTATATGGTATTGTGGTAGCCTGTATGGTATTATGGTAACCTGTATGGTATTGTGGTAACCTATGTGGTATTATGGTAACCTATATGTTATTGTGGTAACCTATGTGGTATGGTGGTAATCTATGTATTATTGTTGTAACTTATATGGTATTGTGGTAGCCTGTATGGTATTGTGGTAACCTATATGGTATTCTGGTAACCTATATGGTATTGTGGTAACCTATGTGATATTGTGGTAAGCTATGTGGTATTGTGGTAACCTATATGGTATTGTGGTAACCTTTGTGGTATTATGGTAACCTATATGGTATTGTGGTAACATATGTGTCATTGTGGTAGCCTGTATGGTATTGTGGTGACCTATATTGTATTGTGGTAGCCTGTATGGTATTATGCTAACCTATATGTTATTGTGGTAACCTATGTGGTATTGTGGTAATCTATGTATTATTGTTGTAACTTATATGGTATTGTGGTAGCCTGTATGGTATTGTGGTAACCTATATGGTATTGTGGTAGCCTATATGGTATTGTGGTAACCTACGTGGTATTGTGGTTACCTACGTGGTATTGTGGTAACCTATGTGGAATTGTGGTAACCTATGTGGTATTCTGGTAACCTATATGATATTTTGGTAACCTATGTGATATTGTGGTAAGCTATGTGGTATTGTGGTAACCTATATGGTATTGTGGTAACCTATGTGGTATTATGGTAACCTATATGGTATTGTGGTAACCTATGTCGCATTGTGGTAGCCTTTATGGTATTGTGGTGACCTATATTGTATTGTTTTAGCCTGTATGGTATTGTGGTGACCTATCTGGTATTGTGGTGACCTATCTGGTATTGTGGTAACCTATATGATATCTTGGTAACTAATGTGGTAACCTATATGGTATTGTGGTAACCTATGTGTTATTGTGGTACCCTATATGGTATTGTGGTTACCTATGTGATATTTTGGTAAGCTATGTGGTATTGTGGTAACCTATATGGTATTGTGGTAACCTATGTGATATTGTGGTAAGCTATGTGGTATTGTGGTAACCTATATGGTATTGTGGTAACCTATGTGGCATTGTGGTAGCCTGTATGGTATTGTGGTGACCTATATTGTATTGTTTTAGCCTGTATGGTATTGTGGTAATGTATATGGTATTGTGGTGACCTATCTGGTATTGTGGTAACCTATATGATATCGTGGTAACTAATGTGGTAACCTATATGGTATTGTGGTAACCTATGTGTTATTGTGGTACCCTATATGGTATTGTGGTAACCTATGTGTTATTGTGGTAACCTATATGGTATTGTGGTAACCTTTGTGATATTGTGATAAGCTATGTGGTATTGTGGTAACCTATATGGTATTGTGGTAACCTATATTGTACTGTTTTAGCCTGTATGGTATTGTGGTAATATATATGGTATTGTGGTATCCTTTGTGGTATTGTTTTAACATATATCGTATTGTGGTAACCTATGTGTATGGTATTGTGGGAACCTATATGGTATTGTGGTGGCCTTTGTGGTATTGTGGTAACCTATATGGTATTGTGGTAGCCTGTATGGTATTATGGTAACCTGTATGGTATTGTGGTAACCTATGTGGTATTATGGTAACCTATATGTTATTGTGGTAACCTATGTGGTATGGTGGTAATCTATGTATTATTGTTGTAACTTATATGGTATTGTGGTAGCCTGTATGGTATTGTGGTAACCTATATGGTATTCTGGTAACCTATATGGTATTGTGGTAACCTATGTGATATTGTGGTAAGCTATGTGGTATTGTGGTAACCTATATGGTATTGTGGTAACCTTTGTGGTATTATGGTAACCTATATGGTATTGTGGTAACATATGTGGTATTGTGGTAGCCTGTATGGTATTGTGGTGACCTATATTGTATTGTGGTAGCCTGTATGGTATTATGCTAACCTGTATGGTATTGTGGTAACCTATGTGGTATTATGTTAACCTATATGTTATTGTGGTAACCTATGTGGTATTGTGGTAATCTATGTATTATTGTTGTAACTTATATGGTATTGTGGTAGCCTGTATGGTATTGTGGTAACCTATATGGTATTGTGGTAGCCTATATGGTATTGTGGTAACCTCGTGGTATTGTGGTTACCCTACATGGTATTGTGGTAACCTATGTGGAATTGTGTAACCTATGTTGTATTATGGTAACCTATATGGTATTGTGGTAACCTATGTTGTATTCTGGTAACCTATATGGTATTGTGGTAACCTATGTGATATTGTGGTAAGCTATGTGGTATTGTGATAACCTATATGGTATTGTGGTAACCTATGTGGTATTATGGTAACCTATATGGTATTGTGGTAACCTTTGTGGTATTGTGGTAACCTATCTGGTATTGTGGTAACCTATGTGGTATTCTGGTAACCTATATGGTGTTGTGGTAACCTATATGTGATATTGTGGTAAGCTATGTGGTATTGTGGTAACCTATATGGTATTGTGGTAACCTATGTGGCATTGTGGTAGCCTGTAAGGTATTGTGGTGACCTATATTGTATTGTGGTAACCTATGTGGCATTGTGGTAGCCTGTATGGTATTGTGGTGACCTATATTGTATTGTGGTAACCTATGTGGCATTCTGGTAGCCTGTATGGTATTGTGGTGACCTATATTGTATTGTGGTAACCTATGTGGCATTGTGGTAGCCTGTATGGTATTGTTGTAACATATGTGGTATTGTGGTAACCTATGTGGTATAATGGTAACCTATATGGTATTGTGGTAACCTATGTGGCATTGTGGTAGCCTGTATGGTATTGTGGTGACCTATATGTTATTGTTTTAGCCTGTATGGTATTGTGGTAATATATTTGGTATTGTGGTAACCTATCTGATATTGTGGTAACCTATATGATATCATGGTAACTAATGTGGTAACCTATATGGTATTGTGGTAACCTATGTGGTATTCTGTTAACCTATATGGTGTTGTGGTAACCTATGTGATATTGTGGTAAGCTATGTGGTATTGTGGTAACCTATATGGTATTGTGGTAACCTTTGTGGTAACCTTTGTGATATTGTGGTAAGCTATGTGGTATTGTGGTAACCTATATGGTATTGTGGTAACCTATGTGGTATTATGGTAACCTATATGGTATTGTGGTAACCTATGTGGCATTGTGGTAGAATGTATGGTATTGTGGTGACCTATATTGTGGTAACCTATGTGGCATTGTGGTAGCCCTGTATGGTATTGTGGTGACCTATATTGTATTGTGGTAACCTATGTGGCATTGTGGTAGCCTGTATGGTATTGTGGTAACCTATAATGTATTGTTTTAGCCTGTATGGTATTGTGGTAATGTATATGGCATTCTGGTAACCTATCTGGTATTGTGGTAACCTATATGATATCGTGCTAACTAATGTGGTAACCTATATGGTATTGTGGTAACCTATGTGTTATTGTGGTTTGCTATATGGTATTGTGGTGACCTATGTGGTATTCTGGTAACCTATATGGTATTGTGGTAACCTTTGTGATATTGTGATAAGCTATGTGGTATTGTGGTAACCTATGTGGCATTGTGGTAGCCTGTATGGTATTGTGGTGACCTATATTGTATTGTTTTAGCCTGTATGGTATTGTGGTAATGTATATGGTATTGTGGTGACCTATCTGGTATTGTGGTAACCTATATGATATCTTGGTAACTAATGTGGTAACCTATATGGTATTGTGGTAACCTATGTGTTATTATGGTACCCTATATGGTATTGTGGTGACCTATGTGGTATTCTGGTAACCTATATGGTATTGTGGTAACCTTTGTGATATTGTGATAAGCTATGTGGTATTGTGGTAACCTATATGGTATTGTGATAACCTATATGATATCGTGGTAACTAATGGTATTGTGGTAACCTATATGGTATTGTGGTAACCTGTGTGTTATTGTGGTATATGGTATTGTGGTGACCTATGTGGTATTGTGGTAACCTATATGGTATTGTGGTAACCTATGTGTCATTGTGGTAGCCTGTATGGTATTGTGGTGACCTATATTGTATTGTGGTTGCCTGTATGGTATTATGGTAACCTGTATGGTATTGTGGTAACCTATGTGGTATTATGTTAACCTTTATGTTATTGTGGTAACCTATGTGGTATTGTGGTAATCTATGTATTATTGTTGTAACTTATATGGTATTGTGGTAGCCTGTATGGTATTGTGGTAACCTATATGGTATTGTGGTAGCCTATATGGTATTGTGGTAACCTCATTGGTATTGTGGTTACCTCACGTGGTATTGTGGTAACCTATGTGGAATTGTGGTAACCTATGTGGTATTCTGGTAACCTATATGGTATTGTGGTAACCTATGTGATATTGTGGTAAGCTATGTGGTATTGTGGTAACCTATATGGTATTGTGGTAACCTATGTGGTATTATGGTAACCTATATGGTATTGTGGTAACCTATGTCGCATTGTGGTAGCCTGTATGGTATTGTGGTGACCTATATTGTATTGTTTTAGCCTGTATGGTATTGTGGTAATGTATATGGTATTGTGGTGACCTATCTGGTATTGTGGTAACCTATATGATATCTTGGTAACTAATTTGGTAACCTATATGGTATTGTGGTAACCTATGTGTTATTGTGGTACCCTATATGGTATTGTGGTTACCTATGTGATATTTTGGTAAGCTATGTGGTATTGTGGTAACCTATATGGTATTGTGGTAACCTATGTGATATTGTGGTAAGCTATGTGGTATTGTGGTAACCTATATGGTATTGTGGTAACCTATGTGGCATTGTGGTAGCCTGTATGGTATTGTGGTGACCTATATTGTATTGTTTTAGCCTGTATGGTATTGTGGTAATGTATATGGTATTGTGGTGACCTATCTGGTATTGTGGTAACCTATATGATATCGTGGTAACTAATGTGGTAACCTATATGGTATTGTGGTAACCTATGTGTTATTGTGGATCCCTATATGGTATTGTGGTGACCTATGTGGTATTCTGGTAACCTATATGGTATTGTGGTAACCTTTGTGATATTGTGATAAGCTATGTGGTATTGTGGTAACCTATATGGTATTGTGGTAACCTATATGATATCGTGGTAACTAATGTGGTAACCTATATATGGTATTGTGGTAACCTGTGTGTTATTGTGGTTAAGCTATATGGTATTGTGGTGACCTATGTGGTATGGTATTCTGGTAACCTATATGGTATTGTGGTAACCTATGTGTCATTGTGGTAGCCTGTATGGTATTGTGGTAACCTATGTGGTATTATGTTAACCTTTATGTTATTGTGGTAACCTATGTGGTATTGTGGTAATCTATGTATTATTGTTGTAACTTATATGGTATTGTGGTAGCCTGTATGGTATTGTGGTAACCTATATGGTATTGTGGTAGCCTATATGGTATTGTGGTAACCCTCGTGGTATTGTGGTTACCTCATGGTATTGTTGTAACCTATGTGGAATTGTGGTAACCTATGTGGTATTCTGGTAACCTATATGGTATTGTGGTAACCTATGTGATATTGTGGTAAGCTATGTGGTATTGTGGTAACCTATATGGTATTGTGGTAACCTATGTGGTATTATGGTAACCTATATGGTATTGTGGTAACCTATGTCGCATTGTGGTAGCCTGTATGGTATTGTGGTGACCTATATTGTATTGTTTTAGCCTGTATGGTATTGTGGTAATGTATATGGTATTGTGGTGACCTATCTGGTATTGTGGTAACCTATATGATATCTTGGTAACTAATGTGGTAACCTATATGGTATTGTGGTAACCTATGTGTTATTGTGGTACCCTATATGGTATTGTGGTTACCTATGTGGTATTCTGGTAACCTATATGGTATTGTGGTAACCTTGTGATATTGTGATAAGCTATGTGGTATTGTGGTAACCTATATGGTATTGTGGTAACCTATATTGTACTGTTTTAGCCTGTATGGTATTGTGGTAATATATATGGTATTGTGGTATCCTTTGTGGTATTGTGGTAACATATATCGTATTGTGGTAACCTTTATGGTATTGTGGTGGCCTTTGTGGTATTGTGGTAACCTATATGGTATTGTGGTAGCCTGTATGGTATTATGGTAACCTGTATGGTATTGTGGTAACCTATGTGGTATTATGGTAACCTATATGTTATTGTGGTAACCTATGTGGTATGGTGGTAATCTATGTATTATTGTTGTAACTTATATGGTATTGTGGTAGCCTGTATGGTATTGTGGTAACCTATATGGTATTCTGGTAACCTATATGGTATTGTGGTAACCTATGTGATATTGTGGTAAGCTATGTGGTATTGTGGTAACCTATATGGTATTGTGGTAACCTTTGTGGTATTATGGTAACCTATATGGTATTGTGGTAACATATGTGTCATTGTGGTAGCCTGTATGGTATTGTGGTGACCTATATTGTATTGTGGTAGCCTGTATGGTATTATGCTAACCTGTATGGTATTGTGGTAACCTATGTGGTATTATGTTAACCTATATGTTATTGTGGTAACCTATGTGGTATTGTGGTAATCTATGTATTATTGTTGTAACTTATATGGTATTGTGGTAGCCTGTATGGTATTGTGGTAACCTATATGGTATTGTGGTAGCCTATATGGTATTGTGGTAACCTAAGTGGTATTGTGGTTACCTCACGTGGTATTGTGGTAACCTATGTGGAATTGTGTAACCTATGTTGTATTATGGTAACCTATATGGTATTGTGGTAACCTATGTTGTATTCTGGTAACCTATATGGTATTGTGGTAACCTATGTGATATTGTGGTAAGCTATGTGGTATTGTGGTAACCTATATGGTATTGTGGTAACCTATGTGGTATTATGGTAACCTATATGGTATTGTGGTAACCTTTGTGGTATTGTGGTAACCTATCTGGTATTGTGGTAACCTATGTGGTATTCTGGTAACCTATATGGTGTTGTGGTAACCTATGTGATATTGTGGTAAGCTATGTGGTATTGTGGTAACCTATATGGTATTGTGGTAACCTATGTGGCATTGTGGTAGCCTGTAAGGTATTGTGGTGACCTATATTGTATTGTGGTAACCTATGTGGCATTGTGGTAGCCTGTATGGTATTGTGGTGACCTATATTGTATTGTGGTAACCTATGTGGCATTCTGGTAGCCTGTATGGTATTGTGGTGACCTATATTGTATTGTGTGGTAACCTATGTGGCATTGTGGTAGCCTGTATGGTATTGTTGTAACCTATGTGGTATTGTGGTAACCTATGTGGTATAATGGTAACCTATATGGTATTGTGGTAACCTATGTGGCATTGTGGTAGCCTGTATGGTATTGTGGTGACCTATATGTTATTGTTTTAGCCTGTATGGTATTGTGGTAATATATTTGCTATTGTGGTAACCTATCTGATATTGTGGTAACCTATATGATATCATGGTAACTAATGTGGTAACCTATATGGTATTGTGGTAACCTATGTGGTATTCTGGTAACCTATATGGTGTTGTGGTAACCTATGTGATATTGTGGTAAGCTATGTGGTATTGTGGTAACCTATATGGTATTGTGGTAACCTTTGTGGTAACCTTTGTGATATTGTGGTAAGCTATGTGGTATTGTGGTAACCTATATGGTATTGTGGTAACCTATGTGGTATTATGGTAACCTATATGGTATTGTGGTAACCTATGTGGCATTGTGGTAGAATGTATGGTATTGTGGTGACCTATATTGTGGTAACCTATGTGGCATTGTGGTAGCCCTGTATGGTATTGTGGTGACCTATATTGTATTGTGGTAACCTATGTGGCATTGTGGTAGCCTGTATGGTATTGTGGTAACCTATAATGTATTGTTTTAGCCTGTATGGTATTGTGGTAATGTATATGGCATTCTGGTAACCTATCTGGTATTGTGGTAACCTATATGATATCGTGCTAACTAATGTGGTAACCTATATGGTATTGTGGTAACCTATGTGTTATTGTGGTTTGCTATATGGTATTGTGGTGACCTATGTGGTATTCTGGTAACCTATATGGTATTGTGGTAACCTTTGTGATATTGTGATAAGCTATGTGGTATTGTGGTAACCTATGTGGCATTGTGGTAGCCTGTATGGTATTGTGGTGACCTATATTGTATTGTTTTAGCCTGTATGGTATTGTGGTAATGTATATGGTATTGTGGTGACCTATCTGGTATTGTGGTAACCTATATGATATCTTGGTAACTAATGTGGTAACCTATATGGTATTGTGGTAACCTATGTGTTATTATGGTACCCTATATGGTATTGTGGTGACCTATGTGGTATTCTGGTAACCTATATGGTATTGTGGTAACCTTTGTGATATTGTGATAAGCTATGTGGTATTGTGGTAACCTATATGGTATTGTGGTAACCTATATTGTACTGTTTTAGCCTGTATGGTATTGTGGTAATATATATGGTATTGTGGTATCCTTTGTGGTATTGTGGTAACATATATCGTATTGTGGTAACCTTTATGGTATTGTGGTGTCCTTTGTGGTATTGTGGTAACCTATATGGTATTGTGGTAGCCTGTATGGTATTATGGTAACCTGTATGGTATTGTGGTAACCTATGTGGTATTATGGTAACCTATATGTTATTGTGGTAACCTATGTGGTATGGTGGTAATCTATGTATTATTGTTGTAACTTATATGGTATTGTGGTAGCCTGTATGGTATTGTGGTAACCTATATGGTATTCTGGTAACCTATATGGTATTGTGGTAACCTATGTGATATTGTGGTAAGCTATGTGGTATTCTGGTAACCTATATGGTATTGTGGTAACCTATATGATATCGTGGTAACTAATGTGGTAACCTATATGGTATTGTGGTAACCTGTGTGTTATTGTGGTTCGCTATATGGTATTGTGGTGACCTATGTGGTATTCTGGTAACCTATATGGTATTGTGGTAACCTATGTGTCATTGTGGTAGCCTGTATGGTATTGTGGTAACCTGTATGGTATTGTGGTAACCTATGTGGTATTATGTTAACCTTTATGTTATTGTGGTAACCTATGTGGTATTGTGGTAATCTATGTATTATTGTTGTAACTTATATGGTATTGTGGTAGCCTGTATGGTATTGTGGTAACCTATATGGTATTGTGGTAGCCTATATGGTATTGTGGTAACCTACGTGGTATTGTGGTTACCTACGTGGTATTGTGGTAACCTATGTGGAATTGTGGTAACCTATGTGGTATTCTGGTAACCTATATGGTATTGTGGTAGCCTGTATGGTATTATGGTAACCTGTATGGTATTGTGGTAACCTATGTGGTATTATGTTAACCTTTATGTTATTGTGGTAACCTATGTGGTATTGTGGTAATCTATGTATTATTGTTGTAACTTATATGGTATTGTGGTAGCCTGTATGGTATTGTGGTAACCTATATGGTATTGTGGTAGCCTATATGGTATTGTGGTAACCTCACGTGGTATTGTGGTTACACCTACGTGGTATTGTGGTAACCTATGTGGAATTGTGGTAACCTATGTGGTATTCTGGTAACCTATATGGTATTGTGGTAACCTATGTGATATTGTGGTAAGCTATGTGGTATTGTGGTAACTCTATATGGTATTGTGGTAACCTATGTGGTATTATGGTAACCTATATGGTATTGTGGTAACCTATGTCGCATTGTGGTAGCCTGTATGGTATTGTGGTGACCTATATTGTATTGTTTTAGCCTGTATGGTATTGTGGTAACCTATATGGTATTGTGGTGACCTATGTGTGGTATTGTGGTAACCTATATGTGGTATAATGTGGTAACCTATGTGATATTGTGGTAAGCTATGTGGTATTGTGGTAACCTATATGGTATTGTGGTAACCTATGTGGTATTATGGTAACCTATATGGTATTGTAGTAACCTGTATATATGGTATATTGTGGTAACCTATGTGGTATTGTGGTAGCCTGTATGGTATTGTGGTGACCTATATTGTATTGTTTTAGCCTGTATGGTATTGTGGTAATGTATATGGTATTGTGGTGACCTATCTGGTATTGTGGTAACCTATATGATATCTTGGTAACTAATGTGGTAACCTATATGGTATTGTGGTAACCTATGTGTTATTGTGGTACTTATATGGTATTGTGGTTACCTATGTGGTATTCTGGTAACCTATATGGTATTGTGGTAACCTTTGTGATATTGTGATAAGCTATGTGGTATTGTGGTAACCTATATGGTATTGTGGTAACCTATATTGTACTGTTTTAGCCTGTATGGTATTGTGGTAATATATATGGTATTGTGGTATCCTTTGTGGTATTGTGGTAACATATATCGTATTGTGGTAACCTTTATGGTATTGTGGGAACCTATATGGTATTGTGGTGGCCTTTGTGGTATTGTGGTAACCTATATGGTATTGTGGTAGCCTGTATGGTATTATGGTAACCTGTATGGTATTGTGGTAACCTATGTGGTATTATGGTAACCTATATGTTATTGTGGTAACCTATGTGGTATGGTGGTAATCTATGTATTATTGTTGTAACTTATATGGTTTTGTGGTAGCCTGTATGGTATTGTGGTAACCTATATGGTATTCTGGTAACCTATATGGTATTGTGGTAACCTATGTGATATTGTGGTAAGCTATGTGGTATTGTGGTAACCTATATGGTATTGTGGTAACCTTTGTGGTATTATGGTAACCTATATGGTATTGTGGTAACATATGTGTCATTGTGGTAGCCTGTATGGTATTGTGGTGACCTATATTGTATTGTGGTAGCCTGTATGGTATTATGCTAACCTGTATGGTATTGTGGTAACCTATGTGGTATTATGTTAACCTATATGTTATTGTGGTAACCTATGTGGTATTGTGGTAATCTATGTATTATTGTTGTAACTTATATGGTATTGTGGTAGCCTGTATGGTATTGTGGTAACCTATATGGTATTGTGGTAGCCTATATGGTATTGTGGTAACCTCATTGTGGTATTGTGGTTACCTACGTGGTATTGTGGTAACCTATGTGGAATTGTGTAACCTATGTTGTATTATGGTAACCTATATGGTATTGTGGTAACCTATGTTGTATTCTGGTAACCTATATGGTATTGTGGTAACCTATGTGATATTGTGGTAAGCTATGTGGTATTGTGGTAACCTATATGGTATTGTGGTAACCTATGTGGTATTATGGTAACCTATATGGTATTGTGGTAACCTTTGTGGTATTGTGGTAACCTATCTGGTATTGTGGTAACCTATGTGGTATTCTGGTAACCTATATGGTGTTGTGGTAACCTATGTGATATTGTGGTAAGCTATGTGGTATTGTGGTAACCTATATGGTATTGTGGTAACCTATGTGGCATTGTGGTAGCCTGTAAGGTATTGTGGTGACCTATATTGTATTGTGGTAACCTATGTGGCATTGTGGTAGCCTGTATGGTATTGTGGTGACCTATATTGTATTGTGGTAACCTATGTGGCATTCTGGTAGCCTGTATGGTATTGTGGTGACCTATATTGTATTGTGGTAACCTATGTGGCATTGTGGTAGCCTGTATGGTATTGTTGTAACCTATGTGGTATTGTGGTAACCTATGTGGTATAATGGTAACCTATATGGTATTGTGGTAACCTATGTGGCATTGTGGTAGCCTGTATGGTATTGTGGTGACCTATATGTTATTGTTTTAGCCTGTATGGTATTGTGGTAATATATTTGGTATTGTGGTAACCTATCTGATATTGTGGTAACCTATATGATATCATGGTAACTAATGTGGTAACCTATATGGTATTGTGGTAACCTATGTGGTATTCTGGTAACCTATATGGTGTTGTGGTAACCTATGTGATATTGTGGTAAGCTATGTGGTATTGTGGTAGAATGTATGGTATTGTGGTGACCTATATTGTGGTAACCTATGTGGCATTGTGGTAACCTTTGTATGGTATTGTGGGTAACCTATATTGTATTGTGGTAACCAATGTGGCATTGTGGTAGCTTGTATGGTATTGTGGTAACCTATAATGTATTGTTTTAGCCTGTATGGTATTGTGGTAATGTATATGGCATTCTGGTAACCTATCTGGTATTGTGGTAACCTATATGATATCGTGCTAACTAATGTGGTAACCTATATGGTATTGTGGTAACCTATGTGTTATTGTGGTTTGCTATATGGTATTGTGGTGACCTATGTGGTTTTCTGGTAACCTATATGGTATTGTGGTAACCTTTGTGATATTGTGATAAGCTATGTGGTATTGTGGTAACCTATGTGGCATTGTGGTAGCCTGTATGGTATTGTGGTGACCTATATTGTATTGTTTTAGCCTGTATGGTATTGTGGTAATGTATATGGTATTGTGGTGACCTATCTGGTATTGTGGTAACCTATATGATATCTTGGTAACTAATGTGGTAACCTATATGGTATGGTATTGTGGTAACCTATGTGTTATTGTGGTACCCTATATGGTATTGTGGTGACCTATGTGGTATTCTGGTAACCTATATGGTATTGTGGTAACCTTTGTGATATTGTGATAAGCTATGTGGTATTGTGGTAACCTATATGGTATTGTGGTAACCTATATTGTACTGTTTTAGCCTGTATGGTATTGTGGTAATATATATGGTATTGTGGTAACCTATCTGGTATTGTGGTAACCTATATGATATCGTGGTAACTAATGTGGTAACCTATATGGTATTTTGGTAACCTATGTGGTATTCTGGTAACCTATATGGTATTGTGGTAACCTATGTGATATTGTGGTAAGCTATGTGGTATTGTGGTAACCTATATGGTATTGTGGTAACCTATGTAGTATTATGGTAAACTATATGGTATTGTGGTAACCTATGTGGCATTGTGGTAGCCTGTATGGTATTGTGGTGACCTATATTGTATTGTGGTAGCCTGTATGGTATTATAGTAACCTGTATGGTATTGTGGTAACCTATGTGGTATTGTGGTAATCTATGTATTATTGTTGTAACTTATATGGTATTGTGGTGGCCTTTGTGGTATTGTGGTAACCTATATGGTATTGTGGTAGCCTGTATGGTATTATGGTAACCTGTATGGTATTGTGGTAACCTATATGTTATTGTGCAAACCTATGTGGTATTGTGGTAATCTATGTATTATTGTTGTAACTTATATGGTATTGTGGTAGCCTGTATGGTATTGTGGTAACCTATATGGTATTGTGGTAGCCTATGTGGTATTGTGGTAACCTATGTGGTATTGTGGTAACCTATATGGTATTGTGGTAACCTGTATGGTATTGTGGTAACCTATGTTGTATTGTGGTAACCTATATGGTATTGTGGTAACCTATGTGGTATTCTGGTAACCTATATGGTATTGTGGTAACCTATGTGATATTGTGGTAACCTATGTTGTGGTAACCTATGTGGTATTCTGGTAACCTATATGGTATTGTGGTAACCTTTATGTGATATTTTGGTAAGCTATGTGGTATTGTGGTAACCTATATGGTATTGTGGTAACCTATGTGATATTGTGGTAAGCTATGTGGTATTGTGGTAACCTATATGGTATTGTGGTAACCTATGTGGCATTGTGGTAGCCTGTATGGTATTGTGGTGACCTATATTGTATTGTTTTAGCCTGTATGGTATTGTGGTAATGTATATGGTATTGTGGTGACCTATCTGGTATTGTGGTAACCTATATGATAGGTAACTAATGTGGTAACCTATATGGTATTGTGGTAACCTATGTGTTATTGTGGTAACCTTATATGGTATTGTGGTGACCTATGTGGTATTCTGGTAACCTATATGGTATTGTGGTAACCTTATGATATTGTGATAAGCTATGTGGTATTGTGGTAACCTATATGGTATTGTGGTAACCTATATGATATTGTGGTAACCTATATGGTATTGTGGTAACCTATATGGTATTGTGGTAACCTGTGTGTTATTGTGGTAACCTATATGGTATTGTGGTGACCTATGTGGTATTCTGGTAACCTATATGGTATTGTGGTAACCTATGTGTCATTGTGGTAACCTATGTGGTATTGTGGTAACCTATATGGTATTGTGGTAGCCTGTATGGTATTGTGGTAACCTATATGGTATTCTGGTAACCTATGTGGTATTATGTTAACCTATATGTTATTGTGGTAACCTATGTGGTATTGTGGTAATCTATGTATTATTGTTGTAACTTATATGGTATTGTGGTAGCCTGTATGGTATTGTGGTAACCTATATGGTATTGTGGTAGCCTATATGGTATTGTGGTAACCTATCTTGGTATTGTGGTAACCTATATGATATCTTGGTAACTAATGTGGTAACCTATATGGTATTGTGGTAACCTATGTGTTATTGTGGTACCCTATATGGTATTGTGGTTACCTATGTGATATTTTGGTAAGCTATGTGGTATTGTGGTAACCTATATGGTATTGTGGTAACCTATGTGATATTGTGGTAAGCTATGTGGTATTGTGGTAACCTATATGGTATTGTGGTAACCTATGTGGCATTGTGGTAGCCTGTATGGTATTGTGGTGACCTATATTGTATTGTTTTAGCCTGTATGGTATTGTGGTAATGTATATGGTATTGTGGTGACCTATCTGGTATTGTGGTAACCTATATGATATCTTGGTAACTAATGTGGTAACCTATATGGTATTGTGGTAACCTATGTGTTATTGTGGTACCCTATATGGTATTGTGGTGACCTATGTGGTATTCTGGTAACCTATATGGTATTGTGGTAACCTTTGTGATATTGTGATAAGCTATGTGGTATTGTGGTAACCTATATGGTATTGTGGTAACCTATATTGTACTGTTTTTAGCCTGTATGGTATTGTGGTAATATATATGGTATTGTGGTACCCTATCTGGTATTGTGGTAACCTATATGATATCGTGGTAACTAATGTGGTAACCTATATGGTATTTTGGTAACCTATGTGGTATTCTGGTAACCTATATGGTATTGTGGTAACCTATGTGATATTGTGGTAAGCTATGTGGTATTGTGGTAACCTATATGGTATTGTGGTAACCTATGTAGTATTATGGTAAACTATATGGTATTGTGGTAACCTATGTGGCATTGTGGTAGCCTGTATGGTATTGTGGTGACCTATATTGTATTGTGGTAGCCTGTATGGTATTATAGTAACCTGTATGGTATTGTGGTAACCTATGTGGTATTGTGGTAATCTATGTATTATTGTTGTAACTTATATGGTATTGTGGTGGCCTTTGTGTATTGTGGTAACCTATATGGTATTGTGGTAGCCTGTATGGTATTATGGTAACCTGTATGGTATTGTTGTAACCTATATGTTATTGTGCAAACCTATGTGGTATTGTGGTAATCTATGTATTATTGTTGTAACTTATATGGTATTGTGGTAGCCTGTATGGTATTGTGGTAACCTATATGGTATTGTGGTAGCCTATATGGTATTGTGGTAACCTACGTGGTATTGTGGTTACCTACGTGGTATTGTGGTAACCTATGCGGAATTGTGGTAACCTATGTTGTATTATGGTAACCTATATGGTATTGTGGTAACCTATGTGGTATTCTGGTAACCTATATGGTATTGTGGTAACCTATGTGATATTGTGGTAAGCTATGTTGAACTGTGGTAACCTATATGGTATTGTGGTAACCTTTGTGATATTTTGGTAAGCTATGTGGTATTGTGGTAACCTATATGGTATTGTGGTAACCTATGTGATATTGTGGTAAGCTATGTGGTATTGTGGTAACCTATATGGTATTGTGGTAACCTATGTGGCATTGTGGTAGCCTGTATGGTATTGTGGTGACCTATATTGTATTGTTTTAGCCTGTATGGTATTGTGGTAATGTATATGGTATTGTGGTGACCTATCTGGTATTGTGGTAATCTATATGATATCGTGGTAACTAATGTGGTAACCTATATGGTATTGTGGTAACCTATGTGTTATTGTGGTTCCCTATATGGTATTGTGGTGACCTATGTGGTATTCTGGTAACCTATATGGTATTGTGGTAACCTTTGTGATATTGTGATAAGCTATGTGGTATTGTGGTAACCTATATGGTATTGTGGTAACCTATATGATATTGTGGTAACTAATGTGGTAACCTATATGGTATTGTGGTAACCTGTGTGTTATTGTGGTTCGCTATATGGTATTGTGGTGACCTATGTGGTATTCTGGTAACCTATATGGTATTGTGGTAACCTATGTGTCATTGTGGTAGCCTGTATGGTATTGTGGTGACCTATATTGTATTGTGGTAGCCTGTATGGTATTATGGTAACCTGTATGGTATTGTGGTAACCTATGTGGTATTATGTTAACCTTTATGTTATTGTGGTAACCTATGTGGTATTGTGGTAATCTATGTATTATTGTTGTAACTTATATGGTATTGTGGTAGCCTGTATGGTATTGTGGTAACCTATATGGTATTGTGGTAGCCTATATGGTATTGTGGTAACCTACGTGGTATTGTGGTTTACCTCTGTGGTATTGTGGTAACCTATGTGGAATTGTGGTAACCTATGTGGTATTCTGGTAACCTATATGGTATTGTGGTAACCTATGTGATATTGTGGTAAGCTATGTGGTATTGTGGTAACCTATATGGTATTGTGGTAACCTATGTGGTATTATGGTAACCTATATGGTATTGTGGTAACCTATGTCGCATTGTGGTAGCCTGTATGGTATTGTGGTGACCTATATTGTATTGTTTTAGCCTGTATGGTATTGTGGTAATGTATATGGTATTGTGGTGACCTATCTGGTATTGTGGTAACCTATATGATATCTTGGTAACTAATGTGGTAACCTATATGGTATTGTGGTAACCTATGTGTTATTGTTATTCCCTATATGGTATTGTGGTGACCTATGTGGTATTTTGGTAACCTATATGGCATTGTGGTTACCTTTGTGATATTGTGATAAGCTATGTGGTATTGTGGTAACCTATATGGTTTTGTGGTAACCTATATTGTACTGTTTTAGCCTGTATGGTATTGTGGTAATATATATGGTATTGTGGTAACCTATCTGGTATTGTGGTAACCTATATGATATCGTGGTAACTAATGTGGTAACCTATATGGTATTTTGGTAACCTATGTGGTATTCTGATAACCTATATGGTATTGTGGTAACCTATGTGATATTGTGGTAAGCTATGTGGTATTGTGGAAACCTATATGGTATTGTGGTAACCTATGTGGTATTATGGTAAACTATATGGTATTGTGGTAACCTATGTGGCATTGTGGTAGCCTGTATGGTATTGTGGTGACCTATATTGTATTGTGGTAGCCTGTATGGTATTATGGTAACCTGTATGGTATTGTGGTAACCTATGTGGTATTGTGGTAATCTATGTATTATTGTTGTAACTTATATGGTATTGTGGTGGCCTTTGTGGTATTGTGGTAGCTTGTATGGTATTATGGTAACCTGTATGGTATTGTGGTAACCTATATGTTATTGTGCGAACCTATGTGGTATTGTGGTAATCTATGTATTATTGTTGTAACTTATATGGTATTGTGGTAGCCTGTATGGTATTGTGGTAACCTATATGGTATTGTGGTAGCCTATATGGTATTGTTGGTAACCCTTATTGTGTATTGTGGTTACCTCACGTGGTATTGTGGTAACCTATATGAATTGTGGTAACCTATGTTGTATTATGGTAACCTATATGGTATTGTGGTAACCTATGTGGTATTCTGGTAACCTATATGGTATTGTGGTAACCTATGTGATATTGTGGTAAGCTATGTTGAATTGTGGTAGCCTGTATGGTATTATGGTAACCTGTTTGGTATTGTGGTAACCTATATGTTATTGTGCGAACCTATGTGGTATTGTGGTAATCTATGTATTATTGTTGTAACTTATATGGTATTGTGGTAGCCTGTATGGTATTGTGGTAACCTATATGGTATTGTGGTAGCCTATATGGTATTGTGGTAACCTACGTGGTATTGTGGTTACCTACGTGGTATTGTGGTAACCTATGCGGAATTGTGGTAACCTATGTTGTATTATGGTAACCTATATGGTATTGTGGTAACCTATGTGGTATTCTGGTAACCTATATGGTATTGTGGTAACCTATGTGATATTGTGGTAAGCTATGTTGAATTGTGGTAACCTAAATGGTATTGTGGTAACCTATGTGGTATTATGGTTTCCTATATGGTATTGTGGTAACCTATGTGGCATTGTGGTAGCCTGTATGGTATTGTGGTGACATATATTTTATTGTGGTAACCTATGTGTCATTGTGGTAGCCTGTATCGTATTGTGGTGACCTATATTGTATTGTTTTAGTCTGTATGGTATTGTGGTAATGTATATGGTATTGTGGTAACCTATCTGGTATTGTGGTAACCTATATGATATCGTGGTAACTAATGTGGTAACCTATATGGTATTGTGGTAAACTATGTGTTATTGTGGTTCCCTATATGGTATTGTGGTAACCTATGTGGTATTCTGGTAACCTATATGGTATTGTGGTAACCTATGTGATATTGTGGTAAGCTATGTGGTATTGTGGTAACCTATATGGTATTGTGGTAAACTATGTCGTATTGTGGTAACCTATATGGTATTTTGGGAACCTATGTGATATTGTGATAACCTATACAGTATTGTGGTAATCTATGTTTTATTGTGGTAACATATATGGTATTGTGGTAGCCTGTATGGTATTGTGGTAACCTATATGGTATTGTGGTAACCTATTTGGTATTGTGGAAACCTATAAGGTATTGTGGTAACCTATATGGTATTATGGTAACCTAAATGGTATTGTGGTAACCTATATGGTATTGTGGTAACCTATATGGTATTGTGGTAACCTATATGGTATTGTGATAACCTATATGGTATTATGGTAACCTATATGGTATTATGGTAACCTATATGGTATTGTGGTATTCTATGTGGTATTGTGGTATCCTATGTGGTATTGTGTTAACCTATATGGTATTGTGGTAACCTATTTGGTATTGTGGTAACCTATTTGGTATTGTGGTAAGCTGTATTCTATTGTGGTAACCAAATGGTATTGTGGTAGCCTTTATTGTATTGTGGTGACCTATGTGGTATTATGGTAACCTATATGGTATTGCTGTAACCTATGTGGTATTGTGGTAACCCATGTGGTATTATGGTAACCTATATGGTATTGTGGTAACCTATGTGGTATTGTCGTAACCTATATGGTATTGTGGTAAACAAATGGTATTGTGGTAATCTTTATATTATTGTGGTAACCTATATGGTATTGTGGTATCCTGTATGGTATTGTGGTAACCTATGTGGTATTATGGTAACCTAAATGGTATTGTGGTAACCTATATGGTATTGTGGTAACCTATATGGTATTGTGGTAACCTATATGGTATTGTGATAACCTATATGGTATTGTGGTAACCTGTGTGGTATTATGGTAACCTATATGGTATTGTGGTATTCTATGTGGTATTGTGGTATCCTATGTGGTATTGTGGTAACCTATATGGTATTGTGGTAACCTATTTGGTATTGTGGTAACCTATTTGGTATTGTGGTAAGCTATATTCTATTGTGGTAACCAAATGGTATTGTGGTAGCCTTTATTGTATTGTGGTGACCTATGTGGTATTATGGTAACCTATATGGTATTGCTGTAACCTATGTGGTATTGTGGTAACCTATGTGGTATTATGGTAACCTATATGGTATTGTGGTAACCTATGTGGTATTGTCGTAACCTTATATGGTATTGTGGTAAACAAATGGTATTGTGGTAATCTTTATATTATTTTGGTAACCTATATGGTATTGTGGTATCCTGTATGGTATTGTGGTAACCTATGTGGTATTGTGGTAATCTATATGGTATTGTGGTAACCATGTGGTATTGTGGTATATTGTATGGTATTGTGGTAACCTATATGGTATTGTGGTTTCCTTTGTGGTATTGTGGTAACCTATATCGTATTGTGGTAACCTGTATGGTATTGTGGTGACCTATATTGTATTGTTTTAGCCTGTATGGTATTGTGGTAATGTATATGGTATTGTGGTAACCTATATGATATCGTGGTAACCTATGTGGTAACCTATATGGTATTGTGGTAACCTATGTGTTATTTTGGTTCCCTATATGGTATTGTGGTAACCTAAATGGTATTGTGGTAAACTATGTGGTGTTGTGGTAACCTATGTGGTATTGTGGTAACCTATATTGTATTGTGGTAACCTATATGGTATTCTGGGCACCTATATGGTATTTTGGTGGCCTGTATGGTATTGTGGTAACCTATATGGTATTGTGGTAGCCTGTATGGTATTGTGGTAACCTATGTGTTATTATGGTAACCTATATGGTATTGTGTTAACCTATGTCATATTGTGGTAACCTATATGGTATTTGTGAACCTATGTGATATTGTGATAACCTATACAGTATTGTGGTAATCTATGTATTATTGTGGTAACATATATGGTATTGTGGTAGCCTGTATGGTATTGTGGTAACCTATATGGTATTGTGGTAACCTATTTGGTATTGTGGAAAACTATAAGGTATTGTGGTAACCTATATGGTATTATGGTAACCTAAATGGTATTGTGGTAGCCTGTATGGTATTGTGGTGACCTATATTGTATTGTGGTAGCCTGTATGGTATTATGGTAACCTGTATGGTATTGTGGTAACCTATGTGGTATTATGTTAACCTTTATGTTATTGTGGTAACCTATGTGGTATTGTGGTAATCTATGTATTATTGTTGTAACTTATATGGTATTGTGGTAGCCTGTATGGTATTGTGGTAACCTATATGGTATTGTGGTAGCCTATATGGTATTGTGGTAACCTACGTGGTATTGTGGTTACCTACGTGGTATTGTGGTAACCTATGTGGAATTGTGGTAACCTATGTGGTATTCTGGTAACCTATATGGTATTGTGGTAACCTATGTGATATTGTGGTAAGCTATGTGGTATTGTGGTAACCTATATGGTATTGTGGTAACCTATGTGGTATTATGGTAACCTATATGGTATTGTGGTAACCTATGTCGCATTGTGGTAGCCTGTATGGTATTGTGGTGACCTATATTGTATTGTTTTAGCCTGTATGGTATTGTGGTAATGTATATGGTATTGTGGTGACCTATCTGGTATTGTGGTAACCTATATGATATCTTGGTAACTAATGTGGTAACCTATATGGTATTGTGGTAACCTATGTGTTATTGTGGTAACCTATATGGTATTGTGGTAACCTATGTGATATTGTGGTAAGCTATGTGGTATTGTGGTAACCTATATGGTATTGTGGTAACCTATGTGGCATTGTGGTAGCCTGTATGGTATTGTGGTGACCTATATTGTATTGTTTTAGCCTGTATGGTATTGTGGTAATGTATATGGTATTGTGGTGACCTATCTGGTATTGTGGTAACCTATATGATATCTTGGTAACTAATGTGGTAACCTATATGGTATTGTGGTAACCTATGTGTTATTGTGGTACCCTATATGGTATTGTGGTGACCTATGTGGTATTCTGGTAACCTATATGGTATTGTGGTAACCTTTGTGATATTGTGATAAGCTATGTGGTATTGTGGTAACCTATATGGTATTGTGGTAACCTATATTGTACTGTTTTAGCCTGTATGGTATTGTGGTAATATATATGGTATTGTGGTAACCTATCTGGTATTGTGGTAACCTATATGATATCGTGGTAACTAATGTGGTAACCTATATGGTATTTTGGTAACCTATGTGGTATTCTGGTAACCTATATGGTATTGTGGTAACCTATGTGATATTGTGGTAAGCTATGTGGTATTGTGGTAACCTATATGGTATTGTGGTAACCTATGTAGTATTATGGTAAACTATATGGTATTGTGGTAACCTATGTGGCATTGTGGTAGCCTGTATGGTATTGTGGTGACCTATATTGTATTGTGGTAGCCTGTATGGTATTATAGTAACCTGTATGGTATTGTGGTAACCTATGTGGTATTGTGGTAATCTATGTATTATTGTTGTAACTTATATGGTATTGTGGTGGCCTTTGTGTTATTGTGGTAACCTATATGGTATTGTGGTAGCCTGTATGGTATTATGGTAACCTGTATGGTATTGTGGTAACCTATATGTTATTGTGCAAACCTATGTGGTATTGTGGTAATCTATGTATTATTGTTTGTAACTTATATGGTATTGTGGTAGCCTGTATGGTATTGTGGTAACCTATATGGTATTGTGGTAGCCTATATGGTATTGTGGTAACCTACGTGGTATTGTGGTTACCTACGTGGTATTGTGGTAACCTATGCGGAATTGTGGTAACCTATGTTGTATTATGGTAACCTATATGGTATTGTGGTAACCTATGTGGTATTCTGGTAACCTATATGGTATTGTGGTAACCTATGTGATATTGTGGTAAGCTATGTTGAACTGTGGTAACCTATATGGTATTGTGGTAACCTTTGTGATATTTTGGTAAGCTATGTGGTATTGTGGTAACCTATATGGTATTGTGGTAACCTATGTGATATTGTGGTAAGCTATGTGGTATTGTGGTAACCTATATGGTATTGTGGTAACCTATGTGGCATTGTGGTAGCCTGTATGGTATTGTGGTGACCTATATTGTATTGTTTTAGCCTGTATGGTATTGTGGTAATGTATATGGTATTGTGGTGACCTATCTGGTATTGTGGTAATCTATATGATATCGTGGTAACTAATGTGGTAACCTATATGGTATTGTGGTAACCTATGTGTTATTGTGGTTCCTATATGGTATTGTGGTGACCTATGTGGTATTCTGGTAACCTATATGGTATTGTGGTAACCTTTGTGATATTGTGATAAGCTATGTGGTATTGTGGTAACCTATATGGTATTGTGGTAACCTATATGATATTGTGGTAACTAATGTGGTAACCTATATGGTATTGTGGTAACCTGTGTGTTATTGTGGTTCGCTATATGGTATTGTGGTGACCTATGTGGTATTCTGGTAACCTATATGGTATTGTGGTAACCTATGTGTCATTGTGGTAGCCTGTATGGTATTGTGGTGACCTATATTGTATTGTGGTAGCCTGTATGGTATTATGGTAACCTGTATGGTATTGTGGTAACCTATGTGGTATTATGTTAACCTTTATGTTATTGTGGTAACCTATGTGGTATTGTGGTAATCTATGTATTATTGTTGTAACTTATATGGTATTGTGGTAGCCTGTATGGTATTGTGGTAACCTATATGGTATTGTGGTAGCCTATATGGTATTGTGGTAACCTACAGTGGTATTGTGGTTACCTCACGTGGTATTGTGGTAACCTATGTGGAATTGTGGTAACCTATGTGGTATTCTGGTAACCTATATGGTATTGTGGTAACCTATGTGATATTGTGGTAAGCTATGTGGTATTGTGGTAACCTATATGGTATTGTGGTAACCTATGTGGTATTATGGTAACCTATATGGTATTGTGGTAACCTATGTCGCATTGTGGTAGCCTGTATGGTATTGTGGTGACCTATATTGTATTGTTTTAGCCTGTATGGTATTGTGGTAATGTATATGGTATTGTGGTGACCTATCTGGTATTGTGGTAACCTATATGATATCTTGGTAACTAATGTGGTAACCTATATGGTATTGTGGTAACCTATGTGTTATTGTTATTCCCTATATGGTATTGTGGTGACCTATGTGGTATTTTGGTAACCTATATGGCATTGTGGTTACCTTTGTGATATTGTGATAAGCTATGTGGTATTGTGGTAACCTATATGGTTTTGTGGTAACCTATATTGTACTGTTTTAGCCTGTATGGTATTGTGGTAATATATATGGTATTGTGGTAACCTATCTGGTATTGTGGTAACCTATATGATATCGTGGTAACTAATGTGGTAACCTATATGGTATTTTGGTAACCTATGTGGTATTCTGATAACCTATATGGTATTGTGGTAACCTATGTGATATTGTGGTAAGCTATGTGGTATTGTGGAAACCTATATGGTATTGTGGTAACCTATGTGGTATTATGGTAAACTATATGGTATTGTGGTAACCTATGTGGCATTGTGGTAGCCTGTATGGTATTGTGGTGACCTATATTGTATTGTGGTAGCCTGTATGGTATTATGGTAACCTGTATGGTATTGTGGTAACCTATGTGGTATTGTGGTAATCTATGTATTATTGTTGTAACTTATATGGTATTGTGGTGGCCTTTGTGGTATTGTGGTAACCTATATGGTATTGTGGTAGCTTGTATGGTATTATGGTAACCTGTATGGTATTGTGGTAACCTATATGTTATTGTGCGAACCTATGTGGTATTGTGGTAATCTATGTATTATTGTTGTAACTTATATGGTATTGTGGTAGCCTGTATGGTATTGTGGTAACCTATATGGTATTGTGGTAGCCTATATGGTATTGTGGTAACCTACGTGGTATTGTGGTTACCTACGTGGTATTGTGGTAACCTATGCGGAATTGTGGTAACCTATGTTGTATTATGGTAACCTATATGGTATTGTGGTAACCTATGTGGTATTCTGGTAACCTATATGGTATTGTGGTAACCTATGTGATATTGTGGTAAGCTATGTTGAATTGTGGTAGCCTGTATGGTATTATGGTAACCTGTTTGGTATTGTGGTAACCTATATGTTATTGTGCGAACCTATGTGGTATTGTGGTAATCTATGTATTATTGTTGTAACTTATATGGTATTGTGGTAGCCTGTATGGTATTGTGGTAACCTATATGGTATTGTGGTAGCCTATATGGTATTGTGGTAACCCTCACGTGGTATTGTGGTTACCTACATGGTATTGTGGTAACCTATGTTGAATTGTGGTAACCTATGTTGTATTATGGTAACCTATATGGTATTGTGGTAACCTATGTGGTATTCTGGTAACCTATATGGTATTGTGGTAACCTATGTGATATTGTGGTAAGCTATGTTGAATTGTGGTAACCTAAATGGTATTGTGGTAACCTATGTGGTATTATGGTTTCCTATATGGTATTGTGGTAACCTATGTGGCATTGTGGTAGCCTGTATGGTATTGTGGTGACATATATTTTATTGTGGTAACCTATGTGTCATTGTGGTAGCCTGTATCGTATTGTGGTGACCTATATTGTATTGTTTTAGTCTGTATGGTATTGTGGTAATGTATATGGTATTGTGGTAACCTATCTGGTATTGTGGTAACCTATATGATATCGTGGTAACTAATGTGGTAACCTATATGGTATTGTGGTAAACTATGTGTTATTGTGGTTCCCTATATGGTATTGTGGTAACCTATGTGGTATTCTGGTAACCTATATGGTATTGTGGTAACCTATGTGATATTGTGGTAAGCTATGTGGTATTGTGGTAACCTATATGGTATTGTGGTAAACTATGTCGTATTGTGGTAACCTATATGGTATTTTGGGAACCTATGTGATATTGTGATAACCTATACAGTATTGTGGTAATCTATGTTTTATTGTGGTAACATATATGGTATTGTGGTAGCCTGTATGGTATTGTGGTAACCTATATGGTATTGTGGTAACCTATTTGGTATTGTGGAAACCTATAAGGTATTGTGGTAACCTATATGGTATTATGGTAACCTAAATGGTATTGTGGTAACCTATATGGTATTGTGGTAACCTATATGGTATTGTGGTAACCTATATGGTATTGTGATAACCTATATGGTATTATGGTAACCTATATGGTATTATGGTAACCTATATGGTATTGTGGTATTCTATGTGGTATTGTGGTATCCTATGTGGTATTGTGTTAACCTATATGGTATTGTGGTAACCTATTTGGTATTGTGGTAACCTATTTGGTATTGTGGTAAGCTGTATTCTATTGTGGTAACCAAATGGTATTGTGGTAGCCTTTATTGTATTGTGGTGACCTATGTGGTATTATGGTAACCTATATGGTATTGCTGTAACCTATGTGGTATTGTGGTAACCCATGTGGTATTATGGTAACCTATATGGTATTGTGGTAACCTATGTGGTATTGTCGTAACCTATATGGTATTGTGGTAAACAAATGGTATTGTGGTAATCTTTATATTATTGTGGTAACCTATATGGTATTGTGGTATCCTGTATGGTATTGTGGTAACCTATGTGGTATTATAGTAACCTAAATGGTATTGTGGTAACCTATATGGTATTGTGGTAACCTATATGGTATTGTGGTAACCTATATGGTATTGTGATAACCTATATGGTATTGTGGTAACCTGTGTGGTATTATGGTAACCTATATGGTATTGTGGTATTCTATGTGGTATTGTGGTATCCTATGTGGTATTGTGGTAACCTATATGGTATTGTGGTAACCTATTTGGTATTGTGGTAACCTATTTGGTATTGTGGTAAGCTATATTCTATTGTGGTAACCAAATGGTATTGTGGTAGCCTTTATTGTATTGTGGTGACCTATGTGGTATTATGGTAACCTATATGGTATTGCTGTAACCTATGTGGTATTGTGGTAACCTATGTGGTATTATGGTAACCTATATGGTATTGTGGTAACCTATGTGGTATTGTCGTAACCTATATGGTATTGTGGTAAACAAATGGTATTGTGGTAATCTTTATATTATTTTGGTAACCTATATGGTATTGTGGTATCCTGTATGGTATTGTGGTAACCTATGTGGTATTGTGGTAATCTATATGGTATTGTGGTAACCGATGTGGTATTGTGGTATATTGTATGGTATTGTGGTAACCTATATGGTATTGTGGTTTCCTTTGTGGTATTGTGGTAACCTATATCGTATTGTGGTAACCTGTATGGTATTGTGGTGACCTATATTGTATTGTTTTAGCCTGTATGGTATTGTGGTAATGTATATGGTATTGTGGTAACCTATATGATATCGTGGTAACCTATGTGGTAACCTATATGGTATTGTGGTAACCTATGTGTTATTTTGGTTCCCTATATGGTATTGTGGTAACCTAAATGGTATTGTGGTAAACTATGTGGTGTTGTGGTAACCTATGTGGTATTGTGGTAACCTATATTGTATTGTGGTAACCTATATGGTATTCTGGGCACCTATATGGTATTTTGGTGGCCTGTATGGTATTGTGGTAACCTATATGGTATTGTGGTAGCCTGTATGGTATTGTGGTAACCTATGTGTTATTATGGTAACCTATATGGTATTGTGTTAACCTATGTCATATTGTGGTAACCTATATGGTATTTTGTGAACCTATGTGATATTGTGATAACCTATACAGTATTGTGGTAATCTATGTATTATTGTGGTAACATATATGGTATTGTGGTAGCCTGTATGGTATTGTGGTAACCTATATGGTATTGTGGTAACCTATTTGGTATTGTGGAAAACTATAAGGTATTGTGGTAACCTATATGGTATTATGGTAACCTAAATGGTATTGTGGTAACCTATATGGTATTGTGGTGACCTATATGGTATTGTGGTAACCTATATGGTATTGTGATAACCTATATGGTATTGTGGTAACATATATGGTATTGTGGTACTCTGTATGGTATTGTGGTAACCTATATGGTATTGTGATAACCTATATGGTATTGTGGTAACCTGTGTGGTATTATGGTAACCTATATGGTATTGTGGTATTCTATGTGGTATTGTGGTATCCTATGTGGTATTGTGGTAACCTAAATGGTATTGTGGTAAACTATGTGGTGTTGTGGTAACCTATTTGGTATTGTGGTAACCTATATCGTATTGTGGTAACCTATATGGTATTCTGGGCACCTATATGGTATTTTGGTGGCCTGTATGGTATTGTGGTAACCTATATGGTATTGTGGTAGCCTGTATGGTATTGTGGTAACCTATGTGGTATTATGGTAACCTATATGGTATTGTGGTAACCTATGTCGTATTGTGGTAACCTATATGGTATTTTGTAAACCTATGTGATATTGTGATAACCTATACAGTATTGTGGTAATCTATGTATTATTGTGGTAACATATATGGTATTGTGGTAGCCTGTATGGTATTGTGGTAACCTATATGGTATTGTGGTAACCTATTTGGTATTGTGGAAAACTATAAGGTATTGTGGTAACCTATATGGTATTATGGTAACCTATATGGTATTGTGGTAGCCTGTATGGTATTGTGGTAACCTATATGGTATTGTGATAACCTATATGGTATTGTGGTAACCTGTGTGGTATTGTGGTGACCTATATTGTATTGTTTTAGCCTGTATGGTATTGTGGTAATGTATATGGTATTTTGGGCACCTATATGGTATTTTGGTGGCCTGTATGGTATGTTGGTAACCTATATGGTATTGTGGTAGCCTGTATGGTATTGTGGTAACCTATGTGGTATTATGGTAACCTATATGGTATTGTGGTAACCTATGTCGTATTGTGGTAACCTATATGGTATTTTGGGAACCTATGTGATATTGTGATAACCTATAAAGTATTGTGGTAATCTATGTATTATTGTGGTAACATATATGGTATTGTGGTAGCCTGTATTGTATTGTGGTAACCTATATGGTATTGTGGTAACATATATGGTATTGTGGTAGCCTGTATGGTATTGTGGTAACCTATTTGGTATTGTGGTAACCTATTTGGTATTGTGGTAAGCTATATTCTATTGTGGTAACCAAATGGTATTGTGGTAGCCTTTATTGTATTGTGGTGACCTATGTGGTATTATGGTAACCTATATGGTATTGCTGTAACCTATGTGGTATTGTGGTAACCTATGTGGTATTATGGTAACCTATATGGTATTGTGGTAACCTATGTGGTATTGTCGTAACCTATATGGTATTGTGGTAACCTATTTGGTATTGTGGTAAGCTATATTCTATTGTGGTAACCAAATGGTATTGTGGTAGCCTTTATTTTATTGTGGTGACCTATGTGGTATTATGGTAACCTATATGGTATTGCTGTAACCTATATGGTATTGTGGTAACCTATGTGGTATTGTCGTAACCTATATGGTATTGTGGTAAACAAATGGTATTGTGGTAATCTTTATATTATTTTGGTAACCTATATGGTATTGTGGTATCCTGTATGGTATTGTGGTAACCTATGTGGTATTGTGGTAATCTATATGGTATTGTGGTAACCGATGTGGTATTGTGGTATATTGTATGGTATTGTGGTAACCTATATGGTATTGTGGTTTCCTTTGTGGTATTGTGGTATCCTATATCGTATTGTGGTAACCTGTATGGTATTGTGGTGACCTATATTGTATTGTTTTAGCCTGTATGGTATTGTGGTAATGTATATGGTATTGTGGTAACCTATTTGGTATTGTGGTAACCTATATGATATCGTGGTAACCTATGTGGTAACCTATATGGTATTGTGGTAACCTATGTGTTATTTTGGTTCCCTATATGGTATTGTGGTAACCTAAATGGTATTGTGGTAAACTATGTGGTGTTGTGGTAACCTATGTGGTGTTGTGGTAACCTATTTGGTATTGTGGTAACCTATATCGTATTGTGGTAACCTATATGGTATTATGGGCACCTATATGGTATTTTGGTGGCCTGTATGGTATTGTGGTAACCTATATGGTATTGTGGTAGCCTGTATGGTATTGTGGTAACCTATGTGGTATTATGGTAACCTATATGGTATTGTGGTAACCTATATGGTATTGTGATAACCTATATGGTATTGTGGTAACCTGTGTGGTATTGTGGTGACCTATATTGTATTGTTTTAGCCTGTATGGTATTGTGGTAATGTATATGGTATTTTGGGCACCTATATGGTATTTTGGTAACCTATGTGATAGTGTGATAACCTATAAAGTATTGTGGTAATCTATGTATTATTGTGGTAACATATGTGGTATTGTGGTAGCCTGTATGGTATTGTGGTAACCTATATGGTATTGTGGTAACATATATGGTATTGTGGTAGCCTGTATGGTTTTGTGGTAACCTATATGGTATTGTGATAACCTATATGGTATTGTGGTAACATATATGGTATTGTGGTAGCCTGTATGGTATTGTGGTAACCTATATGGTATTGTGATAACCTATATGGTATTGTGGTAACCTGTGTGGTATTATGGTAACCTATATGGTATTGTGGTAACCTATTTGATATTGTGGTAACCTATTTGGTATTGTGGTAAGCTATATTGTGTTGTGGTAACCAAATGGTATTGTGGTAGCCATTATTGTGTTGTGGTGACCTATGTGGTATTATGGTAACCTATATGGTATTGTGGTAACCTATGTGGTATTGTGGTAACCTATATGGTATTGTGGTAACCTATTTGGTATTGTGGTAACCTATTTGGTATTGTGGTAAGCTGTATTCTATTGTGGTAACCAAATGGTATTGTGGTAGCCTTTATTGTATTGTGGTGACCTATGTGGTATTATGGTAACCTATATGGTATTGTGGTAACCTATGTGGTATTGTCATAACCTATATGGTATTGTGGTAAACAAATGGTATTGTGGTAATCTTTATATTATTGTGGTAACCTATATGGTATTGTGGTAACCTATGTGGTATTATAGTAACCTAAATGGTATTGTGGTAACCTATATGGTATTGTGGTAACCTATATGGTATTGTGGTAACCTATATGGTATTGTGATAACCTATATGGTATTGTGGTAACCTGTGTGGTATTATGGTAACCTATATGGTATTGTGGTATTCTATGTGGTATTGTGGTATCCTATGTGGTATTGTGGTAACCTATATGGTATTGTGGTAACCTATTTAGTAGTGTGGTAACCTATTTGGTATTGTGGTAAGCTATATTCTATTGTGGTAACCAAATGGTATTGTGGTAGCCTTTATTGTATTGTGGTGACCTATGTGGTATTATGGTAACCTATATGGTATTGCTGTAACCTATGTGGTATTGTGGTAACCTATGTGGTATTATGGTAAACAAATGGTATTGTGGTAATCTTTATATTATTTTGGTAACCTATATGGTATTGTGGTATCCTGTATGGTATTGTGTTAACCTATGTGGTATTGTGGTAATCTATATGGTATTGTGGTAACCGATGTGGTATTGTGGTATATTGTATGGTATTGTGGTAACCTATATGGTATTGTGGTTTCCTTTGTGGTATTGTGGTAACCTATATCGTATTGTGGTAACCTGTATGGTGTTGTGGTGACCTATATTATATTGTTTTAGCCTGTATGGTATTGTGGTAATGTATATGGTATTGTGGTAACCTATCTGGTATTGTGGTAAACTATGTGGTGTTGTGGTAACCTATGTGGTGTTGTGGTAACCTATTTGGTATTGTGGTAACCTATATCGTATTGTGGTAACCTATATGGTATTATGGGCACCTATATGGTATTTTGGTGTTCTGTATGGTATTGTGGTAACCTATATGGTATTGTGGTAGCCTGTATGGTATTGTGGTAACCTATGTGGTATTATGGTAACCTATATGGTATTGTGGTAACCTATGTCGTATTGTGGTAACCTATATGGTATTTTGTAAACCTATGTGATATTGTGATAACCTATACAGTATTGTGGTAATCTATGTATTATTGTGGTAACATATATGGTATTGTGGTAGCCTGTATGGTATTGTGGTAACCTATATGGTATTGTGGTAACCTATTTGGTATTGTGGAAAACTATAAGGTATTGTGGTAACCTATATGGTATTATGGTAACCTATATGGTATTATGGTAACCTATATGGTATTGTGGTAACCTATTTGATATTGTGGTAACCTATTTGGTATTGTGGTAAGCTATATTGTGTTGTGGTAACCAAATGGTATTGTGGTCGCCATTATTGTGTTGTGGTGACCTATGTGGTATTATGGTAACCTATATGGTATTGTGGTAACCTATGTGGTATTGTGGTAACCTATGTGGTATTGTGGTAACCTATATGGTATTGTGGTAACCTATTTGGTTTTGTGGTAACCTATTTGGTATTGTGGTAAGCTGTATTCTATTGTGGTAACCAAATGGTATTGTGGTAGCCTTTATTGTATTGTGGTGACCTATGTGGTATTATGGTAACCTATATGGTATTGCTGTAACCTATGTGGTATTGTGGTAACCCATGTGGTATTATGGTAACCTATATGGTATTGTGGTAACCTATGTGGTATTGTCATAACCTATATGGTATTGTGGTAAACAAATGGTATTGTGGTAATCTTTATATTATTGTGGTAACCTATATGGTATTGTGGTATCCTGTATGGTATTGTGGTAACCTATGTGGTATTATAGTAACCTAAATGGTATTGTGGTAACCTATATGGTATTGTGGTAACCTATATGGTATTGTGGTAACCTATATGGTATTGTGATAACCTATATGGTATTGTGGTAACCTGTGTGGTATTATGGTAACCTATATGGTATTGTGGTATTCTATGTGGTATTGTGGTAAGCTATATTCTATTGTGGTAACCAAATGGTATTGTGGTAGCCTTTATTGTATTGTGGTGACCTATGTGGTATTATGGTAACCTATATGGTATTGCTGTAACCTATGTGGTATTGTGGTAACCTATGTGGTATTATGGTAACCTATGTGGTATTGTGGTAACCTATGTGGTATTGTCGTAACCTATATGGTATTGTGGTAAACAAATGGTATTGTGGTAATCTTTATATTATTTTGGTAACCTATATGGTATTGTGGTATCCTGTATGGTATTGTGGTAACCTATGTGGTATTGTGGTAATCTATATGGTATTGTGGTAACCGATGTGGTATTGTGGTATATTGTATGGTATTGTGGTAACCTATATGGTATTGTGGTAACCTGTATGGTATTGTGGTGACCTATATTGTATTGTGGTAACCTGTATGGTATTGTGGTGACCTATATTGTATTGTTTTAGCCTGTATGGTATTGTGGTAATGTATATGGTATTGTGGGCACCTATATGGTATTTTGGTGGCCTGTATGGTATTTTGGTAACCTATATGGTATTGTGGTAGCCTGTATGGTATTGTGGTAACCTATGTGGTATTATGGTAACCTATATGGTATTGTGGTAACCTATGTGATATTGTGATAACCTATAAAGTATTGTGGTAATCTATGTATTATTGTGGTAACATATGTGGTATTGTGGTAGCCTGTATGGTATTGTGGTAACCTATATGGTATTGTGGTAACATATATGGTATTGTGGTAGCCTGTATGGTATTGTGGTAACCTATATGGTATTGTGATAACCTATATGGTATTGTGGTAACATATATGGTATTGTGGTAGCCTGTATGGTATTGTGGTAACCTATATGGTATTGTGATAACCTATATGGTATTGTGGTAACCTGTGTGGTATTATGGTAACCTATATGGTATTTTGGTATTCTATTTGGTATTGTGGTATCCTATGTGGTATTGTGGTAACCTATATGGTATTGTGGTAACCTATGTGATATTGTGATAACCTATAAAGTATTGTGGTAATCTATGTATTATTGTGGTAACATATGTGGTATTGTGGTAGCCTGTATGGTATTGTGGTAACCTATATGGTATTGTGGTAACATATATGGTATTGTGGTAGCCTGTATGGTATTGTGGTAACCTATATGGTATTGTGATAACCTATATGGTATTGTGGTAACATATATGGTATTGTGGTAGCCTGTATGGTATTGTGGTAACCTATATGGTATTGTGATAACCTATATGGTATTGTGGTAACCTGTGTGGTATTATGGTAACCTATATGGTATTTTGGTATTCTATTTGGTATTGTGGTATCCTATGTGGTATTGTGGTAACCTATATGGTATTGTGGTAACCTATTTGATATTGTGGTAACCTATTTGGTATTGTGGTAAGCTATATTGTGTTGTGGTAACCAAATGGTATTGTGGTAGCCGTTATTGTGTTGTGGTGACCTATGTGGTATTATGGTAACCTATATGGTATTGTGGTAACCTATGTGGTATTGTGGTAACCTATGTGGTATTATGGTAACCTATATGGTATTGTGGTAACCTATTTGGTATTGTGGTAACCTATTTGGTATTGTGGTAAGCTGTATTCTATTGTGGTAACCAAATGGTATTGTGGTAGCCTTTATTGTATTGTGGTGACCTATGTGGTATTATGGTAACCTATATGGTATTGCTGTAACCTATGTGGTATTGTGGTAACCCATGTGGTATTATGGTAACCTATATGGTATTGTGGTAACCTATGTGGTATTGTCATAACCTATATGGTATTGTGGTAAACAAATGGTATTGTGGTAATCTTTATATTATTGTGGTAACCTATATGGTATTGTGGTATCCTGTATGGTATTGTGGTAACCTATGTGGTATTATAGTAACCTAAATGGTATTGTGGTAACCTATATGGTATTGTGGTAACCTATATGGTATTGTGGTAACCTAATATGGTATTGTGGTAACCTATATGGTATTGTGATAACCTATATGGTATTGTGGTAACCTGTGTGGTATTATGGTAACCTATATGGTATTGTGGTATTCTATGTGGTATTGTGGTATCCTATGTGGTATTGTGGTAACCTATATGGTATTGTGGTAACCTATTTGGTATTGTGGTAACCTATTTGGTATTGTGGTAAGCTATATTCTATTGTGGTAACCAAATGGTATTGTGGTAGCCTTTATTGTATTGTGGTGACCTATGTGGTATTATGGTAACCTATATGGTATTGCTGTAACCTATGTGGTATTGTGGTAACCTATGTGGTATTATGGTAACCTATGTGGTATTGTGGTAACCTATGTGGTATTGTCGTAACCTATATGGTATTGTGGTAAACAAATGGTATTGTGGTAATCTTTATATTATTTTGGTAACCTATATGGTATTGTGGTATCCTGTATGGTATTGTGGTAACCTATGTGGTATTGTGGTAATCTATATGGTATTGTGGTAACCGATGTGGTATTGTGGTATATTGTATGGTATTGTGGTAACCTATATGGTATTGTGGTTTCCTTTGTGGTATTGTGGTAACCTATATCGTATTGTGGTAACCTGTATGGTATTGTGGTGACCTATATTGTATTGTTTTAGCCTGTATGGTATTGTGGTAATGTATATGGTATTGTGGTAACCTATCTGGTATTGTGGTAACCTATATGATATCGTGGTAACCTATGTGGTAACCTATATGGTATTGTGGTAACCTATGTGTTATTTTGGTTCCCTATATGGTATTGTGGTAACCTAAATGGTATTGTGGTAAACTATGTGGTGTTGTGGTAACCTATGTGGTATTGTGGTAACCTATATTGTATTGTGGTAACCTATATGGTATTCTGGGCACCTATATGGTATTTTGGTGGCCTGTATGGTATTGTGGTAACCTATATGGTATTGTGGTAGCCTGTATGGTATTGTGGTAACCTATGTGGTATTATGGTAACCTATATGGTATTGTGTTAACCTATGTCATATTGTGGTAACCTATATGGTATTTTGTGAACCTATGTGATATTGTGATAACCTATACAGTATTGTGGTAATCTATGTATTATTGTGGTAACATATATGGTATTGTGGTAGCCTGTATGGTATTGTGGTAACCTATATGGTATTGTGGTAACCTATTTGGTATTGTGGAAAACTATAAGGTATTGTGGTAACCTATATGGTATTATGGTAACCTAAATGGTATTGTGGTAACCTATATGGTATTGTGGTGACCTATATGGTATTGTGGTAACCTATATGGTATTGTGATAACCTATATGGTATTGTGGTAACATATATGGTATTGTGGTACTCTGTATGGTATTGTGGTAACCTATATGGTATTGTGATAACCTATATGGTATTGTGGTAACCTGTGTGGTATTATGGTAACCTATATGGTATTGTGGTATTCTATATGGTATTGTGGTAACCTATATGGTATTGTGATAACCTATATGGTATTGTGGTAACCTGTGTGGTATTATGGTAACCTATATGGTATTGTGGTATTCTATGTGGTATTGTGGTAACCTATATGGTATTGTGGTAACCTATTTGGTATTGTGGTAAACTATTTGGTATTGTGGTAAGCTATATTCTATTGTGGTAACCAAATGGTATTGTGGTAGCCTTTATTGTATTGTGGTGACCTATGTGGTATTATGGTAACCTATATGGTATTGCTGTAACCTATGTGGTATTGTGGTAACCTATGTGGTATTATGGTAACCTATTTGGTATTGTGGTAAGCTATATTGTGTTGTGGTAACCAAATGGTATTGTGGTAGCCTTTATTGTATTGTGGTGACCTATGTGGTATTATGGTAACCTATATGGTATTGTGGTAACCTATGTCGTATTGTCCTAACCCAAATGGTATTGTGGTAACCTATATGGTATTGTGGTAATCTTTATATTATTGTGGTAACCTATATGGGTATTGTGGTATCCTGTATGGTATTGTGGTAACCTATGTGGTATTGTGGTGACCTATATTGTATTGTTTTAGCCTGTATGGTATTGTGGTAATGTATATGGTATTGTGGTAACCTATATGAATTCGTGGTAACCTATGTGGTAACCTATATGGTATTGTGGTAACCTATGTGTTATTTTGGTTCCCTATATGGTATTGTGGTAATCTATGTGGCTTTGTGGCAACCTATATCGTATTGTGGTAACCTATATGGTATTTTGGGCACCTATATGGTATTTTGGTGGCCTGTATGGTATTGTGGTAACCTATATGGTATTTTGGTAGCCTGTATGGTATTGTGGTAACCTATGTGGTATTATGGTAACCTATATGGTGTTGTGGTAACCTATGTCGTATTGTGGTAACCTATATGGTATTTTGGGAACCTATGTGATATTGTGATAACCTATACAGTATTGTGGTAATCTATGTATTTTTGTGGTAACATATATGGTATTGTGGTAGCCTGTATGGTATTGTGGTAACCTATATGGTATTGTGGTAACCTATTTGGTATTGTGGAAACCTATAAGGTATTGTGGTAACCTATATGGTATTATGGTAACCTAAATGGTATTGTGGTAACCTATATGGTATTGTGGTAACCTATATGGTATTGTGGTAACCTATATGGTATTGTGATAACCTATATGGTATTGTGGTAACCTGTGACAATGGTATTATGGTAACCTATATGGTATGTGTGGTATTCTATGTGGTATTGTGGTAACCTATATGGTATTGTGGTAACCTATTTTGTATTGTGACCTATTTGGTATTGTGGTAAAGCTACATATTGCTATTGTGGTAACCAAATGGCAGTATTATGTAAGTAGCCTTTTATTTGTATTAGTGGCATTGACCCTCATGTGGTATTATGGTAACCTTATATGGTATTATATGCTGTAACCTATATTGGGATTGTGGTAACCTATGTGAGAAGTATTATGGTAACCTATAGTGTTATGGTATGTAACCTATATATGAGTATTAGTCGTGAATCTTATATGGTATTGTGGTAAACAAATGGTTATTGTGGGTAATCTGTATATTATTAGTGGTAAACCTATATGAGTAATTGTAGTATCCTGTATGGTATTGTGGTAACCTATATATTAGTGCTAGTGTTAAATCCTAAATGGTATTGTGGTAAAACCTTCATGTCGTATTGTTGTAATCCTATATGGTATTTTGGGGAACCTATGTGATATTGTGATAACCTATAAAAAGTATTGTGGCTAATTCTATGTATTATTGTGTAGTGTAACATATGTAATGGTATTGTGGTAGCAACTTTATATGAGCTGTGTAGCCTTCATATGGTACATTGTGGTAACATATATGGTGGTATGTGTGGTAGCCTTTATGGGTATTGTGGTAACTCTATATGGTAATAGTGATAACTCATATATGGTATTGTAGTACAATCATTGGCACAAGGGTAACCTATATGGTATTGTGGGTATTCTATATGGTATTGTGGTAGCCACCTATATGGTATTGTGATAACCTATATGGTATTGTGGTAACCTGTGTGGTATGTATGGTAACCTATATGGTATTGTGGTATTCTATGTGGTATTGTGGTAACCTATATGGTATTGTGGTAACTCTAATTTGGTATTGTGGTAACCTTATTTGGTATTGTGAGTAAGGCTAAGTATTCTATTGTGGCAACCAAATGGTATTGTGGTAGCTCTTATTGTTATTGTGTGTTTGACCTATGTGGTATTATGGCAACCTATATGGTATTGCTGTAACCTATGTGGGATTAGTGGAAACCTTATGTGGTATTATGGTAACCTATATGGTATTGTGGTAACCTCATATGGTATTGTCGTGAACGTATATGGTGTATTGTGGTGAAACAAATGGTATTGTGGTAATCTGTATATTATTGTGGTAACCTTATATGGTAGGCTAAGTGTATCCTGTATGGTATTGTGCCAGTAACCTATGTGGTATTATGAGTAACTCAGATGGGTATTGTCAGGTAACCCATGTCGTGTGTGGTAACCTATATGGTATTTTGGGAACCTATGTGATATTGTAGATAACTTCTATGTGCTATTGTAGTAATCTATGTAGTCTATTGTGGTAACATATATGGTAATGCAAAGAGTGCCTGTAGTGGTATTGTGGTAACCTATATACGCTGTGGTAACATATATGGAGTATTGTGGTAGCCTGTATGGTATTGTGGTAACCTATATGTAGGTGTGTAGCAGATAACCCTATATGGTATTGTGGTAAGATATATGGTATTGTGGTAGCTCTGTATGGTATTGTTAGCAGTAGCCTTATATGGTGGCATTGTGATAACCTGTATATGGTGGCTGTGGTAACCTGTGTGGTATTATGGTAACTCATATGGTATTGTGGTATTCTATTTAGACATCCTATGTAGGTATTATGTGGTAACTCTTATATGGTATTGTGGTAACTCTATTTGATATTGTGGTAACCTCATTTGAGTATTGTGGTAAGCTATATTGTGTTGTGGTAACCAAATGGTATTGGTAGTAACCTTTATTGTATTGTATTGTGGTGACCTATGTGGTATTATGGTAACCTATATGGTATTGTGGGAACCTATGTGGTATTGTGGTAACCTATGTGGTATTATGGTAACCTCATATGGTATTGTGGGTAACCTATATGTCGTTAATTGTCCTAACCAAAATTGTATTGTGGTAATCCTATATGGAGTATTGTAGGTAATCTTTATATTATTGTGGTAACCTCATATGGGTATTGTGGTATCCTGTATGGTATTGTGGTAACCTTATGTGGTATTGTGGTGACCTTATATTGTATTGTTTTAAGCCTGTATGGTATTGTGGTAATGTATATGGTATTGTGGTAACCTATATGGTATTGTGGTAAATCTCATGTGTTATTTTGGTTCTCTATATGGTATTCTGGTAATCTATGGCGGCTTGTGGCAAATCCTTATATCGTATTGTGGTAGCCTTATATGGTACTTTGGTACCTATATGGTATTTTGGTGGCCTGTATGAGTATTGTGGTAACTCTATATGGTATTTGGTACACAGTGGCCTGTATGGTATTGTGAGTAACCTTATGTGGTGTGCAGGTAGCCTTATATGGTGTGTTGTGGTAACCTATGTCAGACAGGTAACTCTATATGGTATTTTGGGGGAACCTATGTGATATTGTGATAACCCTCATACAGTATTGTGGTAATCTTATGTATTATTGGTGTGGTAACATATATGGTATTGTGGGTAGCTTCTGTATGGTATTGTGGTAACTCTATATGGTATTGTGGTAACCTATTTGGTATTGTGTAAGAAACCTATAAGGTATTGTGGTAACCTATATATGGTCATTATGGTAAACTCTAAATGAGTATTGTGGTAACCTATATGGTATTGTGGTAACCTTATATGGTATTGTGGGTAACCTTATATGGTATTGTGATAACCTTATATGGTATTGTGGTAACTCTGTGACATGGGTATTATGAGTAACCTATATGGTATTGTGGTATTCTATGTGGTATTGTAGTAACTCTATATAAGGTATTGTGAGTAACCCTATTTGGTATTGTGGTAACTCTATTTGGTAGTGTTGTGGTGTTATATTCTATTGTGGTAACCAAATGGTATTAGTGGGTAGCATACTTTATTGTGTGTGGTGACCTATGTGGTATTATGGTAACCTATATGGTATTGCTGTAACCTATATGTAGGGATTGTGGTAACGCCTTATGTGGTATTATGGTAACCTACTATGGTATTGTGGTAGTAGCCTATATGGTATTAATAAATGTCGAACGATAATGGTATTGTGGTAAAACAAATGGTATTATTAGTGGTAAATCTGTATATTATTGTGGTAACCTATATGGTATTGTGGTATCCTGTATGGTATTGTGGTAACCTATGTTGGTATTATGGTAACTTCCAGTAAATGGTACATTGTGGTAACCTCATATGGTATTGTGGAAACCTATAAGGTATTATGTGGGTAACCTATATGAGGTATTATGGTAACTCTAAATGGTATTGTGGTAACCTCATATGGTATTGTGGGTAACCTATATGTGGTATTGTAGGTAAGCCTTCATATGGTATTGTGATAACTCTATATGGTATTGTGGGTAACCTGTGTGGTATTATGGTAACCTTATATGGTATTGTGGTAACTCATTAGGTATTGTGGTAAGCTGTATTCTATTGTGGTAGCAAACATGGTATTTGTGGTAGCCTTTATTGTATTGTGGTGACCTATGTGGTATTATGAGTAACCTGTATATGGTATTGCTGTAACCTATGCCTGGTATTGTGAGTAACCTAAGTGTGGTGGCTGTGGTAGCCTGTATGGTATTGTGGTAACCTTATGTGGTATTATGGTAACCCTATATGGTATTGTGTTAACCTATGTCATATTGTGTAGTAACCTATGTATTATGGTAACCTATATGGAAAATATTGTGGTAACCTATGTGAGAGTATTGTCGTAACGTATATGGTATTGTGTAGTGAAACAAATGGTATTGTGGTAATCTGTATATTATTGTGGTAACCTATATGGTATTGTGGTATCACTTGTAATGGTATTGTGAGTAACTCTATGTAGTATTATAGGTAACCTAAATGGTATTGTGGTAACCTATATGGTATTGTGTGTAAACCATAAGGTATTGTGGTAACCTTCATAGTGGTATTATGGTAATCCTAAATGGTATTGTGGTAAACTCTTATATGGTATTATGTGGTAACCTATATGGTATTGTGGTAACCTATATGGTATTGTGATGATAACCTTATATGGTATTGTGGTAACCTGTGTGGTATTATGAAAAGTAACCTATAAGTGGTATTGTGGTAACTCTCTATTAGGTATTGTGAGTAAGCTGTATTCTGGCTGTGGGTAACAGAGAATGGTGTATTGTGGTAGCCTTTATTGTATTGTGGTGATAAGCCACGCTCTGACCGGGTAGGAGCCTTTTTATGTCTCTCCTTTTGGTTTGGTCAGGAGTGTGATTTGGGGTGGGCATTCTATGCTATAGTTTTTGTATTTCTTTTTGTTTTGGCGAGTGGCTCTCAATCAGGGACAGCTGTCTATCGTTGTCTCTGATTGGGAACCACACTTAAGCAGCTTATTTTTCCCTCCAGCTTTGTGGGAGGTTGCCTCTGTTTGAGGTGTAAATTGCTATTGGTGCTACACCTGTTTTGATTTTCGCTTTGTTGTTTTGTATTTGAGTGAAAGTTGACAAAATAAAGTATGTTTTAACTCCCGCCTGTGCACGCTGCGCTCTTGGTCCATCCACATGAAGATCGTGGACAGTAGAACCTCCCACCTCCAAGAAAGACTAGCAGCAGGCTCTACCTGGAGTCCTGACGTAGGAGGAGATCCTGGACGGGAAGGGACCCGCAGGAGAGGCAGGCGGGGAATAATGGGTCCGAAGGAGGAGCTGGAGGCAGCCAAGAAGGAAGCGGCGCTTCTATGAACAAAAATATCACGGGAACCACGGCTGGCCTTTAGTCGAGAGGCAGCTCCCAAAAAAATTTTTGGGGGGGGCACACCGGGAGTCGGCTGGGACCAGGCTGGAGACCCGGAGCCCAGCTCTGGCGGCTTACCTGCAGAGGAGCAGCGCACTGGTAGGGCACCGTGTGGCGGTGAAACGCACAGGATTCCCAGGCGCGTTGTGCCTCTTCGAGCCCGGCACGGCGTCCATGCCCGCCCACGTGATCAGGACTCTGTGCGCTCCAGAGCCAGCCGAGGCGACTGTCCTCGCTCCCACGACGCGAGGTCCCTGTGCGCCTTCCAGAGTCTCCGGCATGGCCTGTGCCCGCTCCACGCACCAGGCCCCCAGTCGCCTCCGGAAAGTCCGGGCGAGGCCTGTCCCTGCTCCACGACACCAGGCCCCTGTGCGCTCCAGAGCCCGGCGAGGCCTGTCTCTGCTCCACGCACCAGGCCCCCAGCGCGACGAGAAACCCGGCACACGTCCCTGTCCCTTGCTCCACGCACCAGGGTCCCCAGCGCATCGAGAGCCCGGCACGCCCTGTCCCTGCTCCGCGCACCAGGTCCCCTGTGCGCCCAGAGCGCGCCGAGGGTCCCTAGTCCGGGGCCCGCATGGCGCAGGGTCCCCAGTCCCGGGGCCCGCCAGCGCAGTGTGCCCAGGTCCGGGAGCCCGCATAGCGCAGGGGTGCCCAGTCCGGGGCCCGTGAGCGAGCGGTGCCCAGTCCGCCCGCAGGCCGCAGCGGTGCCCAGCCCTGGGCCGCGCAGCGCAGGGTGCCCAGCCCGGGCCCCGCAGCGCAGGGTGCCCAGTCCGGGAGCCACTGCAACGGCTCCCAGTCCGGGGCCCGCAACGGGGTCAGAGGTGAGGCGGCGGGATCTACGTCCCGCACCAGAGCCGCTACTCTGCGAGATGCTGCACCACAGACCCTTCCCCAATAAGGGTCAGGTTTGCGACGGAGTCCGTGCACCTTTTAAGAGTATTGGTCATTGCCTCTGGACCGGGTAGGAGCCTTTTATGTCTCCTTTTGGTTTGGTCAGGGTGTGATTTGGGGTGGGCATTCTATGCTATAGTTTTTGTATTTCTTTGTTTTTTTGGCCTGAGTGCTGGCTCTCAATCCAGGGACAGCTGTCTATCGTTGTCTCTGATTGGGAAACCACACTTAAGCAGCTATTTTTCCCTCCAGCTTTGTAGGGAGGTTGACTCTGTTTGAGGTGTGTGTACTGGTTGGTGCTAAGCACCTGTTTTGATCTTCGCTTTGTTGTTTTTGTATTTGAGGTGAGATTGACCAAAATAAAGTATGTTTAACTCCAGCCTAAGTACGCTGCTTTGCCTTGGTCCATCCATGAAGATCGTGTGACAGGTGACCTGTAATGTGGTATTATGGTAACCTATATGGTATTGCTGTAACCTATGTGGTATTGTGGTAGCCTGTATGGTATTGTGGTAACCTATGTGGTATTATGGTAACCTATATGGTATTGTGTTAACCTATGTCATATTGTGGTAATCTTCATATGGTATTTTGTGCCAGACCTATGTGATATTGTGATAACCTATATACAGTATTGTGGTAATTCTATGTATTATTGTGGTAATATATATGAGTACATTGTGGTAGTCTGTATGGTATTGTGGTAGCCTGTATGGTATTGTGGTATTAATCATATGTGGTATTGGCTGAGAAGTAACCTTATAAGGTAGCTGTGGTAACCTATAACAATTATATGGTAGCCTATAATAATTAATGGTACTATATGGTATTGTGTGTACTCTCTGTATGGTATTGTGGTAACATTATATAGGGTCAGTGTAATTACTCTGGTATTGTGGTACTCTGTACAGCATGGGTAACCTATATGGTAATTGTGTGATAACTGCCATATGTGTATTGTGGTAACCTGTGTGGTATTGTGTGCATATCCATGTTGGTATTGTGGAAAACTATAAAGGTATTGTGGGTAGCCTGTATGGGTATTGTGGTAACCTATGGTATTATTGTGATAACTCATATGGTATTGTGGTAGTGAACTCTGTGTGGTTAGTGTGTGGTGACTTCCGTATTGTTTTAGCTCTGTATGGTATTGTGGTAACTCTGTGTGGTGATTATGGTAACCTATATGGTATTGTGGTAACCTATATATTGTGGTATTAAGCTGTAACTCTATGTGGTATTGTGGTGAAAGCCTGTATGAGTATTGTGGTGACTCTATATGTGAGTATTATGGTAACCTATATGGTATTGTGGTAAATTTATGTGGTATTGTCGTAGAACGTGATATGGTAGTGTGTGGTAAACAAATGGTATTGTGGTAATCTGTATATTGGCTGTGGTAACCTTCATATGGTATTGTGGTATCTCTGTAATTGTATTGTTGGCTGTAAGTGACCTTATGTGGGTATTATGGTAACTCTAAATGGTAGTAGTGTGGTAAACCTCATAAGGTATTGTGGAAACCTATAAGGGTATTGTGGAGAACCTATAAGGTATTGTGGTAACTTCATATGGTATTGTGGTAACCTATATGGTATTGTGGTAACCTCATATGGTATTGTGGTAACCTATATGGTATTGTGGTAACCTGTGTGGTATTATGGTAACTCTATATGGTATTGTGGTAACCTTATTAGGTATTGTGGTAAGCTGTATTCTATTGTGGTAACATGAAATGGTATTGTGGTAGCCTTTATTGTATTAGAGATGTCACGCCTTTTGACCGTGGTAGTGCCTTTATGTCTTTCCTTTTGGTTTGGTCAGGGTGTGATTTAGGAGTAGGGCATTCTATGCGAGAAGTTTTGTGTATTTGTTTTGGCTGAGTGTGGCTCTCAATCAGGGACAGCTGTCTATCGTTGTCTCTGATTGGGAACCCACACTTAACAGCTATTTTTCCCTCTCCAGCTTTGTGGGAGGTTGACTCTGTTTGAGGTGTGTGTACACTGACTGGTGCTAAGCACCCGTTTTGATCTTCGCTTGTTGTTTTGTATTTGAGTGAGTTGACAAGGAAAATAAAGTATGTTTAACTCCTACCGCACGCTCGCGCTTCTTGGTCCATCCATGAAGATCGCGGATATAACCTCCCACCACCAAGAGACCAAGCAGCGTGCCTCACCTGGAGTCCCTGGGCGGTAGGAGGGAGGAGATCCTGGAGCAGGAAGGGACCCGGGAAGGCAGGCGGGGGAATACCGCCGTCTCAAGGAGGAGCTGGGAGGCAGCTAAGAAGGAGCGGCGCCATGAACAAAAATATGCGGGAAGACGGCTGGCCTTTAAGCCCGAGAGGCAGCCCTAAGAAATTTTTGGGGGCAGCACGGGAGTTTGGCTGGACAGGTTGGAGACCTGGGCCAGCTCCTGTTACTTACCAGAGGGAGCAGCACACTGGTAGGGCACCGCGGTGAGGCGGTGAAACGCACAGTGCTGCTGTGCGTGTTCACAGCCCGGCAAGGCGCGTGCGCTAGCTTCCGCCGCATGAGATTTTGGTAGTGAGAGAGTTCAGCCTGGGAGGAGTGTGGTCGGCTCAGCGCTCGTGGCCTCCAGTGCCGCCTCCTCAGGACCAGGATATTCCGCGCTGGTTTCCGCGACTGTGTCTCCTCGGTGCGTCTCCACAGCCCGGCACGTCCCTGTGCCAGCGCCCGCAGGTGCAGAGCGGAGTTATCCATTCAGCCAGGGAGCCGAGGTTGTGTGCAGGCTGTACGCCGAGAGACCTCCAGTGCGTCTTCCACTGCCCAGTGTGTATCCTGTCCCACGCTCCCGGATCCCTGTGCGTGTGGTGAGCCCAGCATGCACTGTCCCACGCCCCCGGATCCCTGTGCGTGTGGTGAGCCCAGCATGCACTGTCACCGTCACGCTCCCAGGGATTCCTTTCTGTGCGCTACAGCGCCTCGAGCCCGGGCACGGCCTGTGTGCGGTAACGCGCTCCACGCATCAGGACCCCAGGCCTCCAGAGCCCGGGCGAGGCCTGTCCCTCTGCTCCACGCACTCAGGTCCCCTGTGCGCCTTCAGAAACCCGGCATGGCCTGTGCGCTCACGCCTCCACGCACTGTGTCCCTGTGCGCCTCCAGAGCCCGGCGAGGCCTGTCCCCTGCTCCGCCCACCAGGCCCCCAGTGCGCGCTCCAGAGCTCCGGCCGAGGCCTGTCCCTGCTCCATCGCACCAGGGCCCCCAAAGACGCCGAGGCTCCGGCACGTCCCTGTCTCCTTGCTCCACGCACCAGGGTCCCCAGGCGCCATCGAGCCCGGCACGCTCCTGTCCTGCCCGCCGCACCAGGTCCCCAGGCGCCTCCAGAAGCGCCAGGGTCCCCTAGTCCGGGAGCTCCGCAGCCGAGGGTCCCCAGTCCGGGAGCCCGGCGAGGGTCCCCCAGTCCCGGCCCGCAGCGCAGGGTGCCCAGTCCGGGGGCCCGCATGGCGAAAGGGTGCCCAGTCCGGGGCCCGCAGCGCAGGGTGTGCCCGAGTCCGGGGACCCGCAGCGCAGGGTGCCCAGCCCTGGGCCGCGGCGAGCAGGTGCCCAGCCCGGGGCCCGCAGCGAGGGTGCCCAGTCCGGGAGCCCGCATAGCGCAGGGCTCTCAGTCCGGGGACCCGCAACGGGGAGCCAGAGGTGGCAAGTCGATCTACGCCCGCACCAGCCAGCCGGCCATCAAGGATAGATGCTCACCCAGACCCTCCCCAATGAGGGTCCAGGTTTTTGGCGGTCGAGTCCGCACCTTTGGGTATTGAAGTCGCCCACCGGTGAGGAGCCTTTATGTTCTCCTTTTGGTTTTGGTCAGGGTGTGATTTCAGGAGTAAGTATTCTATGTCTATAGTTTTTGTATTTCTTTGTTTTGGCTGAGTGTGACTCAATCAGGGACAGCTCTGTCTATCGTTGTCTCTGATTGGGAACCACTTAAAGCAGCTATTTTTCCCTCCAGCTTTGTGGGAGGTTGACTCTGCTTCTGAGGTGTGTGTGATTGTTGGTGCTACACCTGTTTTGATCTTCGTTTGTTGTTTGTTTTGTATTTGGAGTGAGTTGACAAAATAAAGAATATGTTTAGCACTCACTACACGCCTGCACTTGGGTCCTTGATCCATCCATGAAGATCGTGACAGGTGACTTCCATGTGGTATTATGGTAACCTATATGGTATTGCTTTGTAACCTTCCTATGTGGTATTGTGGTAGCCTGTATGGTATTGTGGTAACCTATGTGGTATTATGGTAACCTATATGGTATTGTGTTAACTGCTTCTGTCATATGTGGTAACCTTATATGGTATTTTTGTGAACCTATGTGATATTGTGTGATAACCCTATACAGTATTGTGAGTAATCTATATGTGTGTGTGGTAACATATATGTGGTATTGTGGTAGCCTGTATGGTATTGTGTGGTAGCCTGTATGGTATTGTGAGTAACCTTATATGGTATTGTGGTAACCCTTATATGGTATTGTGGTAGTAATCTCTATAAGGTATTGTGGTAACCTTATATATGGTATTATAGTAACCTCATATGGTATTGTGGTACTCTGGTATTGTGTAGTAACCTATATGTGTATTGTGGTAACATATATGGTATTGTGGTACTCTGTATGGTATTGTGGTAACCTATATGGTATTGTGATAACCTATATGGTATTGTGGTAACCTGTGTGGTATTGTGGTATCCTATTTGCTATTGTGGAAAACTATAAGGTATTGTGGTAGCCTGTATGGTATTGTGGTAACCTATATGGTATTGTGATAACCTATATGGTATTGTGGTAACCTGTGTGGTATTGTGGTGACCTGTATTGACTTTTAGCCTGTATGTGTTATTGTAGTGGCTTAACCTGTGTGGTATTATGGTAACCTCATAGTGTGTGTGGTAACCTAATGGAGGTATTGTGAGTAGAGCTGTGATTCTATTGGCTGGTAAAATCCAAATGGGTATTGTGGTAGCTCTGTTATTGCATTGTGGTGACCTCTATGTGGTATTATGGTAACCTGCATATGGTATTGCTGTAACCTATGTGTGGTATTGCTGTAACCTATGTGGTACATTGTGGTAGCCTGTAGCATGGTATTGTGGCAGACCTATGTGGTATTAAGTGCAACCTATATGGTATTGTGTGTGATGAACCTTATGTGGTGTCACTGTGAACGATATGGTATTGGCTGGTAAACAAATGTAGTATTGTAGTAGAAATCTGTATATTATTGTGGTATTACTTATATGGTATTGTGGTATCCTGTATTGTATTGTGGTAACCTTATGTGGTATTAGGTGGTAACCTAAATGGTATTGTGGGTAACTTATAAGGTATTGTGGAACTCATAGAGGTATTGTGAAACCTTATATGTATGTGTGGTAACTTCTTATATGGTATTGTATTAACCTGTGTGGTATTGTGGGTAACCTGTGTGGTATGTAAAGTGGTAACCTATATATATTGTGGTAACCTATTAGGTATTGTGGTAAGCTGTATTCTATTGTGGTAAATTTAAATGAGTATTGTGTGGTAGCCTTTATTGTATTGTGGTGATGCTCACGCCTGACCCAGTAGGGAGCCTTTTATGTCTCCTTTTGGTTTGGTCAGGGTGTGATTTGGGGTGGGCATTCTATGCTATAGTTTTTTTGTATTTCTTTGTTTTTTTTGGCTGAGTGTGGCTCTCAATCAGGGACAGCTGTCTATCGTTGTCTCTACTGGGAGACCACACTTAGCAGCTATTTTTCCTCCAGCTTTGTGGGAGGTTGTGACTCTGTTTGAGGTGTGTACTGTTGGTGCTTACACCTGTTTTGATCTTCGTTTGTTGTTTTGTATTTGAGTGAGTTGGACAAAATAAAAGTATGTTTAACCTCCACGCTCGGGCACGCTGCGCCTGGTCCATCCATGAAGATCGACAGAACCTCCCACCACCAGAGAGACCAAGCAGCGTGGCCTACCTGGAGTCCTGGACGTGGGAGGAGATCCTGGACGGGAAGGGGACCCGGGAGGCAGGCGGGGGAATACTGGCAAATCGGCCTCAGAAGGAGGAGCTGGAGGCAGCTAAGAAGGAGCGGCGCTATGCGAACAAAAATATGCGGGAAGACGGGCTGGCCTTTAAGCCCGGGAGAGGCAGCCCCAAAAAAAAAAATTTTGAGGGGAGCACATCGGGAGGTTTGGCTGGACCAGTGCTTGGAGACCTGCGGCCAGCTCCCCGTGTTATTTTACCAGAAGGGAGCAGCGCACCGGTAGGAGCACCGTGCAGAGGCGGAACGTGACAGTGTTGCCAGTGCGTTGTTCCACAGCCCGGGTGCGCTGACGTGCCAGCTTACCCGCGATAGTTTTGTGGTAGGAGGAGTTCAGCCTGTAGAGTGCCGGCTCAGCGCTGCGTCTGGCTCTCCAGTACGCCTCCTCGGACCAGGATATCTGGCGCTGGTTTGCGTACTGTGCGTTCTCGGTGCGTCTCCACAGGCCCGGCACGCCTCCTGGTGGTGCCAGCGCCCGCAGGTGCAGAGCGGAGGTTATCCATTCAGCCAGGACGTGGTTGGTAGCAGGCTGTACGCCGGAGACCTCTGCGCGTCTTCACGGCCCGAGTGTATCCTGGGTCCCATCCCGGATCCCTGTGCGTGTGGTGAGGCCCAGCATGCACTGGGTCCCACGCCCGGATCCCTGCAGTGTGGTGAGCCCAGCATGCCACTGTCACCGTCCCACGCTCCAGGATTCCTGTGCGCCGTTGTCGAGCGCTGAGTTCGGCACGTCTGTCAGCCCGCCCACGCATCAGGACTCCCAGGCGCCTCCCAGAGCCTCGGCCGAGGCCTGTCAACCTTGCCCACGCACCAGGGTCCCTGTGCGCCAGAGCCCGGCAGATAGCCCAGGCTCGCCCACGCACTGAGCCCCCTCGTGCCTAAGCCTCAGAGCTCAAGGCGGTGCCTGTCCTCACCGCTTTACTCAGGCCCCTGTGCGCCCCAGAGCTTCCGGGCGAGGCCTGTCTCTCGCTCCACGCATCAGGCCCCATGCACGCATCGAGAGCCCGGCACCGTCCTGTCCCTTGCTCCCACGCACCAGGTCCCCCATTGCGCATCGAGCTCCGGTCAGTCCCTGTCCCTGCTCCGCTGCACCAGGTCCCTGTGCGCCCCCAGGCGACGCTCGAGGTCCCTAGTCCGAGGCCCGCATAGCTTAGGGTCCCCAGTCCAGTCTGCAGCGGGAGGTCCTCAGTCCGAAGACCCGCAGCGCAGGGTACTTGCCCAGTCCAGGGGCCCGCAGCGAGGGTGCCCAGTCCGCCCGCAGCGCAGCGGTGCCAGTCCGCTCCGCAGCGTAGGCTCCCCAGTCCGGGCTCCTAAACGAGGAACTCCCCAGTCCGGGGCCCGCAACGGGGAGTTAGAGGTGAGTGCCGGGATCTACGCCTCCGCACTCAGAGCCGCCATCAAGGATAGATGCTCACCCAGACCACTCCCCAATAGCCAGGTCGGGTTTCTGTGACGGTCCGGAGTCCGCACCTTTGGGAGAGTATTGTCACGCTTCCCTGACCGCAGGGAGCCTTTTATGTCTCCTCTTTGCCTGGTCAGGGTGTGATTTGGGGTGGGCATTCTATGCTATAGTTTTTGTATTTCTTTGTTTATGGCTGAGTGTACTCCCAATCAGTAGGACAGCTGTCTATCGTTGTCTCTGATTGGGAACCACACTTGCAGCTATTTTTCCCTCCAGCTTTGTGGGAGGTTGACTCTGTTTGAGGTGTGTGTACCGTTGGTGCTACACCTGTTTTTGATCTTCGCTTTGTTGTTTTTTTTGTATTTGGAGTGAGTTGACAAAATAAAGAAGTATGTTTAACTCACTGGCACTGCTGCTACTTGGTCCATCCATGAAGATCGTGACAGGTGACCTATGTGGTATTATGGTAACCTATATGTAAGTATTGCTGTAACCTATGTGGTATTGTGGTTAATCCTATGTGGTATTATGGTAACCTTCATATGGTATTGCTGTAACCTATAATAGTGGTATTGTGGTAACCTAAGTGTGGTATTGTGGTAGCCTGTATGGTATTGTGTAGTAACTCTATTGTGGTAATTATGGTAACCCTATATGGTATTGTGTTAACTCTATGTCATATTGTAGGTAACCTCATATGGTATTTTTTGTGAGACCTATGTGATATTGTGATAACTCTATACAGTATTGTGGTAATCTATGTATTATTGTGAGTAATATATATGGTATTGTGGTAGCCTGTATGGTATTGTGGTAACCTTATATGGTATTGTGGTAAACTCTTATATATATTATGGTACTTCCAAATGGTATTGTGGGTGTCTATATGGTAATTGTGTGATAACCTATAATGGTATTGTGGTAACATATATGGTATTGTGGTACTCTGTATGGTATTGTGGTAACCTTATATGGTGTATTGTGATAACCTCATATGAGGTATTGTGGTAACCTGTGTGGGTATTATATGGTAACCTATAAGTGGCATTGTGAAGTATTCTTTATGTGGTACAAATCCTATGTATATTGTGGTAATCTAAAATGGTATTGTGGTAAACTATGTGGTGTTGTGGTAACCTATTTGGTTATTGTAGGGTAACTCTATATCATATTGTAGAAGTACAGCCTATATATGGTATTCTAAATCATATGGTATTTTTGGTGGCCTCATGTATGGTGATTGTGGGTAAACCTATAACTTGGTATTGGGTAGCCTGTATGGTATTGTGGTAGCCACTGTATGGTATTGTGTGGTAAGCCTTCATATGGGTATTGTGATAAGCTCTATGTGGTATTGCTGGTAAGACCTATATTGTATTGTTTTAGCCTGTAATATATTGTGGTGTAATGTATATGGTATTTTGGGCACCTATATGGTATTTGAGGTGGCCTGTATGGGTATATTGAGGTAACCTATATGGTAGATATGTGGTATTGCTCAGCTATATTGTGGTAACCTATGTCGTCATTGTGGTAACCTATACAGTATTGAGTGATCTATGTATTATTGTGGTAACATATATGGTATTGTAAGTAGCTCATGGTAATAAAAGCCTATATGGTATTGTGGTAACATATATGGTATTGTGTAGCCATGTATATATTGTGGTAACCTATTTTGTATTGGTGATAACTTATATGGTATATTGTGGTAAATATATATGGTATTGTGATAACCTATATGGTATTGTGGTAAACCCTTATATGGTATTGTGGTAACCTTATATGGTATTGTGGGTATCCTTATGTGGTATTGTAGTGGTAATCTATATGGTATGTAGTGGTAACCTATTTGATATTGTGAGTAGAGGCTATATTGTGTTGTGGGTAACCAAATGGTATTGTGGTAGCTTCCTTATTGTATGTGTAGTAATCTATTGGTGTATTATGGTAACCTTTATATGGTATTGTGGGCAACCTTATGTCGTATTGTCCCCAACCCAAAATGGTATTGTGGTAGTAACCTTATATGGTATTGTGGTAATCTCTTTATATTATTAGTGAATTTATAAGGGTTATTGTATGGTATCTCTGTATGGTATTGTGGTAAAATCCTTGTGGTATTGTGGTGACCTGTATTGTTTTAGCCTGTATGGTATTGTGGTAATGTATATGGTATGTGTGGTAACCTATATGTTATTGTGATGTAAATCTATATGGTAGTGTGTTGGTGCAATCTGTGGTATTATGGTAATCTATATGGTATTAAGGTGGTAATTCTGTGGTATTGTGGTGTATCCTATGTGGTATTGTGGTATCCCAAGTGGTATTGTGGTAACCTATGTAGTGTACTAGGTAAAACAAATGGTATTGTGGGTAGAATTTTTTTATATTATTGTGGGTAACCTTCATATGGTATTGTGGTATCCTTGTATGGTATTGTGGTAACCTAAATGTGGTATTATAGTAGCCTAAATGTAGGCTATTGTGGTAATCCTATATAGTGTGTATTGTGCAACCTATTTGGTAGTGTGTGGTAAGCTGTATTCTATTGTGGTAACCAAATGAGTATTGTGGTAGCCTTTATTATGTTGTAATTGTGGTGACCTATGTGGTATTATGGTAACCTTATATACTGTGGTGATTCTATGTGGTAGTGTGTGGTATCCTATGTGGTAATTGTGTGGTAATCTTTTATATTATTGTGGTAACCTATATGGGTGGTATTGTGGTGAAAATCTTTATATTATTGTGGTAACCTATAAGGGTATTGTGGTATCCTGTATGGTATTGTGGTAACCTATGTGGTATTGTGTGGTGACCTATATTGTATTGTTTTTTAGCCTATATATATTGTGGTAACTCAGTATGAATTGCAACTCTATGTGTTATTTTGGTTCCCTATATGGTATTGTGGTAATCTATATTGTATTGTGGTAACTCTATATGGTATTTTGGGCACCTATATGTGGTATTTTGGGTGGCCTGTATGGGTATTGTGTGTTAACCCTATATGGTATTGTGGTAGCCTGTATGGCACATTGTTGGTAACCTGTATGGTATTATGGTAACCTATATGGTATTTTGGGAACCTATGTGATATTGGGTGATAACCTTATACAGTATTGTGGTAATCTATGTATTATGTGGTAACATACATATGGTATTGTGGTAGCCTGTAATGGTATTGTGGGAAACCTTATATAAGGTATTGTGGGAAACCTATATGGTATTATGGTAAACTAAATGGTATTGTGGTAACTCTATATTGTATTGTGGTAACCTATATGAGTATTGTGATAACCTATATGGTATTAGTAGTAACCTGTGTGAGGTATTATGGGTAACCTCATATGGTATTGTATTGGTATTCTATGTGAGTATTGTGGTAATCCTATATGGTATTGTGGTAAACTGTGTAATATGTGTATTGTAAACCCTATTTGGTATTGTGGTAAGCTATATTCTATTGTGGTAAACTAAATGGTATTGTGGTATTGCTTCTTTATTGTATTGTGGTGACCTTATGTGGTTTTATGGTAACCTATATGGTATTGTGGTAATCCATGTGGTATTGTCGTAACCTTATATGGTAATAGGTGAAACAAATGGTATTGTGGTAATCTTTATATTATTGTGTTAACCTATATGGTATGGGTTATCCTGTATGGTATTGTGTAACTATGTGAGTATTGTGGTAAATCTATATGGTATTGTGTAAACCTATGTGAGTATTGTGGTATATTGTATGGTATGTGTGCAACCTTATATGGTATTGTGGTTTCCTTTGTGTTACTGTGGTAATCCTATATCGCACATTATGGTAACCTTGTATGGCAGGCTGTGGTGACCTGTATTGTTTTAGCCTGTATGGCCATTGTGGTAACCTTATATGTGGTATTGTGGCAACCTTCATGTGTTATGTGCATTGTGTTCCCTATGTAATGGTAGCTAGTGGTAATCCTAATGTGCTATTGCATGTAACCTATAAGTGGTATTGTGGTAACTCTATGTGGTAATTGTGGTAACCTATGTGGTATTGTGGCAACCTATGGTATTGTGGTAACCTATATTAGTGTGTATTGTGGTAACCTATGTGGTATTGTGGTGAACCCATGTGGTATTGTGGTGGCCTGTATAGCAGGTATTGTGGTAATCTATATGGTATTGTGGTAGCCTGTATGGTATTGTGGTAACCTTTGTCGTGTGATGTGTGGGAACCTATATGGTATTGTAGGGTCCTATATGGTATTGTGGTGGCCTTTGTATATTGTGGTAACCTATATGAGTATTGTGGTAGCCTTGTAGTGTGTAAATGGGTAATCATGTGGCATTATGGTAACCTTATATATTATTGTGGTAAATTTATGTGGTATTGTGGTATCTTATGGGTATTGTGGTAACTCTAAATAGTGTATTGTGGTAAACTATGTGGTGTTGTGGTAACCTTATTTGGTAGTGTGTGGTAAATCTCATATCATATTGTGGTAAATCTCATATGGTAATTATTCTGGGTACCTATATGGTATTTCTTAATTGGGCTCTGTATGGTATTGTGTAACTCTATATGGTATGCTGGTAGCCTGTACAGGCCAGGTAGCCTGTATGGTAATTGTGGTAACCTATATGGTATTGTGATAACCTATGTGGTATTGTGGTGACCTATATTGTATTGTTTTAGCCTGTATGGTATTGTGGTAATGTATATGGTATTTTGGGCACCTATATGGTATTTTGGTGGCCTGTATGGTATATTGGTAACCTATATGGTATTGTGGTAGCCTGTATGGTATTGTGGTAACCTATGTCGTATTGTGGTAACCTATACAGTATTGTGGTAATCTATGTATTATTGTGGTAACATATATGGTATTGTGGTAGCCTGTATGGTATTGTGGTAACCTATATGGTATTGTGGTAACATATATGGTATTGTGGTAGCCTGTATGGTATTGTGGTAACCTATTTTGTATTGTGATAACCTATATGGTATTGTGGTAACATATATGGTATTGTGATAACCTATATGGTATTGTGGTAACCTATATGGTATTGTGGTAACCTATATGGTATTGTGGTAACCTATATGGTATTGTGGTATCCTATGTGGTATTGTGGTAACCTATATGGTATTGTGGTAACCTATTTGATATTGTGGTAAGCTATATTGTGTTGTGGTAACCAAATGGTATTGTGGTAGCCTTTATTGTATTGTGGTAACCTATGTGGTATTATGGTAACCTATATGGTATTGTGGTAACCTATGTCGTATTGTCCCAACCCAAATGGTATTGTGGTAACCTATATGGTATTGTGGTAATCTTTATATTATTGTGGTAACCTATATGGGTATTGTGGTATCCTGTATGGTATTGTGGTAACCTATGTGGTATTGTGGTGACCTGTATTGTTTTAGCCTGTATGGTATTGTGGTAATGTATATGGTATTGTGGTAACCTATATGTTATTGTGATAACCTATATGGTATTGTGGTAACCTGTGTGGTATTATGGTAACCTATATGGTATTGTGGTATTCTATGTGGTATTGTGGTATCCTATGTGGTATTGTGGTATCCTATGTGGTATTGTGGTAACCTATGTGGTATTGTGGTAAACAAATGGTATTGTGGTAATCTTTATATTATTGTGGTAACCTATATGGTATTGTGGTATCCTGTATGGTATTGTGGTAACCTAAATGGTATTATGGTAACCTAAATGGTATTGTGGTAACCTATATGGTATTGTGGTAACCTATTTGGTATTGTGGTAAGCTGTATTCTATTGTGGTAACCAAATGGTATTGTGGTAGCCTTTATTGTATTGTGGTGACCTATGTGGTATTATGGTAACCTATATGGTATTGTGGTATTCTATGTGGTATTGTGGTATCCTATGTGGTATTGTGGTAATCTTTATATTATTGTGGTAACCTATATGGGTATTGTGGTAATCTTTATATTATTGTGGTAACCTATATGGGTATTGTGGTATCCTGTATGGTATTGTGGTAACCTATGTGGTATTGTGGTGACCTATATTGTATTGTTTTAGCCTATATGGTATTGTGGTAACCTATATGAATTCGTGGTAACCTATGTGTTATTTTGGTTCCCTATATGGTATTGTGGTAATCTATATTGTATTGTGGTAACCTATATGGTATTTTGGGCACCTATATGGTATTTTGGTGGCCTGTATGGTATTGTGGTAACCTATATGGTATTGTGGTAGCCTGTATGGTATTGTGGTAACCTATGTGGTATTATGGTAACCTATATGGTATTTTGGGAACCTATGTGATATTGTGATAACCTATACAGTATTGTGGTAATCTATGTATTATTGTGGTAACATATATGGTATTGTGGTAGCCTGTATGGTATTGTGGAAACCTATAAGGTATTGTGGAAACCTATATGGTATTATGGTAAACTAAATGGTATTGTGGTAACCTATATTGTATTGTGGTAACCTATATGGTATTGTGATAACCTATATGGTATTGTGGTAACCTGTGTGGTATTATGGTAACCTATATGGTATTGTGGTATTCTATGTGGTATTGTGGTAACCTATATGGTATTGTGGTAACCTATATGGTATTGTGGTAACCTATTTGGTATTGTGGTAAGCTATATTCTATTGTGGTAACCAAATGGTATTGTGGTAGCCTTTATTGTATTGTGGTGACCTATGTGGTTTTATGGTAACCTATATGGTATTGTGGTAACCTATGTGGTATTGTCGTAACCTATATGGTATTGTGGTAAACAAATGGTATTGTGGTAATCTTTATATTATTGTGTTAACCTATATGGTATTGTGGTATCCTGTATGGTATTGTGGTAACCTATGTGGTATTGTGGTAATCTATATGGTATTGTGGTAACCTATGTGGTATTGTGGTATATTGTATGGTATTGTGGTAACCTATATGGTATTGTGGTTTCCTTTGTGTTATTGTGGTAACCTATATCGTATTATGGTAACCTGTATGGTATTGTGGTGACCTGTATTGTTTTAGCCTGTATGGTATTGTGGTAACCTATATGGTATTGTGGTAACCTATGTGTTATTGTGGTTCCCTATATGGTACTGTGGTAATCTATGTGCTATTGCGGTAACCTATATGGTATTGTGGTAACCTATGTGGTATTGTGGTAACCTATGTGGTATTGTGGTAACCTATGTGGTATTGTGGTAACCTATGTGGTATTGTGGTAACCTATGTGGTATTGTGGTAACCTATGTGGTATTGTGGTGGCCTGTATGGTATTGTGGTAATCTATATGGTATTGTGGTAGCCTGTATGGTATTGTGGTAACCTTTGTCGTATTGTGGGAACCTATATGGTATTGTGGGAACCTATATGGTATTGTGGTGGCCTTTGTGGTATTGTGGTAACCTATATGGTATTGTGGTAGCCTGTATGGTATTGTGGTAACCTATGTGGTATTATGGTAACCTATATATTATTGTGGTAACCTATGTGGTATTGTGGTAACCGATATGGTATTGTGGATACCTATATGGTATTGTGGTAACCGATATGGTATTGTCAAAGTCAAATTCACCATTATTAGTCAGTTGTACAACCGAATGCCTTCAACTGAAATGTGTCTTCCGCATTTAATCCAACCCCTCTGAATCAGACAGGTGTGGGGGGCTGCCTTAATCGACATCCACGTCTTCGGCACACGGGGAACAGTGGGTTTACTAACTTGTTCAGTGGCAGAACGACAGAGTTTTACCTTGTCAGCTCAAGGATTTGAACTTGCAACCCTCCGGTTACAAGTCCAACGCTCTAACCAATAGGCTCCCTGTGGAATTGTGGTAACCTATATGGTATTGTGGTAACCTATGTTTTATTGTGCTAACCTATATGGTATTGTGGTAATCTATGTGTTATTGTGGTAACCTATATGGTATTGTTGTATTGTATGTGGTATTGTGGTAACCTATATGTTATTGTGGTAACCTATGTGGTATTGTGGTAACCTATATCGTATTGTGGTAACCTATATGGTATTGTGGGAACCTATATGGTATTGTGGTTGCCTTTATGGTATTATGGTAACCTGTGTGGTATTGTGGTAATCTATGTGTTATTGTGGTAACCTATATGGTATTGTGGTAACCTATGTGGTATTGTGGTAACCTTTATGGTATTGTGGTAACCTGTATGGTATTGTGGTAACCTGTATGGTATTGTGGTAACCTGTATGGTATTGTGGTAACCTGTATGGTATTGTGGTAACTTATGTGGTATTGTGGAATCCTATTTGGTATTGTGGTAACCTATATGGTATTGTGGTAACCTATATGGTATTGTGGTAACCTATATGGTATTGTGGTAACCTATATGGTATTGTGGTAACCTATATGGTATTGTGGTAACCTATATTGTATTGTGGTAACCTATATTGTATTGTGGTAACCAAATGGTATTGTGGTAGCCTTTATTGTATTGTGTTGACCTATGTGGTATTATGGTAACCTATATGGTATTGTGGTAACCTATATGGTATTGTCGTATCCTTTGTGGTATTGTGGTAACCTATATGGTATTGTGGTAACCTATTTGGTATTGTGGTAACCTATATGGTATTGTGGTAGCCTGTATGGTATTCTGGTAACCTATATGGTATTGTGGTAACTTATGTGGTATTGTGGTATCCTATTTGGTATTGTGGTAACCTATATGGTATTGTGGTAACCTATATGGTATTGTGGTAACCTATATTGTATTGTGGTGGCCTGTATGGTATTGTGGTAACCTATGTTGTATTATGGTAACCTATATGATATTGTGGTAATCTATGTTGTATTGTGGTAACTTATATGGTATTTTGGTAATCTATGTATTATTGTGGTAACCTATATGGTATTGTGGTAGCCTGTATAGGTTATGGTATTTTGGGAACCTATATGGTATTTTGGTGGCCTGTATGGTTTTGTGGTAACCTATATGGTATTTTTTTGTAGCCTGTATGGTATTGTGGTAACCTATGTGGTATTATGGTAACCTATATGGTATTGTGGTAACCTATATAGGTTATGGTATTTTGGGAACCTATATGGTATTTTGGTGGCCTGTATGGTATTGTGGTAACCTATATAGTATTGTGGTAGCCTGTATGGTATTGTGGTAGCCTGTATGGTATTGTGGTAACCTATGTGGTATTATGGTAACCTAAATGGTATTGTGGTAACCTTTGTGATATTGTGATAACCTATACAGTATTGTGGTAATCTATGTATTATTGTGGTAACATATATGGTATTGTGGTAGCCTTTATGGTATTGTGGTAACCTATATGGTATTGTGGTAACCTATTTGGTATTGTGGAAACATTTAAGGTATTGTTTTAACCTATATGGTATTGTGGTAACCTATATGGTATTGTGGTGTTCTATATGGTATTGTGGTAACCTATATGGTATTGTGGTATCCTTTGTGGTATTGTGGTAACCTATATCGTATTGTGGTAACCTTTATGGTATTGTGGGAACCTATATGGTATTGTGGTGGCCTTTGTGGTATTGTGGTAACCTATATGGTATTGTGGTAGCCTTTATGGTATTGTGGTAACCTATATGGTATTGTGGTAACCTATTTGGTATTGTGGAAACCTATAAGGTATTGTTGTAACCTATATGGTATTGTGGTGGCCTTTGTGGTATTGTGGTAACCTATATTGTATTGTGGTAACCTATATTGTATTGTGGTAACCTATATTGTATTGTGGTAACTTATATGGTATTATAGTAACTTATATGGTATTGTGGCTGTCTATGTGGTATTGTGGTAACCTATATGGTATTGTGGTAACCTATATGGTATTGTGGTAACCTATATGGTATTGTGGTAACCTACAGGGGCTTCAGAAAGTATTCACACCTTTTTTTCCACATTTTGTTGTTTTTCAGCCTGAATCTGTAATGTATGTGTTGTGTCACTGACCTATACACAAATGTTAAAGCAAAAAAATATCTTATTTATCCAACCACTTTGTTATGGCAAGCCTAAATAAGTTCAGGAGTAAAAATGTGCTTAACAAATCACATAATAAGTTGTATGGACTCACTCTGTGTGCAATAATAGTGTTTAACATGATTTCTGAATAACTACCCCATATCTGTACCCCACACATACAATTATCTGCAAGTTCCCCGTCTAGCAATTTCAAACACAGATTCATCCCCGAAAACCAGGGAGGTTTTTCAATGCCTTGAAAATAAGGGCACCGATTGGTAGATGTGTAAAAATACAAAAAGCAGACCATGAATATCCTTTAGGCATGGTGAAGTTATTAATTAGGTTTTGGATGGTGTATCAATACATTTAGTCACTGCAAAGATACAGGTGTCCTTCCTAACTCAGTTGCCCGAGAGGAAGAAAATTTCTCAGGGATTTCACTATGAGGCCAATGGTGATTTTAAAACAGTTACATGGTTTAATGGTTGTGATATGAGAAAACTGAGGATGAATCAACAACATTGTAGTTACTCCACAATACTAACCTAAATGACAGAGTGGAAAGAAGGAAGCCTGTACAGAATACAAATATTCCAAGAGATGCATCCTGTTTGCAGTAAGGCACTAAAGTAATACTGCAAAAAATGCAGCAAAGAAATTAACTTTTTGTCCTGATTACAAAGCATTATGTTTGGGGCATTTCCATCACAACACATCACTGGGTACCACTCTTCATATTTTCAAACATGGTGGTGGCTACATCATGTTATGGGTATGCTTATCATCAGCAAGCACTAGGGAGTTTTTTTAGGATAAGAATAAACGGAATAGAGTTAAGCACAGCTAAAACCTGCTTCAGTCTGCTTTCCAACAGACACTGGGAGACAAATTCACCTTTCAGCAGGACAATAACCTAAAACACAAGGCCAAATATACACCGGAGTTGTTTACCAAGAAGATATTGAATGTTCCTGAGTGGCCTAGTTACAGTTTTGACTTAAATATGCTTGAAAATCTATGGCAAGACTTGGAAATGGCTGTCTAGCAATGATCAACAATCAACTTGACAGATTGAAGAATTTATAAAGAATAATAGGCACATTTTGTACAATCCAGCTGTACAACGCTCGTAGACACTTACCCAGAAAGAATCACAACTGTAATCACAGCCAAAGGTGCTTCTAAAAAGTATTGACTCAGGGGTGTGAATACGTTTGTAAATGAGATATTTCTGAATTTCATTTTCAATGAATTTGCAATAAATTAAAAAAACATGTTTTCACTTTGTCATTATGGGTTATTGTGTGTAGATGTGTGAGAGAAAAAAATCTATTTAATCAATTTTGATGTCAGGCTGTAACACAACAAAAAGTGGAATAAGTCAAGGGGTATGAATACTTTCTGAAGGCACTGTAAATGGTACTGTGGGAGCCTATGTGGGTGGTTTCAAACCTGTTCCCATGACGAAAAGGGAGCATCTCAGGTATTTCAGAGAAATTGCCTGTTTGCTTAGAACAGTATTGGTTTTAATTCTGCCAAGGTAAATGGTCACTCTTTTCTAGTGATTTTAATGATTGTCTCTCTTCAAAGAACGAGCCAGCCAGCCAGCCAAATAAGCCCTGACCCAATGTATTCCTATACTGAGGCTAAAATGTCTGTTGGGAAAGGCACCAGTATAACTCTGGTCCCCATTGTTAGAGACTGATGTATGTCTAATGAAAGAGTTCACAGTCTGTGTTGATGTGTCTGTTTTACAGTAAGGACATAGCTAGCATTGCTACACATAGTTTTCTCAGGGTTTTTTCATCAACATTTTAGTCAAAACCGCAAAGATCTTATGCTGAACGAAAATATAAACGCAAGTTACAATTTCTGAGTTACAATTCAAATAAGGAAATCAGTCAATTGAAATACATTTATTAGGCCCTACTCTATGGATTTGACATGACTGGGCAGGGGTGCAGTCATTAGTGGGCCTGGGAGGGCATAGGCCCACACACTTGGGAGCCAAGCCCACCCATTGGGGAGCCAGGCCCAGCCAATCAGAATTAGTTTTTCTCCACAAAACGACTTTATTTGTCATGCGGTGGGTGTAGCTGGTGTAGGTAAGTCAGGCGCAGGAGAGCAGAGATGAGTGGACTAAGTACTTTACTCAGGCAAAGTTAAATACAGAACGCAACCGCGTCATAAAACAAATGCCCAAAACCAAGAAGGCAGCACAAAGTACAAAATACCGGCTGCCACAAAGCACGGGTGAAAACCATACAAACCCGGTGTAAACCGGCATGCCAACAAACAATTCCCCACACAGACATGGGGAAACAGAGGGTTAAATAAACAACAGTAATGAGGGCAAATTAAAACCAGGTGTGATGGAAAACAAGACAAAACTAATGGAAAATGAAAAGTGGATCGGTGATGGCTAGAAGACTGGTGACGTCGGCCGCCGAACGCCGCCCGAACAAGGAGGGGAACCGACTTCGGCGGAAGTCGTGACATTATTACAGACAGAAACACGCCTCAGTGTCATCAGCTGTCCGGTAGGCTGGTCTCCAACGATCTCACAGGTGAAGAAGTCGGATGTGGAGGTGGCTAAAACAACGTTGGAGGTGGCTTATGGTAGAGAAATTAACATTAAAACCTCTGGCAACAGCTTTGGTCGACATTTCTGCTGTCAGCATGCCAATTGCACGCTCCCTCAAAACTTGAGTAATCTGTGGCATTGCCAATATGTGGCATCTGTGGCATTGTGTTGTGTTACAAAACTGCACATTTTGATCATGCTGTTTAATCAGCTTCTTGATATGCCAATCCTGTCAGGTGGATTATCTTGGCAAAGGTGAAATGCTCACTAACAGGGATGTAAACACATTTTTGCACAGAAATAAGCTTTTTTGTTCGTATGAAAAATGTCTGGGATATTTTATTTGAGCTCATGAAACATGGGACCAACAAATGTTGCATTTATATTTTTGTTCCGTGTATTTTTACTGGACCACTGTGCCCCTGGGTCACCCTAATCTTTATACATTTCAGTCCTTGGTGTGAATGTGAATGAACTTTTCAGGGGATTAAATGCACAAATTGAGGATTGCCCCTTCCTCTTATATTTGCTTGTCCACCCAGACACCTCAGTTTGGTGGGAGAGCTCTACAAAGCAAAGGGTTATCATAACTGCTTCCTCCATCAGAAACAGACCTTAAAGTTATTGTCACTGTTATCATCCCTCTGGGGTGGTAGGGCCATGTGAATCACCTAGCCAGGTGTTTTTATGAAGCCAACGCCTTATCTTATGGCCAGGGACCTTTTTATGGAGTATTGGAATGCGTTCCTGGAGATATGGCACTCATGTTTCAGTACAGCTGTCCTTTCTTACACATAGCCACTTGTTTTTCCACCATAAAGTACATTATAGGCTTGTTTATAGCATGTTGTGCGAATAATTGTAATTTTTTTCACCATGAATAACACTGATCAGTTCATGTATTCTGAACAACACTTTCCTTTTTCTTTTTAGAAAAGAGGATTTGGAAGTCTCTAACAAAACAGGTGGGAGGTTTGTGATTATAGCACTGCATGCATTGACAAGTGTGAAAATGTATTTGAAACAGAACCCTGCTTTTCTCTTCTTAGAGAATCATCGATGTACACAGTGAATGTACAAAAGATTAGGAACACCTTCCTAATATTGAGTTGCACCCCCTTTTGCCCTTTGAACAACCTCAATTTGTTGGGGCATGGACTCTACAAGGTGTCCAAAGCATTCCACAAGGATGCTGGCCCATGTTGACTCCAATGGATGTCCTTTGGGTGGTGGACCATTCTTGATACGCACAGGAAACTGTTGAGCGTGAAAAACCCAGCAGCGTTTCCAGTGCACCTGGCACCTACTACCATACCCCGTTCAAAGGCACGTCAATCTTTTGTCTTGCTCATTCACCCTCTGAATGGCACACATACACAATCCATGTCTCAATTGTCTCAAGGCTTAAAAATGATTATTTAAAGTGTCTCCTCCCCCTCATCTACACTGATTGAAGTGGATTTAACAAGTGACTTCAATAAGGGATCATAGCTTTCACCAGGATTCACCTGGTCAGTCTATGTCATGGAAAAGGTGTTCCTAATGTTACACTCAGTGTATAATAATGAATTATTCATGTTTGTGTACTGATTCTTCAATGAGTTAACACTTTGTGATTTTCTTCCATTGTTGAAGGAGTTGGAACAGATGCTGGCAGACACCCCTCCTGTTTTGAAAGGATCATCCAATTTATTCAGGAACCTACGTCACCGAGGTGAGACTCCTTAACTCTATCATCAAGAATATGGGCCAGTGGAATGTTTGCAGGTTCCATATACCAAATCAATCGAGAACAGAGTACAGGCAGTAAACACCATCTTATCTTTCCATCCATCAGTGATGTTGTCATTTGCTCTCAGGTAACCTTAGATACGAGGGTGAAGGAAATCTACCCTATATAGGAGCTACCATTGATTAGCGATACCGTTACCAGTTAGAATAAACTACATCCCCGAACTGAGAATGAGATGTACTTGTATTTTCAAAATAGTGTAGCGATCCTCGAAATATGAGCCACGTTATGATTCCCATCAAGTAGGTTACATTTATTGGTGCAATGCATAGTGTGTTTGCTTTTTACACAAGAGACCTGGGTTCACTTCCCGCTCCCTCTGTTCGCTACAATATTGACAAGCTGAGGAAAGGAGGTAATTGTAAGTGTTCTTCAATGTTGTTATTTTCATGGAAACATGCTTCAAGTAACCTGTTCTCATTGCTCCCTGAAGAAGTGAACATCACTCCCTGCGTTTCAAACCCTGTGTTTGGTGTAAACGTTCTCCCTGCTCTCTCCTCTGTTGCTTTAGCTAAGTGCCAACGCTGGGATCTGGGGCTTTTAATCCTGCTGTTAAACGTGGCGGTTTTGCTGAGAAAAAAAGGATTGGATTGATCAGCGAACAAAGCCTTGCTTTGAGAATGAGAGGTGCTGTTTGAACCCGGTTAGGTTGAGGCATGTCCCACTGGCTGCCTCCTGATCACCATGGACATGATGAATCCTAAGAATGGAGTAGGATTACATCTCCGGTTCTGCCACTCTATACGAAGTGTTTCTGAGGAATTATTTCTATTGTCTGACAACATATACTTGAGCTCAGAGGTTGGAAGGGTTGGGGATTGGGGAGGAAAGGGGAGGGTTGGAGAGAGGAGGGAAGGTTTCTCTCTCCATGAGTGAAGGTGTGTGTGGTATTGGTGAGACACGGCTGGAATCTTAAAGATTTCTTCCCTCCAACCTATTTAACCCTTAAAAAGTCAGGGAACTTTAGTCATTTTAAGGCCCTATACATTTTCAACAGAGAAGTTCTCGAGCAGATCAGTGAGTCGTGTTGGGATGCACCATTTCATTGGGACTTTTCAACAACAACTCTCTATTGACATCCAGTACTTCCCCACCGCATTCAACTATCCAAACGTAGACAAACATCAGATATCTGCAGAACTTTTATATGACAAGGAGTATCAGAAATATAAAGAAATAGGATTTTATTGGATGCACTACCATTGTCCATTCATAGTATTTTTTCCTCCCAAGTGTCCCCTTTGTGGGGGAAATCTCCCTGGAGCAAAGGCCATATCTGAATCCTTTTCCCATAACACCCAGAGCTGTCTGTGCTGGAGTCACTTCTCCTGCAAACAAACGCTTGGAAATGCTTTCAGAGGCAGCAAGACAACCCTCCTCAGTCTACTGAGATGGACCCTGACAGTTACTCTTCCCTTCTCCTCGCAGTCACACAACAAAGGGAGTTCTAGAACACAAAAAGGAACAGGAAGCCGAATCAGGCATCCACAATCAGTGACATATCACTGGAGAATGTTTTACACCTTGTTATCCAAACAGAGGACGCAGCGAAGCCAGCACTGGGGCTTCATTTTGTTTAAGTTTGTGTCCAGATAGGTCACACGTTGTAAAGTCTCTGTGTGATGAGAATACCAACCATGAATTAAGAGGCACCTTTTTAAGATGTTGTCAATATGAAAGAGAAGATTAGCTGTTGTCTACACCTTTGTGCACTGTTTCGTGGGGTGTTTCATTCACGTGAAGAGTTAGGGCAGGACTTTGAAAAACTCTATATAACTCAAGTGAACTGCTAGACTTGTGTTCAATTATTTTATGAACTTTCTATATACAGTTATGACAGTCAAGGTTAAAGCCAAACAATTGTATTTTTGTTTCCAGGCATCGTCGGTTACACAGAGTATCTATTCCTGCTTTGCATTTTAACAAGTAAGTATGTTTGATTAGATATTTTATTAAAAAAAGAAAGATGTTAGTTTGAACATGGTCTCTTGTCTTATCTCTTTTTTCGGTCCTTTCCCAGAACCTCATGCTGGCTTTAAGATAGCTTTCAACATGTTTGATGCAGATGGAAACAAAATGGTGGACAAACAGGAGTTCTTGGTGGTATGTAATTATCTTAAGGTTAAATGAGAAGGATAGTTCCTTTGGTCAGTGAAGGAAGTCTGAAGAACATCTGAACATCTTTTGTCTTCTTCTAACCAGCTTGAGGAAATCTTCCGTAAGAAAAAGGATCGAAAAGAAGCAGCTGATGGTGCTCCAAGGTCTGACAAGCTGGTAAGTAGAGGCATTTCTTTGGTGAATATTCTCCGCATTTAGGGCATGCATTTCACTTATTGCATTTATTCTAGGTATTAATTCCTGTAAGGTTCAGTTAGATAGTAATTACGAAGAGCAATGTTTCCCCATTATACATTTAAAGTTTGGAACAATAAAATTGTCCTGCAGGAAGGATGGAAATCAGGGAGAAAGTGTTTGAGCTGTAGACAGACGGTATGGTGGATGTGGTAGACTGTAAGACAGACATTATGGTGGATGTGGTAGACTGTAGACAGACGGTATGTGGATGTGGTAGACAGTAGACAGACATTATGGTGGATGTGGTAGACTGTAGACAGACAGTATGTTGGATGTGGTAGACTGTAGACAGACATTATGGTGGATGTGGTAGACTGCAGACAGACAGTATGGTGGATGTGGTAGACTGTAGACAGACATTATGGTGGATGTGGTAGGCTTTAGACAGACAGTATGTTGGATGTGGTAGACTGTAGACAGACAGTATTGTGGATGTGGTAGACTGTAGACAGACAGTATGGTGAATGTGGTAGACTGTAGACAGACATTATGGTGGATGTGGTAGACTGTAGACAGACATTATGGTGGATGTGGTAGGCTGTAGACAGACATTATGGTGGATGTGGTAGGCTGTAGACATACATTATGGCGGATGTGGTAGACTGTAGACAGACATTATGGGGGATGTGGTTGACTGTAGACAGACAGTATGGTGGATGTGGTAGGCTGTAGACATACATTATGGCGGATGTGGTAGACTGTAGACAGACATTATGGGGGATGTGGTTGACTGTAGACAGACAGTATGGTGGATGTAAAACCAGGATTTGATTTGATTACAATGATAAGGTCCTATCACATAACAGTACAACAGGATTAGTCTTATTCAGTGAAACAATGAAAGGAGTGTACATTTTTGGAAATGTTTACATCAAAATGAATGTAAAGTCTTTAGATTGATAGACTATGAAATGTTTTGTGATAATGTCCTGTATTGTTGAAGACACCTTTGAACATAGAACAATGGGACAGTCTTCCCCACATGCTCTAACATGGTTCTATCTCTACCATATCTCTAACAAGGTTATTTCTCACCCCTATCTCTAACATGGTTCTATCTCTACCCTCTCTAACATGGTTATTTCTCTACCCTATCTATAACATGGTTCCTTCTCTACCCTCTAACATGGTTTTATCTCTACTCTATCTCTAACATGGTTCTATCTTTACCCTATCTCTAACATGGTTATATCTCTACCTTGTCTCTAACATGGTTCTATCTCTACCCTATCTCTAACATAATTCTATCTTTACCCCATCTCTAATATGGTTCTATCTCTACCCTATCTCTAATATGGTTCTATCTCTACTCTTTCTTTAACATGATTCTATCTCTACCCTATCTCTAACATGATTCTATCTCTACCCTATCTCTAACATGATTCTATCTCTACTCTATCTCTACCCTATCTCTAACATGGTTCTATCTCTACCCTCTCTAACATGGTTCTATCTCTACCCTCTCTAACATGGTTCTATCTCTACCCTGTCTCTAACATGGTTCTACCTCTACCCTGTCTCTAACATGGTTCTGTCTCTACCCTATCTCTAACATGGTTCTATCTCTACCCTATCTCTAACATGGTTCTATCTCTACCCTATTTCTAACATGGTTCTACCTCTACCATATCTCTAACATGGTTCTATCTCTACCCTCTCTAACGTGGTTCTATCTCTACCCTGTCTCTAACATGGTTCTACCTCTACCCTCTCTAACATGGTTCTATCTTCACCCTATCTATAACATGGTTCTGTCTCTACCCTATCTCTAACATGGTTCTATCTCTACCCTATCTCTAACATGGTTCTACCTCTACCATATCTCTAACATGGTTCTATCTCTACCCTCTCTAACGTGGTTCTATCTCTACCCTCTCTAACGTGGTTCTATCTCTACCCTGTCTCTAACATGGTTCTACCTCTACCCTATCTCTAACATGGTTCTATCTCTACCCCATCTCTAACATGGTTCTATCTCTACCCTATCTCTAACATGGTTCTATCTCTACCCTGTCTCTAACATGGTTATATCTCTACCCTATCTAACATGGTTCAATCTCTACTCTATCTCTAACATGGTTCTATCTCTACCCTATCTCTAACATGGTTCTATCTCTACCCTATCTCTAACGTGGTTCTACTTCTACCCTCTCTAACATGGCTCTATCTCTACCCTATCTCTAACATTGTTCTATATCTTGCATGCCCGCATCCATCTTTCCCACGCATTTTATAGATCCTGCAACTGTATGGGTTCTATCTCTACCCTATCTCTAACGTGGTTCTACTTCTACCCTCTCTAACATGGCTCTATCTCTACCCTATCTCTAACATTGTTCTATATCTTGCATGCCCGCATCCATCTTTCCCACGCATTTTATAGAACCTGCAACTGTATGGGAACTGGGAGTCCTGTGCACAGAGAGTATGTATTCTCCCTCTTCCCAGAATATCTGCATGTGCTTTCTGTTATGTGTTTTCTTATTGGCTAGCCTGTTGCATGTGGCCTATTTTGCTTATTAAAAATGTAACGAATCTACTGTAGTTACTTAGCCAAGTGTGTTAATGGGCATGAAAACCAAGGAAGCCAATCCATGCTAAATGCATTGATGGTATTACTGTATCTTGGCCTTCTCATGTGCAAGGTTAGCAGAGCGTCATGCGAGCTGCGAGGTAGCCAGGACAATGCAGCTGTAATGGGTTCAGTCCAAACTCTGGCTGCCACAGCAGAGCAGATGATTTATGAACTGGCCTGCTGTCTCAGAGTGGCTGGCTGAGCGATGGGTTCTATGGGCCCAGAGATCCCTTTTCAAAAGGCCCTCATCTGAAGACTGACAGCATTCCTCCCGGACCCCCATGTTTTATTTTTACAGTTTCTTGAAAAGTGGTATTTGGGCTCGGGTTACCTTTTGTGGTGGGCTTGACCATGCTGATCGGCATGCCAGTCAGTGAGAGCTATAGAGCTAGTACTGCTAGAATGAATGTCTCAACACAGACACATAGAAAAGGGTGCTGCTGCAGCTAGCAAGAAGAAAACCAGTGCTTTTGAGATGGTTGTTTTAGGAGCTGTTGGGTTAAGGTGTGTCTTGGTTTTGATTTGTTCTGCATCACTCAAGGTATCCTCCCAGAGAATGGTTCAAAAGTCAAATCTTTTCAAACTCTACATGACAGGCATGTCTTGAAACCTGCGGTTGGGCTTTCCCCACCCGTGTATTCCAATTACAAACGTTTCATGCTCTTTTAATGGGCCGAGATGGAGATGGAGCAGCGGTACATTAAAGACTTAGTAATTAGCTCTGAGATCAAGTCATGAATCTCCCTCTGGTGAAGAGCGATGAAGCGCAGAGGAAGAGATGTTTTATCAGCTGTCTCAACTGTCTCATTCCCCTGCCAGGCATGGAAAAAGAACAAGATAAATAAATATTATGAAATGAAGCAAGACACATTTGAGGACATGTGTTAGAGGATCTGGCCCTCACTGGTTGGCTGTTTGTGGTGCCTTTGAACAAGGCGATGTCGAGACATGAGAGGCATGGAGAACCAGGGCAAAAAGGATGAGGTAAAAAAATCAGCACTTGTCAACAGAGTATTTTGCTCACCTGTGGGTGGAGGCAGAAGTTGGCCCTCCAAAGTAGATGGAAAACTGTTTCCCTGGGAATCTTTGTTTCAAGGAAAGTCCTAGAGCTAAAACCTGATTGAATGGTGAACAGTACTACATGTCATGTTATCATTCATATAACTAGTATTACTAGTACTGTTACCAAACAGTGATAATGCCAGACTCTCCATTATTATATCAATAGGACTGCAGGAGTAAAGGAATTCACTGTTGCATGACCTTACTGAGTGAGAGTTGGTTACACTGGTGAGAAGCAGCCTTGTTTGTTTGATATCACACTAGTCCAGACATAACATTCACTTGGATGAAAAAGACACTTTGACTTCCACAGACACTTTGGGATGCAGCATTTGAAAGAATCATTGTATTCTTGAAATGTATTGGATGGTTTCAATTGCCCATGATTATACAAGAGTGGAAACATTTTCTCATTGATAGGGTGTAACCTGCATCCCCCTCTGGGACACGGTAGGGTGGGCCACTATCAACTACAATGAACAAAGAGAGATATCATTCCAAAATCTTTATTTAATCACAATCTGATCCCATTTCACAAGCGTGGATGAAAAGTACACCGTAACCTGCATTCAGCTTGCAGCTATGTTCAAACGGTGATGTATTCAGATTGAGTGGATTCAGTTACACTGTAAACCTGTCATGAATTCACCCTTCACGCCCTGTGTGTCTCGGACATATGCAGCTGTCTTGGCTGAATTCCTCGCCAGAAGGCTGCATGCTCCAGTGCAGAGCAGAGCTCACAGCTTTATGGATGGGGTCTTTCACAGACTTCCTAGATATGTGGTTACTATACCGACAGTGAGGACTTCTCAGCACTCATGTCCTGTCTAAGACTGTCTGGCTGGGTGGTTGGATGTCGGAGAGTTATTTTACTGTTGTCACTGCAAGGATGAGTTCAGTAGTGTCAATGAGTAGTTCAAATCAGTTGGCTATTTGAAAGATAATCTGTCTGCCTGCCTGTCCGTCGGTCTGTCCATCTCTACTTCTGTCTGTCCGTCAGTCTGTTTGCCTGTTTTTGTGTGTGTGTATAATGCTAATGCCTGATGCTAATGCTGTTAATATCTGCCAGATGTGTTCTGTTGTCATCTAACAGCTCTGCCTCCACTACTCTACCACCATCACAGGTCCTTAGAAAAGAGGCCCAGCAGTTTGAGCCCCGGGGCATGTGGAATGCTCTGAGAAAGGGGGCAAGCCAAGCTCTCTTTTCTGACCTGGAGGTAGTTACACAAGTCTTGTTTTCAGATGTGTCCCTTTCCTATTTAACCTGTAGATGTTTACGGGTTCCCTTGATTAGGTCTGTGCAATGTTGTGTCTTAAATGTCACATGATATGGATCATGCTCAATATATTGATTTATTTTGTTGTTGATGATAAACTATGTTGTTGGCCCAAGTTTTGTTGATGACTCTGATATGGCTCAGTACCATGTGTAACTGTCAGGAGAAGGGGTAATGCTGGAAGTTCCATGTTGGTCTCCCTGTGTTTCCTAGCCTCATATTAAACATTAACATAGTCAATTGTAAAATGACAGAAGTGTGCTACGTTTACACATTGATATTAGACAATAAAGGTAGGATAAAATAATTTGTCTGCATTTATGTTGTTCAAGAGCTCTGTATGTGGCACTTGGCTGCATGTTTCTATGTACAAGCATGTGTGTGTGTTTGTGTGAGTGAAATGTATTTTGCATGGTTGGGTCCTTGTGGATAAGTGGTCCTCGTGGTCGGCCATAAGTGGTCCATTTCTTTATGAGGAATGGAAGTCAGACTGAATCACACATTTGTTTTTCCTCACAGAATATGGATCAAAATATGACCGACACGACCCTGCTGGTTCATTTCTTCGGGAAAAAGGGAAAGGCAGAGTTGGGTTTCGATGATTTTTACAGGCAAGTGGGGAAATGGACAAAAAAAAGGGTCTGAATAAAGGGTCTGAATACTTTCTGAATGCACTGTATATAATGTACAATACACACTTGTAATTTCTACTAATTATACAAATATATACACATTTGAATTAATCATAATAATCCTAACTCATTGTGGTAGCTATAGTCAGGCACCCAGTCCAGTGTCCCCTCTCTCTGTATGTGAGTTGGTGGTGGCATTACCTATTACTAGTGCCTCTGTCTCCCTCTTCACCTCTCTGTCTCCCTCTCCATCTCTCTCTCCCTCTCCATCTCTCTGTCTCCCTCTTCACCTCGCTGTCTCCCTCTCCACTCCTCTCCATCTCCCTCTTCACTCCCCACTGTCTCCCTCTCCACCTCTCTGTCTCCTTCACCTCGCTGTCTCCCTCTTCACTCCTCTCTGTCTCCCTCTCCACCCCTCTCCGTCTCCCTCTTCACTCCCCACTGTCTCCTTCTCCACCTCTCTATCTCCCTCTCCATTCCTCTCTGTCTCCCTCTTCACTCCTCTCTGTCTCCCTCTTCACTCCTCTCTGTCTTCCACTCCTCTCTGTCTCCCTCTCCACCCCTCTCTGTCTCCCTCTTCACTCCACTCTGTCTCCCTCTCCTCTCCTCTCTGTCTCCCTCTCCACCCCTCTCTGTCTCCCTCTCCACCCTTCTCTGTCTCCCTCTCCACCCTTCTCTGTCTCCCTCTCCACCCCTCTCTGTCTCCCTCTCCATCCCTCCCCAGATTCATGGACAACTTGCAGACCGAGGTGCTTGAGATTGAGTTCCTGTCCTATTCCAAAGGCCTGCCTATCATCAGTGAGGAGGACTTTGCCCACATCCTGTTGCGTTTCACCAACGTAGACGACATTGCAGGTTACCTGGACAATGTGCGCAAGAGCATTACAGATGAGAAGGTGATTGTGGAGCGCTTGCAATGTAGTCTTTGCCTTATGCTAACACACTCAAACTACCTCCATCTCCCCTCACCTCAAACTACCTCATACCGCTTCACCTCAAGCTACCTCGATCCTCACCTCAAACTACCTCCATCTCCCCTCACCTCAAACGACCTCCACCCCCTTCACCTCAAACTACCTTGATCCCCCCTCACCTCAAACTACTCCATCTACCTCTATCTCCCACCTCAAACTACCTCCATCTCACCTCAAACTACCTCCATCTCCCCTCACCTCAAACAACCTCCATCTACCTCCATCTCCCCTCACCTCAAACTACCTCCAGCTCACCTCAAACTACCTCCATCCCCCCTCACCTCAAACTACCTACATCTCATCTCAAACTACCTCCATCTCCTCTGACCTCAAACTACCTCCATCTCCCCTCACCTAAAACTACCTCCATCCCCCCTCACCTCAAACTACCTTCATCTCACCTCAAACTACCTCCATCTACCTCCATCCCTGCTCACCTCAAACTACCTCCATCCCCCCTCACCTCAAACTACTCCATCTACCTCTATCTCCCACCTCAAACTACCTCCATCTCACCTCAAACTACCTCCATCTCCCCTCACCTCAAACAACCTCCATCTACCTCCATCCCCCCTCACCTCAAACTACCTACATCTCATCTCAAACTACCTCCATCTCCTCTGACCTCAAACTACCTCCATCTCCCCTCACCTAAAACTACCTCCATCCCCCCTCACCTCAAACTACCTTCATCTCACCTCAAACTACCTCCATCTACCTCCATCCCTGCTCACCTCAAACTACCTCCATCCCTCCTCACCTCAAACTAACTCCATCCCCGCTCACCTCAAACTACCTCCATCCCGCTCATCTCAAACTACCTCCATCCCCCCTCACATCAAACTACCTCCATCTCCCCTCACCTAAAACTACCTCCATCCCCCCTCACCTCAAACTACCTCTATCTCACCTCAAACTACCTCCATCCCCCCTCACCTAAAACTACCTCCACCCCCCCTTACATCAAACTACCTCCATCTCCCCTCACCTAAAACTACTTCCATTCCCCTTCACCTCAAACTACCTCCATCCCCGCTCACCTCAAACTACCTCCATCCCGCTCACCTCAAACTACCTCCATCCCCCCTCACATCAAACTACCTCCATCTCCCCTCACCTAAAACTACTTCCATTCCCCTTCACCTCAAACTACCTTCATCTCACCTCAAACTACCTCCATCCCCCCTCACCTCAAACTACCCCCATCTACCTCCGTCCCCGCTCACCTCAAACTACCATCTCACCTCAATCTACCTCCATCCCCCTCACCTCAAACTACCTCCATCTCACCTCAATCTACCTCCATCCCCCTCATCTCAAACTACCTCCATCCCCCTCCCCCACACCCTTTACCGTTACCTCCCAGAAACCTCCCCTCTGCCCCCTTAACTCTCGACCCCCCACACACACACACACACCTCCCCTCTTCCCCCCTTAACCCCCTCCAGATGATCCCCCTACACACCCTCTCAGCCCTTTGCCCTTGACTCACCAACACCCCCTGGCCCTCAAGGCAACTCAGCCTAAATACCCTCATAGCCTTTTGTTCCAGACACATGCAAGTGTGCTTTTCTTAGTTTGGAAGTGTGAGCTGGATTTATTCAACCAGTAATCGACTGGTCATTCTCATGTTTTTCATTCAATCAAATCTTATTTTCTATTTTCAGTTTTGACCAATACGATTAAATGTTACTTATTTAGCAATAAACTGAGTGGCAATAATGTGTAGAGTGGTATCAGGTAACCAGCTTGCTATAACATAGATAGTGACGGAATGGAATTTCTTATTGTGTAATTTCTGTTCTGTGGTATTACTGAAATGATTAATGTGGAAATACTATCTAACCAAATACTTGTCTGAAAACTTCTCTGTTGTAGTTTTTCACTTACGGTGAAGGCAACTGTGAATTAGTTGCTGAGTGAAACTTTAATATTTTAGGTTTTTAGTTTGTTTTTCATTCGACACACTGACCTGCACATAAAGAGGTGAGCAGCTTCTCAGCGGGCTGAGTAGCTTGTTGCTAGATCGCCATTGATAATCAAGTGGGTCTCGTCGTTGTGCTAAGAGATAGTTTATGGAGCTTGCTTTGTTAAAATAGCAAAGCGTCACAAATGGCTCTCTACATCATTTGTTAGGCTCAGTGTTGGTTGTGTTGGAGGGGCCACGGAGGGAGGGAGCGAGCTATAGGAGTTTCTAGTAGCAGTGGGATGGTTGTGTTGGAAGGGCCCTGGAGGGAGCGAGCTATAGGAGTTTCTAGTAGCAGTGGGATGGTTGAGTGGACATCAATAGGGCCTGTGTTTGACTCATCTGCCAACCCTGAGATGTTTGGGATTCAGCCCCCTTTTGTTTTTGTTTATGTAAGTGTTAGGTTAATCTGCTTTAGAAAAGTCTGCAAACATGCTGACCTTTTCCCCAAAAGCTACAATCAACTCATAGTATCCATACCAGGGGGGAACGACCCAGCGATGTATACTCTGTCTGTTTGGTCATTTTCCTGCCTTTGTGTCTGTTATCTGTGTGATGTCTTCAAGGTCCCGCGGACACTAAAGGCTTCCCTCTGGTTTAAGTGGAGTAGATTATGTGTCATGTGAAGTGCTGTTGCATTGTCTGGCTGGCCTTTTGAGTTGAGACATCCAGTCGTTTGCTTTATGTGTAATTCATTCCTGTCTCTCTCACGCTGTTTGAGCCTCAGATTTGACTATTCTTTTTACTTTTATACTTTAATATAATAGTGAATCTTTTTCAGTTTTTATTGATTTGAGTTTAGATAAATTACTGTTTAGTCTGCTTTGTAAAATGAATAGATTTTAATTGATTTGACTGACTTAGATTTGACTTTGATTTGAATTTGACTTTTTTAATCTTGTAGGGAATCACTTTTGATGAGTTCAGATCCTTCTTCCAATTCATGAACAACCTGGAGGATTTCGCTATAGCCATGCAAATGTACAACTTTGCCAACCGTTCCATTGGCCAAGGTTAGTTCCAATCGTTCCATTGACCAAGGTTAGTTAAAATCGTTCCATTGGCCCAGGTTAGTTCCAATCATTCCATTGGCCAAGGTTAGTTCCACTCTTTATTTGATTTGTTTGACTACTGAAATACATGGACGAGGAATAACCACACTGTTTTTACACTGTTCCACTGTTCCACTGTTCAACTGTTCCACTCTTCCGCTCTTCCACTGTTTACACTGTTCCACTGTTAACACACCATCTATACACTATGACTGCATCCCAAATGGCACCATATTCCCTATATAGTGCACTACTTTTGACCCCATTGACCCTGGTATAGGGAAAAGGGTGCCATTTGGGATGGAGACTATAATGGTGGTCCAACTTAGTGGCACAAATAGTGGCATGGTGATTCTGTGCCCCTTGTCCCTGTCAGATGAGTTGGCCCGGGCAGTCTATGTGACGACGGGGCTGAAGCTGACTGAACACCTGGTCAACACTGTGTTCCACATCTTTGACGAGGACCGTGACGGACAGCTCAGTTACAAGGAGTTCATTGGTGTCATGAAGGACCGGCTGCACCGCCGCACGGTAAGGAGAGGGACAGGCTGACAAGGTTGGAGGGAAGGAGGGTAAGACAGGCAGGGAGGGAAGGAGGGTAAGACAGGCAGGGAGGGAAGGAGGGTAAGACAGGCAGGGAGGGAAGGAGGGTAAGACAGGCAGGGAGGGAAGGAGGGTAAGACAGGCAGGGAGGGAGGAAGCAGGGAGGACGGGTGGAGTAGAGTTGTGTGGAGGCCGTCAGGACAGGATAGCTGATAGAGGTATAGTCATTCATATGTAATGGGAACAGGGACAAATAGATCATGTTCACAGAATCTGTCTAAACGGAGCAATGCATGTTTATCATAGCTATGTTTAGAATTGCCATGTCTTATATGTTGATAGTTTAGGGAACAGTCACTATCTAGTGTTGATAGTTTCGAAACAGTCACTATCTAATGTTGATAGTTTAGATAAAGTCACTATCCATTGTTGATAGTTTAGATAAAGTCACTATTTAATGTTGATAGTTTAGGGAACAGTCACTATCTAATGTTGATAGTTTAGGGAACAGTCACTATCTAATGTTGATAGTTTAGGGAACAGTCACTATCTAATGTTGATAGTTTAGGGAACAGTCACTATCTAATGTTGATAGTTTAGGGAACAGTCACTATCTAATGTTGATAGTTTAGGGAACAGTCACTATCTAATGTTGATAGTTTAGGGAACAGTCACTATCTAATGTTGATAGTTTAGGGAACAGTCACTATCTAATGTTGATAGTTTAGGGAACAGTCACTATCTAATGTTGATAGTTTAGGGAACAGTCACTATCTAATGTTGATAGTTTAGGGAACAGTCACTATCTAATGTTGATAGTTTAGGGAACAGTCACTATCTAATGTTGATAGTTTAGGGAACAGTCACTATCTAATGTTAATAGTTTAGGGAACAATCACTATCTAATGTTGATTGTTTAGACACAGTCACTATCTAATGTTGATTGTTTAGACACAGTCACTATCTAATGTTGATAGTTTAGGGAACAGTCACTATCTAATGTTGATGGTTTAGGGAACAGTCACTATCTAATGTTGATAGGTTAGACACAGTCATTATGTAATGTTGATCATTTCGACACAGTTATTCTCAACATTAGACAAAGTCATTATCTAATGTTGATAGTTTAAGGAACAGTCACAACCTTAATTTGATGGTTTAGATAGTCACTATCTAATGTTGATAGTTTAGGGAATAGTCCCTATCTAATGTTGATAGTTTAGGGAACAGTCACTATCTAATGATTGTTTAGACACAGTCACTATCTAATGTTGATAGTTTAGATAAAGTCACTATCTAATGGTGATAGTTTAGGGAACAGTCACTATCTAATGTTAACAGTTTAGACAAAGTCACTATCTAATGTTGATAGTTTAGAAACAGTCACTGTCTAATGTTGATAGTTTAGGGAACAGTCACTATCTAGTGTTGATAGTTTAGGCAACAGTCACTATCTAATGTTGATAGTTTAGACATGTGGATATTTTCGATACAGTCACTATCTAATGATTGTTTAGACACAGTCACTATCTAATGTTGATCGTTTAGGGAACAGTCACTATCTAATGTTGATCGTTTATGGAACAGTCACCATCTTATATTGATAGTTTGGGGAACAGTCACTATCTAATGTGGATAGTTTAAACAGAGTCAATATCTAATGTTGATCGTTTAGGGAACAGTCACCATCTAATATTGAAAGTTTGGGGAACAGTCACTATCTAATGTTGATAGTTTAGTGAACAGTCTCTATCTAATGTTGATCGTTTAGACATAGTCACTCTCTATTGTTGATCATTTAGGGAACAGTCATTATCTAATGTTGATTGTTTAGACACAGTCACTACCTAATGTTGATAGTTTTGTCAAAGTCACTATCTAATGTTTATTGTTTAGGGAAGGGCAACTATCTAATGTTGATCGTTTATGAAACAGTCACTTTCTAATGTTGATAGTTTAGCGAACAGTCACAATTGAATGTGGATAGTTTAGGGAATAGTCGCTATATATTGTTGATAGCTTAGGGAAGAGTAACTATATAATGTTGATAGTTTTGGGAAGGATAGCTATCTAATGTTGATTGTTTAGACCCAGTCACTCTCTAATGTTGATAGTTTAGTGAACAGTCACTCTCTTATGTTGACAGTTTAGACACTGTCGCTACCTAATGTTGACAGTTTAGGGAACAGTCACTATCTAATGTGGATAGTTTAAACAGAGTCACTATCTAATGTTGATCGTTTAGGGAACAGTCACCATCTAATATTGATAGTTTGGGGAACAGTCACTATCTAATGTGGATATTTTCGATACAGTCACTATCTAATGATTGTTTAGACACAGTCACTATCTAATGTTGATCGTTTAGGGAACAGTCACTATCTCAAATCAAAAATCAAATCAAATCAAATTTTATTTGTCACATACACATGGTTAGCAGATGTTAATGCGAGTGTAGCGAAATGCTTGTGCTTCTAGTTCCGACCATGCAGTAGTATCTAACAAGTAATCTAACAAATTCACAACAACTACCTTATACACACAAGAGTAAAGGAATGAATACGAGTATGTACATATAAATATATGGATGAGCGATGGCTGACCGGCATAGGCAAGATGCAGTAGATGGTATGGAGTACAGTATATACACATATATATGAGATGAGTAATGTAGGATATGTAAACATTATATAAATGGCATTGTTTAAAGTGGCTAGTGATACATTATTTCATCCAATTATAATTATTAAAGTGGCTAGAGATTTGGGTCGATGACCGAACGGCATAGGCAAGATACAGTAGATGGTTTAGAGTACAGTGTATACATTTGATATGAGTATGTCGGATACGTAAACATTATATACAAAATTGTTTAAAGTGGCTAGTGATACATTTGTTACATCCAATTCCTATGTATAAAGTGGCTAGAGATTTAAGTCAGTATGTTGGCAGCAGCCACTCAATGTTAGTGATGGCTGTTTAACAGTCTGATGGCCTTGAGGTAGAAGCTGTTTTTCAGTCTCTCGGTCCCAGCTTTGATGCACCTGTACTGACCTCGCCTTCTGGATGATAGCGGGGTGAACAGGCAGTGGCTCGGGTGGTTGTTGTCCTTGATGATCTTTGGCCTTTCTGTGACATCGGGTGGTGTAGGTGTCCTGGAGGGCAGGTAGTTTAACCCGGTGATGCGTTGTGCAGTCCTCACTACCCTCTGGAGAGCCTTACGGTTGTGGGCGGAGCAGTTGCCGTACCAGGCGGTGATACAGCCCGACAGGATGCTCTCGATTGTGCATCTGTAAAAGTTTGTGAGTGATTTTGGTGACAAGCCAAATTTCTTCAGCCTCCTGAGGTTGAAGAGGCGCTATTGCGCCTTCTTTACCACGCTGTCTGTGTGGGTGGACCAATTCAGTTTGTCCGTGATGTACGCCGAGGAACTTAAAACTTTCCACCTTCTCCACTACTGTCCCCTCGATGTGGATGAGGGTGCTCCCTCTCCTGTTTCCTGAAGTCCACGATCATCTCCTTTGTTTTGTTGACATTGAGTGAGAGGTTATTTTCCTGACACCACACTCCGAGGGCCCTCACCTCCTCTCTGTAGGCCGTCTCGTCGTTGTTGGTAATCAAGCCTACCACTGTAGTGTCGTCAGCAAACTTGATGATTGAGTTGGATGCGTGCTTGGCCACGCAGTCATGGGTAAACAGGGAGTACAGGAGAGGGCTGAGAACGCACCCTTGTGGGGCCCCAGTGTTGAGGATCAGCGGGGTGGAGATGTTGTTTCCTACCCTCACCACCTGGGACCGGCCCGTCAGGAAGTCCAGGACCCAGTTGCACAGGGCTGGGTCGAGACCCAGGGTCTCGAGCTTAATGACGAGCTTGGAGGAACTATGGTGTTAAATGCTGAGCTGTAGTCGATGAACAGCATTCTTACATAAGTATTCCTCTTGTCCAGATGGGTTAGGGCAGTATGCAGTGTGATTGCGATTGCGTCGTCTGTGGACCTATTGGGACGGTAAGCAAATTGGAGTGGGTCCAGGGTGTCTGGCAGGATGGAGGTGATATGATCCTTGACTAATCTCTCAAAGCACTTCATGATGACGGAAGTGAGTGCTACGGGGCGATAGTCATTTAGCTCAGTCACCTTAGCTTTCTTGGGAACAGGAACAATGGTGGCCCTCTTGAAGCATGTGGGAACAGCAGACTGGGATAGGGACTGATTGAATATGTCCGTAAACACACCAGCCAGCTGGTCTGCGCATGCTCTGAGGACACGGCCAGGGATGCCATCTGGGCCGGCAGCCTTGCGAGGGTTAACACATTTAAATGTTTTTCTCACATTGGCTGCGGTGAAGGTGAGCCCGCAGGTTTTGGTAGCGGGCCGTGTCGGTGGCACTGTATTGTCCTCAAAGCGAGCAAAGAAGTTGTTTAGTTTGTCTGGGAGCAGGGCGTCATGGTCCGCGACGGGCTGGTTTTTCTTTTGTAGTCCGTGATTGACTGTAGACCCTGCCACATTCCTCTTGTGTCTGAGCCATTGAATTGTGACTCTACTTTGTCTCTATATTGACGCTAGCTTGTTTGATTGCCTTGCGGAGGGAGTAGCTGCACTGTTTGTATTCAGTCATGTTTCCGGTAGCCTTTACCTGGTTAAAAGCAGTGGTTCGCGCTTTCAGTTTTGCGCGAATGCTGCCATCAATCCATGGTTTCTGGTTGGGGAAGGTTTTGATATTTGCTATGGGTACAACATCACCAATGCATTTGCTAATAAACTCGCTCACCGAATCAGCGTATACATCAATGTTGTTGTCAGATGCTATCCGAACATATCCCAGTCCACGTGCTCGAAGCAATCTTGCAGCATGGAATCAGATTGGTCGGACCAGCGTTGAACAGACCTGAGAACGGGCGTTTCCTGTTTTAGTTTCTGTTTGTAGGCTGGGAGCAACAAAATGGAGTCATGGTCAGACTTGCCGAAAGGAGGGCGGAGAATAGCCTTGTATGCATCACGGAAGTTGGAATAACAGTGGTCCAGGATTTTACCAGCCCGGGTGGCACATTCGATATGCTGGTAAAATTTCGGGAGCCTTGTTCTTAAATTAGCCTTATTAAAATCCCCAGCCACAATAAATGCAGCCTCAGGATATGTGGTTTCCAGTTTACATAGAGTCCGATGAATTTCTTTCAGTGCCGTCGATGTATTAGCTTGAGGGGGGGATGTACACGGCTGTGATTATAATCGAAGAGAATTCTCTTGGTAGATAATGCGGTCTGCATTTGATTGTAAGGAATTCTATGTCAGGTGAACAAAAGGACTTGAGTTCCTGTATGTTGTTATGATCACACCACGTCTCGTTAATCATAAGACACACACCCCCGCCCTTCTTCTTACCAGAGAGATGTTTGTTTCTGTCGGCGCGATGCGTGGAGAAACCAGGTGGCTGTACCGACTCTGATAACGTGTCCTGAGTGAGCCATGTTTCCGTGAAGCAAAGAACGTTGCAGTCTCGAATGTCTCTCTGAAAGGCAACCCTCGATCGGATTTCGTCTACTTTGTTGTCAAGAGACTGTACATTGGCGATTAAAATACTCGGGAGAGGTGCACGATGCGCCCGTCGACGTAGCTTGACCAAAAGACCGGCGCGTTTCCCTCTTCTCCGGCGCCGCCGTTGTTTTGAGTAGCCACGTGCTATCCAGTCTGTTGTTGTGTTTGGGTTAACGAAAGGAGAATCCTCTTTGGGAAAGTCGTATTCCTGGTCGTAATGTTGGTAAGTTGACGTTGCTCTTATATCCAATAGTTCCTCCCGGTTGTATGTAATAAAACTTAATATTTTCCGGGGTAACAATGTAAGAAGTAATACATAAAAAAAAACAAAATACTGCATGGTTTCCTGAGAACGTGAAGCGAGGCTGCCATCTCTGTCGGCGCCGGAAGTATTGTTTAGACACAGTCACTATCTAATATTGATAGTTTGGGGAACAGTCACTATCTAATGTGGATATTTTCGATACAGTCACTATCTAATGATTGTTTAGACACAGTCACTATCTAATGTTGATTGTTTAGGGAACAGTCACTATCTAATGTTGATCGTTTATGGAACAGTGACCATCTTATATTGATAGTTTGGGGAACAGTCACTCTCTAATGTGGATAGTTTAAACCGAGTCACTATCTAATGTTGATCGTTTAGACACAGTCACTATCTACTGTTAAGTTGAGGGAATCGTCACTGTCTAATGTTGATAGTTTAGCGAACAGTCACGATCTAATGTGGATAGTTTAGGGAATAGTCACTACCTAATGTTGATAGTTTGTACTCAAACACTATCTATTGTTGATAGTTGAGGGAACAGTCACTATCTAATGTTAAAAGTTTAGGGAACAGTCACTATCTAATGTTGATAGTTTTGGGAAGGGTAACTATCTAATGTTGATAGTTTATGGAACAGTCACTATATAATGTTGATAGTTTAGTGAACAGTCTCTATCTAATGTTGATCGTTTAGACATAGTCACTCTCTATTGTTGATAGTTTAGACACAGTCACTCTCTACTGTTGATCATTTAGGGAACAGTCACTATCTAAAGTTGATTGTTTAGACACAGTCACTACCTAATGTTGATAGTTTTGACAAAGTCACTATCTAATGTTTATTGTTTAGGGAACAGTCACGATCTAATGTGGATAGTTTAGGGAATAGTCACTACCTAATGTTGATAGTTTGTACTCAGTCACTATCTATTGTTGATAGTTGAGGGAACAGTCACTATCTAATGTTAAAAGTTTAGGGAAGAGTAACTATCTAATGTTGATAGTTTATGGAACAGTCACTATATAATGTTGATAGTTTAGTGAACAGTCTCTATCTAATGTTGATCGTTTAGACATAGTCACTCTCTATTGTTGATAGTTTAGACACAGTCACTCTCTACTGTTGATCATTTAGGGAACAGTCACTATCTAAAGTTGATTGTTTAGACACAGTCACTACCTAATGTTGATAGTTTTGACAAAGTCACTATCTAATGTTTATTGTTTAGGGAAGGGCAACTATCTAATGTTGATAGTTTATGAAACAGTCACTTTCTAATGTTGATAGTTTAGCGAACAGTCACAATCGAATGTGGATAGTTTAGGGAATAGTCGCTATCTATTGTTGATAGTTTAGGGAAGAGTAACTATCTAATGTTGATAGTTTTGGGAAGGATAGCTATCTAATGTTGATTGTTTAGACCCAGTCACTCTCTAATGTTGATAGTTTAGACACATTCACTATCTAATGTTGATCGTTTATGAAACAGTCACTTTCTCATGTTGAATGTTTAGCGAACAGTCACAATTTAATGTGGATAGTTTAGGGAATAGTCATGATCTAATGTCGATAGTTTTGACAAAGTCACTATCTAATGTTGATAGTTTATGAAACAGTCACTTTCTAATGTTGAATGTTTAGCGAACAGTCACAATTTAATGTGGATAGTTTAGGGAATAGTCATGATCTAATGTCGATAGTTTTGACAAAGTCACTATCTAATGTTGATAGTTTATGAAACAGTCACTTTCTAATGTTGAATGTTTAGCGAACAGTCACAATTTAATGTGGATAGTTTAGGGAATAGTCGCTAACTATTATTGATCGTTTAGTGAAGGGTATTTATCTAATGTTAATAGTTTTGGGATGGGTAGCTATCTAAAGTTGATTGTTTAGACACAGTCACTATCTAATGTTTATAGTTTAGGGAACAGTCACCATATAATATTGATAGTTTCGTGAACAGTCACTATCTAATGTTGATCATATAGGGAACAGTCACCATCTTATGTTGACAGTTTAGACACAGTCACTACGTAATGTTGACAGTTTAGACACAGTCACTAACTAATGTTTACACTTTAAAAACAGTCACCATCTAATGTTGATAGTTTAGACACAGTCACTATTAATGTTGATAGATTAGGCACAGTATCTGTCTAATGTTGATAGTTTTGACACATTCACTATCTAATGTTGATAGTTTAGGGAACAGTCACTATCTAATATTGATCGTTTAGGGAACAGTCACTATCTAATGTGGATAGTTTAAACAGAGTCACTATCTAATGTTGATCGTTATAAATCAGTCAGTATCTAATGTTGATATTTTCAACACAGTCACTATCTAATGTTGATCATTTAGGGAACAGTCACTATCTAATGTTGATCGTTTAGGGAACAGTCACTATCTAATGTGAATCCTTAAGACACAGTCACTACCTATTGTTGCTAGTTTACACACAGTCACTATCTAATGATAGTTTAGACACAGTCACTATCTAATGTTGATCATTTAGGGAACCGTCACTGTCTAATGTTGATCGTTTATGGAACAGTCACTATCTAATGTTGATCATTTTGGGAACAGTCACTATCTAATGTTGATATTTTAGGGAACAGTCACTATCTACTGTTGATTGTTTAGGGAACAGTCACTATCTAATGTTGATAGTTTAGACACAGTCACTATCTAATGTTGATAGTTTAGACACAGTCACTATCTAATGTTGATAGATTAGACACAGTCACTCTCTAATCTTGATAGTTTAGGGAACAGTCACGATATAATGTTGATAGTTTAGTGAACAGTCACTATCTAATGTTGATCATTAAGACACAGTCACTACCTATTGTTGCCAGTTTACACACAGTCACTATCTAATGATAGTTTAGACACAGTCACTATCTAATGTTGATCATTTAGGGAACCGTCACTGTCTAATGTTGATCGTTTAGGGAACAGTCACTATCTAATGTTAATAGATTAGACACAGTCACGATATAATGTTGATAGTTTAGGGAACAGTCGCTATATAATGTTGATAGATTAGACAAAGTAATTCTCTAAACTTGATAGTTTACACACAGTCACTATCTAATGTTGATAATTTAGGGAACAGTCACTATCTAATGTTAATAGATTAGACACAGTCACGATATAATGTTGATAGTTTAGGGAACAGTCGCTATATAATGTTGATAGATTAGACAAAGTAATTCTCTAAACTTGATAGTTTACACACAGTCACTATCTAATGTTGATAATTTAGGGAAGAGTCACGATATAATGTTGATAGTTTAGTGAAGAGTCACTATCTAGTGTTGATGGTTTAGACATAGTCACTCTCTAATGTTGATCATTTAGGGAACAGTCACTCTCTTATGTTGATCGTTTAGGGAACAGTCACTATGTAATGTTGATAGTTTAGACACAGTCACGATATAATGTTGATAGTTTAGTGAACAGTCACTATCTAATATTGATAGTTTATACATCAAAACTCTCTAATGTTGATAGTTTAGACACTGTCAATCTCTGATGTTGATCATTTAGGGAACAGTCATTCTCTGATGTTGATCGTTTAGGGAACAGTCACTACTTAATGTTGATAGTTTAGACTCAGTCACTATCTATTGTTAATAGATTAGACACAGTCACTCTCTAATCTTGATAGTTTAGACACAGTCACTATCTAATATTGATCATTTAGACACAGTCACTATCTTATGTTGATCGTTTAGGGAACAGTCACTATGTTATGTTGATAGTTTAGGGAACAGTCACTATCTACTGTTGATTGTTTAGGGAACAGTCACTATCTAATCTTGATAGTTTAGCCTAATTCATTATCTAATGTTGATCATTTTGGGAACAGTCACTATCTTATGTTGATCATTTTGGGAACAGTCACTATCTTATGTTGATCGTTTAGGGAACAGTCACTATCTACTGTTGATTGTTTAGAGAACAGTCACTATCTAATGTTGATAGTTTAGACACAGTCACTATCTAATATTGATCATTTAGACACAGTCACTATCTATTGTTGAAGGTTTAGACACAGTCACTATCTATTGTCGATAGTTTAGGGAACAGTCACGATATAATGTTGATAGTTTAGTGAACAGTCACTATATAATGTTGATAGTTTAGTGAACAGTCACTATATAATGTTGATAGATTAGACACAGTCATTCTCTAAACTTGATAGTTTACACACAGTCACTCTCTAATCTTGATAGTTTAGACACAGTCACTATCTATTGTCGATAGTTTAGGGAACAGTCACTACCTAATGTTGATAGTTTAGTGAACAGTCACTATCTAATGTTGATCATTAAGACACAGTCACTACCTATTGTTGCCAGTTTACACACAGTCACTATCTAATGATAGTTTAGACACAGTCACTATCTAATGTTGATCATTTAGGGAACCGTCACTGTCTAATGTTGATCGTTTAGGGAACAGTCACTATCTAATGTTGATCATTAAGACACAGTCACTACCTATTGTTGCCAGTTTACACACAGTCACTATCTAATGATAGTTTAGACACAGTCACTATCTAATGTTGATCATTTAGGGAACCGTCACTGTCTAATGTTGATCGTTTAGGGAACAGTCACTATCTAATGTTAATAGATTAGACACAGTCACGATATAATGTTGATAGTTTAGGGAACAGTCGCTATATAATGTTGATAGATTAGACAAAGTAATTCTCTAAACTTGATAGTTTACACACAGTCACTATCTAATGTTGATAATTTAGGGAACAGTCACTATCTAATGTTAATAGATTAGACACAGTCACGATATAATGTTGATAGTTTAGGGAACAGTCGCTATATAATGTTGATAGATTAGACAAAGTAATTCTCTAAACTTGATAGTTTACACACAGTCACTATCTAATGTTGATAATTTAGGGAAGAGTCACGATATAATGTTGATAGTTTAGTGAAGAGTCACTATCTAGTGTTGATGGTTTAGACATAGTCACTCTCTAATGTTGATCATTTAGGGAACAGTCACTCTCTTATGTTGATCGTTTAGGGAACAGTCACTATGTAATGTTGATAGTTTAGACACAGTCACTATCTATTGTCGATAGTTTAGGGAACAGTCACGATATAATGTTGATAGTTTAGTGAACAGTCACTATCTAATATTGATAGTTTATACATCGAAACTCTCTAATGTTGATAGTTTAGACACTGTCAATCTCTGATGTTGATCATTTAGGGAACAGTCATTCTCTGATGTTGATCGTTTAGGGAACAGTCACTACTTAATGTTGATAGTTTAGACTCAGTCACTATCTATTGTTAATAGATTAGACACAGTCACTCTCTAATCTTGATAGTTTAGACACAGTCACTATCTAATATTGATCATTTAGACACAGTCACTATCTATTGTTGATAGTTTAGGGAACAGTCACTATCTAGTGTTGATAGTTTAGACATAGTCACTCTCTAATGTTGATCGTTTAGGGAACAGTCACTCTCTAATGTTGATCATTTAGGGAACAGTCACTCTCTAATGTTGATCATTTAGGGAACAGTCACTCTCTTATGTTGATCGTTTAGGGAACAGTCACTATCTAATGGTTGTTTAGACACAGTCACTATTTGATGATAGTTTAGACACAGTCACTATCTGATGATAGTTTAGACACAGTCACTTTTAATGTTGATAGTTTAGGGAACAGTCACGATATAATGTTGATAGTTTAGGGAACAGTCGCTATATAATGTTGGTAGATTAGACACAGTCATTCTCTAAACTTGATAGTTTACACACAGTCACTATCTAATGTTGATAGTTTAGGGAACAGTCACTATCTAGTGTTGATAGTTTAGACATAGTCACTCTCTAATGTTGATCATTTAGGGAACAGTCACTCTCTAATGTTGATCATTTAGGGAACAGTCACTCTCTAATGTTGATCATTTAGGGAACAGTCACTCTCTTATGTTGATCGTTTAGGGAACAGTCACTATGTAATGTTGATAGTTTAGGGAACAGTCACTATCTAATGGTTGTTTAGACACAGTCACTATTTGATGATAGTTTAGACACAGTCACTATCTGATGATAGTTTAGACACAGTCACTTTTAATGTTGATAGTTTAGACCCAGTCACTCTCTCATGTTGATAGATTAGACACAGTCACTATCTAATGTTGATAGTTTAGACACAGTCACTACCTAATGTCAATGTCACAAATACGTGGGAACAAAATGTTTTCATTTTCATTGTTTGTTTTACATGGGTTCATGTTCATTGGTTCTTTGTCATTTATTCATGATCATTTGTTCATGGTCGTTGGCTCATGGTTAATGGTTAATGGTCAAATGAGTCGCTTATCTAACATTTTCTTTTCACGGTCCGGTGAGTTCACTGTCTCAATTTCACTTCTAACTTCTGCTTCCAATATTTTGGAAGATTTGCCTCCACCTAGTGGCGAATAATGACCATTATATTTTACATTTTGTGTTTACATTTCTCTCTCTCTCTCTCTCTCTCTCTCTCTCTCTCTCTCTCTCTCTCTCTCTCTCTCTCTCTCTCTCTCTCTCTCTCTCTCTCTCTCTCTCTCTCTCTCTCTCTCTCTCTCTCTCTCAGGCGTTTAGAGTGGATGATAAGAAGAAGTTCACTTCTTTCAAGTCCTGTCTGAAGAAGGAGATCTCGTCAGGCAGATAAGTATGTCTAGACTCTTTGTTGAATCCACAATAGAAGTATCGTTAATGCTATATTGATTTGGAGATATAGATGCCACCATAACACATTATGATGGTCTTTGTTCTAGGTCCTTCTTCAGGGGAGCTTAATTTTTTATGAAGTAGATAGAACAATCTCTCTTTTCAACTAGTGATGTGGTATTTTAAGTCAGCTCCTGGGACTTGGTATGTTAAGTCAGCTCCTGGGATGTGGTATTTTCAGTTAGTTCCTGGGATGTGGTACATTAAGTCAGCTCCTGGGATGTGGTATGTTAAGTCAGCTTCTGCGACGTGGTATGTTAAGTCAGCTCCTGGGATGTGGTATGTTAAGTCAGCTCCTGGGATCTGGTATGTTAGCTCCTTGGATTTGGTACGTTAAATCAGCTCCTGGGATGTGGTATGTTAAGTCAGCTCCTGGTATATGGTATTTTAAGTCAGCTCCTGGGATGTGGTATTTTAAGTCAGCTCATGGGATGTGGTATTTTAAGTCAGCTCCTGGGATGTGGTACATTAAGTCAACTCCTGAAATCTGGTACATTAAGTCAGCTCCTGGGATGTGGTACATTAAGTCAGCTCCTGGGATGTGGTATGTTAAGTCAGCTCCTGGGATGTGGTATGTTAGGTCAGCTCCTGGGATGTGGAATGTTAAGTCAGCTCCTGGGATGTGGTATGTTAAGTCAGCTCCTGGGATCTGGTATGTTAGCTCCTTGGATTTGGTACGTTAAATCAGGTCCTGGGATGTGGTATGTTAGGTCAGCTCCTGGGATGTGGAATGTTAAGTCAGCTCCTGGGATGTGGTACATTAAGTCAGCTCCTGGGATGTGGTACATTAAGTCAACTCCTGTGATGTGGTATGTTAAGTCAACTCCTGTGATGTGGTATGTTAAGTCAGCTCCTGGGATGTGGTATGTTAAGTCAGCTCTTGGGATGTGGTATGTTAAGTCAGCTCCTGCGACGTGGTATGTTAAGTCAGCTCTTGGGATGTGGTACATTAAGTCAGCTCTTGGGATGTGGTACATTAAGTCAGCTCCTGGGATGTGGTATGTTAAGTCAGCTCCTGGGATATGGTATGTTATGTCAGCTCCTGGGATGTGGTATGTTAAGTCAGCTCCTGGGATGTGGTACATTAAGTCAGCACCTGGGATGTGGTATGTTATGTCAGCTCCTTGGATGTGGTACATTAAGTCAGCTCCTGTGATGTGGTACATTAAGTCAGCTCTTGGGATGTCGTATGTTAAGTCAGCTCCTGGGATATGGTATGTTACGTCAGCTCCTGGGATGTGGCATGTTACGTCAGCTCCTGGGATGTGGCATGTTAAGTCAGCACCTGGGATGTGGCATGTTAAGTCAGCACCTGGGATGTGGTATGTTACGTCAGCTCCTGGGATGTGGTATGTTATCTCCTTGGATGTGGTACGTTAAATCAGCTCCTGTTATGTGGTATGTTAAGTCAGCTCCTGTGATGTGGTATTTTAACTCAGCTCCTGGGATGTGGTATTTTAAGTCAGCTCCTGGGATGTGGTACATTATGTCAGCTCCTGGGATGTGGTGCGTTAAGTCAGCTCCTGGGATGTCGTACATTAAGTCAGCTCCTGGGATGTGGTACATTAAGTCAACTCCTGTGATGTGGTATGTTAAGTCAGCTCCTGGGATGTGGAACTTTACGTAAGCTCCTGGGATCTGGTATGTTAGCTCCTTGGATTTGGTACGTTATATCAGCTCCTGGGATGTGGTATGTTAAGTCAGCTCCTGGGATGTGGTATTTTAAGTCAGCTCCTGGGATGTGGTACATTAAGTCAGCTCCTGGGATGTGGTGCGTTAAGTCAGCTCCTGGGATGTGGTACATTAAGTCAGCTCCTGGGATGTGGTACATTATGTCAACTCCTGTGATGTGTATGTTAAGTCAGCTCCTGGGATATGGTATGTTATGTCAGCTCCTGGGATGTGGTATGTTAAGTCAGCACCTGGGATGTGGTATGTTACGTCAGCTCCTGGGATGTGGTACATTAAGTCAGCTCCTGGGATGTGGTATGTTAAGTCAGCTCCTGGGATGTGGTATGTTAAGTCAGCACCTGGGATGTGGTATGTTAAGTCAGCTCCTTGGATGTGGTACATTAAGTCAGCTCTTGGGATGTCGTATTTTCAGTCAGCTCCTGGGATTTGGTATGTTAAGTCAGCTCCTGGGATGTGTTATGTTAAGTCAGCTCCTGGGATGTGGTATGTTAAGTCAGCTTCTGCGACGTGGTATGTTAAGTCAGCTCCTGGGATGTGGTATGTTAAGTCAGCTCCTGGGATGTGGAACTTTACGTAAGCTCCTGTGATGTGGTATGTTAAGTCAGCTCCTGGGATGTGGTATGTTAAGTCAGCTCCTGGGATCTGGTATGTTAGTTCCTTGGATGTGGTACGTTAAATCAGCTCCTGGGATGTGGTATTTTAAGTCAGCTCCTGGGATGTGGTACATTAAGTCAGCTCCTGGGATGTGGTGCGTTAAGTCAGCTCCTGGGATGTGGTGCGTTAAGTCAGCTCCTGGGATGTGGTACATTAAGTCAACTCCTGTGATGTGGCATGTTAAGTCAGCTCCTGGGATGTGGTATGTTAAGTCAGCTCCTGGGATGTGATATGTTAAGTCAGCTTCTGCGACGTGGTATGTTAAGTCAGCTCCTGGGATGTGGTACATTAAGTCAGCTCCTTTGATGTGGAATGTTAAGTCAGCTCCTTTGATGTGGTATGTTAAGTCAGCTCCTGGGATGTGGTATGTTAAGTCAGCTCCTGGGATGTGGAATGTTAAGTCAGCTCCTGGGATGTGGTATTTTCAGACAGCTCCTAGGATGTGGAACTTTACGTAAGCTCCTGTGATGTGGTATGTTAAGTCAGCTCCTGGGATGTGGTATGTTAATTCAGCTCCTGGGATCTGGTATGTTAGTTCCTTGGATGTGGTACGTTAAATCAGCTCCTGGGATGTGGTATGTTAAGTCAGCTCCTGGGATGTGGTATTTTAAGTCAGCTCCTGGGATGTGGTACATTAAGTCAGCTCCTGGGATGTGGTGCGTTAAGTCAGCTCCTGGGATGTGGTATATTAAGTCAGCTCCTGGGATGTGGTACATTAAGTCAACTCCTGTGATGTGGCATGTTAAGTCAGCTCCTGGGATGTGGTATGTTAAGTCAGCTCCTGGGATGTGATATGTTAAGTCAGCTTCTGCGACGTGGTATGTTAAGTCAGCTCCTGGGATGTGGTACATTAAGTTAGCTCCTGGGATGTGGTATTTTCAGACAGCTCCTAGGATGTGGAACTTTACGTAAGCTCCTGCGGCGTGGTATGTTAAGTTAGATCCTGGGATGTGGTATGTTAAGTCAGCTCCTGGGATGTGGTATTTTCAGTCAGCTCCTGGGATGTGGTACATTAAGTCAGCTCCTGTGATGTGGTATGTTAAGTCAGCTCCTGGGATGTGGTATTTTAAGTCAGCTCCTGGGATGTGGTACATTATGTCATCTCCTGGGATGTGGTGCGTTAAGTCGGCTCCTGGGATGTCGTACATTAAGTCAGCTCCTGGGATGTGGTACATTAAGTCAACTCCTGTGATGTGGTATGTTAAGTCAGCTCCTGGGATGTGGTATGTTAAGTCAGCTCCTGGGATGTGGTATGTTACGTCAGCTCCTGTGATGTGGTATGTTAAGTCAGCTCCTGGGATGTGGTATGTTACGTCAGCTCCTGGGATGTGGCATGTTAAGTCAGCTCCTGGGATGTGGTACATTAAGTCAGCTCCTGGGTTGTGGTATGTTAAGTCAGCTCCTGGGATCTGGTATGTTAGCTCCTTGGATGTGGTACGTTAAATCAGCTCCTGGGATGTGGTATGTTAAGTCAGCTCCTGTGATGTGGTATTTTAAGTCAGCTCCTGGGATGTGGTATTTTAAGTCAGCTCCTGGGATGTGGTACATTATGTCAGCTCCTAGGATGTGGTGCGTTAAGTCAGGTCCTGGGATGTCGTACATTAAGTCAGCTCCTGGGATGTGGTACATTAAGTAAACTCCTGTGATGTGGTATGTTAAGTCAGCTCCTGGGATGTGGTATGTTAAGTCAGCTCCTGGGATCTGGTATGTTAGCTCCTTGGATTTGGTACGTTAAATCAGCTCCTGGGATGTGGTATGTTAAGTCAGCTCCTGGGATGTGGTATTTTAAGTCAGCTCCTGGGATGTGGTACATTAAGTCAACTCCTGTGATGTGGTATGTTAAGTCAGCTCCTGGGATGTGGTATGTTAAGTCAGCTCCTGGGATGTGGTATGTTAAGTCAGCTCCTGCGACGTGGTATGTTAAGTCAGCTCTTGGGATGTGGTACATTAAGGCAGCTCCTGGGATGTGGTACATTAAGTCAGCTCCTTTGATGTGGTATGTTAAGTCAGCTCCTGGGATATGGTATGTTATGTCAGCTCCTGGGATGTGGTACATTAAGTCAGCACCTGGGATGTGGTATGTTAGCTCCTTGGATTTGGTACGCTAAATCAGCTCCTGGGATGTGGTATGTTAAGTCAGCTCCTGGGATGTGGTATTTTAAGTCAGCTCCTGGGATGTGGTACATTAAGTCAGCTCCTGGGATGTGGTGCGTTAAGTCAGCTCCTGGGATGTGGTACATTAAGTCAGCTCCTGGGATGTGGTATGTTAAGTCAGCTCCTGGGATGTGGTACATTAAGTCAGCTCTTGGGATGTCGTATTTTCAGTCAGCTCCTGGGATGTGGTACATTACGTAAGCTCCTGCGATGTGGTATGTTAAGTTAGTTCCTGGGATGTGTTATGTTAAGTCAGCTCCTGGGATGTGGTATTTTCAGTCAGCTCCTTGGATGTGGTACATTAAGTCAGCTCCTGGGATGTGGTTATTTAAGTCAGCTCCTGGGATCTGGTATGTTAGCTCCTTGGATGTGGTACGTTAAATCAGGTCCTGGGATGTGGTATGTTAAGTCAGCTCCTGTGATGTGGTATTTTAAGTCAGCTCCTGGGATGTGGTATTTTAAGTCAGCTCCTGGGATGTGGTACATTATGTCACCTCCTAGGATGTGGTGCGTTAAGTCAGGTCCTGGGATGTCGTACATTAAGTCAGCTCCTGGGATGTGGTACATTAAGTCAACTCCTGTGATGTGGTATGTTAAGTCAGCTCCTGGGATGTGGTATGTTAAGTCAGCTCCTGGGATCTGGTATGTTAGCTCCTTGGATTTGGTACGTTAAATCAGCTCCTGGGATGTGGTATGTTAAGTCAGCTCCTGGGATGTGGTATGTTAAGTCAGCTCTTGGGATGTGGTACATTAAGTCAGCTCCTGGGATGTAGTACATTAAGTCAGCTCCTTTGATGTGGTATGTTAAGTCAGCTCCTGGGATATGGTATGTTATGTCAGCTCCTGGGATGTGGTACATTAAGTCAGCACCTGGGATGTGGTATGTTAAGTCAGCTCCTTTGATCTGGTATGTTAGCTCCTTGGATTTGGTATGCTAAATCAGCTCCTGGGATGTGGTATGTTAAGTCAGCTCCTGGGATGTGGTATTTTAAGTCAGCTCCTGGGATGTGGTGCGTTAAGTCAGCTCCTGGGATGTGGTACATTAAGTCAGCTCCTGGGATGTGGTATGTTAAGTCAGCTCCTGGGATGTGGTATGTTAAGTCAGCTCCTTGGATGTGGTACATTAAGTCAGCTCTTGTGATGTCGTATTTTCAGTCAGCTCCTGGGATGTGGTACATTACGTATGCTCCTGCGATGTGGTATGTTAAGTTAGTTCCTGGGATGTGTTATGTTAAGTCAGCTCCTGGGATGTGGTATTTTCAGTCAGCTCCTTGGATGTGGTACATTAAGTCAGCTCCTGGGATGTGGTATGTTAAGTCAGCTCCTGGGATGTGGTATGTTTAGTCAGCTCCTGGGATGTGGTATGTTAAGTCAGCTTCAGCGACGTGGTATGTTAAGTCAGCTCTTGGGATGTGGTACATTAAGTCAGCTCCTGGGATGTGGTACATTAAGTCAGCTCCTTTGATGTGGTATGTTAAGTCAGCTCCTGGGATGTGGTATGTTAAGTCAGCTCCTGGGATGTGGTATGTTAAGTCAGCTTCTGCGACGTGGTATGTTAAGTCAGCTCCTGGGATGTGGTATGTTAAGTCAGCTCCTGGGATGTGGAACTTTACGTAAGCTCCTGTGATGTGGTATGTTAAGTCAGCTCCTGGGATCTGGTATGTTAGCTCCTTGGATGTGGTACGTTAAACAGCTCCTGGGATGTGGTATGTTAAGTCAGCTCCTGGGATGTGGTATATTAAGTCAGCTCCTGGGATGTGGTACATTAAGTCAACTCCTGTGATGTGGCATGTTAAGTCAGCTCCTGGGATGTGGTATGTTATGTCAGCTCCTGGGATGTGGTATGTTAAGTCAGCTTCTGCGACGTGGTATTTTCTGTCAGCTCCTGGGATATGGTACATTAAGTCAGCTCCTAGGATGTGGTATTTTCAGTCAGCCCCTGGGATTTGGTACATTAAGTCAGCTCCTGGGATGCGGTATGTTAAGTCAGCTCCTGGGACATGGTATGTTAAGTCAGCTCCTGGGATGTGGTACATTAAGTCAGCTCCTGGGATGTGGTATGTTCAGTCAGCTCCTGGGATGTGGTACATTAAGTCAGCTCCTGGGATGTGGTATGTTAAGTCAGCTCCTGGGATGTTGTACATTAAGTCAGCTCCTGGGATGTGGTACATTAAGTCAGCTCCTGTGATGTGGTACGTTAAGTCAGCTCCTGGGATGTGGTATGTTAAGTCCGCTCCTGGGATGTGGTATTTTAAGTCAGCTTCTGCGACGTGGTATGTTAAGTCAGCTCCTGGGATGTGGTATGTAAGTCAACTCCTGGGATGTGGTATGTTAAGTCAGCTCCTTGGATGTTGTACATTATGTCAGCTCCTGGGATGTGGTATGTTACGTCAGCTCCTGGGATGTGGTACGTTAAGTCAGCTCCTGGAATGTGGTACATTAAGTCAGCTCCTGTGATGTGGTATGTTAAGCAAGCTCATGGGATGTGGTATATTAAGTCAGCTCCTGGGATGTGGAATGTTAAGTCAGCTCCTGGGATGTGGTACATTAAGTCAGCTCCTGTGATGTGGTACGTTATGTCAGCTCCTGGGATTTGGTACATAAGTCAGCTACTGGGATGTGGTATGTTAAGTCAGCTCCTGGGATGTGGTATGTTAATTCAGCTCCTGGGATGTGGTATTTTCAGTCAGCTCCTGGGATGTGGTACGTTAAGTCAGCTCTTGGGATGTGGTATGTTATGTCAGCTTCCTGTGATGTGGTATGTTAAGTCAGCTCCTGGGATGTGGTATGTTAAGTCAGCTCCTGGGATGTGGTATGTTAAGTCAGATCTTAGGATGTGGTACATTAAGCATGCTCCTGGGTTGTGGTATGTTACGTTAGCTCCTGCGATGTGGTATATTAAGTCAGCTCCTGGGACGTGGTATGTTAAGTTAGCTCCTGGGATGTGGTATGTTAAGTCAGCTCCTGGGATGTGGTACATTAAGTCAGCTCCTGTGATGTGGTACGTTAAGACAGCTCCTGGGATGTGGTATATTAAGTCAGCTCCTGGGATGTGGTACATTACGTAAGCTCCTGCGATGGTGTATGTTAATATAGCTCCTGGGATGTGGTATTTTAAGTCAGCTCCTAGGATGTAGTATTTTCAGTCAGCTCCTGGGATGTGGTACATTACGTAAGCTCCTGCGACGTGGTATGTTAAGTTAGCTCCTGGGATGTGGTATGTTAAGTCAGCTCCTGGGATGTGGGATTTTCAGTCAGCTCCTGGGATGTGGTATGTTAAGTCAGCTCCTGGGATGTGGTATGTTAAGTCAGCTCCTGGGATGTGGTATGTTAAGTCAGATCTTAGGATGTGGTACATTAAGCATGCTCCTGGGTTGTGGTATGTTACGTCAGCTCCTGCGATGTGGTACATTAAGTCAGCTCCTGGGACGTGGTATGTTAAGTTAGCTCCTGGGATGTGGTATGTTAAGTCAGCTCCTGGGATGTGGTACATTAAGTCAGCTCCTGGGATGTGGTATGTTAAGACAGCTCCTGGGATGTGGTATATTAAGTCAGCTCCTGGGATGTGGTACATTACGTAAGCTCCTGCGATGGTGTATGTTAAGTTAGCTCCTGGGATGTGGTATGTTAAGTCAGCTCCTGGGATGTGGGATTTTCAGTCAGCTCCTGGGATGTGGTACATTAAGTCATCTCCTGGGATTTGGTATGTTAAGTCAGCTTCTGCGACGTGGTATTTTCATCAGCTCCTGGGATATGGTACATTAAGTCAGCTCCTGGGATGTGGTATTTTCAGTCAGCCCCTGGGATTTTGTACATTAAGTCAGCTCCTGGGATGCGGTATGTTAAGTCAGCTCCTGGGACATGGTATGTTAAGTCAGCTCCTGGGATGTGGTACATTAAGTCAGCTCCTGGGATGTGGTATGTTCAGTCAGCTCCTGGGATGTGGTACATTAAGTCAGCTCCTGGGATGTGGTATGTTAAGTCAGCTCCTGGGATGTGGTATGTTAAGTCAGCTCCTGGGATGTGGTATGTAAGTCAGCTCCTGGGATGTGGTACATTAAGTCAGCTCCTGGGATGTGGTACATTAAGTCAGCTCCTGGGATGTGGTACATTAAGTCAGCTCCTGGGATGTGGTATGTTAAGTCAGCTTCTGCGACGTGGTATTTTCAGTCAGCTCCTGGGATATGGTACATTAAGTCAGCTCCTGGGATGCGGTATGTTAAGTCAGCTCCTGTGATTTGGTACGTTAAGTCAGCTCCTGGAATGTGGTATGTTAAGTCCGCTCCTGGGATGTGATATTTTAGGTCAGCTTCTGCGACGTGGTATGTTAAGTCAGCTCCTGGGATGTGGTATGTAAGTCAGCTCCTGGGATGTGGTATGTTAAGTCAGCTCCTGGGATGTTGTACATTAAGTCAGCTCCTGGGATGTGGTATGTTACGTCAGCTCCTGGGATGTGGTACATTAAGTCAGCTCCTGTGATGTGGTACGTTAAGTCAGCTCCTGGGATGTGGTATGTTAAGTCCGCTCCTGGGATGTGGTATTTTAAGTCAGCTTCTGCGACGTGGTATGTTAAGTCAGCTCCTGGGATGTGGTACATTAAGTCAGCTCCTGGGATGTGGTATGTTAAGTCAGCTCCTGGGATGTGGTATGTTAAGTCAGCTCCTGGGATGTGGTATGTTAAGTCAGCTCCTGGGATGTGGTATGTTAAGTCAGCTCCTGGGATGTGGTATGTTAAGTCAGATCTTAGGATGTGGTACATTAAGCATGCTCCTGGGTTGTGGTATGTTACGTCAGCTCCTGCGATGTGGTACATTAAGTCAGCTCCTGGGACGTGGTATGTTAAGTTAGCTCCTGTGATGTGGTATGTTAAGACAGCTCCTGGGATGTGGTATATTAAGTCAGCTCCTGGGATGTGGTACATTACGTAAGCTCCTGGGATGTGGTATGTTAAGTCAGCTCCTGGGATGTGGTACATTAAGTCAGCTCCTGGGATGTGGTATGTTCAGTCAGCTCCTGGGATGTGGTACATTAAGTCAGCACCTGGGATGTGGTATGTTAAGTTAGCTCCTGGGATGTGGTACGTTAAGTCAGCTCCTGGGATGTGGTACATTAAGTCAGCTCCTGTGATGTGGTATGTTAAGACAGCTCCTGGGATGTGGTATATTAAGTCAGCTCCTGGGATGTGGTACATTACGTAAGCTCCTGGGATGTGGTATGTTAAGTCAGCTCCTGGGATGTGGTACATTAAGTCAGCTCCTGGGATGTGGTATGTTCAGTCAGCTCCTGGGATGTGGTACATTAAGTCAGCACCTGGGATGTGGTATGTTAAGTCAGCTCCTGGGATGTGGTATATTAAGTCAGCTCCTGGGATGTTGTACATTAAGTCAGCTCCTGGGATGTGGTACATTAAGTCAGCTCCTGTGATGTGGTACGTTAAGTCAGCTCCTGGGATGTGGTATGTTAAGTCCGCTCCTGGGATGTGGTATTTTAAGTCAGCTTCTGCGACGTGGTATGTTAAGTCAGCTCCTGGGATGTGGTATGTTAAGTCAGCTCCTGGGATGTGGAACTTTACGTAAGCTCCTGCAACGTGGTATGTTAAGTCATCTCCTGGGATTTGGTATGTTAAGTCAGCTCCTGGGATGTTGTATGTTAAGTCAGCTCCTGGGATGTGGTATGTTAAGTCAGCTCCTGGGATGTGGTACATTACGTAATCTCCTGCGATGGTGTATGTTAAGTTAGCTCCTGGGATGTGGTATTTTAAGTCAGCTCCTGCGATGTGGTATGTTAAGTTAGCTCCTGGGATGTGGTATGTTAAGTCAGCTCCTGGGATGTGGGATTTTCAGTCAGCTCCTGGGATGTGGTACATTAAGTCAGCTCCTGTGATGTTGGATTTTCAGTCAGCTCCTGGGATGTGGTATATTGAGTCAGCTCCTGTGATGGGGTATGTTAAGTCAGCTCCTGGGATGTGGTATTTTCAGTCAGCTCCTGGGATGTGGTACATTAAGTCAGCTCCTGTGATGTGGTATGTTAAGTCAGCTCCTGGGATGTGGTACATTAAGTCAGCTCCTGGGATGTGGTACATTACGTAAGCTCCTGCGATGGTGTATGTTAATATAGCTCCTGGGATGTGGTATTTTAAGTCAGCTCCTAGGATGTGGTATTTTCAGTCAGCTCCTGGGATGTGGTACATTAAGTCAGCTCCTGGGATGTGGTATGTTAAGTCAGCTCCTGGGATGTGGTATTTTCAGTCAGCTCCTGGGATGTGGTACATTAAGTCAGCTCCTGGGATGTGTTATGTTAAGTCAGCTCCTGGGATGTGGTACATTACGTAAGCTCCTGTGATGTGGTATGTTAAGTTAGCTCCTGGGATGTGGTATTTTAAGTCTGCTCCTAGGATTTTGTATTTTCAGTCAGCTCCTGGGATGTGGTACATTACGTAAGCTCCTGCGACGTGGTATGTTACGTCAGCTCCTGGGATGTGGTACATTAAGTCAGCTCCTGGGATGTGGTATGTTAAGTCAGCTCCTGGGATGTGGTATATTAAGTCAGCTCTTGGGATGTTGTACATTAAGTCAGCTCCTGGGATGTGGTATGTTAAGTCAGCTCCTGGGATGTGGTACATTAAGTCAGCTCCTGTGATGTGGTATGTTAAGTCAGCTCCTGGGATGTGGTATATTAAGTCAGCTCCTGGGATGTGGTACATTACGTAAGCTCCTATGATGGTGTATGTTAATATAGCTCCTGTGATGTGGTATGTTAAGTCAGCTTCTGGGATGTGGTATGTTAAGTCAGCTCCTGGGATGTGGTATTTTCAGTCAGCTCCTGGGATGTGGTACATTAAGTCAGCTCCTGGGATGTGGTATGTTAAGTCAGCTTCTGCGACGTGGTATTTTCAGTCAGCTCCTGGGATATGGTACATTAAGTCAGCTCCTGGGATGTGGTATGTTAAGTCAGCTCCTGGGATGTGGTATGTTAAGTCAGCTCCTGGGATGTGGTACATTAAGTCAGCTCCTGTATGTGGTACATTATGTCATCTCCTGGGATGTGGTACGTTAAGTCAGCTCCTGGGATGTGGTATATTAAGTCAGCTCCTGGGATGTTGTACATTAAGTCAGCTCCTGGGATGTGGTACATTAAGTCAGCTCCTGGGATGTGGTACATTAAGTCAGCTCCTGTGATGTGGTATGTTAAGTCAGCTCCTGGGATGTGGTATGTTAAGTCAGCTCCTGGGACGTGGTATGTTAAGTCAGCTCCTGGGATGTGGAACTTTACGTAAGCTCCTGCAACGTGGTATGTTAAGTCATCTCCTGGGATTTGGTATGTTAAGTCAGCTCCTGGGATGTTGTATGTTAAGTCAGCTCCTGGGATGTGGTACATTACGTAAGCTCCTGCGATGGTGTATGTTAAGTTAGCTCCTGGGATGTGGTATTTTAAGTCAGCTCCTAGGATGTGGTACATTAAGTCAGCTCCTGTGATGTGGTATGTTAAGTCAGCTCCTGGGATGTGGTATGTTAAGTCAGCTCCTGGGATGTGGTATTTTCAGTCAGCTCCTGGGATGTGGTACATTAAGTCAGCTCCTGTGATGTGGTATGTTAAGTCAGCTCCTGGGACATGGTATGTTCAGTCAGCTCCTGGGATTTGGTACGTTAAGTCAGCTCCTGGAATGTGGTATGTTAAGTCCGCTCCTGGGATGTGATATTTTAGGTCAGCTTCTGCGACGTGGTATGTTAAGTCAGCTCCTGGGATGTGGTATGTAAGTCAGCTCCTGGGATGTGGTATGTTAAGTCAGCTCCTGGGATGTTGTACATTAAGTCAGCTCCTGGGATGTGGTATGTTACGTCAGCTCCTGGGATGTGGTATGTTAAGTCAGCTCCTGGAATGTGGTACATTAAGTCAGCTCCTGGGATGTGGTATGTTAAGTCAGCTCATGCGATGTGGTATTTTCAGTCAGCTCCTGGGATGTGGTACATTAAGTCAGCTCCTGGGATGTGGTATGTTAAGTCAGCTCCTGGGATGTGGTATGTTAAGTCAGCTCCTGTATGTGGTACATTATGTCAGCTCCTGGGATGTGGTACATTAAGTCAGCTCCTGGGATGTGGTATGTTAAGTCAGCTCCTGGGATGTGGTATATTAAGTCAGCTCCTGGGATGTGGTACATTAAGTCAGCTCCTGGGATGTGGTACATTAAGTCAGCTCCTGGGATGTGGTATGTTAAGTCAGCTCCTGGGATGTGGTATGTTAAGTCAGCTCCTGGGATGTGGTATGTTAAGTCAGCTTCTGGGCGTGGTATGTTAAGTCAGCTCCTGGGATGTGGTACTTTAAGTCAGCTCCTGGGATGTGGTATGTTAAGTCAGCTCCTGGGATGTGGTATGTTAAGTCAGCTCCTGGGATGTTGTATATTAAGTCAGCTCCTGGGATGTGGTACATTGTCAGCTCCTGCGATGGTGTATGTTAAGTCAGCTCCTGGGATGTGGTATTTTAAGTCAGCTCCTAGGATGTGGTATTTTCAGTCAGCTCCTGCGATGTGGTATGTTAAGTCAGCTCCTGGGATGTGGTATGTTAAGTCAGCTCCTGGGATGTGGGATTTTCAGTCAGCTCCTGGGATGTGGTACATTAAGTCAGCTCCTGGATGTGTATGTACATGTAAGTCAGCTCCTGTGATGTGGTACATTGTCAGCCCTGATGTGGTATGTTGTCAGCTCCTGGGACGTGGTATTTTCAGTCAGCTCCTGGGATATGGTACATTAAGTCAGCTCCTGGGATGTGGTATTTTCAGTCAGCCCCTGGGATTTTGTACATTAAGTCAGCTCCTGGGATGCGGTATGTTAAGTCAGCTCCTGGGACATGGTATGTTAAGTCAGCTCCTGTGATTTGGTACGTTAAGTCAGCTCCTGGAATGTGGTATGTTAAGTCCGCTCCTGGGATGTGATATTTTAGGTCAGCTTCTGCGACGTGGTATGTTAAGTCAGCTCCTGGGATGTGGTATGTAAGTCAGCTCCTGGGATGTGGTATGTTAAGTCAGCTCCTGGGATGTGGTACATTAAGTCAGCTCCTGGGATGTGGTATGTTAAGTCAGCTCCTGGGATGTGGTATGTTAAGTCCGCTCCTGGGATGTGGTATTTTAGGTCAGCTTCTGGGATGTGGTATGTTAAGTCAGCTCCTGGGATGTGGTATGTTAAGTCAGCTCCTGGGATGTGGTATGTTAAGTCAGCTCCTGGGATGTTGTACATTAAGTCAGCTCCTGGGATGTGGTATGTTACGTCAGCTCCTGGGATGTGGTATGTTAAGTCAGCTCCTGGAATGTGGTACATTAAGTCAGCTCCTGTGATGTGGTATGTTAAGTCAGCTCATGGGATGTGGTATATTAAGTCAGCTCATGGGATGTGGTACATTAAGTCAACTCCTGGGATGTGGTATGTTAAGTCAGCTCCTGATGTGGTATGTTAAGTCAGCTCCTGGGATGTGGTATGTTAAGTCAGCTCCTGGGATGTGGTATGTTAAGTCAGCTCCTGGGATGTGGTATGTTAAGTCAGCTCCTGGGATGTGGTATGTTAAGTCAGCTCCTGGGATGTGGTATGTTAAGTCAGATCTTAGGATGTGGTACATTAAGCAGGCTCCTGGGTTGTGGTATGTTACGTCAGCTCCTGCGATGTGGTACATTAAGTCAGCTCCTGGGATGTGGTATGTTAAGTTAGCTCCTGGGATGTGGTATATTAAGTCAGCTCCTGGGATGTTGTACATTAAGTCAGCTCCTGGGATGTGGTACATTAAGTCAGCTCCTGTGATGTGGTATGTTAAGTCAGCTCCTGGGATGTGGTATGTTAAGTCAGCTCCTGGGATGTGGTATTTTAAGTCAGCTTCTGCGACGTGGTATGTTAAGTCAGCTCCTGGGATGTGGTATGTTAAGTCAGCTCCTGGGATGTGGTATGTTAAGTCAGCTCCTGGGATGTGGTATGTTAAGTCAGCTCCTGGGATGTGGTATGTTAAGTCAGCTCCTGGGATGTGGTACATTAAGTCAGCTCCTGGGATGTGGTACATTAAGTCAGCTCCTGGGATGTGGTATGTTAAGTCAGCTCCTGGGATGTTAAGTCAGCTCCTGGGATGTGGTACATTAAGTCAGCTCCTGGGATGTGGTACATTAAGTCAGCTCCTGGGATGTGGTACATTAAGTCAGCTCCTGGGATGTGGTATGTTAAGTCAGCTCATGGGATGTGGTATATTAAGTCAGCTCATGGGATGTGGTACATTAAGTCAACTCCTGGGATGCTGTATGTTAAGTCAGCTCCTGGGATGTGGTATGTTAAGTCAGCTCCTGGGATGTGGTATGTTAAGTCAGCTCCTGGGATGTGGTATGTTAAGTCAGATCTTAGGATGTGGTACATTAAGTCAGCTCCTGGGATGTGGTATGTTGTCAGCTCCTGGGATGTGGTACATTAAGTCAGCTCCTGGGACGTGGTATGTTAAGTCAGCTCCTGGGATGTGGTATGTTAAGTCAGCTCCTGGGATGTGGTACATTAAGTCAGCTCCTGCGATGGTGTATGTTAAGTTAGCTCCTGGGATGTGGTATTTTAAGTCAGCTCCTAGGATGTGGTATTTTCAGTCAGCTCCTGTGATGTGGTATGTTAAGTCAGCTCCTGGGATGTGGTATGTTAAGTCAGCTCCTGGGATGTGGGATTTTCAGTCAGCTCCTGGGATGTGGTACATTAAGTCAGCTCCTGTGATGTGGTATGTTAAGTCAGCTCCTGGGATGTGGTATTTTCAGTCAGCTCCTGGGATGTGGTACATTGTAAGCTCCTGGGATGTGGTATGTTAAGTTAGCTCCTGGGATGTGGGATTTTCAGTCAGCTCCTGGGATGTGGTACATTAAGTCAGCTCCTGGGATGTGGTATGTTAAGTCAGCTCCTGGGATGTGGTACATTAAGTCAGCTCCTGGGATGTGGTATGTTAAGTCAGCTCCTGGGATGTGGTATATTAAGTCAGCTCCTGGGATGTTGTACATTAAGTCAGCTCCTGGGATGTGGTACATTAAGTCAGCTCCTGGGATGTGGTATGTTAAGTCAGCTCCTGGGATGTGGTACATTAAGTCAGCTCCTGGGATGTGGTATATTAAGTCAGCTCCTGGGATGTGGTACATTACGTAAGCTCCTGCGATGGTGTATGTTAATATAGCTCCTGGGATGTGGTATTTTAAGTCAGCTCTTAGGATGTGGTATTTTCAGTCAGCTCCTGGGATGTGGTACATTAAGTCAGCTCCTGGGATGTGGTATGTTAAGTCAGCTCCTGGGATGTGGTATTTTAAGTCAGCTCCTGGGATGTGGTACATTAAGTCAGCTCCTGGGATGTGGTATGTTAAGTCAGCTCCTGGGATGTGGTACATTAAGTCAGCTCCTGGGATGTGGTATGTTAAGTCAGCTCCTGGGATGTGGTATGTTAAGTCAGCTCCTGGGATGTGGTATTTTCAGTCAGCTCCTGGGATGTGGTACATTACGTCAAGCTCCTGGGATGTGGTATGTTGTCAGCTCCTGGGATGTGGGATTTTCAGTCAGCTCCTGGGATGTGGTACATTAAGTCAGCTCCTGGGATGTGGTATGTTGTCAGCTCCTGGGATGTGGTACATTAAGTCAGCTCCTGGGATGTGGTATGTTAAGTCAGCTCCTGGGATGTGGTATATTAAGTCAGCTCTTGGGATGTTGTACATTAAGTCAGCTCCTGGGATGTGGTACATTAAGTCAGCTCCTGGGATGTGGTATGTTAAGTCAGCTCCTGGGATGTGGTATATTAAGTCAGCTCCTGGGATGTGGTATGTTAAGTTGTCTCCTGGGATGTGGTATGTTAAGTCAGCTCCTGGGATGTGGTATGTTAAGTCAGCTCCTGGGATGTGGTATGTTAAGTCAGCTCCTGGGATGTGGTATGTTAAGTCAGCTCCTGGGATGTGGTACATTAAGTCAGCTCCTGGGATGTGGTACATTAAGTCAGCTCCTGGGATGTGGTATGTTAAGTCAGCTCCTGGGATGTGGTATGTTAAGTCAGCTCCTGGGATGTGGTATGTTAAGTCAGCTCCTGGGATGTGGTATATTAGTCAGCTCCTGGGATGTGATGGTCTCCTGGGATGTGGTAAGTCAGCTCCTGGGATGTGTATGTTGTCAGCTCCTGGGATGTGGTTGCATAGTCAGCTCCTGGGATGTGGTTAAGTCAGCTCCTGGGATGTGGTACATTGTCAGCTCCTGGGATGTGGTACATTAAGTCAGCTCCTGGATGTGGTATGTTAAGTCAGCCCTGGGATGTGGTATGTCAGCTCCTGGGATGTGGTACATTAAGTCAGCTCCTGGGATGTGGTATGTTAAGTCAGCTCCTGGGATGTGGTATGTTAAGTCAGCTCCTGGGATGTGGTATGTTAAGTCAGCTCCTGGGATGTTGTATTTCAGTCAGCTCCTGGGATGTGGTATGTTAAGTCAGCTCCTGGGATGTGGTACATTAAGTCAGCTCCTGGGATGCTGTATGTTAAGTCAGCTTCTGGGACGTGGTATGTTAAGTCAGCTCATGGGATGTGGTATATTAAGTCAGCTCCTGGGATGTGGTACATTAAGTCAGCTCCTGGGATGTGGTATGTTAAGTCAGCTCCTGGGATGTGGTATGTTGTCTCCTGGGATGTGGTATGTTAAGTCAGCTCCTGGGATGTGGTACATTGTCAGCTCCTGGGATGTGGTATGTCAGCTCCTGGGATATGCGTTTAGCTCCTGGGATGTGGTATTTAGTCAGCTCCTGGGATGATTGTCAGCATTATGTAAGTCAGCTCCTGGGATGTGGTATGTAAGTCAGCTCCTGGATGTGGTATGTCAGCTCTGGATGTTAAGTCAGCTCCTGATGTAAGTCAGCTCCTGGGATGTGGTATTTGTCAGCTCCTGGGATGTGGTACATTAAGTCAGCTCCTGGGATGTGGTATGTTAAGTCAGCTCCTGGGATGTGGTATGTTAAGTCAGCTCCTGGGATGTGGTATGTTAAGTCAGCTCCTGGGATGTGGTATGTTGTCAGCTCCTGGGATGTGGTATGTTAAGTCAGCTCCTGGGATGTGGTACATTAAGTCAGCTCCTGGGATGTGGTATGTTAAGTCAGCTCCTGGGATGTGGTATGTTAAGTCAGCTCCTGGGATGTGGTATGTTAAGTCAGCTCCTGGGATGTGGTATATTAAGTCAGCTCCTGGGATGTTGGTACATTAAGTCAGCTCCTGGGATGTGTATGTTAAGTCAGCTCCTGGGATGTGGTATGTTAAGTCAGCTCCTGGGATGTGGTATGTTAAGTCAGCTCCTGGGATGTGGTATGTTAAGTCAGATCTTAGGATGTGGTACATTAAGCAGGCTCCTGGGTTGTGGTATGTTACGTCAGCTCCTGCGATGTGGTACATTAAGTCAGCTCCTGGGGCGTGGTATGTTAAGTCAGCTCCTGGGATGTGGTATGTTAAGTCAGCTCCTGGGATGTGGTACATTACGTAAGCTCCTGCGATGGTGTATGTTAAGTTAGCTCCTGGGATGTGGTATTTTAAGTCAGCTCCTAGGATGTGGTATTTTCAGTCAGCTCCTGTGATGTGGTATGTTAAGTTAGCTCCTGGGATGTGGTATGTTAAGTCAGCTCCTGGGATGTGGGATTTTCAGTCAGCTCCTGGGATGTGGTACATTGAGTCAGCTCCTGTGATGGGGTATGTTAAGTCAGCTCCTGGGATGTGGTATTTTCAGTCAGCTCCTGGGATGTGGTACATTACGTAAGCTCCTGCGACGTGGTATGTTAAGTCAGCTCCTGGGATGTGGGATTTTCAGTCAGCTCCTGGGATGTGGTACATTAAGTCAGCTCCTGGGATGTGGTATGTTACGTCAGCTCCTGGGATGTGGTACATTAAGTCAGCTCCTGGGATGTGGTATGTTAAGTCAGCTCCTGGGATGTGGTATATTAAGTCAGCTCTTGGGATGTTGTACATTAAGTCAGCTCCTGGGATGTGGTACATTAAGTCAGCTCCTGGGATGTGGTATGTTAAGTCAGCTCCTGGGATGTGGTACATTAAGTCAGCTCCTGGGATGTGGTATATTAAGTCAGCTCCTGGGATGTGGTACATTACGTAAGCTCCTGCGATGGTGTATGTTAATATAGCTCCTGGGATGTGGTATTTTAAGTCAGCTCTTAGGATGTGGTATTTTCAGTCAGCTCCTGGGATGTGGTACATTAAGTCAGCTCCTGGGATGTGGTATGTTAAGTCAGCTCCTGGGATGTGGTATTTTCAGTCAGCTCCTGGCATGTGGTACATTAAGTCAGCTCCTGGGATGTGGTATGTTAAGTCAGCTCCTGGGATGTGGTACATTACGTAAGCTCCTGTGATGTGGTATGTTAAGTTAGCTCCTGGGATGTGGTATTTTAAGTCAGCTCCTAGGATGTGGTATTTTCAGTCAGCTCCTGGGATGTGGTACATTACGTAAGCTCCTGCGACGTGGTATGTTAAGTTAGCTCCTGGGATGTGGGATTTTCAGTCAGCTCCTGGGATGTGGTACATTAAGTCAGCTCCTGGGATGTGGTATGTTACGTCAGCTCCTGGGATGTGGTACATTAAGTCAGCTCCTGGGATGTGGTATGTTAAGTCAGCTCCTGGGATGTGGTATATTAAGTCAGCTCTTGGGATGTTGTACATTAAGTCAGCTCCTGGGATGTGGTACATTAAGTCAGCTCCTGGGATGTGGTATGTTAAGTCAGCTCCTGGGATGTTGTATGTTAAGTCAGCTCCTGGGATGTTATATGTTAAGTTGTCTACTGGGATGTGGTATGTTAAGTCAGCTCCTGGGATGTGGTATGTTAAGTCAGCTTCTGCGGCGTGGTATGTTAAGTCAGCTCCTGGGATGTGGTATGTTAGCTCCTTGGATGTGGTATGATAAATCAGCTCCTGGGATGTGGTACATTAAGTCAGCTCCTGGGATGTGGTATGCGTTAAGTCAGCTCCTGGGATGTGGTATGTTAAATTGTCTCCTGGGATGTGGTATGTTAAGTCAGCTCCTGGGACATGTGTATGTTAAAACTACTTAGTGAGAAGCGGCGTGTTAGCGGGTCGCTCCTTACACTACCTGGTGAAATGTAAGTGGCCAAATTCAAAATCAAAATGTTGAATTATTAAACATTCAGCTCAGTATACAAGTGTTGCATAGTAATCAAAAGCTCTGATTCTTGGCAATATCACAGCGTTGTCAGATTTCAAAAAGGCTTTATGCGAAAGCACAACATTTGATTGTTTGAGGATAGCACCTCCACCTTAATGTGGTACATTAAGTCAGCTCCTGGGATGTTGTATGTTAAGTCATCTCCTGGGATTTGGTATGTTAAGTCAGCTCCTGGGATGTGGTATGTTAAGTCAGCTCCTGGGATGTGGTATGTTAGCTCCTGGGATGTGGTACGATAAATCAGCTCCTGGGATGTGGTACATTAAGTCAGCTCCTGGGATGTGGTGCGTTAAGTCAGCTCCTGGGATGTGGTATGTTAAGTCAGCTCCTGTGATGTGGTACATTAAGTCAGCTCCTGGGATGTGTTACATTAAGTCAGCTCCTGGGATGTGGTACGTTAAGTCAGCTCCTGGGATGTGGTATGTTAAATTGTCTCCTGGGATGTGGTATGTTAAGTCAGCTCCTGGGATGTGGTACATTAAGTCAGCTCCTGGGACGTGGTATGTTAAAACTACTTAGGGAGAAGCGGCGTGTTAGCGGGTGTTGTCACTACCTGGTGAAATGTAAGTGGCCAAATTCAAAATCAAAATGTTGAATTATTAAACATTCATCAGTATACAAGTGTTGCATAGTAATCAAAAGCTCTGATTCTTGGCAATATAACAGTTGTCAGATTTCAAAAGGCTTTACGGTAAAGCACAACATTTGATTGTTTGAGGATAGCACTCCACCTTAATGTGGTACATTAAGTCAGCTCCTGGGATGTTGTATGTTAAGTCAGCTCCTGGGATGTGGTATGTTAAGTCAGCTCCTGGGATGTGGTATGTTAAGTCAGCTCCTGGGAAGTTGGATGTTAAGTCAGCTCCTGGGATGTTGGATGTTAAGTCAGCTCCTGGGATGTGGTACGTTAAGTCAGCTCCTGGGATGTGGTATGTTAAGTCAGCTCCTGGGATGTTGTATGTTACGTCAGCTCCTGGGATGTGGTATGTTAAGTCAGCTCCTGGGATGTGGTATGTTAAGTCAGCTCCTGGGATCTGGTATGTTAGCTCCTTGGATGTGATATGTTAAGTCAGCTCCTGGGATGTGGTATGTTAAGTCAGCTCCTGGGATGTGGTATGTTAAGTCAGCTCCTGGGATGTGGTATGTTAAGTCAGATCTTAGGATGTGGTACATTAAGCAGGCTCCTGGGTTGTGGTATGTTACGTCAGCTCCTGCGATGTGGTACATTAAGTCTGCTCCTGGGACGTGGTATGTTAAGTTAGCTCCTGGGATGTGGTATGTTAAGTCAGCTCCTGGGATGTGGTACATTACGTAAGCTCCTGCGATGGTGTATGTTAAGTTAGCTCCTGGGATGTGGTATTTTAAGTCAGCTCCTAGGATGTGGTATTTTCAGTCAGCTCCTGTGATGTGGTATGTTAAGTCAGCTCCTGGGATGTGGTATGTTAAGTCAGCTCCTGGGATGTGGGATTTTCAGTCAGCTCCTGGGATGTGGTACATTGAGTCAGCTCCTGTGATGGGGTATGTTAAGTCAGCTCCTGGGATGTGGTATTTTCAGTCAGCTCCTGGGATGTGGTACATTACGTAAGCTCCTGCGACGTGGTATGTTAAGTTAGCTCCTGGGATGTGGGATTTTCAGTCAGCTCCTGGGATGTGGTACATTAAGTCAGCTCCTGGGATGTGGTATGTTACGTCAGCTCCTGGGATGTGGTACATTAAGTCAGCTCCTGGGATGTGGTATGTTAAGTCAGCTCCTGGGATGTGGTATATTAAGTCAGCTCTTGGGATGTTGTACATTAAGTCAGCTCCTGGGATGTGGTACATTAAGTCAGCTCCTGGGATGTGGTATGTTAAGTCAGCTCCTGGGATGTGGTACATTAAGTCAGCTCCTGGGATGTGGTATATTAAGTCAGCTCCTGGGATGTGGTACATTACGTAAGCTCCTGCGATGGTGTATGTTAATATAGCTCCTGGGATGTGGTATTTTAAGTCAGCTCCTAGGATGTGGTATTTTCAGTCAGCTCCTGGGATGTGGTACATTACGTAAGCTCCTGCGACGTGGTATGTTAAGTTAGCTCCTGGGATGTGGGATTTTCAGTCAGCTCCTGGGATGTGGTACATTAAGTCAGCTCCTGGGATGTGGTATGTTACGTCAGCTCCTGGGATGTGGTACATTAAGTCAGCTCCTGGGATGTGGTATGTTAAGTCAGCTCCTGGGATGTGGTATATTAAGTCAGCTCTTGGGATGTTGTACATTAAGTCAGCTCCTGGGATGTGGTACATTAAGTCAGCTCCTGGGATGTGGTATGTTAAGTCAGCTCCTGGGATGTTGTATGTTAAGTCAGCTCCTGGGATGTTATATGTTAAGTTGTCTACTGGGATGTGTTATGTTAAGTCAGCTCCTGGGATGTGGTATGTTAAGTCAGCTTCTGCGACGTGGTATGTTAAGTCAGCTCCTGGGATGTGGTATGTTAGCTCCTTGGATGTGGTACGATAAATCAGCTCCTGGGATGTGGTACATTAAGTCAGCTCCTGGGATGTGGTGCGTTAAGTCAGCTCCTGGGATGTGGTATGTTAAATTGTCTCCTGGGATTTGGTATGTTAAGTCAGCTCCTGGGACATGGTATGTTAAAACTACTTAGGGAGAAGCGGCGTGTTAGCGGGTCGCTCCTTACACTACCCGGTGAAATGTAAGTGGCCAAATTCAAAATCAAAATGTTGAATTATTAAACATTCATCAGTATACAAGTGTTGCATAGTAATCAAAAGCTCTGATTCTTGGCAATATCACAGCGTTGTCAGATTTCAAAAAGGCTTTACGGCGAAAGCACAACATTTGATTGTTTGAGGATAGCACCTCCACCTTAATGTGGTACATTAAGTCAGCTCCTGGGATGTTGTATGTTAAGTCATCTCCTGGGATTTGGTATGTTAAGTCAGCTCCTGGGATGTGGTATGTTAAGTCAGCTCTTGGGATGTGGTATGTTAGCTCCTTGGATGTGGTACGATAAATCAGCTCCTGGGATGTGGTACATTAAGTCAGCTCCTGGGATGTGGTGCGTTAAGTCAGCTCCTGGGATGTGGTATGTTAAGTCAGCTCCTGTGATGTGGTACATTAAGTCAGCTCCTGGGATGTGTTACATTAAGTCAGCTCCTGGGATGTGGTACGTTAAGTCAGCTCCTGGGATGTGGTATGTTAAATTGTCTCCTGGGATTTGGTATGTTAAGTCAGCTCCTGGGATGTGGTACATTAAGTCAGCTCCTGGGACGTGGTATGTTAAAACTACTTAGGGAGAAGCGGCGTGTTAGCGGGTCGCTCCTTACACTATCCGGTGAAATGTAAGTGGCCAAATTCAAAATCAAAATGTTGAATTATTAAACATTCATCAGTATACAAGTGTTGCATAGTAATCAAAAGCTCTGATTCTTGGCAATATAACAGCGTTGTCAGATTTCAAAAGGCTTTACGGCGAAAGCACAACATTTGATTGTTTGAGGATAGCACCTCCACCTTAATGTGGTACATTAAGTCAGCTCCTGGGATGTTGTATGTTAAGTCATCTCCTGGGATTTGGTATGTTAAGTCAGCTCCTGGGATGTGGTATGTTAAGTCAGCTCCTGGGAAGTTGGATGTTAAGTCAGCTCCTGGGAAGTTGGATGTTAAGTCAGCTCCTGGGATGTGGTACGTTAAGTCAGCTCCTGGGATGTGGTATGTTAAGTCAGCTCCTGGGATGTTGTATGTTACGTCAGCTCCTGGGATGTGGTATGTTAAGTCAGCTCCTGGGATCTGGTATGTTAAGTCAGCTCCTGGGATCTGGTATGTTAGCTCCTTGGATGTGATATGTTAAGTCAGCTCCTGGGATGTGGTATGTTACGTCAGCTCCTGGGATCTGGTATGTTAACTCAGCTCCTGGGACGTGAAGTCATCTCCTGGGATTTGGTATGTTAAGTCAGCTCCTGGGATATTGTATGTTAAGTCAGCTCCTGGGATGTGGTATGTTACGTCAGCTCCTGGGATCTGGTATGTTAGCTCCTTGGATGTGGTACGATAAATCAGCTCCTGGGATGTGGTACATTAAGTCAGCTCCTGGGATGTGTTACATTAAGTCAGCTCCTGGGATGTGGTACGTTAAGTCAGCTCCTGGGACGTGGTATGTTAAGTCAGCTCCTGGGATGTGGTACGTTAAGTCAGCTCCTGGGATGTGGTATGTTAAATTGTCTCCTGGGATTTGGTATGTTAAGTCAGCTCCTGTGATGTGGTACATTAAGTCAGCTCCTGGGACGTAGTATGTTAAAACTACTTAGGGAGAAGCGGCGTGTTAGCGGGTCGCTCCTTACACTACCCGGTGAAATGTAAGTGGCCAAATTCAAAATCAAAATGTTGAATTATTAAACATTCATCAATATACAAGTGTTGCATAGTAATCAAAAGCTCTGATTCTTGGCAATATCACAGCGTTGTCAGATTTCAAAAAGGCTTTACGGCGAAAGCACAACATTTGATTGTTTGAGGATAGCACCTCCACCTTAATGTGGTGCATTAAGTCAGCTCCTGGGATGTTGTATGTTAAGTCATCTCCTGGGATTTGGTGTGTTAAGTCAGCTCCTGGGATGTGGTATGTTAAGTCAGCTCCTGGGAAGTTGGATGTTAAGTCAGCTCCTGGGAAGTTGGATGTTAAGTCAGCTCCTGGGATGTGGTACGTTAAGTCAGCTCCTGGGATGTGGTATGTTAAGTCAGCTCCTGGGATGTTGTATGTTACGTCAGCTCCTGGGATGTGGTATGTTAAGTCAGCTTCTGCGACGTGGTATGTTAAGTCAGCTCCTGGGATGTGGTATGTTAAGTCAGCTCCTGGGATGTGGTATGTTAGCTCCTTGGATGTGGTACGATAAATCAGCTCCTGGGATGTGGTACATTAAGTCAGCTCCTGGGATGTGGTGCGTTAAGTCAGCTCCTGGGATGTGGTATGTTAAGTCAGCTCCTGTGATGTGGTACATTAAGTCAGCTCCTGGGATGTGTTACATTAAGTCAGCTCCTGGGATGTGGTACGTTAAGTCAGCTCCTGGGATGTGGTATGTTAAATTGTCTCCTGGGATTTGGTATGTTAAGTCAGCTCCTGGGATGTGGTACATTAAGTCAGCTCCTGGGACGTGGTATGTTAAAACTACTTAGGGAGAAGCGGCGTGTTAGCGGGTCGCTCCTTACACTACCCGGTGAAATGTAAGTGGCCAAATTCAAAATCAAAATGTTGAATTATTAAACATTCATCAGTATACAAGTGTTGCATAGTAATCAAAAGCTCTGATTCTTGGCAATATAACAGCGTTGTCAGATTTCAAAAAGGCTTTACGGCGAAAGCACAACATTTGATTGTTTGAGGATAGCACCTCCACCTTAATGTGGTACATTAAGTCAGCTCCTGGGATGTTGTATGTTAAGTCATCTCCTGGGATTTGGTATGTTAAGTCAGCTCCTGGGATGTGGTATGTTAAGTCAGCTCCTGGGAAGTTGGATGTTAAGTCAGCTCCTGGGAAGTTGGATGTTAAGTCAGCTCCTGGGATGTGGTACGTTAAGTCAGCTCCTGGGATGTGGTATGTTAAGTCAGCTCCTGGGATGTGGTATGTTAAGTCAGCTCCTGGGATGTTGTATGTTACGTCAGCTCCTGGGATGTGGTATGTTAAGTCAGCTATTGGGATCTGGTATGTTAGCTCCTTGGATGTGATATGTTAAGTCAGCTCCTGGGATGTGGTATGTTACGTCAGCTCCTGGGATCTGGTATGTTAAGTCAGCTTCTGCGACGTGGTATGTTAAGTCAGCTCCTGGGATGTGGTATGTTAAGTCAGCTCTTGGGATGTGGTATGTTAGCTCCTTGGATGTGTTACGATAAATCAGCTCCTGGGATGTGGTACATTAAGTCAGCTCCTGGGATGTGGTGCGTTAAGTCAGCTCCTGGGATGTGGTATGTTAAGTCAGCTCCTGTGATGTGGTACATTAAGTCAGCTCCTGGGATATGTTACATTAAGTCAGCTCCTGGGATGTGGTACGTTAAGTCAGCTCCTGGGATGTGGTATGTTAAATTGTCTCCTGGGATTTGGTATGTTAAGTCAGCTCCTGGGATGTGGTACATTAAGTCAGCTCCTGGGACGTGGTATGTTAAAACTACTTAGGGAGAAGCGGCGTGTTAGCGGGTCGCTCCTTACACTACCCGGTGAAATGTAAGTGGCCAAATTCAAAATCAAAATGTTGAATTATTAAACATTCATCAGTATACAAGTGTTGCATAGTAATCAAAAGCTCTGATTCTTGGCAATATCACAGCGTTGTCAGATTTCAAAAAGGCTTTACGGCGAAAGCACAACATTTGATTGTTTGAGGATAGCACCTCCACCTTAATGTGGTACATTAAGTCAGCTCCTGGGATGTTGTATGTTACGTCAGCTCCTGGGATGTGGTATGTTAAGTCAGCTCCTGGGATGTGGTATGTTACGTCAGCTCCTGGGATCTGGTATGTTAGCTCCTTGGATGTGGTACGATAAATCAGCTCCTGGGATGTGGTACATTAAGTCAGCTCCTGGGATGTGTTACATTAAGTCAGCTCCTGGGATGTGGTACGTTAAGTCAGCTCCTGGGACGTGGTATGTTAAGTCAGCTCCTGGGATGTGGTACGTTAAGTCAGCTCCTGGGATGTGGTATGTTAAATTGTCTCCTGGGATTTGGTATGTTAAGTCAGCTCCTGTGATGTGGTACATTAAGTCAGCTCCTGGGACGTGGTATGTTAAAACTACTTAGGGAGAAGCGGCGTGTTAGCGGGTCGCTCCTTACACTACCCGGTGAAATGTAAGTGGCCAAATTCAAAATCAAAATGTTGAATTATTAAACATTCATCAATATACAAGTGTTGCATAGTAATCAAAAGCTCTGATTCTTGGCAATATCACAGCGTTGTCAGATTTCAAAAAGGCTTTACGGCAAAAGCACAACATTTGATTGTTTGAGGATAGCACCTCCACCTTAATGTGGTACATTAAGTCAGCTCCTGGGATGTTGTATGTTAAGTCATCTCCTGGGATTTGGTGTGTTAAGTCAGCTCCTGGGATGTGGTATGTTAAGTCAGCTCCTGGGAGGTTGGATGTTAAGTCAGCTCCTGGGATGTGGTACGTTAAGTCAGCTCCTGGGATGTGGTATGTTAAGTCAGCTCCTGGGATGTGGTATGTTAATTCAGCTCCTGGGAAGTTGGATGTTAAGTCAGCTCCTGGGAAGTTGGATGTTAAGTCAGCTCCTGGGATGTGGTACGTTAAGTCAGCTCCTGGGATGTGGTATGTTAAGTCAGCTCCTGGGATGTTGTATGTTACGTCAGCTCCTGGGATGTGGTATGTTAAGTCAGCTCCTGGGATGTGGTATGTTAAGTCAGCTCCTGGGATCTGGTATGTTAGCTCCTTGGATGTGATATGTTAAGTCAGCTCCTGGGATGTGGTATGTTACGTCAGCTCCTGGGATCTGGTATGTTAAGTCAGCTTTTGCGACGTGGTATGTTAAGTCAGCTCCTGGGATGTGGTATGTTAGCTCCTTGGATGTGTTACGATAAATCAGCTCCTGGGATGTGGTACATTAAGTCAGCTCCTGGGATGTGGTGCGTTAAGTCAGCTCCTGGGATGTGGTACGTTAAGTCAGCTCCTGTGATGTGGTACATTAAGTCAGCTCCTGGGATGTGTTACATTAAGTCAGCTCCTGGGATGTGGCACGTTAAGTCAGCTCCTGGGATGTGGTATGTTAAATTGTCTCCTGGGATTTGGTATGTTAAGTCAGCTCCTGGGATGTGGTACATTAAGTCAGCTCCTGGGACGTGGTATGTTAAAACTACTTAGGGAGAAGCGGCGTGTTAGCGGGGCGCTCCTTACACTACCCGGTGAAATGTAAGTGGCCAAATTCAAAATCAAAATGTTGAATTATTAAACATTCATCAGTATACAAGTGTTGCATAGTAATCAAAAGCTCTGATTCTTGGCAATATCACAGCGTTGTCAGATTTCAAAAAGGCTTTACGGCGAAAGCACAACATTTGATTGTTTGAGGATAGCACCTCCACCTTAATGTGGTACATTAAGTCAGCTCCTGGGATGTTGTATGTTAAGTCATCTCCTGGGAAGTTGGATGTTAAGTCAGGTCATGGAATGTGGTATGTTTAGTCAGCTCCTGGGACGTGAAGTCGTCTCCTGGGATTTGGTATGTTAAGTCGTCTCCTGGGATGTTGTATGTTAAGTCATCTCCTGGGATTTGGTATGTTAAGTCAGCTCCTGGGATATTGTATGTTAAGTCAGCTCCTGGGATGTTGTATGTTAAGTCAGCTCCTGGGATGTTATATGTTAAGTTGTCTACTGGGATGTGGTATGTTAAGTCAGCTCCTGGGATGTGGTATGTTAAGTCAGCTTCTGCGACGTGGTATGTTAAGTCAGCTCCTGGGATGTGGTATGTTAAGTCAGCTCCTGGGATGTGGTATGTTAGCTCCTTGGATGTGGTACGATAAATCTGCTCCTGGGATGTGGTACATTAAGTCAGCTCCTGGGATGTGGTATGTTAAGTCAGCTCCTGGGACGTGGTATGTTAAAACTACTTAGGGAGAAGCGGCGCGTTAGCGGGTCGCTCCTTACACTACCCGGTGAAATGTAAGTGGCCAAATTCAAAATCAAAATGTTGAATTATTAAACATTCATCAATATACAAGTGTTGCATAGTAATCAAAAGCTCTGATTCTTAGGAATATCACAGCGTTGTCAGATTTCAAAAAGGCTTTACGGCGAAAGCACAACATTTGATTGTTTGAGGATAGCACCTCCACCTTAATGTGGTACATTAAGTCAGCTCCTGGGATGTTGTATGTTAAGTCATCTCCTGGGATTTGGTATGTTAAGTCAGCTCCTGGGATGTGGTATGTTAAGTCAGCTCCTGGGAAGTTGGATGTTAAGTCAGCTCCTGGGAAGTTGGATGTTAAGTCAGCTCCTGGGATGTGGTACGTTAAGTCAGCTCCTGGGATGTGGTATGTTAAGTCAGCTCCTGGGATGTTGTATGTTACGTCAGCTCCTGGGATGTGGTATGTTAAGTCAGCTCCTGGGATGTGGTATGTTAAGTCAGCTCCTGGGATCTGGTATGTTAGCTCCTTGGATGTGATATGTTAAGTCAGCTCCTGGGATGTGGTATGTTACGTCAGCTCCTGGGATGTGGTGCGTTAAGTCAGCTCCTGGGATGTGGTACATTAAGTCAGCTCCTGGGATGTGGTACATTAAGTCAGGTCCTGGGATGTGGTACGTTAAGTCAGCTCCTGGGACGTCGTATGTTAAGTCAGCTCCTGGGATGCGGTACGTTAAGTCAGCTCCTGGGATGTGGTATGTTAAATTGTCTCCTGGGATTTGGTATGTTAAGTCAGCTCCTGGGATGTGGTACATTAAGTCAGCTCCTGTGATGTGGTATGTTAAGTCAGCTCCTGGGATGTGATATGTTAAGTCAGCTTCTGGGATGTTGTATGTTAACTCAGCTCCTGGGACGTGAAGTCATCTCCTGGGATTTGGTATGTTAAGTCAGCTCCTGGGATGTTGTATGTTAAGTCATCTACTGGGATGTGGTATGTTAAGTCAGCTCCTTGCATGTCGTATGTTTAGTCAGCTCCTGGGATGTTGTATGTTAAGTCAGCTCATGGAATGTGGTATGTTTAGTCAGCTCCTGGGACGTGAAGTCGTCTCCTGGGATTTGGTATGTTAAGTCGTCTCCTGGGATGTTGTATGTTAAGTCATCTCCTGGGATATTGTATGTTAAGTCAGCTCCTGGGATATTGTATGTTAAGTCAGCTCCTGGGATGTTGTATGTTAAGTCAGCTCCTGGGATGTTATATGTTAAGTTGTCTACTGGGATGTGGTATGTTAAGTCAGCTCCTGGGATGTGGTATGTTAAGTCAGCTTCTGCGACGTGGTATGTTAAGTCAGCTCCTGGGATGTGGTATGTTAAGTCAGCTCCTGGGATGTGGTATGTTAGCTCCTTGGATGTGGTACGATAAATCAGCTCCTGGGATGTGGTACATTAAGTCAGCTCCTGGGATGTGGTATGTTAAATTGTCTCCTGGGATTTGGTATGTTAAGTCAGCTCCTGGGATGTGGTACATTAAGTCAGCTCCTGTGATGTGGTATGTTAAGTCAGCTCCTGGGATGTGATATGTTAAGTCAGCTCCTGGGATGTGGTATGTTAACTCAGCTCCTGGGACGTGAAGTCATCTCCTGGGATTTGGTATGTTAAATTGTCTCCTGGGATTTGGTATGTTAAGTCAGCTCCTGGGATGTGGTACATTAAGTCAGCTCCTGTGATGTGGTATGTTAAGTCAGCTCCTGGGATGTGATATGTTAAGTCAGCTTCTGGGATGTTGTATGTTAACTCAGCTCCTGGGACGTGAAGTCATCTCCTGGGATTTGGTATGTTAAGTCAGCTCCTGGGATGTTGTATGTTAAGTCATCTACTGGGATGTGGTATGTTAAGTCAGCTCCTTGCATGTCGTATGTTTAGTCAGCTCCTGGGATGTTGTATGTTTAGTCAGCTCCTGGGATGTTGTATGTTAAGTCATCTACTGGGATGTGGTATGTTAAGTCAGCTCCTTGAATGTCGTATGTTTAGTCAGCTCCTGGGATGTTGTATGTTAAGTCAGCTCCTGGGATGTTATATGTTAAGTTGTCTACTGGGATGTGGTATGTTAAGTCAGCTCCTGGGATGTGGTATGTTAAGTCAGCTTCTGCGACGTGGTATGTTAAGTCAGCTCCTGGGATGTGGTATGTTAAGTCAGCTCCTGGGATGTGGTATGTTAGCTCCTTGGATGTGGTACGATAAATCAGCTCCTGGGATGTGGTACATTAAGTCAGCTCCTGGGATGTGGTGCGTTAAGTCAGCTCCTGGGATGTGGTATGTTAAATTGTCTCCTGGGATTTGGTATGTTAAGTCAGCTCCTGGGATGTGGTACATTAAGTCAGCTCCTGTGATGTGGTATGTTAAGTCAGCTCCTGGGATGTGATATGTTAAGTCAGCTCCTGGGATGTGGTATGTTAACTCAGCTCCTGGGACGTGAAGTCATCTCCTGGGATTTGGTATTTTAAGTCAGCTCCTGGGATATTGTATGTTAAGTCAGCTCCTGGGATGTTGTATGTTAAGTCAGCTCCTGGGATGTTGTATGTTAAGTCATCTACTGGGATGTGGTATGTTAAGTCAGCTCCTTGAATGTCGTATGTTTAGTCAGCTCCTGGGATGTTGTATGTTAAGTCAGCTCATGGAATGTGGTATGTTTAGTCAGCTCCTGGGACGTGAAGTTGTCTCCTGGGATTTGGTATGTTAAGTCAGCTCCTGGGATGTTGTATGTTAAGTCATCTCCTGGGATTTGGTATGTTAAGTCAGCTCCTGGGATATTGTATGTTAAGTCAGCTCCTGGGATGTTATATGTTAAGTCGTCTACTGGGATGTGGTATGTTAAGTCAGCTCCTTGAATGTCGTATGTTTAGTCAGCTCCTCGGATGTTGTATGTCAAGTCAGCTCATGGAATGTGGTATGTTTAGTCAGCTCCTGGGATGTTGTATGTTAAGTCAGCTCATGTGATTTGGTACATTAAGTCAGCTCCTGGTATGTTCTAGAGTTCCACACTAACTCTTGTCAGCCTCAGCATTGAGTTATACTGTAATATTAAGGCCTGATTACCTGCTACCAGACACCAGCTTAACTTTGCATACATGAGCGGTCAGATTTAAACCCATAGTAATGTTTCACAGGAAACACACCATACTGCTCAAACAACGTGATGAAACAACACAAGGCTGGCACTGGGTCCATTTCCCTTACAATCTGATCTGCATGTTTTTACATGGCACTAAAAGATAAACACATCTTGTCTCCAAGTGTATTTTACAGAACATAGTATAGAACATAGCATTCCAAATGGCATCCTATTCCCTTTATAGTGCGCTACATTATAGGGCTCTGGTCAAAAGTAGTGCATTATATAGGGAATAGTGTGCCATTTGGGAAATAATCATAGAATGCATACATTGTTATTTAATCTCTGCTATTTGTCTGTAGCCCAATCAGGGTCAAAGGTCATGGAGGAGTGTACACTACATGACCAAAAGTATGTGGACACCTGCTCGTCAAACATCTCATTTTAAAAAAAATGGGCATTAATATGTAGTTGGTCCCCCCTTTTCTTCTATAACAGCCTCCACTCATCTGGGAAGGCTTTCCACTAGATGTTGGAACAATGCTGCGGGGACTTGCTTCCATTCAGCCACAGGAGCCTTAGTGAGGTCGGGCATTGATGTTGGGCAATTAGGCCTGGCTCGCTGTCGGCATTCCAATTCATCCCAAAGGTGTTCGATAGGGTTGAGGTCAGGGCTCTGTGCAGGCCAGTAAAGTTCTTCCACACTGATCTCGACAAACCATTTCTGCATGGACCTCACTTTGAGCACGGGGGGCATTGTCATGCTGAAACAGGGCCTTCCCCAAACTGTTGCCACAAAGTTCGAATCACAGAATCGTCTAGAATGTCATTGTATGCTGTAGCTTTAAGATTTCCCTTCACTGGAACTAAGCCCGAACCATGAAAAACAGCCCCATACTATTATTCCTCCTCCACCAAGCTTTACAGTTGGCACTATGCATTGGGGCAGGTAGGCCAACCCAGATTCGTCCGTCGGACTGCCAGATGGTGAAGTGTGACTCATCACTCCAGAGAAGGCATTTCCTCTGCTCCAGAGACCAATGGCGGCAAGCTTTACACATCTCCATGGCGTTGCGCATGGTGACCTTAGGTTTGTGTTCGGCTGCTTGGCCATGGAAACCCATTTCATGAAGCTCCCGACAAACAGTTTTTGTTTTGACATTGCTTCCAGAGGCAGTTTGGAAGTCGGTAGTGAGTGTTGCAACCGAGGACAGACAATTTTTACGCGTTGCGCGCTTCAGCACTCTGCGGTCCCGTTCTGTGAGCTTATGTGGCCTACCTCTTCGTTGCTGAGCCTTTGTTGCTCCTAGATGTTTCCACTTCACTATAACAGCAGCTCTAGCAGGGCAGAAATTTGACGAACTGACTTGTTGGAAAGGTGGCATCCGATGATGGTGCCACGTTGAAAGTCATTGAGGTCTTCAGTAAGGTCATTCTACTGCCAATGTTTTCTATGGAGATTGCATGGCTGTCAACAATGGATATGGCTGAATTAGCAAAATCCACTCATTTGAAGGGGTGTCCACATACCTTTGTATTAATAGTGTATGTGCACATTTTAGACCATTCCATTGGTCCTTAAATACAAATCAAATCAAATCAAATTTTATTTGTCACATACACATGGTTAGCAGATGTTAATGCGAGTGTAGCGAAATGCTTGTGCTTCTAGTTCCGACCATGCAGTAGTATCTAACAAGTAATCTAACAAATTCACAACAACTACCTTATACACACAAGAGTAAAGGAATGAATAAGAGTATGTCCATATAAATATATGGATGAGTGATGGCTGACCGGCATAGGCAAGATGCAGTAGATGGTATGGAGTACAGTATATACACATATATATATATATATATGAGATGAGTAATGTAGGATATGTAAACATTATATAAATGGCATTGTTTAAAGTGGCTAGTGATACATTTGCATGGGTCATGCAAAGCAAACTTGCCCAATTATGTTGCTATACAAACACTAGATAGCTGATGAAATGTATTGGCTAATGAGAGGCTCTGAAGCCACGAACCACAATATTGGTACTCCTCAGTAGGAGCAGTCCTCCATAGGAATTATTGGAATTCTACAGTATCTTAATTGAATTTTTCAAGCACAAAATTACATGCATTTAAGTATTTCTTTCTTGTAGTGGTGACAGTAACTTTAGCACTCTAACCATTCTACTTTAAAGCTGAAATCCGCATAAGTGGAAACAGCACCACTGTTCGCCCCCAACACATTTGTTATTGTTTTTGTTTTGTTGATTAAACGGAGGAGAGGAGCATCCAGCAATGTGGTAAAATAATGTTTAGTACATACTCTGCTGTTCTATCGTGTGTGCAATGATGTTCAATGATGTGCAATGATGTGTAATGATATTCAGTGATGTTCAGTGATGCTCCATGATGTCGGAGGGGAAAAAGCTGTGTCATTGTTTGAAGTAGATTCTTTGTTGTTGTAATATCTCAAATGGACGTGGCAGTTTCACCATTATGGATTCCAGCTTTAAGGAAAATGTTTTTGTATAATTTAAAAGTATGCATCAAGGTGTCTAATACAATATACTACTGTAGGCTAAAACCAATGTAGACATCTAGTGTTAATATACTGTACATCATTGGTATAAGATTATGGCCAGGAGTTGTTCCTGAACACCTGATCTGACCAGGAAAAACTCTGGGCCATCTAGGGATTCTCAAGGTTAGTTTAGAATTAACTCAGCAGTACAGTTTATTTCTCCAGTATTTTTATGTTGCCACTGAACAGGTAGATAGTGTTAGATGCTGTGTGTGCTAAGTTCTTCGATGTATTCTATAATAATTATTTACCTTTTGCAGATCACCAGGTGAACTCTCACTCTGTCTGCACCCCCCTCTACCTGGATAGACTTTCCCTGATCCATGAAGATCATTCAAAACAACAGTACAGCTCCTTCTGCTATCAATGTGAAGATGAGAGAAGGATAGATTAATGTGTCAGTCTCTGCATAGTAGTCTAAAAAGTAGAAATTAAATGAAATAGGATTCTCCCCACCTAGGCCTAGTTGGATACTACTGGAGGTGTTTTCAAGTTTAGATTGATGTGAGAAAACAAAGGATTTCTCGGATGACCCTGAAAGTAAGCCATTTTAAATACCTGAAGTCTTAAGCTTGTTGTTAAGCTTTCAGTCTGAAATCAACAATATGTAGTGCTGTGATGTTAACTTGCATTGATGGTATTTTATTTTTCTACCAGATTGTTTAAAAAAATATTAAATCAGGGGAATGCTATGGATCAGGACTGGTGTAACACCTTCCTGGTATTCTACAGGTCATCTATCTATCTATGTACAGTATTTATTCACAATTTTACCGTATTAATTTGTTATTCATTTGTTTGTTTATCACTGTAAGTCTCTGAAAAGAAAAAACCCATTTGGTTGTTTTGTGGCTGGCAGGCTGTAGCTCTGACAGTGTGTGTAGTATTGTTCAGTGTGGTTCCCTCCCAGTCCTAAACCTGCTAATCTGCCTCTATGCATTGCTGACATACTTTCTCCAAGCCTGTCTGCAGCCCACTGCACAGATCAGCTTACGCAGGGGAGTACAGCCTCCCTCTTGTGTTCTGTTCACACGGCTGCCTTCTGCAGCTCATTCTCAAATAACTCAGAGCCAGCTAGCTAACACCTTTCAAATGGGGGTTTTATCTCTGGGGTTCATTGTGTAAATAGAGGCAGCTAACTCCGTTAATAATTATTATAATCAAGAGTTTACTCTGATGTAATGGAGAAATTCAGTGTGGATATTAACTATACACACTATTCATACTAGGCCTATTCAGCCTACTGAGAGGGATTCTATACAATGAGGACTTTATGAATTTGCGGTAATTGTTTTTACTCGAAATACAATGTTTAAATAACATGAGATTACTGTTCAGAGGCGTGCCTGTGTTTATTTCTCAATGGGTTACCCAGGGAAATCTTGTTCTACTGTGTACCATCATAACATATATATTTTAAAATGTCAAATATAGTGTATATGCATTTCAGTTATGTTTTCTAGAGACTGTAGTTCTTGGCTGATGTGGTGGATTTCCTGCTTGAATAGAGACTTGGGTCTTTATTCAATCCGTATCACAGAAATTCAGCTTTACAGCGTGGTTGGAATTTAAAGGCAATGTTCCTGTATTAGCAGAGACTGCATTCATGGTAAACGCTGCAGATGTCGGCTCAATAGGAAATGGCCTTTACGTGTTTAGCATGCTATCTGCAATGCTCCAGCAATACAGATTGAACACAGCCCTTGGTTTGCTAGTTCCAATGTCTCACAATACTATCTCATATGCTACATATTCAATCAAATAAATAGATTTAGTCTACTTAGCCTACTTCTTTGCATGATATAACAGAATACATTAGTAAAGTGAATATCCTACATCTCCTCTTAGTTTACCTCTTTTGAATGATGTTTGGAAGTCATGTGAATGACAGCTCTCTATACAGAACTTTGTTTAGATGATCAAATGGATTACACAGGCTGTTGCAGGCTGTTACATTGACTTGGTGAATAAAGATGTTAAGAACAATCAATAGCTTTGTGTTATTTTTGTTCTGGATTTCACGCACACACACACCCACACACACACACTTGAACAACCCCTGACCTCAAAGGAAATATTTGGTTGGTGTTTTCACACAAGTCAGCTAAATACCAGCTGACTGTGTCACACATTCCTCATTTGAGTGGCTGTATATTAGTACCAGCATATGCACTGACAGCCCTGTTTTCCTTATTGACATAAAAAGACAATCAAATAGGCCTATTCTACAAAAACGCAAATTTAATGGAGCAAAAGGTCTGATCATTTTTTTCTCCATCATATACTGTAGGCATACTTTCACCAACGTTAGATCTATGGCAAGACAACATTAAAAACAACTTAAATGGTGATTCACATTCTCTTCTCTGCATCAATGGTCAGGAGCTCAATTGGATCATTTCAAAGAATAAAGATGTGTTTGCAGCATCCCACGAACGTCATGGCAACTTAGTGAAAAGGGGTGGTGCTGAATATTTTGCAGCGCAGAGAGGAACGAGAGACGTCGCGCTGCCGCGCTCTGCGAAACGAGGTGGAGGCAGCAGAACAGAAGTGCTAAGTCCTGGCTGTCGATCATACGCGATTTACCGGCAGTAATGAAGTGACAGACAGACAAAAAACTTAATGTCTAACAAATGGTGTCTAAATAGAATATGGCGCCGTCGGGCTCGCGTAGTATCAAACGTAGCTGTCAGACAGTTTTGTATTGGATTCCAGTTATTTTTATCACCCTCATAGTGGCTTGGTCTTACTACGCGTATGTTGTACAGCTCTGCATAGGTAAGGATAACTCCACTGTCGGCACAGTATGGGTTTTAATGCTTATAGGATGCTGTGGATGCCTTGCAGTGCCCTTATAACCGATGTGACCATGTGTTTTCCCCTGCTCCTGTGCTGCGTCTCATTTCAGCATTCACTCATTTTGGTCCTGTCTGATTTTAGATGCATAACAATTTGTTTATGCAGGTGCTTGTAGATGACAGTACCAATTTGTATCATAATTACAAAGACAAAGTTATTCTGGACACATGTTCATGAATATGTTGGTTCATGGAAGTCTCCCATAAAAACTGTTGAGTCACAGCTATAATTGAAATAGATGACATTAGTTGCACATGTGTTAAACAGTATGGGGAGCAAATACTGTATGATTATAATGAAATAATGACAGAAGAAATGTAAATATTGGTTGATTATATATGGGCTGAGTTTTATATTATTCAATAATATTGGCAATGTGTTTGATTACCTCAAAGAATGTCTCATATATGTATCGCCATTCATTATAATCCAAACAACTATACAAAAAACGATCCCTGAGGAAATTGAAGGGTGTATATCAACTTGTAGTGTGTCTGTAAAACATCCAAGTTTTGGTCCGCCTTAAAAAATGTATGACCATGAAAATTCAAGCCCCTTCCATTTGAGTTCCTCTCCAGGTGAAAAATCCCCTCACAAGGATGGGTTTAAATGATTGATGGCCTGGACCAGAGCCATATATAAATATTATGTATGTATGTATGTGTACGACTGTACTATTTTGTGCCTGTATGGATGGATTATATGAACGTACTACTACTTCATACAGCTCTGACAACATTCATTACATGTGTTCATGTGTCAGATATTCACCACAACACTTTGATGTGATCAGCACTTGATTTACAAGTGTAGGGCCCTGTTCAAAAGTAGTCCTCTATAGGGTGCCATTTTGGACATTTAGTTCCCCCTCCCATAGCTTTCAAGGCAGTTTTTTAGACTGCCAATGTTACATTTTGTTAAATTATAGTGTAAAAGAGCATAATATTACACAACATATTGAATTGGCCTGAATAGGGATACTGATTCCTGAGGTGAGGAGCTCTGTGTGTGTCAGAAGAAACCAGGGCCAGCCCACTCCTTGCTCTATTTGGCAGTATGTCAGGTCACCACCTCCTCTGCAAATGGACTCTGCATGTACCAAGAAGCATCACACGCAAACTAGTCTGGATTCAAAGAGCAGTGGTTGCAAAGTATCGTTTTTGAATGTTGCTATGCTTGTACTATCATCAGTCTATTGTCCAATCAATTCCTCTTCTGTTTGACACGCACGTTGTTTTTAGCTTAGTCTTTTGGATTTAACAACAACCATGTCAGCTGACTTTGAGCTAATATTCCACAAAGGGTGAATAATGACCTGTTTTGACCATGTCTTTGGCATTCTGCCCTATACATTTTTTGTTGTTGTTGTATAAATAACCCTAAAATACAGTATCTGTATACAGATCATAAATGTCTCTATTTTAGTTTTCCTGTAAAGCTGTATGCTATTATTTTATACAATATCAGTACTTGTTGCATTTACAACTTGTCTAAGTCATCATCAACTGATTTCAGCCAGAGCATGGCTGTGGATTGACTGCATTGTTTGAATGGAATGTTGGCATATTAGCAGTTAATTTGAAAAATTAATGGAATCATTCCTCTAAAACTGTCTGGCTAGCTAGCTAACATACAGTGCAGATAAACTCTTCAAATGTATTATTTGACACAATGTCTTATCACAGCACTGGCAAACAATGGTTGACCAACTCCCTTACCAAAATGGCTGACCTTTATCCAATTTTAAGAAGGTTAATTTCCGTTGTAGTATTCTAATTCCTAATTCTATGGTCTCAGGTGAGAGTGTTGCTGTCATCACTTTGAGTTCCCCTCCTAGCCAGCCCAGTCATCATACCAGTCAGGTTGACCCTCCCAGCCAGCCCAGTCAGGTTGACACTCCCAGCCAGCCCAGTTATCAGCCCAGTCAGGTTGACCCTCCCAGCCAGCCCAGTTATCAGCCCAGTCAGGTTGACCCTCCCTGACTCTAGAGACACACCTCCTGTTTCCTTCCTGCTGTTCTACACACTATCTAAAACAGGTCAACTTTCCCCGTTTATCTTTATCAATATTATGGCCAGTAACAGAGTCAATCACTTTGTCAAAACCCTTCTCTACCCCGGAGGTAAGACAGGCTGAACCTCTCTGACCGGCCCTATAGAGTTATCCCTAACCATGTGGCCTGACCAGGAAACACAGGGGCTCAAGTAAAGTTCTCAGCGGATGTTGTTAAGTAGATTTAATGGATTAATCTGTTATTATCAATGCTTTTAGTGCATACAACTAATATGATAGTTTGATATTCGCATTGACTGTAAAATTACTTTTTTATCTATATTTGTAGTTTTCTTCTATCTGCAATGAAACCAGTAAGATAGGACTAGAAGTGTTGTTGCCTGTGGCCAGCATGTGGTGTGATGAGGTCCAGAGATAACTGTAGGAGGGTATTGTCAGCTGATCCCTCTGTTAATCCCATTGTCTGGCTCGCATGCAATCTCTGCCTGACCCAGATTTCCTAAAAACTATCTTTAATAAATGGCAGTAGGGTCTTTACAGTTGACAAAATGTTAGTCACATATCTGTGACAGTGGAGGCTCCTCAGAGGAGGAAGGGGGAGGACCATCCTCCTCAATGAATTTCATAAAAATGAAAATAGTGAAACATTAAAAAAGTTATCCTTTCTTAGATAAAACTATACTAAATATATTCATATGTCAACAAATAATTGATTAAAACACACTGTTTTGCAATGAAGTTCTACAGTAGCCTCTACAGCACTCTATAGGGTAGCACCATGGTGTAGCCGGAGGACAGCTATCTTCCGTCCTCCTCTGAGTACATTGACTTCAATATAAAACCTAGGAGGCTCATGGTTCTCACCCCCCTTCTATAGACTTACACAATAATTCTGACAACTTCTGGAGGATTTCCTCCAACCTATTAGAGCTCTTGCAGCATGAACTGACATTGTCTACCCAATCAAAGGATCAGAGAATCAATCTACACTACATGACCAAAAGAATGTGGAAACCTGCTTGTCGAATATCTCGTTCCAAAATCATGGGCATTAATATGGAGTTGGTCCCCCCTTTGCTGCTATTATAGCCTCCACTCTTCTGGGAAGGCTTTCCACTAGATGTTGGAACATTGCTGCGGGGACTTGCTTCCATTCAGCCACAAGAGCATTAGTGAGGTTGAGCACTGATGTTGGGCGGTTAGTCCTGGCTCGCAGTTGGCATTCCAATTTATCACAAAGGTGTTCGATGGGGTTGAGGTCAGGGCTCTGTGCAGGGCAGTCAATTTCTTCCACACTGATCTCGACAAACCATTTCTGCATGGACCTCACTTTGTGCATGGGGGCAGGAAAGGGCCTTCCGTAAACTGTTGCCACAAAGTTGGAAGCACAAAATCATCTAGAATGTCATTGTATGCTGTAGCATTAAGATTTCCCTTTACTAAGGGGGGCCTAGCCCAAACCATGAAAAACAGCCCCAGACCGTTATTCCTCCTCTACCAAACTTTACAGTTGGCACTATGCATTCGGGCAGGTGGTGTTCTCCTGGCATCCGCCAAACCCAGAATCCTCCGTCGGACAGCCAGATGGTGAAATGTGATTCATCACTCCAGAGAACGCATTTCCACTGCTCCAGAATCCAATGGCGGTGAGCTTTATACCACTCCAACCAACACTTGGCATTGCGCATGGTGATCTTAGGCTTGTGTGCGGCTACTTGGCCATGGAAACCCATTTCACGAATCTCACAAAGAACAATTCTTGTTCTGACGTTGCTTCCAGAGACAGTTTGGAACTCAGTAGTGAGTGTTGCAACCGAGGACAGACAATTTTTATGTGCTACGCGCTTCAGCACTCGGCGGTCCTGTCCTGTGAGATTTTGTGGCCTACCACTTCGCAGCTGAGACGTTGTTGCTCCTAGACGTTTCCACTTCAGAATAACAGCACTTACAGTTGACCAGGGCAACTCTAGCAGGGCAGAAATTTGACAAACTGACTTGTTTGGTAGGTGGCATCCTATGATGGTGCCACGTTGAAAGTCACTGAGCTCTTCAGTAAGGCCATTCTACTGCCAATGTTTGTCTATGGAGATTGTATGTCTGTGTACTCGATTTTATACACCTCCCAGCAACGGGTGTGGCTGAAATAGCCGAATCCACTCATTTAAAGTGGTGTCCACATACTTTTGTATGTACAAATTAATTTATTCCTAAATTAAGGAGAAGCAAAAGAGAGAGAGAGACAGATTGAGATTTAGTTGTATTTTTTTTAACTTTTACTTAACCTACTCAAACACCTGACTCAAACAGAGAGGGATGCTATGTTAGCTAGCTATGGCTATCCAGCACTGGATGGATGAGAGACAGCTAGTTCACCTGTGAAGTCCTTGTGTCGCAGACCTGGGCTCTGTTACAATAGCAGCACACGCGCGCACACGCACACACACACACAGCCTTGTTTCAGTTGCTCAGATCACCTTTCTTCAGCTCTGACTGTATGTTGTGCAGACTGCAGTGTGCTCTGAGCCTGTGACGCTAATGTGTGCTCAGGGATGGAATTAAAGGATTTTGGGCACTGGCCAGCCAGGCTAGTAGACTGCCATTTTTACTAGCCTGGGTCTAAAATCTGTGCCATGCGATATTTAAAAAGACAACATTTCTCTAGACGGTAGGCTAGTTTGGTACATTTTCTACTAGCCCGGTTGAACAGTACTAGCCTCGGGCTAGCTAGCTAGCTAGCTTAATATCCATCCCTGGGTGTGCTCCTTCAAGGGCTTTTTGAAACTGGAAGGAACAAGGATGATGAGCTCTTGGGGAACTATGTGTTGGGTATTTATTTTATCAGTTATGTGTAGGATGCTGTGTCTCAATTAGGGAGCTGGTCCTGTCTTTTCAGTGCTGTTCATATTGTTTATTAGGTGTTTGGTGGATGCTGTTGATGTGTATTAGGTGTGTGTTAATGATGTTGATGTGTATTAGGTGTGTGTTAATGCTGTTGATGTGTATTAGGTGTGTGTTAATGATGTTGATATGTATTAGGTGTGTGTTAATGCTGTTGATGTGAATAAGGTGTGTGTTAATGCTGTTGATGTGTATTAGGTGTGTGTTAATGCTGTTGATGTGTGTTAATGCTGTTGATGTGTATTCGATGTGTGTTAATGCTGTTGATGTGTATTAGATGTGTGTTAATGCTGTTGATGTGTATTAGGTGTGTGTTAATGCTGTTGATGTGTATTAGATGTGTGTTAATGCTGTTGATGTGTATTAGGTGTGTGTTAATGCTGTTGATGTGTATTAGATGTGTGTTAATGCTGTTGATGTGTGTTAATGCTGTTGATGTGTGTTAATGCTGTTGATGTGTATTAGGTGTGCATTGGGGCTGTTGGTGTGTATTAAGCAGGGGTTGGAACCTACATTATTTTAGTTCTAAACAGAACCGTTTATTTTTTTTAGTTCCGTTCCACTCCACCAATCATGCAGTGCAGATAGCAGTGAGGATTGAGCAGATTTCTATGAAGTGGGCAAGCTATAGCTCAGTGAGTTGATTACATGTGTGATGGAAAGACACGTGCAAGATGCAACTGACATTTTGCCGGTGGGGAGAGAACAAGAGAGCAGGTCCGGCTCCAGGATGACATGCCTGAGGTGACATTTTAAATCCATGGGTGGGCACAACTAGTATTGCTTTAGAACCCTAATAAAATAAGGTAGATTGGTCCTACTGCTGTTCAAATGTACCAAAATGTATTTTAAATGTAGCCTTGCACATCAACAACCATTGTTTTGTATAATGACACAAGAAAGATATGCGCGCCCCAAATGACATACAAGTGTATACAAAATGCAGCCGTAGCTGCCGTAGGCCTACACATAATACAAAATGCAGCCATAGGCCTACACATAATACAAAACCAGCCGTTGCTGCCGTAGACCTACACATAATACAAAATGCAGCCGTTGCTGCCGTAGGCCAACACATAATACAAAATGCAGCCGTTGCTGCCGTAGGCCTACACATCTTTCAAAATGCAGCCATAGCTGCCATAGGCCTACACATAATACAACATGCAGCCATAGCTGCCATAGGCCTACACATACAGCCGTAGCTGCCGTAGGCCTACACATAAAGCCGTAGCTGCCGTAGGCCTACACATACACCCGTAGCTGCCGTAGGCCTACACACATCATTTGCGCCTACCAACAGAATGAGCAACACTAGGGTATCAAAGATTCTTACAGGCTTCATAGCTTAAACTTTAATGGTGAATTTGTGAGCCAAGCTGCCACTTCTCCAGGTGCACAATATTTTCTGTGGGAGAGTTTCAGAAGATAGGGCTGTGAGACACAGGCTTAATCCTAGACACATGGAATGTAGGGTGAATACGGAGAGTACGGGGTGACAAAAGACGAGCAGCAATGGAACTAAGGACTCTAGAGATGGGGAAAGGGCCAATGAAACGGGGGGAAGGTTTGTGGGACTCCACCTGAAGGGGCAGGTCCTGTGTGGATAGCCATACCCTCTGCCCAATGTGATAGCGAGGAGCTGGAGTCCGGAGGCGATCCGCTTGTCGACTATGCCTGGAGTTGGTCTTGAGAAGCGCTGCCCAGGCTCTTCTCCAGATACGCACACAGCGGCGGACGACATCTGGGCAGAGGGTATGTTGACTTCCTGCTCTTGTTCTGGGAAGAGCAAAGGCTGATACCCCATGGAGCACTCGAAAGGGGAGAGTCCCGTGGACAAACAGGGAAGTTTGTTCTGGGCATACTCCACCCAAACCAGTTGATGGCTCCAGGTAGTGTGGTTGGTCGAGACGCGGCATCTTAAGGTTGTTTCCAGGTCTTGGTTTGCCCGCTCCGACTGGCCGTTGGATTGGGGATGGAATTCGGAGGACAGGCTGGCCGACGACCCAATAAGGGTGCAGAACGCCTTCCAGAACTGAGACGAGAACTGAGGACCCCAGTCGAAGTCCATGTCCACCGGGAGTCCGTGGATCCTGAAGACGTACTGCACCATGAGCTGGGCCGTCTCTTTGGCAGAGGGTAGTTTGGGAAGAGGGATGAAAAGGGCGTCCTTGGAAAACAGATCCACTACCGTCAGAATGACGGTGTTGCCATCAGACGGAGGGAGCCCAGTGACAAAGTCCAGGGAGATATGGGACCAGGGACGATGAGGGACAGGTAGGTGACTGTGCGGGGATATTCCAAATTCTTGTGGCCGGTCCAAACCAAAAACAGATGTTCTGCTCCCTCCAGCCAGTGTCTCCACTCCTCCAGGGCCATCTTGACCGCCAGGAGTTCTCGGTTACCCACGTCGTAGTTTCTTTCTGCAGAGTTGAGACGATGGGACAGGAAGGCATAGGGATGGAGCTTTTGGTCCTGGACGGATCGCTGGGACAGGATAGCCCCCACTCCAACGTCAGGAGCATCGACTTCAACCACAAACTGACGGGACGGGTCCGGATGGACATGGATGGGGGCCGTATTGAACCGACGCATCAGGTCCACAAAGGCTCTGTCAACCGCTGGGGACCATGTGAACGGTACCTTGGGAGAGGTGAGTGCCGAGAGGGGGGCCACCAGGCTGCTGTAGCCTCGAATGAAACACCGGTAGAAATTGGCAAACCCCAGGAAATGTTGTAGCTGCACCCTGGATGTAGGTTGGGGCCAACCCACTACTGCTTTCACCTTTTCCGGGTCCATCTGGATATTTCCTTCAGCAATGACATATCCCAGAAAGGAGATGGTAGAACGGTGGAACTCACATTTCTCCGCTTTCACAAATAACTGGTTCTCCAGGAGGCGCTGAAGGACTTGTCTGACATGGAGGACGTGTTCTTGGGCAGAACTGGAAAAAAACAGGATGTCGTCGAAGTAGACGAACACGAAACAGTATAACATGTCCCGGAGCACATCGTTTACCAGGGCCTGGAAGTGTTGAAGGCTGTCTTCCACTCATGTCCGTATCCGAACCAGGTGGTAGGCATTCCGAAGGTCCAGTTTGGAGAAGATGGTAGCCCCCTGTAGAGGTTCGAAAGCCGAGGAGAGAAGTGGTAGGGGGTAACGATTCTTGATCGTTATGTCATTAAGGCCCCGGTAGTCAATGCACGGACGCAGGGTCTTGTCCTTCTTTTCCACAACGAAAAACCCTGCGCCGGCAGGGGGCCAGTTCGTACTATAGTATAGGACCAAGGCGAGACCCAGATGCAGACACGGGAGGCAGATGGTTTGAGTCTTTGATATTTATTAATAATCCAAAAGGGGTAGGCAAGAGAATGGTCGTGGACAGGCAAAAGGTCAAAACCAGTTCAGTGTCCAGGAGGTACAGTGTGGCAGGCAGGCTCGAGGTCAGGGCAGGCAGAATGGTCAGGCAGGCGGGTACAGAGTCCAGAAAACAGGCAAGGGTCAAAACCGGGAGGACTAGCAAAAGAGAATAGAAACGGCAGGAGCATGGGAAAAACATGCTGGTTGACTTGGAACATACAAGACGAACTGGCACAGACAGACAGAAAACACCGGTTTAAATACCCAGGGGATAATGGGGAAGATGGGTGACACCTGGAGGGGTGGAGACAAGCACAAGGACAGGTGAAACAGATCAGGGTGTGACAGAAAAACAAACTAAATCAAACTAAGTGCATATTCTGTATTCATAGCTGATGTTACATTTCCTGCATGGTAGTAGCCGATTTTAACAAGATAAGAGTAAATGCAAATTCAGAGAACACACACATGCTATAGCAAGGGAGCAGGGAGGGGGCAAAAAAGTAGGCTGTGTCATTTTCATAGTATTGACATCATTTTTAAAGTAGCCTATCACACAACGACTGTGTAATGCAAATGAATGATAACATAGGCTACACAGTGAATTGGTCCTATACTACTCTGACATACAATATGTACTAAAATGTAGGTCTGAACTGCAGCCACAAACACAACAACTGTTATTTTGTACACAAGAAAGCATGCCCAAGATGTGCTCATTAAAACAGCACACGCCATAACCATTGATTCAGGACCATGGACTGAAGGCTACCGCCAGAATGCGCCATGAAAGAATTTGCTGCCAATTTCAGCACCACCAAAGTTGACAGCCAATGGACCACATTTGTCATAAAATAACGCAAACGCTGTATTTCTATTAATATTAATGTCTTGACCTTGTTCACATCCGCTCTCCGCATCCATAGTACACAGAGCTCCACTAGTTGACTATTTCCTTCGCTAAATCGTGATGACATTTCCCCCAGCACGGCACAGAAAATGCTGAAAAACAGTCATCTCTTCTCCATCATCATGCTGACCCACCGTGCTTTCAACTACATACTCTTGCAGAGTTTTACTCATCAGTCTTCGTTGTTTACTTGGAACTGGTGTGCTCGTACCCTCCTGGCATGCCTCCCAAAGCTTTTCGAATTCAGCATCACATCGCCGTTTTTCAACGCACCCATAAGAGCTGCAGACAAGTTTGACACCAGTGTGCAGATCAGTAGCTTCTGACTGCCGTAACTCGTTAGGAGGGTCGAGAAGCCCCAGGATTGTGTGAGTCATGTTCGCAATAAACTTAAAGCTTGGCTCTGTCACTGCTTTCAATAAGCCTTAATGGCCTCAAGTCTCACATCTGTGCCATATGCGTGAGTAGATTCGATTTCACAGATCTTCGCTGTGATGTTGTCACTTGTTTTCAAAATGACTGACACTGTGGCGAGGTGGCCAGTCCATTTCTGATCAAGAACTCTTTTTCTCCAGTGTACTGTGCAGCCACCGTGGGTTTCCTAAAGAAGTTGTACAGAGAGCTAGACACATTGAACAAGTTGTCTATCGCCTCATCAGACGACATAGCATGCACCACAACCAAATGCAGACCTTGAACCAGGCTCTACAAAAGGCCTGCATTCTCCCACTGAAAATGTGGCTTGGGTAAGTGTCAAGATAAACCTGGGCTAGGTCCTCATCACCGAGGTCGTCAGGTGGCTGGGGTAAGGCTGACTCCTCATCACAGAGGTCGTCAGGTGACTGGGGTAACGCTGGCTCCTCATCACGATGTGGTCAGGTGGCAGGGGTAACACTGGTTCCTCATCACCGAGGTCGTCAGGTGGCTGGGGTAACGCTGGCTCCTCATCACTGAGGTCGTCAGGTGACTGGGGTAACGCTGGTTCCTCATCACGATATGGTCAGGTGGCAGGGGTAACACTGGTTCCTCATCACCGAGGTCGTCAGGTGGCTGGGGTAACGCTGGCTCCTCATCACGATGTGGTCAGGTGGCAGGGGTAACACTGGTTCCTCATCACCGAGGTCGTCAGGTGGCTGGGGTAACGCTGGCTCCTCATCACTGAGGTCGTCAGGTGACTGGGGTAACGCTGGCTCCTCATCACCAAGGTCATCAGATGCTAGTGGCTGGGGTAACGGAGGTGCAGGTGCTTGTTGGGATGTTACCCTAGTGCTGGGCTATGGCTCATCTCCATCTAGTTGGGTAGCAGGCGACGTGGGGGAATTTGCTGCTAGGTTCCTCAACCTCAGTAGTCGGGCTGCTTGGTGAGCTCGGCATCGGTTTCGACATGGTGGTCCTCAGTTTTTTGCTCTTGGCAGTGGCCAGCCATTTTTGGATATCCATGTTGATCAAAGCTTAGCCAACTAGCTATAATTATTCAGTGTGTCACTAACAAAACTTAACAAAGCTAGCTGCAAAAGTGAACAACCTTTTTCCCTATCTGTGAGAAAATAAACTGTAATTTTTACCCAATCAGAATGCATTTTTGGACTTACATTATTTGTATTTACATGATTATAATTTCTGAATCCAGTTTGTAAGGTCATTAGGCTACTAAACTATGCTTCGGAGTAGGGAGGGGCAGGTTGCCTAAACATGCACACACACTGACAGAGATTTTCAGCTTGCAGGCATACACTGGAAGAAGTTTCTGATTGACAGAGGGAGAGCTTTGCAAAGGTGCTTTTTTGCATTTTTTTGTGGGCCTGGAAAAAATTGCCCGGAACGTAAAATAACCGTTAATAACCGGTTCCCATGCTTTTTAAATAAAGGTTCTGTCCTGGAACTTTTTTACGGTTTTCGATTCTGTTCCCTGAACTGGTTCCAACCCCTGGTATTAGTTGGTGCTTTTCATGTGTATAGGTGTATTAGTAGGTGTGTGTAGTAGGGTGCTACTCATGTATATTAGCTGAGCTGAATCAGTGTGTTGAGGACTAGGGTGCTGATCCTGTCATGTGGTCAGCTGCTTTGTCTCGGGCCTGCACTGCCGCAGGTGGAGCAGCTGCCAGTCAGCATTGACGCACAGACTGCACCAGGCACGATGCTACTGTTGTTGCCACTGCTTTTGTGTTAATGCACAGCAATGCTTTACTATATCAAAAGGTAAAACAAGGTGAGTAATTTATGATTAGATCAGGTCGTGATTATGTTTCTGTAAGTTGTGGGTGTTTGATGTGTCAGATGGCACTTATAGGGATTCAGCGCACTTGCTGGATGTCTGCATCATCCTCAGTTTATTTATCGTTATTAAACAGTCATTTGTGTGCCAAGGATATTGATGCCAGGTACACCAAGGAGAAAATAATCCTTTGTTTTCAGCACAATCTACACATTATGATAACACATTATACTGAAGAGGGATGCTGCTGAAAATGTTCAAAGCATTTCCATTTCTTTATCTGTCCATAATACAGCAAACAACACAGAGACATGACTGCACATTTCTCATCTTCTCTTTTCAGAATCGATCGACAACATTGGACAGAAGAGTAAGTCCCTGACCCATATATATTCTTCTACAGTATAATTAACACTGATACCTGCCAGTAGCAGTATGATAGGGGAGAGTGGGGCAAGTTGAGCCAAAGGGGTAAGTTGAGCCACCCTTATTTCTAAGGAAACCATACACAAAATATATAATTTGACCAAATATTTAAGAAGAGGTCCTCATTTCATGCAGTCGGTGAAGAAAGATACCACATGGAAAGGGTGGTAAGCAGGTTAGGTCCAAAAAACAGATTTTCATCACATCAAATGTATTTATTGTGTTAGAAGTTTCATGATGCTTGTATCAAAACCAATATAGATCATTTTAAGATTGTTTTTTTTACATCAGTTGGGGTCTCTATAAGCTTCAATATGAGGACATAAACCTAGTATGAAAGTGCATCCTTATATTGTGTGGACTAATATAGTCCAAATGTTTGCCTTGGGGTAGGTTGAGCAAATGGCCATGGGGTAAGTTGAGCCAATGGTTAAGCCATCATTTCCACATTATTCGTACCATTGTGGGGAGAGGAAGGAGGTCTATTAAAGGCCTTGTCTAAGAACTCATAAATGTCTGTTTCCTCTGTCAGGCCTGAATCAGTTATCTACACAGTCAGAGTCAGGAGAGGCCAGACACCCAGGAATGAGGATGATGTTGCATGATGGGTCTGGGAGTACGCAGTTAGAAACAGTTGAATATGATGTTCTGCAAGTCCCTCATCTACACAGGCTGGGACCCAATAGAGACATTCACTGTAGCTAGCCTAATCATTGCTACAAGCTTCATCATAGCAGAATAAATAAGATCACAAAATACAAACATTTTATGATTTTAATCATCTTGTTTGGAACTCATAGCTCTGCCAGAGCCTTGTCTAAGCGCAGTTAGTCAGGCTGTCCCAAAGCCTTGACACGTTCTCCTTTGGTGGTTCTTAAGACAAATGTGCTCTGTTAAATGTCACAAAGTGTGGGAAAACGTATCATAACTATTGACTTCAAGTTCATGGGAAACAGGGCATCTTTGTTGGTCTATTCTAAAACTGTGTCAGAGATCTAGCTTCTAGCAGACAGATTACTTGGCTGTACAGTGAGCTGTATGTCTTTCTATTTCCAGTTGTTTATCTGCTGGCCTATCATGTTGTCTTCATCTTGTTTACCTGGGCCTACTGGCAGACCATCTTCACCAAGCCCATGAACCCCCTGAAAGAGGTGAGAGTGTGTGTGTGTGTGTGTGTGTGTGTGTGTGTGTGTGTGTGTGTGTGTGTGTGTGTGTGTGTGTGTGTGTGTGTGTGTGTGTGTGTGTGTGTGTGTGTGTGTGTGTGTGTGTGTGTGTGTGTGTGTGTGTGTGTGTGTGTGTGTGTGTGTGTGTATTTGATCAAATAGGCTAGTCTGGATGATGAGGTACAGGGAGAGGTACAGAACTAGGCTCCAGTCTCTCCTGCTATGATTGAGAGTGCTATTTAAAATGATATTGAGAGCAATATTAAGGGTGATATTTACAGTGATATTACATTCTTCTCCAACTGCCTGAAGGAGCACTCTATTATCGCTGCTCCTGACCACTCAGATTCAGCGCTTGTTGTTGTTGAATCCATGCGCTTTAGACAACACTCAAAAATGCTCCTTCCAGTACTGAGTGCTCTGGTTCATTCAAGGGGCGATAACTTAACATTCAGGTCACTCAATAACAATGTTTTCCTTCATACTGTAAGATGTATTTGTTAGATGATTCAGTGGGTGGTGATATCTGTGGCACTGGGCACCATGGTGTTTGTTATTGTTGAAGTTAATAGTCCTCAGCCTTCAATCATAAAACGCCTGAGTGCCTCAATGTAATAATGTAGCAGTGCTGCTGTGGCTCTGCAACCAATTTAGCTGCTCAGAAGGAAAGGGCAAAGATAGAAGTGCACATGACTTAGCCCTAGACGCTGGATCAGCCTTGTGACACACAACTGTACTGTACTGCATTCCTCCAGCACTCAGAGCTACACAGCATTTACAGTAGATCACAGCATTATAATAAGAGCTCTAATGGGAAGTGCATCTCATTAGTAATGGATGTAGGCCTGCAATATTCTAGAGGTGTAGGATCGTAATTTGAGCCAGTTTGCTGCAGCGGGAAAAAAAATCATGTAGCAACAGGAAATGTGAATTATTAAGTTGATTATAATGAATGGACATTTTTGTAGGGGAAAATCAAGTGTGGAAATTACAAACTTCAGAAGACTTTTTAAACCTCCTGCAACAGCGTGATCAAATTAAGATCCTACATCTGTTGAAGTACAGGATGCTTCTTATTCTGTTCCTCCATCCTCTCTGTAGTTCCACCTGTCCTACTCAGACAAGGAGCTGTTGGAGCGTGAGGACCGTGGAGAGTCTCAGCAGGAGATTCTTAGAAGGATAGCCAAGGATTTACCCATCTACACCCGCACCATGTCTGGAGGTACTCTACAGAACACAAGCTAAAACAAAAAGTCTGCCCTGTGTGCTGACATTTACCAACCCAGCCATCCAAAATTGGTTGCACCAAATGCTCTAATAACACAAAAACTGTCCAGTTGTTTTGATGATTATACATTGAATCAGGTAGAATTAAAGTATAATTAATTTCTTCCCGGTGCGGGACCTGCACCAACGTTTTTTATAGGCCTAATTAAATATAGAATCCCTATTAATTCAATAGGATCTCTGTGGACCTAGTCATAAAGATTTGTCATTTAACTTTTAAAATGTATAACCTTTTATTGTGGCATAAACACAACCAGTCATGATGTTTATCTGTCAAACAAACACTTCAAAGGGCTCCTTTACTAGGTTACCCGTGCACGTTCATCCACTACAACATATTACCAGCCTCCAAACACTGGTGAATGGAAAGAGACATCTGTTACACTAAACACCACAAAGTTGTCATTAGGCCAGAATTTATGCGTCCATTGCTGTCTGCGTGGGTCTCGTTGTCGGCCACTCTTCTCTGTTTTGGCAAAATTTCGGTGTTCTCGTCTAACCACATCGCATTTTGGAGTGTAGGCTATACCACCCGTTTTCAAATCTATTCTCTTATTTGCCATGAGGTGCCTCTGCCATGAGGTAATGATAAAAAGTGATGTAATAGCCTACAGTTTTCTTGGCATTTTGTTTTAATTATTGTGATAGGCCCATGTTTTATCGGTACGGCATACCGCCACTATTTATTTTGCCGGTACGCTGTACCGGACCGCTTTGTAAATAACATTGACCTGATGTTGCAAGAATGTCCCCAGAATATACAGGGCCTTCGGAAAGTATTCAGACCCTTTGACCTTTTCCACATTTTGTTAGGTCACAGCTTTATTCTAAAATAGATTGTTTCATCAATCTACACACAATACCCCATAATGACAAAGCATTTCACATTTTTGCTAATTTATAAATAGAACCCCTCATAAATATTACATTTACATAAATATTCAGACCCTTTACTCAGTACTTTGTTGAAGCACCTTTGGCAGCAATTACAGCCTCGAGTCTTCTTGGGTACGACGCTACAAGCTTGGCACACCTGTATCTGGAGAGTTTCTCCCATTCTTCTCTGTAGATCCTCTCTTGCTTTGTCAAGTTGGATGGGAAGCGTTGCTGCACAGCTATTTTCAGGTGGCTCCAGAGATGTTCGATCAGGTTCAAGTCCGGGCTCTGGCTGGGTCACTCAAAGACATTCAGAGACTTGTCCCGAAGCTACTCCTGCGTTGTCTTGGCTGTGTGCTTAGGGTCGTTGTCCTGTTGGAAGGTGAAACTTTGCCTCAGTCTGAGGTCCTGAGTGCTCTGGAGCAGGTTTTCATTAAGGATCTCTCTGTACATTGCACCGTTCAACTTTGCCTCGATCCTGTCTAGTCTTCCAGTCCCTGCCGCTGAAAAACATCCCCACAGCATGATGCTGCCACCACCATGCTTCACCGTAGGGATGGTGCCAGGTTTCCTCTAGACGTGATGCTTGGCATTCAGGCCAAAGAGTTCAATCTTGTTTCTCATGGTCAGCTCTAGGAAGAGTCTCGGTGGTTCCAAACTTCTTCCATTTAAGAATGATGGAGGCCACTGCGTTCTTGGGGACCTTCAATGCCGCAGACAATTTTTGGTACCCTTCCCCAGACCTTTGCCTCCACACAATCCTGTCTCGAGGCTCTGCGGACAATTCCTTTGACCTCATGGCTTGGTTTTTGCTCTGACATGCACTGTCTACTGTGGGACCTTATAAAGACAGGTGTGTGCCTTTCCAAGTCATGTCTGTCATTGTAAAATAAGAATTTGTTCTTCACTGACTTGCCTAGTTAAATAAAGGTTCAATTAAAGTGGGGTAGATAGGCTGATGATTCATTTGTTATTGGTCAGTGGGGTAGATAGGCTGACGATTCATTTGTTATTGGTCAGTGGGGTAGATAGGCTGACGATTCATTTGTTATTGGTCAGTGGGGTAGATAGGCTGACGATTCATTTGTTATTGGTCAGTGGGGTAGATAGGCTGATGATTCATTTGTTATTGGTCAGTGGGGTAGATAGGCTGACGATTCATTTGTTATTGGTCAGTGGGGTAGATAGGCTGATGATTCATTTGTTATTGGTCAGTGGGGTAGATAGGCTGACGATTCATTTGTTATTGGTCAGTGGGGTAGATAGGTTGACGATTCCTTTGTTATTGGTCAGTGTGGTAGATAGGCTGATGATTCGTTTGTTATTGGTCAGTGGGGTAGATAGGCTGATGATTCATTTGTTATTGGTCAGTGGGGTAGATAGGCTGATGATTCATTTGTTATTGGTGAGTTGGGTAGATAGGCTGACGATTCATTTGTTATTGGTCAGTGGGGTAGATAGACTGACGATTCATTTGTTATTGGTGAGTTGGGTAGATAGGCTGACGATTCATTTGTTATTGGCGAGTTGGGTAGATAGGGTGGTGATGGTGTCTTATTGACCGTGCTGACGCTGTCTCTCTTATTCCTCAGCTATCCGTTTCTGTGATCGCTGCCAGCTGGTCAAGCCTGATCGATGTCACCATTGCTCAGTCTGTGATAAGTATGACTCTGCTCATGGCCCTATGCACTATTCATAAGAACCCTGCTAAAACTGTGTTTGGGAAAATTGTAGCTGTTACTGAGTTTCCTTACTGTTGTTTTACAGGTGCATCCTAAAGATGGATCACCATTGCCCCTGGTCTGTATTGCTACTGTACCATTACATACTTAATCAAAGTGATGTTTGATTAATTATTCAAAGGATATGGAACAATATTTTCCATTAGGTCACTGTATGATTTGCAAGAGTTTTTTAATATTGTTTGATAAATTGATAGCTATTTCCGTTGTCGTCAAAGGCTTAACTGATGTCTACGATGTTGATGATATTTCAGCCTTGTCCATTTCTGTTTGGGGGCCATTTTTACCATGTGTATGTTGCTGCAAAACAGTAGGGTTTTCCCATATGGTGTGATATTGACTTGGAACATTGCCTTCTTGTTTTGGAATGTGACAGGGTGAATAACTGTGTGGGCTTCTCCAACTATAAGTTTTTCATGCTGTTCCTGGCATACTCGTTATTATATTGCATTTTCATCACTGCTACAGATCTACAGTACTTCATTAAATTCTGGACCGTGAGTAAAATATTTTAATGGTGAACTTTTGAATAATTTACATTCTGTACAATCTAAACCAGTGGAATGATTGAATTTATAATGACAGTTTACCGTCTGTTATATCTATATATCTCTATATCCACGCTCATTAGAGAAAACTATTATTTTTAATGACTAAATAATACAGAATGAAAGATGATGCTTGGTGTATAACTGAAAATAACTGTTCTTGTGTGATCTTGGTATTCTGATTTCTCTGCAAGGCTGAAGGTAGAACACACGACCGTCTGTTAGAATACCTGGTATGAGCCAATCAGCGGCATTGGATTTGAGGATGATGATCACTGATTGGTTAAGCTCCCCCTAGACTAGCTTCGTAGCGACCTATGCAAACACCCAACTAGCTGGCAGACTTTACTTACAAGTTTTGCCTAATGCATACATACAGGTACTGTAAGACTAATGCATTGTGTTTGTGTGGAACCGCTCCCTCAGAATGGTCTGCCTGACACCCAGGCTAAGTTCCACATCATGTTCCTGTTCTTCGCTGCTTCCATGTTCTCTGTCAGTCTGGCCTCACTGTTCGTCTACCACTGCTGGCTGGTCTGCAAGAACAGATCCACTCTAGGTAACAGCTGGCAGGGTGTATCTGTATGTTGTTGTGAGCATTTCCCTGGTGTCTCACCAAACAGAATAGAAACAGACCTAACATGGGTGCTCTGACGGAGTCTCCAAGAACAGGCCTGGGATAGGGACCTTATTCTATTCTTCTCCACATCAAATAAAAACAGATTGAGTGACTCATCTGTGGTATGATTTGATAACTCTTTGTTATGGCCATTATCGGACAGACAGACAGAGAGAGCAGTCTCTTATTATGTGTGCTAGAGCTGGGACGATAAACCGGAAATTATCGATACTGACCAAACCAATCATTTATCAAGGACATATTACTGATATAAATTATAATAATAATAATAATAACAATAAACTTTTACTAGAGGAATGTGAATGTGAAGTTTGACATGACATTTGTCTGGTACTATGGGCTATTTCTAATGGGAGAATTGATAACTACAACATTCCAAGTAGTAGTAGCAGTAGTAGTAAAAGTGGCAGTAGTTGTAGCAGTAGTAGAAGCAGTAGCAGCAGCAGCAGCAGCAGTAGTAGTAGTAGTAGTAGTAGTAGTAGTAGTAGTTGTGGTAGTAGTAGTAGTAGTGGTAGCGGTGGTAGTAGTAGTAGTGGTATTATTAGCAGCAGTAGTGATAGAAGTAGTAGTAGTGATAGTAGTAGTAGTAGTAGTAGTGATAGTAGTAGTAGTGATAGTAGTAGTAGTAGTGGTAGTAGCAGCAGCAGTAGTGATAGTAGTAGTAATAGCAGCAGTAGTAGAAGTAGTAGTAGTAGTAGTAGTAGTAGCGGTAGTGGTAGTAGTAGTGGTATTAGTAGCAGCAGTAGTGATAGAAGTAGTAGTAGTGATAGTACTAGTAGTGATAGTAGTAGTAGTAGTAGTGGTAGTAGCAGCAGCAGTAGTGATAGTAGTAGTAGTAGTAGTAGTAGTAGTAGTAGTAGTAGTAGTAGTAGCAGCAGCTAGAGCTGGTATAATAAACCTGAAATTATCGATACTGACCAAACCAATCATTTATCGAGGACATATTACTGATATCCATAATATCAATAATAGTAAGCTTTTACTGGAGGAATGTGAAGTTTGACATTAAATAAGTCTGCTACTATGGGCTATTTCTAATGGGACAATTGATAACTACAACATTCAAAGTAGTAGTAGTAGTAGTAGTGGTATTAGTAGCAGCAGTAGTGATAGAAGTAGTAGTAGTGATACTACTACTACTACTACTACTACTACTACTACTACTACTACTACTACTACTACTACTACTACTACTACTACTACTACTACTACTAAATGAATCACGACTTGCATGTGGAATCATAGGTGAGTTGAAAATTGATCTCAATATGTTTTATATTATCCACAAAGCTTGAAGTAAAAACGACATGGTTTATTTCTAATGTATCACATAATGCTTATTTCCTTCAACAGGTCTATGGTGATCCCAGTGTTCAGTAGTAGTAGTAGTGAGAGTAGTAGTGAGAGTAGTAGTAGTAGTGATAGTACTAGTAGTGATAGTAGTAGTAGTGGTAGTAGCAGCAGCAGTAGTGATAGTAGTAGTAATAGCAGCAGGAGTAATAGTTGCAGTAGTAGTAGTAGTAGTAGTAGTAGTAGTAGTAGTAGTAGTAGCAGCAGCAGCAGCTAGAGCTGGGACAATAAACCTGAAATTATCGATACTGACCAAACCAATCATTTATCGAAGACATATTACTGATATCAATAATATCAATAATAGTAAGCTTTTACTGGAGGAATGTGAAGTTTGACATTAAATAAGTCTGCTACTATGGACTATTTCTAATGGGACTGTCACGTCCAGGCCTGAGAAGCAAGGCTGGAGTGTTTAGTTTTGTTTTTGGTGTAGGGTTTTTTCTGTTCTAGGTTATATATTTCTATGTTGGGGTAATGGTTCCCAATTAGAGGCAGCAGAGTGTCGTTGTCTCTAATTGGGAACCATATATATGTTTGTAGTTTGCACTAGGGGTTTGTGGGTTATTGTTTTGAGCATAGCTCTGCAGAGCATAGCTTTGTTTTGCCCAGTTACGTAATTAATAAAAGATGTATACTGGATGCCTCGCTGCGCCTTGGTCTGTCCTTTCCGAAGATCGTGACAGAATAACCCACCATAAAAGGACCAAGCAGCGAGAGACCCGGGAACATTGGACATGGGAGGAGATTTTGGATGGCAAGGGATCTTGGACATGGGATGAGATTTTGGAAGGAAAGGGACCCTGGTCTCAGCCGGAGGATTATCGTCGCCCCAGGGAAAGAGAAGTTTATGGGAACTCGCCTGGCTAGGAAGCCCGAAAGGCAGCCCCAAAAAACTTTTTGGGGGGGGCACACGGGGAGTTTGTCCGATTCAGCGTCGGAGGGAGCTTCGCACTGGTAAGACACCGTGCTATGCAGTTTTGCGCACGGTGTCTCCAGTGCGCGTTCACAGGCCGGTGCGAGAGATTCCAGCTCCACTCATCTGTCAGGGGAGGGTGAGTGTGCAGCCTGGAGGAGTGGTGCCGGCTCAGCGCTCCTGGTCTCCGGTGCGCCTCCTTGGACCAGGATATCCTGCGCCAGCTCTATGCACTGTGTCTCCAGTTTGTCTCCACATCCCAGTACGTCCTGTGCCAGTGCCCCGCAGTGGCAGGGCGAAATTATCCATTCAGCCAGGACGGGTTGTGCAGACTGTACGTTTGAGACCTCCAGTGCATCTTCACGGCCCAGTGTATCCTGTCCCTGTTCCACGCTCCAGGATTCCTGTGCCCGTCGTGGACCCAGCACGTCCTGTCCCTGCTCCACGCTCCAGGATCCCTGTGCCCGTCGTGGACCCAGCACGTCCTGTCCCTGCTCCACGCTCCAGGATCCCTGTGCCCGTCGTGGACCCAGCACGTCCTGTCCCTGCTCCACGCTCCAGGATCCCTGTGCCCGTCGTGGACCCAGCACGTCCAGTTCTTGCTCCCGCACCAGAGGGCCAGGGCGGCGTAATGAGCCCAGTACGGCCGGTTCCTGCTCCCCGCACCAGAGTGCCAGTGCGCTTAGTGAGCCCAGTACGGCCGGTTCCTGCTCCCCGCACCAGAGTGCCAGTGCGCTTAGTGAGCCCAGTACGGCCGGTTCCTGCTCCCCGCACCAGAGTGCCAGTGCGCTTAGTGAGCCCAGTACGGCGGTTCCTTCTCCCGCACCAGAGTGCCAGTGCGGCGTAATGAGCCCAGTACGGCCGGTTCCTGCTCCCGCACCAGAGTGCCAGTGCGGCGTAGTGAGCCCAGTACGACCAGTTCCTGCTCCCCGCACCAGAGTGCCAGTGCGCTTAGTGAGCCCAGTACGGCCGGTTCCTGCTCCCCGCACCAGAGTGCCAGTGCGCGTAATGAGCCCAGCACGGTTCGTTCCAGCTCCCACTGTACGCCTAGAGAGTCCAGCACGTCCGGTCCCTGCTCCACGCTCCAGGATCCCTGTGCCCGTCGTGGACTCAGCACGTCCTGTCCCTGCTCCACGCTCCAGGATCCCTGTGCCCGTTGTGGACTCAGCACGTCCTGTCCCTGCTCCACGCTCCAGGATCCCTGTGCCCGTCGTGGACCCAGCACGTCCTGTCCCTGCTCCACGCTCCAGGATCCCTGTGCCCGTGGTGGACCCAGCACGTCCTGTCCCTGTTCCACGCTCCAGGATTCCTGTGCCCGTCGTGGATCCAGCGCGGCCCGTTCCTGCTCCCCGCACCAGAGTCCCAGTGCGCATCGTGAGCCCAGTACGGCCGGCTCCTGCTCCTCGCACCAGAGTCCCAGTGAGCATCATGAGCTCAATACGGCCGGTTCCTGCTCCTCGCACCAGAGTCCCAGTGCGCTTTGGGAGTCCAGTACGGCCGGTTCCTGCTCCCCACACCAGAGTTCCAGTGCTCGGAATGAGCCCATCACGGCCGGTTCCTGCTCCTCGCACCAGAGTTCCGGCTAATAGCCCAGGGCCTCCGGTGCGGGACATCGAGCCAGCACGGCCGGCACCGGAGCCGCCACCTGGGACAGGAAGGCCCACCCGAAGACACCCCCAATGGACTTTTGGCGCGGTCGGAGTCCACGCCTTTGGGGGGTACTGTCACGTCCAGGCCTGAGAAGACAGGCTGGAGTGTTTAGTTTTATTTTTGGTGTAGGGTTTTTTCTGTTCTAGGTTATATATTTCTATGTTGGGGTAATGGTTCCCAATTAGAGGCAGCTGAGTGTCGTTGTCTCTAATTGGGAACCATATATATGTTTGCAGTTTGCACTAGGGGTTTGTGGGTTATTGTTTTGAGCATAGCGTCATTGTGTTTAATGTTATGTTTCAACGTTACGATCTTCGTTTGTTTTGTTGTTTTGCCCAGTTACGTAATTAATAAAAGATGTATACTGGATGCCTCGCTGCGCCTTGGTCTGTCCTTTCCGAAGATCGTGACAGGGACAATTGATAACTACAACATTCAAAGTAGTAGCAGTATTAGCAGTAGTAGTAGTAGTAATAGTTTTAAGGGTAATATAAAAAGTGGTGCACACTCATTTTATAAACACATCGTTCAATTTATCATTATCTTGATAATTTTGTAAATTTATCGCTCTAATGGGTGCACAGAGGTGCACTTTTTTGTCTCCAATCTGAGTGAGTGGATTATTCAGGGAGTGAACAACAGGCTCAGAGTAAGAGGCTTAGTAACAGACACTGGACAGGTAGCCCTGCTGAACAGGTAGCCCTGCTGGACAGGTAGCCCTGCTGGAAAGGTAGCTCTGCTGGACAAGTAGCCCTGCTGGAAAGGTAGCCCTGCTGGACAGGTAGCCCTGCTGGACAAGTAGCCCTGCTGGAAAGGTAGCCCTGCTGGACAGGCCTATAGAGGACACGGTCAGTCACACCTAGTGACACAGCACAGCCAGCAGACCTGAAGGCATAGATCTGTCCACAGAGAGCAGGGTTCTCAGGCTTTTTGGCTCATTGTCATTACATGAAGTAAATTACAAATGGCTGATCTTCATTTTTGCTGTACCAAGGGCAGTTCAGTGAGATGCAGTCACGGGTGTTAGTCTGCAGTTGTGGCAGGCTATTTAACAGCACATCTCTCCACCCTTTGAGAATATCAAACTCTCTCAGCAATCTCTCCCCCAAAAGGATATTTGACAGCTGATGTCTCAAAATATTTTTTATCCATGAAGGTGTTGTTATTGGTTCAGGAGTTGCATAAGTGCCTACAAAACAATGACGTTCCTCTCTCAGTTCCCTTTGAACTATGAAACATCTAGATTGCATATGTTCTCTATAGACGATGCCAAACTAGATCACTCCTCAGTTTTGGTTCAACACTGATCATATTCTACTCTGTTCATCAGAGGCGGTCCGCGCGCCAGCGTTCCGTCATGGGGCAGATAAGAATGGCTTCAGTCTGGGCCTCAGTAAGAACTTCCGCCAGGTCTTTGGTGATGAAATGAGATACTGGCCATTTCCTGTGTACTCCAGGTATTTACTTATTCCCTTATTTTACCAGATAAGTTAACTGAGAACATGTTATCTTTTACAGCAACGACCTGGGTAAGAACGAGCCAATTGGAAGCTGTGGATGATTAGGTGGCCATGATGGTATTAGGGCCAGATTGGGAATTTAGCCAGGAAACTGGGGTTACTCTTACAATAAGTGCCATGTGATCTTTAGTGATCAGACTCAGGACACCCGTTTTAACATCCCATCTGAAAAATGGCACCCTATGCAGGGAAATGTCCCCAAACACTGCCCTGGGGCATTGGGATCTCCTTAGACCAGAGGGAAGAGTGCCCCCTACTGGCCCTCCAACACCACTTCCAGCAGCATCTGGTCTCCCATCCAGGACAACCCTGTTTAGCTTCTGAGGCAAGCCAGCAGTGGGATGCAGGGTGGTATGCTGCTTGAAAATAAAATATCATGCTATCGACTCTGACTGAACCCACTGTGAAAACACTGACATTCTCAGCTAAACCGAAAGGTCTGGCAAGGCTCTGGACTATACTCTGGGGCTGACAGTGACAGAGATGAGGATAGAAGAAAGAACTTGAACTCAATGGTGAACTATGGGGGCAATGAGGAGACAATGTTTCTAAGCGTGAAAGGAGGTTAGTTAGTTGTTAGTTATTAGGAGGATGAAGAGGAAGACTTTTAAAAACCGGATTGTGTTTTGTGTTTAGTCTGGGTGATGGGTGCTCCTTCCCAACCTGTCTGGTGAACCAGGATCCTGAGCAGCCCACCTCTCCTGGACACAACCCCACTCCCAACAAGACGTAAGTATTCATATCCTGTAAACAACCCCCCTCCCAACAAGACGTGTTTTAATCTCCTGGACCCCCAATACATAAGTATTAATCTTCTGGACACTACCCCCCTCCCAACAAGACGTAAGTATTCATCCCTCACAGGAAATCACTGTCCTGCCTACACTCTTCATACATTTGGTCCTTTTCCATAAAGATGGTTTTTGGATACAGATGTGAGAGAGTACTTTAGAGTACTTTTCTAACAGTCATTTTGCTAATAGTCCATTGAAATCCATTCATGTACTGATCCTGCCTAATGGTTTGTCCTGTGTTGTGTTGTGCAGTGTTGTTGGAGAGAGCCACCAGTTCCCAGCCAAACCACTGAGGGAGTCCCAAAGTCGACTGCTGAACAGCGCCCCCTCCTGGACAGAGAATGGGGGAGCAGAGGACAAAGAGAGACGGGGTGAGGGCTCAAATATTTGATGGGAGCTGAGCAAACCCCAACCTTATCTTCATGTCCAGATCCCGGTTCAACCCTAACTCTTGCTTCATGTCCAGATCCCGGTTCAACTCTAACCCTATCCTCAACCTTGACCCTAGCTTCATGTCCACATCCCGTTTCAACCCTAACCCTCAACCCTGACCCTAGCTTCATATCCACATCCCTTTTCAACCCTAGCCATGACCCTAACCTCAGATTTATGTCCACTGGTTTTTTTATTATTAAATGTCGTCTACAAATCATTCTTCTAGGGCCATTCTCCAATAACTTTATTAACTGTATGCATGCTGTGTTTTTCAGGCACAAGTAACCCAGCAATGGCCATAGAGAATGAAACATAACCACAGTGAGGAATGACGACTTGTATGTGGAATCATAGGTGAGTTGAAAATTGATCTCAATATGTTTTATATTATCCACAAAGCTTGAAGTAAAAACGACATGGTTTATTTCTAATGTATCACATAATGCTTATTTCCTTCAACAGGTCTATGGTGATCCCAGTGTTCAGCGTGCCTATGAGAATGTGCAGTTGTGATATCACTATAACCAGTCATCTTTCTTACCATAACACACTGCTGTAGTTAATTGCTGCTTAGTTTACTGTTGTTTTTGCTCTCACCAGTATCATTGGAAACATACGTAACATTTTAATCCAACGAAACATTGTTATTGTTGTTTCTAAAGAAATAATTTAACATGGTGAAAACTGGTTTCCTGAAGGCTGAATATTGAGTATGAGATCAGGTTGTGGCCTCGCGACTGGAAGATTGAAGCATTCCAATTACTTGCCGTGTTATTTCAAGTTTGGATCTGAAAAGCATAAGAATAGAATGAGAAGTGTTTTATTTTCACTTTGTATAACAGGTGGTTGGTCTAAGTAGCTGCATTTGAATGTGTTCAGTACATCTATATTATTTTAGTAAAGGACCCTTGAAGTATTGTTGTATGATTTGATTATCTCAAATTAGTATATTTTTACTTGTGTAATGTCTAAACTAGAATGACTAACTTGTATTCGTGATTATTGACAGAAACAGTATAAATATTCAATTTGAATGTAATTTTTGAATTTGCCAAAACTTAACCCTAACCCAAAACGCAAAGATGTATGATAGTGAATGTTGATTCTATAGACATATTTTAAAGAGTAAAAGCTGCTTTGTGTGTGTGATTCTTTGATGAGATATGCAGTGTTAGGCTTTTTATGGCACTGAACATGAAAGAAGTATTGAAGAGATTAACCTGTTGTGATTTAAAAAAAGAAAAAATCCTTCAATTAACTAATGCATGCTTCATACTCAGGATTATAACAAAACATAAGAAAGTAAATAGTTTCATGTATTATACCAGTTTCTCTCTCTTGGAAACGTGGTAAAATCACTGCTGCATAATAATCATTTGAATAAGGGCTATATTGATATTCTTTGATTTGAAAGGATTCCTGTGTTCCTCTGGCATTGGTGAGGATACCATTGGCTCTTAGACATCACCAACCAGTCTTATTTTTTGATATGTCAGTGTTTGCCATGTCAAGTGTTCCTGTAGTGCTGTTTATTGTCAAACTGCCAGCCAAAGATCCTGTTTTTCTCCAGAGGCCTGACACACTGGCCTATGATCTTCAAATCCAAGCCTCGGTTTCACAATGTTTGCTGCATTCTCAATTCAACTCCATTCAAATATGGAAGTGCTGCAGAAATAATACAGAGATTGCTCCAGCTGTTCCATTCCTTGTGAGGTTTCTGTTCTGATTGTACTCCTTTGGTCCTTTTAAATGACATTTTATGTTTGGAAACGAGTCATCAGCGTCAGTTCTCCTTTTGGTAAATGGTTAAAATGTATGCAAAACCTTGTCAATATATATTTTTTTAATAATCTGTGCATGAATGGAGAAAAATACCTTTATGAACATGTGAGGCTATGTACTGTACTGTGATGCCTTATCAGATAAATACAATGATGCCATGTGCAGCCTGTTTATATTGCTATTGACTGTTCTTGTACCTTTCTCCCATTTGGTCTCAATAGCCTATAAGGTATACCATTTAAAATATATGACTCTTAAACAGATTTCAAACTCACTCAAATCAAGTTCTTATAAGTTAGAAAAGTTTGAAGCCTTTATTTACAAAAGCTTTAAAAACAATCTCTCGTATATTGCATATTTGTTTACATATGGAGGGGGTCTCGTCACATGAATACAACCAACCAGTACAATAAATTAAATATTAAAATAACATAAAAAAAGGTAGCTACTATTAAGGCTAAGTTTGGTGAAAAAACAACAACATATTTTCATAATAAAGACAGATGTTAAGTGAAAAAAAAAGGCAACAAAGAGGAGCATACCAGAAAAACGTAGCTTTTCATATAAAATCAAGGACCTGGTTAGGAGCTTTAAAGTGCAACATTTCTACAGAAAATGTTTGAAAAACTAAAATCCATTGTTTTCTCTTCAAGCGCTTCATGTGAAATCTAAATGAACCAACCAGCCCCTCTAACCTGCTTTCATAGAAAAAACATGATTTTAAGCACACACACACCTTGGGTAAGTCTGGAGATAGTTCCTATTGAACCACCAAATTCACCAACCACCTAAAGTGAGAAGCGCTTATGACAAAGAGCTTCCGAAATGGTGTGTGTATATCTATATAACTTTTGTTCTTCCATTATTCCAGTCGTCGTAGTAATTGACTAGAGCAGACCATCCAGAAAGATCCCAGTGGTGATGTCATGACAGCTGTTTATTGGCTTCCTCCTCGTAGGCATTCCCTGTGCCATTCTGGACGTATGCAGAGCCTGAACCCAGCCCATACAAGTGACCACAGTACTTTGCATCATCGATATGATCCTCAAAGAACATCTAAGAAAATATGTGATGTCATCAGATACAGGAAAAGGTATACTAGTTTGTTCAACAGTCATTTGGAGCTATATATATTGATAAAATGTATATGTAGCTAGGTTTCCACCCAATTGGCGACAGATATGCACATTTTACCACCAGTGGTGTTTCCACCAGACTTGTTGCAAATATTTTTGTGACATTGCACACAAAATGTACTTTTTCGCTTGAGTTTTCATGTACTGAATAAAAATCTAAAGTTCAATGTGTGTCCTTCGCATTTTCGACTCTACCGATAGTTGTCACAACTGTTGTGCTAAATAGAAAATGTGCCTACTTTGGTCTTGGCACCTGCGCTCCAGCCAACTGCTCGCAAATAGTGGCTTTTTATGGATAAGAGTGATAATATTTTTATTTGTCAAACGGCAGTCAAGCATCGATCATCGTCACCAGAATCAGACCATAGATATTTATTGGAAAGAGCATCAAGATGCGTGCATTTTCACCCTGTGTTATTTAATCTATAGCCTAATAACTGCATGCTTTCCCGAGTTATAGTGGGAGGACCACACACAGCGCGTGACCCTAAGTTTACGTTTATATGATGGTTAATATATTAATATTTGCGCATAAAGGCATTTCCACCACCATTTCTCGCATTATTTATTTTACTGACACAAAAAGATCTTACCATGTCGAACGAACAAATTATCTGTCAGAATTTATAAAATTGTACCGCAACTTTCTGTTTCCATCACAGCTGTCATGATTTTTTTTTTTATATGGTATGACTTTACTCCCATAAAAACTGGATGGAAATGTGGTTAGTGAAAGTAGTATATGTTTATCTATTTAAAACCATCTGGTGGCTCTTTGAAAAAATGCAAGTTGTGAGTCATCACCCTGTTCTATGATCCATTCACACAAACATCTCTCACCCTATTTCCTTCATAGGGCACTACTTTGATCTGGGCCTTTAGGGCTCTGGTCAGAAGTAGTGAACTATACAGTAGCAGTCAAAAGTTTGGACACACGAACTCATTCAAGGGTTTTCCTTTATTGTTACTATTTTCAACATTGTAGAAATGGGGCGGCAGGTAGCCTAGTGGTTAGAGCGTTGGGCCAGTAACCGAAAGGTTGCTGGATCGAATCCCTGAGTTGACAAGGTAAAAATCTGTCGTTCTGCCCCTGAGCAAGGCAGTTAACCCACTGTTCCCCGGGCAGACGTCGATCTCGATTATGGCACCTCTCTGATTCAGAGGGTTTGGGTTAAAAGACACATTTCAGTTGAATGCATTCAGTTGTACAACTGAATAATAGTGAAGACATCAAAACTATAAAATAACACATATGGAATCATGTAGTAACCAAAAAAAAGTGTTAAACAAATCAAAATATATTTTATATTTGAGATTCTTCAAAGTAGTCACACTCTTTGCCTTGAAGACAAGTTGTGGCTGCATTGCGTGATGTATTCTCTCCCTTCTTGCTGTTGTTTGTGCCCAATAATGTTTGTACCTTGTTTTGTGCTGCTACCATGTTGCTGCCATGCTGTTATTGTCTTAGGTCTCTATGTAGTGTTGTCTCTCTTGTCATGATGTCTGTTTTGTCCTGTATTTTAATTTTAATCCCAGCCCCCGCCCCCGCAGGTGGTCATTTGGTAAATTGTAAATAAGAATTTATTCCTAACTGACTTGCCTAGTTAAATAAAATAAAATGACAGCTTTGCACACTTGACATTCTCTCAACCAGCTTCATGAGGTAGTCACCTGGAATGCATTTCATTTAACAGGTGTGCCTTGTTAAAAAGTAAATTTCTTTCCTTTTTAATGTGTTTGAGCCAATCAGTTGTGTTGTGACACGGTAGGGTGGTATACAGAAGTTAGCCCTATTTGGTAAAAGACCAAAGTCCATATTATGGCAAGAACAGCTCAAATAAGCAAAGAGAAATGACAGTCCATCCTTACTTTAAGACATGGTCAGTCAATTTCTTCAAGTGCAGTCGCAAAAACAATCAAGCGCTATGATGAAACTGGCTCTCATGAGGACCGCCACAGGAAAGGAAGACCCAGAGTTACCTCTGCTGCAGAGGATAAGTTCATTTGAGTTACCAGCCTCAAAAATTGCAGCCCAAATAAATGCTTCACAGACTTCAAGTATCAGACACACCAACTGTTTAGAGGAGACTGCATGAATCAGGCCTTCATGGTCAAATTGCTGCAAAGAAACCACTACAATGCCTTGCAAAAGTATTCATCCCCCTTGGCGTTTTTACTATTTTGTTGCATTACAATCTGTAATTTAAATGGATTTTTACTTAGATTTCAAGTAATGGACATACACAAAATAGTCCAAATTGGTGAAGTGAAATTAAAAAAATTACTTGATTCAAAAAAATTCTAAAAATAAACGTAAAAGTGGCTATGAAGCTCCTAAATAAGATCTGGTGCAACCAAATACCTTCAGAAGTCACATAATTAGTTAAATAAAGTCCACCTGTGTGCAATGTAAGTGTCACATGATCTCAGTATATATACACCTGTTCTGAAAGGCCCCAGGGTCTGCAACACCACTGAGCAATGGGCACCACCAAGCAAGCAGCACCAAGCTGTGGAGAAGTACAGATCAGGGTTGGGTTTTAAAAAAATATCTGAAACTTGGAACATCCCACAGAGCACCATTAAATCCATTATTAAAAAATGGAAAGAATATGGCACCACAACAAACCTGCCAAGAGAGGGCCGCCCACCAAACTCACGGACCAGGCAAGGAGGGCATTAATCAGAGAGGCAAAAAAGAGACCAAAGAACCTTGAAGGAGCTGCAAAGCTCCACAGTATCTGTACATAGGACCACTTTAAGCTGTACACTCCACAGAGCTGGGCTTTACGGAAGAGTGGCCAGAAAAAAAGCCATTGCTTAAAGAAAAAAAAAAAGCTAACACGTTTGGTGTTCGCCAAAATGTGGGAGACTCCCCAAACATATGGAAGAAGGTACTCTGGTCAGATGAGACTAAAATGTAGCTTTTTGGCCATCAAGGAAAATGGTATGTCTGGTGCAAACCCAACACCTCTCATCACCCCGAGAACAGCATCCCCACAGTGAAGCATGGTGGTGGCAGCATCATGCTGTGGGGATGTTTTTCATTGGCAGGGACTGGGAAACTGGTCAGAATTTAAGGAATGATGGATGGTGCTAAATACAGGGAAATTGAGGGAAACCTGTTTCAGTCTTCCAGAGATTTGAACGGAGGTTCACCTTCCAGCAGGACAATGACCCTAAGCATACTGCTAAAACAACACTTGAGTGGTTTAAGGGGAAACATTTAAATGTCTTGGAATGGCCTAGTCAAAGCCCAGACCTCAATCCAATTGAGAATCTGTGGTATGACTTAAAGATTGCTGTACACCAGCGGAACCCATCCAACTTGAAGGAGCTGGAACAGTTTTGCCTTGAAGAATGGGCAAAAATCCCAGTGGCTAGATGTGCCAAGCTTATGGAGACATACCCCAAGAGACTTGCAGCTGTAATTGCTGCAAAAGGTGGCTCAACAAAGTATTGACTTTGGGGGGGTGAATAGTTATGCACGCTCAGGTTCTCTGTTTTTTTGTCATATTTCTTGTTTGTTTCACAATAAAAAATATTTTGCATCTTCAAAGTGTTAAGCATGTTGTGTAAATCAAATGATACAAACCTCCCAAAAATCTATTTTAATTCCAGGTTGTAAGGCAACAAAATAGGAAAAATGCCTAGGGGGGTGAATACTTTTGCAAGCCACTGTACTTAAGGACATCAATAAGAAGAAGAGGCATGCTTGGGCCAAGAAACACGAGCAATGGACATTAGGCTGGTGGAAATCTGTCCTTTGGTCTGATGAGTCCAAATTTGAGATTTTTGGTTCCAACCGCCGTGTCTTTGTGAGACGCAGAGTAGGTGAACGGATGATCTCCGCATGTGTGGTTCCCACTGTGAAGCATAGAGGTGTGATGGTGCTTTGCTGGTGACACGGTCTGTGAATTATGTATAATTCAAGGCACACTTAACCAGCATGGCAACCACAGCATTATGCAGCGATACGCCATCCCATCTGGTTTGCGCTTAGTGGGACTATCATTTGTTTTTCAACAGGACAATGACCCAACAACACCTCCAGGCTGTGTAAGGGCTACTTGACCAAGCAGAGTGATGGAGTGCTGCATCAGATGACCTGGCCTCCACAATCACCCGAACTCGACCCAATTGACATGGTTTGGGATGAGTTGGACCGCAGAGTGAAGGAAAAGCAGCCAACAAGTGCTCAGCATATGTGGGAACTCCTTCAAGATTGTTGGAAAAGCATTCCTCATGAAGCTGGTTGAGAGAATGACAAGAGTGTGCAAAGCTGTCATTAAGGAAAAGGGTGGCTACTTTGAATAATCTCAAATATAAATTATATTTAGATTTGTTTAACACTTCTTTGGTTACTACATTACTCCATATGTGTTATTTCATAGATTTGATATCTTCACTATTATTCTACAATGTAGAAAATAGTATAAATAAAAACCCTTGAATGAGTAGGTGGTGTGTCATAACTTTTGACTGGTACCGTATATTGAAAAGGGTTCCATTTGGGACACACACATGGACAGAGTACCTCTCTCATCTTGAAGAATGCCATGCCTGTCAGTAGTGAGTCTGAGCCAGCTTGGTGCTGGGGGCCAATTCTCTCCAGCTCCAGCTGCTCTGCCACTTCCTGTAGCCCACCCTGTCAATCAAACCACGCCCTGTCACTCACAGATTCTGCTAATCTAGCCATGTCTATAATGCAATTAAAGGTTATCGATTAAGACTTGTGGCCTAGTTAGCTCTCTGAAAACTCAATGAATACAAAGCTGAGTAATACTTTCTTTAACTGTTATGATGTGCTGAAGTTACCTTGAGGTTTTTGCAGCTCTTCATGAGGTACTTGACATCATATATGATGGGGAAGAACAGGCGAAGGATCTCAAAGAAGTCCACTTCCTCTTCAGGCAAGTTAGAGTTGGACAGAATCTTGATCAGATAGCCAAAGTCATAGCCACTGCAAACAGAAAAATAAACAAAATGCTAAGATGATTGATTTTAATAATGGTCAAGTCTATACCAGATGGGGTATAAACAAATAACATACATGTGTGGTTAGAATCTGGATTGGATAAGATGGCGCTGAAAAGGATGGGTGACGTTTTACATGCTCCTAACAAACTGTGCTATTTTGTTAGTTTTTGCGTTGTTTGTAACTTATTTTATAACTTATTTTGTACATAATGTTGCTGCTACCGTCTCTTATGACCGAAAATAACTTCTGGACATCAGAACAGCGATTACTCACCACAAACTGGAAGAAGCTTATTCCTTTAACGAGTCCGACGAGAAGGACATACTGCTTTCCCGGGAACAGGGCCAAATCCCCGTCATTCGAATCTGACTATAATTCTATCCTCCTGATTCCTGCTTACAAGCAAAAACGAAAGCAGGAAGTACCAGTGACTTGCTCAATACGGAAGTGGTCAGATGACGCGGATGCTACGCTACAGGACTGTTTTGCTAGAACAGACTGGAATATGTTCCAGGATTCATCCAATGGCATTGAGGAGTATACCACCTCAGTCAACGGCTTCATCAATAAGTGCATCGACGGCGTCGTCCCCACAGTGACCGTAGGTACATATCCCAACCAGAAGCCATGGATTACAGGCAACATCCGCATCGAGCTAAGGGCCAGAGCTGCCGCTTTCAAGGAGCGGGACACTAATCTGGACACTTACAAGAAATCCTGCTATGCCCTCAGACGAACCACCAAACAAGCAAAGCGTCAATACAGGATTAAGATTGAATCATACTACACCGGCTTTGACACTCGTCAGATGTGGCAGGGCTTGAAAACTATTACGGACTACAAAGGGAAACCAAGAAGAACGCTGCCCAGTGATGCGAACCTAGCAGGTGAGCTAAATGCCTTTTATGCTCGCTTCAAGGCAAGAAACACTGAAGCATGCACAAGAGCACCAGCTGTTCTGGATGACTGTGATAATGCTCTTGGTAGCCGATGTGAGCAAGACCTTTAAACAACATTCACAAAGCCACGGGGCCAGACGGATTACCAGAACGTGTATTCAAAATATGCGCGGACCAAGTTGCAAGTGTTTTCACTGACATTTTCAACCTCTCCCTGACCGAGTCTGTAATACCTACATTTTTCAAGCAGACCACCACAGTCCCTGAAGTGAAGGTAACCTACCTAAATGATTACCACCCCGTAGAAATCACATCGGTAGCCATGAAGTGCTTTGAAAGGCTGGTCATGGCTCACATCAACAGCATCCTCCCAGATACCCTAGACCCACTTCAATTCGCATACTGCCCCAACAGATCCACAGATGCCGCAAACTCAATCGCACTCCAAACCTGGACAAAAGGAACACCTATGTGAGAATGCTGTTAATTGACTACAGCTCAGCGTTCAACACCATAGTGCCCACAAGCTCATCACTAAGGTAAGGACCCTGGGACTAAACAACATCCTCTGAAACTGGATCCTGGACTTCCTGACGGGACGCCCCCAGGTGGTAAGGGTATGCAACAACACGTCTGCCACGCTGATCCTCAACACTGGGGCCCCTCAGGGGTGTGTACTTAGTCCCCTCCTGTACTCCCTGTTCACCCACGCCCGCCATAGCCAAACACGACTCCAACACCATCTGACACAACAGTGGAAGGCCTTATCACTGACAAAGATGAGACAGAACTGGCAGTGCGGTGCCAGGACAACAACCTCTCCATCAATGTGAGCAAGACAAAGGAGCTGATCGTGGACTACAGGAAAAGGCGGGCTGAACAGGCCCCCATTAACATCGACGGAGCTGTAGTGGAGTGGGTGTTAATGGTTGGTTTCCACATCACCAACGAACTATCATGGTCCAAACACACCAACAGTCCTGAAGAGAACACAGTTACCCAAGTCATAGACTGTTTTCTCTACTACCGAACGGCAAGCGGTACCGGAGCGCCAAGTCTAGGACCAAAAGGCTCCTTAACAGCTTCTACCCCCAAGCCATATAGACTGCTGAACAATTAATCAAATGGCCACCAGACTATTTACATTGACCCTCCGCCTCCATTTGTTTTGTACACTTCTGCTAATCGCTGTTTTTATCTATGCAGTCACTTCACCCCTACCTACATGTACAAATTCTCTCAACTAACCTGTACCCTCGCACACTGACTCGGCACCCCTTGTATATAGCCTCGTTATTGTTATGTTCGTGTTACTTTTTATTATTTTTTACTATAGTTTATTTGGGAAATCTTTTTTTTTATTATTCTTGAACTGCACTGTTGGTTAAGGGCTTGTAAGTAAGCATTTCACGATAAGGGTTACTCTTGTTGTATTCGGCGCATGTGACAAATCAAGTTTGATTTGATTTTAAATGGCCTACCTGTGGAAAGAAAGCCACTTGACGCCCTCACAGAGCACCACCCCTGAGGTCATGAGCAGTTCAGCCAAGTACAATGTCTCGATCCCCTCCTCTTCATGCTTCTTGAACTGGATGCCTGATGTTGTCAAGAGCTCGATGGAGTCCTGTGCATACATGTCCTCCCTGACGACGGAAAGGGAGACACCTGTCACACTCACATCTAGACTACACATTTATAACAGGGTTTCTTAAACTGTGGGTCGGGACCCAAAGTGGCCTCTGGGCATGTGAGAGGTGGGTCGCGAATCATGAGAATATTTCTAGAACATAATTTCTTCTCAATTTGGATCGTTGGAACAAGATATTGGTCACAGAGGATAGTAAATTTATATTTTGTGTCAAGAGCCGAAAAAGTTTAAGAACCTCAGATTCATATCAATGAATGTAATGGCTAAGAACAAGGGGTACACTAAGCATGACAAAGTTGTTGTTGCTGTGTAAGTGGATGAAGTCCAACTATATATATATATATATATATATATATATATATATATATATATATATATATATATATATATATATATATATATATATCTCTTCTTCAATGTCTGACAGACTGCTGATAAGCCTTTAGGTTTTACTTCCACAATAGAAACAAGTTACATCAAAATACAAAATACAACAAAATACTGTCTTCAGTGCCTCACCAAAACAAACATGAAAATAAAACAAACTACAAACGATATTTTCAAAAGCATTTATGAAATATGTCAATATAAACATTTGAACAATTACTTGAGGCACTAGGAGAAAAGCAAGTCAATTAGCTCATTGAGAAAGTAAGCAGCTACTCATGTGACAGGTGCAGCCTATTTGGTGGCTCAAGTGAAAGTCTTGGCTGCATGGTTTCTAAACAATCTTGGTCACATTGTCCTTTACCTGAATGGTGTGCAGGCAGTGCAGCTTCAGTGACAACGTTCACTCCTGTATGGAGGTCCTGAGCTAGCTCTGGTTCAGGGCGTTCAATGTGGATTGCTGACATTGAGCCTTCAAATGGCTTGGCCCAGAACTAGTCATGAGCGTGACCCTGATTGTGTGCAGTATCAACACTGAACATAGGCCTGTTCTTGCCTTGGTTTCATACATCATATGAGCAGGTTTGTTTGTGCCTTTGCCCATCAGTCCAGACATGTAAACTAGTCAAACTCCATACTACAATAATATCACCTCAATAACAGACTACATCAAATGGACTTCCTTTTTGTAGTTAACTTTAATGCAGAGATCTCAAGTTATAAAAATGTAATTCCTCAAGAAAGTACCGTACAATGCATATAAACATTACAATCATCTTTAAAACCTTCCATGGTAAAAACAAAAAGGTTCTTCCTTTTCTCCTAGTGCCTCCAAAGAACCGTTGCTATGAAACTTCACCTGTCTGTAGGTGCTGTACAAGAGGCAGGTCATATAGCTGAGGCCTCTAACATGGGCAAGTCAAGTCTTGATACAAGACACGAAAATTAGTTGAACAATGATAGACATCATAGAAAGGGGAACGCTTACGTGAGGTTAAACTTAAAATTGAACTGCCATGTTGAAGTTCCCGGTGGATATTCACCCTGTTCATTCATAAAGGTAAGGCCCAGCTGGATAATCTTTAGCAAGTCTACATTACATCGCAGTAACTGGTACTGGTAGTCAGCATTGCTTCTGAACTCTCCAATCGGTCTCGCAACTACACCTGGAAACTCTGTGTCCTATGAACAGAACACAAAGCAATAGAGAAGGCAAAAATGGAGCAGCAGCACAATGTTCAGCACATATCTGTCAGTGTCAACCAAGATGCCTTTGATCAGAACTCTTCATAACTTACCATGGCAATGTAGTTGTATTTTCGAATGACCTGGCGGATACTTTTGAGTTCTTCATCCAGGTTGTCAGCCCAAACCTCACATATTCTTTGGCTATGATCCACAGTAGCCGCGGGCATAGTGCCAGCTCTACAAGCAAGGCATCAAAAACAAACAAACTCTCAATCGAGAAAATGACCATGGAATTGTGGTCCTTCTTTATTTGTTTGACCTGGAGATAAACAACAAACAATGTCAGATTACACAATAACCCTGTGAGATTTCTTGCCACATACTCAATGGTTACATTAAAACATCTAGCTAACGTTAGCTAGATTTGACAGGAAAATTACAGACATCTAACGTTAGCTAGCTATATACTGTGTAACATACTGACTAAGCTAGATAGCTAATGCTGTAGCTATCAATCTTGCTGTTAGGACTTTACTATGTTTTGATGTTATTGGGGCAAATAACTGGCTAGCTACCTTTTTAGCAGGCTGTGACGTCAGGCACCCATCTAGTAATCGAACTAAGCTAACTTACCTGTCCCACTAGCTAAGTAGCCAGCAGTTCACTAGCTAATGTTAATTAGCTAGGAATCTGCAAACCTTAGAGTGGGAACAGGATGCGCTTCTCTTCAGATACAATGGTATCATAGTGTTTCATCGCCTTTTAAAATGCCCAACCCTAGCACCTGTCAGCTAGCTAGCTAAAATATGTGACTGGCTAGCAAATCTAGCTAACGTTAACTTAGCTAGCTAAACCAACTCCTAATAGGGCTTGAATTTCAACCTTCCCGACTTAGCGTTCGCTAAACAAGGGTTGTGCAATTAAAAGTGAACAATTCAAAAACTCCCAATTACCTTGTTTAAAAACGGTCAGCGCCTTTTAACTAACTTTTAAACAGTTTTATATTCCAAATACCGACAGTCATTGATATCAACCCACAGCTGCCACCTCTGAACCTCCATAACAACGTCATCACGCAAGCAGTGACGTCACAAAAGTATTCACGTTGGCCTTTGGAGTCTATGGACTGGGGCACATTCATTACGCCAATTCTGTTCCGAAACGTTTGTTAAACGGAAGCAAATGGAACGAAACGGGCGATAGAAACTCTCGTTTTAGTTGTTTTGCAACTGTTAAGACTAATGTATACACCCCTGGTTCATTTTCGTCTCTGCCTCTTCTTCTAGGTTTATTGTCAGACTACACCCAAAAATGTGTGTTGCCGCCACCTACTGTGCAGGTTGAAAAAAATTACATTGTGGGGGTGGGCAAAAATATCCATACAGAGCAGGACCATAACTACCAGGGGAGAACGACTCCACCTTCGCATTGAGGACTTCAAGCTGAAGGCCGTCCGCAGTACTACAGGGATTGTTTCCAGAAAACAGGATCCCCATTATACTAACTAAGCATTTAGTTGGATGATGTATATAAGGGGTAGGCATCCCTGGTCCATCATGTGGGAGATGTCGGAGCTCAGTAATTATGAGTTGGAGGGACATTCAATTGGAGGGGCATTCAAGTGGATTTTTCCCAGGCGTATGTGGTAAATACCACCTTCCCACTTAGTTACAGATGCAGCATAAGCAAGCAGAAAATATCCATCAAAAACTTGAATGTTGAATCAACTTTCATGAATATACTTTTTCTTTATAAGGTAAGGCAAAAGTCTTAATCCCAAGAATGTTCAATCTTTATTTAATGCACGTCCTCTTAAAGCCTTAGTGGTCTTTTCTAGTGAACTTTTAACACAATCAAATAAATCCATTTACAGATTAATTAAATAAAAATAAATATTTATGTTGTAATATTCCTTTGAAATAGGATATAGATTGTAGGACATATTATGTATATTCTTTATACAAATAAAACATGCAATGCTTACAATAGCAGTATATATTATTCCACAAGACAGTCAGCACCTGTGCTTTGACAGTGAGACCTAAGCTGTTTGAACAGACTTGTGATCATTCTGTTGGGTGAGATGCACAAAGCTCCTCGCCTCCCTGTGTGTCCGTCCCCTAGTAACAGCATGCCAATATCTCCACATGCTACAGCCTGCTGGGTTGGTTCAGTAGCTTCGTGAGTTACAGCATGCACAATGAGCCCAGTGAACCAGATGGACTGGCTTTGGTTATAAAACTACACTAAATTAGGAGAGGTTTACTGCATGAGTATAATGACACATTTGACATTTGATATCATGTTTTGGATTACAGTGCACTTGAAAGATTTTAGTCAAAATTAAATGTTTAAATATATTATTATCATATTAAACATTTGCATAAATACATAACATTAAATATTTTATTTCGTTGAAAAGCCTCTGTCGAAATCCATTCATTGTTGTAGCTAACCTCTTAAGTAAGGAATACCATAAACCACATGAAAAGCAACAATTCTACACAAATAACACACATACAGATCCACTTGTCATTTCACTGACTTATCATTCCCAACAGTTAGTCAGTTTATAATACCCATTGCACAATTGCCCATTAAAGTGCACCTGTCTTCCCTCTGACAACATTAATGTCACTATTGCTCAGGCAGCAGAGTAGGCAGCCTCATCAGGGTCCTTGGCACTGTCCTCACTTGGCGGGGAGCTGAGGTCTGCTATGCCCGACTCCTGGTCATCACTGTTGGTGGAGAGGTCTGGGTCGGAGGGTTTGCCGCGCTCCCCTGGTCCGGGGAGGATCAGGAGACTGCTCTCTGGCCCTGTCTGCTGGCAGGGTGATGAAGTGAGGAAACCTCCCAGTCCGCTGTAGTCCCCTGGGGTGTTGGCCAAACCCAGGCAGCTCTCTGAGGGGGGAGAGGCCCACACCGCATGGCTCCTATCCAACGTGTTCATTTTCGCCCGGATGCTCTTCCCATGCTCCTTCTCCAACATGGATATTTTCTAGGGTGGATAAAACTACATAATATTAGAAAAAACGAAAACAAGAACAGCAACTTCAATCAAATGGCCCTGGTCAAAAGTAGTGCACGAAATAGGGAATAGGGTGTGATTTGGGACATAGCCTATATCATCAGCCCTCCTGTCCTGCCTTACCTCCTCATGGGAGACAAGCTGCTCCTCCAGCTGCTGTGTCTCCTCTCTGATGGCCATCAAGTAGTCTATCACAGACTGGCGAGGATGCATGCCTCTGTCAAAACGGTTGTATAAGGCCCTCCAGAACCTACACACACACACACACACCCACACACACACGCACACACACTACATATTCAATACAGTTGAGAAAAATAATGGGGAAATACTACTTGTCCTTAAATATGCACAACCTACTTAAAACAGTAAGGGGCGGTAACTGGGCGCAGAACCCCCCGAGTCTGGCTGTGGTCAGGTCTGTACAGGGGGTTGATGTGGTCAGTCCTGTTCTCCCACAAGTAGGTCCACAGAGAATGGGTCTTCTCCTGAAGCCTGACAACACAAAAACACATCTCACATGTCAACTATAGACACAAACATCACACATGTCAACTACAGACACACACATCTCACATGTCAACTACAGCCACACACATCTCACATGTCAACTACAGCCACACACGTCTCACATGTCAACTACAGCCACACACATCTCACATGTCAACTACAGCCACACACATCTCACATGTCAACTACAACCACAAACATCATACATGTCAACTACAGCCACAAACATCATACATGTCAACTACAGCCACAAACATCATACATGTCAACTACAGCCAAACATCATACATGTCAACTACAGCCACAAACATCATACATGTCAACTACAGCCACAAACATCACACATGTCAACTACTGCCACACACATCACACATGTAAACTACAGCCACACACATCTCCCATGTCAACTACAGCCACACACATCTCCCATGTAAACTACAGCCACACACATCTCCCATGTCAACTACAGCCACACACATCACTTATGACAACTTCTGGAGGACGTCCTCTAACCTATCAGAGTTCTTGCAGCATTAACTGACATGTTGTCCACCCAATCAAATGATCAGAGAATGAATCTATTACTGAAAGCATAAGCTACAGCTAGCTAGCACCCAAAAGAGTTCTACCTGGAACCAAAAAGGGTTCTACCTGTAACCAAAACCGGTTCTCCTATGGGGAACCCTTTTTTCAAAGAATTTAGCTATATTTCTAAAAACAAATTTACTTTCACTTACTCCGGCTCAAACAGAGAAGGATGCTATGTTACCTATGGCTATCCAACAATGGAACTCTTCTAAGTCAAGGTAAGCTTTTGGCTTTATTAATTTATTGCCACCTGGGCACGCCAGCGTAATTGCTAAACTGCTTGCTGCTGTAACTGTACACTGTACTGCATGATTGTAGTAGGTTTACTAACGAGTTAGTTCTAGTAGCTATGTTTACTTGACAGTTAGCTAATATGGTGACAACGGTATAGCGGTTAAACGGAACCAAACAGAGCAAAACGAGGATAAACATACCTACATTTGTCTAATAGAAACACTTGTTTGTAACTGTTGGACTAATAATTACACCCTAGATCAGCTAGATGCAGGCAAGAGTGTGCAAGACGGTATTGAATGTGTCAATGTCTGTCACCTGGATTACTCAAATTTCTCTCGACTTGTGCACCTATGTGTAACCGGTGTGAAATGGCTAGTTAGCTAGCGGGGTGCGCGCGCTAACAGCATTTCAATCGGTGACGTCACTCGCTCTGAGACCTTGAAGTAGTTGTTCCCCTTGCTCTGCAAGGGCCGCGGCTTTTGTGGACGATGGGTAACGATGCTTCGTGGGTGTCAGTTGTTGATGTGTGCAGTGGGTCCCTTGTTTGAGCCCAGGTAGGGGCGAGGAGAGGGACGGAAGCTATACTGTTAAATATGTTGTAAACTTTCATTCATAGGCTAGGTTGTAGCAACCTCATGACGGTATAGGGAAAATTTGAGTATCATGTAGTAGCCTATTACATTGAGCTGGGTGAATGGTATTTGAACGACAGTCATCCAATATGCTGTAATAGAAATAAGGCCATGCTCATAAAAACGGCACCGACCAACTACAGCTCAACACAAAATGTAACATTCCAAAATGATTCTGACTGAGAAAGAAAGAATGTGTGAGTGAATTCCTGCTCTCTTTTGTCATGTCTGACTGAACCTCTTTATGTCTCTTGTATTGGCTAGTCCAGTAAGTATATTTCTTAAATCTCTGTCTCATGTTAGGGGAATTTTAACACTATGGAGATTGATATCAATTCATCTGAAATAATAAGCAAAAAAGCCTTAACATTTCAGTAAATAGTTTAGATTAGTTATGTGTGAAGTCACAGTCAGTAAAAAAAATTCAAGACACGGAACGGCAGACTTCTATCTATTACCTTAGCTCTGCCCTCTCCTTCTGGTTATTACCTAAACTCCGCCCTCTCCTTCTGGTTATTGCCTTAGCTCTGCCCTCTCCTTCTGGTTATTACCTAAGCTCTGCCCTCTCCTTCTGGTTATTATCTAAGCTCCGCCTTCTCCTTCTGGTTATTACCTTAGCTCTGCCCTGTCCTTCTGGTTATTACCTTAGCTCCGCCCTCTCCTTCTGGTTATTACCTAAGCGCCGCCCTCTCCTTCTAGTTATTACCTTAGCTCCGTCCTCTCCTTCTGGTTATTACCTTAGCTCTGCCCTCTCTTTCTGGTTATTACCTAAGCTCCACCCTCTCCTTTTGGTTATTACCTAAGCTCCGCCCTCTCCTTCTAGTTATTAACTTAGCCCCGCCCTCTCCCTCTGGTCATTACCTAAGCTCCGCCCTCTCCTTCTGGTTATTACCTTAGCTCTGCCCTCTCTTTCTGGTTATTACCTAAGCTCCACCCTCTCCTTTTGGTTATTACCTAAGCTCCGCCCTCTCCTTCTAGTTATTACCTTAGCTCCGCCCTCTCCTTCTGGTTATTACCTAAGCTCCGCCCTCTCCTTCTAGTTATTACCTTAGCTCCGCCCTCTCCTTCTGGTTATTACCTGAGCTCCACCCTCTCCTTCTAGTTATTACCTGAGCTCCACCCTCTCCTTCTAGTTATTACCTGAGCTCCGTCCCTCTCCTTCTGGTTATTACCTAAGCTCCGTCCTCTCCTTCTGGTTATTGCCTATGAAGTTTCCGTACTGGCAGGAGTAGATGTGGTTGTGGATGGTGATGAGGAACCTCTCGTTGTACTCAAAGGCACAGGGGAACTGCTCCGACAGCTGCCACACACACTCCAGGAACTGGTCTATGACTGGGGACACCTCCTTGGGGTCTCCATCCAGGTGGTTGTATCTGAGGGGAGAGGGCAACATGGCATATGGAATCAGTCAGAGCCTGCGTCCCAAATGGCACCCTATTCCCTATATAGTGTACAACTTTTGATTTTGTCGTTAAAGTAAATAATTATATCTGCAAGAAAACACAATAGTTCACACCTGTGAGAGAACTTGTGTCCAAAGGAAACCCAGTCTCTTTCAATGAGAACCTGAATACAGGGGAATAAAATATGATTTACTTATGCTTGAGGATGCCAGAAGGTGTTATTTGTATATAACTTGGGTCTAAACATGTTTCATCACTTTCATCTTTGTTTCACCGCTTACACTTGGACAGTAAAGAGTACAAATATTAGAGAGAGAGAGACAGTTTGTACCATGAGAGAGCTTGAACTTCCTCACCCAATGTGTGGGGGGGTTTTCTACTAAGTCTCAAGATGATTGTAAGAAGTCAGGCTTCCTGTCGCAGAAACTTTTTTCCATGGATATGCCTTTTGGCAGAAACCCAGTCAGACAGAGCAAATCCTCATGATCAAAGAATCCAGAACCATAAGCACAGCACGGACCTACTTACATTACCGTCCAAGAGGACATGATCAACTACAATCACACAGTAATTGAACAGTATGTCAACATCAATGTGCTTACATGTCAATAAAAATGTGAAAAACTTAAACATAGCCAGAAACGAAGGCAAAAGGAATGTTCTTCATTTCAAATTAAGTGCCATCTATTAAAACACGTATTGAGCGCTAGTGGCTACTAGGTAGTAGCCAGCTGTCTGGCTTTAAAAATGAATCATTAGAAACCTGCTGATCATGTGTCAAGAGCTGTCTCTATGATATAATAGTTAGGGTAATTATTTTAATGAATATGACAGACATGAACCCATACACTATAAACTGACTATAGGTTCAAGATGCACACTAGTGAGTATGCAGATACCCTGCTCAGAGAGACAGTAGGGGATGTACCATGAGTCCTTTGAGAGTCCTGTAGTAGGGGTCCAGGAGCACGGAGGCCACAGAGCACACCTGAGCAGTACGATCCCAACCGTCTGAGCAGTGGACCAAGACACTGACGCCATCCTCTGCAACGGCCTAAACATGCATGCATGTACGCACACAGACACGAGAGAGAGAGACTGAGAAACAATAACTTAACCCTCCTGCTGTGTTCCGGTCAAATTCTCTCTGAAAATGCAGTTCATTTAATCTAATTGTCATAAGGTTCCATGACCTTTTCCACACAGGGCATCTGAACACACAAAATACATTTTGATGATTTTCATTACATTTTGGGTGTTTTATTTAACTTTTGTACACCTGTGGTGTTCCCGGTCAAAAATAACCAGTCAATCGAAATTATTGGGTGAGACTACAATTAGCGTATAAAATTGAGTTCAGGCACATGCCCATTCATCAGATGGACACACTTCCTCTCCCAGACCCCCACATGCATGTGTGTTTGAGCACAGACACACACACACCTCACTCCCCATCTTTGCTTCCATGGCAACCCCCACGGGAACCTTTCGCCAATATAATCTTTCCCCCACAGGAACCACACCTGTTGGGGTTCTCACAAACAATCGCAACATTGTTTCAATAATATATAGAACTTTTCTCGCAGTTCTGGTATATAAAGCTTTTTTGAGGCCCTGCTCACAATTCATTCTGTGGCAGCACAATGACCACACGATATACTGTATGTGAGGCTCTTGATCATATCTTTGATCATGAAACTGGTGAGGAGGAAAGAGTCCTTGTTAAACTTTGACACAAAGTAGTCTGTGATAAAAAAGCACAATATGTTTCATCTGAGTATTTGTTAGTCAAAATAATCTAAACATTGTGCTTGTATTACTCAAAAATGAGTTGTTTGAGCTCATGTCAATAAGGCCCACAGGCCATAAATAGAAAATAGATGTTAAAAACTGTTCACAAGAACTTAAGTTGATAAAAAGATATAACACAACATTAGGTGATAATATATGTATTTTTATGGATTTATAATCAGCTATAACGGGGCGGTCATTTTGGACCGGGAACACAGAATTAATTAACATGAAACGAACACAACAGGAGGGTTAAGTGTAGCACTGAGACAGACAGAGGGGATTACCGTCCAGACAGACTTACCTTGGCGATGAAGATGCCAGCGTCCAGGACAGCTTTGATGTGTTTCAGCCAGCCTGAGCTCTCCAGACCCTCCAGGAACTCTGACATGGAGGGGGACCATGCCTCACTCACTGCAGGGGAAAACACACTGGGGTCAGGGGTAGACACAGATACGGTTACAAATTCCAGTAACTTCCTCATAATTCCCAGGTTTTCCAGAAATCATGGTTGGAGGATTCATAGATTTTCTGCTTATTCCTTCCTGATTCCAGGAATCTTCTGGAAAACTTTGAAATTCAAGGGGTTTTCTTTATTTTGACAATTTTATACATTGTAGAATAATAGTGAAGACATCAAAACTATGAAATAACACATATGGAATCATGTAGTAACCAAAAAAGTGTTAAACAAATCAAAATATATTTTAGATTCTTCAAAGTAGCCACCCTTTGCGTTGATAACCACTTTGTACACTCTTGGCATTCTCTCAACCAGCTTCATGAGGAATGCTTTTCCAGTTTATTTTTATTTATTTATTTTTTACCTTTATTTTACTAGGCAAGTCAGTTAAGAACAAATTCTTATTTTCAATGATGGCCTGTTCAGGGGCAGAACGACAGATTTCTACCTTGTAAAAAGGTAAGCTCAGGGATTCGATCTTGCAACCTTCCGGTTACTAGTCCAACGCTCTAACCACTAGGCTACCTGCCGCCCCTTGAAGGAGTTCCCACATATGCTGAGAACTTGTTGGCTGCTTTCCTTCACTTTGCGGTCCAACTCATCCCAAACCATCTCAATTGGGTTGAGGTTGGATGATTGTGGAGGCCAGGTCATCTGATGCAGCACTCCATCACTCTCCTTCATGGTCGAATAGCCCTTACACAGCCTGGAGCTGTGTTTTGGGTCATTGTCCTGTTGAAAAACAAATGATAGTCCCACTAAGGACAAACCTGATGGGATGGCGTATCGCTGCAGAATGCTGTGGTAGCCATGCTGGTTAAGTGTGCTTTAAATTCTAAATAAATCACTGACAGTGTCACCAGCAAAGCACCCCCACACCATCACACCTCACCCTCCATGCTTCATGGTGGGAACCACACATGCGGAGATCATCCGTTCACCTACTCTGCGTCTCACAAAGACACAAAGATTGGAACCAAAAATCTCAAATTCGAACTCATCAGACCAAAGGACATATTTCCACCGGTTTAATGTCAGTTGCTTGTGTTTCTTGGCCGAAGCAAGTCACTTCTTCTTATTGGTGTCTTTTAGTAGTGTTTCTTTGCAGTAATTCAACCATGAAGGCCTGATTCACACAGTCTCCTCTGAACAGTTGATGTTCAGATGTGTCTGTTTACTTGACTTTGTGTGAAGCATTTATTTGGGCTGCAATTTCTGATGAACTCTAATGAACTTATCCTCTGCAGCAGAGGTAACTCTGGGTCTTCCTTTCCTGTGGTGGTCCTAATGAGAGCCAGTTTCATCATAGCGCTTGATGGTTTTTGCAACTGCACTTGAAGAAACTTTCAAAGTTCTTGAAATTTTCCAGATTGACTGACCTTCAAGTCTTAAAGTAATGATGGACTGTCGTTTCTCTTTGCTTATTTGAGCTGTTCTTGCCATAATATGGACTTGGTCATCTACTAAATAGGGCTATATTCTGTATACCACCCCTACCATGTCACAACACAACTGATTTGTTTAAACACATTAAAAAGGAAAGAAATTAACTTTTTAACAAGGCACACCTGTTAATTGAAATGCATTCCAGGTGACTACTTCATGAAGCTGGTTTGAATAATCTCAAATATAAAATATATTTTGATTTGTTTAACACTTTTTTGGTTACTACGTGATTCCATATGTGTTATTTCATAGTTTCGATGTCTTCACTATTATTCTACAATGTAGAAAATAGTAAAAATAAAAAAAAAAACCCTGGAATGAGTAGGTGTGTCCAAACCTTTGACTGGTATTGTATGTTTAGAAAATAGATCAGTTTTCTGCCCAATATGATGTTGGCACTCTTGAGTCAATATTGACACAGGCCATTTGACACTGGACATGGCTTTAAATATTGAGACAGAAGACCGGCAACTAAATGCAGACCCAATTCTGCAGCATACAGCTTAATGCATTACATGATTTGTTTTCCTTGAAAAAACTAAAAACATTTCATTTTCAATCTGAAAGTTTAAGATCAATAATTCCAAGTCAGTTGTGACAAAGTGACAAAATAACGTTTCCAGAGTTTCTCCAGTGTTGACAGCTCGGTTAATGAAGGACAATTTTCATATAAACACTAATATTTTCTATTATCATTTGTAGATTTTCCAACACCCTACAAAAATATCCATCTCTCCACACGGCTATTAAGAGTTGACAGAGGTACACAGAGGGGTGGGTTGACAGATGTGTTGACATGTGTGTGTGATCCTGAGTACTGTACTTCCAGACAACATTAGTGTGCTGATCCGTGAACCCACCTGACGCGTGACTCTGCACCAGGCAGCTGGAGCCAGCAGGTGAACGGGTTCAGTCAACCTTGGTTTTACAGCACGGGCTAATTTCCGGGAAACAAAAACCTTTTGAACTGACATAGCTATCTACTGCATTGCCATGCAATCTGTTGCAGGACAAAGCCTCTCTCTTGCATTCTTCAGAACCCGTAGACTCCCTTGTGTTTCCAGGGGGCAAGGAGTTATCACAGCTAAGGCCAGATATTATTTTTCATACGCTAAATCACATCATTCTCACGCCCTCCGGCTCCCTCTTAAGGGGAAAAAGGTCCCAAATCGGCCACTCCAGGAAACAAAAATAGTTTGCAGATGAAATCCAGATGGATTCAATGTCTTCCTGGCCCGGCACATTACCCAGAAACGCTCCTATGGGCCAACCTAAGTCCTGATTGCAGAGCAGAGCAAAGCAGTCTGCGTCGCTGCATATGAAAGCCACAGGGGTGGCAGGGGACCTGGTATATTGATTCCACCTAAAGAGAATGAAGTGGGATCACATTGGAGGGATCAAGACTAATCCAGTCTGGAACTGTATTGGGTTTAATAAAGTTGAGAGACAGTAGGCAAAACAAACCTGTGGCTGTGAGTGAATATTACTGCATTCTCTGAAATCAAGCTCTCAGTGATGTACTGAACAACACTGAGATTGGCTTTTATGGCTGAATGAGGTCTAGTGAGCCACAGAGTGATAGCTAGCTGGCTGACTGTAGAGTATTCATATGGATGCAATGTAAGATGATCTGCTACAGGCCTCCAACACTGTGGGAGTTGACCCGATTCATACCTTCTAGCATTTTCTGGAGGCTGTTCCTCATCACGTGGATGTTCTCAATGCCTATGAACTGAAACTTGATGTTGGAGTAGTTGTCTTCATTTTCATAGCCTTTCCCTGCTGCTCGGTTTGCCATTGCATTCAGCTGGAAAGACATACAGTACATACAGTTGAATCAAAGAGAAATCCTCAGAGAGACATGACTTTTAAAAACTAGATGGAGCAAGACTTCCGCATGTTAAAGTTAGGATGAGGGTTGCCCCTGTTGTGCATGTTCTGAACGGCATGAAACCAGGCATTTAATGTGAGCTTGACCAGCTGACACCAGGCCCAAGATGAGCCCCTGGCCCCAGGGCCCAGCTGGCAAAATGCTGCATTGAAAAACAAAGCTCCACCTGAGTATACAGAATATATGTTGTTGATAGACTTCCATTGGCCCTGTGGCAGGGGCTCACCTTGGGCCTGGTGTCCACCACATACATGAAGTCACTACGGGGGTTGGACCTCACGATGGCCTCCAGCATCTGCTCATCCTCCAGGCAGCGGGCACTGAAGCCAGACAGGGGCTGACTGCTACGACAGATGACAGCCTAGGGAGTGGGTAGAAGGGAGAGACCTTACTCTAAAAACAAGACAATATACTATACAGTAGCCCTGTTGTACTATACAGTCAGAATAATGACATATTCACGCTGTTGATGCATATTTCTAGGACAGAAACCTACATTTACCGTAGTGATTATGTCTTGGTGTAATACAGCAACTGCACAATATTTTTTTTCTTTATATTTTTGTATGAGGCATGGGGGAGATTGGGCCAGAGACCCCTGTGTGGTTCCCAGAGCGACTTGTCCCCCACAGATCATACATTCAGAGCAGCAGAGAGAACAGAGCCACATCTGAACACACTGAGCACTGAACCCTGGGAACCTGACCTCACACATAAAACACTCTAACCCAGGCTGCAATATGAACTTTATATAGAGACTGGTCCTCACTGTTCTACTGCAATATGAACTTTATATAGAGACTGGTCCCTACTGTTCTACTGCAATATGAGCATTATATAAAGACTGGTCCCTACTGTTCTACTGCAATATGCACTTTATATAGAGACTGGTCCCTACTGTTCTACTGAAATATGAACCTTATATAGAGACTGGTCCCTACTGTTCTACTGCAATATGAACTTTATATAGAGACTGGTCCCTACTGTTCTACTGAAATATGAACCTTATATAGAGACTGGTCCTCACTGTTCTACTGCAATATGAGCTTTATATAAAGACTGGTCCTCACTGTTCTACTGCAATATGAACTTTATATAGAGACTGGTCCCTACTGTTCTACTGCAATATGCACTTTATATAGAGACTGGTCCTCACTGTTCTACTGCAATATGAGCTTTATATACAGACTGGTCCCTACTGTTCTACTGCAATATGCCCTTTATATAGAGACTGGTCCTCACTGTTCTACTGCAATATGAGCTTTATATAGAGACTGGTCCCTACTGTTCTACTGCAATATGAGCTTTATATAGAGACTGGTCCCTACTGTTCTACTGCAATATGAGCTTTAAATAAAGACTGGTCCCTACTGTTCTACTGCAATATGAACTTGATATAGAGACTGGTCCTCACTGTTCTACTGCAATATGAACTTAATATAGAGACTGGTCCCTACTGTTCTACTGCAATATGAGCATTATATAAAGACTGGTCCCTACTGTTCTACTGCAATATGCACTTTATATAGAGACTGGTCCCCACTGTTCTACTGCAATATGAACTTTATATAGAGACTGGTCCTCACTGTTCTACTGCAATATGAACTTTATATAGAGACTGGTCCCTACTGTTCTACTGCAATATGAGCATTATATAAAGACTGGTCCCTACTGTTCCACTGCAATATGCACTTTATATAGAGACTGGTCCCTACTGTTCTACTGCAATATGCCCTTTATATAGAGACTGGTCCTCACTGTTCTACTGCAATATGAGCTTTATATAGAGACTTGTACCTACTGTTCTACTGCAATATGAGCATTATATAAAGACTGGTCCCTACTGTTCCACTGCAATATGCACTTTATATAGAGACTGGTCCCTACTGTTCTACTGCAATATGCCCTTTATATAGAGACTGGTCCTCACTGTTCTACTGCAATATGAGCTTTATATAGAGACTGGTCCTTACTGTTCTACTGCAATATGAACTTTATATAGAGACTGGTCCCTACTGTTCTACTGCAATATGAGCTTTATTTAGAGACTGGTCCCTACTGTTCTACTGCAATATGAGCTTTAAATAAAGACTGGTCCCTACTGTTCTACTGCAATATGAACTTGATATAGAGACTGGTCCTCACTGTTCTACTGCAATATGAACTTTATATAGAGACTGGTCCCTACTGTTCTACTGCAATATGAGCATTATGTAGAGACTGGTCCCTACTGTTCTACTGCAATATGAGCTTTATATAGAGACTGGTCCTCACTGTTCTACTGCAATATGAACTTTATATAGAGACTGGTCCCTACTGTTCTACTGCAATATGAGCATTATATAGAGACTGGTCCCTACTGTTCTACTGCAATATGAGCTTTATATAGAGACTGGTCCCTACTGTTCTACTGCAATATGCACTTTATATAGAGACTGGTCCTCACTGTTCTACTGCAATATGAGCTTTATATACAGACTGGTCCCCACTGTTCTACTGCAATATGCCCTTTATATAGAGACTGGTCCTCACTGTTCTACTGCAATATGAGCTTTATATAGAGACTGGTCCTTACTGTTCTACTGCAATATGAACTTTATATAGAGACTGGTCCCTACTGTTCTACTGCAATATGAGCTTTATATAGATACTGGTCCCTACTGTTCTACTGCAATATGAGCTTTATATAAAGACTGGTCCCTACTGTTCTACTGCAATATGAACTTAATATAGAGACTGGTCCCTACTGTTCTACTGCAATATGAGCATTATATAGAGACTGGTCCCTACTGTTCTACTGCAATATGAGCTTTATATAAAGACTGGTACTCACTGTTCTACTGCAATATGAGCTTTATATAGAGACTGGTCCTCACTGTTCTACTGCAATATGAGCTTTATATAGAGACTGGTCCTCACTGTTCTACTGCAATATGAGCTTCATATAAAGACTGGTCCTCACTGTTCTACTGCAATATTAACTTTATATAGAGACTGGTCCCTACTGTTCTACTGCAATATGAGCTTTATATAGAGACTGGTCCTCACTGTTCTACTGCAATATGAGCTTTATATAGAGGCTGGTCCTCACTGTTCTACTGCAATATGAGCTTTATATAAAGACTGGTCCTCACTGTTCTACTGCAATATGAACTTTATATAAAGACTGGTCCTCACTGTTCTACTGCAATATGAGCTTTATATAAAGACTGGTCCTCACTGTTCTACTGCAATATGAGCTTTATATAAAGACTGGTCCCTACTGTTCTACTGCAATATGAACTTTATATAGAGACTGGTCCTCACTGTTCTACTGCAATATGAGCTTTATATAGAGACTGGTCCTCACTGTTCTACTGCAATATTAGCTTTATATAGAGACTGGTCCCTACTGTTCTACTGCAATATGAACTTTATATAGAGACCGGTCATCACTGTTCTACTGCAATATGAGCTTTATATAGAGACTGGTCCCTACTGTTCTACTGCAATATGAACTTTATATAGAGACTGGTCCTCACTGTTCTTCTGCAATATGAACTTTATATAGAGACCGGTCCCTACTGTTCTACTGCAATATGAACTTTATATAGAGACTGGTCCTCACTGTTCTACTGCAATATTAGCTTTATATAGAGACTGGTCCTCACTGTTCTTCTGCAATATGAACTTTATATAGAGACTGGTCCCTACTGTTCTACTGCAATATGAGCTTCATATAAAGACTGGTCCTCACTGTTCTACTGCAATATGAACTTGATATAGAGACTGTTCCTCACTGTTCTACTGCAATATGAGCTTTATATAAAGACTGGTCCTCACTGTTCTACTGCAATATGAGCTTTATATAGAGACTGGTCCTCACTGTTCTACTGCAATATGAGCTTTATATAGAGACTGGTCCTTACTGTTCTACTGCAATATGAACTTTATATAGAGACTGGTCCCTACTGTTCTACTGCAATATGAGCTTTATATAGAGACTGGTCCTCACTGTTCTACTGCAATATGAACTTAATATAGAGACTGGTCCCTACTGTTCTACTGCAATATGAGCATTATATAGAGACTGGTCCCTACTGTTCTACTGCAATATGAGCTTTATATAGAAGACTGGTCCTCACTGTTCTACTGCAATATGAGCTTTATATAGAGACTGGTCCTCACTGTTCTACTGCAATATGAGCTTTATATAGAGACTGGTCCTCACTGTTCTACTGCAATATGAGCTTCATATAAAGACTGGTCCTCACTGTTCTACTGCAATATTAACTTTATATAGAGACTTGTCCCTACTGTTCTACTGCAATATGAGCTTTATATAGAGACTGGTCCTCACTGTTCTACTGCAATATGAGCTTTATATAGAGGCTGGTCCTCACTGTTCTACTGCAATATGAGCTTTATATAAAGACTGGTCCTCACTGTTCTACTGCAATATGAGCTTTATATAGAGACTGGTCCCTACTGTTCTACTGCAATATGCACTTTATATAGAGACTGGTCCTCACTGTTCTACTGCAATATGAGCTTTATATACAGACTGGTCCCTACTGTTCTACTGCAATATGCCCTTTATATAGAGACTGGTCCTCACTGTTCTACTGCAATATGAGCTTTATATAGAGACTGGTCCTTACTGTTCTACTGCAATATGAACTTTATATAGAGACTGGTCCCTACTGTTCTACTGCAATATGAGCTTTATATAGATACTGGTCCCTACTGTTCTACTGCAATATGAGCTTTATATAAAGACTGGTCCCTACTGTTCTACTGCAATATGAACTTGATATAGAGACTGGTCCTCACTGTTCTACTGCAATATGAACTTAATATAGAGACTGGTCCCTACTGTTCTACTGCAATATTAACTTTATATAGAGACTGGTCCCTACTGTTCTACTGCAATATGAGCTTTATATAGAGACTGGTCCTCACTGTTCTACTGCAATATGAGCTTTATATAGAGGCTGGTCCTCACTGTTCTACTGCAATATGAGCTTTATATAAAGACTGGTCCTCACTGTTCTACTGCAATATGAACTTTATATAAAGACTGGTCCTCACTGTTCTACTGCAATATGAGCTTTATATAAAGACTGGTCCTCACTGTTCTACTGCAATATGAGCTTTATATAAAGACTGGTCCCTACTGTTCTACTGCAATATGAACTTTATATAGAGACTGGTCCTCACTGTTCTACTGCAATATGAGCTTTATATAGAGACTGGTCCCTACTGTTCTACTGCAATATTAGCTTTATATAGAGACTGGTCCCTACTGTTCTACTGCAATATGAACTTTAAATAGAGACTGGTCCTCACTGTTCTACTGCAATATGAGCTTTATATAGAGACTGGTCCCTACTGTTCTACTGCAATATGAACTTTATATAGAGACTGGTCCTCACTGTTCTTCTGCAATATGAACTTTATATAGAGACTGGTCCCTACTGTTCTACTGCAATATGAACTTTATATAGAGACTGGTCCTCACTGTTCTACTGCAATATTAGCTTTATATAGAGACTGGTCCTCACTGTTCTTCTGCAATATGAACTTTATATAGAGACTGGTCCCTACTGTTCTACTGCAATATGAACTTTATATAGAGACTGGTCCTCACTGTTCTTCTGCAATATGAGCTTTATATAGAGACTGGTCCTCACTGTTCTACTGCAATATGAGCTTTATATAAAGACTGGTCCCTACTGTTCTACTGCAATATGAACTTTATATAGAGACTGGTCCTCACTGTTCTACTGCAATATGAGCTTTATATAGAGACTGGTCCTCACTGTTCTACTGCAATATTAGCTTTATATAGAGACTGGTCCCTACTGTTCTACTGCAATATGAACTTTATATAGAGACCGGTCATCACTGTTCTACTGCAATATGAGCTTTATATAGAGACTGGTCCCTACTGTTCTACTGCAATATGAACTTTATATAGAGACTGGTCCTCACTGTTCTTCTGCAATATGAACTTTATATAGAGACTGGTCCCTACTGTTCTACTGCAATATGAACTTTATATAGAGACTGGTCCTCACTGTTCTACTGCAATATTAGCTTTATATAGAGACTGGTCCTCACTGTTCTTCTGCAATATGAACTTTATATAGAGACTGGTCCTCACTGTTCTTCTGCAATATGAACTTTATATAGAGTGGTCCCTACTGTTCTACTGCAATATGAGCTTCATATAAAGACTGGTCCTCACTGTTCTACTGCAATATGAACTTGATATAGAGACTGTTCCTCACTGTTCTACTGCAATATGAGCTTTATATAAAGACTGGTCCTCACTGTTCTACTGCAATATGAGCTTTATATAGAGACTGGTCCTCACTGTTCTACTGCAATATGAGCTTTATATAGAGACTGGTCCTTACTGTTATACTGCAATATGAACTTTATATAGAGACTGGTCCCTACTGTTCTACTGCAATATGAGCTTTATATAGATACTGGTCCCTACTGTTCTACTGCAATATGAGCTTTATATAAAGACTGGTCCCTACTGTTCTACTGCAATATGAACTTGATATAGAGACTGGTCCTCACTGTTCTACTGCAATATGAACTTAATATAGAGACTGGTCCCTACTGTTCTACTGCAATATGAGCATTATATAGAGACTGGTCCCTACTGTTCTACTGCAATATGAGCTTTATATAAAGACTGGTCCTCACTGTTCTACTGCAATATGAGCTTTATATAGAGACTGGTCCTCACTGTTCTACTGCAATATGAGCTTTATATAGAGACTGGTCCTCACTGTTCTACTGCAATATGAGCTTCATATAAAGACTGGTCCTCACTGTTCTACTGCAATATTAACTTTATATAGAGACTTGTCCCTACTGTTCTACTGCAATATGAGCTTTATATAGAGACTGGTCCTCACTGTTCTACTGCAATATGAGCTTTATATAGAGGCTGGTCCTCACTGTTCTACTGCAATATGAGCTTTATATAAAGACTGGTCCTCACTGTTCTACTGCAATATGAGCTTTATATAGAGACTGGTCCCTACTGTTCTACTGCAATATGCACTTTATATAGAGACTGGTCCTCACTGTTCTACTGCAATATGAGCTTTATATACAGACTGGTCCCTACTGTTCTACTGCAATATGCCCTTTATATAGAGACTGGTCCTCACTGTTCTACTGCAATATGAGCTTTATATAGAGACTGGTCCTTACTGTTCTACTGCAATATGAACTTTATATAGAGACTGGTCCCTACTGTTCTACTGCAATATGAGCTTTATATAGATACTGGTCCCTACTGTTCTACTGCAATATGAGCTTTATATAAAGACTGGTCCCTACTGTTCTACTGCAATATGAACTTGATATAGAGACTGGTCCTCACTGTTCTACTGCAATATGAACTTAATATAGAGACTGGTCCCTACTGTTCTACTGCAATATTAACTTTATATAGAGACTGGTCCCTACTGTTCTACTGCAATATGAGCTTTATATAGAGACTGGTCCTCACTGTTCTACTGCAATATGAGCTTTATATAGAGGCTGGTCCTCACTGTTCTACTGCAATATGAGCTTTATATAAAGACTGGTCCTCACTGTTCTACTGCAATATGAACTTTATATAAAGACTGGTCCTCACTGTTCTACTGCAATATGAGCTTTATATAAAGACTGGTCCTCACTGTTCTACTGCAATATGAGCTTTATATAAAGACTGGTCCCTACTGTTCTACTGCAATATGAACTTTATATAGAGACTGGTCCTCACTGTTCTACTGCAATATGAGCTTTATATAGAGACTGGTCCCTACTGTTCTACTGCAATATTAGCTTTATATAGAGACTGGTCCCTACTGTTCTACTGCAATATGAACTTTAAATAGAGACTGGTCCTCACTGTTCTACTGCAATATGAGCTTTATATAGAGACTGGTCCCTACTGTTCTACTGCAATATGAACTTTATATAGAGACTGGTCCTCACTGTTCTTCTGCAATATGAACTTTATATAGAGACTGGTCCCTACTGTTCTACTGCAATATGAACTTTATATAGAGACTGGTCCTCACTGTTCTACTGCAATATTAGCTTTATATAGAGACTGGTCCTCACTGTTCTTCTGCAATATGAACTTTATATAGAGACTGGTCCCTACTGTTCTACTGCAATATGAACTTTATATAGAGACTGGTCCTCACTGTTCTTCTGCAATATGAGCTTTATATAGAGACTGGTCCTCACTGTTCTACTGCAATATGAACTTTATATAGAGACTGTTCCTCACTGTTCTACTGCAATATGAGCTTTATATAAAGACTGGTCCTCACTGTTCTACTGCAATATGAGCTTTATATAGAGACTGGTCCTCACTGTTCTACTGCAATATGAACTTTATATAGAGACTTGTCCTCACTGTTCTACTGCAATATGAGCTTTATATAGAGGCTGGTCCTCACTCTTCTACTGCAATATGAACTTTATATAGAGACTTGTCCTCACTGTTCTACTGCAATATGAGCTTTATATAGAGGCTGGTCCTCACTGTTCTACTGCAATATGAGCTTTATATAAAGACTGGTCCTCACTGTTCTACTGCAATATGAACTTTATATAGAGACTGGTCCTCACTGTTCTACTGCAATATGAGCTTTATATAAAGACTGGTCCTCACTGTTCTACTGCAATATGAGCTTTATATAGAGACTGGTCCTCACTGTTCTACTGCAATATGAACTTTATATAGAGACTTGTCCTCACTGTTCTACTGCAATATGAGCTTCATATAGAGGCTGGTCCTCACTGTTCTACTGCAATATGAGCTTTATATAAAGACTGGTCCTCACTGTTCTACTGCAATATGAACTTTATATAGAGACTGGTCCTCACTGTTCTACTGCAATATGAGCTTTATATAAAGACTGGTCCTCACTGTTCTACTGCAATATGAACTTTATATAGAGACTGTTCCTCACTGTTCTACTGCAATATGAGCTTTATATAAAGACTGGTCCTCACTGTTCTACTGCAATATGAACTTTATATAGAGACTGGTCCTCACTGTTCTACTGCAATATGAACTTTATATAGAGACTTGTCCTCACTGTTCTACTGCAATATGAGCTTTATATAGAGGCTGGTCCTCACTGTTCTACTGCAATATGAGCTTTATATAAAGACTGGTCCTCACTGTTCTACTGCAATATGAGCTTTATATAAAGACTGGTCCTCACTGTTCTACTGCAATATGAGCTTTATATAGAGACTGGTCCTCACTGTTCTACTGCAATATGAACTTTATATAGAGACTTGTCCTCACTGTTCTACTGCAATATGAGCTTCATATAGAGGCTGGTCCTCACTGTTCTACTGCAATATGAGCTTTATATAAAGACTGGTCCTCACTGTTCTACTGCAATATGAGCTTTATATAAAGACTGGTCCTCACTGTTCTACTGCAATATGAACTTTATATAGAGACTGTTCCTCACTGTTCTACTGCAATATGAGCTTTATATAAAGACTGGTCCTCACTGTTCTACTGCAATATGAGCTTTATATAGAGACTGGTCCTCACTGTTCTACTGCAATATGAACTTTATATAGAGACTTGTCCTCACTGTTCTACTGCAATATGAGCTTTATATAGAGGCTGGTCCTCACTGTTCTACTGCAATATGAGCTTTATATAAAGACTGGTCCTCACTGTTCTACTGCAATATGAACTTTATATAGAGACTGGTCCTCACTGTTCTACTGCAATATGAGCTTTATATAAAGACTGGTCCTCACTGTTCTACTGCAATATGAACTTTATATAGAGACTGGTCCTCACTGTTCTACTGCAATATGAGCTTTATATAAAGACTGGTCCTCACTGTTCTACTGCAATATGAGCTTTATATAGAGACTGGTCCTCACTGTTCTACTGCAATATGAACTTTATATAGAGACTTGTCCTCACTGTTCTACTGCAATATGAGCTTTATATAGAGGCTGGTCCTCACTGTTCTACTGCAATATGAGCTTTATATAAAGACTGGTCCTCACTGTTCTACTGCAATATGAACTTTATATAGAGACTGGTCCTCACTGTTCTACTGCAATATGAGCTTTATATAAAGACTGGTCCTCACTGTTCTACTGCAATATGAACTTTATATAGAGACTGGTCCTCACTGTTCTACTGCAATATGAGCTTTATATAAAGACTGGTCCTCACTGTTCTACTGCAATATGAGCTTTATATAGAGACTGGTCCTCACTGTTCTACTGCAATATGAACTTTATATAGAGGCTGGTCCTCACTGTTCTACTGCAATATGAACTTTATATAGAGACTGGTCCCTACTGTTCTACTGCAATATGAGCTTCATATAAAGACTGGTCCTCACTGTTCTACTGCAATATGAGCTTTATATAAAGACTGGTCCTCACTGTTATACTGCAATATTAACTTTATATAGAGACTGGTCCCTACTGTTCTACTGCAATATGAGCTTTATATAGAGACTGCTCCTCACTGTTCTACAGTACATACACAGGCACATAGATGTAGCAGTCATCAGTCCTGTGCAGAGATTGAAGCCGGTTGTATGTCTAATTCACTCTGACTCTGGTCTCTAGGGTGGGTCACACACAGGCTGCATCCCAAATAGCACCATATTGGGCCCTGGTCAAAAGTAGTGCGCTATATAGGGAAAGGGGTGCTATTTGGGACACACGTGCTCTCATACCGTACTTCATAGAAGTGCATTGAAAAGAAAAGATTTGTTCATCAGAGGGGAGCCCTGGGTTTCCTTGGGAAGTGAAGCCTGTGCCAGAAAAGCCCAGCCCTGTCTGAACTAGATACTGCAAGGAGATGCTAGGAGCCTGGCCTGAACCTTATCACAGCCATTTTTCTGCTAGGAGCCTGACCTGAACCTTATCACAGCCATATATACTGCTAGGAGCCTGACCTGAACCTCATCACAGCCATATATACTGCTAGGAGCATGGCCTGAAACTTATCACAGCCATACAGTGCCTTGCAAAAGTATTCATCCCCCTCTGAGTTTTTACTATTTTGTTGCATTGCAACCTGTGATTGAATTAGATTTTTATTTGGATTTCATGTAATGGACATACACAAAATAGTCCAAATTGGAGAAGTGAAATGAAAAAAAAATCTTGTTTCATAAAATTCAAAAGAATAAAAAATGGAAAAGTGGTGTGTGCATATGTATTCACCAATCTTTGCTATGAAGCCCCTAAATAAGACCTGGTGCAACTAATTACCTTCAGAAGTCACATAATTATTTAAATAAAGTCCACCTGTGTGCAATCTAAGTGTCAAATGATCTGTCACATGATCTCAGTATCAGAGTCTGGAACACCACTAAGCAAGGGGCACCACCAAGCAAGTGGCACCATGAAGACCAAGGAGCTCTCCAAACAGGTCAGGGACAAAGTTGTGGAGAAGTACAGATCAGGTTTTTTTTTTTTTTTTAAACATCTGAAACTTGGAACATCCCACAGAGCACCATCAAATTCATTATAAAAAAACAAATCTGCCAAGAGAGGGCCGCCCACCAAAACTCACGGACCAGGAAAGGAGGGCATTAATCAGAGAGGCAAAAAAGAGACCAAACATAACCCTGAAGGAGCTGCAAAGCTCCACAGTGGAGAATTTAGTATCTGTCCTTAGGACCACTTTAAGCCGTACACTCCACAGAGCTGGGCTTTACGGAAGGGTGTCCAGAAAAAAAGCCATTGCTTAAAGAAAAAAATAAGCAAACACATTTGGTGTTCGCCAAAAGGCATGTGGAAGACTCCCCAAACATATGGAAGAAGGTACTCTGGTCAGATGAGACTAAAATTTAGCTTTTTGGCCATGAAGAAAACACTATGTCTGGCGCAAACCCAACACCTCTCATTACCCCGAGAACATGTTTTTCATTGGCAGGGACTGGGAAACTGGTCATTTTGCCACAACTTTGGAAGTATGCTTGGGGTCATTGTCCATTTGGAAGACCCATTTGCGAACAAGCTTTAACTTCCTGACTCATGTCTGGAGATGTTGCATCAATATATCCACATAATTTTCCTTCCTCACGATGCCATCTATTTTGTGAAGTGCACCAGTCCCTCCTGCAGCAAAGCACCCCCACAACATGATGCTGCCACCCCCGTGCATCACAGTTGGGATGGTGTTCTTCGGCTTGCAAGCCTCCCCATTTTTCCTCCAAACATAACAATGGTCATTATGGCCAAACAGTTCTATTTTTGTTTCATCAGAGCAGAGGACATTTTTCTAAAAAGTACGATCTTTGTCCCCATGTGCAGTTGCAAACCGTAGTCTGGCTTTTTTTTATGGCGGTTTTGGAGCAGTGGCTTCTTCCTTGCTGAGCGGCCTTTCAGGTTATGTTGATATAGGACTAATTTTACTGTGGATATATATACTTTTGTACCTGTTTACTCCAGCATTTTCCCAAGGTCCTTTGCTGTTGTTCTGGGAGTGATATGCACTTTTCGCACCAAAGTACGTTCATCTCTAGGAGACAGAAAGCGTCTCCTTCCTGAGCGGTATGACGGCTGCGTGGTCCCATGGTGTTTATACTTGTGTACTATCGTTTGTACAGATGAACGTGGTACCTTCAGGCGTTTGGAAATTGCTTTCAAGGATGAATCAGACTTGTGGAGGTCTACAATTTATTTATTTTGATTTTCCCATGATGTCAAGCAAAGAGGCACTGAGTTGGAAGGTATGCCTTGAAATACATCCACAGGTACACCTCCAATTCACTCAAATGATGTCAATTAGCCTATCAGAAGCTTCTAAAGCCATGACATTATTTTCTGGAATTTTCCAAGCTGTTTAAAGGCACAGTCAACTTAGTGTTTGTAAACTTCTGACCCACTGGAATTGTGATACAGTGAAATAATCTGTCTGTAAACAATTGTTGGAAAAATTACTTGTGTCATGCACAAAGTAGCTGTCCTAACCGACATGCCAAAACTATAGTTTGTTAACAAGAAATTTGTAGAGTGGTTGAAAAACAAGTTTTAATGACTCCAAACTAAGTGTATGTAAACTTCCGACTTCAACTGTATATATTCCATTAAAAATCAGCCGTGTCCAGCTACAATAGTCATTTACAACATTAACAATGTCTACACTGTATTTCTGATCAATTTGATGTTATTGTAATGGACAAAAAATGTGCTCTTCTTTAAAAAACAAGGACATTTCTAAGTGACCTCAAACTTTTGAACAGTAGTATATATATATATATATATATATATATATGAGAGAGAATATAAAAATATGTGCGGGCTGTTGTTTTGAGAGAGCTGTCAAGACTCACATCGTTTTCTTTGCAGTAGTATGACAACGTGGGAAATCGACCTCGGCTTCGGAATTTGGAACTTCCAACAATGACTGGGTGGGTGGCTGATTTTGGCACATACAGCTCAGCAGGATAAGTGTCACTCACCTGTTGGAAAATGACAAAAAAAATCACCATTCATGAATTGATACGGGTTGTACATAGTATTTTGACTTATCTAGGTAAGAGATGGGCAACTTTGATGGGGATGGGGCCACAAAACATCTGAACTCATCATGAGCCGCAGCAGTGGCTCGTGGGCGCAATCAGAGCAGTCCCTAAACTTTTGGATGCCCTAAGCAAAATTTTGTTGGACAACAATTGGATGACATAGTACACAAAAAACAGGGACCTGTTTTGGCTCGTGAGCACCACTTTGAAAACTACTGGCTGAAATTATACAAAAGTTTGAGAGTGCATCTTTAGTATGATATCTGAGTGAGTGACATACAAAATCAATGTGGGCTACCTGGTCTGTAATTCGACCATGATTACTACAAGTTTCGATAGCTGGCTAAACTAACTTATAAATCTAACAAATGCAAACTAACATGAGCTAATTGAGTGACTGTCAGTGACTGACATAAGAAAATAAAAATTGTTGATGCACAACCAAATTTTGAAATTCCACCTTGTGTATTCTACTATTCTAACTCTCAACAGTAAGTTGAGACCCCAATGAGTTCGTAAAACTAAATGGCCAATTGGTCTCCTTGTAGGGTAATATGTGCATCTTGCGTACAGACCTTGTAGTCGCGGTTAACTGGGGATAGATTCCAGAGGTGGTTGGGAACGCCCATTCTACTGTACTCAGCCTTGAGGCTGAGAAAGTCCCAGGCCTGTCCTCTCACCTCCTTGTCACTGTTAGCATGAAAGGAAAAGCAGTACAGCTCCTCATATCGCTCTGCAAGACAAAACACAACAGGAATAACAACACTGACATAGCAAGGTTCTTTCAGGTAGAGAGGGGGGTATGATCAGCAGTTGATTGATTGGAAAAGACCATGTAGCACTCACTTTTACATAACGTCATGTAACACAACACCACAAGATATATTTATGGAACAAAACAATATATCGTTATGGAACAAAACAAGATATCGTTATGGAACAAAACAAGATATCGTTATGGAACAAAACAAGATGTCGTTATGGAACAAAACAAGATATCGTTACGGAACAAAACAAGATATAGTTACGGAACAAAACAAGATATAGTTATGGAACAAAACAAGATATAGTTATGGAACAAAACAAGATATCGTTATGGAACAAAACAAGATATAGTTATGGAACAAAACAAGATATCGTTATGGAACAAAACAAGATATCGTTATGGAACAAAACAAGATATCGTTATGGAACAAAACAAGATGTCATTATGGAACAAAACAAGATGTCATTATGGAACAAAACAAGATATAGTTATGGAACAAAACAAGATATCGTTATGGAACAAAACAAGATATAGTTATGGAACAAAACAAGATATTGTTATGGAACAAAACAAGATATCGTTATGGAACAAAACAAGATATCGTTATGGAACAAAACAAGATGTCATTATGGAACAAAACAAGATGTCATTATGGAACAAAACAATATATAGTTATGGAACAAAACAATATATAGTTATGGAACAAAACAAGATATCGTTATGGAACAAAACAAGATATCGTTATGGTAATGTACATGTCAGCGTGCACCTGGTCGGGAGAGGCGCAGCAGGGAGACGTGCACATCATGGCAGTCCCTTTCCTGGGGGATGATAAACCGGAGGGCCTGGTAGTTCTTACAGTGGACGAGCAGAGGAGTTCCTGTGGTGGTTGTAGCTTGTTTCTCCACACTGCACACTAAACTGTGCAAAACCTAGAGGGGTGAAGACAGCAGAGAACACAAGGCTCAGTAACCCCTTTCATATTATCAAGGCACAATATAGCCCAATATTGGACTTATAGTCCAAGGACCTTAGATGTTCTGTTTAAAGGGCAAAGTGGCTCTGGAAGCCAAAACAGCCAAATACTCCTTATAATCGTGAATCGATTCTAAATTGTGGTATGGTTCTAGAAACATAAAGCCCTCTACTTTCATATCACATCAAGATAATTGCACAAATGCAAAATATACACTCACTGTACACTGTTTTAACCGCTTTTAACTCCGTTGCAGCCGACAGTATTTTTCAGTGACAACACATTTGTGGTGTACGTCTTCCATTTACACACAGGTGTTCGAAGACACAGATAGCTACTTAGCGCAGATAGTCCACTCTGTCTTCTGTCTGTTTTCTGTAAACAAGCACTGTAAGGGACAGATCACAATTTACTGGAGGGGAGGGGTGGTTTGGGGAGAGTTGTGTGTTTTTTTTATTGGGCACATGGGAGGGTTGTGTGTGTTTTTTATTGGGCACAGGGGAGGGTTGTGTTTTTTTATTGGGCACAGGGGAGGGTAGTGTGTTTTTTTTTTATTGGGCACAGGGGAGGGTAGTGTGTTTTATTTATAGGGCACAGGGGAGGGTTGTGTGTTTTTTTTTATTGGGCACAGGGGAGGGTAGTGTGTTTTATTGGGCACAGGGAGGGTTGTGTGTTTTATTGGGCACAGGGGAGGGTTGTGTGTTTTATTGGGCACAGGGGAGGGTTGTGTGTTTTATTGGGCACAGGGGAGGGTAGTGTGATTTTCTATTGGGCACAGGGGAGGGTAGTGTGTTTTATTTATAGGGCACAGGGGAGGGTTGTGTGTTTTTTTTTATTGGGCACAGGGGAGGGTAGTGTGTTTTATTGGGCACAGGGGAGGGTTGTGTGTTTTATTGGGCACAGGGGAGGGTAGTGTGTTTTATTGGGCACAGGGGAGGGTAGTGTGATTTTTTATTGGGCACAGGCGAGGGTAGTGTGTTTTATTTATTGGGCACAGGGGAGGGTAGTATGGTTTTTATTGGTCACATGGAGGGTAGTATGGTTTTTATTGGTCACATGGGAGGGTAGTATGGTTTTTATTGGTCACAGGGGAGGGTAGTATGGTTTTTATTGGTCACAGGGGAGGATAGTATGGTTTTTATTGGTCACATGGGAGGATAGTATGGTTTTTATTGGTCACATGGAGGGTAGTATGGTTTTTATTGGTCACATGGGAGGGTAGTATGGTTTTTATTGGTCACAGGGGAGGGTAGTATGGTTTTTATTGGTCACAGGGGAGGATAGTATGGTTTTTATTGGTCACAGGAGAGGGTAGTATGGTTTTTATTGGTCACAGGGGAGGATAGTATGGTTTTTATTGGTCACAGGGGAGGGTAGTATGGTTTTTATTGGTCACAGGGGAGGGTAGTATGGCTTTTATTGGTCACAGGGGAGGGTTGTGTGTTTTTCCCTGATTTCCATTCACTCTTTTACAGCTTTTACTATATCATTTCTTCCATCCTAGACACTTTTCCTCATCTGCCTGCATGCTCCTCCCCTATATCAAGGTGTTTTGGTACTTCCCTTATGCACTAAACTTTCCATCCAACCTTTTTATGTGAGTAAAATAGCCTACATTTCTGATTAAAAAAGGTCACCACATCATGGGAAAGCATGTAGTTTATTAGGCTACAGATGCAACAAGTTCTGATGAACTTCACAGGGTGGTGAAAGTGCACAGTCATGAGGTTGATGCTCCTTTCAATAAATATCCAGGTTCTTATTCTGGTGACATGATGATTGATGCTTGGCTGCCATTTGACAAATAACATCACACTTGAGTCCATAATAACCTCATCATGTAGTAGGCTATACCTGCACTGTATCTGCAACCTGTTGGCTAGACTGCACGTGCCAATACCAGAGTGGGAACATTCGCTATACATACACAATATTTTTTGTGACAAAACCATCAGTACACCTAGAGTTGAAAATGTGATGGTAACCCATTTAACTTGTACTGTATTTTTTTTACATGGGAATTTAATGCAAGCTACGGTGCAATTCCCTATTCAGCTAGGATATAATTTTGAAACTTACATGTATTTATAATAATTTGTTTTAACATTATTATTATATATCATTGTTATTATTGTAAGCCTTTTTATTAATAGAAACCAGTTCTTTAAATTAGGCAAAACCAGTTTTGTTTAATTCTGCTGAGACATTTTCATTGGCTAAATTAAATTCGATCTGTCTTCTAAATTGTGTGCTCCGTACTTAGATTATAAGTAGCTCTGTTGTCAAATAAATAACATTAGCCTAGTTCTTTCATTTGTTGCGTATGGTAGGCACTTGTTTTGTTTCAATCTGTTGAGCCATTTTCTTAGGCCAAATTAAATTCCAACTGTATTGCTGTGTTTGCTGCAATATATTAGCCTGTTCATATTTTTCCTTTAATTTACTTTTGATATTACCCTGAAACTTTTGAAACTTTTGTGAAGGTTTGGTGTGGTGTGGATATTATTAAGCTTTATCTACTGCAAGCATATGATATGAAGGCGGTGTGCACCAGCGCATCAACTGATTCCGACAGTTAAACTTGAGGTGAGGAAGAATGTTTCAGGCCTACCAGAGTTACTCCTATTATCTAACAATATGCTTATTTTTATACAAAATATTCAGATACGAATAAGCCTCCCTCTGTACATCTATATCTGTGTAGCAGACACAGTAGCCATCTGACATAAAGAAATGCATGTTGGTTTCGTAACATGCCACTGGCATATCTTATTGCTCTCTCTATCTCTCTGGATCTAGGCCTTCTCTTCCACACCGATCTTGACAAACCATTTCTGTACGGACCTCGCTTTGTGCACAGGGGCATTGTCATGCTGAAACAGGAAAGGGCCTTTGCCAAAATGTTTCCACAAAGTTGGAAGCACAGGATCGTCTAGAATGTCATTGCATGCTGTAGCGTAAAAAATTCCCTTCACTGGAACGAAGGGGCCTAGCCCGAACCATGAAAAACAGCCCCAGACCATTATTCCTCTTCCACCAAACTTTACAGTTGGCACTATGGTAGCATTCTCCTGGCATCCACCAAACCAAGATTTGTCCGTCGGGCTGCCAGATGGTGAAGCGTGATTAATCATTCCAGAGAATACGTTTCTACTGCTCCAGAGTCCAATAGCGGCGAGCTTTACACCATTCCAGCCAAAGCTTGGCATTACAAATGGTGATCTTAGGCTTGTGTTCGGCTGCTCGGCCATGGAAACCCATTTCATGAAGCTCCCAACGAACAGCTTTTGTGCTGACATTGCTTCCAGAGGCAGTTTGGAACTCGGTAGTGAGTATTACAACTGAGGACAGACGATTTTTACACTCTACGCGCTTCAGCACTCGGCGGTCCCGTTCTGTGAGCTTGTGTGGCCTACCACTTCGCAACTGAGCCATTTTTGCTCTTAGACATTTACACTTCACAATAACAGCACTTACAGTTGATCGGGGCAGCTCAAGTAGGCAGAAATTGAACTAACTGACTTGTTGGCAAGATGGGATCCTATGACGGTGCCACGTTGAAAGTCACTGAGCTCTTCAGTAAGAACATTCTACTGCCAATGTTTGTCTACGGAGATTGCATGGCTGTGTGCTCGATTTTATACACCTGCAAGCAACGGGTGTGGCTGAAATAGCCAAATCCACTAATTTGAAGGGGTGTCCACATACTTTTGTACATATAGTGTATACTGAAAAAAAATATAAAAGCAACATTCAATGATTTTATTGAGTTACAGTTCATATAAGGAAATCAGCCAAATTAAATAAATTCATTAGGCCCTAATGTATGGATTTCACATGACTGGGCAGGGGCGCAGCCATAATTGGGTTCTAGAGTCAGGCCCATCCATTGGAGAGCCAGGCCCAGCTAATCAGAATGAGTTTTTCCCCAAAAAAGGAAATACTCATCAGTTTCATCAGCTGTTCGGGTAGCTGGTCTCAGACGAAGCTGGATGTGGAGGTCCTGGACTGGCGTGGTTACACATGGTCTGTGGTTGTGAGGCCGGTTGGACGTGCTGCCAAATTCTCTAAAATGATGTTTGAGGTGGCGTATGGTAGAGATATTAACATCAAATTCTCTGGCAACAGTTTTGGTCGACATTCCTGCAGTCAGCATGCCAATTGCACGCTCCCTCAAAACTTGAGACATCTGTGTCATTGTGTTGTGGTGAAGGTGCATCTGTGTAATGATCATGCTGTTTAATCAGCTTCTTGATATGCCACACCTGTCAGGTGGATAGATTATCTTGGCAAAGGAAAATACTCACTAACAGGGATGTAAACAAATGTGTGCACAAAATTAGAGAGAAATATGCTTTTTGTGTGTATGTAAAATTTCTGGGATCTTATACTTATATATATATTTTTATATCTTATATATTTTTGTTCAGTATATACAGTACCAGTCAAAAGTTTGGACACACCTACTCATTCAAGGGTTTTTCTTAATTTTTACATTGTTCTACATTGCCTTGATGACAGCTTTGTACACTCTTGGCATTCTCTCAACCAGCTTCATGAGGAATGCTTTTCCAACAGTTTTGAAGGAGTTCCCACATATGCTGAGCACTTGTTGGCTGCTTTTCCTTCACTCTGCGGTCCAACTCATCCCAAACCATTTCAATTGGGTTGAGGTCGGGTGATAGTGGAGGCCAGGTCATCTGATGCAGCACTCCATCACTCTCCTTCCTGTTCAAATAGCCCTTACACAGCCTGGAGGTGTGTTTTGGGTCCTTGTCCTGTTGAAAAACAAATGATAGTCCCACTAAGCGCAAACCAAATGGGATGGCGTATGCTGTGGTAGCCATGCTGGTTAAGTGTGCTTTAAATTCAAAATAAATCACTGACAGTGTCACCAGCAAAGCACCCCCACACCATCCCACCTCCTCCTCCATGCTTCACGGTGGGAAACACAGATGCGGATATTTTCCGTTCAACTACTCTGTGTCTCACAAAGACATGGCGGTTGGAACCAAAAATCTCAAATTTGGACTCATCAGACCAAAGGAGAGATTTCCACCGATCTAATGTCCATTGCTCATGTTACTTGGCCCAAGCAAGTCTCTTATTATTATTGGTGTCCTTTAGTAGTGGTTTCTTTGCACCAATTTGACTATGAAGGCCTGATTCACGCAATCTCCTCTAAACAGTTAATGTTGAGATGTGTCTGTTACTTGAACTCTGTGAAGCATTTATTTGGGCTGCAATCTGAGGTGCAGTTAACTCTAATGAACTTATTCTCTACAGCAGAGGTAACTCTGGGTCTTCCATTCCTGTGGCGGTCCTAATGAGAGCCAGTTTCATCATAGCGCTTGATGGTTTTTGCGACTGCACTTGAAGAAACGTTCAAAGTTCTTGAAATTTTCCGAATTGACTGACCTTCATGACTTAATGTTATGATGGACTGTCGTTTCTCTTTGCTTATTTGAGCTGTTCTTGCCATAATATGGACTTGGTCTTTTACCAAATAGGGCTATATTCTGTATACCACCCCTACCTTGTCACAACACAACGGATTGGCTCATTTGCATTAAGTAGGAAAGAAATTCCACAGGTTAATGTTTAACAACGCACACCTGTTAATTGAAATACATTCCATGTGACTACCTCATGAAGCTGGTTGAGAGAATGCCAAGAGTGTGCAAAGCTGTCATCAAGGCAAAGAGTGGCTACTTTGAAGAATCTCAAATATAAAATATATTCATATTTGTTTAACACTTTTTTTGGTTACTACATGATTCCATGTGCGTTATTTCATAGTGTTGATGTCTTCACTATTATTCTACAATGTAGAAAATAGTAACAATAAAGAGAAACCCTGGAATGAGTAAGTGTGTTCAAACTTTGACTGTTACTGTATGTATTTTATTAACTGACAATCTGGTGAATGTAAAGAGACATCTGTTACAAAACACCAAAAAGTTTTATGACATTTAGAGACTGTCAAAACAAGCCTTCCATACTGGGTAGACCTACAGGGTAGGGAGGGATGTGTTTTTTGTTTGTCCAGATGAACAGTCTATTTATTGTGGTGTTTTTATTGGTTGTGTGGTGCATTGGCACAGCAATCTGTTGGTGGAAAATGTGTTGCATTTATTTATTATAAATTACAAATATGGCATCAAAGTGTTGAAAATCTAATTTCTTGGTTGTCGGCGAACCCTTCTTGCCAGTAAATATCCTTGCGTGGCATCGACTGTGCCACAAAAGCAAAGTAGATATCCACGTGTATAAATACAGGGTTGCTACTTGTCGTCATAAAACATTATTTTGAGTTAATTATATGAGGGGGGAGGGTGTTCAATTTATTTTACAGTACAAGGGAAGGGTCATGTGAAAGTGGGGTGCATTTTGGTTTTAAGACACATTGAGTTGGACCAGCTACCCTCCATGCATCCCCCTTCCCCCTCAGTAAAATCCCTAACATGAAAATATGGCGGTGAGGGAACCCTAAACCTAACCCTATTAATGTTTGCAGTAATTTAACCGTTCGTTTTTTATATATATAAATTATTTCTCACCGATATGAAAGACACTTCCTTGTTTCCAAAACCGTACCACAAGCGATGCGTGTTAAGGTTTAGAGCGGGCGCGGGGGCTACTCCCGGTCAGAAGCTACTATGCTCAATAGCAGCTGAAGGTAACGTTAGTTAGCTTCTACGAATGGGGGTAGGCAAATGAGTGCTGCCAATGTGATACTATTGTATTGCACAAACCAAAATGATGCAGGACCGGGACTTCCACATTTCTTTACGTATTGTTGCGGAAGGTTATATCAAATATCGTATCAGACTGGAGCTGCCTACCCATGTTTCTGTACGGATCTCAGTCTCATTCTCCACAAAAATGGTGTGAGTGGCTGTCAGGTACAAAGTGCCCACCGAGGCTCTTCTGGAAGAGATTTTGTTAATCAGTCTGACTTTCTCAACCTGGGACAGATGGAGTAAAAGAAACACACTATGGAGAAATGCAACATGCATAACATCTTTACAATAATTATTGTTTTGAACACTATAAAGAAATCAAGTATATGTGGTTTGCCGACATAGGCGACGACAGTTGAGTTTCTCATGATCAATAAAATATCAGATTACATGCAATATTAAAATGTTATTACACACTGATAAAATGTTGGCCAGTCAGCAGCATAGGTAACCCTATGGGTGAACCGCAACTACAGCATACGTGGCCACATTTGACAGTCCCCTTTCCCTTATTATAACAAATCGTGTCGTTTAGTGGTTCCAGTCTTACTGATATTTAATGTAAAACAATATGTATTTATAACAGTTACTATGGGCTAGGAGGCAAATACAGTGTAAATCTGAAACATCGAGGCAGGGTGGAATAAATTGACAATTGCATTAGTCATTAGCGCAGAATACGGGTTACCTTAGGCAGTCGGATGTGCTCCATCACTGTGGAACATAACAGCCAAGATGACTGCAATTAACTGAATAGGCAACAATATTACACTACACTAAATTGGCGGATTAGTATTATTTCCTGTCGCATTTTACGCATTAAGTACTCAGCTATACTCAGCCATGGTCTTTCTCCTCCAGCGGTGCAGCCTATGAATATGGCTCTGCATGGTCCTAAAGCCCATCTACATATATCGCAACAAAAAGTTCCAATGAATAAAAATAATGCTATAATCATAATCGATTTCGGAATAAATTGTAGGCTATTGTAATGTTAATGTCAACCTGTTGTTAGGTATGCCCAGGGTTAAAGGGTGAATCTGCAGTTGCTACAATTAATGATATGTACCCATTGATTCTTGAAGAATATAACTTATAAATGCCCCATGAGCTTAGTTAAACAGTCGTACCCCATCAGAACCCACAATATAAGTTTATGTTACTCCAATGTTTGTAAACAAACTAAATGTAAACAAACACTATATACCATCAAAACATGGTTAAAACTATAATTGTGATATCATGGATGGTCAGTCCTTGCATACATAGGTGTCTATACATTTGAGAGTGGTTTCATTTCTCCAGCCCCATCCCTCAGCTTTTTACCACAACAGGGTTGCTTTGTTATTGTTCCAACTACTGATTGCCGCTTTAAATGGACGTTTCCATCGGAATGCCCATGTATTTTTTTCACCTGACTGTTCACTGACTTTTACATCCCTATCTGTCGCTGGTAACTGAGCTCTCGCAACAGTACATTTTGCCCCGTGCCCTCCCCTCCTGGTTCCTGCATATGTAAATATTTAAAAAAGGTATTCTAAAAGTCCACCTTTTTTCTTTGTTGGACGTCAGAGCAGCACGTGGTTGGGGGTGTGCTACATTCTCCAATAAGAGCTGCTGTCCCGATTGGACATTTCTGTCCAGGCTGGAACCGCTAAAAGTAAGTGTCTGGCAGCACACTAACATCTTACTTTAAACTGAACTAACATCTAACATCTAACTTTAAACTAAAATATGTAAATGAAAGGTACACTATTGCAAGTTATTTCAAAGCTATATGGAGAGTTTAAGAGTATTTTATCAGAGAGTGGCATCTTGAAGCTTTGGATAGTTTGGATAATTCCTTGAATAATGAATTATGTGGTTCCACATTTCATGTGTATTTAAACTAGAGTACATTCATTTTATAGGCTATATTTAATTACTCCAAATGTTTCTTAAAAATTCACATTACACAGTTGTAGGCTAACTGCTGTAACTGCCTTTATGCACACTTGTATGGTAACAATTTGGCTGTGATGTACAGTTATCTATTCTAAAATGTGTAGCCCATCATATGTTAAAGACCAATGCGTTATAGCCTATGGTTACAGAACTGTTTGATAGTGTATGGACATAATACAGTACCTTGCAGTTTGCTGGCTTCATTGCACATTTTCTACATTAGTTTTATTTTCAAGCTTTGCTGCACTTATGCCAATTGTGTGCTGTGCAATTACATTGGCATAAAAAACACTTCACTCAGATACGTGATGTTTCTTTAACTTTAAATAAGCAAAAATGTATCTTACTTTTTAGTGTTGCACCCCAACCCCCAAACCAGAGAGAGACAGTTGACACACCTTAGATTATATAAGTATAGGTCGACCATTTTGAAAATGATCAGTTCTGCATGTGTAGCCTACATGTGTGTCCTATACAGTGTTGGGGAAGCTACTCTGATAATATAGTTTCCCAAGCTACCAATTACTTCACACTGGAAGAAGTTAAGGTACACCAAAGCTACCCTTAAGAAAAATATAGTTTAATTAACTAAAATGTTAATTACTGTTTTGCCATGTAGCGATGTAACTAACTACTGGAACTACACACACTTCTTTTGCAAAAATAAAATAAGTGTTACTCTGAAAGAGTAGTTCACTACATCCAAACTACTTTGTGAAAAATTATCATATGAAAATCTGAAATGTCTTAGAATAGAAAAGGGTAGATCACTGGAGTCACATGTTAAGAGAATGTGTAATTTGGCCTATTAAACACAAAAACTATGTTTCAAATGAGAATTAGGACGGTCTGATGCTGAAAACTAAAGGAAATTGTTGCCTACTTCACCCATATTTTATTTTTGCAAAAGAAGTGTGTGTAGTTCCAGTAGTTAGTTACATCGCTACATGGCAAAACAGTAATTAACTACTGAAAACACTACCAAGATTTGAATTTAGTTCAACTGCCACCAAGCTACAGCAAAAATGTAATTATATTACTAGTTGAACCACACGTAACTCACTACTCCACAACACTGGTCCTATAGCTGTACTCAATGGGATCTCATGTATGTGAATGTCCAGGCCAAGTTCAATTAATTTGTAATGAGATTCAGTCAGTCTGATAGTTGGGCCTGGATGCCTGATAGCTGAAATGTAGCCATCCCTTTTACACTTTGTATGATATGTTATAGGATATATTTATTAGTTACCATGGATAGAGAGAACTATTTTGCAGCATTGGGGTCAATTCCATTTAAATTCCAGTTAACTCAAAAAGTGAACCAAACTCCAATTCAAATTCAACATTGTCCTAATTGAAAAGCATTGCAGAGAATTGGAATTAGAACGGAATTGACCCCAACCCTGTGCCTTTGATCTCCATTCATTAAAAGTTTTTCTGAGAGTTGAAAAGTTTCTCCAAGATTTAATGAATGGATGTATCCTTATTCTGAGTTTTACTCTTGATGCAAGACCATCTGTTGCAGGACATCAAAGAGCTAGAGGATCAATAAAACAGTTCAGTTAAACTAAGCAGAAGTGATTGACTTACTGATGCTTGGCAGCCCTCCCACTGATATCTGGTCATGCATTCAGGAATCAAACAGCTCGGCCATACTCATACAAATAAACACCTTTCAACCACTAACACTGACTCTGGAAGTAAAACAGACATCATACAGTAGTACCTATCTATGTTATTCTTTGATACTATCTAAATTATTCTTTGATATTATCTATGTTATTCTTTGACACTATCTTTGTTATTCTTTGACAATCAATGTTATTCTTTGACACTATCTATGTCATTCTTTGACACTATCTATGTTATTCTTTGACACTATCTATGTTGTTCTTTCTCCGATACATGGGGTATAGCCTACATTTTAGTGGAATTCATTACAGTAGCTAGGTTTCCATCCAATTGGTGACAGATTTTCATGTGAATAATTTAAAATCTGCAAAAACAATATGTGCATTTTCTCACCAGAGATGTTTCCATCAAATTGACTTGTTGCAGATATAAGGCTGTGCGTGATGACGTAGTGCACATAACAATACATTTTGTGATTAAATTCCCATGTACCGAATAAGAAATTAAATGGGTTTCCATCGCATTTTCACGAGTACGTTAAACCCAATAACTGTTTTAGAACAGTAATCTCAGTAAGAAATATGCTAGCATGATTGCCATTTCTAGCTAGATAGCTAGTTAAATTGGTTGCCTAGCAACACACGTCTTAATAAGATTCGCAAGAAGATATTTGATAAGTTCATAAAAAAATCATGAAATCTTAAGATAATGAGGAATTGCACTTACGAACTATCTTATGAACTTCTTTCTTTTTTTTTCTTAAGAAGCTTCTTAAGCATAAGAAGAATCTGGGCCCTGGTTAGTCACTGGTATTTTTAAACTTTTTGTATTGTGTGTCTCGTTATTGTATTGCTAGATATTACTTACTGTTGGAGAAGGAAACATAATCATTTATCTGCATCTGCTATAACATAAGCAAATCTGTGTAATAATAAATATACTTTGATTTGGTTTGATTTAGGAGTACAGAAATCAGTGGTAGATATGTCAAACTTTTAGATTCCATTGTTTGGTTTGCATTGTGGAGTTTTGTGTTGGTTCACTTTCATAGGCCTAATGGTATTAGAAATTAGAGTTATGCAGTATTCTTTTTATTTTATTGTGCTGTGACGTGACTTTCATTAATCTGATGACTGTTATTTATTAAATCTACTTAAAAAAATATATATATTTCACCTTTATTTAACCAGGTAGGCTAGTTGAGAACAGGTTCTCATTTACAACTGCGACCTGGCCAAGATAAAGCAAAGCAGTGCGACACAAACAACAACATAGGGTTACACATGGAATAAACAAACATACAGTCAATAATACATTAGAAAAAGTGTCACGATCTTCGGAATGGACAGACCAAGGCGCAGCGAGGCATCCAGTATACATGATTTATTTACACACGTAACTGGAACAAAAACAACAAAACAAACGACGATCATAACGCTCAACATAACATGTAAAACAAAGCTATGACCAAACAATAACCCACAAACTCCTAATGAAAACCTCAAACATATATATGGTTCCCAATTAGAGGCAACGACACTCAGCTGCCCCTAATTGGGAACCATTACCCCAACATAGAAATAGAACACCTAGAATTCAAAAAACCCTTCACCAAAAACGAAACCTAAACACGCCAGCCTAAAACTCTGGCCTGGACGTGACAAAAAGTATATATACAGTTTGAGCAAATGAGGTAGGATAAGGGAGGTAAGGCAATAAATAGGCCATAGTGGCGAAATAATTACAATATAGCAATTAAACACTGGAGTGATAGATGTGCAGAAGATGAGTATGCGAGTAGAGATACTGGGGTGCAAAGGAGCAAAGAAAATAAATAAATAACAGTATGGGGATGAGGTAGTTGGATGGGCTATTTACAGGTGCAGTGATCTGTGAGCTGCTCTGACAGCTGGTGCTTCAAGCTAGTGAGGGAGATATGAGTCTCCAGCTTCAGTGATTTTTGCAGTTCGGTCCAGTCATTGGCAGCAGAGAACTGGAAGGAAAGGCGGCCAAAGGAGGAATTGGCTTTGGGGGTGACCAGTAAAATATACCTGCTGGAGCGCGTGCTACGGGTGGGTGCTGCTCTGGTGACCAGTGAGCTGAGATAAGACAGGGCTTTACCTAGCAAAGACTTATAGATGACCTGGAGCCAGTGGGTTTGGCGACGAAAATGAAGCGAGGGCCAGCCAACGAGAGCATACAGGTCGCAGTGGTGGATAGTATATGTGGCTTTGGTGACAAAACGGATGGCACTGTGATAGACTGCATCCAATTTGCTGAGTAGAGTGTTGGAGGCTATTTTGTAAATTACATCGCCGGAAGTCAAGGATCAGTAGGATAGTCCGTTTTATGAGGGTATGTTTGGCAGCATGAGTGAAGGATGCTTTGTTGCGAAATAGGAAGCCGATTCTAGATTTTATTTTGAATTGGAGATGCTTAATGTGAGTCTGGAAGGAGAGTTTACAGTCTAACCAGACACCTAGGTATTTGTCCACATATTCTAAGTCAGAACCGTCCAGAGTAGTGATGCTGGACGGTCGGGCAGGTGTGGGCAGCGATCGGTTGAAGAGCATGCATTTAGTTTTACTTGCATTTAAGAGCAGTTGGAGGCCACGGAAGGAGAGTTGTATGGCATTGAAGCTTGTCTGGAGGTTAGTTAACACAGTGTCCAAAGAAGGGCCAGAAGTATACAGAATGGTGTCGTCTGCGTAGACGTGGATCAGAGAATCACCAGCAGCAAGAGCGACATCATTGATGTATACAGAGAAAAGAGTCGGCCTGAGGATTGAACCCTGTGGCACCCCCAACAGGCCCTCCGATTTGACACGCTGAACTCCGTCTGAGAAGTAGTTGGTGAACAAGGCAAGGCAGTAATTTGAGAAACCACTAACAATGTTTAATTGATACTCAATTAAATTAATCATGTCACAATTAACTCATTTGGAATTTGGGGCAGCACGGAAGAAGTTGTTTATAGAGTTACCTTCTCCCGAATTAAACTCTAAAGATACAGTTGAAGTCGGAAGTTTACATACACTTAGGTTGGAGTCATTAAAACTTGTTTTTCAACCACTCCACACATTTCTTGTTAACAAACTATAGTTTTGGCATGTCGGTTAGGACAGCTACTTTGTGCATGACACAAGTAATTTTTCCAACAATTGTTTACAGACAGATTATTTCACTGTATCACAATTCCAGTGGGTCAGAAGTTTACATGCACTAAGTTGACTGTGCCTTTAAACAGCTTGGAAAATTCCATAAAATAATGTCATGGCTTTAGAAGCTTCTGATAGGCTAATTGACGTAATTTGTGTCAATTGGAGGTGTACCTGTGGATGTATTTCAAGGCCTACCTTCAAACTCAGTGTCTCTTTGCTTGACATCATGGGAAAATCAAAATAAATCAGCCAAGACTGGTTCATCCTTGGGAGCAATTTCCAAACGCCTGAAGGTACCACGTTCATCTGTACAAACAATAGTATGCAAGTATAAACACCATGGGACCACGCAGCCGTCATACCGCTCAGGAAAGAGACACATGTCCTCTGCTCTGATGAAACAAAAATAGAACTGTTTGGCCATAATGACCATCGTTATGCTTGGAGGAAAAAGGGGGAGGATTGCAAGCCGAAGAACACCATCCCAACCGTGAAGCACAGGGGTGGCAGCATCATGTTGTGGGGGTGCTTTTCTGCAGGAGGGACTGGTGCACTTCACAAAATAGATGGCATCATGAGGGTGGAAAGTTATGTGGATATGTTGAAGCAACATCTCAAGACATCAGTCAGGAAGTTAAAGCTTGGTTGCAAATGGGCCTTCCAAATAGACAATGACCCCAAGCATACTTCCAAAGTTGTGGCAAAATGGCTTAAGGACAACAAAGTCAAGGTATTGGAGTGGCCATCACAAAGCCCTGACCTCAATCCTATCGAAAATTTGTGGGCAGAACTGAAAAAGCGTGTGCAAGCAACGAGGCCTACAAACCTGACTCAGTTACACCAGCTCTGTCAGGAGGAATGGGACAAAACTTATTGTGGGAAGCTTGTGGAAGGCTACCCAAAACGTTTGACCTAAGTTGAACAATTTAAAGGCAATGCTACCAAATGCTAATTGAGTGTATGTAAACTTCCGACCCACTGGGAATGTTATGAAAGAAATATAAGCTGAAATAAATCATTCTCCCTACCGTTATTCTGACATTTCACATTCTTCAAATAATGTGGTGATCCTAACTGACCTAAGACAGGTAATTTTTACTTGGATGAAATGTCAGGAATTGTGAAAAACTGAGTTTAAATGTATTTGGCTAAGGTGTACAGTGGGGCAAAAAAGTATTTAGTCAGCCACCAATTGTGCAAGTTCTCCAACTTAAAAAGATGAGAGAGGCCTGTAATTTTCATCATAGGTACACTTCAACTATGACAGACGAAATGAGAAAAAGAAATCCAGAAAATCACATTGTAGGATTTTTAATTTATTTATTTGCAAATTATGGTGGAAAATAAGTATTTGGTCAATAACAAAAGTTTATCTCAATACTTTGTTATATACCCTTTGTTGGCAATGACAGAGGTCAAACGTTTTCTGTAAGTCTTCACAAGGTTTTCACACACTGTTGCTGGTATTTTGGCCCATTCCTCCATGCAGATCTCCTCTAGAGCAGTGATGTTTTGGGGCTGTCGCTGGGCAACACGGACTTTCAACTCCCTCCAAAGATTTTCTATGGGGTTGAGATCTGGCTAGGCCACTCCAGGACCTTGAAATGCTTCTTACGAAGCCACTCCTTCGTTGCCGGGCGGTGTGTTTGGGATCATTGTCATGCTGAAAGACCCAGCCACGTTTCATCTTCAATGCCCTTGCTGATGGAAGGAGGTTTTCACTCAAAATCTCACGATACATGGCCCCATTCATTCTTTCCTTTACACGGATCAGTCGTCCTGGTCCCTTTGCAGAAAAACAGCCCCAAAGCATGATGTTTCCACCCTCATGCTTCACAGTAGGTATGGTGTTCTTTGGATGCAACTCAGCATTCTTTGTCCTCCAAACCACGATGAGTTGAGTTTTTACCAAAAAGTTATATTTTGGTTTCATCTGACCATATGACATTCTCCCAATCCTCATCTGGATCATCCAAATGCTCTCTAGCAAACTTCAGACGGGCCTGAACATGTACTGGCTTAAGCAGGGGGACACGTCTGGCACTGCAGGATTTGAGTCCCTGGCGGCGTAGTGTGTTACTGATGGTAGGCTTTGTTACTTTGGTCCCAGCTCTCTGCAGGTCATTCACTAGGTCCCCGTGTGGTTCTGGGATTTTTGCTCACCGTTCTTGTGATCATTTTGACCCCACGGGTGAGATCTTGCGTGGAGCCCCAGATCGAATAAGATTATCAGTGGTCTTGTATGTCTTCCATTTCCTAATAATTGCTCCCACAGTTGATTTCTTCAAACCAAGCTGCTTACCTATTGCAGATTCAGTCTTCCCAACCTGGTGCAGGTCTACAATTTTGTTTCTGGTGTCCTTTGACAGCTCTTTGGTCTTGGCCATAGTGGAGTTTGGAGTGTGACTGTTTGAGGTTGTGGACAGGTGTCTTTTATACTGATAACAAGTTCAAACAGGTGCCATTAATACAGGTAACGAGTGGAGGACAGAGGAGCCTCTTAAAGAAGAAGTTACAGGTCTGTGAGAGCCAGAAATCTTGCTTGTTTGTATGTGACCAAATACTTATTTTCCACCATAATTTGCAAATAAATTCATTAAAAATCCTACAATGTGATTTTCTGGATTTTTTTCCTCATTTTGTCTGTCATACTTGAAGTGTACCTATGATGAAAATTACAGGCCTCTCTCATCTTTTTAAGTGAGAGAACGTGCACAATTGGTGGCTGACTAAATACTTTTTTGCCCCACTGTACGTAAACTTCCGACTTCAACTGTATATAAGATATATATCGATAACAGTCACTTATTAATCATTACCTCAAATCAGTCTCATTCTGAACGTTGCAGACTTCTTCAATCCGCAAGAACCCCAGCCTTTTGTGATTATTCAGTACTACACAAATTGATTTAATAATTTATTTACTAACTAACTAAATAATAACACAGAAAACACATACACACTTACATGAGACAAAAGTCCCTAGTGGACTGACAAGATATGACAGCTTGTTACACAGAGATGAAAAAAGGGGGTGGGGAAAATGGAGAGATAGCGAAAAAGGGACATTCATTGTACATTTGGAAACTACGCTCACAGTAACCATAAACCTTACACACGAGCCGCCACCCATTTGGGTAAGAAATGCAATGTATTTACGTGTAGATGTCTTTGTTCTTCGTCTCTGTGTTGAAACCATTAAAACCTTCTATGGGGATTGATTCGATGGGTGTAAGGCTCTGGTTGTCCACCAGAGGTCACAATGTCCTTCTTCTTAGTTGGCTGTGGCTTCAATGATTCACCATTGATTGTCTGCTTGTTGTTTGCTGGTCTCCTATGTTAATTCTTAGCGAGTCTGTTTAAGCATTCTGGTTGAAAAGGCCGGTTCCATCACACTGACCTCAGTCGGGGCGTGGCTTAGTTAATGTGCAAAGGACATGTGATCTCCTTAGAAAACAAAAATCACATTCACACAAATCACATCTTAACAAAAATAGTTTAATCGTTATTCATATTGTATTAACATCATATTGGATGGAAACTTAACAGCCGAAAGGGGTTTCCTTCCTAAGTTATAGTATTTGGTTCATACAGTGTTTAATCCCATCACAAAATGAAAAGCAATATGATCCCCACTGACCATTCCTATCTTAGAGATATTGTTCCAAAGTTCACTCTTTGGACGTTAGAGTTTTTGGGCGGCAAAATGTCTCTGTAACAAAGACATTCCAATCTTGGTACTAGAGACCAAAAGGAGTCGTCTGCTGCTTACAATTTACGATTGGGGTGTGGTGTCATAAAACCATCCCAGCCCCCCCTCTCCTCTACTGTGGGATCCTCGACCAGGAGAGACATGACAATTGTGATAGCTACAAAACTTGAGCACCCATCACCTTACTTTGAGCACCCATCACCTTATTATAACAGTGATACTGTAGGGGTTGGTTGGCACACTTTTGTTAAATGTTAAAAAGAGTCTTGTAAGATATACTGGTAATGAGAAATACACACCAGTATATCTTACAAGACTCTTTTTTAACATTAATAGAAAGACCAAGATCTGTAACGTCACAGGATGAGCCCCAGATGCAGACACAGGCGGCAGATGGTTTGAGTCTCAGGGATGTATTATATACAAGGGGTAGGCAAATGGCAGGTCCAGGACAGGCAGAGATCAGTAATCCTACTAAGAGTCAGGCAGGCGTAGAACGGCAGGCAGGCTCAGGGTCGGGGCAGGAAAAACAGGTCGGAACCGGAAAGACTAGAACAAAAACTGGCAACAGACAGAAAAAATGCAGGTATAAATACACAGGGGATAATTGGGAAAATAGGAGACAAGTGGGTGGGAAGTGGAGACAAGCACAAGACAGGTAAAACATCAGGATGTAACAGTACCCCCTCTATGGGCTTCACCTGGCATCGTACCCAGGCACATACCTGGTTGATCGGGGTGCCGGAACTCAGCGATGAGGGCTGGGTCCAGAATGTTCCTAGCGGGGACCCAGCACCTCTCCTCAGGGCCATAACCCTCCCAGTCAACCGTGTACTGGAATCCCCTGCCCTGAGGTCGAACACTCAGGAGGCGCCTCACCGCGTACGCCGGATGCCCGTCAATGAGGGGGAGAGGGGTGGGCCTTGAAACAGGAGACAAAGGGCTGTGAGACAGATGTTTAATCTGAGACACATGAAAAGTGCAACAGAAGACAAACAGCAGAGGTGATAAGGATTTTAGAGATCAAATAAAATTGTATTTGTCACATGCTCCGAATACAACGTGTAGACCTTACAGCGAAACGCTTACTTACAAGTCCTTAACCAACAGTGCAGTTCAAGAAAGAATATTTACCAAATAAACTAAAGTAGAAAATAATAGTTCATATACAGGAGGTACCTGTATCGAGTCATTGTGCAGGGGTACAGGTTAGAGGTAATTTGTACACGTAGGTAGGGGTGAAGTGACTATGCATAGAAAATAAACAGCGAGTAGCAGCAGTGTACAAAACAAATGGAGGGGGGAGGGGTTGTCAATGTAAATAGTTAAATGTTAATAGATTAATTGTTCACCAGTCTTATTGCTTGGGGGTAGAAGCTGTTAAGGAGCCATTTGGTCCTAGACTTGGCGCTCCGGTACCGCTTGCCGTGCAGTCAATGACTTGGGTGACTGGAGTCTTTGATATTATATATTTTTTTCCTCTGACACCGGCTAGTATATAGGTCCTGGATGGCAGGAAGCTTGGCCCCAGTAAATGTACTGGCCCGTACGCATTACCCTCTGTAGCGCCTTACGGTCAGATGCCGAGCAGTTACCATACCAGGCAGTGATGCAACCGGTCAGGTTGCTTTTAATGGTGCAGCTGTAGAACTTTGAGGTTCTGGGGACCCATGCCAAATCTTTTCAATCTTCTGAGGGGGAAAAGGTGTTGTCGTGCCCTCTTCACGACTGTCTTGGTGTGTTTGGACCATGATAGTTCGTTGGTGACACCAAGGAACTTGAAACTCTTGATCCGCTCCACTACAGCCCAGTCGATGTTAATGGGGGCCTGTTCGGCCCGCCTTTTCCTGTAGTCCACGATCAGATCCTTTGTCTTGCTCACATTGAGGGAGAGGTTGTTGTCCTGGCACCACACTGGGGAAAGGGCTGATAACACCGGAGGAACATTTACGGGACTCCACACTTAAGGGCAGATCCTGAGTGGAGACCCATACCCTCTGCCCGACAGTCGTCTCCAGGTCCTGATTGGCTCGCTCCGACTGGCCGTTAGATTGGGGATGAAACCCGGAGGACAGGCTGGCCGATGACCCAATCAGGGTGCAGAATGCCTTCCAGAACCTGGACGAGAACTGAGGACCACGATCGGAGACCATGTCCATGGATCCGGAAGACCTGTTGCACCATAAGCTGGATCGTCTCCTTGGCTGAGGGCAACTTGGGAAGGGGAATAAAATATGCGGCTTTGGAAAACCTATCCACAACCGTAAGGATGGTGGTGTTGCCATCTGATGGGGGGAGAACAGTGACAAAGTGAGGAACAGGGAGTGGTTGAAAGAGGCCAGCCGGAGCTTGCTGCGACGAATGCGGAGACGTCAGGAACCATGGTGGGCCACCAAAAATGTTGTTGTATGAAAGCCAGGGTCCGACGGGAGCTGGGATGACAGGTAAGTTTAGCGGAATGAGCCCATTCCAGGACTGGGCCAAATCATGATCGAAACATCCAGTTAGCTTGGCCATCAAACACACTCTGTCTACTTGTGACAACCAGCCCCATCGTGGGGTTAGATGTCACACAGTATGGGGTTGGTTGTCACAGTGTTTGTTGGTAGCTTCTCCCTGTTGTAACAGGAAGTGAGGCAGTATAGCATACAGTCTTAGAAATAGCCTTTCTTTGATCGAACCATCTTCCAAATAAAATTCAGCATTTTTTGCCTTGAGAATAACATATTACATTTGGAGTAAATTGGTGTGTGCATGTGTGTGTTTGTGTACATGTGTGGGTGTGTGACAGAAAACGTGTGTGAGAGAGAGTCATCAAACTCAGATAGCACAGATACCTCTGCCCATGAACATATACAGAATACATTGTGAAGATCCAAGTTTAGACTCTGTTTGCTAATTGGCAAGACGTCTCACAGATGTATTAAAGATGTACCTGCATTCTAAATTCTACAGTTCTTTTATATGTCGGGCAGGAGTCAACATTATATTCTGATTACTCTGCGATGTCTTCCCAATATGCAAACGCTCTCCACACTACATATTCCTAATACATTTTGATATGTCAGCCAAATATGTTTGTGTTTACTGGGAAGGGAGGTCTCTATAGCAACAGCACAAAGGAGCTTGGGATTTATTGTATAGTGGAAGTGGCAATGTCCCGGAACAATATGGTTATAATGGAGTTGATAGTAAAAACCAACCCCACATTCTATGTGACAACCATCATCCTTCTCGACATTGCAACAACAATAAGAAATAATAAAAGATAAGAATACGAACATAAAGTAAATGTCTCAGTAGAATATAATGCAATTTTTAGGATAAATATAATATAGGAACGCACAATTTATAGTCCAATATTTACACGTGTTTTGGAAAGGGGGGATTGGGAGGCAAGTGTTTAAATGTGCAGTATTTAGCAATCATAATAAGAGTCTGGTAGCAGCAGTTGTGATGTGTGTGTGGATTAGTGTAAATCTGTGATTAGGAGTAATAAGCACTTTGACAACCAACCTGTAAGACAACCAACCTGTCTCCCTTACAGTAGGTGTCTGTATGAAAAGCTCCATACGTGAAAGCACTAGGGACTTTTAGTGCATGTGTGTCATTAGGCTAGCTCGGCAAATTGTAAAATATATTTGTGTGAAATTATTTTATAGCGTTTAGATCAGGTAGTAAAGGAATTAATTTTAGTGTCCGTCTTTTAATAAATAGGGACAAACCTGACCTAATTCTTATACAGCATTCACTAGCATTTATTGTGTGATAAAGCCAGAAGAACAGGTTCCTGAGTGCATCCACTAGTTTCCCAGTGGACTGAATATTCTTATGAAACATATTTCTTATCTGGACAGTGGTTAAATATTTATTGAACTATCAGAAATGTTTTCTCGTTGCAAAATCACATTTTGTAGTGTTTATAGTCAACAAAGCGGTCAGGGAATGAAGCAGTATTACTTTGAAATTAATTATTTTGGGGACTCTCTGGAGCATATCAATGAGGTCACAATCACTATAGTATATCAAAATATATTTTTGAGCCACACAAACTATTAGCTTTTGGAGACTACCACTACTGTAGCAGTTATTATCTATTCTGTTTAGCACCTGAATAATGTTGAAATGAGGAATTAGCGGAGATAATGGTGTACTGCTTTTGCCAACTTGCTGTAAAGATGTTTGCCTGCTCTGACAACAGATTGTTTAGCAAAACCCTTTTTTGCAAGATTTGCACCAACAGAGTGATCAGATACAGTTTGATGAGGTGACTTAATAACTCATAAAAACCTCACAGATATCCCACTGTATTGGCATATCAAATATTCCCAGTAGTATCATTCATTGAAGTATCTTCTTTTTATAGTCTTATGCAAACACAAATCAACAAAGATAGCCTGCTATGAATGCATACCCTTCAACCTCATTGCTTAGCTTTTATGAGGATCTGATAGATGCTTTCTAAATCTGGATGTTTATGTGGCTATTTTTATACATTGTTTTCAAATCCTTTTTGGCATTGAATATTATGGGAAAAGGGAAACATGCTGGAACTGGAAGTACGTGATGGTGAGTGCTTTAGTATCAACACGCTCCTTCAGAGGGGTCATTCTTTCTAAATCGTGGGGAGGGTTCTTTCTAAACTGCAATATAATACAGAATAAATTACCTTGGGGAGATTCTCATCAATAGACACTGTACTGTATGATGGCCAAAAACAATGCAGTGTCCTGCTGCCTAATAAAGGCAGCATTAAGGGGAACTAAAAGTGTGTACACAGGTGATGTCTCTAGGCCTTTGGGGTTATTGCCTAGACAGTTCTTAAAAAGCAATATAGAGAGAATTTGTGTTGTTACTGTTTACTTTTTTTCCCAAGAATTGTAGCAAAGGCAATGGGGTAACTGATGAATGACAGGCCTACCATCTACCTCCATCAGTTAGGCCTATATCACCTCGATAACAGGCCTACCATCTATCTACATCAGTTAGGCCTATATCACCTCGATAACAGGTCTACCATCTACCTACATCAGTTAGGCCTATATCACCTCGATAACAGGCCTACCATCTATCTACATCAGTTAGGCCTATATCACCTCGATAACAGGCCTACCATCTATCTACATCAGTTAGGCCTATATCACCTCGATAACAGGTCTACCATCTATCTACATCAGTTAGGCCTATATCACCTCGATAACAGGCCTACCATCTATCTACATCAGTTAGGCCTATATCACCTTGATAACAGGCCTACCATCTATCTACATCAGTTAGGCCTATATCACCTTGATGACAGGCCTACCATCTACCTACATCAGTTAGGCTTATATCACCTCGATGACAGGCCTACCATCTACCTACATCAGTTAGGCTTATATCACCTCGATGACAGGCCTACCATCTACCTACATCAGTTAGGCCTATATCACCTTGATGACAGGCCTACCATCTACCTACATCAGTTAGGCTTATATCACCTCAATGACAGGCCTACCATCTATTTACATCAGTTAGGCCTATATCACCTCGATAACAGGCCTACCATCTATCTACATCAGTTAGGCCAATATCACCTTGATGACAGGCCTACCATCTACCTACATCAGTTAGGCCAATATCACCTTGATGGCAGGCCTACCATCTACCTACATCAGTTAGGCTTAAATCACCTCGATGACAGGCCTACCATCTACCTACATCAGTTAGGCCTATATCACCTTGATGACAGGCCTACCATCTACCTACATCAGTTAGGCCTATGTCACCTTTATGACAGGCCTACTATCGACGTAGGACTCCTGTTGTGTGTGTGGTGCTCTGACGTGTCATTTTAACAGCCTTAACCTGTGCTCTAGCTGTTTTAATCAGGCTTCCAAAAACTTCAGACCAGCGGTGAAAAATTGTGCCCTTTGCCTACTCGCCCATCTCTTATTTGTCCATTTGAGGCACTTTAATCCTTTTGATTTGGTTAAAGGGAAAATCAACTCAAAAACTTGCATCATCATGATGATGTGGCATGTGACACTTTGCTTCTTGAAAGTCCAATATCTTGAAAACTTGACTTCTGACATGCAGAACATTTTGCAAACTGTATCAACAGTGGACTAATCTGAAAGAAAACGTTGATGGAAAGTGTATAGGCTAGATGTCAGTGCTCGCCTCTGTGTAGTGCTGTCATTGGACCGTACGATAATCTATTTTGGTGCTATTGGTGTATCCCAATGCTTAATGCTTCTACTCGGAGCCGTTCCCTATCTTATCATCACTAATCATTCACTCCAACATTTCCTGGTGACAGCACTGTTAAGTGGAGCGAGCTGCCCAGTGCCTACACGACAAACAGTCTTCATTCTGTTGACCATGTCCATGGTTGTGTAGCTGGGTCAATCAGTTATCGTCCACGGACAAATGTATTCAATAGGCTTTACACAATTAGTCTGTGTCAACATATAAACCGGGGGAGTGACCCACTCTGTTCTTTCCATCTGTACCATGGTAACATTGGTTGCATTAAAACTATTGCTGGACATAATGACATAGAACAGTCTTGTATCATGTCTAAAGAGCATTACAGATGGATGTGACCATGGATGTGACCCCAAATTACCGTGTGTTACCTTATAGTGGTCAGGAGTAGCCTATTCTTTCACCTCCAGTCTCTATAGAATGTGCTTTTATAATGCATTCAACAACAGTCATGAAGTCAAACAGATAGATTAGTGACTGAATGGTTGGAGTCATAGAGTCAAACTGAGAGAGTAGTGCCTGAATGGTTGGAGTCAAAGTCAAACTGAGAGAGTAGTGACTGAATGGTTGGAGTCATAGAGTCAAACTGAGAGAGTATTGTCTGAATGGTTGGAGTCATAGAGTCAAACTGAGAGAGTAGTGACTGAATGGTTGGAGTCAAAGTCAAACTGAGAGAGTAGTGACTGAATGGTTGGAGTCAAAGTCAAACTGAGAGAGTAGTGACTGAATGGTTGGAGTCATAGAGTCAAACTGAGAGAGTAGTGACTGAATGGTTGGAGTCATAGAGTCAAACTGAGAGAGTAGTGCCTGAATGGTTGGGGGGAGAGAGAGAGAGAGATGTCAGCTGTGACCTTCCCACTGAAGTCTGCTGCTGGGTTCAGCTGGTGATGCACCACATTTGAAATTCACATGCAAATTGCAACCATTAAAAAATGGTTAACTTAGCAAATATAAAGAATGTTTGACTTGACAGCAAATATGTGATATTTTCAACTATAAATCAAGTATATGAATGTGTTTTGGGCTTTTTGTATTTTACAGTATGTAAATGGGTCTATGTGGTAGTATTGATTCAATACTTTGATGGCTGTGTGAAGGGAACATTGTGCAACTGTCTTCCATTAAAAGGACTCTATACCTCTGGTACTAGCAGCTCCTCCACCCCATTGACCAATCAGCACCCATGCTTTTAGCAGCACTCCCCTAGGCTGCACTGAGCAAACAGATGTGTCTGTTTCAATGTTTGTCAATGTTAGATGCCTAACCATTTATCAGTGGTCAGTAAGTACCCAGGCAGCTGGGTTCTGTCTGGCCTGTGTGTGCATTAGAAATAACATTTTTTAAGTAAAAAAAGGGGAGAGAGAAAGATACCCCCTCACACTCTCGCTCTCCCTCTACCTCTCTCTCTACATATCCCTCTCCCTCCCCCTCTCCTGGTCTGTGGGCTGTTGACCTGAAGATCTGGATTTATTGTGGTACATTATTGCCTCCCTCTGAACACAATTGTGGACCAAATACCCTCCCTCCCTCATTACCCTATTATCCACCCCTTCTCCTCCCCTGTTCCCTCCCTCCTCAGGGGGGGTGTCACTGTACCGTGGTGGTGATGGTTCAGTAGCTCGGGCCAGGGGCATGGCAGGGGAAGAGCTTATGAAGAAAGATATTTTGGGGATGGAGCGAGGGGAGGAGTAAAAATAGCCCAGTACTCTGCACTGGTTTACATATCAGAGAACATGAGCTGTGAACAGACAGAGGTAGTGAACTTTACATAGAGCCTGGTCTATGTCTGTAGTCCATGCGCTCCCTGTGTGGCATGCTTCCCTGTGACTTCCCTGTGAATCTAGGGAAGTTTTCCGTCCGGTCCGCGTGAGGTGCACAGGACCTTTGAGTGTCTCCATATTTAACAAAGTTGAAACTTGAATACCATACATTTGTCTTTGTCTTCCTGACAGGTAGGTGGTGTGTTATGAGGAGTCTGCATATACTTATAGACAAAACATGCATTCTATCTATCTATATATCCATCTATTGATTCGAATTATCGACTTCTGTGCCCACTTGATATTATATGTGTATGAGTTGTAATGTTAGCTCATAGTTGTAATAACTGCTTAACAAGTTGTAATAACTGCTTAAAACATTGTAATAACTGCTTAAAAAGTTGTAATAACTGCTTACAATGTCAGCTTTTATAGCGGTAGTACTTAAAGTGTTAGCAATACATGGCAGCCTCTATCAAAGTGATATGGTAGGGCATTATGAGGACCTTCCACTGTTTAGTGCAACTCAACTGTATTCTGAATTGGCCATAATAGAGGTCAGATTGGTATGTTAATGTATAGTCAGATGGAGCATAGCATTTCTCTGGGATGAAAAGCACACACTTTAATGGGCAACAATGCACAATAGGATGGTAGTCAGTGTTCATTAAAAACACAGTGAGATGGTAGTCAATGTTCACTAAAAACACATTGAGATGGTAGTCAATGTTTATTAAAAACACAGTGAGATGGTAGTCAATGTTCATTAAAAACACAGTGAGATGGTAGTCAGTGTTCATTAAAAACACATTGAGATGGTAGTCAATGTTCATTAAAAACACAGTGAGATGGTAGTCAATGTTCATTAAAAACACAGTGAGATGGTAGTCAGTGTTCATTAAAAACACATTGAGATGGTAGTCAATGTTCATTAAAAACACATTGAGATGGTAGTCAGTGTTCATTAAAAACACAGTGAGATGGTAGTCAGTGTTCTTTAAAAACACATTGAGATGGTAGTCAATGTTCTTTAAAAACACATTGAGATGGTAGTCAGTGTTCATTAAAAACACATTGAGATGGTAGTCAGTGTTCTTTAAAAACACATTGAGATGGTAGTCAGTGTTCATTAAAAACACATTGAGATGGTAGTCAGTGTTCATTAAAAACACATTGAGATGGTAGTCAGTGTTCATTAAAAACACATTGAGATGGTAGTCAGTGTTCATTAAAAAGACAGATGCTAAATGTGCTGGTTGAAAAGAAGAAGATTTAACTTCAGTCACATGCTGAAACTATTCATTAGAGAGCAGTGGGTACACATTTTTTACACTTCCTAGACCTAGACAAATACATCAAATGAAAAACCTGCATATCAATACATTTGTTGTAAGATTTTGTTGCAAAGCTCCCCAAAACAATCAAAGTAATACAAAGAGACAGTGTTGCATTAAAGCCCAGCGAGGCTATGCGTTTGAACTTCCACATTTTCTCTTTATAGTTGTACGGTACAGCAATTAGTAACCAGAGCCAAGGTAATGGCCCTATTGTATCATATGAGTACCCTCAGGCCCCCTGTTCAGCCATTTGAGTCTTTAGGTCTACGTTCCAAGTGGCACCATATTCCCTCTATAGTGCACTACCTTTGATGGTCCCTGGTTGAAAGTAGTGCCATTTCTGACCCCAGTTTAGGTCTGCATGCACCGTACCCCCAGACAAAGGGTTAAAATGAAGTTACAATGAGGATCTGCTATAGTGACAGCAAAGTGTTGGCCAATACTCTCATCTTCTGACACACGTATGACATGGTTAATCAATGGTTTGCTCTTAACGGCTTTCAGCTGTCAAAATCGGGTATTCATTTTTATTTCCCAGGTTATGTAATTGCAGCTTAAAGCGTTTTTTTTTTTATTTATGAGGGGACTTTTTAGAACGGGCTGCTGAAACTCAGAGGAAGCCCCGTGCCAAAACAAACTGGCCTGCTGAAAGACTTTAGGCTTCACAATGGATTTTCCTCCTGAATGCTAAAACGAGCACATATCCAAATATATACAGCAAGAACATCAATAATAACCATGGTGTTAACTCAATTGGCTTGATCCCCCCTCCCCCTGAGTTGTAGCTTTGATGAGACATGTCCCTATCTCCACCAGTACTATAATAAAGAAAATGCATTTCCTCAGCTTTGTCTGTGTTCTGTATCAAACCGTATAGCGTGTGCCGCACTATACACACACGCACACATGCACATACAAAGTTACACACACAGTTACACACACACACACTGTCACACACACACACACTAAACCATACCCCCCAGTCCTTGTTGGCAGGATGATGGGTCATGTGTTGTCGTTTGGCCGCTCCCTGGTGAGGAGGAAGGTGGTGGATCTCAACAGTCTGGAGGACTCCAAGCTGTGCCGCTGCCTGGGTACCGTGGACCTCATCGCCCTGGGCGTGGGCAGCACCCTGGGGGCCGGGGTCTATGTTCTGGCTGGAGAGGTGGCCAAGGGAAACTCAGGCCCCAGCATCGTGGTCTCCTTCCTCATCGCTGCCCTGGCCTCTGTCATGGCGGGCCTCTGCTACGCTGAGTTTGGAGCCCGTGTGCCCAAGACTGGCTCAGCCTACCTGTACAGCTATGTAACAGTTGGAGAGCTGTGGGCCTTCATTACTGGCTGGAACCTCATCCTCTCCTATGTGATAGGTGAGTTTGTTATAGTGGTCTAAATATACTATACTGCCCACATGAACTTTTATTTTGAAGTAGCAGATACTATGCTGATTTTGACTCCTAACAGAACATAAAGGTAGAACATTTCTACTCTATATTCCCCTCTCACAGGCACCTCCAGTGTGGCCAGGGCTTGGAGTGGGACATTTGATGAGCTGATTGGAGGACACATTGAGACGTTCTGCAAGACCTACTTCAGCATGAACTCTCCAGGCCTGGCTCAGTATCCAGACTTCTTTGCAGTCTGTCTCATTTTACTTCTGTCAGGTAAAGAACTGTAGCAACTGTGGCTAACTGAGCTCCTGTTTAGAACTCTACTTCTGCATCCCAAATGGCACCCTATTCTCTTTGTAGTGCACTACTATAAGGCCATAGGGCCCAGGTCAAAAGTAGTGCACTATATAGGGAATAGGGTGCTATTTGGGACGCACACTACATCTGATCCCCTGACTGTCAGAACTTTATATCAACATAAATTGGAATGGGCATCTTTTCCATATCAATGGGCACTCCTATAAGCAGCAATTTTGTGGTCCACATTTTCAATGTAATAAGGAATGGCAAAACGTTGTTTGGTGAGTGGTAGTACTCACATGGTGGAGAGGCCCTCTTTCCCTGAATGTCTGCCTTGTGTCAGTGTCAGAGCTACCCAGGCAGTGCTCCTCTCTGTTCAGGAGAACTGACAAGCCCTCTGTAGCTACCGTTACACATTACACAGAAGCTTGACATGGATAGAGAGTTCACCACTTTCAGAGGGACACTGTGTGTAGATGTCAACAAGACTTTTCTGTGAAACAATCAGAAACTGTTAAAAGTCATCATGTGTTTTAACTGCTGCTGAGCCAAAAATTCTAAAATGCGGTGATTGGATTACTCCAATGTTCCAGAAGGCAAACCTCCATAGCGATGCAATGTTTGCTGTTCTAAAGGTCTTAGATACTGGGAGTAGTGGTGTTAGTTTCCTAGGGTTAGGATATGACAATAATAGACCTTTTGGTTTGGATCACCTGCCAAAATGACCAGAAATGTAACACTAAAAACCATCATCTCAGATCATAGTTGGTAGGTATTTAACAAGATGTAAGATAAATATTTCCCCTTTACTCAATACATGGGCTGGAGTTGTGTAACATTTTTCACATATCATGGACACTCATGTCTCAAACCCAGGGTTGGGAAGGTTACTTTCTAAATGCAATCCGTTACAGTTACAGTTACATTACAAAATTGTTATCAGTAACATTACTTTTTGATTACCCAAACTCCGTAATGTAATGTAATGTGATTACTTTCAGTTACTTTTGGATTACTTTCCCTTTAAGAGGCATTAGAAGAAGACAAATAGGATCCATCAAACACAGTTGGTGTGTCGTCATGGTGGTCTCTGATCTGTGGTCAGACTCACTCAGGTGGAACAAACTTAAACTTGTCAATGTATTTTTTTCACAAACATCCTTTCTGAATTTAAAAGTAATCGAAGAAGTAATCATCTAGTTTTTCAAAAGTATCTGTGATCTGATTACAATATTTTAGCTGGTGACGTAACTGATTACAGTTACAGGTTTTTTGTAATCGATTACATGTAGCTGATTACATGTAATGATTTACTCCCCAACCCTGCACATGACACTGTGTATGTATTCAGTAAGTTGAGTCCTTGATGCGGAGTATGTTGGACTCTATATTGTTCTTTGTTGTTTCCTCCCTCAGGCCTCCTGTCATTTGGAGTGAAGGAGTCAGCTTGGGTGAACAAGGTCTTTACTGCTGTCAACGTGTTGGTGCTCTTGTTCGTCATCGTCTCTGGCTTCGTGAAGGGAGACCCACTCAACTGGAAAATCTCTGAAGAAACTCTCATCAATGTCACCATTGTCAAACGGTAAGGATTGGAGGTGACCTGGTTATTGTGAGGACACTAAGTGTTTCACAAGATTTCTTATCGATGTGGCCTGTTTGGCTGCAGACCCTGGCACATGTATGCCAGAGTCAGCATAGGTTCATGGGTCCAACCCATGCTCTTATGACTCAAAATCTCTCCTACTTTCCTGTCTCCTCTTCATCTCAATAAATACAATATGTATGTACAGTGCCTTCAGAAAGTATTCACACCCCTTGACTTTTCCACATTTTCTTGTGTTACAAAGTGGGATAAAATGAATTTAATTGTAATTTTTTGTCAACGATCTACAAAATGGAAGACAAAACTCTAACATTTGTAAAAAAAAAAGACAAATAAACACTAATATATCTTGATTACATAAGTATTCAACACCCTGAGCCAATACATGTTAGAATCACATTTGGCAGGGATTACAGGCTGATTCTTTCTGGGTAAGTCTCTAAGAGCTTTCCACACCTGGATTGTGCAACATTTGCCCATTATTCTTTCCCAAAATTATTCAAGCTCTGTAAAATTGGTTGCTGATCATTGCTAAACAACCATTTTCAGGTTATGCCATAGATTTTCAAGCAGATTTAAATCAAACTGTAACTCGGCCGCTCAGGAACATTTACTGTCTTCTTGGTCAGCAACTCCAGTGTAGATTTGGCCTTGTGTTTTAGGTTATTGTCCTGCTGAAAGATGAATTCATCTCCCAGTGTCTGGTGGAAAGCAGACTTAATCAGGGTTTCCTCTAGGATTTTGCCTGTGCTTAGCTCCATTCTATTTATTTTTTTAAAACTCCCCAGTCCTTAAAGATTACCCATAACATGACGCAGCCACCACTATGCTTGAAAATATGGAGAGTGGCTCTCAGTAAAGTGTTGTATTGGGTTTGCCCCTAACATAACACTTTGTATTCAATATTAAATATTTAAATATTTTTATAGTTAACCCTTATTTTAGCAGGTAAGTTGACTGAGAACACATTCTCATTTACAGCAATGGGGAATAGTTACAGGGGAGAGGAGGGGATAAGAATGAGACAATTGGAAGCTGGGGATGATTAGGTGGCCATGATGGTATGAGGGCCAGATTGGGAATTTAGCCAGGACAGGGTTAACAGCCTTACTCTTACGATAAGTGCCATGGGATCTTTAGTGACCACAGAGAGTCAGGACATCCGTTTAACGTCACATCCAAAAGACGGCACCTTACACAGGGTAATGTCCGCAATCACTGCCCTGGGGCATTATGATATTTTTTTTAGACCAGAGGAAAGAGTGCCTCCTACTGGCCTTCCAACACCACTTCCAGCAGCATCTGGTATCCCATCCAGGGACAGACCAGGACCAACCCTGCTTAGCTTCAGTGGGATACAGGTCTTTAGTGTTGCAAAAAGGATGCATGTTTTGGAATTTTTTGATTCTGTATAGGCTTCCTTCTTTTCATTCTGTCAGTTAGGTTAGTATTGTGGAGTAACTACACTGTTTTTGATGCATCCTCAGTTATCTCCTAGAACAGCCATTAAACTCTGTAACTGTTTTAAAGTCACCATTGGCCTCATGGTGAAATCCCTGAGCGGTTTCCTTCCTCTCCGACAACTGAGTTAGGAAGGACTCCTTTATCTTTGTAGTGACTGGGTGTATTGATACACCATCCTAAGTCTAATTAATAACTTCACCTTTCTCAAAGGGACATTCCATGTCTACTTTTTTATTTTATTTTTACCCATCTACCAATAGGTGCCCTTTCCCTGGTCTTGGTGGTTGAATCTGTGTTTGAAATTCACTGCTTGACTGAGGGACGGATCTTACAGATAAGTGGATACGTGGGGTACAGAGATGAGGTGTCATTCAAAAATCATGTTAAACACTATTATCAAATTAAATCAAGTTTCATTGGTCACATACACATGGTTAGCAGATGTTAATGCGAGTGTAGCGAAATGCTTGTGCTTCTAGTTCCAACCGTGCAGTAATATCTAACAAGTAATCTAACAATTTCACAACAACTACCTTATACACACAAGTGTAAAGGAATGAATAAGAATATATACATATAAATAAATGGATGAGCGACGGCTGAACGGCATAGGCAAGATGCAGTAGATGGTATAGAGTACAGTATATACATATGAGATGAGTAATGTAGGGTATGTAAACATTATATACAAAATTGTTTAAAGTGACTAGTGATACATTTGTTACATCCAATTTTTAATTATTAAAGTGGCTAGAGATTTGAGTCCGTATGTTGGCAGCAGCCACTCAATGTTAGTGATGGCTGTTTATTATTGCACACAGAGTGAGTCCATGCAACGTATTATGTGACTTTTTAAGCACATTTTTTACTCCTGAAGTTATTTAGGCTTACCATAACAAAGAGGTTGAATACTTATTGACAAGACATAATTGACAAGAAAAATATAATTCCACTGACATTATGGAGTATTGTGTGTAAGCCAGAAACAAAAAATATCTCAATTTAATCTATTTTTAATTCTGTCTGTAACAACAAAATGTGGAAAAAGTCCAGGGGTGTGAATACTTTTATGCATGATAATAATCTATACTTGAATATGCTCACAATCAATCACCATATGTCCCACTACTAATATTATGAACACTGAAATGTGTTAGTTATGTTTCAGTATGCCCCTCTGTTTACGTACTGTATGTATATTCCAGGAACCTGTCTGTGACTGCTAATGTGACCAGTGATTATGGTGCAGGGGGGTTCATGCCATTTGGCTTCAGTGGGACCCTGGCTGGAGCTGCCACCTGCTTCTATGCCTTTGTCGGATTTGACTGCATCGCAACAACAGGTGTGTCTTTTAAGAAAATACCCATCATCAATGTAGATCATTCCCTCTCAAAACATGCACTATCATGGATCAACAAGGTACATGGTTGCAGAGTCAAATAATCCAGGAGGTCAACCTAAACCACTGGGGGATCTGAATCTGAATTTGACCTGTATCTGTGTGTGCGTGTGTACACCAGGTGAGGAGGTAAGAAACCCTCAAAAAGCCATTCCTATCGGCATCGTGGTGTCCCTGACGGTGTGCTTCCTGGCGTACTTCGGTGTGTCTGCTGCCCTCACCCTCATGATGCCCTACTACCTACTGGATGAGAAGAGCCCCTTGCCCATGGCCTTTGAGTATGTGGGCTGGGGCCCGGCTAAATATCTGGTGGCTGTGGGATCACTGTGTGCCCTGTCAACCAGGTAATGGACATTTCCTATACATGCTTGAATGTGATGCTATTCACAGGATGCTTACCGTGTAGCTTTCCGTTAGGTCAAATGTGATGAGACTCAATAAAGACAAAGTAATAAATGGAATAACAGGTTTTTAATTGTTTTAGTGTTTTAACTAGATTTCTCTGGGTTTCATTTGGGGAAAATGATTTAAAAAATAGTTCAACAAATCTATAACATCGAGCAATATTATCAAGACAACTAGCCTATCCAGCCCAAAATAATGTGAAATCTACAATGACTGTCTGTGTGTTGGATTGATTCTCATTGCTAATTGTCCTACTCGCCAAGCTGCAGTCATACTGTTTTGAGAGAACTGCCTGTCTCGATGTGCTATATCTCTGTGTTGATGATATTGGCTGTTTGACTTGTTTCTGTCTTTCTTATACTTTGGTTCACTGAGTTCTTTCCTGTGTCCTGGGCTTCCCACTATAGAGCCTCATACTGTATCACATCAATACATCAACCTCTGACAACTCTACTTAAATAATTATTGCTCAATACAGTGCATTTGGTAAGTATTCAGACCACTTCCCTTTTTCCAATTTTTTTTACGTTATAGCCTTATTCTACTTTATTTTTTATTTTTATGTTCTCATCAATCTACACACAATACCACAGGTTTCCTCCAGATGAGATGCTTGGCATTCAGGCCAAAGAGTTTAATCTTGGTTTTATCAGACCATGTTTTTCATGGTCTGAGAGTCTTTAGGTGCCTTTTGGCAAACTCCTAGCGGGCTATCATTTGCCTTTTACTGAGGAGTGGCTTCCGTCTGGCCACTCTCCCATAAAGGCCTGATTGGTGGAGTGCTACAGAGATGGTTGTCCTTCTGGAAGGTTCTCCCACGATTGCTCAGTTTGGTCCGGGCGGCCAGCTCTAGGAAGAGTCTTGGTGGTTCTAAACTTCTTCCATTTAAGAATGATGGAGGCCTCTGTGTTTTAGGGGACCTTCAATGCTGCAAACATTTTTTAGTACCCTTCCCCAGATCTGTGCCTCAACACAATCCTGTCTTGGAGCTCTACGGACAATTCCTTCGGCCTTATTGCTTGGTTTTGGCTCTGACATCCACTGTCAACTGTGGGACCTTGTATAAACAGGTGTGTGCCTTTCCAAATCATGTCCAGTTAATATATATATTTTTTTATACATTTGCAAAAATTTCTACAAACCTGTTTTCACTTTGTCATTATGGGGTATTGTGTGTAGATGGATGAGGAAAAAAATTATTGAATCAATTTTAGAATAAGGCTGTAATATAACAAAATGTGTAAGAAGTCAAGGGGTCTGAATACTTTCCAAATGCACTGTATAGTACTTTACAAAAACAGAATCATTTCAAACCTTGATTACATTGGGATATGATTTTTATTTTACCTTTATTTAACTAGGCAAGTCAGTTAAGAACAAATTCTTATTTTCAATGACGGCCTAGGAACAGCAGGTTAACTGCCTTGTTCAGGTGCAGAACAACAGATTTTTACCTTGTCAGCTCGGGGATTCGATCTTGCAACCTTTACTAGTCCAATGCTCTAACCACTAGACTACCTGCCGCCCCATATGATCACAGATGCCTCTCTATTTATGCGTGGGAATAATCGGGAACAGATTTCTCTCTTTTTTTTCTGATTTCCTTGTGATTTTATAGTCTTATGTCCAACAATTATTATTATTTATTTTTCTCCGAAAACTTGGGGGAGGGGCAAATAAAATAACCTGCCGACCATCCTATTGGGGAACCCTGATATACATGTTGGCATTAAGCGTATTGCTCATTAATACATCAATAACTCTCCTCTCCTCTGGGTCTTCTGGGTCTTCTGGGTCCTCTGGGTCTTCCTTCAGGAAAGGTGATATAGTGGGGATGCTGTCAGCAACAGTTGGAAGAATATGGCCATAAGACAAGAAATACACTGTCTCTGTGATTATGCTCTTTAGCTTTGGTGAAATTACTTTCCTGTGTGTAGGTGTGTATTGTGTAAGTGTCAGTGTGTGGGTGTGTATTGTGTAAGTGTCAGTGTGTGGGTGTGTATTGTGTAAGTGTCAGTGTGTGGGTGTGTATTGTGTAAGTGTCAGTGTGTGTTGGGGGCTCCTGACTAATGCGTTGGTCCTTGTGCATGTCTCTGCTGTTCCATGCAGTCTGCTGGGTTCCATTTTCCCTATGCCACGTGTAATCTATGCTATGGCAGAGGATGGGGTGCTTTTCAAAGCCTTAGCCCGAATCAATCCTAAGACGAAGACCCCGCTTATTGCCACAATGAGCTCCGGTGTAGTTGCAGGTGAGAGCTGGGGAAAGTGCTTTGACATCACTGCTGCTGAAACTGTATCCACCAATCAACTGTGAAAGGAAATTATGCAGATAAAGTCATCCTTGCACAAAAGGAGAGTAACAAGTCCGGTGACTTTGTCAAAATTCACCAGAATGTCCCCCCAACCCATGTTTTGATTAATTATGATTGGTCAAAATATCTGTTGAAGCTTCTATTCTATTTGGTCAGAGTTTTGTGGGCTTGGTACAGACGTACACTTTCACAGTTGTGCAGGTGTCCATTCCTTCTCAAAGTGTCTTGTGTTTGAACCCTGACCCCTCTCTCTCCTTAGCCTGTTGGGCTCCATGTTCCCTCTGCCCCGCATTCTCTTTGCCATGGCACGAGATGGCTTACTGTTCAAATTTCTTTCCCAAGTGAGTAAGCGCCAGTCGCCTGTGGCTGCCACCATGGCGGCGGGCACTACCGCGGGTAAGCTCCTGAGGAGGCCTGGTGTGGCATCTCGTCTGCTGTGGTTACGTTGTGTCATCGTTGGGTCAATATTGTGCATCTGATTCTGCACTGGTGATGAATGCATGCCAATGATGTGCTGCTGGTGGTGGAAGCATGTTGGAAAAATCCCTTTCACATCAATCAAACTCTCTTGATGGACTTGCCCCATCCATTCAGTTAGGCACAGTAGTAAGCCTAATTGTCAGTAGAGCAGGGGTACACAGCTCCAGTCCTCTAGGCTTTTGAAGCCCTCTGTTGCTCCTAACTGATCAATTAATTCATCAGAGAAGCCACACAGCTGGTTACCCAGCCAGGCCTATCAATCTCTGATCAGAAGACAGACAAAATCCAACCCTAGAGGACCAGAGTCGTGCTATAGCCCTGCAGTCAGCAGACCTATAGAGGACCAGAGTCGTGCTGTAGCCCTGCAGTCAGCAGACCTATAAAGGACCAGAGTTGTGCTGTAGCCCTGCAGTCAGCAGACCTATAGAGGACCAGAGTTGTGCTGTAGCCCTGCAGTCAGCAGACCTATAGAGGACCAGAGTTGTGCTGTAGCCCTGCAGTCAGCAGACCTATAGAGGACCAGAGTTGTGCTGTAGCCCTGCAGTCAGCAGACCCATTTAATAGATGAAAGCTTCTCCAGGTTCAGTATAGTCCATGGGTGTGTGTCTCTGCTCTGCTCACTGTGACTAGGGCTAAGGTTATAAGGGTATAAGGTTGTAAGGCTATCAGACTATAGGGTTATACGGCTATAGGGTTATAATGTTATAAGGCTATAGGGTAATAAGGCTATACAGTTATAAGGTTATAAAGCTATAAGGTTATCAGGCTATAAGGCTATAAGGTTATCAGGCTATAAGGTTATCAGGTTATAAGGTTATCAGACTATAAAGCTATAAGGTTATCAGGCTATAAAGTTATCAGGCTCACTGAGACTAGGGCTAAGGTTATAAGGTTATACGGGCATAGGGCTATCAGGCTATAAGGTTATCAGACTATACAGCTATAAGGTTATCAGGCTATAAGGTTATCAGGCTCACTGAGACTAGGGCTAAGGTTATAAGGTTATACGGGCATAGGGTTATCTGGCTATAAGGTTATCAGGCTATACAGCTATAAGGTTATCAGGCTATAAGGTTATCAGGCTCACTGAGACTAGGGCTAAGGTTATACGGTTATATGGGTATAGGGTTATAAGGTTTTAGAGTTATAAGGCTATCAGACAATAGGGTTATACGGCTATAGGGTTATAATGTTATAAGGTTTAAAAGGCTATCAGACTATACGGTTATAAGGTTAAAAGCTATAAGGTTATCAGGCTATAAGGCTATAAGGTTATCAGGCTATACTGTTATCATCAGGCTATAAGGTTATCAGGCTGTAAGGTTATAAGGATATCAGGCTATAAGGTTAGGGCATATAGTGCTGTCTGCAGGATTTCTCCCAGTAAGATGGCTGACTGCAGGGTGCAGGGTTGAGGGACTTTGATGCAGCAGGTGTTTTTTCTATATTCATTATGTAATCTTTATTCATCCAGGAAGTCCCATTGAGGTCAGAATAACTATCTAACAAAGGGTGCTAAGGATGTGTTAAGGTGGGAGTGGGGCTTGGGACGGGCACAGAGAGCAGCTGGTACCAGCAGGTAGACCCAGTAGAGTACACAGTGCATGTTAGAGGGATGGTAGGGGTTGGGGTTTGTTGTGACCAGCGCCTCCTGACATACCGCTGGTCTATGTTTGAACGATGCAGAGGTGATCAGTCCCTTACTGTGGTCAGGTGCTGAGATACAATAGAGGGAGCTGAGCCAACTCCCCAGACTATCTCACACCAACTCCCCAGACGACTTCACAGACTATCTCACACTAAAACTTTCCTGACTATCTCACACTACCTCCCCAGACTATCTCACACTAACTTCCCAGACTATCTCACACTAACTTCCCAGACTATCTCACACTAACTCCCCAGACTATCTCACACCAACTCCCCAGACTATCTCACACCAACTCCCCAGACTATCTCACACTAAAACTTTCCTGACTATCTCACACCAACTTCCCAGACTATCTCACACCAACTCCCCAGACTATCTCACACCAACTCCCCAGACTATCTCACACTAACTTCCCTGACTATCTCACACTAACTCCCCAGACTATCTCACACCAACTCCCCAGACTATCTCACACCAACTCCCCAGACTATCTCACACCAACTTCCCAGACAACTTCCCAGACAATCTCACACTAACTCCCCTGACTATCTCACACCAACTCCCCAGACTATCTCACACCAACTTCCCTGACTATCTCACACTAAAACTTTCCTGACTATCTCACACTAAAACTTTCCTGACTATCTCACACTAACTCCCCTGACTATCTCACACTAACTCCCCAGACTATCTCACACTAACTCCCCAGACTATCTCACTCTAACTCCCCAGACTATCTCACACTAACTCCCCAGACTAGGTTGCTGTTTGGGATCCAGTCTTAGTTTTCATTTGAAGCCTGAGAAAGTTTTTGGTTGAAGGCACCTGTATCATATACATTGAGGGGAAAAAAGTATTTGATCCCCTGCTGATTTTGTACGTTTGCCCACTGACAAAGAAATTATCAGTCTATAATTTTAATGGTATGTTTATTTGAACAGTGAGAGACAGAATAACAACCAAAAAATCCAGAAAAACGAATGTGAAAAATGTTATAAATGGAATTGCATTTTAATGAGGGAAATAAGTATTTGACCCCCTCTCAATCAGAAAGATTTCTGGCTCCCAGGTGTCTTTTATACAGGTAACGAGCTGAGATTAGGAGCACAGTCTTAAAGGGAGTGCTCCTAATCTCAGTTTGTTACCTGTATAAAGACACCTGTCCACAGAAGCAATCAATCAATCAGATTCCAAACTCTCCACCATGGCCAAGACCAAAGAGCTCTCCAAGGATGTCAGGGACAAGATTGTAGACCTACACAAGGCTGGAATGGGCTACAAGACCATCGCCAAGCAGCTTGGTGAGAAGGTGACAACAGTTGGTGCGATTATTCGCAAATGGAAGAAACACAAAATAACTGTCAATCTCCCTCGGCCTGGGGCTCCATGCAAGATCTCACCTCGTGGAGTTGCAATGATCATGAGAACAGTGAGGAATCATCCCAGAACTACACGGGAGGATCTTGTCAATGATCTCAAGGCAGCTGGGACCATAGTCACCAAGAAAACAATTGGTAACACACTACGCCATGAAGGACTGAAATCCTGCAGCGCCCGCAAGGTCCCCCTGCTCAAGAAAGCACATATACATGCCCGTCTGAAGTTTGCCAATGAACATCTGAATGATTCAGAGGACAACTGGGTGAAAGTGTTGTGGTCAGATGAGACCAAAATGGAGCTCTTTGGCATCAACTCAACTCGCCGTGTTTGGAGGAGGAGGAATGCTGCCTATGACCCCAAGAACACCATCCCGCCATCAAACATGGAGGTGGAAACATTATGCTTTGGGGGTGTTTTTCTGCTAAGGGGACAGGACAACTTCACCGCATCATGGACGGGGCCATGTACCGTCAAATCTTGGGTGAGAACCTCCTTCCCTCAGCCAGGGCATTGAAAATTCCAGCATGCCAATGACCCAAAACACACGGTCAAGGCAACAAAGGAGTGGCTCAAGAAGAAGCACATTAAGGTCCTGGAGTAGCCTAGCAAGTCTCCAGACCTTAATCCCATAGAAAATCTGTGGAGGGACCTGAAGGTTCTAGTTGCCAAACGTCAGCCTCAAAACCTTAATGACTTGGAGAAGATTTGCAAAGAGGAGTGGGACAAAATCCCTCCTGAGCTAACCTGGTGGCCAACTACAAGAAACATCTGACCTCTGTGATTGCCAACAAGGGTTTTGCCACCAAGTACTAAGTCATGTTTTGCAGAGGGGCCAAATACTTATTTCCCTCATTTAAATGCAATTCCATTTCTAACATTTTTCACATGCGTTTTTCTGGATTTTTTTGTTGTTATTGTGTCTCTCACTGTTCAAATAAACCTACCACTAAAATTATAGACTGATAATTTCTTTGTCAGTGGGCAAACGTACAAAATCAGCAGGGGATCAAATACTTTTTTCCCTCACTGTACCCTAAACACCTGTGTCTGTGACTGTCTGTAATATCAATCATGGACTGTATGGTGCATCACCAAAACACTTTCTCCTGTTGGTTGGGACAATAGATTAGAAACCTGCTTTATTAATAACTGTGTAATTCTCTGTAATATGCTGTATAAGGATGTAATGAGTGGGGTTGTGGTTGTGTTGTATTTTGGTTCATTGAACTCCTAATGTAATCATTATTAGTCATGAATAAGTATGAACACTGAACATACAGAGATGGGTTAGAAAGTTTGTATCTGACTTGTCTGTCTCATCCCCATTCCTCAGCGATCATGGCTTTCCTGTTTGACCTGAAAGCCTTAGTAGACATGATGTCTATTGGAACCCTCCTGGCCTACTCCCTTGTTGCTGCTTGTGTTCTCATTCTCAGGTGAGTGATGGTTGGATACATCCGCAGGGCTGTTGCAGCTATTAACCTAACTATTATTATATCTAATTAAAAACGTATGTTCTCCAGTGGGTTAGTTGGTGGGAGCATGGTGCTGGAAACACCAACTTCGTGGGTGTGATTCCTACAAAGGCCAAATATTGCACATTATACATGTTTTTGTCTACACTGAACTGTTTATTAATTAATGATGAAACACAATGCAAGTCATTCAAAACAATATTTTCATGCATCGTTTAAAGTACTAAGGACAAGCAAATTGGCTTGTCCCAGTAGTAATGAGTGTTTTGGGGATTTCAAGATTTCTATCTATTATTTTGAATGCTAGAAAGTAAACAAAAGTATGTATTATATTGCATAGATCAATAAGAACAAAGGCTAATCAAATATATATATTTATTTACAAATATAATGTTTCTCTTAGTTTAATGTCATTGTTGTTACCACCTTGAAAATCACTCATTACATAGATATAAAAAGACATTGAGCATTCTCTCCAGTGGCACATTGCTATCAGTGGAAGGGTCTATATTAAAGAAAATGATTAGCTAATCAAACACTTTTAGTATGTCATACATTTTAGGATTCCATTGATATTTTGGTGTGTCTAAATAAAAAGTGTAATTGGTGTTACTCAATTTAAATGAAGGAAAATCACATTGTGAGCAAAATGATATCACTTTAGTAAATTATTTTAAAGGGTTAATGACCTAAGATTTTAGCATATGTGGTCTCCATTTAAGAATATCCTCAATGACCTAAAATGTGTAATTGGTGTTACCTTCATTGGTGTTACTACTCCTACTGGTGGCACAATGTTATCATAATGGTAAAAATTATTTAAAGTCATTACGCTGCCATATTAGTGGTTTTAGAATGGGAAGATGTACCCAAATACATTTAAATAAATAAACATCTAGAATAATGAAGATTTTTTTTTAAATAAAAATACCATGCCCAAATCCAATCACAATTCAAGAACGACTTGAATATGTGTGGTAACTGAAAGTCACTTCAGATAAAAGCATCTGCTAATGCAAAATAACCATATTATTATTATCAATCCACCCTAAGACCTATAGCGAGGCAGCTTGATTCAGTGGGGTAAAGGAACTTGATACAATTGACACAGCCGAAGTGTAGGTAGCTGTGCTAGTGGGGAAAATGAAGCAAATATCATTAGCCTGTTAGAGTAATATGCAGCTTGTGTTATTGAATCGGAGCTATGATGTAATCGGTCTGAATGCTTCCTTTGTGTGGAAGTAGTGAAATTACTTCTTGAGTTCACGTTGATGTTTACTCAACCTTTCGTTGCATGCGACTCGAGATTCAAGAAACACACTATCCTGTTTAGAGTTGTAGGCTATGAAGTTCAGAGGAATATCTTCCAGGGAAATAACCCTTTGACTCCAAACAGAAACAGAACAGCGTGTTTCTTGGTCAACATAGCCTAAATTTCTTTCTGAAGTATTTCGGAAAAACATCCAAATTATGACAAAGCCAGATGAATCTTGTATGTTTAGAAAGTTTGAGTAAATATCAGCATGTACTCAGGAAGCAATGCACTCATGTATCACAGTTTCAGTGTCACATGTTGACTCTAGGGGCCCACCGTGCAACACAGGGAGGAGAGGACAAAACAATGCCCACCTGTATGAACATAACAATGTGTTTCACTATAGAGCGCCGTTTGGGTCTTTGCATATCAAAAAAGATACATGTCAAATAACCCTATTTGACGCATTAAATATGTTTTATTTTGACACATCAAATAACACAGTTCTATTATAAAATATTGTGTGTTCTGAATTTGCACGTGCAAGCCAAGGGCCACCACTACTGTCAGTAGTACTGTCAAAGCTCTACAAAAAAGTTTGCAAACAAGCAAACACCGGCCATGAACGATATGTTTACATTACCGCGTTGGTAATAAAGCATAATTTGTTTGACCGCAACTTCTGGGGTAGCTAGCTAGCTTTAGCTTGATACCTAGCTAGCACCAATACAACCAGCCTGCAACTGCAGTGATTTTCATTATTCTTAGCAATGATTTAGGAATCCTTGTGAATACGTATTAGCTAGGTAGCCACTTGTTTTTCACCTATTGAAATTGAACTTCAGCTCATGAAAATAAATAGCTAGCCAGCTACTTAACCAGCTAGCTTCATCTGGCTAGTGAGGCTCGACCGGACCGGGTTATGTGTTGTGAAGCTAGCCACAATAAGGATTATAAGGACAATAGTGGAAATTGCGGTTTGCTTTCAAAATAAAAGTACCTATTTGAAAGTGAGGCAGAAGGTTACAATTGGTGGAATCATGCCATATTTAGAGTAGATAATGTTAAACAAGGTTGGAATGTGAAGCAATGAAATGGGGTATCAGTCTACTTGGTGACATCCACAGAACACAACTGTGAAGAGTTTATACAAATATTAGCGTTGTAGCTCTTATCGGGTGACTGTGACAGTGTGAAATCACCTCCCCAGTCAGCCTATTGTGTGTATTGACATTCATATTGCACTGTACAGCTTTACCTAAGGAGTGGGGATCAATGAAATGGGGTATCACTCAATACCCAATATATTTTTTCCCAATGTCCTCCTCAGAGTTATCAGACTCCAAAACACCCACGTTGTATTGTTAATCCTTGGGAATACTGTTCAATACACATAGGTTGACAATAAATGTGGATTAATTCACAGCTGTTTCAGAGTCCCGCAATAAGAGCTACGACGCTAATGTTCTCTGGGTGTCACTGAGTAGACTGATACCCCTTGTCATTGACCCCATGTCATAGGTAAGGCTGTACAGTGAAATAAGTATGCCCCAATGCAATTCTAATGTCTAATACATCCAGTGTGATTTCAACAGATTTTTGTCAAATTAACAAATTATTGTCTTTGGTTGATTTTATATAACAACATTCCAACCTCGTGCATCACTATCAATGACATACTTTTATTCTGAAGTCTAACCGCAAAGTCCACTATTGTGGTTAATCCTTTATTGTGGCTAGCTTCTCATAGATGGGTTCGACTACCATTAATCAAATAAGAACTGTTTTATAAATTAGGGTTATTTTAGATGATGACACCTAGCTATATAGTTAGCTAGCCAACTATAGCTACTGAAACAGATTATGTCGTTTTGCTATGTTTTTGGGGAAGAACTTTGCTTGCATCCATCAGTTAGATACCTTTTTTATGACAAGCACTGTAGGTGCGCGAGACATCTTTATCAGCATCATAGCATACAGTGAGGGAAAAAAGTATTTGATCCCCTGCTGATTTTGTACGTTTGCCCACTGACAAAGAAATGATCAGTCTATAATTTTAATGGTAGGAAATAAGTATTTGACCCCCTCTCAATCAGAAAGATTTCTGGCTCCCAGGTGTCTTTTATACAGGCAACGAGCTGAGATTAGGAGCACACTCTTAAAGGGAGTGCTCCTAATCTCAGTTTGTTACCTGTATAAAAGACACCTGTCCACAGAAGTAATCAATCAATCAGATTCCAAACTCTCCACCATGTCCAAGACCAAAGAGCTCTCCAAGGATGTCAGGGACAAGATTGTAGACCTACACAAGGCTGGAATGGGCTACAAGACCATCGCCAAGCAGCTTGGTGAGAAGGTGACAACAGTTGGTGCGATTATTCGCAAATGGAAGAAACACAAAAGAACTGTCAATCTCCCTCGGCCTGGGGCTCCATGCAAGATCTCATCTTGTCAATGATCTCAAGGCAGCTGGGACCATAGTCACCAAGAAAACAATTGGTAACACACTACGCCGTGAAGGACTGCAGCGCCCGCAAGGTCCCCCCTGCTCAAGAAAGCACATATACATGCCCGTCTGAAGTTTGCCAATGAACATCTGAATGATTCAGAGGATCTCTGTGATTGCCAACAAGGGTTTTGCCACCAAGTACTAAGTCATGTTTTGCAGAGGGGTCAAATACTTATTTCCCTCATTAAAATGCAAATCAATTTATAACATTTTTCACACGCGTTTTTCTGGACTTTTTGGTTGTTATTCTACCATTCTACCAAACCTACCATTAAAATTATAGACTGATAATTTCTTTGTCAGTGGGCAAACGTACAAAATCAACAGGGGATCAAATACTTTTTTCCCTCACTGTACGTATTGATGAATCGTTGTGACATATGAAATGTGTAATAAGTACACTGGGGCGGCAGGTAGGCTTGTGGTTAGAGTGGTGGGCCTGTAACCGAAAGGTTGCTGGATCGAATCCCCCGAGCTGACAAAGTAAAAATCTGTTGTTCTATCCCTGAACAAGGCAGTTAACCCACTGTTCCCTGGTAGGCTGTCATTGTAAATAAGAATTTGTTCTTAAACCTCTACAGGATTGGTGGGTCCCCCTCGGGATGGTTGAGCTAATGTGATTAACATGAAGTTATAAGTAACGAGAACATTTCCCAGGATGTAAACATATCTGAAATTGGCAGAAAGCTTAAATTCTTGTTAATCTAACTGCACTGTCCAATTTACAGTAGCTATTACGGTGAAATCATATCATGCTATTGTTTGAGGAGAGTGCGCAGTTATGAACTTGAAAATATATTAATAAATCAATTAGGCACATTTGGGCAGTCTTGATACAAAACTTTGAACAGAAATGCAATGGTTCATTGAATCAATATAAAACTTTGCACATACACTGCTGCCATCTAATGGCCAAAATCTAAATTGCGCCTGGGCTGGAATAATACATTATGGCCTTTCTCCTGCATTTCAAAGATGGTACAAAAAAATACAAAAGAATGCATGGTTTTTCTTTTACCAGGTCTAATGTGTTATATTCTTCTACAATCATTTCACATTTCCACAAACTTCAAAGTATTTCCTTTCAAATGGTAACCAGACTATGTATATCCTTGGTTCAGGTCCTGAGCTACAGGCAGTTAGATTTGGGTATGTCATTTTATGCAAAAATTGAAAAATAGGGTTTGATCCTTAAGAGACTTGCCTAGTTACATGAAGGTTACATAATTTTTTTATTTATTTAACAAAACCAAAAAATTATGAACGCATTAAATTATTATGTGACGTGCAGTCATATCAGGTCCTGATTGGTCAACAAGCTTATTTGACACGTATCATTTTTGACACGCAAAGACCCAAACGGCGTTCCGTATTTCACTGCTATATCCAGATAACGTTCGTTAACAATAAACTAAAATTAACTAATAGTATGTAGTTTATACTCATTAAGTATGTAGTATACAGTATGTTAGTTAGGGTATTCGAACACAGCTAATGTGTTTCACTGCTATATCTAGATACTGTTCTAGTTTTTCAAAGATGCAGTAGATGGTATGGAGTACAGTATATACATATGAGATGAGTAATGTAGGATATGTAAACATTATAAAATGGCATAGATAAAAGTGGCTAGTGATACATTTATTTCATCCAATTATAATTATTAAAGTGGCTAGAGATTTGAGTCGATGGCCGAACGGCATAGGCAAGATTCAGTAGATGGTTTAGAGTACAGTGTATACATTTGATATGAGTAATGTCGGATATGTAAACATTATATACAAAATTGTTTAAAGTGGCTAGTGATCCATTTGTTACATCCAATTCCTATTTTTAAAGTGGCTGGTACAATATGCTGTTTCACAACTGAAAGAAACATTAGTGGTTTGACATTGTATTTAGTGGGTTTGGTACATGTTTTCAGGGGAGCAGTCTGGCTGGTTTACCTGGTTGTCAGACTGCTCCCATGGTATGTTCTACTGAAAGGGTGTTGTCTCTTAAAAACCTCTTAAATGTAACTAAATGTAATCTAAAATGTTATCTACCTAATCCCCAAAAGTAATTATTTATCATGAGTGGGCCATAAACAATGACTAGTAATGCTGCATACTCCAAGAAAGGTTAAAATCTCAAGTACACAGTACAATATGATACATATTGTATATTGTATTCCCTATTCAACAAAACTGTATGAATAAGGCTTGAAATTACTTATATTTTTTCTAAATATAGTATACTCAATTTATAAAACGACTAACTATAAGATTTCAACTTCCTTAGAACTGTAAAATACATATTTGTATATTTAATGAAAGAAAATGTGCATATTTTCAAAAGGTCTCTCTTGATCATTTGCTGTGAACGTCTCACAGAACTCTAGCTTGGCTTTCTGAACTTGTTAGGAACTCACCTTTCATCTATTATTAATCAGTATATGACAAACAGAAAGTGTTTTTTGTTTAAAATCTATTAATTATTTTAGATTACTGGCTATAAATCGATCTCTGAATGATACAGCAACGGAAAAACTCTCTCTGCTGCGTTACAATGTTAGGATTCCAGACATATGCATTGTTAGTGGCTGTGACTTAGGGTTCAGCCAGGAGTTGATGGAGAGTCAGAAGAGCGAATTAGTAGGAGGGACATTCCAGCTTCAAGTGGTCTCAGATTTCACATCCTGCTTTATACAAACAGAAGAGATGTACCAAAGATACATTTTATATACAAAAGTATGTGGACAACTTCAAATTAGTGGATTCGGCTATTTCAGCCACACCCGTTGCTGACAGGTGTATGAAATTGAGCATACAGCCATGCAATCTCCATAGACAAACATTGGCATTAGAATGGCCTAACTGAAGAGCTCAGTGACTTTCAACGTGACACCAGTGTCAATGTGGCACCTTTCCAACAAGTCAGTTCGTCAAATTTCTGCTCTGCTAGAGATACCCCGGTCAACTGTAAGTGCTGTTATTGTAAAGTGGAAATGTTTAAAAGCAACAACCGCTCAGCCGCTAAGTGGTAGGCCACAGAACAGGACCACCAAGTGCTGAAGCGCGTAACGCTTAAAAAACGCCTGTCCTCGGTTGCCACACTCACTACTGAGTTCCAAACTGCCTCTGGAAGCAACTTCAGCACAAGAACTGTTTGTTGGGAGCTTCATGAAATGGGTTTCCATGGCCGAGCAGCAGCACACAAGCCTAAGATCACCATTCGCAATGCCAAGCGTCGGCTGAAGTGGTGTAGAGCTGGCCGCCATCTGATTTTGGCAGATGCCAGGAGAACGCTACCTGCCCGAATGCATAGTGCCAACTGTAAAGTTTGGTGGAGGAGAAATAAAGGTCTGGGGCTGTTTTTCATGGTTCTGGCTAGGCCCTTTAGTTCCGGGAATCTTAATGCTACAGCATACAATGGCATTCTATATTCTGTGCTTCCAACTTTGTGGCAACATTTTGGGGAAGGCCCTTTATTGTTTCAGCATAACAATGCCTCCGTGCACAAAGCGAGGTCCATACAGAAATGGTTTGTTGAGATTGGTGTGGAAGAACTTGACTGGCCTGCACTCAACCCCATCGAACACATTTGGGATGAACTGGAACGACGACTGCGAGCCAGGCCTAATTGCCCAACATCAATGCCCGACCTCACTAATGCTCGTGGCTGAATGGAAGCAAGACCCTGCAGCAATGTTCCAACATCTAGTGGAAAGACATCCCAGAAGAGTGGAGGCTGTTATAGCAGCAAAGGGGGGACCAACTCCATATTAATGCCCCGATTTTGGAATTAGGTGTTCGATGAACAGGTGTCCAAATACTTTTCGGGATATAGTGTATTCATAACTAACCCAATATAGTTAATCTGTGACGTTTATAGTGGGAGCAAATGAGTCATAGTGGGCAGAACAAGCAAGGAGGTGGGCAGAACAAGCAAGGAGGTGGGCAGAACAAGCAAGGAGGTGGGCAGAACAAGCAAGGAGGTGGGCAGAGCCAAGCAAGGAGGTGGGCAGAGCCAAGCAAGGAGGTGGGCAGAGCCAAGCAAGGAGGTGGGCAGAACAAGCAAGGAGGTGGGCAGAGCCAAGCAACGAGCTAGCGAGGTTCTATTAGTTTGTTGTAGCATGTATTTGCATATTTCCATTAGAGAACGCCTCCACTGTGAACTGTGTGTGTGCACGAACTCAATTTGACCTTGCACTTGGCGGCAGGTAGCCTAGCAGGTAGGAGTGTTGGGCCAGTAACCGAAAGGTTGCTGGATCGAATCCCCAAGCTGACTAGATAAAAAACTGTTGTTCTGCCCCTGAGCAAGGCAGTTAACCCACTGTTACGTGGATGTTGATTAACTTCTTAGGGAGCGGCTGCCGAGGAGACGGTTTTGGAGAGTCTGGCATGCCCAAAGTAAAATGCCTGCCATTCAGGCACGGAAAATAGGATGTGCACATAATTAGTACTATTGGATAGGAAACACTCTGACGTTTCTAAAAGTGTTACAATAATGTATATGAGTATAACAGAAGTGATATAGCAGGCAAAAACCTGAGGAAAATCCATACGGATTTGCTGTTTTTTTGTAAATGACCTTTTTCTCCATTGTGCCTATTCATTTCTCTGTTATGTAGGACTGAGACTGCAGTACCTATGGCCTCCACAGGATGTCAACAGTCTTTAGACAAGGTTTCAAAACAATAGGGCTAAAGGGAACCGTATAGAAGACGATTTACTGAAGGAAGTGGAAATGAGAAATACTTTTTCCGTTCATGAGAACGAGAGCGCGCCTCACTTTATTTTCCTTTCTTATCACAGGCTACAATCCAGTTGAAATATTATAGTAAATATACATAAAATGATACCTAAGGAAACATTAAAAATGATGTTTGATTTGTTTGGAGAAATATGATAGGTATAATTTGAACGCGTTCTCTTCACGGTTCTATGGGTGACTCGGCGGTGGATTTTATGAACATAACGCGCCAACCAAACGGAGATTTATGGATATAATAAATTACTTTTTCTAACAAAAGAAGCATGGATTGTCTTCGTTGGACACTTGGGAAGCAGTCAGCAGAAGTTCATCAAAGGTAAGTGATTTTATATTAGCGATTTTATGCGTTTTGTGAGACCCGCGTTGGTTATGGATTTATACTAATGCATAAAATATGAGAGGGGCTATCCTCAAACAATCAAATGTTGTGCTTTCGCCATAAAGCCTTTTTGAAATCTGCCAACGCTGTGATATTGCCAAGAATCAGAGCTTTTGATGACTATGCAACACTTGTATATTGATGAATGTTTAATAATTCAACTTTTGGATTTTGAATTTGGCGCCTTACATTTCACCGGGTAGCGCTATTGCCCCAAGTAGTTGATTAAGACAGCCCTCTGCAACTCTCTGATTCAGAGGGGTTGGGTTAAATGCAGAAGATGTATTTCAGTGGAATGCATTCAGTTGTACAACTGACTAGGTATCCCCCTTTCCTTTTTTTTTTACTTTGGCAAAGCGTCAAGTCTATAAAACTTAGTGCACTGTGGTTGTAACAGATTGTAGTTTTGGGGACAGAAACATTTATTGAGATGAGCTGTTTCATCGATGAGAAAATTACCAGAATATTGGGCCAGTTTCACTTGGTTCCATCCTATCCCACTACCCGCAACTGGACTTTCTCTCACTACAATAATTGGTGGTGAGAAAACATTCTAAATGAATGCTTCAGCTTTATGTGACGTGTCTGGGTTTCCACTTCTGTCTGTGGACATACTCCTGTGTCAGTGAGAATCAGGGCTACCGCTCAATGCAAGCCATTTCGATCTATGGTGTCCACAGATAAATTTCTATGCGAAAATGTCAGTCGGAACCAGTACCAGAACCACGCAGTAAAGGGGACTTACATCTATGAGGTTTAATAGCAAACCCACCAAATACGATGCCAAACCACTAATGTTCCTGTATTTTGGTTGTGAAACTAAATAAGACAAAATAAGTGTCTGTCGTGTCTTTCAGATACCAGCCGGATCTGCTCTATGGAAAGCCGGGCTGTAACAGGGAGAAGGATTGCCTGACATCACCGGAAGGGGAGTCGGAGCTGACGGAGTCTGAGTCCCACATCAACATGCTGAAGGAAGGAGGTTCCACCCTGCAGACGGTGCTCAAACCTCCACTGGTACCCACCGAACAGTCCTCCTCTGTGGTCAACATGGCAGTCTGCCTCTTAGGTTTGCATTGCATCGCTGATCTATTCTTAAACTCCATGATGGCCATTTGAAATGTTCACAATGTTACAATGTTGTTTGTATCTGATGTTGTCTCACCAGAGGTGGACAACTCATTGCCTTAGATAATTATGTAATTCTGTGTATTGTCTGTCCACAGTGTTCGTGGTGTGTGTGATCAGTGCTCTGACCACCTACCATGGATATGCCATCATTCGCATGGAGACCTGGATCCTGTGTTGTCTGGCCCTGTCCCTGGTGGTCTTCATTGGCTGTGTGGTTCTCATCTGTCAACAGCCTCAAACCAGCAGGAAGGTCTCCTTCATGGTACCTACACAGATGACTATATTTTTAGGCAGAATCAGCCTACTGCACCATGACCCCTCAGTTTTCAAAAAATGGTGTACAATGATTTCATACCATGTCAGTTTCAGGCTCTCAGGTTGCAGTTGGAGGATACAATAAACTGTGTTACTGATGGTTAGACTCTCTGTTGTCTATTCATACAGGTTCCACTCATCCCATTTCTTCCCATCCTGAGTATATTTGTCAATGTTTACCTCATGGTCCAGCTGAGTGGAGACACCTGGATACGCTTCTCCATATGGATGGCTGTGGGTAGGTGCTGCCTTCCAACATCTCTGAAGCCTCAAACACATTGAGGTGAATCTATCTAGATCTCCATCTGCTGGCTCGTCCCAGGCCTGCAGATGGGCAACCCTTTTGTAACCAGGCCTTTTCGGTCTCCCTGTCTTCCTCCCTCCAGGTTTCCTAATCTACTTTGGCTACGGAATGTGGCACAGTGTGGAGCGCCAGCGCAGGCTCCAGGACTCCCTCAGCAGCAGTGCCAAGCAGGAGAAGAAGACCAAGGGTCCAGAGAAGACCAGCCAGTGTTAAAGAAAGATCAGGGATCCACACAGACTCTAGAAGGTCACCTGGTGGCCCCTGCCCCAGCCAAGACACAGACACACTACAAGCACACAGCAGCTATCCCTAGATACACTACAGATGTAGGATCTTAATTTGATCACTCTTTTGTTGCTGAGGATTTTCCTGAACCGCAGAAAATGCAGATGAGCTTCTTAATTTACATGAATTCCCTGAAAACCCACACTAACACACGGTTATATTAACAGTATTGCACTTTTCATGTAGCCTACTTTTGGCCAGCGAATAAACTAACCACAGATCAAGCAACATTATGGACTAAACGTTCAAATCTTGTTGCTGCAGGATTATTTTGCTGTGGAAATACAAATTAAGATCCTACATCTGTTTATACAGCTACATGCCATCTGTGCCTCAGTCACATGCCAATTCTCCCAGTGGAGCTGCAGTATACTGTATCAATGGTCATGTGACTTGGAGCAGTGAGGTGGGCTCATTATCGATGTCCGTCTCCATGACGATGTGACCAAGTAGGAAAGGCTGATTGGTCAGAAAGGTGTGGAGGCATCTCCAACAGTCTACAAGAAGAGACAGAAGACAGGAAATGACAGGTTTTGCATTTCCTATTACAATTACAGTCATGGACTAACTGTGGAAAGGCTTTGTATTTGGTTTTGGCCTAAATTTCTATGGCTTTTTCTGTAAAGTCACTGTCACTGCATGTATCCTAAGTCAGCTTATACAGGAAGTTTTCTGTTGGAATCTATTGTCTTAGTGTAGAAAGTTCAGTAGGTCACACTATGCTAGTATAAATACACTGTTAGCGAAGCACAGACAATTTTCTAATCTTGCTGAAAAAACAAACTCTATCCAGGGTTAATGACATGTACACTAAACCATTCATTCGCTTCTAAATAGTGGCCACATTCTGAATGTACATTCTGTACAAACGTAAACAGACATACTAACATGCACACACAGAGTATTCATTTCATTCTTGGCATATATATATGCACATGCATCATGTTATGTGTGCATATCAATTTATTACAATCACAAATGTGATTTAACTGTTGGTGAATGGTATTTCTGAAATGTTCATCTGAAGTGTGTTTTCCATAATGGTACTAATGATTTAGTGTGTGCTCTATTTTACTTTTTGTCTTAATGTTCTTGCAACAGGTGTTGTTGGTGTTCTAATCAAACACAAGTTTAACTAGTCTTTATAAATGTTCTATTCTGATTACTTGGATGTGTTGCCGTCATCGTTTTTACAATCGTGTCGTGAAGATTGTATGAAATCGAAGTGGAGTGAATAAGAGAATTGCTTGTTCAGTGTTTGATATCACATTCCGTACAAAGACCGTTTTTGCATTGCTGTATTTTCATGTGCAAATGTTACATATCTCATGAAGTCCTTTGGGAGATCTTTTGTCTGTTATTGCTAGACGGTGGACTGGACTGTCTTGAAATTTGCAGGCCACCTAGAACCGCCCTTCTCATTTGATGCTAGTCCCTGCACTGTTTTCTGAATAGTTTCTTAGCATCACATACAAGATGTACCGTACATGTTTTGCAGGATAATATCCCAGGGAAAGTGACAGTTAATGACATTATTCAACAGATTCAAGTTAAACTGGTCTTTCAATGTTTAAATGTTCCATGCTTTTTTGCATTAATATTCTACTCCAAGTCGGAGCTTGATCAGTATTCAGGTTCTCCTCCGCTCCCTCCCCTCCCCTCTCCTCCTCTCGTTTTGTGTCCAAAAAGTTTATTATGTCTACTTTGTAACTCTACCTTGGTTTCACAACCAATTTATGGGGTTTGATATGGATGAGCAGTGAGAGAGATATTGCTTTTTGACATTCTTCTCTTGGAGCAGCAGAGGCAAAAATCATGTAACCTTTCCCAAATTCCCAGGTTTTCCAGAAATGCCTGTTGGAAGATTCCTGGAATCAGGGGGGAATAAGCAGGAAATCCTCCAACTAGGATTTCTGGAATTCCTAGAAGTTTTGGGAAAGTTACCAGATTTTTACAACCCTAGTTAGGGAAGTATTTTAGGGTGTTCAATTGCAGTTAATCCACTGAGCTCTTAGACCAGTGGTATGAGGATGATCTCAGAGTTCCACCTCAACCTCCGGGATTGAGAAATCCTGAACAATCTTAGTTTAGATGATTTTGATGTTCATTTTCATTTGATCTTCTTGAAAGATAAGTGGCTGAGGTTATACTATCATGTCATGATCATTTACTGCAAAAGGATTATTATTATTATTTTTTACATTTGATTTAACTTGATCGATTTAAGTTGAGTTAGGTTAATTAATTGTGGAACAAAAGAGCAGAGCACATTATGTCCCAGAGGACCTAGATCAGGGTGGCAGACATGTAGCTAGTGTGGTAGCTCATAAAAATATCAACAGAATGATCCTCTGTAAATGTACCCATTATGTAGTGACATAGTTTTCCATTGTTTCTACTAACTGTACTATTGTCAATAAATGTATTTTTTAATAAGATCAGTTTATGCAAGAGTGCATTCCGTGAGTGTTCTGCACATTGTCAGACATAGCAGTAACCCAGTGAGGGGAGGATATATAACTGCTTGTCTGTCTGTTGTAAATGGTTGCTATTAATAATTGGTAATAAAAATGTACTTGGTTTAGAATTTGGGTTTGGACATCCAGGTTTATCTGTGGTTCTCTCAATAAAACCCAATAGGGTTGTGTGTATGTACCTCATTAAATCTCCTTCATAAACTGTAAATAAGTGTTCGCCCCAGCCCACCAGAGGGCATCAGAGCATTTATCTTCAGAGAGAGAAAGAGCAAGAGGTAGAGAGAGAGAGAGAGAGATTCCCCTTCATTCTATTGAGGAGGATGGATATATTCATCTAATCTAAACAGGGTTGCTGGAGCCTGCAGAGATCCAGGCAGTGTAGCACCCAGGTCGGACATCTCTCCTGCTGGGTCCCTCTCACCGCTCCTCTAGTCCCCTTTGCGTCCTGCTCACCTGCTGCTCCGTCCGGTCTGCTCACCATGAAGCCCTGCTGGGTCCTCTTAACTTTGGCCGTACTCTGGCTGGAGCTCCAAAATGGTGAGTAACTTTCTGATCCTCCATGTCGCTCCTCTGTGTCTTCTTCTTTGTGTGTTTTTCTGAGTCTGAATACACTGCGATTTCCGTTGATTCCGCCAAAACTGCTTTGCTGTGATCGGAGAGCAGCCTTTGGGATTAGATAATCTCATACTTCTGAGTTGACGTTGCCGTTTAGTAAAACAGGGACCGGAGTGAGTGGGAAAGGCATCGTCTGATGGGTAAAGAAAGCGATAGCAGTGATTTTAGAAATCACACAAGGATTAGCAACATAATTTTTCCAGAGTAGTTTCTGTGGTGTTTGGTCACTCTGCAAAAGACCTGCACAAACATTACATATTTTGTAAATCTTATGAAGTACATTGGGCTCCAAAAGTATTTGGGACAGAGACACTTTTGTTAGTTTTGCCTCTGTACTCCAGCAGAAATTATACAACGACTATGAGGTTAAAGTGCTGACTATCAGCTTTAATTTGAGAGTTTTTTCATCAATATCGGGTGAAACGTTTAGAAATTACAGTATTTTTTGCGCACGCAATGGCTTCATAGCGCACGCTATGGCTTCATATCAAGTTTGTGACTACACATTTGTTGGATGTATTTGCCGTTTGTTTTATTTGTGTTTCAGATTATTTTGTGACAAATAGAAATTAATGGTAAATAATGTGTTGTGTCATTTTGGAGTTACTTTTATTGTAAATAAGAACATGTTTCTAAACACTTCTACATGAATGTGGATGCTACCACAGATAATCCTGAATGAATCATGAATAATGGTGCTTGAGAAAGTTAGACACACATATCATAGCATCTAACTTTCTCGTGCATCATTATTCATGATTCATTCAGGATTATCTATCTGTAAATATGGTAGCATCCTGCATTTTAACCTCATAGTCATGGTATCATTTTAAATCTAAAGTGCTGGAGTACAGAGCCCTTACTGTATATTTCTGTTGTATTTGATGTGCCTTGCTTTTTTTTTTACTTAAAAAAAGATGTAACCTTTATTTAAATAGGCAAATCAGTTAAGAACAAATTCTTATTTACAATGACGGCCTACACCGGCCAAACCCAGACGACGCTGGGCCAATTGTGCGCCACCCTATGGGACTCCCAATCCCGGCCGGTTGTGATACAGTCTGGATTTGTCAACTCAAGCACTGAGACCGCTGCACCACTCGGGAGCATGAGTGTTTATTCAGCAGAACTTTAATACCAGCATTTAGAACATGCAAAAGGTGTTATCAATTAACCTGCTTTTCATTTTAGAGATCTCTGCTTTCCAAATGTCCAATACAGAACAAATGAAACAAACAATGAGCTTAAATATCATCAAAAGTCGGAACTATTATGCTGTTGACAAATCTCTTCTCCTAAATATACCTGAAATATGTTTTGTCTGGAACATACCCCATTTCCCCTTAATTCAACTAACTCAAATAACAGATTCAACATATCCATAATTTATGCAAAACTATTTATCACACTAAATAGAATATACTGCAGACAGATGGGAGTTGTTGAGGTCTGGACATGTGGCAGCAAGGAAAACTCCCATGTTTCCTGTTCTGTGGTTGTTACAGCTGTGTGTTATATTATTGAGTAGCTTTCTAGATGGGAACACTGCAGTGTTCCTTACTACTCTGGCTGTCTCTGTCTCTTGCTGTGTTCACATGCTAGTCGAAACTAGGAAACTCAAAAATGTCAGACTTGCTAACTTGCTGTAGCATCTGGTGTAGCATCTGTGTCTGTCTCTGTGGAGGTGTGTCAATTCCACAGTGGGACTCTGACACGGCTGTGGACGCGTGCTGGGGTGGGTCACTGTTAGTACTGTTCTAGCCTCCCTCCCTCTGTTGGTTTAGGTGCCTGCCAGCAGGTCAATCGTAGGAAGGAGGCAGGAGAGAACCGCATCAGGCCTGGAGGCAAGCGGGCCAAGGCTCGCTACCCCAAACTGAAGGAGAAGGAGGCAGGAGGAAGAGGGCAGTCCATCCTGACCCAGGTCCTGGATAAGGGCCGTTTCCTGAGGCTGGGAGAGAGCGTGAGCCTCAGTCCTGGGAATAACATAGAGCTGCGTTGTAAAGGCAGTAACATCGGCTGGTCCTACCCTACCTACCTGGACACCTTCAATGACTCCCGACTCAGGTGACCTGAAGGTTACATCCCAAATGAAACCTGATTCCATATTTAGTGCACAAATTTTGACCAGGGCCCATAGGGCTTTGTAGTGCACTATATAAGGAATAGGGTGCCATTTAGGATGAATCCATTGATTAACAGATGACTTGTTCTGTCTCAAATCACTATGCCTCCAGCTGATAGTAACCTAACAATGATTAATCATGTTAATGTTCCCCGTCTGTTTCACTCCATACACCATACAGCATCAAGAAGAGTGACAAGTACAGCCAGTTTATCCTGACGTCGCCCTCTGCTGCCGACACAGGGATGTACAGCTGCTGGGTCACACTGTGTGACGGATTGGAGTGTCTCAAAGACCCCGACCACACCTCCAGGACTTATATCTACTTCACAGGTGAGCAGGGTGCCTCTACTACTGTAAAACCTATTTATACTTCATCAACCTAACACAAAACATGTTATTTAAATTGCCTCCATTCAGACTAATCCCCTCTTATTGTATATTCAAATTCTTTACTTCAAATCATCTCTACTCTTGTCCCCCCTTCCCCTCCAATCAGACAAGGATGATCTCTTCGTCCCCTCCGCCATCCACTTTGAGATTGTCTACCTACGTCCGGACAGGACTGCTGTTATCCCATGTCGTGTGACCAGTCCGCTGGCCAAGGTGTCCCTGCACAGAGAGGTCCCCCCAGAGGAGATGGAAGTGGACGGGACACTGGTCTCCTACGACCCAACCAAGGGCTTCATCCTCCAGAAGCTCAGTCCAGAGCACCAGGGAGTGTTTTACTGTAAGGCTGTGACCAAGGCCATCCCACAGATCTCCACAAAGTACCAGCTGCTTTACGTAGAGGGTAGGAACCTAGCAACTGTGCACCATCACACATAACAAAAATATTGGTTTTCAATATATCACAATATGGAACATTTGTTGTCAAATCACAATACTAGTAATCACATTAACATTAGTAAAAGTAAAGTAAAAAAAATACAAATAATCTATATTATATCATCAGAGATGGGGATGTGCTATATCGAATTTGAATGACTTAAAACAATAACTGACAGGCAAAGGCAATTCACTATTACCACAATAGTTGATTAGAGGTCTACTTCTATCTGAAACCCTTTTACACAGTTATGAATCAGATCTGCTGTCTACTGTGTGCAGTCCTAGGGGCCCTGGTCAAAAGTAGTGCACTAAAGGGAAAAGGGTGCCATTTGGGATGCATGCCCAGTCTGATGCGTGTCATCAGCTTCCAGGAATAGAGTGTATTTAGAGTGTGTTATCAAAAGGCTGTTCCACTGTAGGGCTCGTTGTTTAAGTGGACCTGTGCCTACTGCAGTGGAAACATTGACCCACTTTGGCTGCTTTAAGTGGGATGGATCAGTGGTGTATTTATGAAATGGAAACTGTGTGGTTCAGGGCCCAGTTTTTAAAAAGTTATCTGATCGGATTTTTGCAATCAGATAGGATTAAATCCATAGAAATAGAATGAATAGAACCGCATCCAAGTCAATGATACAGCTGTTCTAGTAATTATATTTCTATGCATCTAATCCTCGCCGACAAACTGGGCCCACAAGCCTTTCGCCTTTACTTCAGTTTTGACAGGAAGGCGGAGAGAACAGTATTAAGGTTTAGGTGGAGGTCGACCAAGAAAGTCTGTTTCCAATCCTTGCTGTCCAATAGAAATGTATTCTATCCTAAAACAGTCAGTGACAGCTGTAACCACATAGCCATCTGGACAGAACCTGGTCAATAAAATTGTTTGTCCCATACAGATCCTATAATAAATGTCCTATTTAATTCTGTGGTTTGTCCTTCCTTAACTCTGTTGGCAGTGCCCAGTGGCCCACCATACGTTACCATTGAAGCGTCCCTTTCCTCTGCGAGGGGAGGAGACAACATCAACATCACCTGTACTGTCCTGGGAGAGCCAGAGATGGATGTCACCTTCACATGGACCTATCCTGGGCAGGTAAACTGGATGTCACGGTTTCTCAGAGATGCTTGATCTTGATGTTTCATCTCTTCAGCTTGTGAGACGTAGCCTGACCTTAAAGGGAAATCTGCAGTTGCTACATCCATTTTTGGACTTATAAATTGATATGTATCCATTGAAGAATGTAACTTATGACTCATATGCTTAGTTCAAATGTCGTACCCCTTCAGACCCAAAAGTAGAAGGTTGTTTTACTCCAATGTTTGCAAACAAAGTAAATGTAAACAAACACTATATAGCCTCAAAACATCGTTAAAACTAGGGATGCAACTTTTAATGTGGGCAGGGGGGACATGTGCCCCCACATTCTGAAATTGCATTTTTGTCCCCCCCAGTTTTATAATTGGAATGCAACACAAAACAAGGCAACAGTGTGCTTTAGGACCATGCGGACGCCTCCGAACGGTCGGGTAGGCTGTTTGGAGTGTCAAATTTACTGAAGTAAATATCACATTTACTGAAATATTCAGACCCTTTACTCAGTACTTTGTTGAAGCACCTTTCGCAGCAATTACAGCCTTGAGTCTTCTTGGGTATGACGCTACAAGCTAGCAAGAGCTGTATTTGGGGAGTTTCTCCCATTCTTCTCTGCAGATCCTCTCAAGCTCTGTCAGGTTGGATGGGGAGCGTCGCTGCACAGCTATTTTCAGGTCTCTCCAGAGATGTTTGATTGCGTTCAAGTCCGGGCTCTTGTTGGGCCACTCAAGGATATTCAGAGACTTGTCCCGAAGCCACTACTGCGTTGTCTTGGCTGTGTGCTTAGGGTCGTTGTCCTGTTGGAAGGTCAACCTTCGCTTCAGTCTGAGGTCCTGAGCGCTCTGGAGCAGGTTTTCATCAAGGTTCTCTCTGTACTTTGCTCCATTCATCTTTTCCTTGATCCTGACTAGTCTCCCAGTCCCTCCCTCTGAAAAACATCTCCACAGCATGATGCTGCCACCACCATGCTTCACCATAGTGATGGTGTCAGGTTTCCTCCAGATGTTATGCTTGGCATTCAGGCCAAAGAGTTCAATCTTGGGTTCATCAGACCAAAGAATCTTGTTTCTCATGGTCGGAGTCCTTTAGGTGCCTTTTGGCAGACTCCAAGTGGGCTGTCATGTGCCTTTTACTGAGGAGTGGCGTCCGTGTGGCCACTCTACTAAAAAGGCCCCGATTTGTGGAGTGCTACAGAGATAGTTGTTCTTCTGGAGGTTCCTTTCTCCCCCGATTGCTCAGTTTGGCAGGGCGGCTAGCTCTAGGAACAGTCTTGGTGGTTCCAAACTTCATCCATTTAAGAATGATGGAGGCAACTGTGTTCTTGGGGACCTTCAATGATGTAGACATTTTTTGATACCCTTTCCCAAATCTGTGCCTCGACACAATCCTGTCTCGGCGCTCTACGGACAATTCCTTTGACCTCATGGCTTGGTTTTCATTCTGACATGCACTGTCAACTGTGGGACCTTATATAGACAGGTGGTGTGCCTTTCCAAATCATGTCCAATCAATTGAATTTACCACAGGTGGACTTCAATCAAGTTGTAGAAACATCTCAAGAATGATCAATGGAAACAGGATCCACCTGAGATTAATTTAGAGTCTCATGGCAAAGGATATGAATACTTATGTAAATAAGGTATTGCTGGTTTTATTTTTAATACATTTGCAAAAATTTGTAAAAACCTGTTTCCACTTTGTCATTATGGGGTATTGTGTGTAGATTTATGATGACATTTGTTTTAATTTAATCCATTCTAGAATAAGGCTGTAAAGTAACAAAATGTGGAAAAAGTCCAGGGGTCTGAATACTTTCCGAATGCAACGTGTATTTATGTCCCCCCCACTTCTATAAGCAAAGTTGCGCCCCTGGTTAAAGCTATCATTTTGATATCATGGATGGTCATAGCTCGGTCTATACATTTGAGTGGTTACATTTCTAGTCTCATCCCTAAGCTTTTTACAGAGACTGGTGGGGAGTCCGCTTTGTTATTGTTTCAACAGCAGATTGCTGCTTTAATTGTGACTTTCTAGTTAAAGGATTTCTTTTTTAAAAACATACAAATCATTCCACACTCCACATTTCACCCTCCCTTGTTACCGCTCTCCTGAAAAATGTCTCAAATCAAGATCCTTTGGGAGGTATAATACAAGCTAGTCCTCTCTTTCTGTGCTCTGTTCAGAACCTCCGTCCTGTTAGTGTGCGTGATTCGTGGAGGCTGATCAACAGAGGAATGGGACACACCACCCGCATCTCCCAGAGCGTCATGGCCGTTGATGACCTGGAGACCATCGACTTTGGAAGATACATATGCAGAGCCAAGAACAAGCGTGGGGAGACCGCTGTGGCCACCAGCGTCCACTCTAACTAGCCAGACAGCAAGAAATAACACTTATAACCTGTATAGGCAACATTCCACTTTGGTGGCAACTTCACATTAGGCCTCTTGCAGCTTGTGTAGATTTCAACTATATGTTTGCCACTTTGCTGAGGTTGATTGACCAATAATGCTAGCACAGGGAGTATACTAGTTGAGCTATCACAAAACCGGTGTCAGTTTGACTAGCTGTTATCCAGTAAAAATGTATGTAAATATCAATTTAGAAATATTAATGTATCCAGCTTATGTAGATGCACATTTACTCAATGTCTCAGAGTACATTAAAGATCTCTTCATACATACCTTTACCTCCTCTATGATGTATGTATGGTGAAGCTCTTCCTGGGCACACATCTTTCCCTAAGTCTAAAAGGAAAACCATCATGTGACAGAAGCTTCTGCTCCCTCCCTCTGGTGTGAAGGGGAAGGAATAGAAACAGTGTGCCCTGCCTCACTCCTAATGGGCTCCGTATGTGGAATGTGAAACGCAGGCGCAGATCTTATTTTGGTCCAGTGTAACACATTTACTACATTTCCACCGCTCTCAAAAGAAACGCACTAGGCTGTTGCTGTCTCTTAGAATGATCTATACTGAACAACATGTCAAGTGTTGGTCCCATGTTTCATGAGCTGAAATAAAAGATCCCAGAAATGTTCCATATACACAAAAAGCTTATTTCGCTCAAATTGTGAAAACTTTACATCCCTAATAATAAGCATTTCTCCTTTGCCAAGATAATCCATCCACCGGACATGTGTGGTTTATCAAGAAGCTGATTAAACAGCATGATCATTACACAGGTGCACCTTGTGCTGGGGACAATAAAAGGCCACTAAAATGTGCAGTTTTGTCACACAACACAATGCCACAGATGTCTCAAGTTCTGACAGTGTGCAATTGGCGTGTGCAGGAACGTCCACCAGAGCTGTTGCCAGAGAATTTCATATCAATTTCTCTACCATAAGCCACTTACAAAAGGGTTTTAAAGAATTTGGCAGCATGTCCAACTGGCCACGCCAGCCCTGGACCTCCACATTCAGCTTCTTCACCTGCGGGATTGTCTGAGACCAGCCACCCAGACAGCTGATGAAACTGAGGAGTATGTCTGCAATAAAGCCTTTTTGTGGGGAAAAACTCATTCTAATTACCTGGGCTGCAACATGCAACAATATTAATAAGGAAATAAGTCAATTTAAATCAATTCATTAGGCCCTAATCTATGGATTTCACATGACTGGGCAGGGGGCGCAGCCATGGGTGGGCCTGGGAAGGCATTATTAATATTGTTTCATGTTGCGTTAACATTTTTGTTCAGTATACAGAGCAAAGCAGTGTTGAGGTAATTGTACGCAAAATCTAGTTTTATCTACCAACCAAGTAAGAAACAGAATACATCACCATAAAAAAATATATGCATTTGATTTCACAATAGGACTTTATTAATCGCATATATTAAACAGTTTTTTTAACACCAGTAATCTCCACATCCAAACAGGTACTAATTTGTGACATATCCAAGACATGTCCATCACGCTTAGCTTCTCTTTGCATTTTAACCTTAGTGACATCTTTGTAAAGCTCTTTTAGGAGGATTGGGTGAGGGAGGGGTGCTAGACAACAGGTCATCAAACATGCACAAACATTTATTTCAATTGGTCCCATGGTCAAACAAACCAACCAACATTAAAAACCCAGCTTTGAGTCCTCAGGAAACCGAACTGAACAGTTAGAGGTCTAAATAACCTGTAGACGGGTAATAACAGAAAAAAGGTACAGTTCGGAAGCGCAGGACGCCCATTAATTACCATGGAAACGCCATTAACCTTTTTAAAACACAGGAAATGATTGCTAATATCCAATTTATGAAGATAATTTCATGTAGCATGTGGTGCATGCATCACTGAAAGTGAAGTTTCTGCAGTGAAAGCTTTCATGAATGATCTATGAGGAGTGAACACAATGGTATTGAGTAGTATGTGTTGTACAAGGATTTATATTTACCTAATTTTCATCAATTAATATACAGATTACAGGACTCATGTTTGATTCCCAAATCATAGGAGGGGGATTCAGTGTTATTTTTGGATTCCTAGCCGTGCTGATTCTCATAGCAATATTATGACAGACAGGAGCAGAGCAGAGCATATTCCCAGTTAGTCAACACACAGGTCTGCCTTTGGTCACCAGCACCACAGCACTCCCTCCCATAGCACTGGTGTGTGTGTGTCTCTTCAGAGGGAAAACCAGCAACAAGCTTTTGCTGACCACCGAGAAAGAGTAACAAAAATAGTGTCTCATATAGTCCTGAGATGTCCTATAATAACCCTAACCCTCTGATAGATGTCCTATAATAACCCTAACCCTCTGATAGATGTCCTATAATAACCCTAACCCTCTGATAGATGTCCTATAATAACCCTAACCCTCCGATAGATGTCCTATAATAACCCTCTGATAGATGTCCTATAATAACCCTAAGGCAGATGTCCTATAATATCAGACAAGGCAGAGAGAACAAGAGGCGGTCTCACTCAGTAAGTGCTTCTGTGCAACAGTCTTTTCTCATAGAGTCATTGATCGGTCGTAAGTGTCAACAGAAAGTAGAGCCATTCAGGAATATTGTAGCCATCTCTGGATGACATGCGGCAGTCCCGGTCAGCTAATATAGCTCTTAAGTATGGAGGGATGACTCGGTCCAAACAGAAAGGAGCGAGAGAGGCTGCTTCCTGGACCCAGTCCAATCAGAGGAGAGAAAGAGTCTGCTTCCTGGAAGAGGGGGGCTGCTGTTATCTGGGTGAGACGGGAGGGCTGGAGAAGACAGCAGAGCTGCGAGATGATTGGATGGGGCTGGTGAAGACGGCAGAGCTGCGAGGTGATTGGAGGCCGAGGAAATGGTGGGAGGGGGAGGTGGGGGACATCTTGTGGGGGCTGCTCGGGTCCCCGTTGTGCAGCTTCCAGATGAGCTCCTCATTCTCCATAGACAGACGCTTGTTCACCTTTGATTCCTTGTGGAGAGACTCTTGCAGCACCGCCTGCTCTGTGGACAGTTGTCTGGAAAGCGATGTCAAGACAAGAGTTAGAGAGGAGAAAACACCCGGATACATAGAAGCCCATAGACACCCAGTCCCAGGCTGACTTAAGACTACAGGAGTAAGAGAATGAGCAGCTGTTTTACCTCGACAGAGCAGCATGTCTGTCCATGCGGGCTTTCAGATCCTCATTCTCCTGCTGGACTTTTTTAAGGCATTCGTCCAGCTTAACGCTTTTCTCCATCTACAAAAAATCCAAAACATTAAACATGCAAGACTAAATAAAAGAAAAAGTGGTCTTAAAATGTACGTCTGAACTATATGTCATTAACAGTGAGTGGGTAGGGTATCTATGGTGCTCACCAGTTTGTCCATCTGCATCAGTTTGTGGTCCTGTTGGTGCAGCTGTTTGTTCTTAATATCCAGCACTACTTTGAGGCTCTCCAGCTCCTGTTCCAGATACAGGGTGTGGGAGTCCTTCTGGAACAGCACAAAAAGAGGGTGAGTAACACTGTTCTGCATCAGTTTGTGGTTCTGTTCATGCAGCTGTTTGTTCTTGATATTCAGCACCCCATTGAGGCTCTCCAGCTCCTGCTCCAAATAGAGGGAGTCCTTCTGGAACAGGGTGGTCTGAATAAGACTGGTCTGAATGAGTGTGAATTCCAGATGAGGTTAGCCTCTGCCCATAAATGCCATACAACCCTAAATCCATGACCAAATCAACAGAGGGCAACATACCTAGCTGACAAAAACACCCCACTGTGTAAGCCCTAGCAACACATACATGCCACACATAGGGCTGTGGCGGTCATGACATAGACCGTTAATTAAAATAAACATGTTTAGCATCTCCAGGCCTCCGCTCATACAAGTGGCATACAAGCCGCTGATACACACCTTTGGAACATCTACATTTTAAAAAGTCTAATTAATCAATTGAATATACACCATCACAATACATCCATTATGTATTTTAGGCAGGTCTCAAGAAACATTATGACATTTCAGAAGAACAGAATATGAGTTGGCCTACTGTATGTTATCTGGCTATGCTCCATGCTTTAGGCTTATTCATTTAGCTGACAAGATATGCTTATAAGTCCCATGCCATTATTTTATATGAATATAATTCAATTTAGATGAACAAAATGTAAAGGATATTTTTCCCATTCTGGTGCAGGTGCGCAGGATTTGAGAAATCAATTGAATATACACCATCAAATGTATATGCAGGAACAGGGGCGGGGTTAAAAAGTATGCCCTCATATGTTTTCCAGCGTTCGGTTATCATGCAGGATAGGCTACTACGGTTATCATGCAGGATAGGCTACTACGGTTATCATGCAGGATAGGCTACTACGGTTATCATGCAGGATAGGTTACTACGGTTATTTCACTCCAAGCATCAACCACTGTTTAAGGAGCATGCACCCTCTCACTGCGTGACAAGTGATATTCCACCCAAACTCTGTATGCCATGGGCTCTACAACCCTGTTCCTGCAGCTACCCAGTGCTTCATTTTGGGAAACAAAGTTAAATCTGTTCAGGAAAATCACTAGTAACATATTCAATATTTTCCTTAAACTGTTGACAGCCACTCTGCTCGCTGGAGTAAGGAATAAAGAAGAGAGAGAAAGAGATGAAAATGCACGGTGGTGAGATATTCTGTAGCTAAAGGTAATGTCAGCCTATTCATTATATAAAAAGAAAAAGCCCTATTACTAAACTATTAAAAATCAAATACAAATTCACTATAACTGTAGGCTAACTCTGTAAGCCGTCCTGCACAATCAATAAACCAACAGCATTGCCTAGGCCTATAAGTTCTCTCCAGACTCATGAATATAAAGTTTGGAGCGTAGCATAAGGTCCATCCAGTATGCTTAATAATGACGTGAGGCGGCTTATGGTAGAGAAATTAACATTAAAATTGTCAGGCAACAGCTCTGGTGGACATTCCTGCAGTCAGCATGGCAATTGCAAACTCTCAAAACTTGGCATTGTGTTGTGTGACAAAACTGCACATTTTAGAGTGGCCTTTTATTGCCCCCAGCACAAGGTACACCTGTGTAATGATCATGCTGTTTAATCAGGTTCTTGATTTGCCACACCTGTCAGGTGGACAGATTATCTTGGCAAAGGAGAAATGCTCACTAACAGGGATGTAAGCACATTTGCGCACAAAATTCTAGAGAAATAAGCTTTTTGTGCATATGGAACACACTTTAAATGTTGCATTTTTGTATTTGTTCAGCATATATAACAGCACAGCCATTAGTACATTTTTTTTGCATATAAGTGTTTTGAATGAATTATCACCTTAGAAAGCGCTGTCCATTTCGTTGTATTAGGCTATGAAACAACATCCACAACAACCATGTTTTCCACTCAGTTTAACCTGCTGTTGAACTTCTTCAAATTGATCAGTGAGGTGAGTTTTAAAAGCACAAACTGTTTGGATACGTGTTTAGACTGCATTTGCATTGATGTCAGAGTAGTTAGAGGGACAATAGAGCCCTGAGTACCAGGACAATAGCAACGTGATGATCGTTAGTGAGTTGGGTACTACCAACGCATGTCCAGAGTGCATAAGAGGAGATTACCATGACTCAGTCACGTGGAATTTGACTGCGGTCATGACTGCCGGTGTGGCGGTAATACTTTCACCGCAACAGCCTTATTCAAACAAAGTCAATGCCTTCAACCACATAGCAGGGGAGCATTAAAGTCATTCTAGGTTGTTAAACTATACACCTCGTGGTGTTTTAACTATACAGCATGACTCCCACAGCCCCAAGTGGGCAGTGGACCACTGGGTTGATCCTGGTGGTTATTGTCAGACTATTTCTAGTCTACCAGAGTGGCTGGAAGGGTAGTACAGAGGTCTTTATCTCAATCCCCTCATGTGCATTGTTAGAATGCTGAGAAGAAAAGGTCACCCACTCAATACTGATTATGACCGACAGCAGCCTAACTTGAACAACGCATTCTTGGTTGTTGTCAGAAATGGCACCCCTATTCACTTTATAATGCACTGCTTTGACCAGAGGCGCTGGTTGGAAGGAGTGCACTATATAGAAAATAAAGACAAAAATAGAAAACTATAAATATATACACACTGGAGGTCCTGTATGCCTCAGTTGGTATTGTGGGTTCAATTACCAGGGCCATCCATACGTAAAATGTGCACGCATGACTGAACGTTGCTTTGGACAAAAGTGTCTGCTAAATGGCATATCTGACGCGTCATCATTATATTATGGAGGAAGAGAGGGCAGTGCTGTTGCCTAGTGTCAATAACACTTATCTTTGAACGTTGTTGGAGTGGGCTTTAAGAGAAGAGTGAATGTTGCCTGTTGGCAGTACCTGACTTCTCTCAGCCAGCTCCCTCCTCTGGTCCTCCTCTGCCTTTATCCTGTGGTTCAGGGTCGTGTTCTCCTCTGTGAGCCCTTGAATCTGGCCCTGAGGAACACCACATCACGAGGACACTATCACCTAACCTCTCCTGAGACAAAATAACTTGGAATATATTTTGATATGTGAAGCGGAAGCTTACAGATAAAGTGGCTTCAGCCTCCTTCAGCCTTTTGTCCAATGTCTGCAGCTCCCGCTCATGAGCTTGACGGAGCTCTTGGAGAGAGATCAGTTTAACATAATTATAATGAAAGACAGTCAAAATCAGTCTAAAAATGACTAACACATGTGCTTTGCTGATTTTTACCTTGCAGTAACTTAAGATTTGGTATATAAAAAGAAAAACGGTGTACATGACAGGATGAATGTACCTTCTAGAGATTCTTCATACTGCTGTTTAACCGCTTGGATCTGTTCAGAGTGGCTGGCCTCCAGATCTAACGTCACAGCCTCATGGCTGGCTCTCAACTCCGCCATCTTCAAAAGAGAAGGAACATTCATGGTCAATAACAAAACCAACGTATATAAAGCTTATTACCACTATATTTCCCCAGTCAAATTATTACCACTATATTACCACTTATTACCACTATATTTCCCCAGTCAAATTATCTCATGGATACCATTTGTGTGTCTGCTTGCAGTTTTAAGGAAGTTGCTAACTAGCGTTAATGCAATTGTCAACTAGTGTTAGTGCAATGTAAGTCTATGGTAACTGCTAGCATGCTAGTATTTACCGTAGACTTAGTCATTGCGCTAACGCTAGTTACAAAACGCTCTAACTTCCTTCATACTGGATGCAGAGACCTAAAAATGGTATCCATGAGTTCACCCGGCTTCACCTGACTCTGGGGAAGCAGATAAAAGGGCTTCACCTGACTCCTGGGAAGCAGATAAAAGGGCTTCACCTGACTCTGGGGAAGCAGATAAAAGGGCTTCACCTGACTCTGGGGAAGCAGATAAAAGGGCTTCACCTGACTCCTGGGAAGCAGATAAAAGGGCTTCACCTGACTCCTGGGAAGCAGATAAAAGGGCTTCACCTGACTCCTGGGAAGCAGATAAAAGGGCTTCACCTGACTCCTGGGAAGCAGATAAAAGGGCTTCACCTGACTCCTGGGAAGCAGATAAAAGGGCTTCACCTGACTCCTGGGAAGCAGATAAAAGGGCTTCACCTGACTCCTGGGAAGCAGATAAAAGGGCTTCACCTGACTCTGGGGAAGCACATGAAGGGCTTCACTGCCAAAATCCAGAAGTATCTCTTTAACAGGTGCATTATGAATCATCACATCAATAGTAACGGATAGATTATGAAAAGCCTTTAGGCCTTTAAACTAATTAAGATCAAATAAACCAACAGTACAGACTGCCAAAAACACTTATTCCAAACGGATAAAATTTCAATTCTATTGAGTGAGTCAGTTTGCGTAAGACAGTGTGCATCCCCAAAATTCCCTTTAAGGTGCACAACTTTGACTAGGGTCCATAGGGCTTTGGTCAAAAGTAGCGCACTATAAAGGGAACAGTGTGCAATTTGGGATGCAGACAGTCTCAGTAGAGCAACCTTCAGCATCAGGACGAAACCAGCTTCACGCTGACAGTATACCGACAAATGTCCCCAGGTCTGATTTGTGGACTACTTTCTGCAGTGACCAATTTTCCTTGAAATGAATCTAGCTGAGTAGTACGCTCTGTGAATGACTCAACAGAATGACTGCAGGGGACCCTGATGGACATTGTGTATGTCAGGAACTAAAAAAATCTCATTGTCTCATTGTCACACAGACAGACACAGGACTGAGCCCTGAGAGACTGGGGGCGACACACAGTCATGATATGTAGAGTTGTATCAAGACTTGACACTGGGTGCATTCCAATCCTCTCAAGCACTTCCTCTAAATTTTTACTATTCTGAAATAAACTTCTCCAGTAAAAAGGAGGAACAGAGCCACGTTTAGCCTATTGACACTGTCTATGTCCACTACTGGCATTGTGTTGTGTGACAACAAAACTGGCATTGTGTTGTGTGACACTACAAAAGTGCACTACTTTTGACCAAATCTCATAGGGCTCTGGTCAAAAGTAGTGCACTATATAGGGAATAGGGTTCCATTAGGGATGCATACAGTAGCTTTAATGTACCTGCTGCTCCATGAGGGCCTTACACCGGTCTGCCTCCTCCTGGTAGGTCAGGTGGATCTTGTCCCACTCGGCCTGGTAGAACACCCTGAGCCTCTCCTCCAGCTGGGCCAGCTCGGTGTGGTGCTGCTCCTGCATCGTCTGGAGCACGCCCTCCAATGCCGCACACACCTCATCCTTCTCCCGCTCCAACAACTGACACGAGCGGGCCGAGTTCACTGCAGGGTGCCAGTAGGATCCACAGCAGAGGGAAAATCATTTAGTTTTGTGGAACTGTATTTTCTAATGGGAAATGTGTTTGTCTCATCTCTTATCAAAGAAGAACAGTATTAGATAAACAATGGCAGTCTAACCGTCTAACAGTCTAACAGTCTAACAGTGGGGCTGAGGGGGCTAGTGGGTTCAGTACTGACACTCCCAAAGGCATGTGTTCCTGCAATGTCTTAGTTGTGCTTATTGGATTTGTTTAATTACATTTTTCAATGTGACATTTCGTGGATGTTTATTGAAAGATGTCATAAATAAAAATGTCAATGATGGTAAGGGACATCTAGAAATTAGAAAGTAAAGACTTTGGGAACAACTTGAGGCTCATGTTATGACATTCGGCATTGGAAAGGCAAATGCATTAAAAAAAAAGACATTACCCAGTGCCAGTCTCTGGCTGACTACAGAGCACGCTGCCTTACCCAGTGCCCGTCTCTGGCTGACTACAGAGCACACTGCCTTATTGGCAGTACAAAGACATACTCATGAGTTATCAAAAACACATTTTCACAATTGTCTGAAATCAGTGTCATGTCCTAGGAATTTTTTTATGTTGACTCACTTCTGTCCTACTTGCAACATATGTCTGCTAGAGTAGAACAGTCCACCAGCTTTACAGTTTGAACATGGACATGCTGCTGTTACTACTGTCTAACACAATGGACATGCTGCTGTTACTACTGTCTAACACAATGGACATGCTGTTGGGGGTACTGGAGGACTGGAGTTGGGAGACACTAATATAAACTAAGCAACAGGCACATGGCTCTGGTGTGCCCTTGTGTGCTGTGCCACATTCCTGGTACAGACAGAACAGATGCCAGTGTGATGCCCAGCAGTTGGCCTTGCCAGCCCGTGAGGATTTCCGTTGGCTGGCGATGACATGAGTGGCAGCTGTGTACAACAGGGTAGTATCTACTGTCGCCATGTGTAGCAGGTGACATCCATATGGAGGTTGATTCCTGACACATAATCCTACCAGTAAGAACAGAATAGCTCAATAGCTCTCGATTTACAAGTGGGCAGGGATGGATGGGTATTAAAGGCTACTTCCAGCTGTTGGTGCAATAGAAATCATTCTAATTCTATGGTTGGTGCCCTTCTGCAGGCACGTGTCAGAATATGAATCTTCTTATGCAATATGTTTAATGGTGGCAACCTTCCTAGATTTACAAAGAACAATAGGAGCTCTATGGCAACCGTCATAAAACAAGACATCTTTAAACACAGATCAGTGATTAGATGGTTTTCACACGTCAAAAGGATTGGGGAAGTGATTGCCCCTCCATTGACACTGCAACAATTCAGAGAAAGTTTCAGGAGAAAGGGGAATTTGGGGCTCTTTATCATGTGTACCAGTCAGCCATGTAGTCCATCTAGAACTACTATGTCTCAGGCAAAAATGCCAAGCAGAAGGTTTCTACCCGATATGAAACAAACAGCTAAACATGAATAAATGTAAAGAACCAGCTCAAGTCTACAGTACAGAAAAGACATGTCTAGGATAGGGGACCCTGACAAGTGAGGCGGTGGTTGTTTCAGAGATGGTATATCACCCTTTGAGCCAGGGAACTGGCTCTGGTGATTCTGCAACTATGGGCACCTTAGGCATTTTTTTTTTTTAATCACACAAAATATGATTTTACTCAATTTTCCCACAACACCTTTTGCTAATGTCATTAACATTCCATTTAAGTTTAAAACTTAAACAGAATGGGTTTTTGGATTATTTGGTTTATCCGTCTATAGGATTTGGTACTACCACATTAATAAATAATTATTTTAATTCCATAAACCATAAATACTGGCCTGCGCTGTCTGTGCTTACATACCTGCATGGAGTTTGCATACCTGCAATGCAATTTCTTGTTTATAATTTTTCCAGTAGTTACACTACCGGTCAAAAGTTTTAGAAAACCTACTCATTTTACTATTTTCTACATTGTAGAATAATAGTGAAGACATCAAAACTATGAAATAACACATATGAAATCATGTAGTAACCAAAAAAGTGTTAAACAAATCAAAATATATTTTATATTTGAGATTCTTCAAAGTAGCCACCCTTTGCCTTGATGACAGCTTTGCACACATTCTCTCAACCAGCCTCACCTGGAATGCTTTTCCAACAGTCTTGAAGGAGTTCCCACATATGCTGACACTTGTTGGCTGCTTTTCCTTCACTCGGCGGTGCGACTTGTCCCAAACCATCTCAATTTGGTCGGGGGATTGTGGAGGCCAGGTCATCTGATGCAGTACTCCATCACTCTCCTTATTGGTTAAATAGACTTACACAGCCTGGAGGTGTGTTGGGTCATTGTCCTGATGAAAAACAAATGATAGTCCCACTAAGCACAAACCTGATGGGATGGTGTATCGCTGCAGAATGCTGTGGTACTGTAGCCATGCTGGTTAAGTGTGCTTGAATTCTAAATAAATCAGACAGTGTCACCAGCAAAGCACTCCCATACCACAACACCTCCTCCTCCATGCTTCTCTGTGGGAAATACACATGCGGAGATCATCCGTTCACCCACACCGCGTCTCACAAAGACATGGCGGTTGGAACCAATATCAAATTTGGACTACAGACCAAAGGACAAATTTCCACCGGTCTAATGTCAATTGCTCATGTTTCTTGGCCCAAGCAAGTCTCTTCTTCTTATTGGTGTCCTTAAGTAGTGATTTCTTTGCAGCAATTCAACCATGAAGGCTTGACTCACACATTCTCCTCTGAACAGTTGATGTTGAGATGTGTCTGTTACTTGAACTCTGAAGCATTTATTTGGGCTGCAATTTCTGAGGCTGGTAACTCTAATGAACTTATCCTCTGCAGCAGAGGTAACTCTGGGTCTCCCTTTCCTGTGGCGTCCTCATGAGAGTCAGTTTCATCATAGCGCTTGATGGTTTTTGCTACTGCACTTGAAGAAACTTTCAAAGTTCTTGAAATTTTCCGTATTGACTGCCCTTCATGTTTTAAAGTAATGATGGAAATATATTGATTTGTTTAACACTCTTTTGGTTACTACATGATTCCATATGTGTTATTTCATAGTTTTGATGTCTTCACTATTATTCTACAATGTAGAAAATAGTAAAAATAAAGAAAAACCCTTGAATGAGTAGGTGTACTAAAACTTTTGACCCGGTAGTGTATATTTTTTAAATTTTATTTTACCTTTATTTAACTAGGCAAGTCAGTTAAGAACAAATTCTTATTTTCAATGACTGCCTAGGAACAGTGGGTTAACTGCCTTGTTCAGGGGTAGAACAACAGATGTTTACCTTGTCAGCTGGGGGATTCGATCTTGCAACCTTTCGGGTTACAAGTCCAACGCTCTAACCACTAGAATACCTACTGCCCCGTATATTGGGAACAAGTGCTTTACACTTGAAGTATGTGTACATTGTGGCGGTAATGGTAAATTGGACTAGTTGTTAAAAAGAAGTGGGCGGAAATGGATAATCATTGATTGCTATAAAGAAAGTAAAATATAATTCAATAAGCAGTATTGAGAAGGGGGTATGCCCATTTTATACAAAAATAAGCTGCTTCTGGTAATAACCAGGAAATCGTCATTACCAACATTTTGTCGTGGTTATGGCAATTGGCAACATTTTGGGATTTAAGGTTTACTTGGTTAGTAGGATCAGTCATCATTTGATTAATTCCAACAACAACATAATGAGATGTATAATTTCAAATAGAGGGCAATCTAGATAAATTGGCTCAGTTGGTAGAGCATGGTGCTTGCAAAGCCAATGTTGTTGGTTCGATTCCCATGGGGGACCAGTTTAGAAAAAAAGTATGAAAAGGAATGCACTCACTACTCTAAATCGCTCTGGATTAGAGCATCTGCTAAATGCCTAAAATGTAAGAAATTTTGTATTTTTTTAATTGACGTTGCGGTAATGACGCAGAATAAACAATATTCAAAGTGACATTTCTTGGAGGTGGAGATATGATATACTCTCCATGTCATATCCTTGTTCTCCACTTCAGTTATTTTGTGATTTGACGTGTAAAATGTACACTATAATTGATCATTTTGTTCAGAGTGATGGTAGTGAAGCGATACTCTAAGGCAACTATTTTGTGTAAAAAAAAGTAACAAATGGCTTATGCACATAAAATATTTATATAGTATCCATTTATTTTGACTCTTTCCAACAGGTGCATTAAATATTTTTAAATTATAAAAATGTATAAGTGTAATAATAGTGTAATATGTAGCATAATATCAAAAGTCTGGGAGTGAGAAGAAATAGAACCCCAGACCTACAGAGACAAAGCCCAAACAAACATATTCATCAGGTTGACCCCTGCACTCCACAGGCATGAACTATAACAGGAGATATGGTCATAGGAGCCAGGCTAAATTCATCACACTAAAACACACTGTAAAGGCCCATCTGTGGATTGGGGCTGAAGCCATATATAAAAGTTACTGGTCTTATCAGGGTGATGGCTTTGAGTGGTTTTGAATGCGCCCCAATTCCGGACACTGTAGGTGGTGAGGCAGGAAAAAAACTATGAAGGGTTTGTAATTTATATTGGTGAAGAGTGTTAATATGAAAGGATAGTATGTCATGAAACTGGAGGCGGCCCAAACAGACAATGCAGTACACTATAATTAGCCAGCCGGTGAGAGTGGAGTGGTGACATCATCGGGGGAGCAAGCCCATACTGGCCATGTAGAATACCGTCTGAGGGATAGGGTAAAGTATACCCTATTCCCAGGGCCTATTCAGGGCTCTTGTCAAAAGTAGTGCACTATATAGGAAATAGGGTGCCATTTGGGATGTAAACACTCAGGATAAATGCCTTGTGGTCTTTTCCTTCCTCCCCTCCCCCTGTACAGTACTACCATGTACCAACAACCCCAGTGGGTCTGTCTGTAGAACTCTCTGAACAGCACCAGTGGGTCTGACCATGACTCCATTTTGTTGCTCCCGGCCTACAAACAGAAACTAAAACAGGAAACGCCCGTTCTCAGGTCTGTTCAACGCTGGTCCGACCAATCTGATTCCATGCTGCAAGATTGCTTCGAGCACGTGGACTGGGATACGTTCCGCATAGCGTCGGACAACAACATTGATGTATACGCTGATTCGGTGAGCGAGTTTATTAGCAAGTGCATTGGTGATGTTGTACCCATAGCAACTATTAAAACCTTCCCCAACCAGAAACCGTGGATTGATGGCAGCACTCGCCCAAACTGAAAGCGCTTTTAACCAGGGTAAGGCTACCGGAAACATGACTGAATACAAACAGTGTAGCTATTCCCTCCGCAAGGCACTCAAACAAGCTAAGCGTCAATATAGAGACAAAGTAGAGTCACAATTCAACGGCTCAGACACGAGAGGAATGTGGCAGGGTCTACAGTCAATCACGGACTACAAAAAGAAAACCAGCCCCGTCGCGGACCATGACGTCCTGCTCCCAGACAAACTAAACAACTTCTTTGCTCGCTTTGAGGATAATACAGTGCCACCGACACAGCCCGCTACCAAAATCTGCAGGCTCTCCTTCACCTCAGCCAACGTGAGAAAAACATTTAAATGTGTGAACCCTCGCAAGACTGCTGGCCCAGATGGCATCCCTGGCCGTGTCCTCAGAGCATGCGCCGACCAGCTGGCTGATGTGTTTACGGACATTTCAAATCGGTCCCTATCCCAGTCTGCTGTTCCCACATGCTTCAAGAGGGCCACCATTGTTCCTGTTCCCAAGAAAGCTAAGGTAACTGAGCTAAATGACTATCGCCCCGTAGCACTCACTTCCGTCATCATGAAGTGCTTTGAGAGACTAGTCAAGGATCATATCACCTCCATCCTGCCAGACACCCTGGACCCACTCCAATTTGCTTACCGTCCCAATAGGTCCACAGACGACGCAATCGCAATCACACTGCATACTGCCCTAACTCATCTGGACAAGAGGAATACCTATGTAAGAATGCTGTTCATCGACTACAGCTCAGCATTTAACACCATAGTTCCCTCCAAGCTCGCCATTAAGCTCGAGACCTTAGGTCTCGACCCAGCCCTGTGCAACTGGGTCCTGGACTTCCTGACGGGCCGGCCCCAGGTGGTGAGGGTAGGAAACAACATCTCCACCCCACTGATCCTCAACACTGGGGCCCCACAAGGGTGCGTTCTCAGCCCTCTCCTGTACTCCCTGTTTACCCATGACTGCGTGGCCAAGCACGCATCCAACTCAATCATCAAGTTTGCTGACGACACTACAGTGGTAGGCTTGATTACCAACAACGACGAGACGGCCTACAGGGAGGAGGTGAGGGCCCTCGGAGTGTGGTGTCAGGAAAATAACCTCTCACTCAATGTCAACAAAACAAAGGAGATGATCGTGGACTTCAGGAAACAGGGGATGGATGCACCCCCCTATCCACATCGACGGGACAGTAGTGGAGAAGGTGGAAAGTTTTAAGTTCCTCGGCGTACACATCACGGACAAACTGAATTGGTCCACCCACACAGACAGCGTGGTGAAGAAGGCGCAACAGCGCCTCTTCAACCTCAGGAGGCTGAAGAAATTTGGCTTGTCACCAAAATCACTCACAAACTTCTACAGATGCACAATCGAGAGCATCCTGTCGGGCTGTATCACCGCCTGGTACGGCAACTGCTCCGCCCACAACCGTAAGGCTCTCCAGAGGGTAGTGAGGACTGCACAACGCATCACCAGGGGTAAACTACCTGCCCTTCAGGACACCTACACCACCCGATGTCACAGGAAGGCCAAAGATCATCAAGGACAACAACCACCCGAGCCACTGCCTGTTCACGCTATCATCCAAAGCGAGGTCAGTACAGGTGCATCAAAGCTGGGACCGAGAGACTGAAAAACAGCTTCTACCTCAAGGCCATCAGACTGTTAAACAGCCATCACTAACATTGAGTGGCTGCTGCCAACATACTGACTTAAATCTCTAGCCACTTTAAAAATAGGAATTGGATGTAACAAATGTATCACTAGCCACTTTAAACAATTTGGTATATAATGTTTACATATCCGACATTACTCATATCAAATGCATACACTGTACTCTAAACCATCTACTGAATCTTGCCTATGCCGTTCGGCCATCGACTCAAATCTCTAGCCACTTTAATAACTATAATCGGATGAAATAAATGTATCACTAGCCACTTTAAACGATGCCTTTTATATAATGTTTACATATCCTACATTACTCATCTCATATGTATATACTGTACTCCATACCATCTACTGCATCTTGCCTACGCCGATCAGCCATCGCTCATCCATATATTTATATGTACATTCTCATATTCTTTTCTTTACTCTTGTGTGTATAAGGTAGTTGTTGTGAATGTGTTAGATTACTTGTTAGATACTACTGCATGGTCAGAACTAGAAGCACAAGCGTTTCGCTACACTCGCATTAATCAAATCAAATCACATTTTATTTGTCACATACACATGGTTAGCAGATGTTAATGCGAGTGTAGCGGAATGCTTGTGCTTCTAGTTCCGACCATGCAGTAGTATCTAACAAGTAATCTAACAAATTCACAACAACTACCTTATACACACAAGAGTAAAGGAATGAATACGAGTATGTACATATAAATATATGGATGAGCGATGGCTGACCGCATAGGCAAGATGCAGTAGATGGTATGGAGTACAGTATATACACATATATATATATATGAGATGAGTAATGTAGGATATGTAAACATTATATAAATGGCATTGTTTAAAGTGGCTAGTGATACATTATTTCATCCAGTTATAATTATTAAAGTGGCTAGAGATTTGGGTCGATGGCTAACGGCATAGGCAAGATACAGTAGATGGTTTAGAGTACAGTGTATACATTTGATATGAGTATGTCGGATACGTAAACATTATATACAAAATTGTTTAAAGTGGCTAGTGATACATTTGTTACATCCAATTCCTATGTTTAAAGTGGCTATAGATTTAAGTCAGTATGTTGGCAGCAGCCACTCAATGTTAGTGATGGCTGTTTAACAGTCTGATGGCCTTGAGGTAGAAGCTGTTTTTCAGTCTCTCGGTCCCAGCTTTGATGCACCTGTACTGACCTCGCCTTCTGGATGATAGCGGGTGAACAGGCAGTGGCTCGGTGGTTGTTGTCCTTGATGATCTTTGGCCTTCCTGTGACATCGGGTGGTGTAGGTGTCCTGGAGGGCAGGTAGGTTTCCGGTGATGCGCTGTGCAGTCCTCACTACCTCTGGAGAGCCTTACGGTTGTGGGCGGAGCAGTTGCCGTACTCAGGCGGTGATACAGCCCGACAGGATGCTCTCGATAGTGCATCTGTAAAAGTTTGTGAGTGATTTTGGTGACAAGCCGAATTTCTTCAGCCTCCTGAGGTTGAAGAGGCGCTGTTGCGCCTTCTTCACCACGCTGTCTGTGTGGGTGGACCAATTCAGTTTGTCCGTGATGTGTACACCGAGGAACTTAAAACTTTCCACCCTCTCCACTACTGTCCCCTCGATGTGGATAGGGTGCTCCTCTCCTGTTTCCTGAAGTCCACGATCATCTCCTTTGTTTTGCTGACATTGAGTGAGAGGTTATTTTCCTGACACCACACTCCGAGGGCCCTCACCTCCTCTCTGTAGGCCGCCTCGCCGTTGTTGGTAATCAAGCCTACCACTGTAGTGTCGCCAGCAAACTTGATGATTGAGTTGGATGCGTGCTTGGCCATGCAGTCATGGGTAAACAGGGAGTACAGGAGAGGGCTGAGAACGCACTGTGGGGCCCCAGTGTTGAGGATCAGCGGAGTGGAGATGTTGTTTCCTACCCTCACCACCTGGGACCGCCCGTCAGGAAGTCCAGGACCCAGTTGCATTAGGGCTGGGTCGAGACCCAGGGTCTCGAGCTTAATGACGAGCTTGGAGGGAACTATGGTGTTAAATGCTGAGCTGTAGTCGATGAACAGCATTCTTACATAAGTATTCCTCTTGTCCAGATGGGTTAGGGCAGTATGCAGTGTGATTGCGATTAAGGCTGCCTGTGGACCTATTGGGACGGTAAGCAAATTGGAGTGGGTCCAGGGTGTCTGGCAGGATGGAGGTGATATGATCCTTGACTAATCTCTCAAAGCACTTCATGATGACAGAAGTGAGTGCTACGGGCGATAGTCATTTAGCTCAGTCACCTTAGCTTTCTTGGGAACAGGAACAATGGTGGCCCTCTTGAAGCATGTGGGAACAGCAGACTGGGATAGGGACTGATTGAATATGTCCGTGAACACACCAGCCAGCTGGTCTGCGATGCTCTGAGGACACGGCCAGGATGCTATCTGGGCCGGCAGCCTTGCGAGGGTTAACACATTTAAATGTTTTTCTCACATTGGCTGCGGTGAAGGTGAGCCCGCAGGTTTTGGTAGCGGGCGTGTCGGTGGCACTGCATTGTCCTCAAAGCGAGCAAAGAAGTTGTTTAGTTGGTCTGGGAGCAGGACGCCATGGTCCGCGACGGGCTGGTTTTCTTTGTAGTCCGTGATTGACTGTAGACCCTGCCACATTCCTCTTGTGTCTGAGCCGCTGAATTGTGACTCTACTTTGTCTCTATATTGACGCTGGCTTGTTTGATTGCCTTGGCGGAGGGAATAGCTACACTGTTTGTATTCAGTCATGTTTCCGGTAGCCTTAGCCTGGTTAAAGCAGTGGTTCGCGCTTTCAGTTTTGGCGAATGCTGCCATCAATCCACGGTTTCTGGTTGGGGAAGGTTTTAATATTTGCTATGGGTACAACATCACCAATGCACTTGCTAATAAACTCGCCACCGAATCAGCGTATACATCAATGTTGTTGTCAGATGCTATCCGAACATATCCCAGTCCACGTGCTCAAGCAATCTTGCAGCATGGAATCAGATTGGTCGGACCAGCGTTGAACAGACCTGAGAACTGGCGTTTCCTGTTTTAGTTTCTGTTTGTAGGCTGGGAGCAACAAAATGGAGTCATGGTCAGACTTGCCGAAAGGAGGGCGGAGAATAGCCTTGTATGCATCACGGAAGTTGGAATAACAGTGGTCCAGGATTTTACCAGCCCGGGTGGCACATTCGATATGCTGGTAAAATTTTGGGAGCCTTGTTCTTAAATTAGCCTTATTAAAATCCCCAGCCACAATAAATGCAGCCTCAGGATATGTGGTTTCCAGTTTACATAGAGTCCGATGAATTTCTTTCAGTGCCTTCGATGTATCAGCTTGAGGGGGGATGTACACGGCTGTTATTATAATCGAGGAGAATTCTCTTGGTAGATAATGCGGTCTGCATTTGATTGTAATGAATTCTATGTCAGGTGAACAAAAGGACTTGAGTTCCTGTATGTTTTTATGATCACACCACGTCTCGTTAATCATAAGACACACACCCCCACCTATCTTCTTACCAGATAGAAGTTTGTTTCTGTCGGCGCGATGCGTGGAGAAACCAGGTGGCTGTACCGACTCTGATAACGCGTGTCCTGAGTGAGCCATGTTTCCGTGAAGCAAAGAACGTTGCAGTCTCGGATGTCTCTCTGAAAGGCAACCCTCGATCGGATTTCGTCTACTTTGTTGTCAAGAGACTGTACATTGGCGATTAAAATACTCGGGAGAGGTGCACGATGCGCCCGTCGACGTAGCTTGACCAAAAGACCGGCGCGTTTCCCTCTTCTCCGGCGCCGTTGTTTTGAGTAGCCACGTGCTATCCAGTCTGTTGTTGTGTTTGGGTTAGCAAACCGAGAATCCTCTTTGGGAAAGTCGTATTCCTGGTCGTAATGTTGGTAAGTTGACGTTGCTCTTATATCCAATAGTTCCTCCCGGTTGTATGTAATAAAACTTAATATTTCCCGGGGTAACAATGTAAGAAGTAATACATAAAAAAACAAAATACTGCATGGTTTCCTGAGAACGTGAAGCGAGGCTGCCATCTCTGTCGGCGCCGGAAGTTCACTGTTAACATCTGCTAACCATGTGTATGTGACAAATAAAATTTGATTTGTCTGTAGAACTCTCTGAACAGCACAAGTGGGTCTGTCTGTAGAACTGTCTTGGGGTCTTATCTCAGTCTGTAGAACTGTCTGGGGTTGTTATCTATTAGAAGCTGATACACTGGACTTAATAGGAAGGGGAGTCATGTGCTGGTCCCAAGGCTGAGGTACGTTGTCTGACCACCAACATGGAAGGAGGGGTGGAGCCACACTAGCCTCTACGGGGGCCGGCTGCTAACGGCCTCTATGGGGACCAGGCACCAACCTCAAGGGAACATGCTGCATCAGAGACACTCAGAACAGAGGCCGGGGCTAATAAAGCAGACACACACTTCTACACTGCGTCGGTTCTGGGCGTCCCATCCCCTCGGTGGAGGACGGAACAAATTAACCAGGGAAGGAGGGAGAGAATCTAATTACAGGGCAGATAGAGAGGCAAAGGGAATACATGCAATAGAAGAACTGTCTGAAGACACTGCCTGCCAAAGAACAGTCACTGTTTATGTCATTGATTGTTTGGGCTTGTGACAGACTTAAGCTGCTTATTACACTCATTTATAGTCATGGCAGCAATGTTTTTTCCCCAAACGATAGTCACAAAGATGGTTTCTGAGCTTCCTCCCCACACGCTGAAAGCACAACATCACTGTCAAGGCAAAGCCCACGAGTTGTTCTTGGGTCTGAGCCTAGTGCTAAGGGTTGGGTCTGAGCCTAGTGCTATAGGGTTGGGTCTGAGCCTAGTGCTATAGGGTTGGGTCTGAGCCTAGTGCTATAGGGTTGGGTCTGAGCCTAGTGCTATAGGGTTGGATCTGAGCCTAGTGCTATAGGGTTGGGTCTGAGCCTAGTGCTATAGGGTTGGGTCTGAGCCTAGTGCTATAGGGTTGGGTCTGAGCCTAGAGCTATAGGGTTGGGTCTGAGCCTAGAGCTATAGGGTTGGGTCTGAGCCTAGTGCTATAGGGTTGGGTCTGAGCCTAGTGCTATAGGGTTGGGTCTGAGCCTAGTGCTATAGGGTTGGGTCTGAGCCTAGTGCTATAGGGTTGGGTCTGAGCCTAGTGCTATAGGGTTGGGTCTGAGCCTAGTGCTATAGGGTTGGGTCTGAGCCTAGTGCTATAGGGTTGGGTCTGAGCCTAGTGCTATAGGGTTGGGTCTGAGCCTAGTGCTATAGGGTTGGGTCTGAGCCTAGTGCTATAGGGTTGGGTCTGAGCCTAGTGCTAAGTGCTCTGACAAATAAGAGCTGCACAAACAAAACAAAGTAGCATTGAGACCCATCTGTGTAGTGTTAGCCGTAGTGATAGCTTAAGTAAACGTAGTGAAGTATTGAAGTGTCCCCTAGACACTGATCTTGGGTCAGTTTATATTTCCCCCCACTAATGGTTAAGGTTAGGATTGTATGGCAAAAGCTGACTCTAGATTTGTACCTAGGGGAAGATTAACCCCGAAGCGGTTAGGGTTGTCTCTGTGGTGACCTTACTTACCGAGCTCTCCCTGCAAGGTCATCAGTTCCTGGGACAGGTCCCTGCGCTGCTTAATGACCTCATCACGCTGGGAAACAAACACACTGTTAGTCGTCATTTAAACTCAGTTTGGGGCTTTGGACTGCAACAGGCTTGAGCGCGCGCGCACACACACACACACACACACACACACACTTCAGTAAGAGGAACCTAAAAAAATGTATTTGTATAACAGCTTTCAATTTAATATCCTTTCGAATAAAATATGGTCATTTTAGATGCACACATCAGGCGCATATTGAAGATTCATGACAAGCACTTCTGGGGAAAAAATCCAATGACAGTAACAGCTTCATCAGTGTATGTGAGCTCCCCATCTCAACTTCATTTCATTAACAGGATATTGAGCCAAATAGCAGTTATATTGCTCCTAAGATAACAAATGCTATTCTACAGCATACAAATATATTTACTTTACCAGCAAATGCAACACATTGAGAAAACATGACAGGAAAAGCCCCCTAATGCAACTGAGCTGAGACAGAAATCCTAACACCCATTCTCTCTACCCCAGCTCCTTCACTTTCTCTATTCCTTGCCTTCTCCTCTTTCTACTTCCCCTTCTCGCTCTTTCTCTCCCCATCTTTACAGAGGCAGCCCTAGCTGCAGTGCTCCTCCCAAACTGACGCAGAGGGAATCCCCCACTAACCGGTCTCATACCCAACAAATCCACCGGACACAGCACCAACTGAGGAGGACCACAGGCCCTGTTACTGTCCTGGACCACAGGCCCTGTTACTGTCCCGGAACAATCTCCCTCATAGCAGAAGGTTAACAGAACAGAGAAAATAGACAGAGGCTAATGAGTCATCAGTCACAGAACAGACCACTCAAATAAAAAATCCTACCCTCTAATGAAGGGTCAGTGAGACACAGTTAGCAGTCTGTCCTGTCCCCTGCTCCCCGTCCCCATTACAGACAGAGTAGAACAAAATATAGAAGTCCTTTACCCGGTCTCCAGAGCAGTGAGGGCTAAGGCACGCTCTGCTTCCCGAGCAGCCCATGGTCCAACCTCAGGGAGTCTCCCCTAGGCTACAGAGGCCCAGAACACTAAGACACAAATGACAGCAGCACAGGTGGACACCACCTCCACACACACTCCTCTCTAGGACTGCTCCAACTACATCTGACTGAGGCACGACTGAAAACGGCACTCCATTGGCCCTGCTATCTGAGTGCTGAGAGCTTACCGTATTCTACCTAAGAGAGCGACAGACTGCAGAGGAGTGGGACAGCCTGCTCACAGCTGAGGTCACTTTAACGTGGTAGTAGCAGGCAGCAGTGGTAAAAGGCAGAGCGGAGAACATAAGATAGGGTGGGCCCAAAATGGCACTCATTTCCCTATATAGTGCACCGTATGGGCCCTGGTCAAAAGTAATGCACTACATAGGAAATAGGGACGCAACCATACATAAAGGCCTCCTGACATTAGGCTGATGGAGGCATTTACACCTCACTGAGTAGCAGGAGAGGGCCTGGCTGTCCAGGAGAGGGCCTGGCTGTGCAGTGACCTTCCCAAGGGATGACACCGGGCGAAGGGTTCATTACTACCACAACTCCTCCCCCACTTCTTCCACCATGCATTAAATCATAGTTTTTCATATTTCTATACTATTTCTATTCTATACCTCTATGACATACAGTAGATACAGTGCCAGCTAGATATATGATCATTGGAACAGAGTGCTGGTAATGAATACACTAGTATAATCATTGGGACAGAGGGCTGGTAATGAATAAACTACTATAATCGTTGGGACAGCATGACAGAGGGATGGTAATGAATAAACTAGTATAATCATTGGGACTGTGGGCTGGCAATGATTAAACTAGTATAATCAATAGGAATGTATGGCAGAGGGCTGGTAATGAATACAGAGGTATCATCAATGGGACAGAGCGCTGGTAATGAATAAACTAGTATCATCAATAGGAATGTATGGCAGAGGGCTGGTAATGAATACAGTAGTATCATTGGGACAGAGGCCTGGTAATGAATAAACTGGTATCATCATTGGGACAGAGGCCTGGTAATGAATAAACTAGTATCATCATTGGGACTGTGGGCTGGTAATGAATAAACTAATATCATCAATAGGAATGTATGGCAGAGGGTGGGTAATGAATAAACTAGTACCATCATTAGGACAGAGGACTGGTAATGAATAAACTAGTATCATCAATAGGAATGTATGGCAGAGGGTGGGTAATGAATAAACTAGTATCATCGGACAGATGGCTGGTAATGAATAAACTAGTATCATCAATGGGAACGAAGGCTGATAATGAATAAACTAGTATCATCATCATCATTAGGACAGTATGACAGAGGGCTGGTAATGAATAAACTAGTATCATCATTGGGACAGTATGACAGAAAGCTGATAATTTTAAAATGTGCCTTTATCTCATATTTTCTCAAGGATAAAGACAAATCATTATCGGTCTGTGGTGGGCCCCACATGTAATCTTACTGAGGGTCTGATTTCTCAAACGCCTTTTCAGTTTAATTAAAGAAATACACAGTGTCCAAAACATTAAGAACACCTGCTCTTTCCATGACAGACTGACCAGGTGAATCCAGGTGAAAGCTATGATCCCTTATTGATGTCAACTGTTAAATCCCCTTCAGAACAGTGTATATGAAGGGGAGGAGACCGGTTAAAGAAGGATTTTCAAGCCTCAAGACAATTTATTGTGTGTGTGCCATTCAAAGGGTGAATGGGCAAGACTTAAGTGCCTTTGAACGCGGTATGGTAGTAGGTGCCAGGCACACCGGTTTGAGTGTGTCAAGAACTGCAACGCTGCTGGGTTTTTCATGCCCAATTGTGTGTATCCACCACCCAAAGGACTTCAAGCCAACTTGACACAATTGTGGGAAGCATTGGAGTCAACATGGGCCAGCATCCCCGTGGAATGCTTTCGACACCTTGTAGTCTATGCCCTGATTAATTTAGGCTGTTCAGAGGGGAAAATGGGGTTCGACTCAATATTAGGAAGGTGTTCCTAATGTTTTGTACACTTAGTGTATGTGAGCACTTCACCATGTCATTTGGAGGACACGCTACCCTCGTCTCTGAATGTCTACATTTCCCAGACCTCCACCATAATGATATCATACTTAAGGTATACAATGACCCTCCGCGAGATGTTTAGATCAATAAAACCTCCAGTAATCAATCCACATTCAGATCTAAATGGTCTGGAAATGTTATGGGAAAAAGACATACAGATGTAGGATCTTAATTTGATTACTCTTTTGTTGCTGAGAATTTGCAAACTTGTAGTGTATTTTAGTTTTAAAAAGACTTCAGAGTAGGTCATTTCTACTTTGAAAATTCGGACTTGATTTGCCCTAATGAAAAACCTCTACAAAAATGTCCATCAATTATAGTCAACATAATAATTCACATTTCCTTTTGCTGCGAGATCATTTTCCTGCTGTAGCAAACTGGCTCAAATTAAGACCCTATATCTGTAGCTACAAAGGAAGAGGAAGGAAGGGCAGGCAGACAAATGATCATAGAAAGGTCTGGAAAGTGGGAGACAATAATAATGGGGGGTTATCTAACATCCTTATTTAAATAGTAATATTCTTTACATACAGTAATTAACATTCACTTTTGAATCACACCACGGTCTCTTCTTCTACAGATACTACGGTAATCCATGTCCAGTGCTGACAGGAATCAGCTAAACAAGTGATAAGAAACAGAACTCAACAACACACCACCTTTTCCAGTGTTTGGTTGTGGCTCGTAACCATATCAAGTCAACAGCTGGGACATTCTCACCCAGACATTGCAAGGCCCTGCCTCCTATTCCTAGCCTATTGACTGGCTAATAGATTCCAATACTGTACACAGTGTTCAGAAACAAACTGATTCAGCCAACAGAACAAGTGCCACCCAATAGATCAAAGTGACATTGGACCATTGAGTCCTTGTAATGACAATTAAATAATGCAATATGACATACTGATAACACCCACATACTGAACCTGTTGAAACCTGACAATAGATCAAACTTCTGCTGAGAGTGCAGGAGCTAGTGATTGTCACTGTGTCAGAGAGGGGGACAGAGGGGGCTGAGACAGCTGCTGTACCACCATCACAGACACCAGGAACTCTGCTGTTTTTCCATTTGTTCAGATAATCACTTTCACAGCCCGTCCACCTTCCACCCAAACAGAAGGACCCAGGTCCAACTTTAGAGACTGGAGATACCACGGAGACGGAATGTAGTGTGTGTGTGTGTGTTTGGAAAGTAACTCTTTAAATCAGCAATGTCTTTGGAACAAGGAGCTTGTCTAACTGACAGGGCTTCAGCAGTACAATAAGCATTTAACCATGTATTTCATCAGTGTTTTGACAGCAGTCTGGTGATGAAGACAGCCCTTCTATCTGTCAACTCTCCCAGTCTCTGTCCCTTTCCTAAATCACTCTACACATGCATTCTGAAGTTTCAACAAATGGAATGTAGCCATGTTTTGACATGTACTGCCAGGGTTCTTGAGATGGTCCCTCAAACAGTTAAGAGGGAAGGGGGAGTCAGATAAAATAATTTCACAAGAATCGTGCAAGTTTATCCAGAGTCCACATTTCTCCATCCACAAATGTTGAAACTCTCCCTCTCTGGATTCTAAGTGACCACAGCAACAGAACTCTGTTCCCCAAAGGATAGCATCTGTCTACACACCTCCAGTACTGGCTACTGCTGCCTGGAAAAACACCCCTTTGGACAATTGCAGGCATGTATGCTACATTTATCCCAAGTCCAACGGGTGGATTCATTTTTGCCAATCAAGAGAAACAAGGTCTCTAAAATAGACTCTGGCAGCACACCCAGGTTGATTCACCACACACCACTAATGTCCTATAGAAAGCTGAACATGAATACACTCATCCACAACCCACTTTACACTAATGCTTACGGCATATGAGCACCCACAGATGCCGTATATGATCGCCCAGACGCATCCACAGTGTCTGGTTTGTATCAGGAGCTGAGCTCAGGGCCCGACTGGCAGTGATGTCAGTTAAGGGGCCCCGGTGCCTCCAGGAGAAAGGCCTAACAGACATGGGTTGTGTCCCGAATGGAACACCCTATTCCCTACATAGTGCACTACTTTTTACCAGGGCCCATAGGGAAGAGCACTACGCAGGCGGGAATAGGGTGCCACATCCATGACGTCTACCTCACTGTATCAACCCCAGTCTGACAACAGCCAGAACCAGAGACATGTCCATTTAACTGATATTACCATCTCTGTAAAGAAACAGCGAGCATAAGAACAAATAAACTGCTAATGATTAACAACTAATTTGTAAATTATGATTAGAAATAATCTCTGTGCCAGGATCAGTCTCAGTGCAGTTTCTCGTGGACAAAGAATGATATGGAAGTCAGCACTACGTCGTTATTGATAAAGAGGGGAGAGCGGAAGTCTCTCAGCAGGCTGATATTTACTGTCACAATCACTGAGAATCCCAGCAGTCACCCAGCGTTTAAGACCTTAACCAGGCAGCAGGGATAATGAAGGGGGAAGAAAAACACATGCATTTGTAGGTAAGGGGCTTTGGCAAGTCAGCTATTTCCTCAAAAAGACCTGTGGTAGCTTCTCAAATGGCACCCCATTCCCTTTATAGCGCACCTCCCTATAGTAGTAGTGGACTAGAGGGAAAAGAGTGCATTTAAGGACGCAGCCCTGTAACTCTAGTGAACTACTGCCTTTATCTAATACTGTAGACTATGGTCCTAGTCTATCTAACATGGAAATGTATAGGTGAAAGGTCAAATAATATAGTACTATAAAGGATAGTTTAAAGATGAAAGCTTTGAAAGGTCACATGACAGTGCTGAGAGCAAATGGTCAGTCCTCTCCTGAGGAAGCACGTCACTTCATGCACTGTTGTTGTTGAGTGTGTGTGTGCGCATGATAAGATAAATGTATAGAGGACTTTACATCTTTTAGTTTTTCAATATTTGAAAAACTTCAAAGCACTTATACAAACATTTTCTGAACCATATCAACCAGGCCGATTCTAAAGTTAGTTTGTACTAATCTAATCATCTCATTCCAAAATCATTGGCATTAATATGGAGCTGGTCCCCCTTTTGCTGCTATAACAGCCTCCACTCTTCTGGGAAGGCCTTCCACTAGATGTTGGAACATTACTGTGGGGACTTGCTTCCATTCAGCCACAAGAGCATTAGCAAGGTCGGGCACTGATGTTGGGCGGTTAGTCCTGGCTCGCAGTCTGTGTTCCAATTCATCCCAAAGGTGTTTGATGGGGTGGAGGTCAGGGCCCTGTGCAGGCCAGTTCTTCCACACCGATCTAGACAAACCATTTCGGTATGGACCTCGCTTCGTGCACGGGGGCATTGTCATGCTGAAACAGGAAAGGGCCTTCCCCAAACTGATGCCACAAAGTTGGAAGTGCAGAATCGTCTAGAATGTCATTGTATGCTGTAGAGTTAAGATTTCCCTTCACTGGAACTAAGGGGCCTAGCTCGAACCATGAAAAACAGCCCCAGACCATTATTCCTCCTCCACCAAATTTTACAGTTGGCACTATGCATTTGGGCAGGTAGCATTCTCCGGGCATCTGCCAAACCCAGACTCGTCCATCAGACTGCCAGATGGTGAAGCGTGATGTATCACTCCAGAGAATGCGTTTCCACTGCTCCAGAGTCCAATGGCGGTGAGCTTAACACCACTCCAGCCGACGGCTGGCATTGCGCATGGTGATCTTAGGCTTGTGTGAGCCTGCTCGGCCATTTGAAACCTATTTTATGAAGCTCTTGACGAACAGTTATTGTGCTGACGTTGCTTCCAGAAGCAGTTTGGAACTCAGTAGTGAATGTTGCAACTGAGGAGACGTTTTTTATGGGCTATGCCTTTCAGCATTCGGCAGTCCTGTTTTGCGAGTTTGTGTGGCCTACCACTTCACAGCTGAGCCGTTGCTCCTAAACGTTTCCACTTCACAATAACAGCACTTACAGTTGCTCTAGCAGGGCAGAAATTTGACAAACTGACTTGTTGGAAATGTGGTATCCTATGACGGTGCCACGTTAAAAGTCACTGAGCTCTTCAGTAAGGCCATTCTACTGTCAATGTTTGTCTATGGAGATTGCATGGCATTGTGCTCGATTTGGTGCTCGATTTGGCTTAAATAGCCAAATTATTAATTTGAATGGGTGTCCACATACTTTTGTATATATAGTGTATCTCATGGCACCATAGGCTATGTATCCCAGCAGGGTGTGATAGTGGCTGTTTTTACACTGTGTTTATGGAGAAGGACTGGAAATCTAATGAAAACATGCCAATGACATTACCCAGTATACTGTAATGGTAGAAGAAACATACAGCATACTATGTATTAGTATTGACCTGAAAATACAATATTTGGCCAAGAGTTCTACAAATATTCGTTAAACTGTTCTCAATTGTATAGCCTAAGCATGAGTTCATATGAGATTCTGTATAAAAAGTGCTATATAAAATCTATTATTATTATTTTTAAGCCTATACTATGACCATAACTTGTGCTGCAGCAACCAACATGGAGGCTGGTGGCTGGGGTGGGCTGGGTTAGGGTGGGCTGGTCTGGGTAGTATCGTGAACCAGGGAGAGGAGAGTTAGGATAAGCTCATCTGTAGTGCACTGTGGGAAGATGTAATTCCTCCAGTGTTCTAGTTCCAATCATAACACTCAGCCATGAGAATGAAAACAAAAACAAACAGTGAGCTGAACACACACACACACAGTTTATACCGATCAGAGTTCTGACCAAGCAGCGTGAGCAACATGATTAAGAACCACAATGTAATCTAATGTCCTAAATTACGCTAGTGTCTCAATGTCTTCAATTCTATTACTATAAAAAGCTACAATATCACCCTTACCAGAATTCAGTGTCTGTGTTAAGTGTATGGTTAAGACATCCATAGAGAAACATTAAAGAGAAAAGGTATGTTTCCTACCTCTGCCAGGGTCTGCTGCAGCACCACCACAATGGCCTCAAATTTGCAGTTACTGGCATCCAGGAGTCCCTGGAGCTGCTGGAGGCTCTGGTTCTTCCTCTGGCACGGTGCCCCCGCCCTGCCCTCTGCCGGCACCAGGTCTAGATGCCCATCCCTCTGGGGCGGCAGTGGCGCTGGTGACTGCTGTTGAGGCTGTGGGTGGCTCCGTGGTGTCGCCCTCTGTCTGTTCTTGTCCACTACAAGAGAACATTCACCGTTCAGCGTTGTTACAATGTTCAGCATCATCATTCCCCCCTCCATGATCCCTGTGGCTGGGTAGAAGACTAGCTACAGCAGCACCGCAGAAACTCCAGCCAGAGACTACTACCAGTCTAGCTCCAGCCTCCAGAGAAAGACAGACAGACAGACTACTGTCCAGTCTAGCTCCAGTCTACAGAGAGAAACAGACAGACTACTGTCCAGTAACACTAGCCCAGCTCATACAGGATGGCTGTCTGTCCAGTAAAGATGGAGTAGAGGCTGTCCAGGGAGGCCTTAGCCACAGAAAGATGATTCACAGAGCCATTATTTCCCAGAGAAAGATGCTCCCCTCTTCCAGCCCCACCACACAGTAAAATGGATCCCCCGAATGAGATTACATCTCCATCTCCTGATTCAATCTTCCTCCTGCTCTGCCCTCTGGACGGACGCAGTAGTCACCGGAGCCCGCTTATTTTAGCAAGGCCGTGCCAGTGGTTTTGATTTACATGAGCTTTATAAATATAACACCCCTCTGCATAATAACCACATGGATCCAACTAATGAACAGAAGGCTATGTTAGCCCTGCCATAGCTTTTTAGAAGTTAAAGGAGACTGACTCTAAAGATATAGGCTTGTTACTAAAAGTGTTGCCATGAGGTAAAAAATAATGCGGATGCGTTACAGTGTGTTTACAGCTAGCCAGCGGCTGGCTAGCTAGCTGTAAGGCACTAGGTGCTGCTTGCCTCGTTCTGTTGGGGGAAAGTATGTAATGGGACAGTGAGGACAGGCTTAGACATAACAGGAATACCAGCTTTAATGAGGGAACGATTGTACCAATGCAGTCTAGGGACACTTCAAGTCGCATAACCGTGGGATTAGATTTAGGAGGATTTAGGATAACAACTAGCCTCCCTAATTAAAACACAAGAACAAACAAATGTGATGGTGTGTTCTGTTTTTGTTTTGAATGGGACTGGTGAGTATATGGAGTACTGTAGAGTTCTATCGATGACAAACTCCTCTCAGAAATGTACAGTTTACATCCTACATACACTTATGCATGAAGATTTAAACGTGAATATCCCTTTACAGACATACTATATTTACCCCATTAGCCCATAGACGAACATACAGTTGGAAAAAACTCTGGTTACATTTATAGTGCCTAGGATGGCAGCATCCAACCACATCACAACAGTGAGGGTTTAATTTCAAAAAGGACTCTGACGGTCAGGTTAGTCAGATCTACAGTAGTATGTATTAATGACCTTCAGGAAAGGATGTTCGGATACGGCTTTCAACCCCCATCTTAACATCCACATATTTACATTGTCATTTAAGACTCTCTTACCCAGAGCAACTTACAGTAGTGAGTGCATTCATTTTTCATACTGTCCCCCGTGGGAATCAAACCTACAAACCTGGCATTGCAAGGACCATGCGCTAGCAATGGAGCCACACGGGACCCCATATGAACAAACACTTCCGGTCAAAAGGTTTAGAACACCTAGATTCAAGTGTTTTTCTTTATTTTTACTATTTTCTACATTGTAGAATAATAGTGAAGGCATCAACACTATGAAATAACACATATGGAATAATGTAGTAACCAAAAAAGCTGTTAAAAAAAATCCAAATATATTTTATATTTGAGATTCTTCAAATAGCCACCCTTTGCCTTGATGACCGCGTTGCACACTCTTGGCATTCTCTCAACCAGCTTCATGAGGTAGTCACCTGGAATGCATTTCAATTAACAGGTGTGCCTTCTTAAAAGTTAATTTGTGGAATTTCTGTCATTCTTAATGTGTTTGAGCCAATCAGTTGTGTTGTGACAAGGTAGGGGTGGTATACAGAAGAAAGGTCTATTTGGTAAAAGAGCAAGTCCATATTATGGCAAGAACAGCTCAAATAAGCAAAGGGAAACGACAGTCCATTACTTTAAAACATGAAGGTCAGTCAAGAAAGTTTCTTCAAGTGCAGTCGCAAAAACCATCAAGCGCTATGATGAACCTGGCTATGATGAACCTGCAGCCCAAATAAATGCTTCACAGAGTTCAAGTAACAGACATCTCAACATCAACTGTTCAGAGGAGACTGTGTGAGTCAGGCCTTCATGGTTGAATTGCTGCAAAGAAACCACTACTAAAGGACACCAATAATAATAAGAGACTTGCTTGGGCCAAGAAACACAAGCAATGGACATTAGACCGGTGGAAATTTGTCCTTTGGTATGTAGTCCAAAATTTAGATTTTTGGTAATAACCGCTGTGTATTTGTGAGATGCAGTGTGGGTGAACGAATGATCTCCGCATGTGTATTTCCCACCGTAAAGCATGGAGGTGGTGGTGTTATGGTGTGGGGGTGCTTTGCTGGTGACACTGTCTGTGATTTATTTAGAATTCAAGGCACACTTAACCAGCATGGCTACCACAGCATTCTGCAGCGATACGCCATCCCATCAGGTTTGGGCTTAGTGGGACTATCATTTGTTTTTCAACAGGACAATAACCCAGCACACTTCCAGGCTGTGTAAGGGCTATTTTATCAAGGAGAGTGATGGAGTGCTGCATGAGATGACCTGGCCTCAACCAAATTGAGATGGTTTGGGATGAGTCGGACCGCAGAGTGAAGGAAAAGCAGCCAACAAGTGCTCAGTATATGTGGGAACTCCTTCAAGACGGTTGGAAAAGCATTCCAGGTGAAGCTGGTTGAGAGAATGCCAAGAGTGTGCAAAGCTGTCATCAAGGCAAAGAGTGGCTAATAATATTTGTTTAACACTTTTTTGGTTACTACATGATTCCATATGTTTTATTTCATAGTTGATGTTTTCACTAGTATTCTTCAATGTAGAAAATAATAAAAGAAAATAAAAACCCTTGAATGAGTAGGTGTTCTAAAACTTTGACAGGTGGTGTATGATATTCAGGTTCAACGGTAACACCAGAGGGTAATTTGTGTCTTCGAAATAGTTTCTTTTTTTTCCCTGACGAGAGACATAAATAAGGGTTTAGACTCGAAACAACATTCCTTACCCCAGGACACTTCCACAGTTGACTATCCAGGAAACTGGAAAAGGAGCATGGCGTCTGCATTGATCGGAATGTTTTGTTTGTCTCGTCAATAAACAGATCAACGCAGACACAGAGCTCCATTTTCTGTATTCTCCTGGATGGTCAACCGTTGAAGTGTCCTGGGGTAAGATATGTTGTTTGGAATCAAACACCGGATTCACTTTTTTGTTCAAGCTAGGCTGAAGTGAGTTTGGGTACACTTTCTTTCCAAGGTTTTAACTGGAAGTACAAGTTAATGGATCCAAAACTGGAGTGTCAGAAATGTCCATGTTTTGTTTACCACTTCCTGATACTATTTTGCTGACTGAAACAATTGCTAATAATTCTATTAATAAAATCAAGTAGAAAAGCACTCTATTGAGACTATAGTTACCATATAATATCTCGCATGTAATTGAAGTAGCATTCATAAATATGTCACATCTTGCACACCTATTTTAGTCTAGACTGGAAGCCGGCTGTTGGCTTGACCAGCACCATGCTGGTTCTGAGGGGAGGGCTGTGTGGTAGAGGGGAGGGCTATGTGGTATTGTAAGTGTGAGAAGTTCTCTGTGTAGTCTGACTCCCTCTGCTGGTGATGTCAGAAGTCCCTGGTCTCTGGACTCTGTGGTGATTCCTTATGCAATACTGCAGCAGCAGCCAAGACCTGCCCTGAGACACACATACATGCAGCATAGCCCTGCCCACATGAAATATGATAGGCAGGCATTGGAAATACTGCAGTGGATACTATTGAACACATTTTTATGTAGGTCTCAATTCTGAGTAAACTGACATGTTGAATCATTATAATATGTATCAGGGAAAGCATGTAAAGGTCATAGTTTCTAATCAGTTCACTAATTGAGATTGACAATTCCTTAAGCTTTCTTCAAAACAGTTTGACTGCCCTAACATAGCCCATATCCACTTGGGAGATTGGATCGGGAACTTTTATGATGTCATGGAATTTCATTCCCCCTTTAGGGAGTGAGTCCTGGGTTAGAAATTGACATTATTATGCAACAGATAACCAGAATGTTTCAATAATTAATGTTAATCTCTTTTACCTGTATTATTCAAAGCAGTCCCAAGAGGCAGCTGGCCATGCTCTCTAGAGTCTAGACAAAGCAGGGTTGTTACTATTTACCACAGCCACAAAATAGAAATGATCTATATCGTAAAAATTCTAACATTAGCTTTTTGTTCTTAATTTAAGGTTAGGCATAAGGTTCGCAGTGTGGTTAAATTCAGATTTTAAGAGAAATTCTAGAAATAGGCAGGATTTAGTGACAACCACAAAACAGGTGTTTGCCATCCAACTGGTGTCTCCCATGGCAAGAGAGCACCTACAATTATTTTGATCGTGTCCAGATAAGGAGAGGATGACATAACATGGAAATTGTAACTCACTCTTTCTCTTAGCTCTGTAGCGATTCTGTTCCCACTCTGACACCATAGAGTGAGGGGTTTGCTGGTGCCACCAGGGGATGGCACGCCATAGCACAATGCATGATGAGAGGCTGATCACAATAACATTCTTGTATGGCTGTGGGGTGATGGAATAATACCAGTAAACGTGCTAAGTGAAACGTTGTTGATTCTGAACAATCCCTTCTCCAAAAGGCACTTAAATTCAGAAACTAACTCAGGCCATGTTATTCAATATCATTTTCCTAGTCTTTCAAATGAATAACTTGGCACTGACTGTTACAGGGGCAAACATTGAAATACAGGTAACTGCCCAAATAAAATAAAGATCAACATAAAGTGTTTTAATAGGGCATTGGACCACCATGAACCAGACCAGATTTAATGCACCTTATGTTGATGTTTATAAAGATTCTTGAACTCTATTGGAGGGATGAGACACCATTCTTCCACAAGAAATTCCATAATTTGGCATTTTGTTGATGGAAATACTCTTAGGCGACACTCCAGAATATCCCATAAGTGTTCAATTGGGTTGATATCTAGTGACTGAGACGGCCGTGGCATATGGTTTACATTGTTTTCATGCTCCTCAAACCATTGAGTGACCACTCATGCCCTGTGGATGGGGGAACGGTCATCCTATGGGGGCATAGCCATGGTTGCAAAAATAATGGCCAAAATACACAGCCCTAAGCATGATGGGATGTTAATTGCTTAATTAACACAGGAACCACACCGGTGTAGAAGCACCGGCTTTCAATATACTTTGTATCCTTCATTTACTCTACTACACAGCGGAACACAGAATTAAACCACTTCCACGACACCAATTTGGCTCTGATATGTGCTGTTGAACAAGCCGGTGTGTTCTAGTCCTTTAGTGGGATCAGGTGTGGAGCATTCTGATGACATGTTGTAAGATTCAAACCTAATAAGGGTCTCCTGGGAAACGCTGACAAACATTTTGGTTCCTACCCTGTCACAAAAATGTCTACAGTACTTGTCCTTGTCATTAGTTGACATGCCAAATGACACCAAACCATCACATCGGAATACTCATTTTATTTACACTGAACAAAAATATAAACGCAACATGTAAAGTGTTGGTCCTATGTTTCATTAGCTGAAATAAAAGATACCAGAAATGTTCCATATGCACAAAAACGTATTTCTCTCAAATTCTGTGCACACATTTGTTTGCATCCCTGTTAGTGAGCATTTCTCCTTTGCCAAGACAATCCATCCACATGACAGGAGTGGTATATCGAGAAGCATGATCATTACACAGGTGCACCTTGTGCTGGGGACAATAAAAGGCCACTAAAATGTGCCATTTTGTCACACAACACAATGCCACATACAGTTGAAGTTGGAAGTTTACATACACTTTAGGTTGGAGTCAATAAAACTTGTTTTTCAACCAGTCCACACATTTCTTGTTAACAAACTATACATTTGGCAAGTCGGTTAGGACATCTACTTTGTGCATGACAAGTAATTTTTCCAACAATTGTTAACAGACAGATTATTTCCCTTATAATTCACTGTATCACAATTCCAGTGGGTCAGAAGTTTACATACACTAAGTTGACTGTGCCTTTAAACAGCTTGGAAAATTCCAGAAAAGGATGTCATGGCTTTAGAAACTTCTGATTGGCTAAATAACATAATTTGAGTCAATTGGAGGTGTACCTGTGGATGTCTTTCAAGGACTACCTTCAAACTCAGTGCCTCTTTGCTTGACATCATGGGGGGAATCAGCCAAGACCTCAGAAAATAAATTGTAGACCTCCACAAGTCTGGTTCATCATTGGGAGCAATTTCCAAAACGCCTGAAGGTACCACGTTCATCTGTACAAACAATAGTACGCAAGTATAAACACCATGGGACCACGCAGCCGTCATACCGCTCAGGAAGGAGACGCGTTCTGTCTCCTAGAGATGAATATACTTTGGTGCGAAAAGTGCAAATCAATCCCAGAACAACAGCAAAGGACCTTGTGAAGATGCTGGAGGAAACAGGTACAAAAGTATCTATATCCACAGTAAAACAAGTCCTATATCGACATAACCCGAAAGGCCGCTCAGCAAGGAAGAAGCCACTGCTCCAAAACTGCCATAAAAAAAGCCAAACTACGGTTTGCAACTGCACATTGGGACAAAGATTGTACTTTTTGGAGAAATGTCCTCTGGTCTGATGAAACAAAAATAGAACTGTTTGGCCATAATGACCATTGTTATTTTTGGAGAAAAAAGGGAGAGGCTTGCAAGCCAATGAACACCATCCCAACCGTGAAGCACGGGTGGCAGCATCATGTTGTGGGGGTGCTTTGCTGCAGGAGGGACTGGTGCACTTCACAAAATAGATGGCTTCATTAGGAAGGAAAATTATGTGGATATATTGAAGCAACATCAAGACATCAGTCAGGAAGTTAAAGCTTGGTCGCAAATGGGTCTTCCAAATGGACAATGACCCCAAGCATACTTCCAAAGTTGTATAAAAATGGCTTAAGGACAACAAAGTCAAGGTATTGGGGTGGCCATCACAAAGCCCTGACCTCAATCCAATAGAATATTTGTTGGCAGAACTGAAAAAGCGTGTGCAAGCAAGGAGGCCTACAAATCTGACTCAGTTACACCAGCTCTGTCAGGAGGAATGGGCCAAAATTCACCAAACATATTGTGGGAAGCTTGTGGAAGGCTATCCGAAACATTTGACCCAAGTTAAATAATTTAAAAGGCAATGCTACCAAGTACTAATTGAGTGTATGTAAACTTCTGACCCACTGGGAATGTGATAAAATAAATAAAAGCTTAAATAATTCTCTCTACTATTATTCTGACATTTCACATTCTTAAAATAAAGTGGTGATCCTAACTGACCTAAGACAGGGAAATTTTACTAGGATTAAATGTCAGGAATTGTGGAAAACTGAGTTTAAATGTACTTGGCTAAGGTGTATGTAAACTTCAACTGTACGTCTCAAGTTGAGGGAGCGTGCAGTTGGCATACTGACTGCAGGAATGTCCACCAGAGCTGTTGCCTGACAATTTAATGTTACATTTCTCTACCATACACCGCATCCAACATCGTTTCAGAGGATTTGGCACTACGTCCAACCAGCCTCACAACCGCAGACCACGTGTATCCACACCAGCCCAGGACCTCCACATCGGTCTTCTTCACCTGTGGGATCGTCTGAGACCAGCCACCCGGACAGCTGATGAAACTGTGGGTTTGCACAACCAAAGACTTTCTACACAAATTGTCAGAAACCGTCTCAGGGCAGCTCATCTCCGTGCTCGTCATCCTCACCAGGGTCTTGACCTGACTTCAGTTTGGAGTTATAACAGACTTCGGTGGGCAAATGCTCACCTTTGATAGCCACTGGCATACTGGAGAAGTGTGCTCTTCACTTGAATCCCGGTTTCAACTGTACAGCTGGCAGACAGCGTGTATGGCGTCGTGTGGGTGAACGGTTTGCAGATTTCAACGTTGTGAACAGTGCCCCATGGTGGCGGTGGGGTTTTGGTATGGGCAGGCATAACCTACGGACAACGACCACAATTGCAATTATTGTTGGCAATTTGAATGCAGAGACACAGTGACGAGATCCTGAGGCTCATTGTCGTTCCATTCATCTGACACCATCACCTCATGTTTCAGCATGATAATGCACGGCCCCATGTCGCAAGGATCTGTACACAATTCCTGGAATCTGAAAATGTCACAGTTCTTCCATGGCCTGCATACTCACCAGACATGTAACCCATTGAGTATTTTTGGGATGCTCTGGGTCGACGTGTACAACAGCGTGTCCAGTTCCCGCCAATATCCAGCAACTTCACCCACAGCCATTGAACAGGGTGGCAGGTAGCCTAGTGGTTAGAGCATTGGGCCAGTAACCGAAAGGTTGCTAGATCGAATCCCCGAGCTGACAAGGTAAAAAATTGTTATTCTGCCCCTGAACAAGGCAGTTAACCCACTGTTCCTAGGCTGATGTTCTTAACTGACTTGCCTAGTTAAATAAAAATAAATAATTGAAGGGGACTGGGACAACATTCCTCAGGCCACAATCAACAGCCTGATCAACTCTATGCGAAGGAGATGTGTCACACTGCACAAGGCAAATGGTGGTCATACTGTACCAGATGCTGACTGGTTTTCTGATTCAAACCTTTTAAGGTACACTTCTATAAATGTATTAAAAACAAAAACACCTTAATTACATAATTATTCAGACCCTTTGCTATGAGACTCGAAATTGACCTCAATCAATCTTAAATGGAATTAGTTTGAAACCACCAAGACTCTTCCTAGAGCTGGCCACCCAGCCAAACTGGGCAATCGGGGGAGAAGGGCCTTGGTCAGGGAGGTGATCAAGAACCTGATGGTCACTCTGACAGAGCTCTAGAGTTCCTCTGTGGAGATGGGAGAACCTTCCAGAAGGACAACCATCTCTGCAGCACTCCACCAATTAGGCCTTTATGGTAGAGTGGCCAGACGAAAGCCACTTCTCAGTAAAAGGAACATGACGGCCCATTTGGAGTTTGCCAAATGGCACCTAAAGACTCTCAGATCATGAGAAACAAGATTGTCTGGTCTGATGAAACCAAGATTCAACTCTTTGGCCTGAACGCCAAGCGTCACGTCTGGATGAAACCTGGCACCATCCCAACAGTGAAGCATGGTGGTGGCAGCATCATGTTGTGGGGATGTTTTTCAGTGGTAGCGACTGGGAGACTAGTCAGGATCGAGGCAAAGATGAACGGAGCAAAGTACAGAGAGATCCTTGTTGAAAACCTGCTCCAGAGCATACAGGACCTTAGACTGGGGCGAAGGATCACCTTGCAACAGGACAACAACCCTAAGCACACAGCCAAGATAACGCAGGAGTGGCTTTGAGACAAGTCTTTGAATGTCCTTGAGTGGCCCAGCCAGAGCCCAGACTTGAACCCGATCGAACATCTCTGGAGAGATCTGAAAATAGCTGTGCAGCAACGCTCCCCATCCAACCTGACAGAGCTTGAGAGGATCTGCAGAGAAGAATGGGAGAAACTCCCCAAATACAGGTGTACCACGCTTGTAGCATCCTACCCAAGAAGACTTGAGGCTATAAATTGTTTTTATAAGATAAATAAATAAATAAATACAGTGTTTCCTTTGTCATTATGGGCTTTTGTGTGTAGATTGAGGGGGATAAAAACTAATTAATACATTTTAGAATAAGGCTGTAACCTAACAAAATGTTGGGTCTGAATACTTTCCGAAGGCACTGCATATACAAAAGTATGTGGACACCCCTTCAAATGACTGGATTCGGCTATTTCACCAACACACGTTGCTGACAGGTGTATAAAATCAAGCACACAGCCATGCAATTTCCATAGACAAACATTGGCATTAGAATGGCCTTACTGAAGAGCTCAATGGCTTTTAACGTGGCACCGTCATAGGATGCCACCTTTCCAACAAGTCAGTTCATCAAATTTCTGCCCTGCTAGAGCTGCCCCGGTCAACTGTAAGCTCTGTTATTGTGATGTGGAAACGTCTAGGAGCAACATCGGTTCTGCCGCGAAGTGGTAGGCCACACAAGCTCACAGGGTTTCGCGGATGCCAGGAGAACACTAACTGCCCATATGCATAATGCCAACTGTAAGGTTTGGTGGAGGAGAAATAATGTTCTGGGGCTGTTTTTCATGATTCGGGTTAGGCCCCTTAGTTCCAGTGAAGGGAAATCTTAACGCTACATCATACAATGACATTCTAGACGATTCTGTGCTTCCAACTTTGTGGAAACAGTTTGTGGAAGGCCCTTTCCTGTTTCAGCATAATTCCCCCGTACACAAAGCGAGATCCATACAGAAATGGTTTGTCTAGATCGGTGTGGAAGAACTTGACTGGCCTGCACAGAGCCCTGACCTCCACCCCATCGAACACCTTTGGGATGAATTGGAACGCCGACTACGAGCCAGGCCTAATCGCCCAACATCAGTGCTCGCAGCAATGTTCCAACATCTATTGGAAAGCCTTCCCAGAAGAGTGGAGGCTGTTACAGCAGCAAAAGGGGGTACCCACTCCATTTTAATGCCCATGATTTTGGAATGAGATGTTCAACAAGCAGGTGTCCACATATACTTTTGGTCATGTAGTGTCTGTGACCAACCGATGCATGACTGTTTTCCCAGTCATGTGAAATCCATAGATTAGGACCTAATTGATTTCAATTGACTGATTTCCTTATATGAACTGTAACTCAGTAAAATCTTTCAAATTGTTGCATTTATATTTTGGTTCAGTCTATATGATTCAAACAGTTCACAAAGTGTTTTGATCTAAATCAAAAGTCAAATTGCAATATTTGGTAAAAAAAATGCTATTAGATTTGTCCATATTGTTAACCCTACTGCATTGTATCATCTAGGTAAGAGAAGTAACCTTTAATGGTTTCTCAGCATGTCAGAGGGTTGAATCTAAGGTTCATGGTGTAAAGGTTAATAAATCAGTCATGACTACCTTATAAGGGGATCACCTACAACGACCTAATCTTGGCCTTGTTTCAGGAGTTGCCATGCTGACCATGAATGTCACACAAAAACATGTGCCATCTCATCTCACATACATCCTTGGGTCGCTCATCTTTTCAGTTCGCTGCAGCTAGCGACTGGAACGAGCTGCAACACACAAACTGGACAGTTTTCTCTCCATCTCTTCATTCAAAGACTCAATCATGGACACTCTTACTGACAGTTGTGGCTGCTTTGCGTGATGTATTGTTGTCTCTACCTTCTTGTCCTTTGTGCTGTTGTCTGTGCCCAATAATGTTTGTACCATGTTGTGCTCATGTGTTGCTGCCATGCTATGTTTTTGTCTTAGGTCTCTCTTTATGTTCTGGTGTGTTGTCTCTCTTGTCATGATGTGTGTTTTGTCCTATATTTGTATTTATTTTTAATCCCTGCCCCCGTCCCCGCAGGAGACCTTTTGCATTTTAGTAGGCAGTCATTGTAAATAAGAATTTGTTCATAACTGACTTGCCTAGTTAAATGTTAAATAAAAATTTTATGTTTGAGGGAAACCTTATTTGGCTTGATTTGCCCAAACAAATAGATGCATTTAAAAAATAATCTGATGAGAATTTTCTAGTTCAACCTAGTGACTGCTGCTGAAAATAACCCACGTCAGGCTGAAACTGGAGCTGTGGGTCTCCCAGCATGTAAGACGAAGAGTGCTCTCATGCGTACACTCACCACAAATACAACACACAGAGCTATGTCTTACTATACTTGTGAGGACCAACAATTGATTCCCATTCAAAACGCTATTTTCCCTAACCATAACGCCTAACCCTAATTTGAACCCTAACCCTAATTTGAACCCTAACCCTAATTTGAACCCTAACCCTAATTTGAACCCCAACCCGAGACTAAAATTGTGTTTTTAAAAGCGAGGACCGGTAAAATGTCCTTTGTTCTCTGAATATTAGGTTGTTTACTATTCTTGTCAAGTACTCACAAGTATATAAAACGTGCACATACACAAATCCAACATGAAAAACATATTTCTGAAATCAACATGATTGTCAAGAGAAATCCAATTGAGTATTTCATTTAAATAAAGTTTATTAAAAAAAAGCAATAGAGAATATAAGAAACATGTATTCCTCTAAATAGATGCAGGTAGGTAGCATGAAAGATGAACCGCTCCTGGTAAACAAAAGCTAAAAATAGATTCACAAACAGCGCAGCTCTGTGTGAGTAGCACGAGCGGCACCAACAGTGAGAATAGCCGGTGTAAAACAGAGGCGGCTGCAGCAGCGGTAGCCGTAGCAGTTTCCTGTGTTGGCGGTGTGGTAATAAACAGACCTGTGTAGAACACGCCGGTGTCCTTCCTGCATCCTGACAGCTGCTGCAGGCTCCTGAGTAAACCCTTGGCCGCCAGCCGCACGTGGATGTTGACCAGTGAGAGTTTCGGAGACCATAACATCTCTCCAAACACCAAGGAAGAGATATACCCAACACTAACTACTGTACTTTAAATCCCCAAAAAATCCAGAGGTAGAAGATGGTAAACTTGCTGTGCACCACATGCCAAAGATGGTCTCAGGGTAGAGTGCCTCAGTCGACAGTATCACAGACATGAAGAGAAAAAAAACAGCAGCAGCAACCGTCACTATGTGAGAGCCCCTTCAGTCAGTTCACCATGGCAACAGGAACTCCTCCCACTCAGAATGAGGACTAGCAGCAGAGGGCCGGCGGGGGGAGAGGGGGCCGGCGGGGAGAGAGAGGGACGGCGGGGAGAGAGAGGGACGGCGGGGAGAGAGAGGGACGGCGGGGGGGGGGCAGGCTTTCAAAAGCTCTGCCCTGGACAGATGTGACAGGCAGAGGCAGAGAAAGACATCCCTAATTCTGGATTTAAGGCCAGCCTTCAGTTCAGACCATTCAGTGTTCAGACAAATATCTAGCAATAGAGCTCTAGAATCTCCCAGAGCTGGACTATGCTGGGAGAGGAGAGGGGAGTGGGAGGGAACAAGGAGAGGGGGAGGAGTGAACAGTGGAGACTGGTGCAAATGGTGGGCTACTACTCTCACTAATTCACCGCTCCCTCCCTTCCGCTCCCCTTCACACCAGCAGAGAGAGGAGAGAAATGGCGGGAGGTGATGGATAGCTAATGGCAAGGTTGAGCCCGATGAGCTAAAATCAACCCTGCTCCCTTAGCCCTGCTCTCACAGTTCAACAGCTCTCAACACTACTGGGTGCGCTCAACACTACTGTAAGGGGGCTCTCAACACTACTGCATGGGTGCGCTCAACACTACTGTATGGGTGCGCTCAACACTACTGTATGTGTGCGCTCAACACTACTGTATGGGTGCGCTCAACACTACTGTATGGGTGCTCTCAACACTACTGTATGGGTGCTCTCAACACTACTGTATGGGTGCTCTCAACACTACTGTATGGGTGCTCTCAACACTACTGTATGGGTGCTCTCAACACTACTGTAGGGTAATTAGTAAAGTCCCATCATCATTTACAGTAGATGCTATGACAGGGGGGATAAACATCCCCAGTCTCCAACTACATTACATTCTGGAGCTACAATCCATAACGAGAGGTCTGTTACTCCCCCTAGAAACAAAAAGGCCTACTGTCCAACATTCAGAAGTATTATGCAAATACTAAACAGCTTCAGCTGCCTTGATTATAAAAAGCGTCTATACATATTCTGACTGTTTTGGGCAATTGTAACCGTTTCAGTAGAACATTATACATTGTATGCAGCCAAAGCGTAGATGGCCACAAGCAAAAACCCCTCCCACTAGCCACAGAGGACTATGGACATTAACACAACAGTTGTATGTTTGTCTGCCAGAGAAACAAAGGGCTTTTCCTGCTAAGTAGGCCTCATTATGTGTGACTATGGCAGATTGGCCACAGCTCTCCAGGAAAGGTCCTGGTCCGCAAGGACTTTAGTTTAGAATAATGGAGTCAGAATTTAAAACCTCAAACCAGTGTAGTTTCAAACATTCTGGAGGTCAAGCCAAACAGCTATGGAATTCTAGCAAACAAACTGCCAATCAAACAAACTGTCAATCATACAAACTGTCAATCATACAAACTGTCAATCATACAAACTGTCAATCATATATGGATATGACCATTGACCACATAAAAACAGAATATCTACATCTCAAATGGGCTTATTGAGTTGGGAAGTTCAACTCTTTTACAACAGAAAGTGTCAATACTGTCGGTAACTAAAATAACCATCTCACCAGGTAATACAGCGGTAGGACGAAGAAGTCTCGATGAAGCAGTTCTTTTCACAGGACTGGTTCTGGACCTTGAGGGCACCTGAATGGCCGACTCTGCAGTTTTGCATCCTGCTGTGAATAATAAAATGTTCAGATGAGGCTCTGGGTTTGAGTGGATCTGAACCATCACACACCACTAAGACACTGTGCCCTGGCTATGAAGGGACTGAGAACTGCTGCATCAAAGCTAGTTCTGCCTGCTGAATGACATTTAAAAGGCTGACGCCTCATTCATAGAGAACAGGGGCTACTGATGGGAATTTAGCTAAACACATTTAAAAGGTGTTTGAGCAGTTCACATCTTATCAGGCACCTGGATAAGATACATGTTTAATCTAGTAAAACTGTGCATCAATTTGTTTTAACAGTGTCCATCAGCACCCTGTTGATGCATCTAAACAAAAGCTTCAAGTCAGCATTTTGGTTCTCTAATCCATTTCCTAATCACCCAAATGTCCCTTCCTAAGCATTTGATAGCAGATGACGTGAATCTAGAGAGGCTCCATCTTATTTGCGCTGCATTATGGGATTTTAGGTGAAACATAAAAAAGACTAACAACTAATCTGATTAGAATTTGGGAGATTGAGGGATTTAGAAAAATTACTACAGGAAGGAAACAACAAAACAAAATCTTTGGGGAAAACAGCCAATAGAATAGTTGTTAGTCACTCATTGGTTTCGTGGATAACTACAGTATGTCTGTATGAGAATCCCATCTCACCAGGTCCTATGTTACTCCCTGGGTGTGAGAGGAGTCTAGCTTTGAACACTGTGGTCTTGCATGAGGCTGGTCTTCCCACAGACACCTGGGCTGCTCCTGCAGAAACTGTAGGGCAAATAACACAGTCAAATAGTTAAGACATACTTCGTCAGTATTCAGACACTCAACATCTAAACTTGATGTGATTTACCGTCTTAGGAATGGAACATTTAAATGTAATTTCAATCATTTACAAATGTAGGAGGGAGCCTGGTACCATACTTCAGAATTCTATAAAACAGATACACCTTATTTACAGCAACAGAAGAGTTCAGAATGTACTAAAGAGATGGGCCTTGGACTGAGAATGGATAGTTGCCTTAAAATGAAATCCAGGGCTCTAGAAAACAAAGCCAATGCAGACTGACATTCAAATCTAGATCTCTTCTGACTTACTCTTCCATAGCCGTATTCTAGTCTTCCCGTTAAAAGCAGCTAACAAAGGGAGGATACAGAAGCGATAGGATCCAATGAGCAGGCATGTGAGCAGAGTGAGGTCACAGTGGGAGCCTGCAGCACTGCCTTGTGGGATCAATGAGGAATTGGTGAAAACCTGAGTAGAAATTTCAGTCCAAGTGCAGCTCCGCAGTCCCCCGTAACCAGACATTGGGAAGATGGAAAGATCGCAAACACAAAACCAGAAAGCAACAGAAATGTCTAAATATTCCTCTGTGGTATTTCAGTGGTGTGCGCTCTTCCCCCTTTAGGCATCACTGTGACTGAACTACAGTGGAACAGACCCAGTCTCCTAGACAACCATGTGTGGGGGACCCCAGTCTGGAAAACAGAGCTGCTTAGCCAATCAGGTCGCAGTATGCTGAAGATGCTGAAAGGGAAAAGGCCCATTGTCCTCTCCCCCTCCCTCCCACTGTCCAGCTCAACAGTCAGACATTCCAAGGCATGCTTGTTAAGACACAATCAAGGTTCTTATTAGATCCACGCACAGTTGAACCATACAAGATGGGAATGTTGCCAATTCATTTCATTCACTTGACTGTGTAGGATTCATTCTCCTTACAGACTAGCTCTGATGTTCATCTCAGACTTCTCAGAGGGTTAGAGCTGGACCATTGTCTAAGAACATAACTCGAAAAGGATATAGCATTCTCAGACACTGCTGAACCTACTGAGGCTTATTATAGAAGTTCCTTTGCAGTATGTGATTTAATGCAGAAACAGATCACAGGAGCAATCACAAGATGAAAAATATGGGTCTCCAGCCGGCTGATGTGAAGGCTTAAAGCCAAGGAGATTTACGTTTGAGCACAGCCCAGTCAGTAGCCTCTTAATGTGGGTCACCGAGTACAGTCCACTGCTCACCCGCCTCGCCCCCCCTTTCCCTGCAACCAGATGTGTCCTTAGAAATCAACCTGACAGAACCAGACCGACCCTGGAGAGCAACAACCTTTATAGACTCTTTCCCAGATTCTTGCTGTGAACAAGAATGTGTTCAGTCAATTTACCTCATAAAATAAGGCTTTAAAAATAGTTACTAGAACAAAACAATATCAGAGTATGATTTCCCTAGTTGAGCTTCTCACCTTGTGCATTTACTGTGCTGCCACTGTGCTCATTGTGTACACTGGCCTTGGAAGGGATGCTCTTGGGGACACCCTGGGACTTGTAGGGCAGTCTGGAGGAGGAGACAGCAGTAGAGGGCTGGCTGGAGCCCACAGCCAGGATGTGACCAGAGGCCTGGGGGAGTCTGGAACCAGTCACTGTGGGCTTAGTGCTGCCGTTGGCTGAGGAGGTTCCAACAGGCAGTCCCTCTGTTGTTTGGGACCTCGGATGACCTATGTGACAGATATCAGCATTGAGACACAGAAATCAGAGGCAGAAGAGTAAATAAAGAAATCTGCAGAGAGTAACCGTATATTCTGCTCCAACATGTTTTCATAAGGCTGCACCACAATACACAGACAACATTTCAACTGAACTCAAAGTGCCCCAGTCCTTGTGTTCAGTAGTCCATCTGGTAACTGGTCAGAGATCAGCTGTTATGAGCCAATGGTCAAGGCAAAGCTGACTTTTGTTCATGCCAGATCAGAGCACTGGTGGAAATATAATAATTGCCCTAAGCAGGTTGTATAGCAGACAGACAGGCTTGGCCTAGCTCCACATCAGGCCTGCTACACCACCCAACACCCCTCTGATGGAGTTACATAAGCAGGTTACATGAATGACTGGTGTCAAATAAGAGCACAAAGCTGAGAGACAAATTGTGTGGCACCTATCCTCATGGTTACTAATTTTTCTGCACCTTTACCATAAACAGCACCAGGTGTTCCTTTACCACATACAGAGCAGAGCCTGAAACACAGCTACAGACCTACTAGGCCATTTTAAGGGAGTTGGTTTCACAGACATTGTGTTCTGTGGCTTTCACAGCAGCGCTGAGCTTTAAAAACCTCCCTTTCCTTCCTCTGCTTGTTCTAGTAGCACAGCTGGCTTCCCATCAGAGGGAGAATCCCCCCTCGCTCCTCTTTCCCTGGGACTGTCTCTACCCTCTCCCTTCATGCTGCTCATAGGAGCGGTAGAGTGATGGGGGTGGGGTGTTTATCTCTGGGTTCTGAGCTGAGCAGGGGAGCTACGTGACATCTGTATCGGGGCGGCAGGGTAGCCTAGTGGTTAGAGCATTGGACTAGTAACCGTTCTGCCCCTGAACAGGCAGTTAACCCACTGTTCCTAGGCCGTCATTGAAAATAAGAATTTGTTCTTAACTGACTTGCCTAGTAAAATAAAGGTAAAATAAAAATAAATCCATGTTATTCCTGTGGGGTCACGGCACAAGCTCTGCTCATCAGCAACAGGAAAGGTTGCCCTCTCATGGTGAGACTGTGTACTGCAACCTGGCTGACTACCACTGAAGCATTTTTTTTCACCATTATTTAACCAGGTAGGCTAGTTGAGAACAAGTTCTCATTTACAACTGCGACCTGGCCAAGATAAACCTAAGTAGTGCGACACAAACAACAACACAAAGTTACATATGGAATAAACAAACATACAGTCAATAATACATTAGAAAAAGTATATATACAGTGTGTGCAAATGAGGTAGGATAAGGGAGGTAAGGCAATAAATAGGCCATAGTGGCGAAATAATTACAATATAGCAATTAAACACTGGAGTGATAGATGTGCAGCAGATGAGTGTGCGAGAGGAGGTACTGGGGTGCAAAGGAGCAAAATAAATAAAATAAATAACAGTATGGGGATGAGGTAGTTGGATGGGCTATTTACAGATGGGCTATGTACAGGTGCAGTGAGCTGCTCTGACAGCTGGTGCTTAAAGCTAGTGAGGGAGATATCAGTGATTTTTGCAGTTCGCTCCAGTTATTGGTTTGGTGGTTAACTGGTGGTTAACTCAGCTTTTGAAGACCTTAGAAAGGCAGGGTAGGATAGATATAGGTCTGTAGCAGTTTGGGTCTTGAGTGTCTCCCCCTTTGAAGAGGGGGATGACCGTGGCATCTTTCCAATCTTTGGGGATCTCAGACGATATGAAAGAGGTTGAACAGGCTAGTAATAGGGGTTGCAACAATTTTGGCGGATAATTTTAGAAAGAGAGGGTCCAGATTGTCTAGCCCGCGGACTTGTAGGGGTACAGATTTTGCAGCTCTTTCAGAACATCAGCTATCTGGATTTGGGTGAAAGAGAAAAGGGGGAGGCTTGGGCAAGTTGCTGTGGAGGGTGCAGGGCTGTTGACCGGGGTAGGGGTAGCCAGGTGGAAAGCATGGCCAGCCGTAGAAAAATGCTTACTGAAAATCTCAATTATCTCAGATTTATCGGTGGTGACAGTGTTTCCTAGCCTCAGTGCAGTGGGCAGCTGGGAGGAGGTGCTCTTGTTCTTTACAGTGTCCCAGAACTTTTGGGAGTTTGTGCTACAGGATGCTAACTGCCTGTGTATATTGGTTCCTAACTTCCCTGAAAAGCTGCATATCACGGGGGCTATTCAATGCTTATGCAGTATGGCACAGGATGTTTTTGTGCTGGTCAAGGGCAGTCAGGTCTGGAGTGAACCAAGGGCTATATCTGTTCCTGGTTCTACATTTTTTGAATGGGGCATGCTTATTTAAGATGGTGAGGAAAGCACTTTTAAAGAATAACCAGGCATCCTCTACTGACGGAATGAGGTCAATATCCTTCCAGGACACCCGGGCCAGGTCGATTAGAAAGGCCTGCTCACTGAAGTGTTTTAGGGAGCGTTTGACAGTGATGAGGGGTGGTCGCTTGACTGCGGACCCAGTACGCACGCAGGCAATGAGGCAGTGATCGCTGAGATCCTGGTTGAAGACAGCAGAGGTGTATTTGGAGGGAAGGTTGGTTAGGATGATATCTATGAGGGTGCCCATGTTTACGGATTTGGGGTTGTACCTGGTAGGTTCATTGATAATTTGTGTGAGATTGAGGGCATCAAGCTTAGATTGTAGGATGGCCGGGGTGTTAAGCATGTCCCAGTTTAGGTCACCTAGCAGCATGAGCTCTGAAGATAGATGGGGGGCAGTCAGTTCACATATGGTGTCCAGGGCACAGCTGCGGGCAGAAGGTGGTCTATAGCAAGCGGCAACAGTGAGAGACTTGTTTCTGGAAAGGTGGATTTTTTTTAAGTAGAAGCTCAAATTGTTTGGGCACAGTCCTGGATAGTAAGACAGAACTCTGCAGGCTATCTCTGCAATAGGCCCTTTACAGTAGTCAGCCACTGTATCATAGAGAATGAGAGTATTTAGAATCTCTTTCCCCCCTAAACTAAAGGACAGATAGCGATGCTAGGGTGGACGTGTTGGGCAATGAGACTGATGAATACATGATGTGAGGACTACTAGGACGACACCTTTAAATCAGATGTATCACTAGTGAAACTCTGATCATTTAAAACACATCATGGAATCATCTGTATGAGCGGAGTCCATACAGCAGAAACACTGAGCAGCTGCAGAATACTTCTAGAGTAAAGCATCAGTTACATAAACCACCACGCAAATCCACAACACTATTCAGCTGGTCAACACTACTTATACACACTGCTAGACATACAGACCTGACTAAATGATAACAGGATAGCTCACTGTTTACATTACAGAGGAAATGCCTAGGAAATCATTAGGCCGGTGCTTATTCAAAGGCAGGCAGTCTGGATTATATAAAAAAGGTATTCACTCTGTACCGCAGCCAATGTTTACACTATCCCCTGTATGAGATCTGTCACTTTTACTCTGTGTGAGAGAGATCAAAGCACTACTGCAAAAGCTCAGTGTCAATCTAGTCTTACCGAACTCTCACAGAGCAGCAAGCGTTTTACACATTGTATTCTAACGTGAACTTAACTCTGTCTGTTGGAGAATGCTCTTACCTGCTGTGGTGCTCTGCTTGGCCCGTGGCGAACACGTACCGCCGGAGGCACTGCTGCAGACATCTCTTCCCTGACTCTGCCTAGATGCTGGAGGGAGAGCCTGAGGGGCTGAGGCTGGGGCTCCTCTGGCTCTGTTGAGGGATGGTCGTGCTCCAAGTCTACTCTTAATCCTGTCACAGGCAGCTCCTACTGCTCCCACCGCGGTCTTAGAGGAGGCCTTCTGCAACAAGAGCAACCCGTCACTCCCAGAGTCCCACTCAACAGGCCCAGAAAGCGCGTTCCGGCTCCTCACACAGTCTAGTACACCGTGGGGACATAAACAGAGAGACCCAGCTCACTGGGAACTAATACAAACACGTCGCAGGCAACAGAACCAAGCTGCTAGTGTACTTTACACCCTGTGATTCAGGCCAGTCCCGGCCAACTCTCTCGCTCCCAGTTTTCCCCCTCCTCTAAAAACACTCTCCGAGCACATGGTGTGTGTTTGCTAGACTCGAGCTGAGCAGCAGTCTTGCTTCTTTTCTCCAAGGGATAATTAAAACAGAGATTTAAAGAACTAGATTTCAATCTAAAAAGCCTGCCTTTTAAAAGAAAACTCCTCATAATGAGGCATTAGAAAAACTACTTAATAATAATAATATCCCAGATCTGCCTAATGAAGAAAAACAATCACATGGACCTTTACAAGCCCCATTCATCTACAATGTAGGAAGATTAAACAAAGCAGTGGACTATATTCTGCAGCTATTCTAATGAATAGTATATTTTCTGCACATTTCATCATACTTGGATTTGATTAAACACGCCAAAAGGCATTTATTCGGCGTTATGTTTAGGGCACAAGTCATTTGCATTTACTTACCACAAGGCAGGTTTTCTTCATCTCCTTGCTGCTTCGCTCTTCCTTCCTGGTCTCAGGCTGTTTGTTGTGGGCACTGCCAGTGCGATTGTGGCTGGCTGGTCTGGCCTGGCTCTGTCTCAGGTGGACGTAGGCCTTGGGGATGATGAAGCTAGCTGAGCCGCTAGGGGAGGCTGTGGACTCCCTGTGTGGTGTAGATGTAGTGGAGGAACTCTCAGACCAGCAGCGGGACCGCCGTGCTGACACTGGTGCCTGATTGGATGGTGAGGAGGCTGAGGAGACAGAGCCAGGTCTCTTCCTCTGTGGCACTTCCTCCTTGTTCCCAGCCTTACCAGTACTGGCCAAGGCTGGTGTAGGGTAAGCTCGCTGCTCTGTGGAGGGTGACTCTGTGGGAGATGGGAAACAGAAGGTCTGGTTTCCAGGCAGCACTGGAGCGGGTCCTCCTCCACAGTTAGAAGCCACATGCTCGGCCTCTGAGCTGACCAGACTAGTGGCCTGACTGCTGTGTACTGGTGGGACTGATGGGGCATTATCAAATGCAGCAGAGACAGAATCACACAGGGATGCTCGACACTCTGCCTCCTCAGTCAAACTAAGAGCAAGTGGACCAATGGGAGACCCAGCAGCCGAAGAGAGGTCTTGGTCATCTGCCTGGATATCAGGCACTGCATTCTCAGCCACAGCGGCCCTCAGGCAGCCATCTTCCATTGTGGCTAGTTTACTAGGAGTGTTTCTCATTGGAGTGTTCTTATTCACTTGAGATGGTTTACGACAGGGCTGGTTGACTGGTTTCCCTGGCTTATTCTTTACGGGTGCAGGGCTTCCCAATATCAACGGATGAGCTGGTCTCGACATGATCTTGGGTCTCACTCTGCTGAAATCCGGCTTGGGAAACTTTTTGATTTCTACTTTGCTAATTCTGTTAGCTGATGATGGGGGAAGCCTAGTGACCAAACGGCGTTTTGGGGATGCGAGCCTTGGGGCCGCCCCTTGCAGGTCTATAGCCGTCTGGACCACAGGGATACCAGTGTGACTACATTCCCCAGTGCAGGGGGGCTCCGTTAGGGAGGAAAAGTCCAGGGGTTTGTTCCCAGCACACTGCACTGGTGTGGAGGTCTGGGTACGGCCGTCAGGGTCCAGCTCCTCCGAGGTTGGCAGCATGAAGGTCCTGCCCTCGGTGGATCCTCCACTGAAATAGGCATCCGAGCTGGCCTGCCTGCTGGGGGCTGGGGAACCACCTCCACATGCAGCAGATGGGGTTGGCTCACACAGAAAGGTCGCCTGGTGTACACCCTCTGTCTCACAGGGATCCACATCCACAGGAGGCCGAGGCGGTGCAAGGCCGTCACCCTCAGGAGGAAGATCCTGGTCGTCTGACTGGATAAAGGTCATGCCCAAGCACTGAGGGCCTGGGTTGTCCTTTACTTTGAGGGTGTCAGTGGGTCTGTTCTCCAGGAGGCCGTCACAGACGTCAGGCAGGGTGGTGGACACTGACAGCAGGCCATGGCCCAGGTCAGCAGGCAGGGCAGGGGAGCCATGGGCAGAGGAACTGCTGGACAGCTCCACCAGAGACAGAGACACCGTGAGAGTGTCAGCCTCCTGCAGACAGAAGCTGTTCCACCTCATCACCATCTCCCCTGAGCCGATGGCGCAGTTGTTCTCACTGGAGCCACAGAGCGACACAGAGCTGGAGCTCTCTTCCCCCTCGGGAGAGGTCAATTCAGGAGAGGCAGCAACACTCCTGTCACCAGACGATGTAGTACTCCTCCAGTCACTCTGGTTGTCACCATGGTGCCCCTGCAGGCTGGTGATCAGAGTGATATTCCCGTTCCAGTTGTCCAGGCTGGTGTTCACACAGCTGGAGACAGATGTTTGGACAGGTTCTATCATGTCCCCCTCACCAGGTACAGTCACTGCAGGTGAGAGTGTGCAGGTGCTATTCTCTGGAAATGTGATGAGATCGAGGGAGCTATTCTCTGGAGGTGAGCAGAGTTTGAGGTTACCGTTTATGGGTGTGTTAGTTGTGAATGTGCTATTGAGGGGTACATTTCTTAGGTGGTCTGTGTGGTGGTTGGCCGGGGACAGGGAGCCCGCAATCAGGCAACACTCCATGTCCACGTCAGGGGCACTGGAGGAGTCTCCATCACTCAGGCTCCTCAGAGAGTCCAGGGAGGAGGTCCCGAGACAGGCCACTGAGTTACCGTTACGGTCCCCTGGCCCTGAAGAGAGGGCCAGCTGCGAGGGTCTACACTTTGTCTTCACACTGGACATGTTGGCAGGCTTTTAAGATATGTTTCAGCACAGCTGTGTTAGAGTTTACTGCATACCCAATGATTTATATCAAGCTGAGTTTTCAAAGCACCTCAAAATGAATAGCCATTTACTTCCATGGGATTCAAATGACTTGGTTGGGCAGCAACTTTTTGAAATGTGGCATACAGCTACAACTACCCTTTCACAGTTGATCCAGGAGAATGTCTGAGAATCACCATCAGGAACAGATCTGTACAAGTAAAAAGGGATAAAATGGTGAGATAGCTTATGGAGTCAAAGGGGAATATCCTACAGGACTATGTGATAAAATACACCAAACAAATTGAACTTTGCATAAACCTAATATTCTCTGTACTTGTGTAATGGTCTGATCTCTGTAAAAATTACACAGATGTCGTCAAATGCCATCAGATGACATTTTTGGACTGACGGCTCTGAAAACATTAAAAGAAAACCAATATCCCTGGACTAAATACCACACACAGCACATTGGTGACAGATAGAAGTGGCATTGTTAAGGCTTTACTTTACAGGACTATAAGCCTGACATGAACATAGCACGCACACCCATCCTCGTAGTTCAATACAAGCGGAAAAAAAACTCATTCTCATCAGGGGAAACTGGCATTATTCAACCACTGGCTGTGTTGGTCCCCATGTTTCCTAACCAATCCAGTGTATTGCTGGAGAGTTAATACTGTACAGTTAAATACAGTGTATTGCATTAGAAGTAATACTGTACAGTTATCTGTACTCTGATACTCTACTGAATTGTTAATGACTTCAGAAACGTCATAAAAAATGTAAGCGTATAGCCCAACTGTCTGAAGTGTTGCCGGTAATGCTGACACTGGACATCGGAATAGGGTACCATTTGGGACACAATCCACAATCACAGTGATATCCTTGGGGATAGGGGATTTCAACATAAATCTGGATTGTTGGAAGAAAAGTTGTGCTGCGGCACTCCTGTCAAGGAGGGAGGGAGGGAGGGAGGGAGGGAAAGCAAGGCCAAGCTACTTTTCCAGGAGGAACATCTAGAAAAGGGGAGAATAAACTTCTGGTATAGTTCATTATAATTCTCTGTGGCACCAGTAAATGTACAGCATCTGGTCTTCTTCGGTTGTCAAAGGCAAAAGGGAATAATAGACACAGGGTGTAGATGGGGGGGATAATGGACACCAGGAGTAGATGGAGTAGATGGGGGGTGACAGACACCCGGAGCAGATGGAGAGGGGAATAATGGACACCCGGAGTAGATGGGGGGGTAATAGACACAAGGAGTAGATGGGGGAATAATAGACACCCGGAGTAGATGGGGGAATAATAGACACCCGGAGTAGATTGGGGAGGGTAATAATGGACACCAGGGGTAGATGGGGAGGGGGATAATAGACAACCGGAGTAGATGGGGGGATAATAGACACCCAGAGCAGATGGGGTGGGGGGGATAATAGACACCCAGAGTAGATGGGGAGGGGGGATAATAGATAACGGGAGTAGATGGGGGTAATAGATACCTGGAGTAGATTGGGGGGTAATAGATACCTGGAGTAGATGGGGGATAATAGACACCGGAGTAGAGGATAGACACCTGAGTACAGGAGTGAGGGTTATAGAATAGACAGGGCGGGGGATAATAGACACCTGGAGTAGATGGGCGGGGGATAATAGACACCTGGAGTAGATGGGCGGGGGTAATAGACACCTGGAGTAGATGGGCGGGGGTAATAGACACCTGGAGAAGAGGGGCGGGGGTAATAGACACCTGGAGTAGAGGGGCGGGAGATAATAGACACCCGGAGTAGAGGGCGGGGGGGTAATAGACACCCAGAGTAGATGGGGGGTATTGAATGCAGGGAGTAGATGGGGGATTATAGATACCCGGAGTAGATGGGGGGATAATAGATACCTGGAGTAGTTTGGGGGGGTAATAGATACCTGGAGTAGATGGGGGTAATAGATACCTGGAGTAGATTGGGGGATAATAGACACCTGGATTAGATGGGGGGATAATAGACACCCGGAGTAGAGGATAGACACCCGGAGTACAGGAGTGAGGGTTATAGAATAGACAGGGCGGGGGATAATAGACACCTGGAGTAGATGGGCGGGGGATAATAGACACCTGGAGTAGATGGGCGGGGGTAATAGACACCTGGAGTAGATGGGCGGGGGTAATAGACACCTGGAGTAGAGGGCGGGGGTAATAGACACCTGGAGTAGAGGGGCGGGAGATAATAGACACCCGGAGTAGAGGGGCGGGGGTAATAGACACCCAGAGTAGATGGGGGTATTAGATAACGGGGAGTAGATGGGGGATTATAGATACCGGAGTAGATGGGGGGATAATAGATACCTGGAGTAGTTTGGGGGGGTAATAGATACCTGGAGTAGATGGGGGGATAATAGATACCTGGAGTAGTTTGGGGGTAATAGATACCTGGAGTAGATGGGGGGGGGATAATAGACACCCGGAGTAGATGGGGGATAATAGACACCGGAGTAGAAGATAGACACCTGAGTACAGGAGTGAGGGTTATAGAATAGACACCCAGATTAGAGGGGAATGGATAATAGACAACTGGAGTAGAGGGAATGGATAATAGACACATGGAGTAGAGGCGGGGATAATAGGCACCTGGAGTAGAGGGGCGGGGGTAATAGGCACCTGGAGTAGAGGGGCGGGGGTAATAGACACCTGGAGTAGAGGGCGGGGGTAATAGACACCTGGAGTAGATGGGCGGGGGTAATAGACACCTGGAGTAGAGGGGCGGGGGTAATAGACACCTGGAGTAGAGGGGCGGGGGATAATAGACACCTGGAGAAGAGGGCGGGGGTAATAAACACCTGGAGAAGAGGGGGCGGGGGTAATAGACACCTGGAGTAGAGGCGGGGGTAATAGACACCTGGAGTAGAGGGGCGGGGGGATAATAGACACCTGGAGTAGAGGGGCGGGGGGATAATAGACACCTGGAGTAGAGGCGGGGGATAATAGACACCTGGAGTAGAGGGCGGGGGATAATAGACACCTGGAGTAGAGGGCGGGGGATAATAGACACCTGGAGTAGAGGGGCGGGGGATAATAGACACCTGGAGTAGATATCAGATAGCTCCAGAGTTATATCTGGAGGCTGGGATGCTTCCTTTCTGTAACTAAATCATAAGGCTTGACTACAACTACATAAGTGGTTTCTGTCATGGAGAAGCCATGACCTACATGCTGATCATCGTAATCACACAGCCATCTTTCTACCAAGGAAGAATGTCTACATCCCGAATGGCAACCTATTCCCTTTATAGTGCACTACTTTTTACAATGGCCCGTAGGACTTTGGTCAAAAGTAGTGCACTATATAGGAAATAGGGTGCCATTTGGGACGTATTGGTAATGTTGGCATAGTGGCTTGTGTGGGGTTCAGGACCTTCTCACAAAAAATCCTATAACCACCAATATATTCATTATCAGTGATACCGGCTAAATATTTTGATTTCGCCAAGAAACAAACCATAATTAAATGTAATCATACGTTGTGCTTCAAAAGTTACTGGCACACAATCGCAGGAATTGCAAAGGGGTGGGGTGGTGGGGGGAACTTGATGTCAAATTCCAATTGAAAATAAGTATTGTAATTTTCCTCACTAAAGAAAGAGAGAGTCTTGTCTCCTGATTGAGACAGATCTGAACAAGGAGGGAATACAATTACAATACAGTGCCATTGTAAAGTCACAGGCATTCCTCTGAAATGCTTAGGTTGTATGTTCAGCTCATATTGTGTCAATATATCAAACACGGTTTGATATATCTGATTCATTGATCACCACCCACTTTAGTTACTGAGTTATCTGCACCTGTGGCTTGCTCTGTCATGCACAATATATTGTAGATTTAACTGTCATTTCGCAAATTATTTTATTAATCAAGGCATTTTCATTGATAGGGTTCAACAGTCCAGAACTGAAAGCAATGTTTGCTATTAAGGCTGAGCAACAACATACCTCTCTGTGACGGAATGAAAGGTTTCCTAGGGAACAGGCAGAATAGAGTGCTTAGTCATTTCCAGACTTCTCAAGCCAACACTAGCCATTTAAAGACGTACAGCAAGACTCCCTGATCTAATGTAGGAGGGATATAAAAATCTGTACATTGGACCTTGGCAAGCGTTCTCATTTGGGAGATTGCTTTTATAGCGGTAATCATTCACTCCAGGGATTTAAAGAGTGGGAAACTTTGGCTTGGTCTTAGTGCTAGTATTTTATGTAAAGTACAACAGCAGACCAACCTGATATTAACCATGGGTCCACTATGTTTATGGAATAATACAACCACTAGACCTGGGTGAAATATGGCACAAAGCCAGATTTAGGAAAGAAACACTATGCATGACAGCAAAACTTTGTGACAAAAACAAAAACATGCATTTGTAGCTGTCCACTAATAGGAAAACAAACGACTTAGAGGAACTGAAATTATTTGTTTAATACTATACAAGATGGTGCACATCATGAACATCCATTGATATGCAATCTACTGACAAATACAGTATACTCCTCTGAGACGTATTCATTAACAAAATCATTGGTGAGAAAAAGCAGCCTTACCAGCCAGTTGGTGTTGTTGTGTATCTGTATCAAGCCACAGATCTCTCAGCTTACCCAGGTCCCTCTCCGAGACAATCCCATTAGTGCTTCCCACAGCACTAAAACCAACCAGTAGCCTTGTATACGCCTCCTGTGGCTAGCACTAGCATTAACACTGCTGGGATGACAGCTCCCTTTACACAAACAGTACACACCCCTTCCCAGCGCTCAAACTCAGCCGTGCATCAGTAACACACAGCGAAAGAGAGAGGGACTTCTACTCTGTGCAGCAAGCAGAATAGTCTGGTTTTATCCCTCCTCCATGTAGGAATGTGGCATAGTCCAACAGTGCAGCAGTAGCAGCCTCTGTCAGTCAGGCCCCTGGACAGTACACAGACAGTACAACGTGCCTGTGCACGCGGCAGAAGGCAACTCAAGGTCCAGCTCATGTGGTGCGCCCTACTAAGTTTACAGGGGAGATATAGAGAAAGGGAGATCAACTTGTTATATTACCCCTGCCGAGGGCTGGCCAAGGCCCGGCAGTCCGAATCAGCATTCACTGTTGCTAAGCAGCCAAAGTGTCTCTTTCATGAGGGAATGGATCAGACAGCTTTTTGGCAAATGGGGGAGAAATGAAAAGGGGTGTGGGATGAGAGGGGCCTAGGTTCCGGACTAAGCCAGACCATTACTACAAACAAATACTCACAAACTATTACCGTACATTGAATTAACGTATGTTAGTTTGAGCAAAACAGCACAAATATGCATGGTTGTCAGTCCAGGCCTAGAGTGATAGTGGACTGTTCCCCTGAACCTTCATCATACCCCTAGGCCTTGTAAACACTGGCGATGTCATCTCAGAGTGAATGACCTGCTAGGTTAAGAGCCCTACAGTTGACCATGCCTGCCATTACAACATAGGACCTAGGCCTGAACCCTACTGAGCCTCAGACCAGCGCTATTTCTGCGTAATCCATATAAAGGTCCTTACACAAGGCCTGAGGAACCATAATCTCGGTAAGCAACGAGACGCAACCCGAGCCACCAGCAATGGAAGAGCTCCTGTCCCAAAATTTCCTAAAGGGATTACAAAATATGATTACCTGGAGTTACATAAAATAATGTCCCAGGGAACAGTTTAGTGTTTTTGTTGTAAAGTTATATTATGTAACAACTTTGCCTGTAATTAGTTCCCATCATCAGCCTGGAGAAGTTGAGAGAGGAGTGTGTACCTGAGCTTATAAATTTGTAGCTGTGAGCCCTGTGAGGCTGGGTTCCAACATAGCACCAGTCCAGCTCCCTCCCAGACTCCTCCAACGTGAACAGTGATTAGGTCTGGATGAGCTGAGCACAGTCTGCCCACACACTTAGGAGAGCCTGGCTGAAATGTAATTTAGCAGATCATTGTTACAATCTGAAATAGCTGGGTATGAAACCCTATCCCCCCTGACTCAGTCATAGGACCTCTAAAAACATTGGATATACATCTGATACTTCCTGGAAAATTGCTCTGGGAAGAAAAATTCTAAAATAATTATTCCAAAATTAATGCCCCATTATCTTCAGCTCTCAGTGTGACCAACCCTTGTGAGCAGATAGAACTGAAGATGGAACACACAAGCTTTGTCTTCGTGAAACATAACAACTAGCTAGGCTAACCAGTGAATGTGCTTCATTGTGCCCCATGCATGCACTGTCAGACGCTACAAGACTGTGGCATAGGATAGATTTCAAGTATATCAGGGATGTGATAACAGAAAAACTGTTCAAATGCCAATGATGACGAATTCTGACCATGGCAGGTGGAAATGAGACAAGTGGCACCTTACTGGAGTTAATCCAAGTAAATCTAGTCAGTGAAGGTTTACACCTGTTCTACACACTGGAGCAGAGGTCAAACAATGCCATCACAGTGGTGGCATCCCAATCATGTTTAATTTCTCCCAAAGTGTACACTTGTTCACTTCCTTCATGGATTTGAAGGGAAATTACAGGTAGCCAGCCTGCTCTGCATCCTAATGCCCCAGGCACCCAGCCTGCTCTACATCCTAATGCCCCAGGCACCCAGCCTGCTCTGCATCCTAATGCCCCAGGCACCCAGCCTGCTCTGCATCCCAATGCCCCAGGCACCCAGCCTGCTCTGCATCCTAATGCCCCAGGCACCCAGCCTGCTCTGCATCCTAATGCCCCAGGCACCCAGCTTGCTCTGCATCCTAATGCCCCAGGCACCCAGCTTGCTCTGCATCCTAATGCTCCAGGCACCCAGCTTGCTCTGCATCCTAATGCTCCAGGCACCCAGCCTGCTCTGCATCCTAATGCCCCAGGCACCCAGCCTGCTCTGCATCCTAATGCCCCAGGCACCCAGCTTGCTCTGCATCCTAATGCCCCAGGCACCCAGCTTGCTCTGCATCCTAATGCCCCAGGCACCCAGCTTGCTCTGCATCCTAATGCCCCAGGCACCCAGCTTGCACTGCATCCTAATGCTCCAGGCACCCAGCCTACTCTGCTGCTCTGCATCCTAATCCCCCAGGCACCCAGCCTGCTCTGCATCCTAATGCCCCAGGCACCCAGCTTGCTCTGCATCCTAATGCCCCAGGCACCCAGCTTGCTCTGCATCCTAATGCCCCAGGCACCCAGCTTGCTCTGCATCCTAATGCCCCAGGCACCCAGCTTGCTCTGCATCCTAATGCCCCAGGCACCCAGCTTGCTCTGCATCCTAATGCTCCAGGCACCCAGCCCACTCTGCTGCTCTGCATCCTAATCCCCCAGGCACCCAGCCTGCTCAGTACCAAGCCTGCTCTGCTGCTCTGCATCCTAATCCCCCAGGCACCCAGCCTGCTCAGTACCAAGCCTGCTCTGCTACTCTGCATCCTAATCCCCCAGGCACCCAGTACCCAGCCTGCTCTGCTACTCTGCATCCTAATCCCCCAGGCACCTAGTACCCAGCCTGCTCTGCTACTCTGCATCCTAATCCCCCAGGCACCCAGTACCCAGCCTGCTCTACATCCTAATCCCCGAGGCACCCAGCACTCTGCTACTGCCAGGCCAGCATCACACAGAGACGAGGTTATGAGTAGACACCCTGGTTGTGCCCAAAATGGCACCATATTTGCTAGATATATGGAAATTAGAGGTCGATCGATTAATTAGGGCCGATTTCAATCGGTAATCGGCATTTTTGGACGGCGATTATGGCCGATTACATTGGACTCGACGAGCCATGGTAAATTGCTAGCTAGCATTAAACTTATTTTATAAAAAACGATCAACCTTCACAATCACTAGTTAACTACACATGGTTGTTGATATTACTAGTTTATCTTGGTTTTCCTGCTTTGCATATAATCAATGCGGTACCTGTTAATTTATCATCGAATCACAGCCTACTTCTCCAAACGGGTGAAGATTTAACAAGCGCATTCGCGAAAAAAGCACTGTCGTTGCACCAATGTGTACCTAACCATAAACATCATAAAATCAACACACAAGTTTAAAAAAATTAACCTGCATATTTAGTTAATATTGCCTGCTAACATGAATTTATTTTAACTAGGGAAATTGTGTCACTTCTCTTGCGTTCTGTGCAAGCAGAGTCAGGGTATATGCAGCAGTTTGGGCCACCTGGCTTGTTGCGAACTGTGTGAAGACCATTTCTTCCTAACAAAGACCGGAATTAATTTGCCTGAATTTTACATAATTATGACATAACATTGAAGGTTATGCAATGTAACAGCAATATTTAGACTTAGGGTTGCCGCCCGTTCGATAAAATACGGAACGGTTACGTATTTCACTTTTCGTAGCAGGTTTGGAGAGCATTTTAGCCAACCTTAACCTAATTTTCCTAACCTGCTGTATAAACTCGCCTAACCTGCTACGAAAAAGTCACTTCCGCCCGTAGCTGTATATCATCTAGTCAAACCGATTAGTGATGCACTGCCGAGGGCATTCTTCCGGTGTACTTTCTATTTAGTAAAACTAATAGGCTCTATGCATTATACCGCCTCAACGTTCTAATTGACTTCCTACCGGGTTGATGACTTCCGGAGCGACTTCTGCTATTTTTTTTATCATTAGCTTACTAGCTATCGTCGATGCATTTCTGACTGAAATAGTTCGTAATGACTACGTTTAAATGACAGCCCCGCGAAGGAGGTGCTAATGAACATCGTTCAGTGCCTCTGTGGTCAGTTTCTTCAAAATCTTGGGGTATTTGATTTTATTTGGATCTCTTTTAGTCCCCATTTGGACTAATCTTCCAAGAGTCCTCAAACATTAAAATACATTTTATAATAAACACATTTTCACACATAACATACTATTATAAACATGCATAATATACTAACATATTGACCCGATAAATACTCAATCTAAAAGATATTGATTCTTCATCTACTATAGTCCTACAACATTTCTATGTATTATATATAAATAGTTTTAAAATAATGTTTAAATGTATGTATTGAAAGGTTTCTGGTTTGCTCAGTTAATTCATTCCATTTCTTTATTACTCTATTGTGCGCTTCCATAGTTTCCCGGTCGATGTAGAGCTCAGAAAAAGGTGGTTGGTGGCAGTACGTCGTGACAACTTTACTGTCACCAAACACACAAAGGTGTGTAGTACACATTTCGTCGAAATTGACTTTGTTGAGGGAAAAATTGGGGGGCGACAACACCTAAAAAGAGGTGTTGTTCCTACAGTATTCGCGTTGAACTGGCACATTCAAAAGAGACCTGGTGTTTGGGAAAGAAGACTGAAACCTCCTAATCCGACTGAGGATGAAGAACAAGGTTCGCTATGGACTGTTCCGTCTCTGATCCGGTCCAGACTCATGATTACTGTGCAGACCCCGAACCCGCAGCCCTGGACATGGCCCTAATGGCAAACCATGAGCACGTAATAGAAATTGAGGAGCTTCGAGCCAAACTGGAGAAACTGACCCGCCCAACACGGCTTTGGTCTACAGTGATTTGCTGGTTCTGACGAGGATATACGTTTTTACACAAGGTACAGTAATTATTTATTATTATCCACCATTGCTATTGTTTATTATTTACTATTAATTATTAATATTATCCCCAAATCCATCTTACCTTTTAAGTATGTTCATTGTTATTTAAAACTAGGCTAGCATATTAAGTAGGCACATTGAATGTATATTGTCTTTCCATTTGTTTTCAGTTAACCCACAAAAATGCTCCCAGGTCGTTGCTTCAAATAAGATTTGGTTCTTAGTCCACTTTCCAGGTTAAATAACGGAACATTTAAAACAAATTCACTGCTGTGAATTACAGTACGAATTGCAGCAACAAGAAAACAGGCTACAATAGCAGCTAGGTCATGTCTAGTGCTACTTAAGGCTTAGAGAAGATGGGCAATAATAGTAATTAGCTTTTTTGGTATTCAAATACTCTGGGTCCTTCTTTAGATTTGCAAGCTACACCCACCTGATGGTCTTCTGCTGGCAGCAGAGACCAAGTTTATAAGAGTCACAAGCACCAATCCATCTGAAACAAGTGTTACTCGAAGAAAACCGGTAAGGGACAACTTCATTAAATACTTAAGAGAATATTACTTGATCTCACTGTAATTGTTAAACATTATTTACTTTTTGTTATGGACTGAATATAAGGACTATTGTACTAAAATTGGTTTCTTTACGTTCAGACACTGCCATCAATCGATGAGTTCTTCTTGTTTATGACTCATCTGTCGCTGGGTCTGAAGTAGAAAGATTTAGCCCATCGGTTCAGCATCCACCAATCGACAGTGAGTCAGATTATCATCTCTTGGGCCAACTTCCTCTAATGTCTGCTTAGATCAGCATGGATATGGATCCCCAAGAAAACCATCAAAGCCCACCTACCACCTGAGTTCAAGGACTATCCAGACACCCAGGTAGTGATCAACTGCACTGAACTCCGCTGCCAGACACCATCTTCACTACTACTGCAGTGAGGTGTTTTCTTCCTACAAGTCACACTGTACCTTTACGGGCATGTTGGGAATGCCACCACATGGAGCTGTCACTTTTGTGTCATCGTTGTATGCTGGATCTGTGAGTGACAAGGAGATCTTCAAGCAGTCTGGAATTATTTCCTTACTCACCCCTGACATGGCCATTATGGTGGATAAGGGCTTTCTCGTAGATGACATTGTTCCGTGCAAGGTCTACCGGCCAGCCTTTCTGTCAAGACGCACACAGATGCCAGCGCATGAGGTTAGGAAGACCCAATCCCATTGCCAGGCTGAGAGTGCATGTTGAAAGAATGATCTGCAGAGTAACGGAGCACAAGCTGTTTGACAGTCATCCCCCTGACCATCTCAGGCAGCATCAACCAATTATTTGCAGTGGCGTGCCTGTTGGTCAATTATCAAAATGGACCTTTGGTCAGAGCATGGGCCAAGCCAGTGTAAATGTACATGTGTTTATTTGCTATCTGCATTTCAATCATTTGTGTTGTGAATATCAGTTTGTGTGGAGCTTGTATTGTGGCTTTAAAAAGGAAATCAAGTAAACACAGAATAGCCAGAATGCAAGATTGAATACAATGTTAGAGATGTGTAATTGATTAACTGAACTGTTGAACATTTGCTGAAATACATTTTTTTAAACAAATATATTCTACTGTAGATTTCTTCACAAGAACATCAATACTTATTTTTCATGAAATGCAGGAATGCAGGGATCCATTCGGGTGCGAGACACACTTCGGCAAGTAGTGGTAAAAATAAAGGTGGTCAACCTTTTCTTTTATAGTCTTTGAAACCTGTAGATCTTTATATATCCTTTCAACTAGGATGCCCTCCTGTGCACAGATGACCAAGTCACACCAGCTACAACCTGGGAGAAGGATTTGACCTTGCACCTGCCAGTAGTAAGCATGAGATCTCTTCAACTTCAGCTCTCCATTCTGTATCTTCAGGTAAGGGCAGTCAACATAACTTGGTACATTTGGGCACTTGACCTCTAAGAGTCCAAAGTGTGGTCTCACACTGGGATCAAATATGATTCCATCTGGAGAGGATCCTAACCACGGAGCATCTGGGTGCACTACAAAGCCACACAGAAATATGTTAACATTCTTCAGTGTGCAGTACTCCTGTACAGCCACTGGCTCCATGGCTAGCCCCCTCTTCATATCCATGGTCTGCATACCAGATCCCTTGAACATCCGCTCAGCTAGGTGGTCAGCTGAGGTCTCTCCCCGGACATGGCAAACCTCTCGGAAACAAGAGGATGTTATTCTAATTTTCCTAAGCTGATGCCATTCTGGGCTGCTGCTCTGCTCCCTTGTAGCAACCTCGACTTTGTGTGAAATCTCATAGGTTGTCTCTAATGCCTTGACGTGGAACTGCTCCTGATGGCTAAGGACGTAAGCACACTGGGAAGCCTGAAGCCTGTAGCCATCTAATGGAAGTATTGGTGGAGAAGGGGCATCGTCAATCTCCACAATTTCACGGGTCTTTTGGCATTTTTCTTATGGATATTGATAGACAAGTGTTTGTGGCTTGTGCCAAAGCTGTTCTGTGTCTGTGCAGCTGTGAACTGGGGGTGCAGCAGGAATGTTTAGTTGAGAGTAGTGCGCTGTCTGGTAAAGAAGGGCCACCAGATGATTGCACATAGCACTTCCTGCAACACATTGGACCACTATCACTGGTACGGAGTGCTTTAACACCATCTGTGAAGATAAGTGTGACGAAAGACTGAAGTGAGAAACAAGAATGATGCGGCCCATAAATAACAATAAACATTGTAATGTCTAGTCTTAACTAGGGGCTCATTTAACTATAGAGGAATAGATTGTGTTTTAGTAACACAATTACCAAACACTGCATCAACAGATCTTTACCAAATAACATGTTAAGTGGGCCATTCTAAATTGGGATTGGGACCCATCATTAATATCTATCTATTGATAAGATTAATCGTTGACACGGTCTCCAACACATTTGGACCACGAATAACAGTGTCCCACAGAGATGTTTAACAAGGTCCCTAGTAGCCATCTATAACCTTTCACTACTCTCATGCTGTGCGGCTTTTCACTCTTCGTCATGGACCTGTGACAGGCAGCCCTCACGGTGATCTCCCCTGTCAATGTATCTTTGTTAGATACTGTGTAGAAGACATGAATAACAATTATTTTTAGCTAGCAAATATAGCTAGCAACATTACTTAACCAAGCGAACGAAAATACACACTCAGGTAGATTCTGTCAACGTTACATCATTTTACGAAGTAACTAGCTAGCTACAGTTAAATTAGCTAGCTAATGATTGTAGCTAGCTAACGTTATATCTGTCACTGACTTGGTACTCACCTTCATAGTTGTCTATATAGCTTCCTATATACATCTTGAACCCCTTTTCATTCTTGCTAGCTGGAGTCTCGGAGGCTGATTTAACAATTCGATGTACATCATTAATATTAATTTGAGGCAAGTTCTGAAGACACCTAGTAAGACACTGCGACATAGTGGTAGTAATGTTATATCGTCGATAACAACTAGACTGGCCGGAAATTGCCACGCCGGTAGGAAGTGTTTCGAACGTTCGGTCATGGAGTGTGCTAAGGGCTAACTAGGCTAGCAAAGGGAACACTGCCACTACCTTGTCCTCCAAACAAGGCGCATGAATTTAAGTAGCAAACTGAAGCGAAGAAGACATTGGAGACTCTTGCTGGCAAGTGAAAGTTGATAAAGTTCTTAGTTTACAGAATAAGAAAATCAAGGAGGGATATATATATATACACATTTCAGAATTGCCTCCTGGGTTTGGTGACCAATCACAATGGGAATAAAAAAATACCTGATTCGATTGGTTTAGTCATTTTAGACCATTCTATTGATCCTTAAAGGGATACTTCAGGATTTTGGCATTGTGTCAGATGGACACCATTGTTATGTCCCTGCGTGCAGTTTTAAGGAAGTTGCTAACTTCCTTTATACTGGATGCAGAGACATCCTACTCTGGGAAAGTAGATAAAGGGCTTCATTGCCAAAATCCCGAAGTATACCTTTATGAGTAATCTTCACCCACCTGGTGCACCCAGCCATGCAAAACAAACTCCACGATTTGCAAAAATATGACCAATAGGAGGCCAGGAGACCATTTTGAAATGTAAAAAAGCCTCCTTCATTTTCCAATCTGTAAAACACTCGGGCCTTGGAGTGTATTGGCGTTGTTAGAACTAATAAACATGGTAATTAGGCCAAATCAAAACAAAACCCTTTAAAATAGGCTACATAGCCTGATAATAGCTGACCATTTTTTTTATTTATTTAACTAGGCAAGTCTATTAAGAACAAATTCTTATTTTCAATGACAGCCTACCCTGGACCAATTCTTTTTTTTATTTCACCAGGTAAGTTGACTGAGAACACATTGTCATTTACAGCAACGACCTGGGGAATAGTTACAGGGGAGAGGAGGGGAATGATGGTACACTGGGGATGATTAGGTGACTGTGATGGTATGAGAGACAGTTTGGGAATTTAGCCAGGACACCAGGGTTAACACCCCTACTCTTACAATAAGTGCCAAGGGGTCTTTAATGACCTCAGTGAGTCAGGACCCCTGTTTACCATCCCATCTGAAAGATGGCACCCTACACAGGGCAAAGTCCCCAATCACTGCCCTGGGGCATTGGGATATTTTTTTTAGACCTGAGGAAAGAGTGCCTCCTACTGGCCCTCCAACACCACTTCCAGCAGCATCTGATCCCCCATCCAGGGACCGACCAGGACCCTGCTTAGCTTCAGAAGCAAGCCAGCATTGGGATGCAGGGTGGTATGCTGCTGGCATTTTCCTTTGCCCTATGGGACTCCCAACCATGGCCGGTTGTGATACAGCTTGGAATCGAACCAGGGTCTGTAGTGACGCCTCCAGCACTGAGAAGCAGTGTCTTAGACCGCTGCGCAACTCGGGAGTCCATAGTGAGGGAGTGGAGTTTAGTCATCCACTTCATGGTGAAGGAGTGGAGTTTAGTCAGCTACTTCATGGTGAAGGAGTGGAGTTTAGTCATCCACTTCATGGTGAAGGAGTGGAGTTTAGTCAGCTACTTCATGGTGAAGGAGTGGAGTTTAGTCAGCTACTGTAGCCTGATAACTGCCAAATCAGGGTAAAAATTGTATTTGAAGCGTTGCTTTTCTAGAGGTTCCTAGACTATCATATTTTTTAATAAATCTTTAAAAGTCGAGCCTACTGCAAACTAAATTAACTAAAATGTTAGCTTGTGTTTATTGCTGCGTGTATGTAGAAAAATCATACTCACAAGATGAACCATGTTTGAATTGATATGGGCAAATCGAATGGATTTCCCAGATGGACCGAATATGCGCGTAGTTTGCTGCACGCGCCCCTCATTGAGTTTGTGCGTTCAGCAGGACGCAACGTTTTGAAATGTTCCAATAGAAATATGCTGTAGAACAAACATGTCTCTCTAAAATGTAGAATATGCAACAAGGCTCATACCATATCACAGGTTCTATATCTATTAAGGAATCAAGTTGGCTCTATTCTTCATTTCATGGCATTTCTATCTGCAACATTCGACAATGTATGCTAACTGCCTACTGAATGTGGCCCTGGATGTCAGGCGTCTGAGGTGAGGTAGCCTTCAGTTAGTATTTGTTTTAGGACAGTAGGCCTATGCATAATTATTGCACACACTACACTCACCAAGCCTAAGCACTCTTCTCTTTTTAGAAATTGTTTGAAATAGTCTGTCTGGCTTCCATTCTTCTTTCCCTGCAAGTTTTTCTTTTTAGGGAAATTTGAATAGACAGTGAGACAGAAAAACAACAAATAAAACATTTGAAGGAATCCTTTAATCAGATTTGCAAGCAAGGCACTTATTGAGAATGATAAGAGCACATAATTGTGAGCTGGAATGAATTCAAACCCTTCTGCTTCTTGCATACTGTAGCTTATGTGACAACATGTGACTAAATAATACACCGTTTTAGCCTACATTCGTTGGATTGTACACAGGTTCAGACAATATTGGGCTCAAAAGCAGCCGGCCTTATTTTCATGACTACAGACTTGAGGGAGTACCACCAGCCATGCCAGGTGTACCAGACTACTCCACTGTCTGTCACAGCACTGTAGGCACCATGGTAGTAGTAGCCATTCAGGTTGGCAGAGTGACATCTAGTGGAAATGAAACAGAACAGCAAGAATTAGGATAAATAAATAATCATGAAGTGTATTTTATTTGTCATGTCAGATGATGTATTCTTTGAATGACTAGATTAGAGAGAGAACTTGTGACATCTCCCAAAGTAGCCCTTTTAGTACCCTAGACCATTGACAGAGAGAATGCGAATGAAGAACCTGTTGAACCACCAGCCTCCCTTGTCCTCTTGGGCACAATTGCGTTCGTAGCGGTCATTGTCTTTGTCGTAGGTGCTGAACTTCATTCCCTGGTGACTGGCCCACCACTGGACCTCTGGGTGGTAACTGCCTGATAGAGAGTCACCAGAGTCACCAGAGAACTCACCAAACTGCAGCTGGTAAAACTCCTGGGGATAAACATGATGGTAATATAGTGAGCACAATGCAAACCCCCAAAAACAAACTCCTCAACTGTAATAAGTGGATGGGAAGCAAAACTCTGAGGGAGGAATGAGTTTCATCATAGAATTTAGTTTTTTTCCTACAATTGACATATTGGTAGAGTTTCTTCCTCCTGTTTGTTTAACCTTTGATCTGCTATTTCTTTTCCTTTTTCCTAAAAGAAACAACTGATGAGTTGTCCATCTAGACCCCTCAAACTCAACTCTGGACCATGAAGCCAGTTCCACTGCATTTTTTCATTGTTCCTGGGTGTGTGCAATTAATTATCAGGTAGAACAGAAAAGCAGCAGGCTCTGGACCTCGTAGGGTAAGAGTTGAATACCTCTGATCTAGACCATGGGAAGATCTCAATTGCATCCTCCTCACGTCCTCTCTCTCCTCATCTCCTCAAAACCCATTGGAGGAGAAGGTCAGAGGGGCGTGACCTCTGGCTTTCTCATCCAATAGGTTTTGAGAAGGAGACAAGGAGAGGAGAAAGGATGCAAGGAGTGTGCAATTGAGATCTTCCCCATGACCACTGACACAGATAGATAGAAACATTACCCAAAGACAATGTCGTCATCGTTCCATAAGGACACTTGTTGAGCAGAGGTGTAAAAATGAAAACCACAGAATACAACACCTTCTCATCTGCAACTTTGAAGTTTTTGTACACTGCATAGCGTTGTACTCCCTCAAAGTCAGCTAAGTTGATCCTCAGGTTGTAGTCACCTAAAGCCAAGGGGTGATGGTAGCCTTTAGTCATGTCTCTAATTCCTCATCTCACTGTCACTCTCTCACTGTTTGTCTTGACTTTTCAGACATTGTAAGATCTCACATTTACCTTGTGAAGTTAGGTAATATAAGTTGTCATTCCCCAACCAGAACTCCCCACTGGCTGACTGCAGGTCGCCAAACCCCCGCTGATAATCACTCCAGGGCCTGCATACAAATTAGATATGAAGACAACACATTACTCATTCACATACAGAAGAATGTTACTATAATCCTATTATTACATAACATCTGAGTCGAATTTGCGTTTTACCTGTTGAAAGACTGGCTGCCATTTGAGCGTCTCTGGATGACTGTCCATCCGCCCCCTTCAGTCATGTCACAGTAGACCCTGACCAGGCTCGGGCTCGCCATGGGTCTGATCGTGTAGAACCCACTGCCTTTGTTCCCAGCGTTGAAAATCTGGGCACAGTCTGAATACAGATTACTGATGAGGTTATGGATGTTTACTTCACAAATCTGATGGTTTGAAACTATGAATTCTGCAATCCATTTGTGCCCCCACTGGCCACTCCATACTAGATATAAAAGGATAAAAAACGATTATTGACCTCTGTACTGATGATCTCCCAGGTCATGGAAGGTGTCCTGGTCTAAAGCCAGCTGCTCAGTCCTCTGGCTGCTGAGAGTCTGGATGAGCTGCTGCTGCTGCTTCATAACCTGCACCTCCAGAGTCTTCAGCTGGGCCCGCAGCCGCGCTGTCTCCTGCTGGCATTCATCTGAAGACTACACACACATATACACTGAGTGGACAAAACATTAGGAACACCTGCTCTTTCCATGTCATAGACTGACCAGGTAAATCCAGGTGAAAGTTATCATCCCTTATTGATGTCACTTGTTAAATCCACTTCAATCAGTGTAGCTGAAGGGGAGGAGGCTGGTTAAAGAAGGATTTTTAAGCCTTGACAGAAGTGAGACATGGATTGTGTATGTGTGCCATTCAGAGGGTGAATGGGCAAGACAAAAGATTTAAGTGCCTTTGAACAGGGTATGGTAGTAGGTGCCAGGTGCACAGGTTTGAGTCAAATACACAGTTTCCCATGTGTATCAAGAATGGTCCACCACCCAATGGACATCTAGCCAACTTTATAAATCTGTGGGAAGCATTGGAGTCAACATGGGCCAGCATCCCTGTGGAACACTTTCGACACCTTGTAGAGTCTTTGACGAATTGAGGCTATTCTGAGGGCAAAAGGGGGTGCAATTCAGTATTAGGAAGGTGCGCCTAATGTTTTGTACACTCAGTGTATGTACGTATGGTATGTATGTACACATGCACACAGACATGTTTATACACACACACACACAAAGTATAGCAGCAAGTCGTAAAAGTAACATAAATAACTTGGTTCCCTTGCAGTAGGCTACAGTTGGCCAATATCAAAATCAACCAAACATGAAAAAGAGTAGACCTTAGACATAGTTCCTTGTAATGAGGACTTACCGAAAGGGACATGTCCATGATGAAAATGAGCCCAATGAAAAACAACCTGAAGGTTCTCATTTTGCTGAAATAATCACAGTTGAAACGGATATTTAGGTCCAATTGCTTTGTCTTTTAGTTGAAAAAGGACTTGAACAGACTTTCCACAGCTGTCTCTTCATAGCCGCCTCACAAAAATGTGAGGATTCTCAGTACCAGTTGAGCTTGTCCTCTTAAATCTTCTGTCGAGCATCACAATTCACAGGGGTGAGTCAGAGTGAAGAACTAACATTATGAGAACCAGACAACCCCCTTTGGCACATTGTTAAAGTTTTTTTTACAAACAAACAGGCACAGTATGTCATGATAATCAATTTCAGTCTTTGTTTATATCTTTTGATAATAATATTAATAAAGTAACCTACCGCCTTTTGTGTTTAGGGGGGTGGCTTTAAAGAGAATACCTGATTTGCTACAGACATTACAGAATAATGGAGGAAATATGTGTGAAGCAAGTTATGAGAAATGCGGACTGACATTTAGGTCAGCTTGTACTAAATGGGGAAAGATCAGATATTATAACATTTTGAAAAGATTCTAAACTGGCTCTGTATCCATAACAACGGTTTCAACTTCCTCAATGTATGTGACAGATGGTAATGTTATTAGCTAGTTTATTAGCTAGCTTTGTTAGTTAGCTTTAACAAAAGGTATTGGATTACAAATTAAGATGTTCTACTCAGAAAGATGTTTCTGAGAAAGAGCGATTAAGGTATTCTTACATTTTGCTGGATCCAAACAGTTTCAAACTGAAGATAAATTAATGCTTGTGTCTGTGTTGCAGTGCCAGGGAGAAGTTATTGGAAGAGAGGCTGGCAGCAGAAGAGAGAGTTGAACAGGTTAAATGATGAGCAACAGCACCTGATCGATTTAAAGGCCAAGCTAGAAGAGCTCACACGGACATGTTCCCTACCAGAGGTGTGTGTGTGCGTGCGTGCGTGCGCACGTGTGTGTGAGAGAGCGAGATAGAGGGAGCATCCCTCATGGTTAGAGGGTGAATTCCGGGTGGCATTACGTTTCCAGGTATCTGTGTCCAGTGTGACGAGTTACCAGGAAGTCACAGATTTCCCTGCAGCCCATTTGACCTGCGCAGCCCTTATAGCCTCTAATTCCAGTGAAGCAATGATGAACCACACAGAGCACGCTTGTCACGCCCTGGCCATAGAGAGCCCTCTGGGTTTCTCTATGGTGTGTTAGGTCAGGGCGTGACTAGGGTTTTCTAGGGGACCTTATGTTTAGTTTTGTGCTGGTTCCCAATTAGAGGCAGCTGTTAGTCGTTGCCTCTAATTGGGAATCCTATTTAGTTTGTTCCATTCCCCACCTGCCTTTGTGGGTTATTGTTTTTGGTTAGTGCCTGTGTGCGCTGCGCATGTCCGATCAGTTGGTCGCGTTATTGTTTTGTATGTTCCAGTATATATATTAAAATATGTGGAACCCCATGCACGTTGCGCCTTGGTCCGTCCTTGTTCCAGATTGTGACAACGCTGGTTCACTCGAGACACCGATACAGTACATCCAAAAACGTAACAGCTAATACCAAACTGATCTGATCCCTGTTTGTTTTCAGCTGTGGACTAACTGAGGTGCAGCGACACCAGATCCTGGGAGGGAAGCTGAGCCAGAAAAGGACAGGGCCTGAATCTTTAATGGCAGAGTGTCAGGGGAGACACAGATTGAATGACTCCTACAAATGGCACGGGATGGAGGAGCAGCTTTCAGAGCACCAGTGGATGGATGACAGGTTAGACTCGGGATAACTTAGGAGGGCAGCCTGCGTTATTATTTGGGGGACCATTGTCTTTTAGGATGATGTATTTGAGCTAATGTCTTGCTGTCATGTGGAAACCAGTTTTTCTCAGTCATGTGTCCAGCAGAATGTCGTCGTCTGACTGCTGCTCTGATGAAGAAGCGTGTCAGCGCAGGGCAGGTGTACTACCTGGATGATGAACTGTTGTCTGTGTTCATGCCTGTGTTTGCTTGTTGCTCTTTCTCCTGTAAGTAGTCCATAGATGATTCCATTACCCTTTGTGCCTGTGCTGGCTGTTCTTTTGTGCGTTAATGAGTTTGGAATGTAATTCACCTGACCAAGATGGCAGATTTGTATGTTGCTAGGATGCCAAAACCCATTCTAGTGATAATTTAATTATATGTTGGGATGCCCCCTTTCAGGACGATGGCCACGTGGGGCGGGTCCACGCCGTGTCAGCTGGAGGAAGATGGCTATGAGATGGGGGTTGAGGAAGAGGAATCCTGTTCAAGTGAAGTGTCCTCTGAATCTATCAAAATGAGCCAGGACCAGAGGATCCAGAGAAAGGTTGCTGTTGACTGTTTCCCATTCCACTTTACATTGTTATTGATGTAGGAAAACATGGAGACATTGTCTGCGTCCCAAATGGCACCCTATTCTCTTTATAGTGAACTTCTTTTGACCAGGGCCCATAAAGTGCACTATATAGGGAATAGGGTGCCATTTGGGACGCAGACAATGTATCCGGGCCTGGTCATCCCTCCCCAGTGACCCCTCAGTGGAGGCGAACCTGCGTCCCTCTCTCTGGGCCAGGGGTCAGCTGAGGGTCAGGAGTCAGGAGAAGGTGCACTGGGTGTCGGAGCTGTCCAGCGTGGAGCAGAGGCAGCAGAGGCAGGAGCAGATAGGCCAGCTCCAGAGACAACTGGACTACAGAACAAGGGTGTGCCACTCGCTGGGACAGAACCAGCAGGTCAGACAGCTCTTACAGGTAAACTGAGCTTTCATAGCACTGTTTTTTTGTTAAAAGGGTGGTGGTGATTAGAATTTTATGATGAGGAATACGAGGAGTTTGTAATATTGTGTGCTACTCTCTTCCTACATTGCACCAGATGATGTCCTATGTGTTCCAGTCTGTACTCTACCTGAGCCCTTATGGAATCAGCCCTGGACACACAGGTCTACCTTGAACCAACTCAACCACTACTGCACCCAGCTGGCCAGACAACAGAACAACATCCAAAGGTGGGATACAGTAAAGCCTTGACCATAAATAGCGATGCCATTACTGTGTTTGCGATGACATTACTGTATTGTGACCAAATGCAAGGGCTTGTTCACTGTTCAGTGGTGAAAATGCATGCCTGTCCACATCAAGAAAACATTATTTCATTTGACAGAATGAGGCAGCTTTTGAATGATCTCCTACACGAACAACAGTCTCAACCTCCCTTGCCTCCCCCCGTAAATACCTTGAACATGAGTGGCATCAACATCTTCTCATATCCTCCTTTAGGCAAGGTCTTTACAGGTTTCAATGCAAGCTGGGGATTTTGTATGACTTAACAAGAACAAAGTGTTGAAATGTATAAATAGTGAATTATAAGACATCATTGATCAGTAACTGTTTCTTTCTTTTCAGGATTTGACCCATGTCCTGCACCTCACCCATCTGTGGGGGAATTACCGGTTCCCCAGTCCAGCACCAGATGGCAGCAGTGAGCTGAGCCGATGTCCCCTGTGCTGGCAGGTGATGATAGTCTTTCCACAGCCATTTGATAGCCACTCTATGAATGGGTCAGAACAATGGTTAACCTAATGCAATCACCGTTTTTGGAGCTGCCTCCTCCTCTGTTTGTTTCATGGTAAATTACATAATGATTTGTTATTGAAAAGCACACTCAATTTGAAGACGTGAAAGCCTGTGCCTGCTCAGTTGTGAGAATGTTTTCTGATTGGGTTGGCACACTAAATACATGTTGTGAATGTAGACAATGTTCCAGAATAGAATAACTTTAATTCTCAATACTAGGGTTCCTGAGGATGAGGAGAAGGAGGACAGAAGCACACTGCCAAGAGCTGTCAGCTTGGCGGATATCCATGTTGGAAGTCCAGACCAGCTAGGTGGTAAAGCGAAGAGCCAGAAAACCTCCAGGTTATTTCCTCTCCATAGAAATAGCAGGATTAGTCGGGTTGGAGAGAAATTTTCTAGAATTCTCACCAGCAGTCTATCCAACCACGTGGACACCACCGCAGCCCAATGACAACCCTCAAATCCAGCAAGGCCACCGGGGCCCGGTCAGCCTCATGTTTAAACACAGCCTGTCCTCATCTAAAAACAAGAGGAAGCAGAGTAGAGGACACCGCAGAACCGCTGGTGAGTGAAAGGGATTATAGAGCAATGAATCTGGTGCATAGGGAATAGTGTGCCATTTGGGATACAGACATTGCCCTAAAAGGAATGTGTGTTCACAGATGCGGGGGTCACGGATGGTTCATTGTTTGAGGTGTTGCGTGAGACCATCCACTCTGAGGTGGCTACTGTGATATCTCAGAATGAGACTAGGCCCTGTTTCCTCATCGAGCTGTTCTACCAGCTGCAGCCACTCAACACGGACTACCTATGGCAGAGAGCACTATTCGCCCTGAAGGTACTGGAACAATTTAATTGTGCCATTTACCATCTACGGGTGTTATACAAGAGGCTATTGTCAGTACGGCAATACAAGAGCCATATGTGATTTTTTTTATATTAATCAAGACCATTTTTTTATTACTTGCAGGACAGAGTGGCTCGGCATCTTTCTGAAAGAGATGTGACTGAAGACCAGCCTGTGCCTGCCAGCCCTGTTCTCCAGGCTTCCCCACCACAGAATTGACATCCAGAGAGACCATGTTCTCAACGTATGCTTTTCTCTGACCTGCAATCACCTGACTAATGTAACATATGACATCCTTTGTTAGTTTTATGAACAGACCAGAATTACCATAACAAGAATAATATTCATGTCACTGTTTATTTGATTTGTAAGAGGACTACTCAGGAAAGAGACAGAAAATAAATGTTTCAGTAGGAGATGAATGCATGCTGTCTATCGCCTCCCACCTTAAGCCATTTGCCAATGAGGATCTGGGTAAAAACTGTTCATGGATTTGAACACTTCTGTCTCCTTAATTAATAGTCTATGCTATATGTCTAAGTGTCTGTATAACTTTCATCTGTTGCTATGAATGCCTGGACACCCTGCAGCTTTTTAGGTGCCTGTGATGGTACTAACTCTTCCTTAACTGAGATGCTTGGTGTAGGGTATTTGGAATTTCAAATCCCTGAATGTGTATACTTATTGTATTTCATACAATTTGCTAGCTGAAATAGATTTTGTATTAACTGAAATAAAGAACTTGTTAATTTCTCCCTGTGTGTTGTGTTGTCAGGAGCATGTGGAGTTATCTTATCTCCTGGCCTCCATCAGACACAAGGTTCTGGCTCTGACAGAGCAGAGAATTCATCCGCTTCTTCCACAAACAGCTCAGTGATGTTCTTCAGCTGAGAGAACATCACATCCTGCCTGCGTCCCAAACTCGCACCCTATTCCCTATAAATTGCACTACTTTTGACCCATACTGTAGGGCTCTGGTCAAAAGTAGTGCACTGTCAAATTATATCAAATTGTATTTGTCACATGCGCCGGATACAACAGGTGTAGACCTTACTGTGAAATGCTTACTTACAATGCAGTTAAAAAAAATAAAAGTGTTAAGGAAAATATTTACTAAATAAACTAGAGTAAAAAATAAATGAGCAACAGTAAAATAACAATAACGAGGCTACACACATGGGTTACCGGTACTGAGTCAATGTGTGGGGTCACAGGTTAGTCGACGTAATTGAGGTAATATGTAGGGGTAAAGTGACTACGCATAGATAATAAACCTTAAAAAAAGGAAGGGGGGGATCAATGCAGATAGTCCGGGTAGCCATTTGGTTAGCTGTCCAGCAGTCTTACAGCTTGGGGGTAGAAGCTGTTAAGAAGCCTTTTGGACCTACAATTGGTGTTCCGCACTGTAAACTACTTAAGTTGTTTTTTGGGGTATCTGTACTCTACTTTACTATTAATATTTTTGACAAGTTTTACTTTTACTTCACTACATTCCTAAATAAAATTATGTACTTTTTACTCCATACATTTTCCCTGACACCCAAAAGTATTCATTACATTTGGAATGCTTAGCAGGACAGAACATGGTCCAATTCACACACTTATCAAGAGGTCATCCCTACTGCCTGATCTGGCGGACTCACGAAACTCAAATGCTTCATTTGTAAATTATGTCAATGTTGGAGTGGGCCCCTTGCTGTCCAAAAAAATGCACAAATTGTGCCTACTGGTTTGCTTAATATAAGTAATTAGAAATGATTCATACATTTACTTTTGATACTTAAGTATATTTAAAACCAAATACTTTTAGACTTTTACTCAAGTACTATTTTACTGGGTGACTTTCACTTTTACTTGAGTCATTTTCTATTAAGGTATCTTTACTTTTACTCAAGTATGGCAATTGGGTACTTTTTCCACCACTAGCGCTCCGGTACGGCTTGCCGTGCGGTAGCAGAGAGAACAGTCTATGACTAGGGTGGCTGGAGTCTTTGGCAATTTTTTAGGGTCTTCCTCTGACACCACCTTGTATAGAGGTCCTCGATGGCAGGAAGCTTGGCCCCAGTGATGTACTGTGCCGTACGCAATACCCTCTGTAGCGCCTTGTGGTCGGAGGCCGAGCAGTTTTCTTATCAGGCAGTGATGCAACCAGTCAGGATGCTCTCGATGGTACAGCTGTAGAACGTTTTGGGGATCTGAGGACCCATGCCAAATCTTTTCAGTCTCCTGAGGGGAAATAGGCATTGTCGTGCCCTCTTCACGACTGTCTTGGTGTGTTTGGACCATGATAGTTTGTTGGTGATGTGGACACCAAGGAACTTAAAGCTCTCAACCTGCTCTACTACAGCTCTGTCGATGAGAATGGAAGCGGGCTCAGCCCTCGTTTTCCTGTAGTCCACGATCATCTCCTTTGTCTTGATCACGTCGTGGGAGAGGTTGTGGTCCTGGCACCACACTGCCAGGTCTCTGACCTCCCTATAGACTCTCATCGTTGTCGGTGATCAGGCCTACCACTGTTGTGTCGTCTGCAAACTTAATGATGGTGTTGGAGTTGTGCTTGGCCACGCAGTCATGGGTGAACAAGGAGTACAGGAGGGGATTCAGCACGCACTCCTGAGGGGCCCCCATGTTGAGGATCAGCGTGACAGATGTGTTGTTGCCTACTCTTACCACCTGGGGGCGGCCCGTCAGGAAGTCCAGGATCCAGTTGGAGAGGGAGGTGTTTAGTCCCAGGGTCCTTAGCTTAGTGATGAGCTTTGAGGGCACTATGGTGTTGAACACTGAGCTACAGTCAATGAACAGCATTCTCACATAGGTGTTCCTTTTGTCCAGGTGGGAAAGGGCAGTGTGGAGTGCAATAGAGATTGCGTCATCTGTGTATCTGTTTGGGCGGTATGCAAATTGGAGTGGGTCTTGGGTTTCTGGGATAATGGTGTTTATGTGAGCCATGACCAGCCTTTCAAAGCACTTCAAGGCTACAGACATGAGTGATATGGGTCGGTAGTCATTTAGGCAGGTTACCTTGGTGTTCTTGGGCATAGGGACTATGGTGGTCTGCTTGGAACATGTAGGTATTACAGAATCGTCCAGGGACAGGTGGAAAATATCAGTGAAGACACTTGCCAGTTGGTCAGCGCATGCTTGGAGTACATGTCCTGGTAATCTGTCTCACCCTGTGGCCTTGTGAATGTTGATCTGGTTAAAGGTCTTACTCACATCGGCTTTGGCGAGCATGATCACACTCGAAGCGAGCATAGAAGTCATTTAGCTCGTCTGGTAGGCTTGTGTCACTGGGCAGCTCGCGGCTGGGCTTCCCTTTGTAGTCTATGTAGGGAATTGGGTGCCATTTGGGACATAACTGATCCTATTGTTAATTTGACATTATCTGTCTGGGTTTAAAACCATCTTTCTCTTTATTTCACCAGAGTACCATGGTCCGGTATGCAGGGAGGCCGTTGAGAGACAGTGGTGGTGATCTTCTGGGGGACCTCTCTGAGATCATCTTCCATGAGCTGGCCTTCTTCCACCTGATGCAGGACATGAACAGGTCGGCAGTCAAGCAGAACGTTCAATGCACCAACACTATCACAGCCCCTGCAGTGAAATGGACCTGCTACACTGAGGCTGGTGTTAGTGTTAGACAACGTGTTTATTTTATTTACCATCATATAGCTGTTTGATAAATGCAGCCAAATTGTTATTTCATTTATTCATTGTTTTCCAGGAGACAGAATCATTGGCGTAACAACAGCATTACCCGACAGCGCTAGAAGCTGAAGATAAAGTATGTTTACTATTTTAGTCCTGTCTTTTTCCCCTTTAATTTGCATAGACTATATATACAAAAGTATGTGGCCACCCCTTCAAATTAGTGGATTCGAATATTTCAGCCACACTCGTTGCTGACAGGTGTATAAAATCGAGCACACAGCCATGCAATGAAGCGCGTAGTGCATAAAAATTGTCTGTCCTAGGTTGCAACACTCAATACCAAGTTCCAAACTGCCTCTGGAAGCAATTTTAGCACAATAACTGTTCTTTGAGAGCTTCATGAAATGGGTTTCCATGGCCGAGCAGCCGCACACAAGTATAAGATCACCATGTGCAATGCCAAGTGTCGGCTGGAGTGGTGTAAAGCTTGCTGCCATTGGACTCTGGAGCAGTGGAAACGTGTTCTCTGGAGTAATGAATCACGCTTGACCATCTGGCAGTCCGACAGACGAATCTGGGTTTGGCGGATGCCAGGAGAACGCTGCCTGCCCGATTGCATAGTGCCAACTGTAAAGTTTGCATACAAAGCCCTCCCCCGCCCTGCCTTCGGCAAATCTGACCATGACTCCATTTTGTTGCTCCCAGCCTATAGACAGAAACTAAAACAGGAAACGCCCGTGCTCAGGTCTGTCCAACGCTGGTCTGACAAATCGGATTCCACGCTTCAAGATTGCTTTGGTCACGTGGACTGGGATAGGTTCCGGATAGCCTCAGACAACAACATTGATGTATATGCTGCCTCGGTGAGCGAGTTTATTAGCAAGTGCATAGGAGATGTCGTATCCACTGTGACTATTTAAAACATTTCCTAACCAGAAACCGTGGACTGATGGCAGCATTCGCTCAAAACTGAAAGCGCGAACCACCGCTTTCAATCATGGCAAGGCGACTGGAAACATGACCGAATACAAACAGTGCAGATGTTCCCTCCGCAAGGCAATCAAACAAGCAAAGCGTCAGTGTGCTGGTGTGTTTACGGACATTTCAATCAATCCCTGTCCCAGTCTGTTTTCCCCACATGCTTCAAGTTGGCCACCATTGTTCCTGTTCCCAAGAAAGCTAAGGTAACTGAACTAAATGACTATCACCCCTTTGCACTCCTGTCATCATGAAGTGCTTTGAGAGACTAGTCAAGAAGCATACCACCTCCACCCTACCTGATACCCTAGACCCACTCCAATTTGCTTACTGCCCCAATAGGTCCACTGACGATGCAATCGCCATCACACTGCACACTGCCCTATCCCATCTGGACAAGAGGAATACATATGTAAGAATGCTGTTCATTGACTACAGCTCAGCATTTAACACCATAGTACCCTCCAAACTGATCATTAAACTCGAGACCCTGGGTCTCGACCCCGCCCTATGCAACTGGGTCCTGGACGTTCTGACGGGCCGCCCCCAGGTGGGTGCGTTCTCAGCCCTCTCTTGTACTCCCTGTTCACCCATGACTCAATCATCAAGTTTGCAGACGACACTACAGTGGTAGGCTTGATTACCAACAACGACGAGACGGCCTACAGGGAGGAGGTGAGGGCCCTCGGAGTGTGGTGTCAGGAAAATAACCTCTCGCTCAACGTCAACAAAACAAAGGAGATGATCGTGGACTTCAGGAAACAGCAGAGGGAGCACCTCCCCATCCACATCGACGGGACACTAATGGAGAAGGTGGAAAGTTTTAAGTTCCTCGGCATACACATCACGGACAAACTGAAATGGTTCACCCACACAGACAGTGTGGTGAAGAAGGCGCAACAGTGCCTCTTCAACCTCAGGAGGCTGAAGAAATGTGGCTTGTCACCTAAAACACTCACAAACTTTTACAGATGCACAATCGAGAGCATCCTGTCGGGCTGTATCTCTGCCTGGTACGGCAACTGCACCGCCCTCAACCGCAAGGCTCTCCAGAGAGTGGTGCGGTCTGCACAATGCATCACTTGGGGCAAACTACCTTTCCGTCCAGGACACCTATAGCACCCGATGCCACATGAGGGCCAAAAAGATAATCAAGGACAACAACCACCTGAGCCACTGCCTGTTCACCCCGCTATCATCTAGAAGGCGAGGTCAGTACAGGTGCATCAAAGCTGGGACCGAGAGACTGAAAAACAGCTTCTATCTCAAGGCCATCAGACTGTTAAACAGCCATCACTAACATAGAGAGTCTGCTGTCAACATACAGACTCAAATCTCTGGCCACTTTAATAAATGGACTTAGTAAAGGTATCACTAGTCACCTTAAATAACGCCACTTTAATAATGTTTACATGTCCTACATTACTCATCTCATATGTATATACTGCTCTATACCATCTACTGCATCTTGCCTATGCCGCACGGCCATCGCTCATCCATATATTTATATGTACATATTCGTATTAATTCCTTTACACTTGTGTGTATAAGGTAGTTGTTGTGAAATTGTTAGATTACTTGTTAGATATTACTGCATTGTCGGAACTAGAAGCACAAGCATTTCGCTACACTCACATTAACATCTGCTGCCCATGTGTATGTGACCAATAAAATTTGATTTGATTTGAAAGTTCGGTGGAGGAGGAATAGTAGTTTGGTTCGGGCAAAGCCCCTTAGTTCCATTGAAGGGAAATCTTAACGCTACAGCATATAATGACATTCTAGAACATTCTGTGCTTCCAACTTTGTGGCAACAGTTTGGGGAAGGCCCTTTCCTGTTTCAGCATGTCAATGCCCCCTTGCTCATAGTGAGGTCCATACAGAAGTGGTTTGTCGAGATTGGTGTGGAAGAACTTGACTGGCCTGCACAGAGCCCTGACCTCAACTCCATTGAACGCCTTTAGGATTAATTGGAAAGCCGACTGCAAGCCAGGCCTAATCGCCCAACATCCGTGCCCGACCTCGCTAATGCTCTTGTGGCTGAATACAAGCAAGTCCCCGCAGCAATGTTCCAACATCTAGTGGAAAGCCTTCCCAAAAAGGGGGGACCAACTCCATATTAATACCCATGATTTTGGAATGAGATGTTCCACGAGCAGGTGTCCACATACATTTGGTCATGTAGTGTACACTATGATCTTGGTTTACATGTGGTACAAGATGAGGGAGCCTTTACAATGTGTCAAAGTGTGTCCCCCAAATTGTACCCTATTCCCTATGTAGTGCACTACTTTTGACCAGAGCCCTGATCAAAAGTAGTGCACTACATAGTGAATAGGGTGCCATTTGAGATGTAAAATCTGTCACCTACAAAATTCCTAAACTACTGTATCTTGAATGTGTTTTGTTAGGACAAAGATGAAACAGAGCGGAGGGAGGAATGTGCTGAGGCAGGAGAAAGGATGACTAGTTTGAAAGATGACAGCTGCAATGATGCCTTAGAAGGAGAAGAAGAGGAAGATATGAATGACAGTGAAGGACTGCATCTATTAATAAGTAAGTTGCAAAATTGAATTTTACCTTGGTTAATACATATATCATTTTGATATTGTATGAAGTGTTTGATTTGGTCTGTGTTGGTCCTGTAGACCTGTCTAAGGCAGACAGCCAGGCTCTGACTAACTACGGCAGCAAAGAGGACAAGAATGAGGAGATGAAGACTTCAAGGCTGAGCCTGATGACGTCCAGACCTCTCTCCAAGCCAGTGACGACTCTCTCCAAGCCAGTAACGACTCTCTCCAAGCCAGTAACGACTCTCTCCAAGCCAGTAACGACTCTCTCCAAGCCAGTAACAACTCTCTCCAAGACAGTAAAGACTCTCTCCAAGACAGTAATGACTCTGCTCTAGAGCTGGAGCAAGGACAGGTACCTTATGGTCTCTGTATACCTGCCCTACACAGGGAAATAGAGCTACCCTCCAGAAGACTTCCTCTTACTTACCTTTTTGCCTCTTCCTGAGATATCCTCTTTTCCTGTGTTGTAGGGAAGTGATATTCTCTTTTCCTGTGTTGTAGGGAAGTGATATTCTCTTTTCTTGTGTTGTAGGGAAGTGATATACTAGAATGTGAGCCCACAGTCTCTTCACAGAGGGAAAACCATGAGACAGCAGCTGCCTCCTCTCCTCTACCTCTCCGTTCAGAAACCATGGAACGTGGGACAGCCACACCCCCTACCTCCGCCCTACAGAGCCCTCTGACCTGCTGCATCCCAGACTCAGACTCCCCGTCATGGTCAGCGCACAGGTAAGTTATCCTGTAGGGTGCGTCCCGAATGGCACCCTATTCCCTATATAGTATACTACTTTTGGCCAGGGCCCATACTCCCCTCTGCCTGAGTTGTCAACCCCTGAGTATCCATAATGGGGTCAAATGTATTAATATATCCTTTACAGGAGGGTGGGTCAGGAAATGTAAGTCAAAAGTCGGGTGAGGGTGTTTTTGTAAAAGTGGAAGATATACCACCGCCGCAACATCCTGAAGTAAATGAGGTATTAGCTGATGATGCCAATCACAAATAAAGTGTGAATTAGCAATGTGACAGACTACTGATGCAGATGGTAATTAACATCTTTGTTGCTTTTTTCATAAAGGAAGAGATTCAAAAAAGTTAAACTGAAGATTAGAAAAGCACTTTGTCTAAGATAGTTGATGGAAAAAACGGTATCAACAAGAAATCTCAAGCTTGACTCTGATGATACAGAACAACTTCACAACGGTTTAATCAATTATTAAAGAAAACAACAATTCTGAAAACTGTTAAATCTCTTAAAACTAAATACAACTTTTCAATTACAGTAATCCCCAAGTTTGACACCTTTTTGAATATTCTTCTTCCTTGTGAGACAAACGTAGAATGTGATATATTAAACAAACCTGGTATAGTGATAGTAAGACACTTTTATCCATGGGTGTGTCCCTGGCCTGGAGGCATGCCGTTGTCTCATTCTTATCTTAACTTATGGTTCACAGAATGCATCGGCAAGGAACGTGTTTCCATATCAAAAACAAATCAATACATGATCAAATGTGAAACCTAGTGATTTTTCGGTTATTTTGAGATAAGGATGGGTTTAGGATGGGACTCTCCGTATATCTCTTCTGTGTCTGCTTTTACATTTACTGAAGCAATCCACTGTAACAAAGAAGAAAGATACAACTGATTACTCAACCATGTTTCTCATTCAAACACTCAAGGATCAGTTTCTATGGCTACATGAATTCTGATACAATTAGATATCTTTATCTTAACTAACCATGTTATTTTATGGTGGACTGAATGTATGTAGGCTGCATTGGGATTTAAGTTCACAACATAAGGAAACATTTACTTCCTTGTTTCCTCTTGTTTCCTCTGACAGTGCCTGTTTCTGATAATAAAAATAATAACAATAATAATAACAGAGCCTGTTTCTAGTTCCCAAGTGCCAACTCTGTCTAAAGATGTTACCTAACTTATTACCTCTATAGGCAATCACTTGTTCAGTAGCACAGCAACGTATGTCATGTGAAGTGGGGCTAGATGGAGGACAGGATCCAGGATGTTTTTACAGTACCTGATAATGTTCACTGCCTGCTGTTGTATTGGGCTGGTGATTGTGAAAGCACTGAGTCAGCCTTTATGGACCTCGAGGTCATACTGTCCTGAACCTCTGGTTTGAAATAAGAGTTCCCTTAGCTCTTCTATAATTGTATAGCTGAATGACTGTCTCTCACTGGGCTTTGTCACGTCCTGGCCATAGAGAGCCCTCTGTGTTCTCTATGGTGTTTTAGGTCAGGACGTGACTAGGTGGGTTTTTCTATGTTGGAATTTCTATGTTGGTTTTGTGTATGGTTCCCAATTAGAGGCAGCTGATTATCCTTACCTCTAATTGGGGATCATACTTAGGTAGTCCTTTTCCCACCTGTGTTTTGTGGGATATTGTGTTTTTGTTAGTGCGCTGTGAGCGCTACGTTTGGTCCGATCAGTTGTTCCCTTTATTGTTTTGTATATTCCACTGAAGAATAAATATGTGGAATTCCATGCACGCTGCGCCTTGGTCCATTTTATTACGACGATCGTGACCGGCTTAGTGAATAATTTATTATTAAATGTATTATTTTCCCCAAATCTTTTCCCCTTAACTTGTTTTAGTCTATAGTATGAGCAGTAAAAGAGATGACTCATCCTGATTACTCAGGAAAGTGTAGTCTTGCCCATGTTTAAATGCAGTTAAATTTTTCTTTAACATGCTTAAATATGTCATTCAAAAGCATTGACATAGCAAACATTAAGTAAAAACATTTTTCCTTGTGAAGAGAATGTGTAGGAACATACTGTTTCGACGCTTGGTCTTGATGGGCTCTGAATAAGAAGATGACTGCTTCAACAGAAATGGTCAGACTCGTCATTTATCTATCCATAACACCTCTGCCTGCCTTTCTGTTGACTCACAACATAATAATTCATTGTTGCCAGAGGAGAGCATACAGTAGCAGACAGTACTGCCTCAAATCACTTCTACTGTAGTTTTCTGGATCGACTCTGTTAATAAAAATGACTGTGCTTAGACTATAAAATGCAATTTACCTGAACAGAAGTGGAATTGGTGCCACTGTGTTTTTACTGTACACATCATTCAGAACTGTACTCTTTCTTCACCAGACTGGAATAGACACCCCTGCTCTTTGGTCTTTGAATAATTCAAACCTCACCATCCATGAACTGCAAGTTCTGTGAGTCACAAAAGTGGTTATCAAGAGTTGTTTTTAGGAGTAACTTGTGATGAGTTGTTTTGCTGAAATGCTTGAGGGAACACAGAGACGGGCTGAGATTAAATCAGTGACACAGAGACGCCTCTGACTTTCCTGTTGCTTTGAACAACTGCCTTTAAAGCAATTTATTGGGGGGATAGCCTACCCCAGTCAAACTTAGTACCTTTTGAAGTGTACAGTAATGAACTGTACCTGAGACCAAAAAACGACCAGAATCCAGAAACAGATTTACTTTCACATTTATGTGAGTTCATTCAATGAGACTCGTGCTTGATAAACCTAAATAGAGGAAAATAGGCTTTGGCAGAAGTTGGAACATCACGTTTCACCACAACAAGAACTCTTATGGAGCAAGATCAGTTAGTTACCTGGCATCACTTCCTTGTTTTGTGAACAGTCTTACATTGTTTCTCCAACAGCTCTGAGACACTGTTTCTCTCCTAGGAATAAAAGGGATGTTATCTCTTAGCACCAAGGACTTTGCGTGCGTCCCAAATGTCATCCTATTCCCTATTTACTGCACTACTTTTGACCAGGGCCATTGCACTCTAGGGAATAGGGTGCCATGTGGGATGCACTTGGATTTATGTCCCTAATAACCAGAGAATCAGCATTAAAGAGCAACTGCTTAAAAAAATCACAAATCCCTTTGAAAACAGCCTACAGTGCATTCGAAAAAGTATTCAGACCCCTTCGCTTTTTCCACATTCTGTTATGTTACAGCCTTATTCTAAAATGTAATCTACACACAATAACCCATAATGACAAAGCGATTTACATAAGTATTCAGACCCTTTGCTATAGGACTCGAAATGAGCTCAGGTGCATCCTGTTTCCACAGATCTTCCTTGAGATGTTTCTACAACTTGATTCTAGTCCACCTGTGGTAAATTCAATTGATTGGACATGATTTGGAAAGCCACACACCTGTCTATATAAAGTTCCACAGTTGACAGTGCATGTCAGAGCAAAAACCAAGCCATGAAGTCAAAAGAATTATCCGTAGAGCTCAGAGACAGGATTGTGTTGAGGCAGAGATCTGGGGAAGGGTACCAAAAAATGTCTGCAGCATTGAATGTCCCCAAGAACACAATGGCCTCCAAGAATACAGTGGCCTCCATCAATTTTAAATGGAAGAAGTCTGGAACCACCAAGACTCTTCCTAGAGCTGGCCGCCCTTCCAAACTGAGCAATCGTGGGAGAAGGGCCTTGGTCAGGGAGGTCACCAGGAACCCGATGGTCACTCTGACAGAGCTCCAGAGTTCCTATGTGGAGATGGGAGAACCTTCCAGAAGGACAACCATCTCTGCAGCACCACCAATCAGGCATTTATGGTAGAATGGCCACACGGAAGCCACTCCTCAGTTAAAGGCACATGACAGCCCGCTTGGAGTTTGCCAAAAGGCACCTATAGGACTCTCAGACCATGAGAAACAAGATTCTCTGGTCTGATGAAACCTAAATTGAACTCTTTAGCCTGAATGCCAAGCGTCACGTCTGGAGGAAACCAGGCACCGATCATAACTTGGCCAATACCATCCCTATCGTGAAGCATGGTGGTGTCAGAGACTGGGAGTGAAGCATGTTTTTCTGTGGCAGAGACTGGGAGCAAGTTTTTCAGTGGCAGAGACTGGGAGACTAGTCAGGATCGCGGGAAAGATGAACAGAGAAAAGTACAAAGGGAGCCTTGATGAAAACCTGCTCCAGAGCATTCAGGACCTCAGACTGGCGCCAAGGTTCACCTTCCAACAGGACAACGACCCTAAGCACACAGCCAAGACAACGCAGGAGTGGCTACGGAAAAAGTCTCTGAATGTCCTTGAGTGGCCCAGACAGATTCCGGACTGATTGAACATCTCTGGGGAGACCTGAAAATAGCTGTGCAGCGATGCTCCCCATCCAACCTGGCATAGTTTGAGAGGATCTGTAGAGAAGAATGGGAAAAACTCCCCAAATACAGGTGTGCCAAGCTTGTAGCATCATAACCAAGAAGACTCTAGGCTGTAATCGCTGCCAAAGGTGCTTCAACAAAGTACTGAGTAGTAAAGTGTCTGAATACTTATGTAAATGTGATATTTCATTATTTTTATTTTTTTATACATTTGCAGAAATGTTAAAAAAACAGTTTTTGCTTTGTCATTATGAGCTATTGTGCGTAGATTGACGAGGGAAAAACTATTTGATCCATTTTAGAATAAGCCTGTAACATAACAAAATTTGAAAAAAAGTGAAGGGGTCTGAATACTTTCTGAATGCACTTTATGTGGCATCGATATGAGTCAGAAACAATTATTCTAGTGTCAAAATTTACTACAAAGTGTAAATAGGATCATTTTGGTCTTAGTCAGTCTTGTCTAAAATGGAGTTTGGAACATCCGTGCATCACAGCGGGTAAATGACGGTTGGGTTTTGATTTGACAATGTCCATTTGCCCACTAACATGGGGTGAACAGCTGCGGTGATTGCTCTCTATCCGATAGCATAGACAAGTAGTCACAACTGGTCGAACTCCAAGGCATTCCTAGTCCATCACCAAACATTTCTTTAAAAACCCAACGATAAAGCCTTGCAATCCTATTTTTTTATTAGTTCCGCACTGTTGGTGGTAGGTGCACTTGGGAAGGCACAGTGTTCCCATTTTTAACCATTTAGTGTGTCTGAAGGTAGAACTCCGCCCACCCGGCAGGCCCAGAGAGCAAATACAGATAGCTCAGATCACCATGTCTGCACAGTTTCCTCAAGCCATTGACTGTAAAAAGAAGGCTTGAACGCACAGCAAAGTTGATAATGGGAGATTTAAAACATTTAATACCATTAATAGAGAGATACTCAGCTAATACAGCAAAGAGCGGCTGTTTTTATGTGTAAGTTTATGTTTAAGTTGTTATTCAGCCCTGTCAACACTTTGTTCCAACACTTTTATAAGCCATAAAATGTGCGTTCTCCCTACTTCCACTCACGCTACAACCAGCACTGCAGCTGCAATGAAAGACTACAGCAAAGTGTTATTATTAGCAGCTTGTCTTTTTTAGGAATATTTCACTTTCTCTGGTCATAGGAGTAACAACATGAATTGGTGCATGAGGCAGTGCGACTTGAGTTTCGCCATCAGCTGAAAGACTGTGTCCCCTTTTCTCAGCGGAGGGAGTGAGGCAGCCTCATCGCTTCTCCCTCCCTCCTCTCCATCAGATGCAGGCCATCAGTTCAGTAATACAAAAAATAAGCTAATTATTACGCTCACTCAGCTGTGTCTCACAAGCAATACAACAAATGATCTATTACCAGTGTGATCATATACCAAAATGTTTTCAATATAATTTCAAAATGGTCTGAGAAGAACAATATTGGCATGGCAATTCAAGCATAGCCAATATGCAGTGATAATGTATTGGGCCAATAGCCTACTGCACAAACCTCATTGCTACAAACTGTTTTTTATTGGTTAATGTTGCATAGGCTTACGTTTTTTAAGTCATGTTTAAAAAAAAATCTGAGTGGTAGATCTCAGCTTGCATTTTGACTCAGAATGTGATCTTGACGCAGAAAAGGTTGGTGACCACTGGCATAGACAGTAAGACAGACATGCCCAGCAGCTCCAACTTTGTTTGCATTAGACAAAACATCGCAAATTGTTTTTACTTGAGAAATACTGCACCAAACACCTTAGATGTAAAATTGTGCAACTAAAACATAATTGTAGGGAAGTGAAATAGGTTTCCGCGTCTACTGTGTCTTATGGAGGACAAACATCATTAACCAAACACGGAATCAGACAGGAAACACTTCCAAGACTGAAATAAACATGCGCCAATCGGTGTGTTCAGTGGCTCTTTAATCTCTCACACTCACATGTTGTTCTTTTTATAAGCCATAAAATGTGCATTCTCCCTACTTCTACTCACGCTACAACCAGCACTGCAACACAAAACTGTGTTTCCAATGATTTGAGTTATGGTTCTTTCTCATACTCAAGATAGAAAACCAACACAAGCCTAAGAACCTCCATCAATTAGATGGCTGTGACTGACAGAACTGATCTCCACAGTAGAGTATTTTATTCAACAGACTGAACTACTATTTTCTCATAGAAGTCTTTGGAAGTTCACTTCACTCAGCAAGAACCCTCACCACCTTGTTCCATATTTACCTCTGGGAGTCTAACTCTAATGTGAGTTTGCAGTGTACTTTATGGAGGGTGTGTCTGTCACTCCACGCCATCCAGTTACCACGCTGTACAACCCATCTGCTCCTCATTGTTCATTCCATCAGATGAAGACTACATGAGGAGGAGGAGTTACTGTAGATCTGTCATGGAAACACAGTCACTGCAGGACATTTGTCATTGTGTACACTCAGAAAAAAATTCTATGTGGTTAGTTCTCCCACGTCCTCAGTCCTGACATGCTGACAGTGACAGGTCCGTCTCTCTCTCTCTCTCTCTCTCTCTCTCTCTCTCTCTCTCTCTCTCTCTCTCTTTCTCTATCCCCTGAAGCATTTGTTATCTGCAATAGTTGAATTGGTAAAGTAAGGATAAGATGTCATGGAAAGAAAAGATAACAACCACAGAACAATTAGCGTGTATAAGAATGCATTCTTTAATAAATGAATCCAGTACTTCAGTTTCTGAAGTCCTATCTCAAGATAACAACCTAAGCTTTTCTTATACTGCGGCATGTCCAATCAGTTATCCTTAACAGAAATAACATGTTTTCTTTCTGTTCTCATTGAAGCATATTGCTGAACACTTGTCAACATTTGATGAGACTAACCATACAAATTCAGCTAAAATGTCAAACGTATTCTCCCAGGCGGCTCACAGAGTTAACACTGAAGAACAGTGGAACATGTTCTGATCTATGTTCTGATCTACTGGCCTCTCTTTAATCCAGGGATAGAGCCCTGGTGTAGAGCCCTGTGAACAGCTACGAGAGATGTCCAGCTGGCCTTTACCGGCCCAAAGCTAGTTAGACTAAGACCCTTTAACCAGCTCAGAAGATGATTTGCGGCTTAGGTTAATTACAAACAGGACTAAGAGGTGACTTATTAAAACAATGTCACATGGCATTAGGAGAAAATAGAATTAGATGGTCCCAGGGGCAGGTCCTAATCTTATTTGGATTCTGGTATACCAAGTTAAATCCCACACACAAGTCTGTCACAAGCCATTTACGTTCAGTAAAAGAGGTACATTTGTTCCCTCATTTCAACGTTTTGTCATGACAGACGTAAGATTCTCTGTGAGAGGGAGGGCATTGAAAGTCAAAGACAGCTTGTCTGTGGTTGTCAGTGCATTCAGGGAGAAAGGGAGGACATCTGCTGTCATTCCACGGCTATAAGCCTCATGTTGTGAAGAAGTAGGGGTGGTGACTACAGTAGTGGCCGCATAAAGATGGCCTCGCTATAGAAGTGGGCAGCTCAGATATCCCACAGTTCCCAGGAGATGTGGAGAGCACAAAGCTCAATGGAGCTGAAGATGGGAAGTCATCAAACCAGGCTTCATGCCAGCCCATCAGCCCACTCAGAACAGTGTCACAGAGGGGAAGAGGCAGCAATCTGAACATGATCGTCTGACTGCCTGGAGGGAGCAGCATAATGGACTGTGACTCCAGCGCCCAGGGTTTCTGAGATTGATGTAGGCATATAGAAGTTTGAAATACTTTTGAGAGATACTTTTCCGTAATAATTGAATCTTGAAGACCAGTTATCATTATAACAATTAGTGTTTATTATGTTTTCATTATGCTTTCATTAATTAAGTTCATTATGCTTCAATGTGTTTTTTACATTTTATTCAGTAATGTGGATATGATTCGGAAGTCTACATAAATATACTGTATTTGTATTTATTATGGATCCCCATTACCTGCTGCCAAGGCAGCTGCTACTCTTCCTGGGGTCCAGCAAAAATGAAGGCAGTTATACAACTGTGATGTTGTTGTTGTCCTCTTAGCCAGGCTTCTTTAACTACAACTTAGTGATTTGCAAAACGTTCCAAAATGATGGGGTAATATGTATCAGCCAGCACTGAGATGCAGAGAGGTTGCAGGCACAGGTGTAGCAGCAATATTTATATTACTCATATTGATGTTACACAGGAAACAGAAACCGCTTGTTTACTACTTGATGTACTGTAGCTACTTGACAATTTGCTCAGTAAGGTTCTCCTAACTATGTATCTTTGTCTGTCATGACGACAACACAAAGCATATTGAAACAACAGGCTACTGTCCTGAATGGTGTATTTCCTCATCATATTCATTAGCCTTTGAGGCAGTAAATGAAATGACAAGCCTGATAAACCAAGCTGGTCTTGTTAGCCCTGCCTGAACATGTCTCTCCTCTGACAGAATTCTCTACCACCTGTCTCTCCACCTTCCCTCTTTGATGGGTGTCTTAGCAATAATAGATACAACATTCTTTCAGATTACATTCTGCGTTCCAGACCCAGGATACTATTCCATAAGAATAGGTAAATGAGACACCTAGAGGGGAAAAACATATTCTGGTGTGGGTTTCAGTTTTCAGTGTGAAAGATAGCATTGCCTAAAGCACAGCGCATCCTTACCTGGGCCCCCTGGAAAGGGTTGGTCTGATATTGCCTTGAACTGCTGTGTGTGTGTCACTCATGGAGTGAGATATGTGCACAGAACTCCCTCATGTGAGGTGCCCCCTGAGGTGCATAGCAATGTGAAAATGTAGAGCCATTGTGTTTTTACAAGGACAGCAGAAATAGTCTAGTACCTATCATACATACTTCTCACTGGAGTGACTGAAAATTACTTTCTTCAGAGAAGGAAGTAGCACATTATTATTTTATCAGCCCGTCATCCAGTAAAAAAAATGTGGATTGACTGTACGAGGCAATATTCTCATTGAATAAATAATCATAATTTCATCAGAAGAGCGAAACTTTCCCACAGGAATTATTTCAAATATGTATCATGCTTTTCATGAAGGGAGGTGATACATGACAGCTCTAACACATCCAGAGGTAATTATACAGGAGAAGCGATAACAACACAATTTGCATGACCTATTTGGGCTATTGCTTCGGACTAAAAGTTGCAATCGAAGATGTATTCTAAAAGGATAAAACATGGGATATCACTTTGTCATTTTATATTAATGAATTGAAACATTTGTTCTCATCTTAGAATTGTATTCTTGATTTGAGCAATGCAAAGGGAAACGTCACTTCAACATACTGTACTGTACTACAACATACTGTGATGTACTGTACTACAACATACTGTACTCCCACATACTGTACTACTATATACTGTGCTGTACTACTACATACTGTACTACCACATACTGTACTGTACTACTACGTACTGTACTACTACATACTGTACTACAACATACTGTACTGCACTACCACATACTGTACTGTACTACAACATACTGTACTACTACATACTGTACTGTACTACAACATACTGTACTACCACATACTGTACTGTACTACTACGTACTGTACTACAACATATTGTACTGTATTACTACATACTGTACTGTACTACAACATACTGTACTGCACTACCACATACTGTACTATACTACTACATACTGTATAAACTTACTTACTTCCAAAAGAGCTTTGTCCAGGGGATCACACAGACCAAGGCATGACACAGCCTAATTATATTAGTACATGTTTAACCACATTCTATTAGTCACTGTCCAAAATTACAACAAATGATATCTGACAGTTAAGGATCATCAATAACCTTCCTTAGATGTGGGCCAAATAGACACAAATGGCATGTGTTGGTGAAGAACAGTTCAATCTGAGACCAAACGTTGTGGGGATATAGTAGGCTAAGTCCTCTATGGTGTACTATACAGTTCTCACCAAGATCCTCATTGGAAAGTATCTTGAGGTTGGGGAAGATTGACAGCATGCATTCATCTCCCTTTGAAAAGCTTCCTATTTTATTGCTCTTATATACAGCATCAGCTATGGCTATGGTGTCTCTGATTAAGAGTAAGTACTGTAGGCTATATTAATGTATGTATACAGTACAGTCCACTTGATTGAATAGGTGATGAGATGATGAAAGTCTGATTTATGATGTTTTTCTTTAAGGCGCAGAAATAGAAATATTGTATCAGTGTGGCTCTACATCACTGACACAAAAAGTGTATATCAGACAGCACTGCCATTATACCAACTGAGTGGCTCTGCTCTGTCATTGTCTATTGGCCCTGGTCAAATGTAGTGCACTAAGTGGGGAATAGGGTGCCATTTGGGATGCCAAATTGTCTGAGGCTGCACTAAAACTATATGCGCCTTTCTTGGTCGAACAATTGCTGTATTGACAGATCATATAAATTATGTTTTTTAGACAAATGTGTAATTTACACATATCTGTCAAACTTTCACAGGCTCTAGTGCCTCTACTAGATCTAATCTGTCGCAATCTTGTCAATGGAATTCTAATTCTCTTGCCCATTTTCTGGATTCAGTTGACCCAATTTGTGGACAATCAATTGTTCTTCCGCTTCTTCAATCTTGGATGAAAATCTTTCAGCTTTAACCCCTATTGATCTGTGGTCAAAATTAATCCCTTTAGCCCCATAAAGATGTAGATGTACGCAATATAAAGAGCTGTGAACCATAGAGAGGATGCTTCAAACCCTTTCCTACAATATGTTACTTGAAAACACATATGATAATGTACTCCTGAGTCCCAAATGTGCTCCTTATTGTCTATACTGTATAGTGTAAGGAAATAGGGACTCTGCTGTAGTGCACTAAATAGGGAATAGGGTGCCATTTGGAACTTCCCCTGCCTCTCTCATACAGTAAATCCCCACCACAGGGAAATTATTTATAGGATGAAATGCAGTTTCTTTCTTTCTCTTGGTTTTATGACTGAGAACAGGGTTTATCTTTAGTTGAATTGCTCAGGAAATTACTGGGTGCAGACCATTCAGTTCAGACAGCTTATTAAGTCTTGTTACTCTGAGCCCAGATATAGACTTTACCTGATAGTAAACAGAAACATCTAAATGCAATTATTCTATTTTATTCATAACACCTGAAACAAGATTTTACTTTTTACTGGAAATCATAAAACATTTTTTTTTACTTATTTTTGTAAAAATCTTATTTTTGTGGGTAGTTTTTATGCAAAAACACAAGATGGGTGTCTGCCGTTCGACAACGAAAAATACAAAGGAAGGGAAAGTCGAACCTGACTGGCCGTCTGTAAATACCAAATAGCTTGATAACATTACCAGTGCACGCTCATAGGTGGGTGTCTGGCATTCTCATTACCGTTACTGGTGTAAGTATTTCTTCCAGACAGGAACGAGCGATCGAGCTTGATTACGTCACTTCTTGCAGTGCACGCGTATCCCACACTGTGCTGCTGCGCTCGAGCCGCTCATTCAGAGTGAGGAGCTGTAATCTCTGACTCCTTAACGACTTCGAAATACACTCTTAAGATATTAAAGGATAAAACATGACTTCAGATAACTTCAGTTTGCAGTATCCCTGTTCAAATTCGTCTTGTTTTGGCAACAAGGAATGTTGGCAACTACTTGAGTAGCAGAAAGTTGTGAGAAGGTGAGTTTCCATGTAGGGCTGCCTGTAGGCTAATTACCCTGCAATCGTTTTCAGAGTATTGATGTTAATTTGCATATTCTGTTATAAATTATGCATTTGCTTAAAAGTTTTACTTGAGAAGTGGATTAATTGAATAAGTCTATTGACAATAATTTACAGTATACTATTTATATTCTTCCTCTCAAATGATCGCAAGTGTAGCTTGCAACAGCACAATTATAGTTCACTTGTTTTATGCCTGTTAGAGTACCTGCGCGTGAGAGTGATTATCCTACATTTTGACATTTTTGTCATTTACCAGATGGATCTTACCCAGAGCGATTTACAGTCGGCCGTGGGATTTATTTAAGATACTTTTAAAATGTTTAATTGGATTTGAGGATTTGGTTTAAGTTGGCTGCATACCTAAGCATAGTAGTTTTCAAAACATGCATCCAACTGCAATTTATATATATATATATATATATATATATATATATGTATATATTCTTTTTTTAGGAGCGATGTTGATATTCAATGCCAACATGGGAAAGCTCTTCACAGCAATTGTTATGCAGATCTTATGGAGTTGCTCAGGAATACCTGGACAGCAGACATCACCATTTCAATTTACACAAACAGTATACAATACCACTATATATGAAAACTCAGCTGCTAAAAGCTATGTAGAAAGCCCAATTAAAATGGGAATATACATCATAGACCCATCCTGGGACATTCAATACAAAATAGAAACTGGAGATGGAGAGGCTTTATTCAAGGCTGAAGAATATGTACTGGGAGACTTCAGTTTCCTGCGAATTAGGACCAAAGGAGGCAGCTCTGCTATACTCAACAGGGAAGTAAAGGAGCGCTACTCACTGAGAGTCAAAGCACTAAAATGGAGCACCAAAGCTGTCGCTCAAACAAGAGTTCAAGTGCGAGTTCTGGACACCAATGATCTCCGGCCTCTTTTTTCACCAACCTCCTACTCTGTTTCCGTGCGTGAAAACGCTGCCATCAGAACCAGCATCGTGAGAGTCACCGCCACCGATGCCGACGTCGGCACAAATGCAGAGTACTATTTCAGCTTGGGAGGAGAACACAATGATATGTTTGCCATTCATCCCACCAGTGGGGTGATTACTCTCATGGCCAGGCTGGATTACGCTGAGCGGAGGTTGTTTGAGATGGATGTCTTGGCTGTAGATCGGGGCATGAAACTCTATGGGAGCAGTGGCTTCAGCAGCACAGCCAAGCTGACGGTCAGGGTACTGCAGGCCAATGAGCACGCTCCCATCCTAACAGCTGTTCCCTTAGCTCCATTAGACACAGACACTGACCCTACATATGCTCTAGTAACCGTGGAAGACAATGATCAAGGGCCTAATGGTGAGATAGCATCACTGAGTATAGTCGCTGGGGACCCACTCCAGCAGTTTAGGGCAGTGAAAACCAGCCCTGGTGGAAAACAATATAGGGTCAAAGCCATTAAGGTTGTGGACTGGGATAGTTGTCAGTTTGGATGCAATCTTACGCTACAGGCCGAGGATAAAGGTAGCCCACCACAGTTCTCCTCAGCTGAAGTCATTAGAGTGAGATCCCCACGTGTTGATGTAAGGGCTCCTGCATTTGAAAAAAACATTTACAGAGTCAACCTGACAGAATTTGCCCCGCCCAACACTTCTGTTGTAATGGTGAGAGCTATGCCAAATCACCCCATGTTAAAATACTCCATCAAATACCCCAAGATCCAACCGATCACTAATCCTTTCACTATTAATTCAAACACAGGCTTGATAACAACAACTGCAGCTATCCAAGCCGACCGTGCCAGCAAGTATGACTTTGAGGTGGTCATTAACCAAGAACAAGCATCAACCAGGGTGGTGATCAACGTGATTGATGTGAATAATAACGCACCAGTTTTTCAGCAACCGTCCTACAAAGGCAATGTCAATGAAAATGTGCCAGTGGGGACCAGCATCCTCACGGTCAGTGCTAGCGACATGGATGAAGGAGAGAATGGTTACGTTATTTACACCATCGCCAATGTAAACCCACCACAGCCTTTTACCATAGGTTACTTCACAGGTGTCATCAGCACTGCCAGGGAATTGGACTATGAGAGGATGCCAAGGGTTTACAACCTCCGAGTCAGAGCTTCAGATTGGGGCTCTCCTTTCTGCCGTGAAGTGGAGACTCCAGTTTCTATTACACTCAACAACCTCAATGACAATGAGCCCATGTTTGAGAAGATTGACTGTGAAGTGAGCTTACCAAGATACTACAGGGTGGGTGAGCAGATAGCCGCAGTGTCTGCTATCGATGCAGACGACATGGAAGTCATTCAGTATGTAATCTTAGATGGTAACAGCCTTGGTCTTTTTGACTTGACACCAGACACTGGGGTGTTATCACTCAAGTTGCCCTTACATGACGGCAAGGCTGCAAGGTTGTCCTTCCACTCCTTACAAATTAGTGCCAACGATGGGGAGACATCAAGTAAGCCAATGTTTGTGAACATCACAGTCCTGTCTGGTTCAGGAGCCGTATTCGAACAGTGTGTCGATACAGGAGTGGTTGGGCGTATAGCTGAGAAGCTGCTTCTTGGCACCATGCCCCACTCTCAAAGGGAAGATCATTTTGAGGACATTCATTCAATCAATAATTATTCTCCTCACTTTGTGGACTCTACTCCTAAGGTCATTGAGGTTAAAGAGGACCTACAAGTTGGGATGAGGATAGCTCATCTAAGTGCCATAGACGCAGACAGTGGCTTCAGTGGAACATTGATGTTTGTGATATCTGGAGGAGATGTTGAGAGTCGTTTCATGATTGAAATGGACACTGGTTGGCTAAAGATTATGGAGCCGTTAGACAGAGAAGTAACGGATCAATATACTCTCAACATCACTGTGTATGATCTGGGAATACCACAGCGGTCAGCGTCACATGTCTTACAGATCAATGTCCTGGATTCAAATGACAACAGCCCAAACTTCCTCCAGAATAGCTACTCTGTATCGATAAGTGAGGATACAGACGTAGGAATAGCTGTCATTCAGGTTGATGCCACAGATAAAGATTCAGGGGCCAACAGAATCATCAGGTATTCATTGATGGTAGTGTCCGATCACTTTGTCATAGATGACCAGACTGGAGTGGTGAAGGTTAAAAGTCCATTGGACCGGGAGCTAAACCCAACAATTATCCTAAAGGTTGTGGCCTGTGATCAGGCAGTTGATGAACCTCAGATGATTTCTACAGTATCTCTGAAGATTGTGTTAGAGGATGTCAATGACAACCCTCCTAGTTTCTTCCCCCTCCACCAGCGCGTGAAGGTGCGGGAGGACCTCCCACTAGGGGCCGTGGTGGTCTGGCTACAGGCTCATGACCCTGACCAAGGTCAGTCTGGACAGGTCCGTTTCAGCCTGCTGGACGATGGAGATGGAGACTTTGATGTTGATAAAACAAATGGTGCTGTTCGTATATTAAGGACCCTGGACTTTGAGAGGAGACAGGTGTATAACCTGACAGCCAGAGCCAAGGATAAAGGGAAACCTGAGTCGTTGTCCTGCACCTGTTTTATTGAAGTCTACGTAGTAGATGTGGATGAGAATCTGCACCAGCCTCGGTTTGCCTCTTTTGTGGATAAGGGAAGTGTGAGAGAAGATGCTCCTATTGGCACAACTATAATGACAGTTACAGCACAAGACAATGACCAAGGTAGAGATGGAGAAATACGCTATTCTATAAGGGACGGATCAGGCCTCGGAGTATTCACCATAGATGAAGAGAGTGGTAAGAGATTTATTTCCTTTAAAATGATTTTCCCATAAAAGGATTACCTTTAACCCTAACCCTGCTATAGCATTGAAATGTACTATATGTTGCATGTTGTAACCAGATGGATGCAAAAATGGTCTTTAAATATTTTCTTGTTTGGCCAAAACATTTGTCCCTTTAGGCCAACACAACCCTTTATCACTGAGGTATTTAAAACCTGGTTATTCTTGGAACTTACTTTGCATTTTCAATTATGTTTTTGACTTATATCTGGACTTTCAGCCTGTAATGTTTGCTATGTAAAGTAGAGAGCACAGAGTTGGGATCTCGAGCCATGTGAGAGACCAGAGTTCCCAGTGATGCCTTGCTCAGTGGAAGCTCAGCCGAAACTGTGACTGACATGAAACATGCTTCTTCTCTTTCTCCTCACAGGTGTCATACAGACACAGGAGCTTTTAGACCATGAGACTACTAATCGTTACTGGCTGACTATCTATGGCACCGACCTAGCTGTGGTGCCTCAGTCGTCCTTTATGGAAGTCTACATTGAGGTTAGTTTATTGTTGAATTGGGTTCTTTTTTGTCCATGTCCCTCTTTTTTATTTATCTTAATGCACACACTGTAGCACTTTGCGATTGTTTTTCAATGACATCCGTGTTCCAAATCAAATGTATGATTATTTATTATTCAGGTTGAAGATGTCAACGACAACGCACCACAGACCTCCGAGCCAGTCTATTACCCTGAGGTCATGGAGAATTCCCCCAAGGATGTATCTGTTATCCAGGTCCATACTTCTAGACGTACCTTTAAAGAAGCACTTTTATAAACTTCCCAATGTCCTTCGAGAGTTTCTGAATGTTCTCTCCCCGTCTGTTATCCAGGTGGAGGCGGTGGACCCTGACTCTGGAAACAGTGACCAGTTCTACTATAAGATAACCAGCGGTAACCCACAGGGATTCTTCAGCATCGACCACCAGACTGGTGCGATCCTAAACCCTATTCATGCATGTTTACAGTGGTTCTTCTTTTAAAAGTTGCGGCGCACTGCAGCACAGCTGGCGGGTTGCCACAGAATTCTATGGCACGTTATTTAAATGTCAGCCATTGTTGCTGGAATGATGCAATTTACCACAATCTGCCACCATCTACCACAAACGGTTACGGCATAAACTCAAAACCTTTAAAGGAAGAACCAGTGTATGCTTTGTATTGTTACACACTGAACTTTGTATGGGACTGTCCTATTGCGTCATCATGTTTAACTGATTTTAGCCAAAGTGTTATACCTTTCGTTATACTGTAAACCATTTGATGTCATAAAAAGCGCAACATCCCTGAATATTTTTGCACAGTAGGCTAATTTAAACATGAACATTTTCAGTTTGCATAGACATCACACTCAGTACGAACTCCTCTCATGGAAGCACTCCTGTTATGCAAATTTTTATGGCAAGCACTCCCTGTGAAGTCATTCTAACATTGCTAGTCCAGTGCAGAGATAGTGTTGCTGTCTGTCCAGCATATATCTCTGGGTTTCATGTATCTATGTATTTGTATTTCATGTATTTCATATATCTCTGGGTTTCAGATCTGGGACCAGGCTAGAGCTTGATGGCCATACCATGTCATTTAGTTTATTTCTAACACTAGACTACTTTCTGTTGTGTCCATGAGAAAGCCCTTGTGCACCCAGCCAACAGGGTTTACTGACCATGAAAAAGCCCTTGTGCACCCTGCCAACAGGCTTTACTGATCATGAGAAAGCCCTTGTGCACCCAGCCAACAGGGTTTACTGACCATGAGAAAGCCCTGTAAATCAACTTCATACCGCTGCACACACAGCCAGTGTCTGCATCCCTATTGGCACCCTATTCCCTATATAGTGCACTTACTTTTGACCAGAGCTCTGATAAAAAGGAGTGCACTATGTAGGTAATAGGGTGCCATTTGGGACATGGACTGTATCAGGTTTTAGCTACCAATTCTCTGAAGAGAACAATGTCAGTGATTTTACAAAAAAAGACCCTGTGGAGAACAGATCCAGCCAAGTACTGTAGTCTGTAGACCTATAATAGGTTGCTTATCCTTAGCTACAGTATAATAGTATATTTTCAATCTGAGACTGTAAATCTTGGCTTGTTTCTTAATACTATAACTGTTGAGAAGAATAAGTGACTTCCATTATGTCATTATTTAGTTACTTCATTGGTAAGTCAAGTAGCAATCAAGAACCTTCCCAGCCCTATGTTGTGGTGGACTTTCCCCCTCCATAACTAACATAATGCTATGCTATCAACAGGCTTGGCTTACAAAATGTATTTTTCCCCCCCTGCTAATCATACATAGCACACAAAACAGCCATCTTTAATGTGGTTTCAATGGGCAAGTGGACTCCACATTTAACCTAACAAGCATCCCGTTAAGTCTTGGGAAAAAACTGTTTTCCTTTCTTCAGAATATGGCACAAACTTGTTGTAATGGAAGTGGTTAATTTCTTTGGGCTTATGTGCATAAATTTGTGTATAAAACCTGTGTTTATGGCCTAGTGTGTAAGGACCATATATAAAGTAGAACATGTCTGAAGGTCTATTCCAGCTCCTCAGGGCTGGGTGGAGCTACATGTACTGGGTACAAGACAGAATCATTCTACAGTATGCCTATGAATCATGCCTATGAAACATACCCATGTTTATTTGCCTTTGAATAACATTAACCCACATGATCAGTGATGCAAATGGGAGTTTTACAAGAACACAGGAGTATCTTACATGTAGATCATGACTGTATTAATACAGTCTGTGTTTGATGCCTGTCCTGACAGGTTTGGTGACAACCACTTCCAGAAAACTGGACAGAGAGCAGCAAGAGGAACATACGCTGGAGGTGAACCATCTTTTATACGTAGTGTCATCCTATTGGACATTCTGGAAATCAATATTCAATTAATCAAAATATGAATATCTAACATACTGTAAAAGTGACACCTAATGCTTGGTTGACCCCTCCCCTCCTTCCTCACTCCCAGATCACAGTAACAGACAAGGGCGTCCCAGCCAGGTCCACAGCTGTCCGGGTGGTGGTGAGGGTGCAGGATGAGAACGACAACACCCCACAGTTCCTGGAGAAGATCTATAAGGTCCAGCTCCCAGAGAGGGACGGGGACAGGTCAGAGAGGGACGGGGACAGGTCAGAGAGGGACGGGGACAGGTCAGAGAGGGACGGGGACAGGTCAGAGAGGGACGGGGACAGGTCAGATGGAGACAGGGACGGGTCAGAGAGGGAGAGACCAACCGAGAGGAGGGGGGTTGCTAAGAGAGAGCCCATCTACAGAGTTATCGCCTCTGACAGAGACACGGGCCCCAACGCTGAGGTGTCCTACAGCATCGAGGGGGGAGACGAGCAGGGGAGGTTCTTCATCGAACCCCAAACTGGCCGTGTCTTTTCCAGAGAGGTTGTCTCGGCCGGACAGAATGCCATCCTTACAGTAAGTCTGTACAGCTTGTTTCAGTGGCTACTGTGGTATTACATTTTTATTAAATGATCTATCATATCTATATATCCATTCAACACCAGCCTGCAGCTTCAAACTTTGTGTTTAAATATGAACTAGTTAAAGACATGCAATATGTCTGCTCTGCATGCTACTGATGTCTAACATGTGTATTAAGTCTGCTCAACATGCTACTGATGTATAACGTGTATTAAGTCTGCTCAACATGCTACTGATGTATAACATGTGTATTAAGTCTGCTCTGCATGCTACTGATGTCTAACATGTGTATTAAGTCTGCTCAACATGCTTCTGATGTAACATGTGTATTAAGTGTGCTCTGCATGCTACTGATGTATAACATGCGTATTAAGTCTGCTCAACATGCTACTGATGTATAACGTGTATTAAGTCTGCTCAGCATGCTACTGATGTCTAACATGTGTATTAAGTCTGCTCAACATGCTACTGATGTCTAACATGTGTATTAAGTCTGCTCAGCATGCTACTGATGTATAACATGTGTATTAAGTCTGCTCAACATGCTACTGATGTCTAACATGTGTATTAAGTCTGCTCAACATCCTACTGATGTATAACATGTGTATTAAGTCTGCTCAGCATGCTACTGATGTCTAACATGTGTAATAAGTCTGCTCTGCATGATACTGATGTACAGTATAACATGTGTATTAAGTCTGCACAGCATGCTACTGATGTCTAACGTGTATTAAGTCTGCTCTGCATGATACTGATGTACAGTATAACATGTGTATTAAGTCTGCTCCGCATGCTACTGATGTCTAACGTGTATTAATTCTGCTCAGCATGCTACTGATGTCTAACATGTGTATTAAGTCTGCTCTGCATGATACTGATGTACAGTATAACATGTGTATTAAGTCTGCTCAGCATGCTACTGATGTCTAACATGTGTATTAAGTCTGCTCTGCATGCTACTGATGTATAGCATGTGTATTAAGTCTGCTCAACATGCTACTGATGTATAACATGTGTATTAAGTCTGCTCAGCATGCTACTGATGTACTGTATAACCTGTATTAAGTCTGCTCAGCATGCTACTGATGTATAACATGTGTATTAAGTCTTCTCAACATGCTACTGATGTATAACATGTGTATTAAGTCTGCTCAACATGCTACTGATGTATAACATGTGTATTAAGTCTGCTCAGCATGATACTGATGTACAGTATAACATGTGTATTAAGTCTGCACAGCATGCTACTGATGTATAACATGTGTATTAAGTCTGCACAGCATGCTACTGATGTATAACGTGTATTATGTCTGCGCAACATGCTACTGATGTATAACATGTGTATTAAGTCTGCTCCGCATGCTACTGATGTATAACGTGTATTAAGTCAATTTAGCACAAGACAGCACCTTAAGTAGTTCTGTTAATAACCCAGTTATTATCCCTTGCTCTCCCATGTTGTGCCGTTGCCCAGATTAAAGTGGTGGACAACGGGAGACCCCAAAGGTCGTCTACCTGTCGGCTGCACATTGAGTGGATCGTGAGGCCTGAGCCCTCCTCTGAGCCCTTGGTGTTTGAAGAGACCTCCCTCGCCTTCTCTGTCATGGAGACTGACCCAGTGGCTCACATGGTGGGGGTCATCTCCACCCAACCCATAGACTCACCTGTCTGGTTCCAAATCACAGGTAACCAGTAACACACATTTTGTTTTTCCAGACTCACCTGTCTGCATCGAAATTACAGGAACCCAGCACATTAATCCTTTCCCAGGCAGAAAATGTGTGAATGTGGTTTACTATTGTTGATATTACCATTATTCTGTAAAAACTTGAGCTGCTGTGTTGAAGTCTTTAGGCTTACTTTCCTAAAGGTTTGCTAGGTAACAGCCCCTGTTAGACGTTGTTCACTAATTAACTGTCCTACAACTGACAACTTGCTCTCTCTTCTGTTCTGCTCCTCTGTTCCAACTCTCCTCTTTCTCTCACCCTCTGCGGATTTATCTTTAATTGGCAAGGAGACATGCACGCTAAAGAAGTGTTTCACATCGCTCAAATGGCTTGCGACTTGACGTGTACTACAGAAGGTATCTGCTGCAGAGATTACCCAGATCTTGTTATCTACCTCCTGTTCTTTGTTAGGCTTTGTGATGCTTTCTCAGAATGCCCAACTTGTACAGATTTCATAGAAAATGTAACATTGTTGATTAAATCAAATTATGTATGTCTATTTCTGACATTTTTCCACTCTCTTGTGGTGTTGTTATCACATAGAATAAGATTAAATAGGATTATATGGGTTTACTCTTAAGCATAGAAGACAATGCATCCCAAAAAAGCTCTAAATGTCTCCTGTTGAGAGAAAGGGAAATGTTGATTTAATCCACTGTCACTTCTCATTACGCTGATAACAGGTGGCAATGCTGACAGCCGCTTCGATGTGGGTAAGGGCAGTGGAACCGTCATTTTAGCCAAACCCCTCCATGCAGAACCAAAATCAAATTACAGCCTGACAGTGGAGGCAACCGATGGAAACAGATACATCAGCACCCAGGTAATTCACGACACTGAAAAACACAGGACTAAATAGTTTTTTTCCCAGATAACTCTGCCATATGGGTGCCATGCTAGCATCCAAGGAATGCCGTTGTCTTGTCACTCTGCCGAATGACAAATGAGTTGGCTGTTGGATTTTTATGGACATCTTCCAATGTATTTTAAATGAATCAGAGATATTGTAATGCAAGGGTTGGCAACAGGCCCACTGGGCAAACCCGGCCTGTAAAGGGATTATTTAGGGGGCAATGTTTTTTGTAAAAAACTTTATTTAGAAATAAACTTATACCCTACAAAAATATAAATGCAGCATGCAACAATTTCAACGATTTTACTGAGTTATCAGTTATCAATTAAAATACATTCATTAGGTCCTAATCTTTGGATTTCACATGACTAGGCAGGGGTGCAGACATCGATAGGCCTGGAAGGACATAGGCCCACCCACTTGGGAGCCAGGCCCAGCCAATCAGAATTAGTTTTTCCCCCACAAAAGGGCGTTATTACAGACAGAAATACTCCTCAGCTTCATGGGCTGCCCGGGTGGCTGGTCTCAGACGATCCCGCAGTTGAAGCCGGATGTGGAGATCCTGGGCTGGCGTGGTTCCATGTTCCATGCGGTTGTGAGGCTGGTTGTACATACTGCCAAATTCTCTAAAATTACATTGGGAGGCGGCTTATGGTAGAGAAATTAACATTAAATTCTCTGGCAACAGCTCTGGTGGACATTCCTGCAGTCAGCATGTCAATTTCACGCTCCCTCAAACCTTGAGTCATTGATGGCTTTGTGTTGTGTGACAACTGCACATTTTAGTGGCCTTTTATTGTCCCCAGTATCAGGTGCACCTGTGCAATGATCATGCTGTTTAATTAGCTTCTTGATATACCACACCTGTCAGGTGGATGGATTATCTTGGCAAAGGAGAAATGTTCACTAACAGGGATATAAACAAATTTGTGCACAAAATGTTAGAGAAATAAGCTTTTTGTGCATAGGAACATTTTGGGGATCTTTTATTTCAGCTCATGAAACATGGGACCAACACTACATGTTGCGTTTATATTTTTGTTCAGTATAGTTGTTAAATGCAAAACATTGGTGATGACTGACGTTAGGGAATCAAAAATAAGCAGCACTAGCTATTATGTTGTGGGCCTTAGGCTGCGACCTTGTAATACATTTCATATACTGCACACATTAGAGACCAAGGCAATTTTATCTAGGTAAAGTTTGTGTTGAGGGATCTGCACCAAATACATATACCTCCTTGTTCCTATAGCCACAACATCCTCAGGCCGTCCATGTGTGCTTGTTGTTGGTAGAGGATTTGTAGGTGTGTGTGTGTGTGTGTGTGTGTGTGTTTTTGCATGCATCACTATGACCAGAACTGCCTGGGGTGAAGCGATTGGTTAGACAGGGAATGACATTAACTGTTTTGTTATGGTTCAGTTTCAGTGTCTCTGGTTCCAGAGAAATTCCACCATGAAATGATAATCATGAGCTGCATACTAAATGGAACCCTATTCCTTATATAGTAGTGCACTACATTAGGGATAGGCAGTCATCTGGGACGTAAACATGGTCTTCATATGGTTTTAGAGAGCCAGGTTTAGAGAATTGTTTACCCAAGTGGTTTTATCTAGACATCTGCCAAACACCCAATCATTTTCTTCATTTGTTTGTTTGTAGTAACTTGTTCTCTAAAAAGCTAATTAATTTATGACAATTTCTACCTCAGTATAACACTACCATACGTTACTGCGCATAATGCCGTTGAGTCACGTCTCTTTCCACTCTTATGTGGGTTTATGGGGTATGGAATTAATGTTGAAAATGGCTACAGTACCAAAATATTGGACATTCAAACAGGATTTTAGAAGTGAACACTTAGTGATGATTACACTCAGGAAACAAGGGAAGACTATTTTAACTATAAAAGTGTAATGCATGACAGCAATGAACATGGCATTTTCATATGCATACTGTTGTAACTAAATGCATTTTGAAACAAACAGCCTCTTTTCAATTTGCAGTATGTTGGAAATTGGTGCAACAAATACACAGCCTCTGTCTTCATTTACCTAGGTGTTCATCAAAGTGATTGACACCAACAACCACCGGCCCCAGTTCTCTCAGCCCCAGTATGAGGTCAGCATCCCAGAGGACACAGCACCAGAAACAGGCATTCTGCAGCTCAGTGCCACAGACAGAGACCAGAGGAACAAGCTAACCTTCACTCTGCTGAGCAGCACTGATCTCTTCAGCCAGAGGAGGTTCAGGCTGGACCCTGGGACGGGACAGCTCTACACCACAGAACCGCTGGACCACGAGGTCATGAACAAACACACCCTCACTGTCATGGTAAGACGACATGAGGGATCTACCGCCACACCCTCACTGTCATGTCATGGTAAGACGACATGAGGGATCTACCACCACACCCTCACTCTCATGTCATGGTAAGACGACATGAGGGATCTACCGCCACACCCTCACTGTCATGTCATGGTAAGACGACATGAGGGATCTACCGCCACACCCTCACTGTCATGTCATGGTAAGACGACATGAGGGATCTACCGCCACACCCTCACTGTCATGTCATGGTAAGACGACATGAGGGATCTACCACCACACCCTCACTCTTATGATAAGACAACACTAGGTATTTAACGTGTCTGTCCCAGATGGCATCCTATTCCCTTTATAGTGCACTACCTTTGACCATGGCCCACAAAAGTAGTGCACTATATAGGGAGGAGGGTGCTAGTATTTGAAACGCACAATGAGTCATGTATCACTCATAACACGCAAATCAAGCTGATAACAAGCATTTCAAATCAGATCAAATCAAGCTGATAAACAAGCCTTTCAAATCAGATCAAATCAAGCTGACAAAAAAGCCTTTCAAATCAGATCAAATTAAGCTGATTAACAAGCCTTTCAAATCAGATCAAATCAAGCTGACAAACAAGCCTTTCAAATCAGATCAAATCAAGCGGATAAATAAGCCTTTCAAATCAGATCAAATCAAGTGGATAAACAAGCCTTTCAAATCAGATCAAATCAAGCGGATAAACAAATCTTTCAAATCAGATCAAATCAAGTGGATAAACAAGACTTTCAGATCAAATCAAGCAGATAAACAAACCTTTCAGATCAGATCAAATCAGGCCTTTCTGTGTCACTGTGTGGATGTCTTGGTTGATGTTTTATTTGAGAAGCAGACCTGTAGGAATAACTGGTACAGTGTAGCACCTACCCATGTGAGATATATTGTCTTTTATATGAGTACTGTGATCCATGTATTTTCCAGGTGTGTGATGATTGTGTGCCTGTAAAGCGTAACCTGGTCAGAGTGATAGTTAACGTGGAGGACACCAATGATAACCCCCCCTGGTTCACCAGCCCCCGGTACTCAGGCCAGGTGTTTGAGTCAGCCGCTGTGGGATCGGCTGTACTTCAAGTTACTGCTCAGGACCGAGACAGAGGAAGCAATGCAGAGATCAGCTACATCATAGAGTCAGGTACAGTACTGGTCCTACCACACTGTTGAAACCATGACTCTCTGTGTACAATGATTTTTTAGCCTTTGACTATTAATTAATAACTACTGTACACCAGACTGTAGATCAACAATCCATGTTGTTACTAATATCTTTGTTTCTACTCTCTTTTGCTGTTTTCCCTTCACAGGGAACGAGGACAACTCGTTTGCTATCGACCTAGTCCTGGGGACCATTACAGTGGCTAAGGAGCTTGATCGTGACGACAAGAGTCAGTTTGAGCTAGCTGTAAAGGCGTCAGACAGAGGAGTGCCTCCACTGAGTGCGGTGACAACTGTACGTATAGCTGTCACTGTGCCAGATAACGCCAGGCCCAGGTTCCCTGAGGAGATCTCAGCTGTTATCAGTGAGGCAGTCCCTGTAGGGAGCTTAGTTACTCTAGTCTCGGCCTCCAGTCACTCTTCTGTCCTCTACCAGATCAGAGAGGGAAATGTCAACAACGCCTTCGATATCAATCCAACCTCTGGGTTTGTTGTCACCCAGAGGCTGTTGGACTATGAGAGTGTGTCTTCATATAGACTGACAGTGCAGGCCACCAACATGGCAGAGATGATGAACTATGTTACAGTTCTTATTCACCTCAAAGATGAGAATGATAACAGTCCAGTGTTCACACAGACAGAGTTCAGAGGAGTTGTTAGTGAGTCCGCCCCTGTTAACAGTATGGTGCTGACCAATGGAAAGTCTCCTCTGGTTATCCAAGCCACTGATGCTGACAGTGATCTGAATGGCAGGCTGGTCTACCAGATTGTAGAGCCGTATGCCCTTGACTACTTCGCCATTGGCTCCAGCACCGGAGCCATTCGCACTGTCACTGGCCTGGATTATGAGCAGAGGTCAGAGTTCAACTTCACTGTGCAAGTCCATGATAGTGGAAAGCCACAACTTTTCTCAGAGATCATAGCCAATGTCAACATACACATCACTGATGTCAATGATTGCCCCCCAACATTCAGCCAAGACGTGTTTGAGACGTCTGTCATAGTGCCAACCTACAGTGGAGTGAAGGTGATTTCAATAAACGCCACTGATCTGGATTCAGGAGCTGGTTCCAAACTGCTGTTCTCTATCTCAGATGGAAACATAGGAGGTAAATTCATGATTGATCCCAAGTCAGGCGTTATTTCTGTTTTGAATCCAGCCCAGTTGCGAAATGGGTACGAGTTGACAGTCAGAGTGTCTGACGGGAAGTTCACCAAGACTGCCATGGTCAAAGTTAACATAAGAGAGAATCAGAACAAATATCTGGCGTTTGCCAAGGACCTGTATACTGCCTCTCTACCAGAGAACTTGTCTGAGAGGAAAACTCTGGCTGTGGTGACTGCTGCGAGAAAAAGGTTAAACGAACCTCTGTTTTACACCATCCTGAACCCACAGGGGAGGTTTGAAATTGGACACACCTCTGGTGTGCTGTTTACGACTGGAGTACCTTTCGATCGAGAGGAACAGGATATGTTTGAGATCGTTGTGGAGGTGACAAAGGAACACATATCCTCAGGGGTGGCTCATGCTCTTGTGGTGGTGACAATTGAAGATGTAAATGACAATGCGCCTGTGTTTGTGGGACTCCCCTACTCAGCCCTGGTGCAGTTAGATTCAGCAGAGGGTCAGGTTGTCAGGCACATAACCACAGTGGATAAAGACACTGGTAGGAATGCTGAGATCAAATACCAGCTGAAAGAAGACTGGGGATATTTTCAGATCAGCCCCTCAGGGGAAATCTCACTCAAAAGGACCATTCACCCAAAAGACGTTGACACTAAGTTTGCCATCAGCGTCATCGCTAAAGACAGAGGGGACCCGTCTCTCTCAGCTACAGTGGAGGTGGCGGTGACGGTGGTGAGCAAAGCCGTACCTGTGTTTGAGAAATCATCCTATGACATAGTTATATCAGAGGATGTTCCATTAGACACCTCCATTGTGAAGATCCAGGCCATTGCTTCAGAGGGACCAAGGACTGTCTATAGCATCTTTGAGGGAGACCCTTTAGGTCAGTTCTCCATTAGTTTCATCACTGGTGTCCTCCATGTTGTACAGCCATTGGACTACGAGACCCACCCAGCATACAGACTTAGTATCCGAGCCTCAGACTCACTTACAGGGGCTCACTCTGAAGTTTTCCTTGACATTATCTTGGAGGACGTCAATGATAATGCACCGATTTTCAAAGAGAGGTTATATGAGGCTAGTGTGCCTGAGTCGGCTGACATTGACTCGTCAGTGTTACAGGTGTCTGCCACAGACTCGGACTCGGGCATCAACAAAGTGCTGTTTTACCAGTTAGTGGAGGAGGGGGGTGGCTCCTCAGATTACTTCACCATTGACCAAGACAGTGGGGTGATCATGACATCTGGCCTGTTAGACTATGAGGTGGGACCACAACATAGGTTGGTGGTCAGAGCTGTGGATGGGGGTGTCCCTGCCCAATCCAGTGAGGTCCCAGTCATCATCTCAGTGACAGACATCAATGACAACCCACCAGTCTTTACACATCATCTGTATAAGGCTATGGTCAGCCAGCTGGCCCAAAGGGATCATTTTGTAGCCTGTGTGAGGACCTCTGATGCTGACCTGTCAGACACTGACCGCCTGGAGTACTCCCTACTCTCTGGCAATGAGGACTCCAGCTTCACCATAGATGGAAGGAGTGGAGAGATTTTCATATCAAAATACCGCAAGCTGAACAGGGAGACGCTCTATAACCTCAGTGTGTCTGTGTCTGATGGGCTTTATAGTAGTGTATGTAACGTACAGGTCACAGTGGTCACTTCTAACCTCCACAGCCCCTCTTTCTCCCACACTGACTCTGTTGTAGAGCTGTTGGAGAACTCACCTGTTGGCACGTTGGTCACTCAAGTCACAGCTACCGATAAAGATCCGGGAGTGTATGGCAAGGTGACATATTACATAGTGAATGACGTCGCAAAGGACAAATTCACTATCAATGAAAATGGGGAGATTTTTACTGTGGAAAGCTTAGACCGAGAGAATGTAATCAGTAGCCTAATCTCTATTAGTCTGATGGCTAAAGATGGAGGGGGAAAGCTAGGCTTCATCTCTGTCAACGTGATCCTGACTGATGTTAACGATAACGCTCCTCAGTTCAGGGCAGCAGAATACAAAGCCAATATTCCCAGGGATGTCTCTGAAGGAACTATCATAGTCAGAGTTACTGCTGTGGATGCAGATGAAGGCAGCAATGCTGACATCACTTACACTGTAGAATCTGAGGTGGGAGGTTTTGACATACATCCTCTCAATGGTGATATAATCGGCAAAGACAATTTTACAGGTTATAAAAATGACCTCTTTTCCTTTTATGTGAGTGCTAAAGACGCTGGAGATCCACCTAAAAAAACTGTGGTGCCAGTATACATCAGACTACTGCCCAAGGAGGTGACAGTGCCAAAACTAGTTGAGTTACAGAAGAGATGGTCAGTTAGTGAGGGTCTTCATATAGGTTCTGAGATTGATGTCATCCAAGAGAGTGAGCAGCTTTTGATATACAGCCTTGTTAAAGGCAGCACCCCTGAGAGCAACCAAGACCAAGTCTTTGTTGTCAACACAGACACAGGGAAGCTCAAACTAGCCAAACGTCTTGACTTTGAAACCACTAAATGGTACCTGCTGACTCTGCAGGCGCAGGGCGACCTAGAGGACATTGACGTGATTACTACTGCCCAACTCCATATTCAGGTACAGGACGTCAACGATAACAGTCCACAGTTTGAATCGGACTCTTACAGATCATTTGTTGTTGAGAACCTACCTAAAGGGACCTCAGTGATTCAGGTGAGAGCTACTGATCTAGACTCAGGAGTGAACGGGCAGATTACCTACAGTCTGGACCAGTACCAAAACTCTGTAGAGGTCCTGGGGATGTTTGCTGTGGATGGAGAGTCAGGGTGGGTCACAACCTTGAAGGAGCTGGACCGGGAGCAGCAGGACCGGTACTCAGTAGCAGTACTGGCTACAGACAGAGGGCATGACGGGTGGCTGAATACCACTGCCACAGTGGAGGTGACGGTGGTGGACGTGAATGACAATCCCATGCGCTTCACGGCGGAGGTGTTCAGGGCCAGCGTCAGTGAGGACATCCCCGTTCCTAGCAGGGCCATAGCAGTCCTAAGGACCACCGACAGAGACTCTGAAGACCTCAACAAGCCAATATGCTGTTTCATCACAGGTAGCTGGCTTGTGTAAACAGATTGTCTTTGAATTACAGAATTTTACAGGGATGTTTCAGTTGTTTTGAATACTTTTGCAAGATTGTTTGTTACCCTGAATGTGAAATTTATTTTGCCTCTCCCAGGAGGTGATCCACGGGCTCAGTTTGACCTGGAGCACTCTCAGGGGGAGTGGAGGGTGGTGGTGAGGAGAGCTCTGGACAGGGAGGAGAGGGACAGTTACCTCCTGAACGTCACTGCTTCCGACGGAACGTTTGTGACCACAGCCACTGTGGAGATTAGTGTCCTCGATGCAAACGACAACAGTCCTGTCTGTGAGAGGGTAAGGGTTGGGCTGTGGTCACATGTGTGTGAAGTTTCTTTGTAATATGACGTTTCTATGTAATATGAAGTTTCTATGTAGTACGAAGTCCAAAAGTTTCTATGTATTTTGTTGAGTTTCTGACAGAGTTGTTTACCTCATGTAACGTCCATGACTCCTATACAGGCTCTCTATGCCCAGACAGTCCCTGAGAACACTCCTGAAGGGAGGCTGGTCCTGCAAGTCTCTGCCACTGATGCAGACATCCAATCCAACGCTCAGATCTCATACACTCTCTCTGGAGATGGAGCTGATTACTTTAGCATTGAATCAGACACAGGTACTGGTTATCAATCAAACATATCATCATCATGTTTGGTGAAAATTGTTCACCAAATGTTACTAGTAAATGTTCTAAGAGTGGAGCCTCTAAGACGTAGTTGTCTGTGCTGTGTGTTTTTTGAAGGCCGGCTGAGAACCCTGTTGCCGTTGGACCGTGAGGAGAGGGATGTGTACAGTCTATTGGTGCAAGCGGAGGATGGAGGACAGCGTTACTGCCAGGCTAATGTGGTGATCACAGTGGGAGATGTCAACGATAACGCTCCTGAGTTCACAGCTGGTCCCTACCCTGTCACTGTCTTTGAGAACACTGAGATAAACACGTATGTGGCACGGCTACAGGCCACTGATCTGGATGCAGGTAAGAGGCATTATATTAAGGCCTTTTAGGATCTAATTTTAGGATCTTTTAGGATCTTGCCAAAAAGTATTCATGTTATGAGAAGATATATCCTGTTATTAGACAGAACTAATGTAATAAATGTGCGGCAATAATTACGATTTATGGATCAATTAGAATAGATTTGCTGATGTAATGAATAAAGAGCCTTGAGAAAAGTCCTGATTCACATTCAAAATAAATGGTCGGTGTGGTATACCTTTTGAAATTAGTTTTGCAAAAGTTTCCAAAGTCATAATGAACGTGTTACTGCTGGTTGCTCTTTGTTGCAAGCAATCAATTATGTAGTAAGACAGAGAATGAGGTCTGTGCTTTATCCCGGTATTAACGCAAGACACACACACATACAAACACAAATTAACACAGCGCAGACTGATGGAATTATTAAACTGGAAAAAGATTGCTTTGATGATAAACTGACATAATGTTATTTAGTCTGTTATTGACAGTAGTCCTTTCCTCTTAAGTCAAGCCCAAATATTCCTCGAAATCCAATTAAACACCTGCAAGCTGTGTAAATAATATTTCCTCTCCAACCAACCAAGCAACAGGAAAACAACAACAAAAGAATGAAAGACTTCCTCTATATGGACTTAATGCAGTGAGTGATTGATACGGACAGTGCTTTTGTCCATTGGTCCTCAGCAATACGAGATGGTATCCACTACATTAGGTAGTTTGCTTCAGTCATCAGCCCTAACCAAGGTGAAAACATACCCACACATGGTCAATAATATATATACAGTATATATTTTAAAGCACTTGTAATTTCATACTAGCATTTACTTTTCTGATTACTACTTTGAGGGAAAATGTACTTACTATGACTGTGAAATGTGGTTCTCTCACCTAGCTATCTTAAGATGAATGCACTAACTTAAGTCACTCTGGATATGACACTCTATTTATTCCCTATTTTGTTCCCTACTTTTGACCAGGGCCCATAAGGGTCAAAAGTAGTGTATTATGTAGTAGGAAATAGGGAGGATGCCATTTGGGTCGCTGCCTTTGGTTCTGTTCCCAGCAAAAATAGTTACCGTGTGATGATGTAGTTATGCAACAACAGTGTTATGTGAATTTACAACAAATGGTAGCTGTTTGTTCCAATATACCTCTAATTGACCTCTTACTAGTGCTTTTCAGCACTTCATATTGAGAAAATATTGCTCTCCTTGGAGCCATTTGTATTTCGCCTGGATATTTCTCGATGGACTCCTACCTTGGACTTTCCGTATCTCCATTGGTGCCTGCTGTGATAGAGAGCCAGACAGACTTTAATCTGTGATAAGTTATGCAGCATACCCCTCTCTTTCTTTGGATGCGTCATAAATGGTGCCCTATTCCCTATATAGGGAGTTGGGTGTAATTTGTGCTGCCTGCCTGGCTGTATTCATTAGGGCCTGTTGTTGTGAGGCAGTCATGTCGCGCCCCAGCTGGGCCTCTATCATAAACAACCCTATTGTGTACACTAATCACAGACCTAAACACAGACCTGCCCAGAGGATGTCCATGTCGTCACAGACTCACTCTCCCTGGCCTCAACAACGCGCATCGTTCAGGATCAGTTAATGAAATGCTTTGTCATCTGATGACTCTGGAGGTCGTTGAGATCATGGAGAGATTTGGCCCCAATTCACTCAGATGCCGTGCAGTTATCTTAACAAATGACTGTGGTCAGATATAGTATGCTGAATATGCTTGGGCTGGGCAAGCTCTGGTAAAAACGCCATTGACCTCCCATTTCATCTGGATTGTTCATGCAGGATAGAGTGGAGATGGCTGTGCGTTTATGGGTTAAACTCTCTGTCCCTTTCCCTCTAGAAAACAACAGCAGGATCCTGTATTCCTTTGAGGACTCAGCCGATGGCCGGTTCTCCATCCAGCAGCATTCAGGGCTGGTCCGTGTGGAGCGACCCCTGGTGAGGACCCAGGCTGGGTACACGCTGCGTGTCCGGGCCACAGACCAGGGCTCACCCAGAAGACTGTCCTCTGTCTGCTCCGTGCTGGTCTCTGTGCTCAGCGTCAACGACAGACCCCCGGCCTTCCAAAACAGGGACTATGGCGTCACGGTGTCTGAGGACGTCACCTTGGGGACCCCAGTGGTCAGGGTGTTTGCGGCTAGCGGAGACCCCAAGGCCACCGCTGACATCGCCTACTCCATCGTCAATGGCAACGAGCATGGGATGTTCAGCATGGACTCACACACCGGTAGCTATACTATAAATGTCAATTTTATTGTTTGACATAAAATGAGGATTGCCATTGAAAAGGCTGTCCTAGTCATGTGTGTTTAGTGTCCCTTTACTGAGCGTATGTATGTGTGTCTACAGGTGACATATTTGTGACCAAGGCTCTGGATTATGAAGCGTCCCGTGAGCACTATTTGACAGTACAGGCCTCGGACAAAGGCAGGACAAGCCAAGGTGACATTGCCACGGTAACCATCTACTTGACAGATGTCAATGACAACTCTCCTGTCTTCAGCCAGGAGGTGTACTCTGCTGTGATCAGTGAAGATACCGACATGGGCCTGACCATGTTGACGGTGAGTGTCCAGTGGTACTAAGACCCCAATCACTATAAATGAAACATTTTCAAGCTTTGATTTGTACTCAAATGCTCTGTAGAAAGAAAGGGAAATCCTGCAGTGTCATTTTACAAGAAAGCATCTGATGCACTATTGTTAACATGTCCATTCATGCTCTCTGTTCTTTGTTGTTAAGGTGATGGCTGATGACATCGATGGTCCCTCCAACAATCACATCCACTTTTCAATCATCAAGGGCAACCAAGCCGGGCCCTTCACCATAGACACGGTCAGCGGTGAGGTGAAGGTTGTTTGCCCGTTAGACCGAGAAAAGGTAGCTAACTAACTTTACACATTCTTCCCATGTTCCTCTAATTCAACAGAGCACAATTAACACTCCAATTGTCACAGTTTGAAGCAGACAAGGATTGGCAATGTTACAATTGCTCACAAAGTCTAGAGTAGATTTTTTCCCACCCCTTTACTCTTTGTTTAAACTAGGTGGCTGCGTACACTCTGACGGTACTGGCATCAGACAGTGGGAGCCCATCCAGATCCAGCAGTGCCCTGATCAACATTGACGTGTCGGATGTGAATGATAATGCGCCCCTGTTCTCTGAGGCCAACTACAGCCTTGTCATCCAGGTAAGACAGACTGGCCAGAGGTAGACATGCCACGGAGAGATGAGAGAGAGAGATTACATCCGACAACACTGACTACACTTCTTAAATGAAGTGAGGTTTAGCTGGAGGGTGCAAGTTAACTTCAATTAAGACGCCTCAGAAACGTTATTGGGTGCCATAGAGTTGCACTTGAAGCAGATGAGTGTAAGGAATAGTGTGAGGTACAGATACAGGATGTATAACTGAGAAGAGAAAGGATAAATGAGGGAGCTTCATTAAGCCTCTGAACAATAGCTCCTGAATCAACATCGAAAGACATGGATATGGAATCTCTTTCCCTCTCTCTCCCCCTCTCTCTGTCTCTCTCCCTCTCACGCTGTCTCTCTCCCTCTCACGCTGTCTCTCTCCCACCTTCTGTCCCCTCTTTCTCCCCCCCCACTACCCCAGGAGAGTGTCCCAGTAGGGACCAGTGTTCTCAAGCTGACTGTAACAGATAGGGATGCCTCCCACAACGGCCCCCCGTTCTCATTCACCATCCTTGGGAGAGATGAGGGAGGCTCCTTCCTAATAGACCCCCAGGGAACCCTCAGGACCACCACACTGCTGGACCGCACAGTAAAGGACCACTACATACTACATGCTCAGGTTGGACTACATCACAAAATAATTATGCTAACAGTAGTATTAAATTTTTCTGAAATGTGTTTCGTTCTTGATACAGTAAATGAATAGTAATAGATCAACCATTGAGGTGGCTGAAGGGTCGTATATCTGCTGTCTGTATCAGGGAGCATCAGCAGGTTCACTGGATACGGTCATAAGCAAACAGGGAAACGCTCATCCAGAGGAGGTGCTCCTAGTGGCCGGGGGACTTTAATGCAGGGAAACTTAAATCTGTTTTACCTCATTTCTACCAGCATGTTAAATGTGCAACCAGAGGGGAAAAAACTCTAGACCACCTTTACTCCACACACAGAGATGCATACAAAGCTCTCCCTCGCCCTCCATTTGGCAAATCTGACTGTAATTCTATCCTCCTGCCCAGTGAGACGAGCCTACTAGACGTGCTAAACTACTTCTATGTTCGCTTCTTCGAAGCATGTAACACTGAAACATGCATGAGAGCATCAGCTGTTCCGGACGACTGTGTGATTACGCTCTCCATAGGTAATGTGAGTAAGACCTTTAAACAGGTCAACATTCACAAGGCTGCAGGGCCAGATGGATTACCAGGACGTGTACACCCCCGAGCATGCGCTGACCAACTGGCAAGTGTCTTCACTGATATTTTCAACCTGTCCCTGACTGAGTCTGTAATACCAACATGTTTCAAGCACACCACCATAGTCCCTGTGCCCAAAAACACAAAGGTAACCTGACTAAATGTCTACCGACTCATAGCACTCACGTCTGTAGCCATGAAGTGCTTTGAAAGGCTGGTCATGGCTCACATCAACACCATTATCCCAGAAGCCCTAGACCCACTCCAATTTGCATTCTGCTTCAACAGATCCACAGATAATGCAATCTCTATTGCACTCCACACTGCCCTTTCCCACCTGGACAAAAGGAACACCTATGTGAGAAGGCTGTTCATCGACTACAGCTCAGCGTCCAACACCATAGTATCTTCAAAGCTCAACACAAAGCTAAGGACCCTGGGACTAAACACCTCCCTCTGCAACTGGATCCTGGATTTCCTGACGGGCTGCCCCCAGGTGGTAAGGGTAGGTAACAACACATCCGCCACGCTGATCCTCGACACGGGGGCCCCTCAGGGCTGCGTGCTTAGTCCCCTCCTGTACTTCCTGGCATGGCCAGGCGCGACTCCAACACCATCATTAAGTGGTAGGCCTGATCACCGACAACGAAGAGAGAGTCTATAGGGAGGAGGTCAGAGACAGGACAACAACCTCTCCCTCAACATGATCAAGACAAAGGAGATGATTGTGGACTACAGGAAAAGGAGGACCGAGCACTCCCCCTTTCTCATCGACAGGGCTGTAGTGAAGCAGGTTGAGAGCGTCAAGTTCCTTGGTGTCCACATCACCATCACACTCATGGTCCAAACACACCAAGACAGTCGTGAAGAGGGCACTACAAAGCCTATTCCCCCTTAGGAGACTGAAAAGATTTGGCATGGTCCTCAGATCCTCAAAGTTATACAGCTGCACCATCGAGAGCATCCTGACTGGTTGCGTCACTGGCTGGTATGGCAACTGATCGGCCTCCGACCGTAAGGCACTACAGAGGGTAGTGCGTACGGCCCAGTACATCACCAGGGCCAAGCTTCCTGCCATCCAGGACCTCTACACCAGGCGGTGTCAGAGGAAGGCCCGAAAAATTGTGAAATACACCCTAGTCATAGACTGTTCTCTCTGCTACCGCACGGCAAGCGGTACCGGAGTGCCAGGTCTAGGTCCAAATGGCTTCTTAACAGCTTCTACCCCCAAGCCATACGACTCCTGAACAGCTAATCAAATGGCTACCCAGGTACACTGGAAACACAGGAATGGTTGAAGGGTCGTATATCTGCTGTGTGTATCAGGGAGCACCAGTAGGTTCACTGGAAACACAGGAATGGTTGAAAGGGAAAGAGGGATGCATTCAACTGAAACGTGTCTTCCACATTTAACCCAACACCTCTGAATCAGAGAGTTGCGGGGGGCTGCCTTAATCGACATCCACTTAATCGGCACCCAGGGAATAGTGGAAGGGTCGTATATCTGCTCTCTGTATCAGGGAGCACCAGTAGGTTCACTGGAAACACAGGAATGGTTGTACACTTCTGTGATCATAACGGAGTTTGTACAGATTGCCCTCATTGCAGTATTGATTCTCTCCTTTAATCCCAGAGTTTCTACAGATTGCCCTCATTCCAGTATTAATTCCCTCCTTTAATCCCAGAGTAGGTACAGATTGCCCTCATTCCAGTATTGATTCTCTCCTTTAATCCCAGAGTTTGTACAGATTGCCCTCATTCCAGTATTAATTCCCTCCTTTAATCCCAGAGTAGGTACAGATTGCCCTCATTACGGTATTGATTCTGTCCTTTAATCCCAGGAGCAGCAGTGACTCAAAATCCACTAACTCCACCCTCTGGTCAGCAATGGCGCTTGCAAGCCTGTTATTTTATTCTCTTAACCTGAAGTGAGGAATTCAAGCACTGGGTAGTGATTATAGTGATAGGTTGTAATAATGATGTAATGGTTGTGGTTCTGTTGTGTTTCCTCAGGTGCTAGACAGTGGCAGACCACCAATCCTGGCCTCCACAGTGATCAATATCAGGGTGATCCAGGAGAGCCTCCACCCCCCTGCTATCCTCCCCCTGGAGGTACTCATCTCCACCCCAGGAGAGGCCTACCCGGGCGGGGTGCTGGGTCAGATCCGAGCCACTGACCAGGACCTCTATGACTCCCTGACCTACAACCTCCAGCCCAATTTAGCCAACACACTACTGTTCTCCCTGTCCCCCTCAGATGGCCGTCTGGTGACCCGGCCGGGTCACGTCCTCAAGCTGGGCCACTACCTGCTCAACGTCACCGTTACTGACGGACGCTTCACTACGGCAACCGGTGTCAGTGTGCACGTCCACCAGGTGACCAAGCGCATGCTGGAGAGCTCTGTGGCCGTCCGTCTGGCTGGGGTGGGCCCCGAGGAGTTCGTAGGGGAGCACTGGAGGGGCTTCCTGAGGGCACTGCGCATGGTGGCAGGGATCAAGAGGAGTGATGTCCAGCTGGTCAGTCTGCAGCCCTGTGAGCCCCCTGGTAGCCTGGATGTCCTGCTGGCTCTGGAGCGGTCACCTCCCGGTAACCCCCTGACCACTACCAAGGACGGGATCCTCCTCCGTAAGCTCAATGCCTCTGTGGGTGCAATCCAGGAGGTTACAGGCCTCCGCGTGGTCAGGGTGTTCAGGAAGCTATGTGCAGGCTTAGACTGTCCTATCATGCTCTGTAGTGAGGTGGTCACCCTGGACCAGAACTTCCTGACCACCTACAGCACGGCAAGACTCAGCCTCATTACCCCGCCACATCACAGATCTGCTGTGTGCCTCTGTAAAGGTACATCACGCATCACACACAACACACCACACGCAACACACACCACACACCACATCACACGCAACACACACCACACACCACATCACACAACCACACATCACGCACCATTACACCACCACACGTCACACATCACTCATCACATATCGTCAGGTTAATGATAAAACACCAATACACTACATTTCGTCCGCATCGCAAATGGCACCCTGTTCCCTACAAAAAGTAGTGCATTGTATAGGGAATGGAGTGCCATTTAGGATGTGTCCTCTCCCTCATTGTAATGATTTGATATGTTCGGTACTAGGTGGTGAGTGTCCTGTGTTGAAGCAGCTCTGTGAGGGGAAGCCCTGTCCCGAGGGATGTGTGTCCAACCAAAGAGAGGGACCATACAGCTGTGTCTGTCCACCTGACCAACAGGGAGGCTGCTCAGGTACTGTCTGTCACTCAAACAACCAAACAGATCATCAACCAAGATAGTGTTTCAATGACTGTTTCTTTAGTCTAACTTTTCTAGACATTATTCTCACATTCAAGATGAATAGAATGGCTCCTGTTTCATCAGATCCGGATATTAGTAACAGAGATGTAACATGTCACATAACTGATCCATCTATATGTTATTTTTAAACCCCAGGGGGTCAGTCTCTATGGTTCAGTGGGAAGGGTTACATCAGGTACCGTCTGATGGAGAACCGCTATAGAGATGAGATGAAACTGTCTCTAAGACTGAGAACCTTGTCCCACCATGCCACTCTCCTGTTTGCCAGAGGAACAGACTACTGCATTCTAGAGGTAGGTCTATAGATAAGTCCTAGATGGCACCTATTCCCTATATAGGGCTCTGGTCAATAGTAGTGTACCATAAAGTAGTGCACTATAAAAGGGATATGTCACAAGTTGCTGTTGGTTGTTCAGTTAGGAAAATCAATAATACAATTTTAATAAAACAGGCCATAAACTCAGGTTTAAAACTTTGAGAAGAAATGACAGTGATAGATACATCAATACAACACTATACTGTACACATCTAGAGACACTCACATGCTTAATTGGAAAGTAGTATGTGTTTAGTCAGTATTCTCTAACATCACATGTCTGTGTTCCAAATGGCACCCTACTCCATCTACACAATTTATTAGGTACACAAATCTAGTACCGGGTTGGACCCCCCTGTATCCATGAAGGGGTGCACCTGATCAGCAACAATGTTCAGTTACGCTGTGTAGTTCAAACGTTGCTCAATTGGTATGAAGGGACCTAACGTTTGCCAGGAAAACATTCCCTACACCATTACACCACCGCCACCAGCCTGTACTGTTGACACCAGGCAGGATGGGGCCATGAACTAATGCTGCTTATGCCAAATTCTGACTCTGCCATCAGCATGACGCAACAGGAACCGGGATTCGGCAGACCAGGCAATGTTCTTCCACTCCTCAATTGTCCAGTGTTGGTGATGGCGTGCCCACTGGAAGGACGTCTTCTTGTTTTTAGCTGGTAGGAGTGGAACCCGCTGTGGTTGTCTGCTGCAATAGCCCGTCTGTGACAAAGACCGACAAGTTGTGCGTTCTGAGATGCAGATCTGCACACCACTGTTGTAATGCGCCGTTATTTGTCGGCCTGTTAGCTTGCACAATTGTTGCCATTCTCCTTCAACCTCTCTCATTAACAAGCTGTTTTTGCCCACAGGACTGCCGCTGACTGGATGTTTTTTGTTTGTCGCACCATTCTTGGTAAACCCTACAAACCATTTTCGTGAATGGAGTGGTGTACCTAATAAATTGGCCCCTGAGTGCACTATATAGGGAATAGGGTGCAATTTAAGACACAACCGTTAGTGATGAGTAAAAACTCAATCCAATATATCATATAGTTTTGACAATATTGCAAAATAATTGTTGTTGCTCTAGTTGGCTGTACCTGTGCCAAAGCTCCAGTATTTTTCCTTCATAGCTTGTTCTCCATCTTCTTTTTAAATAGGGAGCCGATTTCTTTTCAGCACTTTTATTTCCATGTCTGATCAAAACTTGTTTTCTCATGGCTCTCTTGTCTTTCTGCAACAGACATATGGTGAGCAATATGTGTGGAACATCAAACCGCAAAAAAATCACAGTATCGAATTTCAATATAGTCGTGGACAAAAGTTTTGAGAATGACACAAATATTAATTTCCACAAAGTTTGCTGCTTCAGTGTCTTTAGATATTTTTGCAGATGTTACTATAGAATACTGAAGTATAATTACAAGCATTTCATAAGTGTCAAAGGCTTAAATTGACAATTACATGAAGTTGATGCAAAGAGTCAATATTTGCAGTGTTGACCCTTCTTTTCCAAGACCTCTGCAATCCGCCTTGGCTTGCTGTCAATTAACTTCTGGGCCACATCCTGACAGATGGCAGCCCATTCTTGCATAATCAATGCTTGGAGTTTGTCCGAATTTGTGGGTTTTTGTTTGTCCACCCGCCTCTTGAGGATTGACCACAAGTTCTCAATGGGATTAAGGTTTGGGGAGTTTCTTTTTGTGCAAAGCAAAGCCCTTTTTGTGCAAAGCAATGATGATGGCACGTGTTTCCTTGCAGGTAACCATGGTTGACAGAGGAAGAACACTGATTCCAAGCACCACCCTCCTTTTGAAGCTTCCAGTCTGTTATTCGAACTCAATCAGCATGACAGAGTGATCTCCAGCCTTGTCCTCGTCAACACTCACACCTGTGTTACCGAGAGAATCACTGACATGATGTCAGCAGGTCCTTTTGTGGCAGGGCTGAAATGCAGTGGAAATGTTTTTGGGGGGATTCAGTTAATTTGCAATGCAAAGAGGGACTTTGCAATTAATTGCAATTCATCTGATCACTCTTCATGACATTCTGGAGTATATGCAAATTGACATCATACAAACTGAGGCAGCAGACTTTGTGAAAATGTTTATTTGTGTAATTCTCAAAACTTTTGGCCACGACTGTACACTACATCACCAAAAGTATGTGGACACCTGCTCGTCGAACATCTCATTCCAAAATCACGGGAATTTATATGGAGTTAGTCCCCCATTTGCTGTTATAACAGCCTCCACTCTTCTGGGAATGCGTTCCATTTGATGTTGGAACATTGCTGCAGGGAATTGCTTCCATTCAGCCACAATATCATTAGTGAGGTTGGGCACTGATGTTGGGCGATTAGGCCTGGCTCGCAGACTGCGTTCCAATTCATCCCAAAGGTGTTTGATGGGGTTCAGGTCAAGTTCTTCCACACCGATCTCGACAAACCATTTCTGTATGGACCTCGCTTTGTGCACAGAGGCATTGTCATGCTGAAACAGGAAAGGGCCTTCCCAAAACTGCTGCCACAAAGTTGGAAGCACAGAATCGTCTAGAATGTCATTGTATGCTATAGCGTTAAGATTTCCTTCACTGGAACTAAGGGGCTTAGCTCGAACCATGAAAACATCTCCAGACTGTTATTCCTCCACCACCAAACTTTACAGTTGACACTATGCATTCGGGCAGGTAGCATTCTCCTGGTATCCGCCAAACCCAGATTCGTACGTCAGACTGCCAGATGGTGAAGCGTGAATCATCACTCCAGAGAACGCGTTTCCACTTCTCCAGAGTCCAATGGCGGCAAGCTTTACACCACTCCAGCCAACGCTTGGCATTGCGTATGGTTATCTTAGGCTTTTGTGCGGTTGCTCAGTCATGGATACCCATTTCATGAAGTTCCCGGTGAACAGTTCTTGTGCTGACGGTGCTTCCAGAGGCAATTTAACTCAGAAGTGAGTGTTGCAACCGAGGACAGAAGATTTTTACGTGCTATGCACTTCAGCACTCGGCGGTCTTGTTCTGTGAGCTTGTGTGGCCTACCACTTTGTGGCTGAGCCGTGTTGCTCCTAGACGTTTCCACTTCTCAATAACAGAGCTTACAGTTGACCAGAACAGGTCTTGCAGGGCAGAAATTTGATGAACTGACTTCTTGGAAAGGTGGCATTCTATGACAGTGCCACGTTGAAAAGTCACTTAGCTCTTCAGTAAGGCCTTTCTACTGCCAATATTTGTATATGGATGTTATACACCTGTCAGCAACGGGTGTGGCTGAAATAGCCGAATCCACTAATTTGAAGGGTTGTCCACATACTTTTGTATATATAGTGTATATAGAAGGTTTATTTGAACAGTGAGAGACAGAATAACAACAAAAAAATCCAGAAAAACGCATGTGAAAACTTTTATAAATGGAATTGCATTTTAATGAGGGAAATAAGTATTTGACCCCCTCTCAATCAGAAAGATTTCTGGCTCCCAGGTGTCTTTTATACATTTAACGAGCTGAGATTAGGAGCACACTCTTAAAGGGAGTGCTCCTAATCTCAGCTTGTTACCTGTATAAAAGACACCTGTCCACAGAAGCAATCAATCAATCAGATTCCAAACTCTCCACCATGGCCAAGACCAAGAGCTCTCCAAGGATGTCAGGGACAAGATTGTAGACCTACACAAGGCTGGAATGGGCTACAAGACCATCGCCAAGCAGCTTGGTGAGAAGGTGACAACAGTTGGTGCGATTATTCGCAAATGGAAGAAACACAAAATAACTGTCAATCTCCCTCGGCCTGGGGCTCCATGCAAGATCTCACCTCGTGGAGTTGCAATGATCATGAAACGGTGAGGAATCAGCCCAGAACTACACGGGAGGATCTTGTCAATGATCTGAAGGCAGCTGGGACCATAGTCACCAAGAAAACAATTGGTAATACACTACGCCGTGAAGGACTGAAATCCTGCAGCGCCCGCAAGGTCCCCCTGCTCAAGAAAGCACATATACATGCCCGTCTCAAGTTTGCCAATGAACATCTGAATGATTCAGAGGACAACTGGGTGAAAGTGTTGTGGTCAAATTAGCTCTTTGGCATCAACTCAACTCGCCGTGTTTGGAGGAGGAGGAATGCTGCCTATGACCCCAAGAAGACCATCCCCATCGTCAAACATGGAGGTGGAAACATTATGCTTTGGGGGTGTTTTTCTGCTAAGGGGACAGGTCAACTTCACCGCATCAAAAGGACGATGGACAGGGCCATATACCGTCAAATCTTGGGTGAGAACCTCCTTCCATCAGCCAGGGCATTGAAAATGGGTCGTGGATGGGTATTCCAGCATGACAATGACCCAAAACACACGGCCAAGGCAACAAAAGAGTGTCTCAAGAAGAAGCACATTAAGGTCCTGGAGTGGCCTAGCCAGTCTCCAGACCTTAATCCCATAGAAAAGCTGTGGAGGGACCTGAAGGTTTGAGTTGCCAAACGTCAGCCTCGAAACCTTAATGACTTGGAGAAGATTTGCAAAGAGGAGTGGGACAAAATCCCTCCTGAGATGTGTGCTAACCTGGTGGCCAACTACAAGAAACGTCTGACCTCTGTGATTGCCAACAAGGGTTTTGCCACCAATTACTAAGTCATGTTTTGCAGAGGGGTCAAATACTTATTTCCCTCATTAAAATGCAAATCAATTTATAACATTTTTCACATGGGTTTTTCTGGATTTTCTTGTTGTTATTCTGTCTCTCACTGTTCAAATAAATCTACCATTAAAATTATAGACTGATCATTTCTTTGTCAGTGGGCAAACGTACAAAATCAGCAGGGGATCAAATACTTATTTCCCTCACCGAATCGGTACCAAAGTATCGTGATAATATCGTATTGTGAGGTCCCTGGCAATTCCCAGGCCTAACAGCCATTTTCTATCTTAATGTACCCACTCCTGCCCCCAGATAGTGGACGGTAGGCTGCAGTACCAGTTTGACTGCGGCAGTGGCCCAGGCATCGTCTCTATCCACAGTGCCCAGGTCAGTGATGGACAGTGGCACACCGTATCCCTTGAGGTAAACGGCAACCACGCCATGCTGGTTCTGGATCAGCTCTACACGGCCTCGGGCACGGCACCAGGCACCCTCCGCTCCCTCAACTTGGACGGAAGCCTGCTCCTGGGTGGTGTTTCTGAATCTGACCAGCAGAGGTCAGCAAAGACAGTACCACAGCATTTGCCAGTCTCTCACAGTCGTGATCTACAGGGTTGTATGGAGGCAGTCAGGTATTTGATGTTTCCCTCCCTTTTGTCAACTTTGTTGTTTACATTTTTCTTTTTGTAATGTGATTTGTTACAAACTTGCTTTTGAAATGACTAAACAACTGTTGATTTAATTTTGTCAGGTTTAATGGCTATGATCTGAACCTGGACACCGAGGCCCAGGCTCATGTTCTAGTAGAGGAGGTGGTGGGGGTGGCACCAGGCTGTGGGGCCCTCCCTGTCCCAGACTGCTCCTCTAAGCCCTGTGTGAATGGAGGAACCTGCTCCACTCTACCTCATGGAGGTAGGAGACAGACACCATTTATTGACAGAGATAAATCACCAAACAGTCCTATTCATAGTCTATACAGAACATATTGATCTCAAACATCTTGTTGTCCTATATATATTATTTTGTACATTATACACTTGTTTTCTATTCCAGCAGGTTACTTCTGTAAATGCAGTGACTTGTTCATGGGGTCTCACTGTGAGGTGGCAGCTAGCCCCTGTTCCTCCAACCCCTGTCTGTATGGAGGAACCTGTGTGCTGGACAACCAGGACTTTTACTGCCAGTGTAGAGGACAGTACTCAGGACCACGGTACTTAGAGCAGTTACCCATTTATGAACTGAAATGTGGAATAATGTGTCCCAAATGGCACCCTATTCCTTTGTAGTGCACTACTTTTGACCAGGGCCCATAGGGTTCTGGTTGAAAGTAGTGCACTTTATAGGGAACAGGGTGCCAGTTGGGACATAACCAATCTTGACCTTGAGATTCTATTTGACATCTTGGTAAAAAATGAGTTATTCACATAGAGTTGCTCATTAGGTGGTCCTTTACATGTGAGATCGGTCAGATTTGTTCTAAAGTAAATTTACAATGAAAGAAATGAAAACTGAGTGTTCGATCTGCGCAAACACCTTTTAACTTGTGGCTATAAGGTTATATCTGCAATCCTATCACACAATGCTGGGCTGCCAATCAAAATTAACTGTATGTAAGGTCATATACTTATTGAGTCATGAAAGAGGAAGTCATCACAAAACAGTTCTAAGATCTGGGACTTGAAAAATACTAATCTCCAAACTATACATTTTACAGGTAGAACCTTGTAGTCCCAAGTTCTTGATTATTCATATCATGGGTTCTAGTCCCAAGTTCTTCATTATTCATATTATAGGTTCTAGTCCCAAGTTCTTCATTATTCATATCATATCATCATGGTCCTCTTTTTCCCACCACTTTGTCAGGAGAATGGTCAGTTCTTTATGGTAAAAATAAATACAGGTGCCTTAGAGCATGTTTAAGGCCCTTAGGAGAGGCATTGCTGCTTTTGTCTTGTTCTATATCAATAGGAAAACCTCCAAGGAAGGGGTATTTCACAAATTTTTTAATTTGACCACGTTTTATTGATAACTAGCAAGTAGTTTACTGAATTTGGGTGTCAGAGACCAGACACACATCCGTTTACAGCTGTGAGTTTTTCTGGGTAAGTCTTTCCACACCGGAATTGTACAACATTTTCCCATTATTCATTTCAACATTCTTCAAGCTGTCACATTGGTTGTTGATCATTGCTAAACAGCCATTTTCAGTCTTGCCATACAAGTAGATTTAAGTCAAAACTGTAACTAGGCCACTCAAGAACATTCACTGTCTTCTTGGTAAACAATTCCAGTGTAGATTTGGCCTTGTGTTTTAGGTTATTGTCCTGCTGAAGGGTGATTGCACACAGAGTGAGCCCATGCAACTTATGTGACTTGTTAAGCACATTTTTACTCCTGAACTTATTTAGGTTTGCCATAACAAAGGGGTTAAATTCTTATTGACTCAAGACATTTCAGCTTTTCATTTTTCAAAAAAACATAATTCCACTTTGACGTAATGGGGTATTGTATTGTACAGTGGCTCAAAATATGTCTGTAGCACAACAATGTGTGTAAAAAGTCGAGGGGTGTGAATACTTTCTGAAAGCACTGCACTTTTATGGTGAGGACCTTAATGGGTTATGAAAGAAGAAATCACTACAGAACAGTTCTGAGACTTTAATGCTCAGTATCTCTGAACTATGCTTTGCGCAGATAGAACCTTAGTGTTAGTCACATGTCTGCTATCCTGTGGGGTTGGAAGTTTCTCATAGCATTGTTGTTGGTGAAAAACTGAAGAAAATAGATGATGTATGGGAAGTTAAAAAGAGTGTCTATGTCCCAGGTGTGCGGTTGGTCCGTACTGCAGAGATAACCCCTGCAGAAACAGTGGACGTTGTATCGACAGTCTGGATGGGGCTGTGTGTGAGTGTGAGCCGGGGTTTCAGGGAGAGCGGTAAGCAGAAACATCCATTACTCTCACTAACCCGCTTTCTTCCACTCCGGGTTTGGTATGACACATCCATGATGTCACACTGCCAGAACTGCAATATATACTGTATATAGATTCTGGATGTATGCATCCCAAATGGCACCCTATTCCCTACATAGTGCACTACAGAGCTCTGGTCAAAAATATTTCACTATATTGGAACCATTTGGGACACTCCATATAGATGCTGTATGTGAATGTGACTCTGTTCGGTGTTCTTCTGCCCAGGTGCCTTGGGGATGTAGATGAGTGTATGCAGACAGAGAGCCTCTGCTCTAACGGAGGTGTGTGTGTAAACACCTACGGCTCCTTCAACTGTAGCTGCGTGGTGGGGTTCGCTGGGCGGCAGTGTGAGCTCGAGGTGCTGGTCAGGAACGAGCTGCTGTTCACCAGCTGGTCCATCGGCCTGGAGGAGCTCCTGGGACTGGCCTTGTTCCTGGTCACCGTCTTCGGCCTGTCGCTGCTCTTTGTAGCGGTCCGGAAGAGGGCCAAACAGGACGGATCTGAGGAATATGAGGTATCATATCTGTTGTCAGTAAGTGATTGATTGTATTTTTGAATATATGACAAATAATTGACTTTTGAACTTTGAACATTGAGGATGAAGATGGTAAAGAGTTCTTTGGGAGAGCTTACTTGGAGGTCAAGTCCAGCCGGGGAGTCCCAGTCTACTTGGACGTTCCACCACAGATCCCAATTAGACCCATCTCCTACACCCCTAGTTACCCCAGCAACTCACGCCACAACCTGAACAAGGGTTCCTGCGAAGGCCTTGGGTTGGTGGAACCCACAGAGCACATCACCCATGACCCCGTGCCCATGCTGAGGAGAGGGGTGGCAGTGTGCAGTGTGGCTCCCACCCTGCCACGCCGCCCGCATTCCAACACCCCTTCAGAGACGGACTCTATCCAGAAACCCTGCTGGGACTACCACTATGATGGTGAGAGAGCAGATGGCTGGAGGCTGTGAGCAGGAAATGAGAAGACACTGTTTTGTCATTCATAGTTTTCACATTTTGACCAATCAGCTTTACTTTGATAACCTGCATATATTTTTTATTGTAAACAACAAAATTAAATTGCACATTTTGATGTGGCTTTACCTACAGTACAGTATGACACCTTTGTGTTTATGGTGAATCAAACAATGTTGTCTTCATCAGCAAGGTCATAAGGATGAATAAATGATTTGTATCTTTGTCTCCCCCAGAAGAGGTAGTGGAGCTGGATCCCGTCTCCACTCAGAGATCTAGGAAAGACCTGGAAAACCGTGGCAGTGCCTCAGAGTCCCTCTGTTCCTACCAGTCAGGATCAGGAGATGAGAACGGTAGGTTTCTTTACTCATCCAAGATGACCGGGTGAGACACATCACAGTGTAAGGGCTGGAATCCAGGCTAATACATGTTATTAGGCAACACCTACCTGTAATGATACCTCTGAATGAGTGTTCTCTCTTACGTCACTTGTCCTTCTTCCTCTCCTTTTCTCTAGTCTCAGCTCCAGTTTGGATTAAGTCTATGCACAGCCCCAGGTCAGGGTTTAACAGGGGGCACAGTGTAAGTTGTCATTTACATTGACATTGTGGGAAGTTGCCCAATAGTCTCCTGATAGTCTTACAATCTCCTGATAGTCCCCTGATAGTCTGCTGATAGTCTTACAATCACCTGATCGTCTCCTGATAGTCTTACAATCTCCTGATCGTCTCCTGATAGTCCCCTGATAGTCTTACAATCTCCTGATAGTCTCCTGACAGTCTGGCAATCTCCTGATAGTCTGCTGATAGCTTGACAATCTCCTGATAGTCTACTGATGTAAGTGTAAGATCACATCCTTGTGTTGTCCTGAACTCTTGTGGCTTCTGTGGTTCTAATCCATACCATTAGCATTTGTTTATTCTGAAAAATATGATTAAATTCCTATTTATTTATTTACACCTCCATTAATCAATGGAGTATTAGCCCTATGCAGTATTTGGTGCATTTATTCTGTACTAATGTTAGATTTCTCTTGTCACTCCCTCCTTAGCCCTCATAGGACTTCAATCACACATTATTTACTGTGGCAAATAAGGTATCATTCCTATCTTATACTACACTAGTTGTTTCAGGAGATAGTTGTGTTCAGAGAGTCAGCAGAAAGTTGTGTTCAGAGAGTCAGGAGATAGTTGTGTTCAGGGAGGCAGGAGATAGTTGTGTTCAGGGAAGCAGAAGATACAGTGCCTTACAAAAGTATTTATCCCCCTTGGCATTTTTCCTATTTTGTTGCATTACAACCTGTAATTTAAATAGATTTTTATTTGGATTTCATGTAATGGACATACACAAAATAGGCCAAATGGGTGAAGTGAAATGAAAAAAATTACTTGTTTCAAAAAATAAAACAATAAAAAAAATAGAAAAGTGGTGCATGCATATGTGGTACATGCACCCCCTTTGCTGTGAAGCCCCTAAATAAGATCTGGTGCAACCAATTACCTTCAGAAGTCACATAATTAGTTAGATTTCACACAGGTGGACTTTATTTAAGTGTCACATGATCTCAGTATATATACACCTGTTCCGAACAGCCCCAGAGTCTGCAACACCACTAAGCAAGGGGCACCACCAAGCAAGCGGCATCATGAAGACCAAGGAGCTCTCCAAACAGGTCAGGGAGAAAGTTGTGGAGAAGTACAGGGTTAGGTTATAAAAAAATATCCAAAACTTTGAACATCCCATGGAGCACCATTAAATCCATTATTAAAAAATAGAAATAATATGGCACCACAACAAACCTGTCAAGAGAGGGCCGCCCACCAAAACCCACGGACCAGGCAAGGAGGGCATTAATCAGAGAGGCAACAAAGAGACCAAACATAACCCTGAAGGAGCTGAAAAGATCCACAGCGGAGATTGGAGTATCTGTCCATAGGACCACTTTAAGTCATACACTCCACAGAGCTTGGCTTTACGGAAGAGTGGCCATAAAGTAATTGCTGAATGAAAAATAAATAAGTAAACACGTTTGGTGTTTGCCAAAAGGCATGTGGGAGACTCCCCAAACATATGGAAGACGGTACTCTGGTCAGATGAGACAAAAATGTAGCTTTTTGGCCATCAAGGAAAACACTATGTCTGGCGCAAATCCAACAAATCCATCATCCCGAGAATACCATCCCCACAGTGATGCGTGATGGCAGCATCATGATGTGGGGATGTTTTTCATCGGCAGGGACTGGGAAACTGGTCAGAATAGAAGGAATGATGGATGGTGCTAAATACAGGTAAATTCTTGAGGGAAACCTGTTTCAGTCTTCCAGAGATTTGAGATTGGGACGGAGGTTCACCTTCCAGCAGGACAATAACCTAAAGCATACTGCTAAAGCCACACTCAAGTGGTTTAAGGGGAAACATTTAAATGTCTTGGAATGTCCTAGTCAAAGCCCAGACTTCAATCCAATTGAGAATCTGTGGTATGACTTAAAGATTGCTGTACACCAGCGAAACCCATCCAACTTTAAGGAGCTAGAGCAGTTTTGCATTTAAGGATGTAGCCAGAACCACTGAGACCTAGCTAGAACCACTGGGACCTCTAGCCAGAACCTCTAGTCAGAACCACTGGGACCTAGTCAGAACGACTGAGACCTAGTCAGAACCACTGGGACCTAGTCAGAATCACTTACAGCCAACATTACCTAATCTACTGACTCCCTGAACACAATGATCTACTGACTCCCTGGACACAACTACAGTGGCTTGCTGTAAGTATTCACCCCCCTTGGCATTTTTCCTATTTTGTTGCCTTAAAATAGATTTTTTGTGGGTTTGTATCATTTGATTTACACAACATGCCTACCACTTTGAAAATGCAAAATATTTTATATTGTGAAACAAACATGAAATAACACAAAAAAACAGAACTTGAGTGTGCATAACTACCAAAGTCAATACTTTGTATAGCCACCTTTTGCAGCAATTACAGCTGCAAGTCTCTTGGGGTATGTCTCTATAAGCTTGGCACAGTCCAATACACTGACTCCCATTGGTGTTAATTTGTCTCTTTTTGTAGTATAAACTCTTTTTAACTTGAAATATTTTATTTCTCTCTCAGCTGTCATTACTAGGCTTGTGATCTTCCGAACACCAGGGGTGATGTGCTTGTCTTCTCTCCTCTCATGCGCTGTTAGCTTACCGTAGCGAATGCAGAATTGTACTCCGAAAGGACCGTTTTAACAATGAGCTGCCTTGTAAATAAACCCTCTATAACATCTTAATGTGGAATGTGCGGCTGAAGGCCTACGGGTGTCTAATCTGATTTAATACAGAGGAGATTTCACAATGATGTTGAGAAATCACAAATTATTAGGTGTCTGCCCACTCTGCCCAGAGTGGGTGAAAACGTGTTTGGTGATGGAATTTCACTTCCTTACATTATAAAATAAATTTTACCAAGACAAATATGATTGTTCATGTTCTGAATCATTCAGTGAGGTCTTTCTCTAACATATCATTACATTGTATCCTAAAAGTTGGATTTCGTAACCTAATACATCCAATAATACTTACCAAGATCTTCTCACAGTGACTTTTGAGGATTTTATATGCTGTGGTCGTCTGCAAAGTTGTTTACGTGGGTTGCAAAAACTTAACTATACAACGGGTGGGTCTAATACTGGATGCTGATTGCTTAAAAATGCATTCCAGCCGGTGTCTATTCCACAAGTTACCACCGGCTAAATCTATGATGTTAAAATGCCTATTTAATCTGTTCCGTCTAACAGAGCAATCCACTGTCTCATCAGCTCAGACAAGCATTTTATATACTAGATCTACATTGTAAAAAGCATCTAGACATTATCTCCCATTTCTTTTACTATCATTTGGTTTTCAACAGTAGAGATGTGGAATAACCTTGCTGTCTGTTTCAATATTTAAATTCAGTCTCCAGCTGTTCTATGGTAATGAATGTGGTGTCGGGAGCCGGGACGAGACAGACAGGCTGACAGCTTTTCTCAGACAGTCGAAATCATGAATCAGCATAATATTTATGGATATATACAAAGAAATGTCAATAGAAAAACACAAAATGCAGCTAGTTTGTTGTCATTCCAGCTTCAGTTTGAAATAATTGTGTTAGCTGTGTAGTTGGCTGTCTCTTCTGAACAGTGGCTTTGCAAGAGAGCACATTTTCTAGGCCAGGCAAAATCACACATCATTAGCTCATTGTTATGGATGTATCCCCCAAAAAGTCACTAGAAAACAGCTTAAACAAACTCAAATGCAGCTACTTTGCTTTAATTCTGGCTACACTGTTTGACTTGACTGTGTTAGTCAAAGTTGATTAGCTAGCAGGGGATAAGAACATTGCCAGCCGTCATGGCAACGAAACATTGTGTCCATAGATTTAGAACAAAAAGACTTAACTACTGGATCGTGTCTCTGGCAACCGAACCGTTAGAACGAACGACCAGCCGGCTTGAGTTGCACCAGATTTGGGTCACGACTATATCTTGTGGAAGAAATAGTATGAATAAATTCATCAAAATTAATGTTTTTAATTAAAATGTCTATCAATCATTAAATTGAATATGTTGGTAACCTGTTGTATAAAAGTGATAATGCCTGAGGAGCCGGTGTTTTGGAGGATATATTGGCACGGTTTGCATCTACTTCATCTCGGGCCTAACAACACCCATGCCAATATATCCTCCAAACACCGGCTTCTCTGGCATTATCACTTAATTAACATGACACGAGTCAAATTAAATGTAAAAGACTTGTAAAAGATGTAAAAGAAAATAAAATAAATAGCTTGCGGTACGCTCAGTGCTCTGTTGACATTCCACAGAGATACCCTTGTTTCACAGAGATACAAATGTCTCATTAATATGAAAAGCGTATATTAATATGTCATGTCTCAAAATTGATATCTACAGCTGAAATCGGAAGTTTACATACACTTATGTTGGAGTCATTAAAACTAAAATTGTTGGAGTTATTTTCAACCACTTCACAAATGTCTTAACAAACTATAGTTTTGATCTACTTTGTGCATGACACAACACATTTTTCCAACAATTGTTTACAGACAGATTATTTCACTTATAATTCACTGTATCATAATTCCAGTGGGTCAGAAGTTTATATACACTAAATTGACTGTGCCTTTAAACAGCTTGGAAAATTCCAGAAAATGATGTCATGGCTTTAGAAGCTTCTGATAGGCTAATTGACATCATTTGAGTCAATTGGAGGCGTACCTGTGGATGTATTTCAAGGACTACCTTCAAACTCTGTGCCTCTTTCCTTGACATCATGGGAAAATCTAAATAAATCAGCCAAGACCTCAGAAAAATAATTGTAGACCTCTAAAAGTCTGGTTCATCCTTGGGAGCAATTTCTAAATGCCTGAAGGTACCACGTTCATCTGTACAAACAATAGTACGCAAGTATAAACACCATGGGACCACGCAGCCGTCATACCGCTCAGGAAGGAGACGCGTTCTGTCTGCTAGAGATGAACGTACTTTGGTGCGAAAATTGCAAATCTACCCAGAACAACAGCAAAGGACCTTGTGAAGATGCTGGAGGAAACAGGTACAAAAGTAGCTATATCCACAGTAAAACGAGTCCTATATCGACATAACCTGAAAGGCCACTGCTCAGAAAGGAAGTAGCCACTGCTCCAAAAACCACCATAAAAAAGCCAGACAACGGTTTGCAACTGCACATGGGGACAAAGATTGTACTTTTTGGAGAAATGTCCTCTGGTCTGATGAAACAAAAATAGAACTGTTTGGCCATAATTACCATCGTTATGTTTGGAGCAAAAAGGGGGAGGCTTGCAAGCCGAAGAACACCATCCCAACCGTGAAGCACGGGTGGCAGCATCATGTTGTGGGGGTGCTTTGCTGCAGGAGGGACTGGTGTGCTTCACAAAATAGATGGCATCATAAGGTAGGAAAATGATGTGGATATATTGAAGCAACATCTCAAGACATCAGCCAGAAAGTTAAAGCTTGGTCGCAAATGGGTCTTCCAAAGGGACAATGACCCCAAGCATACTTCCAAAGTTGTGACAAAATGGCTTAAGGACAACAAAGTCAAGGTATTGGAGTGGCCATCACAAAGCCCTGACCTCAATCCTTTAGAAGATTTGTGTGCAGAACTGAAAAGCATGTGCGAGCAAGGAGGCCTGCAAACCTGACTCAGTTACACCAGCTCTGTCAGGAGGAATGGGCCAAAACTTTTCCCAACTTATTGTGGGGAGCTTGTGGAAGGCTATCCGAAACATTTGACCCAAGTTAAACAATTTAAAGGCAATGCTACCAAATACTAATTGAGTGTATGTAAACTTCTGACCCACTGGGAATGTGATGAAAGAAATAAAAGATGAAATAAATAATTCTCTCTACTATTATTCTGACATTTCACATTCTTAAAGTAAAGTGGTGATCCTAACTGACCTAAGACAGGGAATTCTTACTAGGATTAAATGTCAGGAATTGTGAAAAACTGAGTTTAAATGTATTTGGCTAAGGTGTACGTAAACTTCCGACTGCAACTGTGTCTTACCTCTGTTGTTTTATGTCCTCCTGATTGTAGAAGACAGATAAGTTTAGTTACCATGACCCTAATCTTGGCCATCCTGCAAGGGTAAACAGTTTAACAGATTATGATAGAGAGTTTTTGATTGGACACCCTATAATTATCCACAGTTTAAATTCTCCAAACCTCCTATCAGATTATTCTCCAACAATGGTCACAGTAACAGACTACTGAGATGATCTATGCATGTCTCTATGTGCATTTGTGTGTAAGGGGAGACAGACACTTTGAGATAATCTAATTGTGTACTAATTATAAAACTAAATCACATCTCATTTACAGCGATGCACAGCTTATTTGTGCCAAAATATGAACCATTGTTACATAGTTGTGATGCTTGTTTTTTACTGATAACATTTTTGCCTTGAACAGGCTATCACTGGGACACATCTGATTGGATGCCGGGTGCTCAGCCTCCCGTAGACCAGGAACTGTTGCAGTGTATGTGTATAGAAAAGCCTGCCCCCTCCTGCACTGACTCTGACCCTGAGCTCCTCAACCTTGACTGCTATGTAGGAGGTATAGACATTGAGAGTGACTCCACCAACTGATTTCCTTTCTCTGGATCTGGATGATGTCCACCTACCTGTTAGGCCTCGGGGGCAGTTTTGATGACTCCATCCAGACACATACTTCACCTGTAGCCAGCAGGGGAAAAGCATTTACCAGCACCAGCAGCACCACCTCTACCCCACAGACCCCACTAAGCTTCAAGGCAGTAACACAGGTATCAGCAGGGTGCATATAGGGACACAGCGTGACCCCTTGGACATGAGCTGTGGACAGGAGCACAGTGGCAGTGTGCCCATCTCCCATGCCTCCAGCTCTGACCCTATACCATGTCAGATATAGAGTTAAAATGTATTACACTTTGAGTTTGCATCCCAATAATTACACTTTATATGCTTTATAAATCACAGAAGACTGAAATATAACAGAACTGAGATTTTGGGTGTGTTTTGTAAAATTATGTTTATTAATTATGAAATTATAAAAATTATTAATAACATTCCACCCATGAGGCCACTAGAGGACAATTTGGTCATTTGATTGCAGGAAAGGTGGAGTGAATGTTATGTAATTTCAGAAGAAAAAGCTCACACCTTACGTCCATCTGTAAAGGCTAATACTGTAAATACCAAATGCCATGTCTGCATATTCTTATCAGTGACATTGCATGAAACTTCTGTTAGGTTTATACTGGTTATATATTAATTAACTATTTGATTGTACTGTACAATAAACATTTCTATGAATGATTCTGCCATCTGCCGTTTGTTTTATTAAATTAATACAGATCAGTCAGCAGAAGGGACAGCAAAACAGTTTTAGCATTAGCTATCCTGTTGTCCTGCCATACCCTGCTATCATCAGTAAGGAAAGGGGAAGAGGATGAGAGGAAAGTCCTCTCTTCGACCTCAAGCTCATTCTTTTAAAAAGGGGGTAACAGTTTCTAACTCCTACTTTGGACTCATATGTTTAAAGTTGGACTGAATAGGACTTTCACCAAAGAATGAAGCATTTTACTTTGGAACACTTTCAAAAAATGTAATTTACTCCAGTTTAACTTGTGAGGTGTAAGAGCTGGGTTAATTCCCAAATGGCACCGTATTCCCTATGTAGTGCACTACTGACTAGGTTCCATATGGGTGTAATGCACTATGTAGGGAATAGGGTGCCATTTCAGTTGGCCTGCTTCCCAAATGGCTCCCTATGTAGTGCACTACTTTTGACCAGATCCCATAGGGGTGTAATGCACTATGTAGGGAATAGGGTGCCATTTGGGACACATACATGGGCTTCAAAGGAAGAGTGCTGCTCGTCCCCTCGCCAGATACACTTGACATGATGGTGGTCATCTAGCCTGTCGATAGTACGGTCACCTCTTCTTCTAAAGCGGTTTCCATTGGAGGAATTTTCACAAGGTTAACCCTCAGCTCTTTTCACAAGGTTAACCCTCCGTGAGAAGGGTTAACAAGGTTAACCCTCAGCTCTTTTCACAAGGTTAACCCTCAGTGAGAAATAGAATGGCAGATACTTCTGTTTCCATCATATAGTAACCAAAAAAGTCTTAAACAAATAAAAAACGTATTTTATATTTGAGATTCTTCAAAGTAGCCATCCTTTGCCTTGATGAAAGCTTTGCACACTCTTGGCATTGTAATGTTTGATTTTTTTTTTTTAGCACATGTCAAACTCAAGGCCTATTTACTCAAACCATCCAGCCCGTGGGTGGTTTGAGTGAAATGTAATAAAAAAATTAGAAAAAACTCAATCTACATTGAAATGACTGAAACCAAATCGAAACGGTGTAGAAATTATAATGGACCTATATTTATAGTCTCTTCACTCTGTCCAGCTTGCTAACAGTCAATTATAGTCTCTTCACTCTGTCCAGCTTGCTAACAGTCAATTATAGTCTCTTCACTCTGTCCAGCTTGCTAACAGTCATTTATAGTCCTTCACTCTGTCCAGCATGCTAACAGTCATTTATAGTCCTTCACTCTGTCCAGCTTGCTAACAGTCATTTATAGACTATTCACTCTGTCCAGCTTGCTAACAGTCATTTATAGTCCTTCACTCTGTCCAGCTTGCTAACAATCATTTATAGTCTCTTCACTCTGTCCAGCTTGCTAACAGTCATTTATAGTCCTTCACTCTGTCCAGCTTGCTAACAGTCATTTATAGTCTCTTCACTCTGTCCAGCTTGCTAACAGTCATTTATAGTCCTTCACTCTGTCCAGCTTGCTAACAGTCATTTATAGTCTCTTCACTCTGTCCAGCTTGCTAACAGTCATTTATAGTCCTTCACTCTGTCCAGCTTGCTAACAATCATTTATAGTCTCTTCACTCTGTCCAGCTTGCTAACAGTCATTTATAGTCCTTCACTCTGTCCAGCTTGCTAACAGTCATTTATAGTCCTTCACTCTGTCCAGCTTGCTAACAGTCATTTATAGTCCTTCACTCTGTCCAGCATGCTAACAGTCATTTATAGTCTCTTCACTCTGTCCAGCATGCTAACAGTCATTTATAGTCTCTTCACTCTGTCCAGCTTGCTAACAGTCATTTATAGTCCTTCACTCTGTCCAGCTTGCTAACAGTCATTTATAGACTATTCACTCTGTCCAGCTTGCTAACAGTCATTTATAGTCTCTTCACTCTGTCCAGCTTGCTAACAGTCATTTATAGTCTCTTCACTCTGTCCAGCATGCTAACAGTCATTTATAGTCCTTCACTCTGTCCAGCTTGCTAACAGTCATGTATAGACTATTCACTCTGTCCAGCTTGCTAACAGTCATTTATAGTCTCTTCACTCTGTCCAGCTTGCTAACAGTCATGTATAGTCTCTTCACTCTGTCCAGCATGCTAACAGTCATTTATAGTCCTTCACTCTGTCCAGCTTGCTAACAGTCATTTATAGACTCTTCACTCTGTCCAGCTTGCTAACAGTCATTTATAGTCCTTCACTCTGTCCAGCTTGCTAACAGTCATTTATAGACTCTTCACTCTGTCCAGCTTGCTAACAGTCATCGAAAGGAAAGCTAGACAGCCAGGAAGCATTGAAATTTCTAAAAGCGATGGATAAATAACTTTTTAGCAAATTTTGACAGCTAGGATTAATAATCTATTTTAATTGCGGCCCTTCAGACCTCGGGGAAGATGGAATGCGGCCCACAGGGAAAATGAGTTTGAAACCCCTGTTTTAGAGTAGGTTCTTGATAATGAGAGCTAAAGATGCTCATTGTATAGCACAAGATGGCAGTATAACCCCAGAAAGCTTTCCTTGGGAATGGTGTGGATTTGACACCATAAGTAACCTGGATTCATGTGGTCTAGCTCAGATGTCAATGTTCCTCTGAATGGATGTGTCAGACTTCGTCACATTCTCAAACCAGAAAGGAGGGAGGGCATTACCAACTACAGGATGGTATTATTAAGCTATAAGGCACGAGGGGTGTGGTATTTGGCCAATATACCACGGCTAAGGGCTTTTCTTAGGCACAGTACTTAGCCGTGGTATATTGGTCATATACCACAAACTGCTGAGGTGCCTTATTGTTATTATAAACTGGTTACCAACGTAGTTAGAGCAGTAAAAATAAATGTCATACCCGTGGTATACAGTCTGATATACCACAGCTGTCAGCCAATCAGCATTCAGGGCTGTAACCACCTAGTTTATAATTTGGATTAAACAGGTTTACTTCTGTCCTACATGTAGCACAAATCCTTGTCAGACAGTGACATAATATAAATTCTGTGACATGTAGTGGGTGGGCCTTAGGGGATAGGAGCAGAGCCTCGTGTGTAACGTGATGTGGCAGCCTACTTCACCCTGACTGACTTACTGACTGACTGACAAACAGGAACATGTGACACAGGCACAATGGAGATGTATGACAAACACACACACATGTAAATCCCTGGTCAGAACACACACAGTTATTCTCACACACAATGACCTAAATACTCCCCACCACACACACACACTCTCTCACATGCACACAGACTCAGAAACACTCTTCTCACACACAAGGAATCCAAACACACTCACACATAAATAAATGAATAAACAAAAATGTATTCATGTTAATGAGGAGCCCAGGTGGTAATAACTATATTTAACGTATTAATTGTCCCTTCCAGTCTCTTCACACCTGTCCTCATAGAGCAGTACACCAACGCTGTGTCCCCAGGTCAACCCTGGCCCAGTCATAGAGAGGTAAACCAACGCTGTGTCCCCAGGTCAACCCTGGCCCAGTCAGAGCAGTAAACCAACGCTGTGACCCCAGGTCAACCCTGGCCCAGTCATAGAGAGGTAAACCAACGCTGTGTCCCCAGGTCAGCCCTGGCCCAGTCATAGAGAGGTAAACCAACGCTGTGTCCCCAGGTCAGCCCTGGCCCAGTCATAGAGAGGTAAACCAACGCTGTGACCCCAGGTCAACCCTGGCCCAGTCATAGAGAGGTAAACCAACGCTGTGTCCCCAGGTCAGCCCTGGCCCAGTCATAGAGAGGTAAACCAACGCTGTGTCCCCAGGTCAGCCCTGGCCCAGTCATAGAGAGGTAAACCAGCGCTGTGACCCCAGGTCAACCCTGGCCCAGTCATAGAGAGGTAAACCAACGCTGTGTCCCCAGGTCAGCCCTGGCCCAGTCATAGAGAGGTAAACCAACGCTGTGTCCCAAGGTCAACCCTGGCCCAGTCAGAGCAGTAAACCAACGCTGTGACCCCAGGTCAACCCTGGCCCAGTCATAGAGAGGTAAACCAACGCTGTGTCCCAAGGTCAACCCTGGCCCAGTCAGAGCAGTAAACCAACGCTGTGACCCCAGGTCAACCCTGGCCCAGTCATAGAGAGGTAAACCAACGCTGTGTCCCAAGGTCAACCCTGGCCCAGTCATAGAGAGGTAAACCAACGCTGTCTCCCCAGGTCAACCCTGACCCAGTCACTTTAGCAGACCGTTTCACAACAATCACATGGATGCCCAACTCTCACTTAAACTCTTCTTAGCTTACTCCCCGCACTGAGTGCTTATTGTCCATTCAGAAGAGACCCCATTCATTCATTCATGGTTCGTATCATTGCCTGTGTACATTTTAAAGGGGATGTTTAGGTGAATAAAAAAGGAGAGCAGATATAGTCAATCGTAAATCAACAGGGAGTCAAAGAACAGAAACGGACCTCTTGGAGACATGCCCTTTATATTCTAATCAGACAGTACCAAACGTTCTCTGAACATCAGCTCAAGAGGTTTGTAGGAAGTCACAACATCAGCTGGTACAGAATCAAACAGGTTCACAGATACATTATAAGTGTGTCTCTGGCCCAGAATGGAGTCAAACTTTAACCATACCATTCAACACGGGTAGACATTTGATACTGGCAGTTTCACAAGTCAAAGGTAGGAACAAATGAGTGTCACAAATAGTACACTGAAAATCATGTGTATTACAGAAACTGAAAACACATCCGTATGCTATGTGTTGTGTTAATCACTGGAAACCTTTATTCATCTTAGATTTCCCCATTACACACATGCATTTGTGTGTCACAAAATAATATAGATATTTTACTCACGGCATAATCTGGCAATGGTGAACAGAGATACTGTAGACGCAACAGCACCTCTTCTCCCTCAGGAGGCTGAAGAGATTTGGCATGGCCCCTCAGATCCTCAAGAACTTCTACAGATGCACTATTGAGAGTACTGCCCTCGGCCCCAAGGCTCTACAGAGGGTGGTGCAGAAGGTCAAGTACATCACAGGGGGGCGAACTCCCAGACACCCAGGATATTTATGCCAGACAGGGTCAGAGGAAAATTGCCAAAGACTCATGCCACCCCAGCCATGGACTGTTCTCCACCACCGTCAGGCAAGCGGTACTGGAGCATCAGGTCTCAGACTAACAGGCTCCGAGACAGCTTCTAAACTCAGCAAAAAAAAAGAAACGTCCTCTTACTGTCAACTGCGTTTATTTTCAGCAAACTTAACATGTGTAAATATTTGTATGAACATAACAAGATTCAACAACTGAGACATAAACTGAACAAGTTCCACAGACATGAGACTAACAGAAATGTGTCCCTGAATAAAGGGGGGGTCAAAATCAAAAGTAATAGTCAGTATCGGGTTTGGCCACCAGCTGCATTAAGTACTGCAGTGCATCTCCTCCTCATGGACTGCACCAGATTTGCCAGTTCTTGCTGTGAGATGTTACCCCACTCTTCCACCAAGGCACCTGCAAGTTCCCGGACATTTCTGGGGGGAATGGCCCTAACCCTCACCCTCCGATCCAACAGGTCCCAGACGTGCTCAATGGGATTGAGATCCGGGCTCTTCGCTGGCCATGGCAGAACACTGACATTCCTGTCTTGCAGGAAATCACGCACAAAACGAGTAGTATGGCTGGTGGCATTGTCATGCTGGAGGGTCATGTCAGGATGAGCCTGCAGGAAGAGGGTACCACATGAGGGAGGAGGATGTCTTCCCTGTAACGCACATCGTTGAGATTGCCTACAATGACAACAAGCTCAGTCCGATGATGCTGTGACATACCGCCCCAGACCATGACGGACCTTCCACCTCCAAATCGATTCCGCTCCAGAGTACAGGCCTCAGTGTAATGCTCATTCTTTCGACGATAAACACGCGAAGCCGACCATCACCCCTGGTGAGACAAAACCGCGACTCGTCAGTGAAGAGCACTTTTTGCCAGTCCTGTCTGGTCCAGCGACGGAGGTTTGTGCCCATAGGCAACGTTGTTGCCGGTGATGTCTGATGAGGACCAGCCTTACAACAGGCCTACAAGCCCTCAATCCCTCAATCCAGCCTCTCTCAGCCTATTGGGGACAGTCTGATCACTGAGGAGGGATTGTGCGTTCCTGGTGTAACTCGGGCAGTTGTTGTTGCCATCCTATACCTGTCCCGCAGGTGTGACGTTCGGATGTACCGATCCTGTGCAGGTGTTGTTACACGTGGTCTGCCACTGCGAGGACGATCAGCTGTCCATCCTGTCTCCCTGTAGCGCTGTCTTATGCGTCTCAGTACGGTCATTGCAATTTATTGCCCTGGCCACATCTGCAGTCCTCATGCCTCCTTGCAGCATTCCTAAGGCACCTTCACGTAGATGAGCAGGGACCCTGGGCATCTTTCTTTTGGTGGTTTTCAGAGTCAGTAGAAAAGCCTCTTTAGTGTCCTAAGTTTTCATAACTGTAACCTTAATTGCCTACCGTCTGTAAGCTGTTAGTGTCTTAACGACCGTTCCACAGGTGCATGTTCATTAATTGTATATGGTTCATTGAACAAGCATGGGAAACAGTGTATAAACCCTTTACAATGAAGATCTATGAAGTTATTTGGATTTTTAAGAATTATCTTTGAAAGACAGGGTCCTGAAAAAGGGACGTTTCCTTTGTTTTTTTGCCCATTCCAGCCTTGTGTAGGTCTACAATCTTGTCCCTGACATCCTTGGAGAGCTCTTTGGTCTTGGCCATGGTGGAGAGTTTGGAATCTGATTGATTGATTGCTTCTGTGGACAGGTTTCTTTTATACAGGTAACAAGCTGAGATTTGGAGCACTCCCTTTAAGAGTGTGCTCCTAATCTCAGCTCGTTACCTGTATAAAAGACACCTGGGGGCCAGAAATCTTTCTGATTGAGAGGGGTCAAATACTTATTTCCCTCATTAAAATGCAAATCAATTTATAACATTTTTCACATGCGTTTTTCTGGATTTTTTTGTTGTTATTCTGTCTCTCACTGTTCAAATAAACCTACCATTAAAATTATAGACTGATCATTTCTTTGTCAGTGGGCAAACGTACAAAATCGGCAGGGGATCAAATACTTTTTTCCCTCACTGTACATAGGCCTACAAAAATGTACAACGAATAGCAAAATCACAAGAATGGCTTTAGATCAAAGTTTACGTTGAGACCGAAGGGAGCAAGGGTCTTTAAATTAAAGATCCAGGCAGCCTCTCGTTTTAACAGTGAATTGTCGAGGTCACCCCCTCTCCTAGGGAGGGTAATGTGTTCAATGCCGATATAACGCACACACAACCAAACACAGATACACACAATGACACATGCCTACATACATTCACTTTTTACGCTGCTCCTACTATTTATTATGATTTGCTGCACAGTCACTTTTACCCCTGACCTCAACTACCACCAGTAACCCTGCTCTACCTCAACTACCACCAGTAACCCTGCTCTACCTCAACTACCACCAGTAACCCTGCTCTACCTCAACTACCACCAGTAACCCTGCTCTACCTCAACTACCACCAGTAACCCTGCTCTACCTCAACTACCACCAGTATCCCTGCTCTACCTCAACTACCACCAGTAACCCTGCTCTACCTCAACTACCACCAGTATCCCTGCTCTACCTCAACTACCACCAGTATCCCTGCTCTACCTCAACTACCACCAGTATCCCTGCTCTACCTCTACTACCAAAGTATCCCTGCTCTACCTCAACTACCACCAGTATCCCTGATCTACCTCTACTACCACAAGTATCCCTGATCTACCTCTACTACCACCAGTATCCCTGATCTACCTCTACTACCACCAGTATCCCTGATCTACCTCTACTACCACCAGTATCCCTGATCTACCTCTACTACCACCAGTATCCCTGATCTACCTCTACTACCACCAGTATCCCTGATCTACCTCTACTACCACAAGTATCCCTGATCTACCTCTACTACCACCAGTAACCCTGCTCTACCTCAACTACCACCAGTAACCCTGCTCTACCTCAACTACCACCAGTATCCCTGATCTACCTCAACTACCACCAGTATCCCTGATCTACCTCTACTACCACCAGTATCCCTGATATACCTCTACTACCACCAGTATCCCTGATCTACCTCTACTACCACCAGTAACCCTGATCTACCTCTACTACCACAAGTATCCCTGATCTACCTCTACTACCACCAGTAACCCTGCTCTACCTCAACTACCACCAGTAACCCTGCTCTACCTCAACTACCACCAGTATCCCTGATCTACCTCTACTACCACCAGTATCCCTGATCTACCTCTACTACCACCAGTATCCCTGATCTACCTTTACTACCACCAGTATCCCTGATCTACCTCTACTACCACCAGTATCCCTGATCTACCTCTACTACCACAAGTATCCCTGATCTACCTCTACTACCACCAGTATCCCTGATCTACCTCTACTACCACCAGTATCCCTGCTCTACCTCAACTACCACCAGTAACCCTGCTCTACCTCAACTACCACCAGTAACCCTGCTCTACCTCAACTACCACCAGTATCCCTGCTCTACCTCAACTACCACCAGTATCCCTGCTCTACCTCAACTACCACCAGTATCCCTGATCTACCTCTACTACCACCAGTAACCCTGCTCTACCTCAACTACCACCAGTATCCCTGATCTACCTCTACTACCACAAGTATCCCTGATCTACCTCTACTACCACAAGTATCCCTGATCTACCTCTACTACCACCAGTATCCCTGATCTACCTCTACTACCACCAGTATCCCTGATCTACCTCTACTACCACAAGTATCCCTGATCTACCTCTACTACCACCAGTATCCCTGATCTACCTCTACTACCACCAGTATCCCTGCTCTACCTCAACTACCACCAGTATCCCTGCTCTACCTCAACTACCACCAGTAACCCTGCTCTACCTCAACTACCACAAGTATCCCTGCTCTACCTCAACTACCACCAGTATCCCTGATCTACCTCTACTACCACCAGTATCCCTGATCTACCTCTACTACCACCAGTATCCCTGATCTACCTCTACTACCACCAGTAACCCTGCTCTACCTCAACTACCACCAGTAACCCTGCTCTACCTCAACTACCACCAGTATCCCTGATCTACCTCTACTACCACCAGTATCCCTGATCTACCTCTACTACCACCAGTATCCCTGATCTACCTCTACTACCACCAATATCCCTGATCTACCTCTACTACCACCAGTATCCCTGATCTACCTCTACTACCACCAGTATCCCTGATCTACCTCTACTACCACCAGTATCCCTGATCTACCTCTACTACCACCAGTATCCCTGATCTACCTCTACTACCACCAGTATCCCTGATCTACCTCTACTACCACCAATATCCCTGATCTACCTCTACTACCACCAGTATCCCTGATCTACCTCTACTACCACCAGTATCCCTGATCTACCTCTACTACCACCAGTATCCCTGATCTACCTCTACTACCACCAGTATCCCTGATCTACCTCTACTACCACCAGTATCCCTGATCTACCTCTACTACCACCAGTATCCCTGATCTACCTCTACTACCACAAGTATCCCTGATCTTCCTCTACTACCACCAGTATCCCTGATCTACCTCTACTACCACCAGTAACCCTGCTCTACCTCAACTACCACCAGTATCCCTGATCTACCTCAACTACCACCAGTAACCCTGATCTACCTCTACTACCACCAGTATCCCTGATCTACCTCTACTACCACCAGTAACCCTGCTCTACCTCTACTACCACCAGTATCCCTGATCTACCTCTACTACCACCAGTATCCCTGATCTACCTCTACTACCACCAGTATCCCTGATCTACCTCTACTACCACCAGTATCCCTGATCTACCTCTACTACCACCAGTATCCCTGATCTACCTCTACTACCACCAGTATCCCTGATCTACCTCTACTACCACCAGTATCCCTGATCTACCTCTACTACCACCAGTAACCCTGCTCTACCTCAACTACCACCAGTATCCCTGATCTACCTCTACTACCACCAGTATCCCTGATCAACCTCTACTACCACCAGTATCCCTGATCAACCTCTACTACCACCAGTATCCCTGATCTACCTCTACTACCACCAGTATCCCTGATCTACCTCTACTACCACCAGTATCCCTGATCTACCTCTACTACCACCAGTATCCCTGCTCTACCTCAACTTCCACCAGTATCCCTGCACATTAATCTGGTACTGGCCCTGTATATTGCATACATTCTTGTGTATTTTTATTTGATCTGACCTAGCACACTGGACACAGACGTCAGTTCAACGTCAAGTTTTGATTTACATTTGGTTGATTCAACATGATCACATACATTTTGGGGGGTTGAAATGACATGGAAACAATGTTGATTCAACCAGTTTTTGCCCAGTGGGAGTATTGATTCTGTGCTCTCTTTTTTTAGTTTCTATTATGTATTTTCTATTCCTTTACCTTTCATACTGCATTGTTGAGAAAAAACTTTAAAGTAAGCATTTCACTGTACTGTTTACACCTGTTGTATCCTGTGCATGTGACAAAAACTTTGATTTGACACACTATCTCCAAGTAGATGTTGACACATCACAGCTTTTAAACATCTGTCTCAGTATGGAATTAGTAGAATGGCTAGAAATGAATAGAATGGGAAGAATAAAACATGGAATAAAATGTGGGAAGAAGCATAGCAGCTCAATATAAACCAAATACAGTGGTCCAGCCAAACATTGTCATATACAATACATCAGAATACATGTTCTACCCAGACTGCACTGATTTCTCTCTGTTCTCAGCTGACTCTATTCTCCCTGACTGTCTACTCACATCACTAGATCCAAGATTTCTCCTCCATCCATCCTCTCTTCTGTAGCCTGTTTCATCTCCCCCTCCATGGCTGCCCCTCTATATGTCCCTAATCTCAGAAACCCAGAACCAAGTCTCGCTGGCCAATACAGTCTTCATGTTTTGACTGTCCACCAGAGACTAGTCTGTCTCTGGCCTCTGTTACCACATTGTTCCCTTGGTCTTTATTGTCTCACTCCCCTGCCTTGTTCTTCTGGTCCAGTCCTTTAACTCTGAGGAGGGACTCTCTTAAACTAATGTACACTTAGAAAAAAAAAGGTGCTATCTAGAACCTAAAAGGGTCATTTGGCTGTCCCCATAGGACAGTGGTCACCTACCTTTTCTGAGTCAAGATCACTTTCTGAGTCAAAATGCGAGGTGAGATCTACTGCTCTACTGCTCAGATTAAATATGATTTAAAAAATGTAAGCCTATGCAACATTAACCTATTAAAAACAGTTATGTAGCAATGAGATTTGTCGGAGGCTATAGGCCCAATACGTTAACACTGCATATTTGCTATGCTTGAATTGCCCTGCCAGTGTTGTTCTGAGACCATTTTGAAATTATATTTCAAAATTGTAGGTAGCCTATATGATCACACTTGCAATAGATCATTTGCTGTATTACTTTTGAGCCACAACTGAGTGAGCAGATTTTATTTTACTGGACTGATGGCTTGCATCTGATGGTCAGTCAGGGGAGCGAGAGAACCGACTCACCGCTCACTCTCCTTTTGCGGAGAACAGGGGACACTGTCTTCCAGCTGATGGCGAAACTCAAGTTGCACTGCATTATTTCTGCCTCATGCACAAATTAATGTTGTTAATCCGATGTCCAGTGAAATATTACTCGATATTAAAAAGAGACAAGCTGCTAATAATAACAACTCATTCATTGCAGCTGCAGAGCTGGTTGTATCGCATTTTATGGCGTATAAAAGTGTTGAACAACGTGTTGACAGTGTTGAATAACAACTTAAACATGAACTTACTCATAAAAACAGCAGTGTTTTGCTCTATTCGTTGAGGATCTCTAGTCATGGTTTAAACGTTTTGAAATATTACAGTATCAATTTAGCTCAAGGCTTAATTGTACAGTCTATGGCTCAAGGAAACTGCAGGCACATTGATCTGAGCTATATGATTGGCCAGCAGTAGGCCTATAACTGAACTTGATTTGCTCTCTGGCAGTGTTGCTATATTCTTGGCTTGTCAGAAAAATTGGGCTACTTTGAAAACGATGTCGCGGGTGAAAATGTATTGGTCGCGGGTGGCAGCTTTTTGGGCTACTTCTAAATTGCACCCCGGCCGCCATGTCATTTCTCTTAAAAAAATATGTATTTCACTGTGACCTGCTGCTGACTATCAGGTAGTGAGCAGGCTGTTACTGAGCGAGTGAGAGGGGGGACGGCCAGAGGGCGTGTGTGCTTTGACAGCACTCGTTGAGAGAGCGCTGCAGCAGAGGCATCTGAGTCATTGAGACAGAGCAACACGCGCGCACGTCGTGATAACATTTTACCAGTTGTAGGTAGGCTATTTAGATTGGTCATTATGGAGACACGCTTTTTCCATCAATCCTATTAACGCGATAGAAGTGATATAACGACCACAACGCATTGGTAAACGGTGTTAGGCGCGCTAGAGCTCTTTAGATGAATTTGCTCAGAGTAAACTGCATTCTAATGTCGACTTTTCTTATAAAGAACAGTATCAAGCGAGTGGTTTTACTCATGCTCAGTTCTAGGGTCTGGAGTGGAAATTTGAAATGGTAGTTATAGAACTCTCTCGCATGCTTCTTATGGGAAAAGGTCCACAATGAAAATTACATAAAATGTGGAGAATGATAGTCTATTAATTTATTTGCCATTGCAGGCTACTGAAGCCTACTATGTGATACAATAAATATATTGAAATGACGATATCACTGGAGTCATTGCAAATCAATTTGTGCCACTTTTGTAGCCTGCCAGGAGCTGGCAAATGGATTTAATAAATAAACTATAACTCAGCTTGTTGTCGTGGCCTTGTGTTATTACGCAATTATTAATGGTCATATTTAGTTATTTAAATTGGAAGTTATCAATTGTGATCATGGTCTCAGTTCTATCGCAAATGTAGCATTCTCCAAATTTAATATCAGTTTCATTATGGACTTTTCCATGTTGGCATGTTGGCCTATCAGGGTTTATAGGCTACCTGCATAGCTCAGCAAACCATGGCAAAATTGAATTGCAATTATAAACCCAGATTTTAGTCAGTAGCCTATGCCTATTGAAATAACAAATCAATCTCGCAAATAGGGCATTTATAACGGTTAACATATGGCACATAATAGGTTAACAACTGGCACATAATAAAGGCACAATTGCCAGAAAATCGTCTGACGTTCGATTTTTTGAAGTTCATCCAAGTGTTTCTTGTACAGAGATTGAGATCCTCTGTCCAACTTTCATCACTCAAACTCTCCTGTTGAATGTATCTATAGTTTTGCACATGCGCACACGGGATTTTTTTTATTTTTATTATTATTATTATTTTATTTTTTTCATCTTTATTTTAACAGGGAAAACAGACTGAGACCTGGATCTCTTTTACGGCTGTGCCCTGTGTAAACATGTTGACATGTACAGTTCTAGGCATACAGACAAGAACATTTCAAAACATACAAAACAAAGACACATTCATCAGAAACAATCACAGACAACATCATATTGATCCTCCATCATATTTTTTTAAAATGGGCAAGGGACACCAGAGTGGCTAGTTTAAGTTTGATCTGCAGTTTGTTCCATAAATAAGGTGCAAAGGAACTGAAGGCAGTCCTTCCCAACTCTGTGGAGACCGCAGGAGTTTCTAATGTAATCCACATCTGTGATCTGGTCATAAAATGTGTATATCTAATTAAAATTAATGATGATATATATGGAGGTAGTTTTAAAAGAAGTACTTTATAAATAAACAAAAGAGCATGTTGCTCTCGCCTCACAGATAGAGAGGCCCGACCCACATGTTGATATAGGATACAGTGATGAGTTTTGTAACTATCACCGGTGATAAACCTGAGTGCACAATGGTAAATAGCATCCAGTGGTTTTAATATATTTGCCGATGCATGCATATAAATAATATCACCATAATCTAAAACGGACATAAAAGTAGCCTGCACAATTTGTTTCCTATTTATGGAGGACAGACAAGCCCTGTTTCTGTAAAGGAACCCTATCTTGAATTTGAGCTTTTTCCCAATTCAGTAACATGTTTTTAAAAGAGAGCCTATCATCTAACCATACCCCTAAATATTTATATGCAGAGACCTGTTTGATTTGAGTACCATCCAAGCTAGTGATTACAAAAGTGTTTCTAACAGAGGTTAGACCTAGAAAAAAGCATGACATTTGTTTTCTTAGCGTTTAAAAACAAGTTTAAGCTGTAAAAGAGACTCCTGTAATATCCTAAAATCAGACTCCAACTGCATTAAAGCTTGGTCCGCTGTTGGAGCAATAGAGTACATCACTGTGTCATCTGCATATAAATGGAAATTACAATATCTGACATCATCACCAATGTTGTTTATATATATTGAGAACAATAGTGGGCCAATTATTGAACCCTGAGGGACCCCTTTAAGTAACTGTAAGGGGTCAGACTTGACCCCGTCGACCATGACGGCCTGAGTTCTATCTTTAAGATAGTCATAAAACCATCGGCAGGCATCAGTGCCCAGTCCTATAGATGACAGCTTACTCAAAAGGATGGCATGGTCTACAGTGTCGAAAGCTTTAGACAAATCTATAAACAACGCAGCACAATGCTTTCTATCATCTAAGGCATTTGAAATATCATTTACAACAAGCATAGTGGCCGATGTGGTACTGTGTTTAGATCTAAAACCAGATTGATTGGTGCTAAGAATACTGTTGGCAGAAAGAAACGATTTACAATTATAAACTGGGTGGTTTGAGCCCTGAAGGCTGATTGGTTGAAACCCATGGTATATCAGACGTGTACTACAGGAATGACAAAAAAATATATATTTTTCTCTTCTAATTACTTTGGTAACCAGTTTATAATAGCAATAAGGCACCTCAGGGGTTTGTGGTATATTGGCCACATACCACACCTCTTCGGGCCTTATTGCTTAATCATAGCAGTAAAAACACGTTAAATCGACATCCATTGATGGGAAATGATCTGGAGAGTTTAATAAGGGCGATTTATCTTTTCTCTTGTGACATATTCTTAAACTCGCAATAATTATTATTTTGATGGAAAACATTTTTTTTTCTTAGCCTACGTCGTTAAAAATGCTGTTGATATTCCTTCTTAATTCGCTCTATAACTTTATGGAAAAAGGGTCAAATAAATGTGGGGGGCTAGTTTTCAGGCCTTGTGGGTGGGTTTTCAGGGGGTCATTGACCTAGAAATTTTAGCTAGACCTGGTAACCCTGCTCTCTGGGCCTGCCGTTTAGACAGAGTTTTACCTTCAGACACATGAAATGGTTCAAAATGGGAACACTTTGCCTTCCCGGCACTAGGGCTGTTGAATCAAGTGCACCTACCGCCAACAGCATGAAACTATTAAAGAGAATAGGAACGCAAGGCTTTATCTATTGGGTTTTTTACAGAAATGTTTGGTGATCGACTAGGAATGCATTGGAGATAGACCAGTCAACGGTTGGTGACCACTGCCATAGGAGAACCCTTTTAAGAACCCTTTGTTGTTCCAGGTAGAACCCGTTTGGTTCCAAGTAGAACCCACTGGGCACAGACGTCAATTCAACATCTAGTTTTGATTTACATTTGAGTTTTCAACTAACGTGAATTAAACGTGAAATTCAATGATTCAACATCATCACATTGATTCTTTTGTTTAAAATATAATTGAAACAATGTTGATTCAACCAGTTTTTGCACAGTGGGAACCCTGGGTTCTACCTGGAACCAAAAAAGGTTCTACTATGGGGACACCCAAAGAACCCCTATGGAACCGTTTTTTTTCCGAAGAGTGTAGATCTGTTGGCACCGCAATGACCTCTAGAAAAGTTATTGCTTCCTAGAGCGCTGAACTGCTGTTTGTTGTCCTGTGGGGAACATATTATTCCTATTTTGTAATGATGAAACCTATCTCTTGAGTTGCCACTTCCAGGAGAACAACCATGCCTGGTAGGGCACTATGGCCACCGCCAAAGTCTATATTGGAATTAATTGATGCTACCTCCTCTTGCATTTGAAAATAGCCTGTGCCTGCTGAGTGACACATGGAGGCCCTTTGGATGCCAGTGTGATAAAGAGGGCTCCATATTAAACTCCTTCCAAACACTCTAACCTTGCTACTAAGTGCTTGGCACAACGGACGGTGTCCTGCTAGGTCCAATATAGGCTGGATAAATTGAATTTGTGGATCCACTGGCCAGGACATACACCAGCTGTATAATTTGAGAGGCCAGTTCATAATTTATTATGCAAGCATTTTGTTGCAAATTTCTGTTCAACCTGAAGTAAAACTGGACTGTGTCTTTGTGGTGTGTTTCCTCAACAAACCAGTCTGTAACTGGTCAACAACCCAGACTCCTCACAGTGCCCGTCAACCAACCCAGACTCCTCACAGTGCCCATCAACCAACCCACACGCCTCACAGTGCCCGTCAACCAACCCACATGCCTCACAGCGCCCGTCAACCAACCCACACGCCTCACAGCGCCCGTCAACCAACCCACACGCCTCACAGTGCCCGTCAACCAACCCACACGCCTCACAGCGCCCGTCAACCAACCCACACGCCTCACAGCGCCCGTCAACCAACCCCCACTCCTCACAGCGCCCGTCAACCAACCCAGACTCCTCACAGCACCTGTCAAGCTACCCAGACTCCTGCGCAGTGAACAACAGGGGGAGAGAATGGAGAAGCACAACCCCATATCAATATTCTTGTCAATAAAACACGTCTTGATTTTTTCAGTCCATTGTGTTTCCCGAGAGAGTCAGTATCAACTTGTCATCTATTAACACAGAGCAGATCATGTATAGCCTACACATGAACTCCTCAGCCAGCAGCGTTGTCACGTTGAAAACAATCTGAATTGCACGTTCTACATCAGGAATCATGAACTAGATTCAGCTGCGGGATGTTTTTTTCTTGAGCGTGAAGCCCAAACAGATATAATATTTGTCTAAAACAATCATTTCAAACCTTGCTTGAATTTGTATATGATCACGTGTCTCTCTTATGTGTGGCAATACTTGGTAACAGAGTTCCAAAATTTAAATAATTTGGAGCTGATTTACTGGTGTTTTTACTGTCTTTTATGTCCAAAAACTTGGGGGGACAAGTATTTTCAACCGCGGGCTGCCAGTTGGGGAATCTTGCTCTACAGGGGAGAAGAGAAAACACTGGCAGATTAAAGGACAGGTGGTGGAAAAACAGGCACACTGTAAGTGATGAGAGAGTGGCGCTGAAGAATGATGTAGACCTAAGGCTGGTTACATCATGCAGGTGAGGGGGGTGTGTGTGTGTGCTTGCGCATGGTGCAATTCTCTTCCTAATCATGCTCAATCACATTAAGTTCTTGCACATTGTCTGTTAACTCACATCACAAGAGTAATAATCAGAAGGATTGTTAAGCCTTGAGACGATCGAGACATGGATGGTGCATGTGTGCCATTCAGAGAGTGAATGGGCAAGACCAAATATTTAAGTGCCTTTTGACAGGGTATGGTAGTATGTGCCAGGCACACCGGTTTGAAGGAAGGTGTTCCTAGTGTTTAGTATACTCAGTGTATATAGATACAGATATACAGACCTTGTAGATACACACAGTGATGAAAACCCTTACTAAGGCCTGCTGAGGTCAAGTAGGAGGGGAAATCAATATGTGGGGTGGGACATTATCTTGATAAATTACCAAATGCAAAGTCGCATTGAATTCTTCTTTATTAGATTGTTGGCTCATTTATCTGCAGGTAAGAACCCTGGTAGCAAAAAAAAACACACTTTGCTGTTCCTTTTCTCCAAGAATCTCACTGTTCAACCTTTGGTTATAAACAGAGTTGCAACAATATGAAACGAACTGTAAGATATTTGTATAGTTGCAATATTGAGGACCCTGGTTTTAAAGACACGGTCATGAAACCTACTTTAGATTACTTTGTATTGAAAACTTTGACATTTTTGAAAACAGGAAATATCTGCTTTTCTACTCTGCCTTTAAAGGGTCAATCTGTGATTTACATTTCTTTACTTTTAAATGAACACTGAGTGTACGAAACATTAGGCACACCTTCCTAATATAGAGTTGCACCCCCTTTCACCTCAAACAGCCTCAATTCGATGGGGCATGGACTCTACAAGGTGTTGAAAGCGTTCCACAGGGATGCTGCCCCATGTTGACTCCAAAGCTTCCCACAGTTGTGTTACGTTGGCTGGATGTCCTTTGGGTGGTGGACCACTCTTGAAACTGTTGAGCGTAAAAAAAAACAGCAGTGTTGCAGTTATTGACACACTCAAACCGGTGCGCCTGGCACATACTAAAATACCGTGTTTAATCTTTTGTCTTTCCCATTCACCCTCTGAATGGCACACATACACAATCCATGTCTCAATTGTCACAAAGCATAAAATCCTTCTTTAACCTGTATCCTAACCTTCAACTATACTGATTGAAGTGGATTTAACAAGTGACATCAATAAGGGATCATATCTTTCACCTGGATTCACCTGGTCAGTCTAAGTCATGGAAAGAACAGGTGTTCTTAATGTTATGTACACGGTGTTCTGTATAGCCATTTATTTTTCAAGAATATAACTTAACCTCATGAGCTCAGTTCACCTGTCTTACCCCATCAGAACCCAACATATAAGCTTGTTTTATTATTTTGTTTGTAATCAATGTTATTGTAATGTAAACCAACACTGTATAGCCACAAACACGGTTAAAACTATAATTGTGATATAATGGATAGTCAGTCCTTGCATCCATAGCGCTGTCTATGAATTGGATAAGGGGTTACATTTCTCCAGCCCTATTCCTCAGCTGTTTACCGAACAGTGGCGGGGTAAAATAAAGTGTCACTACAGATTACAGAAGGAAACAATAGTATAAATACTGTGTAATACACTCTTCTAATAAAATCTAGGGTTTGGTATAAATAAAGCATGAATGACTGACAGTAATGAATGAACACATTAATAAATGATAGACTCGTGCGAGTGAAAAGCGTCGTGAAGACTTGATATGAATTGAGCACCAGCAGCCAAACATGGAGTGGAGAAGTGCTTACCACGTTCGGCCACTAGGTGTCAGTATTTCCACCACTTAGGCTACAGTTTGGTCTTGGAATCCGGCACTGAAGTTGCCGCGGAATGTGACAGACGCGCAAAGTGATGGAAGATGATGCAGGGCTATAAAAGTGTAGCTGCGTGTAGTGGCAGAATAATTGAATTTAGGCACTCAGAAGAGGACCAAGCTACAACAGGTGAAATAGAAATTTCAGCTGCGCAAAGACGGCTACTATGGAGCGCAAACCTGAGATGTATTACGAGACTGAGAGAAGGTGAAGAGATACGATAAAATGATAAGAAATGAAAGCGGTCTGACGAACGGTTCTTCAGTGGCCCCCCACGACACTACCCTGAATCGCCCTCCATGGGTTGCGACAACTTTGGGATGCTTTCTGATTTTCACCATTGTCGTTGATATTTTGGGCAACCTCTTGGTCATTATTTCCGTGTACAGAAACAAAAAACTCAGAAACGCAGGTAAGTCAAAGTAGCCTAACCCAATAAAACGTATGTATTTGAAAAGCATACTGCCATTTGCTGTAGTTTTTTACAACAAAATGAAACGTATTTGTCTATCTTCATTTCTTAGTTGTATCACCCTGTTGCAGGAGAACTTTCCTGTAATGCAGGAAATTAAACACTTGTAGTGTATTTAAGGTTTAAAAAGGCTTCTGGAGTTTGTAATTTCCACTTTGATATTTCAGACATGATTTTATCTTACGAAAATGTAGCAATCCCAACATTAAGTAAATTCATTATAATTCACATAACTCACACTTCCTATTGCTCTAGGATTATTTTCTTGCTTTAGCAAACTGGCTCAAATTCAAGAGCCTACATCTCTATTCTGCATAAGTACAAGGCACAGAGATCGCAGAGGGCCCTCTACGGTCTGTTGAACTGTTGAGCGTTAGAATAGTAGAATACACAAGATGCAATTTCATCAGCACTGTTCCTCTTATGTCAGTCCCTGGCAGTCACTCAATTAGCCAATGTCAGCAAAAAGAAAATTGATTGGTAAAGGCATGTATCAAGGGCTACACATTTTATATTGGGGTGTAGAGAAAATGTTGCAGTTTTAAAGCAACTTTTCTCAAATTCTACACATTTTGCCATGGCTTATGCCATGTTAATATGATACCTGACTCAGAGTGACCTTTCATTCTCTTCTCATTATTGTAACCTCATTCTGTTCAGCATCACAGAGCAGATCTATCCTCATTACTGTAACCTCATTCTGTTCAGCATCACAGAGCAGATCTATCCTCATTACTGTAACCTTATTCTGTTCAGCATCACAGAGCAGATCTATCCTCATTACTGTAACCTCATTCTGTTCAGCATCACAGAGTAGATCTATCCTCATTACTGTAACCTCATTCTGTTCAGCGTCACAGAGCAGATCTATCCTCATTACTGTAACCTCATTCTGTTCAGCATCACAGAGTAGATCTATCCTCGTTACTGTAACCTCATTCTGTTCAGCATCACAGAGTAGATCTATCCTAATTACTGTAACCTCATTCTGTTCAGCATCACAGAGAAAATCTATCCTAATTTCTGTCACCTTATTCTGTTCAGCATCACAGACAATGTTCCCTCAAAAAAATGTTGGTACTGAGAAAATGCCAGGTCTGCTGAGCGCAAACTTGAACCTTGTGAAAATTATGTGCAACTTCCAGCATGCGTTTACTTTGAACACTGAAGCTGTACCCGCTTTAAGTTACAGTTTGAACAGTAGTCAAGTAGGCTACTGTAGTTATTTTATCTTAATGTAGGCCTACCAGAGTGGCCTACCATCAAAAACAATGGAGAAAATGCATCCCATAACATTTTAACATGTAAATAGCTGTTACATCATTTAGGTAACAGTAGCAGGCATTGTGTGGTGTTCAATGTAGGCCTACATTCCATGAGACATTTGAAAGAAAAACATGCAGGGTTTGAGATTAACCTGTTTATCCACTTGTCCTTCAGAGAAGGAGGTTACTGAAAATGTTCTGTTGTTTGATGCAAGAAACCACTTCACAAAATAAAATGCATTATTATTCCCATACCATTATTACAGAGAATCAGACAAATTATGCTACCCTCTGCCTATTGGCTACTTAGCTTATTCAAGCCTCTCTCAAATTACAACACTGCCCCTTTAAGACAAAAAAAAAACTCTTTACCTGACTCGCTTTTAAAAGATGTGTATAAGTGTACACATTTTGTACACTTCTACACATCTTCTACACATCTTGTAATCAGCCCCCTATTGCTGATGACAAATTATCTATAACTGGGCTAATAACTCACTAACTAGCAAAGGATGTGAACAGATGTGCACACCTGGCTACATGCAGCTCTTATGCTTATGCTGTAAACACAGTACAGTTCAAAGTGAATTGCCACAGATCCATATATGGCAATGGTCTAATTGCATATATGTCTACTTCAGCTTTGATTGGTTATGGCATTTTGTTTTGGTATGTTGCATTGAAAGTGGCTAATATTGCCTTGAATCGATCACAATTCCCACAGTAAAATAACACGTTGATAGTGTTAACTAATGGGGAAAACTCTAGAAAGTTAAGTGAAATTCAACCTCATGATTCTCTGTGCAGGCTGATATTTCTTCTGCGCGGCAGTCCCGGGGGGAGCTGTGCGCCCGTGTGCGCAGCTTAGAGGGAACATTGATCACAGAGTAGATTTATCCTCATTACTGTAACCTTATTCTGTTCTGCATCACAGAGAAGATATGAATGATGTGTGAAACAGGCTAGCTGCTGTGTACGGTCACCCTGCATTATACAGAGAGGTGTGTGTTGTTGTGGGGGCTCTTAGTGACAACGTAATGATTCTCTAGATTAAAAACCACTTTACAAAAAGAGCAACATTGGTGCAACTGGTATTGGTGCAACTGGTATTGGTGCAACTGGTATTGGTGCAGGTACTGTAGTGCTGTAAGTGTCATGATTAGGGTAGCAAAATTCCGAGAACTTTCAATAAATTCCCTGGTTTTCCAGAAATCTTGTTTGGAGCATTTCTGGTAAACCAGATAATTTATTGAAAGTTCCTGGAAGATTGCAACCCTAGTTGCAAAACCAACATTTATTCTGTAGAGCTGCTGATATTTTATTCCACGCAGTCCTTTTCATTTGAGATAAGCTTCATTGTTGGAACCTTAGGTCACCACATGAGCGGAACACCATCATATTGCTGCTTAGCCCACTATTCTTAGCAGCAGCAGGTAATTGGCTCCTTATCAAACAAATCAATCAAATCTAAATGTATTGGTCGTGTACACATGTTATTGCAGGTGCAGCGAAATGTTTATGTTTCTAGCTCCAACAGTCAGCAATATCTAGCAATACAATAACAATACACACAATATCAGCAATACAATAACAATACACACAATATCTAGCAATACAATAACAATACACACAATATCTAGCAATACAATAACAATACACACAAGATCTAGCAATACAATAACAATACACACAAGATCTAGCAATACAATAACAATACACACAATATCTAGCAATACAATAACAATACACACAATATCTAGCAATACAATAACAATACACACAATATCTAGCAATACAATAACAATACACACATAATACAAAAAAGAAAAAGGGATAAAGACCTCCGAACGAGCAATATCGTAGCGAGCAAGATTGGACCCAGCCGATAGTTTCTCTTCCCTGTGTCATGTTCATGGAGGGGTTATCGCTGGTGCTACCACTAAACCTTCTGGTACACTCTTCCTCTGCCAATTAGACAGGATGGCTTCGTGTTGATAATCGTCTGGCCTGGGGAATCACCTTTGCTACAAAGTACAGTTACAGTCGAATCTATAAATTTATTCATATTGCTTTCTTTAATCTGCACCAATGGGGGAATGGCAGCCACCAGATTATTCATAAATGCTTTATAAGATAACATTTAGATATAAAATATAGTCACTTTATGGTTTATTTATTTAGGAGAATATACACTATATGTGCATAATGCATTCTAGAGCCTACATGCTGTTAACTCTGACTGTGACTCCTGGACACAGTGGACAAAACAGTAGAAACACCTGCTCTCTCCATGACATAGACTGACCAGGTGAGTCCAGTTGAAAGCTATGATCCCTAATATATATGCAACCAAAGCTTATACAGTTTAAGCTTATACTTACCTGGACTGAATATAAATTGTTGCCAATTACCATATAGCTAAGTGCTTAAATATAATGGACTGATAAGCACGGAGAAAATTGAATTGCCCTTTCTAAATTATTGTCAGCAATTTTAGATGTGTTTGTAAATTTAGTGCAAGAGGGAGTGCAGTAGTAGCCTCATGTTTAAAAAAAACTTTGCTTTGGAAATTAAATATTTGCAAATGCCCTCCCCTATGTCGCTCTCTCTCCCCCACATCTCTCTCTCTCCACCACGTCTCTCTCTCCCCCATGTCTCTCTCTCTCTCCACCACGTCTCTCTCTCTCTACCACGTCTCTCTCTCTCTCCCCCACGTCTCTCTCTCTCCCCCATGTCGCTCTCTCTCTCTCCCCCACGTCTCTCTCTCTCTCCACCACGTCTCTCTCTCCCCCATGTCTCTCTCTCTCTCCACCACGTCTCTCTCTCTCCCCATGTCGCTCTCTCTCTCCCCCACGTCTCTCTCTCTCTCCCCCACGTCTCTCTCTCTCTCCCCCACGTCTCTCTCTCTCCACCACGTCTCTCTCTCTCTCCACCACGTCTCTCTCTCTCTCCACCACGTCTCTCTCTCTCCCCCACGTCTCTCTCTCTCTCCACCACGTCTCTCTCTCTCCCCCACGTCTCTCTCTCCACCACGTCTCTCTCTCTCTCCACCACGTCTCTCTCTCTCCCCCACGTCTCTCTCTCCACCACGTCTCTCTCTCTCTCCACCACGTCTCTCTCTCTCCACCACGTCTCCCCACGCCTCTCTCTCTCTCCACCACGTCTCTCTCTCCACCACGCCTCCCCCCATGTCTCTCTCTCTCCCCCACGTCTCTCTCTCTCTCTCCACCACGTCTCTCTCTCCCCCATGTCTCTCTCTCTCTCCACCGCATCTCTCTCTCTCCACCACGTCTCTCTCTCCCCATGTCTCTCTCTCCACCACGTCTCTCTCTCTCTCCACCACGTCTCTCTCTCCCCCATGTCTCTCTCTCTCTCCACCGCATCTCTCTCTCTCCCCATGTCTCTCTCTCCACCACATCTCTCTCTCTCCACCACGTCTCTCTCTCCCCATGTCTCTCTCTCCCCCACGTCTCTCTCTCTCTCCACCACGTCTCTCTCTCTCTCCACCATGTCTCTCTCTCTCCCCATGTCTCTCTCTCTCCACCACGTCTCTCTCGCTCCCCCACGTCTCTCTCTCTCTCCCCCACGTCTCTCTCTCTCTCCCCCACGTCTCTCTCTCCCCCATGTCTCTCTCTCTCTCGACCACGTCTCTCTCTCTCTCTCCCCCACGCCTCTCTCTCTCCCCCATGCCTCACTCTCTCTCTCCACCTCGCTCTCTCTCCCCATGCCTCACTCTCTCTCTGTCTCCCACGCCTCTCTCCCCACGCCTCGCTCTCTCTCCCCACGCCTCACTCTCTCTCCCAACACCTCTATCTCTACCTCTCCTCTCTCTCCCCCACGTCTCTCTCTCTCTCCACCACGTCTCTCTCTCCCCCACGTCTCTCTCTCTCTCTCCACCACGTCTCTCTCTCCCCCATGTCTCTCTCTCTCCCCACGTCTCTCTCTCTCTCCACCACGTCTCTCTCTCCACCATGTCTCTCTCTCCCCCATGTCTCTCTCTCCACCACGTCTCTCTCTCCCCCATGTCTCTCTCCACCACGTCTCTCTCTCCCCATGTCTCTCTCTCTCCCCATGTCTCTCTCTCTCCCCACGCTCTCTCTCTCTCCACCACGTCTCTCTCTCCCCCATGTCTCTCTCTCTCTCCACCACGTCTCTCTCTCCCCCACGCCTCTCTCTCTCTCCACCACGCCTCTCTCTCTCTCCCCACGTCTCTCTCTCTGCCCCATGCCTCTCTCTCCCCCACGCCTCTCTCTCTCCCCCCACGCCTCGCTCTCTCTCCCCATGCCTCCCTCTCTCTCCCCCACACCTCGCACTCTCTCTGTCTCCCACGCCTCACTCTCTCTCCCAACACCTCTATCTCTCCCTCTCCTCTCTCTCCCCCACGCCTCGCTCTCTCTCCCCCATGCCCCTCTCTCTCTTTCTCTGTCTCCCACACCTCGCTCTATCCCCCCACGCTCTCTTTCTCTCTGTCTCTCTCCCTCTCTCTCTCCCAAGCATCACTCTCCCTCTGTCTCTCTCTCCCTCTCTCTCTCCCATGCCTCGCTCTCTCTCTCTCTCTCTGTCTCTCTCTCTCTCCCTCTCCCCCCCACGCCTTGCTCTCCCTCTCTGTATCTGTCTCTCTCCCTCGCTCTCTCTATCACCCTTTTTCTGTCTTTGTCTGTCTCTCTATCGCTCTCTCTCTGTCTTCCACGCCTCTCTCTCTCTCCCTCTTTCTCTTTTTCTCTTTCCCCCCTCGCTCTCTCTCCCCCACGCCTCTCTCTCTCTCTCTTTCTGTCTCCCACACCTCGCTCTATCCCCCGACGCCTCTCTCTCTCTCTCTCTGCCACGCCTCGCTCTCTTTCTCTCTCTCTCTCTCCCTCTCTATCTCCCAAGCATCACTCTCCCTCTGTCTCTCTCTCTCCCTCTCTCTCTCCTATGCCTCGCTCTCTCTCTCTCTGTCTCTCTCTCTCCCTCTGCCCCCCACGCCTTGCTACTCTCTCTCTGTCTCTCTCTCTCTCCCTCTCCCCCCCACGCCTTGCTCTCCCTCTCTGTATCTGTCTCTCTCCCTCGCTCTCTCTCTCCCAACACCTCTCTCTCCCAACACCTCTATCTCTCTCTCCTCCTCTCTCCCCACACGCCTCGCTCTCTCTCTCCCCAAGCCTCGCTCTCTCTCCCCCACGCCTCTCTCTCTCTCTCTCTTCTGTCTCCCACGCCTCGCTCTCTCTCCCCATGCCTCCCTCTCTCTCCCCACACCTCGTGACTCTCTCTCTGTCTCCCACGCCTCACTCTCTCTCCCTACACCTCTATCTCTCCCTCTCCTCTCTCTCCCCACACGCCTCGCTCTCTCTCTCCCACGCCTCGCTCTCTCTCCCCCATGCCCCTCTCTCTCTTTATGTCTCCCACACCTCGCTCTATCCGCCCACGCCTCTTTCTCTCTGTCTCTCTCCTCTCTCTCCCAAGCATCTCTCTCCTCGCTCTCTCTATCACCCTTTTTCTGTATTTGTCTGTCTCTCTATCGCTCTCTCTCCGACTTCCACGCCTCTCTCTCTCTCCTCTCTTTCTTTTTCTCTTTCCCCTCGCTCTCTCTCCCCACGCCTCTCTCTCTCTCTCTCTTTCTGTCTCCCACACCTCGCTTCTATCCCCCGACGCCTCTCTCTCTCTCTCTCTCTGCCACGCTCGCTCTCTTCTCTCTCTCTCTCTCCCTCTCTATCTCCCAAGCATCACTCTCCTCTGTCTCTCTCTCTCTCTCTCTCTCTCTCCTATGCCTCGCTTCTCTCTCTCTGTCTCTCTCTCTCCCTCTGCCCCCCACGCCTTGCTACTCTCTCTCTGTCTCTCTCTCTCTCCCTCTCCCCCCCACGCCTTGCTCTCCCTCTCTGTATCTGTCTCTCTCCCTCGCTCTCTCTCTCCCAACACCTCTCTCTCTCCCAACACCTCTATCTCTCCCTCTCCTCTCTCTCCCCACACGCCTCGCTCTCTCTCCCCCAAGCCTCGCTCTCTCTCCCCCACGCCTCTCTCTCTCTCTCTCTTTCTGTCTCCCACGCCTCGCTCTCTCTCCCCATGCCTCCCTCTCTCTCCCCCACACCTCGCACTCTCTCTGTCTCCCACGCCTCACTCTCTCTCCCTACACCTCTATCTCTCCCTCTCCTCTCTCTCCCCACACGCCTCGCTCTCTCTCTCCCACGCCTCGCTCTCTCTCCCCCATGCCCCTCTCTCTCTTTATGTCTCCCACACCTCGCTCTATCCGCCCACGCTCTCTTTCTCTCTGTCTCTCTCCCTCTCTCTCTCCCAAGCATCTCTCTCCCTCGCTCTCTCTATCACCCTTTTTCTGTATTTGTCTGTCTCTCTATCGCTCTCTCTCCGACTTCCACGCCTCTCTCTCTCTCCCTCTTTCTCTTTTTCTCTTTCCCCCCTCGCTCTCTCTCCCCCACGCCTCTCTCTCTCTCTCTCTTTCTGTCTCCCACACCTCGCTCTATCCCCCGACGCCTCTCTCTCTCTCTCTCTGCCACGCCTCGCTCTCTTTCTCTCTCTCTCTCTCCCTCTCTATCTCCCAAGCATCACTCTCCCTCTGTCTCTCTCTCTCCCTCTCTCTCTCCTATGCCTCGCTCTCTCTCTCTCTGTCTCTCTCTCTCCCTCTGCCCCCCACGCCTTGCTACTCTCTCTCTGTCTCTCTCTCTCCCTCTCCCCCCCACGCCTTGCTCTCCCTCTCTGTATCTGTCTCTCTCCCTCGCTCTCTCTCTCCCAACACCTCTCTCTCTCCCAACACCTCTATCTCTCCCTCTCCTCTCTCTCCCCACACGCCTCGCTCTCTCTCCCCCACGCCTCTCTCTCTCTCTCTCTTTCTGTCTCCCACACCTCGCTCTATCCCCCCACGCTCTCTTTTTCTCTGTCTCTCTCCCTCTCTCTCTCCCAAGCATCACTCTCCCTCTGTCTCTCTCTCCCTCTCTCTCTCCCATGCCTCGCTCTCTCTCTCTCTTTCTCTCTGTCTCTGTCTCTCCCCCCCACGCCTTGCTCTCCCTCTCTGTATCTGTCTCTCTCCCTCGCTCTCTCTATCGCCCTTTTTCTGTCTTTGTCTGTCTGTCTATCGCTCTCTCTCTGTCTTCCACACCTCTCTCTCTCTCTCTTTCTCTTTCTCTTTTCTCCTCCCACACACACACACACACTGAGTATCTCTCTTTCAGATTCCAACTGCTGACTCATGTTTGGACATATAAATACTGTAAATCTACCAAAGAAAGGTCTGTTAATTGCTCACTTGAATATATGCAGTTTAAGGAACAAAATTCATGAAATATGCTGTCTAGTGCAGTCAAACAATATTCATGTATTGGCAATATCAGAGACTTACTTGGACTCTTCTTCTGAGGATGCTGAGATCTCTATACATGGATATCATTTGTTCAGGAGGGACAGAAATAGATATGGGGGTGGAGTTGCAGTTTACATCCAGAATCATATTCCAGCAAAACAACGTCAGGACTTCATGTTGAATGGATTAGAGGCGCTATGGGTACAGGTGCATTTACCACATTTGAAACCTATACTAGTTGGTTGCTGCTATAAGCCACAAAGTTCAGATGTGAAATATCTTGATGTAATTTGCGAAATGTTGGATAAGGTATCTGATGAAAATAGGGGAATATATTTTGGGGGAGATATGAATATAGATTTTTTTTAACACCAACTGTCCAATGAGAAAGAAACGTATTTCTGTTGCCAACTTCTGAAACCTGACCCAAGTGATGACATTACCAACCAGAACGTTCACTAATAGGTCCGGTATTACATCATCAACTTGTATCGATCACATTTGAACTAACACGGCTGAACATTGTTCTAAAGCTGTATCAGTGGCACTAGGTTACAGTGATCAGAACTTGGTTGCACTCACTAGGAAAACTAAAATACCAAAGGCTGGCCCTAAAATAATCTACCGCAGGTCCTACAGAGGGTTCCATCAGGACTCATTTGTGGATGAGATTAAGAATGTGCAATGATTAGAAGTGTGTAGTAAGGATGATCCTGAAATGTCACTAAGTTTGTTTAAAAATGTATGAAGAAAAGGGTATGAAAAAAACTGTGGAGAACGTTGAACGCTATTATGGGTAGGAATTCGAACACGTCCGGCTCTTTTGTTGAATCAGAGGCTATATTTTTTACAAAATCAATCGACATCGCAAACTACTTTAATTAATATTTTACAGGCAAAGTGGACAAGTCCAGGAATGCTATGATTCCAGCTGATGGCTCCATGTCATATACCCTTATAACTGATTGTATCATGAAGGAGAGGCAATGCATGTTGGAATTTCACCAAGTAGAAAGGATGCTGTTGTATCTCTCAGATGACAAGTCACCTGGTGCAGATAACCTTGACACCAAATTGCTTACAGTTACAGCTAACCAAATCTCTATAGTTTTAATAAGTGCTTGATGAATGGGGTGTGCCCAGAAGTCTGGAAAGAGTCAAAGGTTATTCCACTACCTAAGGATAATAAATCTGCATTCACTGGTCCTAATAGTTGTCCTATAAGCTTGCTGCCTGTGTTAAGTAAATTATTGGAAAAAATTGTATCTGTACATGTCAATGATTATTTCTCATGTAATGGTCTGATAACGGGTTTCCAGCATGCATACAAAGAAGGGCATTCTACGACTACGGCCTTAGCAAAAATGACAGATAATAGGTTAAAGAGTATTGAAGACAGGAAGTTAGCTGGTGCTGTGCTGCTAGATTTCAGTGCTGCTTTTGATGTAATTGATCATAAACTGTCACTAGGTAAACTCAAATGTTATGGTTTTAAGTCTGCAGCTCTATGCTGGATCTATCCAGGAGAAGGCAAAAAGTGTTCTTTAATGGTAGCTTTTGAAAAAGTAAAGATATACGCTGTGGTGTTCCTCAAGGAAGCTGCCTAGGCCCACTTCTCTACTCTATTTTTACTAATGATTTACCTTCAGTAATGAACAAAGCAAGAGTGGTAATGTATGCTGATAACTCTACAATGTATAGCGCAGCATCAGAATGTAATGAGCTAAAAGATGTACTGAGTAGTGAACTAAGAATGGTGGGTTGATATGAGCAAATTGGTGTTGTACATTTCTAAAACTAAATGTATTGTATTTGGTTCAAGATATATGCTTGCTGATGATCCCCAATTGAAGTTGTCGATGAATAGAATGCATGTAGAGCAAGGGAAAAAAACTAAACTACTAGTCGTCATGTTGGACCCAGCTTTATCATGGTCAGAACACATAGATCATATTGTTATTAAGATGGATAAGGGAATTGCTGTTACAAGAAAATGTTCAGAGTATGTAACATCTAGCACTCTGATTCAGGTGATTAAATCCCTGGTCCTATCACACTTAGAGTACTGTCCAGTTATATGGTCATCTGCAGCAAAGAAATATATAAAAAAAGCTAAAAATCATCGCGCAAAACAGGGCTGCCAAATTAGCTCTTCATCGCTTTATCCGTATAAAGGTTAAATAAAAAAATTAAAAAAATAAACATGCATAACCACCAAACCAGGGCATCTAAGACAACCCAAGCCAAGGACAAATCATCTTAAATCTACAGTTTTATATAGAGCCATAGCTGAATGGAACTCTTTACCAATCCATATTTCTCAGGCAAAAAGTAAATCCACATTCAAGAACAAAAAAAAACAACATCTAATGCGATAGACCATATGACTGGACAGGAAATAAAAGAACATCTAATGCGATAGACCATGTGACTTGACAGGAAATAGAAAGCCTCAACTGAATGTTAAATGTGGTTCCTGTCAGGTATTTTAATTGTCTGTATTGTCTACTTGTTAAATGTTTGTAAAGTCATAATTTGTAATTGTTTGTAATGTCTTATTAATTGGTGTTGGACCCCAGGATGATTAGCTAACGTTACGGCATTAGCTGATGGGGATCCTAATAAAATTCACAAATTCTCTCTCTTTCTCTGCATAGGAGAGACAAGGAGTGGTAGAGGTCATTATGGTTTTGTTCTTGTGTCTTTGCATGCATTTCATTGATTGATTCATCGATCCCGTGGCCATGTGACATTAGATCTGGAGGTAAGGTCCAGCACTATTTCCCATCTGGACAGCTACACTTCATTAACTGAATGAGACCTTATAGGACATTGTTAGTTTCTCAGGATGAGTAGGCCTTTGTTTTGGGTTTTTAGGCACTATCTTTACTTTGGCCTGTGATGTTTAGAATGAAATATACATAATTGGATCTGTATCTGATTGAAAAGATAAGGTAGTTGGTATGTACCGCTCTCGTTCTGTCTCCACCACCATCTCTTCCTCCAGTATCTACTGTATGTTCGGGGGCCTCCCTCCTTCCCCCCTACCCAGCCAACGCTCCCATTAGCCTCCTGTTCATTCTGTTTGTCCAGTGTGCTGTGAAACTGTCCCCCTGGTCCACAGAGGAATATGTAATGACCAGAGCAGACACTCCCTCCCACTAGACTCAAAACACACACCCTGCCACAGCCACATAATATCTCCAACAAAGCCCCAACCAAGCATGTATTTAGAACCTAATTGCACTCTCATTGTTCCTGAATGACACGCCACAGTTGCTCCGCTCGCTCCCCACGCCGTCTCTTTTTTCTATTAAACAAATTCAGCTCGTGAGACTCTGTATACTGTGCCACCACTGTCTGTTTGCATTAGTCAGCATGGGCTGCTTGGTAAGAATGATCTTAACACACCCTGGGTAACTACAGCGTCACTCTGCCAATAACCAATGCATCAGCTCACTTCACCTCACCCACCGTACGTGTAGGGAACTAATATGCAGCTTAAGGTTTTGCTGTTCCCATGTATACAGCACCACAACCAAGGGATAGACCTTGGAAATGTTACATGTCATTTGAGATCAAGTTAGCAGAACTGAGCATGTGTTTCTTTTTTGCACTGAGCAAAACAACAAAACACAAAAGTATCTGAGTAGAGCAGAGAATAGCAGAGCAGAGCAGAGCAGAGCAGAGTAGTGTAGAGCAGAGCAGAGCAGAGCAGAGTAGGGTAGTGTAGAGTAGAGCAGAGTAGTGTAGAGTAGAGCGGAGTAGAGCAGAGCAGAGTAGTGTAGTGTAGTGTAGAGCAGAGTAGAATAGAGCAGAGCAGAGTAGGGTAGTGTAGAGTGCAGAGCAGAGTAGTGTAGAGTAGAGCGGAGTAGAGCAGAGTAGTGTAGTGTAGTGTAGAGCAGAGTAGAATAGAGCAGAGCAGAGTCGTGTAGTGTAGAGCAGAGCAGAGTAGTGTAGTGTAGAGCAGAGTAGGGTAGAGTAGAGCAGAGTAGTGTAGAGTAGAGCGGAGTAGAGCAGAGTAGTGTAGTGTAGAGTAGAGTAGAGCAGAGCAGAGTAGTGTAGAGTAGTGCAGAGCAGAGTAGTGTAGAGTAGTGCAGAGTAGAGTAGAGCAGAGCAGAGCAGAGCAGAGTAGAGTAGAGTAGAGTAGAGAGCAGAGAGTGTAGAGCAGAGTAGTTTATAGCAGAGTAGTGTAGTGTAGTGTGAGGCAGAGCAGAGCAGAGCAGAGCAGAGCAGAGTAGAGTAGAGCAGAGCAGAGTAGTGTAGTGTGTGCAGAGCAGAGCAGAGCAGAGCAGAGCAGAGTAGAGTAGAGTAGAGTAGAGTAGAGCAGAGTAGTGTAGAGCAGAGTAGTTTATAGCAGAGTAGTGTAGTGTAGTGTAGTGTAGAGCAGAGTGGTGTAGAGCAGAGCAGAGCAGAGCAGAGTAGAGTAGAGTAGAGCAGAGTAGTGAAGTGTAGAGCAGAGTAGTATATAGCAGAGTAGTGTAGAGTAGAGCAGAGTGGTGTGGGAGTGGGGCGGAGTGGAGAGCAGAGTAGTGTAGTGTAGAGTAGAGTGAGGCAGAGTAGTGTAAGGTAGGCAGGCAGAGCAGAGCAGAGCAGAGCAGAGTAGTGTAGAGCAGAGCAGAGCAGAGCAGAGTAGTGTAGAGTAGAGCAGAGTAGAGCAGAGCAGAGCAGAGTAGAGTAGAGCAGAGTAGTGTAGAGCAGAGTAGTTTATAGCAGAGTAGTGTAGTGTAGTGTAGTGTAGTGTAGAGCAGAGCAGAGCAGAGCAGTGTAGTGTAGAGCAGAGCAGAGCAGAGCAGAGCAGAGCAGAGTAGAGTAGAGTAGAGCAGAGCAGAGTAGTGTAGAGCAGAGCAGAGTAGTGTAGAGCAGAGTAGTTTATAGCAGAGTAGTGTAGTGTAGTGTATTGTAGTGTAGTGTAGAGCAGAGCAGAGTAGTGTAGAGCAGAGCAGAGCAGAGCAGAGCAGAGCAGAGCAGAGTAGAGTAGAGTAGAGTAGAGCAGAGTAGTGTAGTGTAGAGTAAAGCAGAGCAGAGTAGTGTAGAGCAGAGCTGAGCAGTGTAGAGCAGAGTAGGGCAGAGTAGAGCAGAGTAGTGTAGAGCAGAGTAGAGTAGTGTAGAGCAGAGCAGAGCAGAGCAGAGTAGAGTAGAGCAGAGCTGAGCAGTGTAGAGGTGGTGTAGAGTGGAGAGAGCAGAGTGGTGTAGAGTGAGAAGAGCAGAGTGGTGTGGAGGCCGAGTAGGCAGAGTATGGCAGAGTGGGGAGTGGAGGCAGGTGGTGTGAGGCAGAACATGGTGGTGTAGAGGCAGAGTGGTGTAGAGTAGAGGCAGAGTATAGCAGAGTGGTGTGGAGTGAGGCAGGTATGGCAGAGTAGTGTAGAGGCAGAGTATGGCAGAGTGGTGTAGAGGAAGAGTAGTGTAGAAGTGTAGAGCAGAGCAGAGTAGTGTAGAGCAGAGCAGAGCAGAGTAGTGTAGAGTAGTGTAGAGCAGAGCGAACAGAGCAGAGCAGAGCAGAGCAGAGTAGAGTAGAGCAGAGCTGAGCAGTGTAGAGTAGTGTAGAGTAGAGTAGAGCAGAGTAGTGTAGAGCAGAGCTGAGCCGAGTAGAGCAGAGTAGAGTAGAGTAGAGTAGAGTAGAGTAGAGTGTAGAGCAGAGCAGAGCAGAGTAGTGTAGAGCCGAGTAGAGCAGAGTATAGCAGAGTAGAGTAGAGCAGAGTAGTGTAGAGCAGAACATAGTAGTGTAGAGCAGAGTAGTGTAGAGTAGAGCAGAGTATAGCAGAGTAGTGTAGAGCAGAGTAGTGTAGAGTAGAGCAGAGTATAGCAGAGTAGTGTAGAGCAGAGTATAGCAGAGTAGTGTAGAGAAGAGTAGTGTAGAGTAGAGCAGAGCAGAGCAGAGCAGAGTAGTGTAGAGCAGAGCAGAGCAGAGTAGTGTAGAGTAGTGTAGAGCAGAGCGAACAGAGCAGAGCAGAGCAGAGCAGAGTAGAGTAGAGTAGAGTAGAGTAGAGTAGAGCTGTTCTTTCTTCTCCCAGTGTCTCTTAGTGGGTCTGATGTGAATTGGATGCCTGGGGCAGTCATATCAACTGAAGCTCACTGCTCATTCAAGGGGAACTCTGTTACACATTACACATCTACAGTTTATGTTAAATAGAGTGGGACTCCAGCTCCACTTGATGTGATTGGAGTGGGACTCCAGCTCCACTTGATGTGATTGGAGTGGGACTCCAGCTCCACGCCGCCTCTATTACTGTGGAGGACTTAAAATCCTCGTTTCCATTCCACACTCACATGACCTGTTGAGCTCTCTGTCAAACTATTGCATCTTATTCGGTATGATTATTATAGATTATAATTTTTGTCCCAATACTATTGATTTCTTATTATTGTTCCTGTTTTTTTTAATGCAAATAGACCATAAAACATAGTGACTTTAATCTATGAACTATCTTGTCTCCGCAGTACAAGAACAAGGACGTAGCTAAGTACAGTATATGTGATGCATCTGTTAGGGATACAATGCATTATGATTAGTCTGGCAGGCCTGCAGTGTCCTGGGGCCAAAACTGTTGAGGCTAACATGCTGACTAGACTGCTCGCGCACGTGCGTCCACGTGCGTCATCGCGTGCATGTTGATTTTGTCCACCCACACCAGATGCGATCAGGACACGCATGTTGAAATGTCAAAACTAACTCTGAACCAATTGTATTAATTTGGGGACAGGTCGAAACGCATGAAACATTTATGCCAATTTAGCTAGCTAGCTTGCTGTTGCTAGCTAATTTGTCCTGGGATATAAACATTTGGTTGTTATTTCACCTGAAATGCACAAAGTCCTCTACTCCGACAATTAATCCACAGATTAAAGGGTAAACCGAGTTTGTTTCTAGTAATCTCTCCTCCTTCAGGCTTCTTCTTCTTTGGACTTGATATGGCGGTTGGCAACCAACTTTAAGGTAAATTACCACTACCAACTGGACTGAGTGTGAACCTCACTTCACATTTCAATCACCCATGTGGGTATATGCTCCTAAAAACCAATGAGAAGATGGCACGTTGGTATATGCTCCTAAAAACCAATGAGAAGATGGCACGTTGGTATATGCTCCTAAAAACCAATGAGAAGATGGCACGTTGGTACATGCTCCTAAAAACCAATGAGAAGATGGCACGTTCGTATATGCTCCTAAAAACCAATGAGAAGATGGCACGTTGGTACATGCTCCTAAAAACCAATGAGAAGATGGCACGTTGGTATATGCTCCTAAAAACCAATGAGGAGATGCGTCACAAAAAGAACCAAGTTCTATTTTAGTGCCTGTCTACGCAGATGCTCGTTGACGTGCGCGAGCAGTGTGGGTGCAATGATTGAATAACATGTACAGTACCAGTCAAAAGTTTGCACACACCTACTCATTCAAGGGTTTTTCTTTATTTTTACTATTTTATACATTGTAGAAAAGTAGTGAAGACATCAAAACTATGAAATAACACATGGAATCATGTATTAACCAAAAAAGTCTTAAACAAATCTAAATATATTTTAATATTTTGAGATTCTTCAAAGTAGCCAACCTTTGCCTTGATAACAGCTTTGCACACTCTTGGCATAAAGCAAACCCCTTGAATGAGAAGGTGTGTCCAAACTTTTGACTGGTACTGTACATCCAAATGAATGATTTAGGCTCTGCTGAATGTTGAGAGTGATTCTTCTGTTGACGAGATTACTGCTGTTCCGCTGGACATCTTCTAAGAACCTCAACTTCTACAGATCCTGTCCGGCTGAAGCACTGCACCACCCGCAACCACAGGGCTCTCCAAGGGGTGGTGCGGTCACCCCAATGCATCACCGGGGGCTCACTGCCTATCTACAGCACCCAGTGTCACAGGAAGGCCAAGAAGATCATCAAGGACCTCATCCACCTGAGTCACGGCCTGTTCACCCTGCTACCATCTAGAAGGCGGAGACAGTACAGGTGCATAAAATCTGGGACCAAGAGACAGCTTCTATCTCCAGGCCATCAGACTGTTAAATAGTCATCACTAGTCAGTCTCCGCCCAGCACCATGCCCTGAACCTTAGACACTGTTACTAGCAGGCAAGCACCAGGTACTCTACCCTTTACCTTAGAGACTGCTGTCCTATGTACATAGTCATGGAACACTGGTCACTTTAATAATGTTTACATACTGTTTTAGCCACTTCATATGTATATACTGTATTCTAGTACTGCTGTAAACACCTTTTCTATTCACATAGTGTCCGTACTGTCCATACACACCATTCACATACTTACAGTGCATTGGGAAAGTATTCAGACCCCTTCACTTTTTCTGCATTTTGATACTTTACAGCCTTATTCTAAAATGTATTAAATAAAGAATTTTCCTCAACAATCTACACACAATACCCCATAATGACAAAGCAAAAAACAGAAATACCTTATTTACATAAGTATTCAGACCCTTTGCTATGACACTCGAAATTGAGCTCAGGTGCATCTTGTTCCCATTGATCATCCTTGAGATGTTTCTACAACTTGATTGGAGTCCACTGGTGGTAAATTCAATTGATTGGGCATGCTTTGGAAAGGCACACACCTGTCTATATAAGGTCCCACAGTTCACAGTGCATGTCACAGTGCATGTCAAAAACCAAGCCATGAGGTTGAACGAATTGTCCATAGAGCTCCGAGACAGGGTTGTGTTGAGGCACAGATCTGGGGAAGGGTACCAAAACATTTCTGCAGCATTGAAGGTCCCCAAGAACACAGTGGCCTCCATCATTCTTAAAGGGAGGACGTTTGTAACCACCAAGACTGTTCATAGAGCTGGCTGCCTGGCCAAACTGAGCAATCAGGGAGAGAAGGGCCTTGGTCAGGGAGGTGACCAGGAACCCGATGGTCACTCTGACAGAGCTCCAGACCACTCCTCAGTAATAGGCATGACAGCCCGCTTGGAGTTTGCCAAAAGGCACCTAAAGGACTCTCAGACCATGAGAAACAAGATTATCTGGTCTGATGAAACCAAGATTGAACTCTTTGGCCTGGATGCCAAGCGTCATGTCTGGAGGAAACCTGGCACCATCCCTACGGTGAAGCATGGTGGTGTCAGCATCATGCTGTGGGGATGTTTTTCAGCAGCAGGAACTGGGAGACTAGTCAGGATCGAGGGAAAGATGAACAGAGCAAAGTACAGAGAGTTATTTTATGAAAACCTGCTCCAGAGCTCTTAGGGACCTCAGACTGGGGCAAAGGTTCACCTTCCAACAGGACAACAACAACTAAGCACACAGCCAAGACAATGCAGGAGTGGCTTCGGGACAAGTCTCTGAATGTCTTTGAGTGGCCCAGCCAGAGCCTGGACTTGAACCCGATCTAACATATCTGGAGAGAGCTGAATATAGCTGACAGAGCTTGAGAGGATCTGCAGAGAAGAATGGGAGAAACCCACCAAATACAGGTGTGCCAAGCTTGTAGCGTCATACCCAAGAAGACTTGAGGCTGTAATCGCTGCCAAAAGTGCTTCAACAAAGTACTGAGTAAAGGGTCTGAATACTTATGGAAATGTCATATTTCTGTTTTCTTTTTTTTATGAATGTGCAAAAATGTATAAAAAACTATTTTTGCCATGGGATTTTGTACTGTGTATATAAATACTGTTTTCAACAGTTCTTAATTTCTTGTTGTTTTTATTATTATATATTTTTGTTATGTTTGTTTATCCGCGTTAAAGCTTGATTTAAATGTAAAGGCAATGATCCCACGTTCACTGAGACTGCTATCACAGTAAACGCTGCATATGTCGACTTCATCGGAAATTACCATTACATTTTAATGCGGATCTTAAGCGATACTTCCGCGGTACAGATTGAACCCAACCCTAAGCCTCTCTTTCACTCACTTTCACTGCAGCATCAAAAAGAGGTTGTCAAATGAGGAAAACTGATCATTAGATCCAAGTTATATAATTTATCATGAAGATGTAAAACATTTAAGGATTCTTTCCAAAGTAATGTATCATAAAGACATAAAACATTGAATGATTATTTCCAAAGTAATGTATCATAAAGATATAAAATATTGAATTATTATTTCCGAACAAAAACAATCCCTCATGAATTTGAGGGAAGGAGGAGGCTAGAAGACATCATATTCTGTATCATGCCACTTGTTTTATCATGTTGTAGAAATCTTTTGTTGTGTACTGTATCTGTAGCAAAGCAACTGCAGAGTTATGGCATGGTATCTGTTTTCGGCCTGTTGATGTTTGAGAGTATGAGTCTTCTTCATCATGGTAGAGCATGAAGCAGAGATGACCAGTAGTTCAAATTGTGAGTGTGTATACACGATATATACAAAAGTATGTGGACACACTTTCAAATTAGTGGATTCGGCTATTTCAGCCACACCCGTTGCTGACAGGTGTATAAAATCGAGCACACAGCCATGCAATCTCCATAGACAAACATTGGCAGTAGAATTGCCTTACTGAAGAGCTCAGTGACTTTCAACGTGGCACTGTCATTGGATGCCACCTTTCCAACAAGTCAGTTCGGGGGTTGATGTTGGGGAGGTTGATGTGGGGAGGTTGATGTGGGGGCTGAAGTGGGGATTGATGTGCGTGGGGGTTGATGTGGGGAAGGTTGATGTGGAGGGGTTAATGTGAGGGGTTGATGTGGGGATTGATGTGGTGGGGTTGATGTTGGGGTTTTATGTGGGGGTTGATATGGAGTGGTTGATGTAGCAGGGTTGATGTGGGGGTGTTAATGTGGGGGTTAATGTGGGGGTTGATGTTGGGGGTTGGTGTGGGGGGTTGATGTGGAGTGGTAGATGTAGCAGGGTTGATGTGGGGGTGATGTGGTGATTGATGTTGGGGCGTTTATGTGGAGGGGTTGATGTGGGGGTTGATGAGGGGCTGAGGTGTGGGGTTGATGTGGGGGGTTGATGTGGAGAAGGTTGATGTGGGGGTTGATGTGCAGGGGCTTGATGTGGGGGTTGATGTAGACAGGGTTGATGTGGGGGTTGATTTGGGGGTTGATCTGGGAGTTGATGTGGTGGGGTTGATTTGGGGAATTGATTTGGGGGTTGATGTAGGGGTGTTGATAGGGGGTTAATGTGGGGATTGATGTTGGAAGGGTGATTTGGGGGTTGATGTGGAGGGGTTTATGTGGGGATGATGTGGGTGTTGATATGTGGAGCTTTGATGTCAATGTGGGCGTTGATATCTGGGGGTAGATATGTGGGTGTTGATTGGGGAATTGATGTGGGGCTTGATATGTGGAGCTTTGATGTCGATGTGGGGGTTGATGTGGGGAGTTGATATGGAGGGGGTTGATATTGGGGGTTATTTGGGGGTTGATGTTGGGGTTGATGGGGTTGATGTGGGGTGGTTGATGTGGAGAAGGTTGATGTGGGGGTTGATGTGGAGGGCTTGATGTGGGGTTGATGTAGACAGGGTTGATGTGGGGGGGGTTAATGTTGGAGGGTGATGTGGGGATTGATGTGGAGGGGTTGATGTGGGGGTGTTGATGTGGGGACAGTTTATGTAGGGGGTTGATGTAGGGGTGATTTGGGGGTTGATGTGGGGAGTTGATATGGAGGGGGTGATATTGGTGGTTATTTGGGGTTGATGTTGGGGTTGATGTGGGGATTGATGTGGGGGTTTATGTGGGGGGCTTGATGTGGGGTTTGATGGGGGGTGGATGTGGGTGGGTGAATGTGGGGGTCGATGGTGACGCTCTAAACATGCACAAATTCACATAGGAAGAGACATTTTAAAAGCGCAAGGCCTGTTCAACGTGCCATGCCTTCATTTGTCATCTTACAGGAATGATATACACATGAAGAGAAAGCTGAAGTTTCTACTATCCATTGATGTAAATATATCCCCCAACTGATTCCCAGTTCGTCCACTAGATGGCAAAAGGTGATCACATGACATTTCTTACCACTTGAAACCAGTGGAGTTTGGTTTGGGTAGTGAGTCAATGTGCCAAAATCAAGCCTGAGATATTTCAAGCCTGAGATATTAAAATTATTTTAGAGATCAGGGCTTTCAAGTTATGGAGTAAAACAAAAAGCAAAAACAACAGACAGGTGAGGAAACTTCAAACTCCTTTTCCCATTTACTATTCCGATTGTAAATGATGAGCTAGCTCAATGGCGCATATGGAGGATGCATGTAAGGTAATGTAGATGGAGAAGGAAATGCATTGCTTTACAATGACCATCAGGGTGGACCCTTTCCATGTAAACTAAAGGTTTGCACTTTTGGTGACTTGACCTACATAGCATATTCTATGAATATAACCATATGTCATATTCTTATATCATATGTTGTAGGTTGGAGATCTAGTTAGTCCTACTTGAACAAATGAACATTGTTATTTTTGAAACCACAATGAATAAGTGGAGTTGTTCAAAGAAGAGACATTCCTGTAAGCTGGTCACCACAGGCTGGTCACCACAGGCTGGTCATAACAGTTCTCAACACTATGAAGACTAGCTAGTACAGTAGCTATATTAAGACTAGTAATTCTGCAACAGAGCCAATAGCCTGAGCCAAGACTAGGCAGGGGTATTCAACTCTTACCCAACTAGGTCCGGAGCCTGCTGGTTTTCTGTTCTACCTGATAATTAATTACACCCACCTAATGTCCCAGGTCTAAATCAGTTCCTGATTTGAACGGGAACAATTAAAAAAGGCAGTGGAACTGGCTTTGAGGTCCATAGTTGAGTTTAAGGGGACTAGGGCATACCTCACATTTTGGGACCTTTTATAAATGTGTTCCCCACAGTGCGTCATGGTTCCAAACCATTGCTAAGAGAGAGGCACACTGTCATCCAGGATTAGCATTAATGAGGCTAGACATAGCAAAGCAAGTTCCAGTCCGGGTCACCAGTGGACAGGTCATAATATTGTGGCGTCCAGATTGGCGCCCTATTCCCTATATAGTGCACTACTTTTGACCAGGGTCCATAGAGAATAGGGTACAGGAAATATGGTGCCATTTATGACACAGCCTAAGACATTTATTTGATCATAATAGCTCAAATGACGTGTGTGTGTGTGTGTGTGTGTGTGTGTGTGTGTGTGTGTGTGTGTGTGTGTGTGTGTGTGTGTGTGTGTGTGTGTGTGTGTGTGTGTGTGTGTGTGTGTGTGTGTGAAGGTGGGGTGGGGGGCAAGCAGGAGATAAACTTTTCCCAGAGATTCAGCACCATGTGTGGTTAAATCCCCTCTAAGAGAGAGAGCAGTAAAGGTCATTCCATTTCAGTCAACCTGTTACCATTGAGAAATATAGGCTGGGGAATATAGACTGGGAAACATAGGCTGGGGAATATAGACTGGGGAATATAGACTGGGGAACATAGACTGGGGAATATAGACTGGGGAATATAGACTGGGGAATATAGACTGGGGAATATAGACTGGGGAACATAGACTGGGGAATATAGACTGGGGAACATAGACTGGGGAATATAGACTGGGGAACATAGAATGGGGAATATAGACTGGGGAATATAGACTGGGGAATATAGACTGGGGAATATAGACTGGGGAACATAGGCTGGGGAATATAGACTGGGGAACATAGACTGGGGAATATAGACTGGGGAATATAGACTGGGGAATATAGACTGGGGAACATAGACTGGGGAATATATACTAGGGAATATAATCCATTGATTTGTTATTAATGTCATTTCAAATCCCTTCATATCCTAAATGAAAGCGTTGGGAATCAACATGTAGTTGTACATAGCTCTTGAAATATCAAAACAGTACTGGTTTTGAGCGGTATATAAACATACTGGTTTCGAGGGGTATAAGATGTTGATCCTTTCAGATAAGGATATTTGGCAGATTTTTAAAAATAAATAAACAGAGCGTTCCTTTGTTTTCCAGGCAACGTGTTTGTGGTGAGCCTGGCTGTAGCAGACCTGGTGGTAGCCTTCTACCCCTACCCTCTGGTCCTCTCCTCCATCTTCAACAACGGCTGGAACCTGGGCTTCATTCACTGCCAGGTCAGCGGCTTCCTTATGGGACTCAGCGTCATCGGCTCCATCTTCAATATCACCGGCATCGCAATCAACCGCTACTGCTATATATGTCACAGTCTTAAATACCACAAGCTGTACAGTGACAAGAACTCCCTGTGTTATGTCCTGCTCATCTGGCTGTTGACTGTGGTGGCCCTGGTGCCCAACTTCTTTGTGGGCTCGCTGCAGTACGATCCCAGAGTGTATTCGTGCACGTTCGTCCAGTCGGCCAATTCAGCGTACACCATCGCTGTGGTCTTCTTCCACTTCATCCTGCCCATCATGATCGTCACCTACTGCTACCTGAGGATCTGGATCCTAGTCATCCAGGTGAGGCGGAGGGTGAAGCCCGAGTTCAGGCCTAGGCTCACGCCGCATGACGTGAGGAACTTTGTCACCATGTTTGTGGTGTTCGTCCTGTTTGCTGTGTGCTGGGCACCGCTGAACTTCATCGGACTGGCAGTGGCCGTCAACCCCACCGCAGTAATACCCATGATTCCAGAGTGGCTGTTCGTGTTTAGCTACTTCATGGCCTACTTCAACAGCTGCCTTAATGCCATCGTCTATGGACTGCTCAACCAGAACTTCCGGAGGGAGTACAAACGGATAGTTGTCTCGCTTTGCACTGTGACGTTGTTGTTCCCTGACAGTTCCAACGATGCTGCGGAGAGAGTCAAGCCATCCCCTTTAATAACCAACAACAACCAAGTGAAAGTAGACTGCGTGTGAGAGGTCACGAAGGGAGCACTGTGAACAAATACATACTGAAAACACATCTCTACTGCTTCCAGACTACAGGCTTATTAATGATGTATATGTACTGAACTGAAGCCAATGACTCTAACAGCGTGTATGCATTTTTTAAACATATTTTTCTCAGTCAAGGTGCATTACAGTAGCTGTATGTTCCCCTCTGTTAAATGTTTACAATAATGAACTATCGATGTATGTATTTATTTTATATTGACAATGGATAGTATGGCGTCATTTCACAGCATAGAGCTGAAAGGGTGTCTTATTTTATGCTATATTTACCAGTCTACAGTACTTTATCTGTATCTGTATGAGAAATAACATAGCAATGATTGTTACTTCTGACTATAACATCCAAGTTGCATTACATACCGTAGGTTGCTGATGTAAGGAAATTCAGAAGCTTGAAAAGCAATATGTTTGTTGTGAAGTGCTTCATATGTACTGTGAAATGTGACACAAACATGATAACATGCACATTCCACAGACTCAGCTCTAGTCATGGCTATATGAAGAATAACTCAAAATAAACCATTGCCATAAGACCAATCGTTTAAATAGTGTTAACACATTGTTTACAACAAAAGTTTTTGCTTGGTTAATTTTAGAGTAGTGAAATGTGACTAGTCTGTACTGAAATAAATAAGGACGTAAATAACATGTGCTGCAGGTGGGTTTCAAGAAGTCAGGGCCAGAGGGAATTTAAACTGTTAAAACTGACAAAAACTGTCAATCTCCTTACTGTAATTGTCATATTGTCATATACAGCTATCTGAGGTGATGTGCTGTGTAAAAGACATTTAAAGTCCAAATCATATATTTTATACTATATATACTTATATGTATAATAGCACTGTACAGTCGTGGCCAAAAGTTTTGAGAATGACACAAATATTGATTGCCACAAAGTTTGCTGCTTCAGTGTCTTTAGATATTTTTGCAGATGTTACTATAGAATACTGAAGTATAATTACAAGCATTTCATAAGTGTCAAAGGCCTGGAGCTTGCTGGACTTTCTTGGGCAGCCTGAAGCCTTCTTCACAACAATTGAACCGCTCTCCTTGAAGTTCTTGATGATCCGATAAATGGTTGATTTAGGTGCAATTTTACTGGCAGCAATGTCCTTGCCTGTGAAGCCCTTTTTGTGCAAAGCAATGATGACGGCACGTGTTTCCTTGCAGGTAACCATGTTTGACAGAGGAAGAACAATGATTTCAAGCACCACCCTTCTTTTGAAGCTTCCAGTCTGTTATTTGAACTCAATCAGCATGACAGAGTGATCTCCAGTCTTGTCCTCGTAAACACTCACACCTGTGTTAACGAGAGAATCACTGACATGATGTCAGCTGGTCCTTTTTGTGGCAGGGCTGAAATGCAGTGGAAATGTTTTTTTGGGGATTCAGTTCATTTGCATGGCAAAGAGGGACTTTGCAATTAATTGAAATTCTTCTGATCACTCTTCATGACATTCTGGAGTATATGCAAATTGCCATCATACAAACTGAGGCAGCAGACTTTGTGAAAATTCATATTTGTGTCATTCTCAAAACCTTTGGCCACGACTGTACAGTATGTTTCAGTCTACATCTATATACTGTGCTATTTCTAAAACAGTATGTATTTAGCCTCAAAAACTGATGACAAAAAATCCTAAGATAACGGTCAGCTTGAACATCATTGGCATATAAGCACTTTTAGACTGATATCCATAACTTCTGCAGTGCAGCAGAAATGTTTGATGCTTCAAACACTGGACAGATTCCCGTACACACGTTTTATATGGTGACTCATACATTTTGATAATATACACAGCTTGTACAATTCTGTTGTGCTATATTTAGATACAACACATGGCAGTGGTTCTATAGATTGACCTGCCTCCATGCTCACAATTGGTTATTTCTGGATTTTCAGATGAAAATGTGTTGTAAAGAGCTGAGTAGGCTGCAGTAATTGTGTTTGTCTCTTCTAAAATGGCTTTACGAAGGATCATGGCTATTCGAAGAACTAGCAGCCACCCCTCTCTATAAATAGCTGGCTGTTTTTTCATGAACTTGAATAGGAGGATGAGCCGCCATAAACAGTGAAACCTTCCTCAATCACAGGCAACCCCAGGATGTCCGGTGTAGACCTGTATTGTGGAGCAGCTAGGCTGTTTTCTGTTTCTTTTTTTTCTTGATAGAGTGATGATGAAAGCAATCGAATCATGAGTCATCTATACTGTAATGTAGGAAGGATAATTGTTCCACTAAAGCAACTCTTATCTTCCAGTACCGTCCTCATCCACATCAGACAGGGTCCATTCTCTACCCTGCTGCATCTCCTATTGGTAAAAACCTAAAGCTATGAGAATGGACGATTTGTAGAAATGAGCCAAACAAATTGACACTGACTCACTCTGGGACAAAATGGCCCATCGTTGTACTACATACACCCTGAACCATTGGATTGCAACCATGTTACGTGAGCCTGCTGCGTCCATGTCAGAACAGCACACAGCCTGACGAGCTGTGAATGTTATCGATCACCATGGAAACACATGTAGAGAAGCATCATTCCAGAAAACATACTCATGCATGGGCAATGTGCTCTCTAGGTTTGGCCGTATGGGGTTTCTCTGGTCTATTGGTGGGGTATGGTGTGACTGCGACCACAATGACAGGGTGACAGGGTGTGTGTGTGTATGTGTGTGTGTGTGTGCGTGTTTTGAGACAGGAACTTGCCACTTTCAACAACTTTCACTCTGAGCAGGAGCCATACCACGACACTCAGAACAATGGTTTTCCTTCATGAGTCCTGGAAAACGTTATCAGCCCAGTAATCAGGTTGACTAATATTTACATGTTCTTTTTGTCTAGCTAGGAAAACAGTGTCATGAGAGGTTCAGTTATCTTAGGTTACTAGCTACTAAAATGATGCCCATTGTTTTTCCAACCCTGAGACATAGATATAATCTGTCATTGGGAATGTGTAACAAACTTTGGTGGTATTCAATAACCCTTTTTGTATTATTTGTCTGTCAAATAAATCGGTGACATTTCCTTCTGAAATACTCTTTATTTGTCGAGCACACAAGGGGACTTGTTTTACTTAGTTGGTTCATTCATCAAAGAATGCTAATGTTAACAGGCCTTCTTTGTACTATCACCCAGCCAACCCTTAACTTTTGCATTGTTTGTTTTACAAAATGTTATTACATTTGGGTTTTACAAAATGTTCATACATTTTGGTTTTACAAAATGTTATTCAAGTTGGAAAACAAACATGATAACAAATTCCCTGTACACTTTAGTCAGGCTTAACATTTCTATAATAAATGATCACTCAGAGCAAAATGCTCAAAGGGGAATGTGCATTCAATTGTTCTAAGAAACATATATTATATTAGCACATCATTCATATTTTGATTATGATCTAGACTTAAGTTACTAAAAGGATGTTATGCACATGCCTTATGTATACTGACCCTATGTAGACTGGCCCTATGTAGACTGGCCATATGTAGACTGGCCCTATATAGACTAACCCTATGTAGAATGCCCGTATGTAGACTGGCCTTATGTAACCTGGCCATATGTAGATTGGCCCTATGTAAACTGGCCTTACATAGATTGGCCCTATGTAGACTGGCCTTATGGACTGGCCTTATGTAGACTGGCCCTATGTAGACTGGCCTTATGTATACTGGCCCTATGTAGACTGGCCCTATGCAGACTGGCCCTATGTAGACTGGCCTTTTATAGACTGGCCCTATGTGGACTGGCGTTAATAAGACCGACCTTATGTACAGTAGATTGGCCCTATGTAGGCCTACCCTTTTTAGACTGGCCTTATGTAGACTGGCACTATGTAGACTGGCCATATGTAGACTGGCACTATGTAGACTGGCCCTATGTAGACTAGCCTTATGTAGACTGGCCCTATGTACAGTAGATTGGCCCTATGTAGACTGTACTTATGTAGACAGGCCTTATGTGGACTGGCCCTATGTAGACTGGCCTTATGAAGACTTGCCATATGTAGACTGGCCATATGTAGACTGGCCCTATGTATGGGTTATTTAGTCACCCTTCTAGATAGGGGGGAAGGTATTGAGAGCAAAAGTGTTACTTTTATCACAATTTGTACAATGTTCTAATATTATACAACATCCATACCAAAAGGTCACCTCACAATTTTACGACGATGCATCCAATCTTTTCCCAAAATTCTAATTTAAGCTTCATGTTGAGCGTGTGGATCCATCTCCATTCGAACCCCTCTTGGAGGCATTAATGTTCAGCAGAGGCTTGTTTGCCCTGAGAGTGTAGTTGCTCTGTGGCCTCGGGGAGACTGGAAATAACCAAGGTGTTGGAGCCATTATGTCCCCAGGAGCTGATATTAAGCATTACCTGTGCTTGCTGTGCCTGCCTTCATGGCATCGCTTGGCGTTGTGGAGCCGTTTGGAACATCATGGTCATCCAGAGTAGACAGGCACAAGCTCCATTAGCTATAAAAATATATCCATAAGGACATCTTTATACCTTTATGTTACAGCTCTGGTAGATACATAGATTATGTCCTAATTTGCACCCTATTCCCTTTATAGGTCACTCCTTTTGACAAGTAATCATAGGGCTCTGGTGAAAAGTAGTGCACTATATAGGGGATATAGTGTCATTTGGGACACAACATGAAACTGGAAGAGTATGACCAAATGGGACTATGCGTAAAGGTTGAGCCTAGCCTACTCTGTCTGCTAACTACCACTAACACACATTGTTGGTAGCCTGTACTGTCCTTTTCTGAGTCAGTCAGTCAGTACAGCACACTACACCCTGTACTGTCCTTTTCTGTGTCAGTCATTCAGTACACTACACTACACCCTGTACTGTCCTTTGCTGAGTCAGTCAGTCAGTACACTACACTACACACAGTACTGTCCTTTGCTGAGTCAGTCAGTCAGTACACTACACTACACCCAGTACTGTCCATTGCAGAGACAGTCAGTCAGTTGTTTTTGTGGTTAAGCATTGATATAAATGTGATCTCCAGTCCTGGACATTGTATTATTTACAATCAGCCGCAGTAATTTTTCTTTTAACAGAGGCGGTAAGTACTCTATGTTTAGTCTGTGGAGTGCTTGCATGGAAGGTTAATTGGGAGGTGTAGGATGGAATGTTACGTCATCTATATGATATGGACCACAAATAGTAGGTCTTCATTCCCTCGCTATGAAAATATCAAACACCCTTCAATACAAATGGCTTTCTTGACTGAAATGGAAATGAAATGTAATGTGTATGCAATTATGAAGCATGAACATAAGGTCCCCTGGCCCAATGACAAATATAATTATATACAGTATTTATTTTACCTTTATTTAACTAGGCAAGTCAGTTAAGAACAAATTCTTCTTTTCAATGACGGCCTAGGCACAGTGGGTTAACTGCCTTGTTCAGGGGCAGAACGACAGATTTTTACCTTGTCATCTCGGGCATTCAATCTTGCAACCTTTCGGTTACTAGTCCAACCACTAGGCTACCATCCGCCCCGTATACTGTGTATGCTGGTATTTACAGATTTATTTTCCCCTTGTAATTGGGATGTGACTTTACCATAACTGGAACTAGTACCATAGTTACAAAAACAGCATCAACAATGGTGTAGCAGCGGCATACTGTAAGCTCTGTCAAGTTGGATAGGGAACGTTACTGCACAGCTATTTCCAGGTCTCTCCAGAGATGTTCGATCGGGTTCAAGTCCGGGCTCTGGCTGGGCTACTCAAGGATATTCAGAGACTTGTCCCGAAGCCACTCTTGGGCTGTCTTTGCTGTGTGATTAGGGTCGTTGTCGTGTTGGAAGGTGAACCTTCGTCCCAGTCGGAGGTCCTGAGCGTTCTGGAGAAGGTTTTCATCGAGGATCTCTCTGTACTTTGCTCCGTTCATCTTTCCCTTGAACCTGACTAGTTTCCCGGTCCCTGCCGCTGAAAACATCCCCACAGCATGATAATGCCATCACCATGCTTCACCGTAGGGATGGTGCCAGGTTTCCTCAAGAAGTTTTCCTAAAGGCACCTAAAGGACTCTCAGACCATGAAAAACAAGATTACCTGGTCTGATGAAACCGAGATTGAACTCTGAAGCCTGAGTGCCTGAATGCCAAGCGTCACGTCTGGAGGAAACCTGGCACCATCCCTACGGTGAAGCATGGTGGTGGCAGCATCATGCTGTGGGGATATTTTTCAAGCAGCAGAGACTGGGAGACTTGTCAGGACGAGGGAAAGATGAACGGAGCAAAGTACAGAGAGATCCTTGATGAAAACTTTCTCCAGAGCGCTCAGGAGCTCAGACACGGGGGGAAGGATAACCTTCTATAAGGACAATGACCCTAATCATACAGCCAAGACAACACAGGAGTGGCTTCAGGACAAGGCTCTGAATGTCCTTGAGTCGCCCAGCCAGAGCCCGGACTTGAACCCGATCTAACTTCTCTGGAGAGACCTGAAAATAGCTGTGCAGCAACGCTCCCCATCCAACTTGACAAAGCTTGAGAGGATCTGCTGAGAAGAATGGGAGAAACTCCCCAAATACATGTGTGCCAAGCTTGTAGCATCATACCCAAGAAGACTCGAGGCTGTAATTCCTGCTAAAGGTGCTTCAATAAAGTACTAAGTAAAGGTTCTGAATACTTGTGTAATTGTGATATTTAATTTTTATTTGTAATAAATTTGCAAACATTTCTAAAAACCTGTTGTTGCTTTGTCATTATGTTGTATTGTGTAGATTGATGAGGGAAAAAAAACTATTTAATCCATTGTAGAATAAGGCAGTAATGTAACAAAATGTGGAAAAAGTCTGAATACTTTTCGAATGCACTGTACATGTAATACTTTCTCATGCCTTACACTCGACCATGGTCTGCTCCTCATCATACTCTATTCAGCCCTCCTCTTTAACCCTCATCTGTTTCACTTCTCAAGTAATATAAAGGTGTTATCTTTCCCCTCTACGCTAGACTGGTCTTTCATTCAGAACTGGTGTGCAGCTACATTAGCTATAATTCCGTCCGCAATCTCTCGCAACTAGGTCATGCTCTGCCTACACCTCATATGATAGGCCCAATCTATTTGCCATCCTCTCAATAATGGCCCCTTTACCATAGCTATCAATAGTTACATTAGTTGGCGAGGTTCCAATGACACTCATGCGTGTGGCGGTCATTCATTATTACACCTGGTTTGGGGTCAGACACTCTATTGCTTCCTTACCGCATGCATGACTGGGTTTGAAGCAGCAAATGTCTCATATTTTACTAATCGCATTACTACATGAGTGGTTGAGCTCTACTTACAAGCATGCGTAACATTTCATCTCAACACATCAGTGTAACAATGTGAGGCACTCTGCAGGTCAGCATTGGGCCGGGACATGGGAAGGTGCCCATATCTTCCCGCATTTCGGCATGCACTGTTTGGTTCAACGATCACTTAGTGTTCCAGGGCAATCATACACATCTCACAATTTTCATCCTGCGCTTAGCGCACATTGCATTAAAAAACATTCCATATAATACTTTTCATTACAGCATAACTGCACTTTTGTTCTGTTCTTCGCATGCATCTCTTTTACATCTAGTTATCTTGTCTTCAATCTTTAGATCCAACCATTGCTCCCTTCTCCCTGGTGAGTAACTTATTTTTTGGGGGGTTGATGCCAGCTGCCCTGCATAGGGCAACCTGTCATCAGCATCTGGGTCTGAGGAGCATACCGCGGAGACGAGGCCTCCACCAAGCTATTCAAGAAAATTCCATTTTTATTTTTTATTATTTTACCTTTATCTAACCATGTAGAACAGTTGAGAACAAGTTCTCATTTACAACTGCGACCTGGCCAAGATAAAGCAAAGGAGTGTGACAAAAACAACACAGAGTTACACATGGGATAAACAAACATACAGTCAATAACACAATATAAAAATGTATATACAGTGTGTGCAAATGTAGTAAGATTAGGGAGGTAAGGCAATACATAGGCCATAGTGGTGAAATAATTACAATTTAGCATTAACACTGGAGTGATAGATGTGCAAATGATGATGTGCAAGTAGAGATGCTGGGGTGCAAAAGAGCAAAAAGAAGTAACAATATGGGGATGAGGTATTTACAGATGGGCTGTGTACAGGTGCAGTGATCAGTAAGCTGCTCTTACAGCTAATGCTTAAAGTTAGTGAGGGAGATATAAGTCTCTAGCTTCAGTGATTTTTGCAATTCGTTCCAGTCATTGGCAGCAGAGAACTGGAAGGAAAAGCGGCCAAAGGAGGAGTTGGCTTTGGGGATGACCAGTGAAATGTACCTGCTGGAGCTCATGCTATGGGTGGGTGTTGCTATGGTGACCAGTGAGCTGAGATAAGGTGTGGCTTTACCTAGCAAAGACTTATAGATGACCTGGAGCCAGTGGGTGTGGCGATGAAAATGAAGCGAGAGCCAGCCAACGAGAGCATACAGGTCGCAGTGGTGGGTAGTATATGGGGCTTTGGTAACAAAATGGATGGCACTGTGATAGATTACATCTAATTTTCTGAGTAGAGTGTTGGAGGCTATTTTGTAAATGACATCGCCAAAGTCAAGGATTGGTAGGATAGTCAGATTTACGAGGGTATGTTTGGCAGCATGAGTGAAGGAGGCTTTGTTGCGAAATAGGAAGCAAATTCTAGATTTAATTTTGGATTGGAGATGCTTAATGTGAGTCTGGAAGGAGAGTTTACAGTCTAACCAGACACCTAAGTATTTGTAGATGTCCACATACTCTAAGTCAGAACCGTCCAGAGTAGTGATGCTAGTCGGGTGTGGGCGGGTGCGGGCAGTGATCAGTTGAAGAGCATGCATTTAGTTTTACTAGCATTGAAGAGCAGTTTGAGGCCACAGAAAGAGTGTTGTATGGCATTGAAGCTTGGCTGGAGGTTTGTTAACACAGTGTCCAAAGAAGGGCCAGAAGTATACAGAATGTTGTCGTCTGCATAGAGGTGGATCAGAGAATCACCAGCAGCAAGAGCGGCATTATTGATATATGCAGAGAAAAGAGTCGGCCCGAGAATTGAACCATGTGGCACCCCCACAGGGACTGCCAGACCGCCACAATGCAGCTGTTGTCATTCAGTTAATCCTGTACTCGATTGAACTTTAGTTGGGTACTTAAACAATAAGGCACAAGGGAGTGTGGTATATGGCCAATATACCAAGGTTAGGGGATGTTCTTATGCAGGACGCAACACAGAGCACCTGGATACAGCCCTTAGCCGTGGTACAGTTGAAGTCGGAAGTTTACATACACTTTAGCCAAAAACATTTAAACTCAGTTTTTCACAATTCCTGACATTTGATCCCAGTAAAAATTCCCTGTTTTAGGTCAGTTAGGATCACCACTTTATTTTAAGAATGTGAAATGTCAGAATAATAGTAGAGAGAATGATTTATTTCAGCTTTTATTTATTTCATCACATTCCCAGTGGGTCAGACGTTTACATACACTCAATTAGTACTTGGTAGCATTGCCTTAAATTGTTTAACTTGGGTCAAACATTTCGGGTAGCCTTCCACAAGCTCCCCACAATAAGTTTGGTGAATTTTGGCCCATTCCTCCTGACAGAGCTGGTGTAACTGAGTCAGATTTGTAGGCCTCCTTGCTCGCACACGCTTTTTCAGTTCTGCCCACAAATTTTCGATAGGATTGAGGTCAGGGCTTTGTGGTGGCCACTCCAATACTTTGACTTTGTTGTCCTTAAGCCATTTTGCCACAACTTTGGAAGTATGCTTGGGGTCATTGTCCATTTGGATGACCCATTTGCGATCAAGCTTTAACTTCCTGACTGATGTCTTGAGATGTTGCTTCAATATATCTACATCATTTTCCTACCTTATGATGCCATCTATTTTGTGAAGTGCACCAGTCCCTCCTGTAGCAAAGCACCCCCACAACATGATGCTGCCACCCCTGTGCTTCACGGTTGGGATGGTGTTCTTCGGCTTGCAAGCCTCCCTCTTTTTGCTCCAAACATAACGATGGTCATTATGGCCAAACAGTTCTATTTTTGTTTCATCAGACCAGAGGACATTTCTCCAAAAAGTACAATCTTTGTCCCCATGTGCAGTTCCAAACCGTAGTCTGGCTTTTTTATGGCGGTTTTGGAGCAGTGGCCTTTCAAGTTATGCCGATATAGAACTTGTTTTACTGTGGATATAAATACCTTTTTTGTACCTGTTTTCTCCAGCATCTTCAGGTCCTTTGCGGTTGTTCTGGGATTGATTTTCACTTTCGCACCAAAGTATGTTCATCTCTAAGAGACAGAACGCGTCTCCTTCCTGAGTGGTGTGACGGCTACGTGGTCCCATGGTGTTTATACTTGCATACTATTATTTGTACAGATGAACGTGGTACCTTCAGGCATTTGGAAATTGCTCCCAAGGATGAACCAGACTTTTTCCGAGGTCTTGGCTGATTTCTTTTAATTTTCCCATGATGTCAAGCAAAGAGGCACTGAGTTTGAAGGTAAGCCTTGAAATACATCCACAGGTACACCTCCAATTGACTCAAATGATGTCAATTAGCCTATCAGAAGCTTTTAAAGCCATGACATCATTTTCTGGAATTTTCCAAGCTGTTTAAAGGCACAGTCAACTTAGTGTATGTAAACTTCTGACCCACTGGAATTGTGATACAGTGAAGTATAAGTGAAATAATCTGTCTGTAAACAATTGTTGGAAAAATTACTTGTGTCATGCACAAAGTAGATGTCTTAACCGACTTGCCAAAACTATAGTTTGTTAACAGGAAATGTGTGGAGTGTTTGAAAAACGAGTTTAATTGACTCCATCCTAAGTATATGTAAACTTCCGACTTCAACTGTATATTGGCCACATACCACAAACCCACAAGGTGTTTTATTGCTATTATTAACTGGTTTCCAACGTAATTAGAGAAGTAAAAATAAATGTTTTGTCATACCCATGGTACACAGTCTGATATACCACAGCTGTCAGCCAATCAGCATTCAGGGCTCGAACCAATCAATTTCCAATAGACACTTAATTCAATAGAGAAGGGTTTTTTTTTTCCTCAGACTCTCCTGTCTTCCTCTTCTCTACAGCCTGGCTTAATTAATTACTGGTTTAATTACTTCCATTGTTACACTTAGCATGAGACATCAGCCAAGATTGGTCTATTTTGTATTTAGAATTCCATGGACTGTTCATGTAGTCCAGTTGAATTTTTTGCCTAAATTAAAAATTATCTTGCAAATTCAGCAGGCTATTGTGTGAACTAGAATAGAAGTGTTGTCTTTCTTTCATTATGTATCGTTCATGCCATCGTTGGTGTGCTTATCAATACACAAGCACCTTTTTTCCCACTCCTATCAATAAAATAGTTGTATTAAGTAGTTATTTTTCTTTTTACTGTGTGTGGTTTCAAATGCATCCTGTCATTACTAAATGTGTAATGTTATAGGTAAAACAATAATAAAAAAATAACACAAACATTTGATGAATAAAATATGTAATCAGTAGTCTTTCTCCAAGGAAGGGGATGATGCAATCTTTGCAAGGGGGCAGGAATCAACACTTCCTTCAGGATAAGTAGAGTTAGCCTGCCCTGTGTTGTACAGAAGTGACCAAAGTTACACTATACTGTATATACAAAAGAATGTGGACACCCCTTCAAATTAGTGGATTTGTCTATTTCAGCCACACCCGTTGCTGACAGGTGTATAAAATCGAGCACACAACCATGCAATCTCCATAGTCCAACATTGGCTGTGGCACTTTGACTGTGGCACTGTCATAGGATGCCACCTTTCCAACAAGTCAGTTAGTCAGTTCGTCAGCTGCACCAGTCAACTGTAAGTGCTGTTATTGTGAAGTGGAACTGTCTAGGAGCAACAACGGCTCAGCCGTGAAGTGGTAGGCCACACAAGCTCACAGAACGGGACTGCCGAGTGCTGAAGCGAGTAATGTGTAAAAATCATCTGTCCTCATTTTTTTATTTAACTAGGCAAGTCAGTTAAGAACAAATTCTTATTTACAATGACAGCCTACTGGGGAACAGTGGGTTAACTGCTTTGTTCCGGGGCAGAAAGACAGATTTTTGCCTTGCCAGCTCAGGGATTTGATCCAGCAACCTTTCAGTTACTGGCCCAACGCTATTGAGTTCCAAACTGCCTCTGGAAGCAACGTCAGCACAATAACTGTTCGTCGGGAGCTTCATGAAATGGGTTTCAATGGCCGAGCAGCCGCACACAAGTCTAAGATCACCATGTGCAATGCCAAGCGTTGGCTGGAGTGGTGTAAAGCTCGCCGCCATTGGACTCTGGAGCAGTGGAAACGTGTTCTCTGGAATGATGGATCACACTTCACCCTCTGGCAGTCCGATGGATGATGGCAGGAAAACGCTACTTGCCCCAATGCATAGTGCCAACTGTAAAGTTTGGTGGAGGAGGAATAATATTCTGGGGCTGTTTTTCATGGTTCAAGCTAGGCCCCTTAGTTCCAGTGAAGGCAAATCTTAATGCTACAGCATACAATGACATTCTAGACGATTCTGTGCTTCCAACTTTGTGGCAACAGTTTGGGGAAGGCCCTTTCCTGTTTCAGCATGACAATGCTGAAACACAAAGCGAGGTCCATACAGAAAGGGTTTGTCGGGATTGGTGTGGAAGAACTTTACTGGCCAGCACAGAGCTCTGACCTCAACGCCATCGAACACCTTTGGGATGAATTGGAACGCCGACTGTAAGCCAGGACTAATCACACAACTTCAGTGCCAGACCTCACTAATGCTCTTGTGTCTGAAGGGAAGCAAGTCCCCGCAGCAATGTTCCAACATCTAGTGGAAAGCCTTCCCAGAAGAGTGGAGGCTGTTATAGCAGCAAAGGGGGGACCAACTACATATTAATGCCCATTATTTTGGAATGAGATGTTTGACGAGCATGTGTCCACATACTTTCGGTCATGTAGTGTAGCTCGCTAACTCTTCTTATCACTCCTCGTAGTACACCTCTCTGTAGAGTATCCACATTTTCACTTTTATAATAAACAAATGCCTTTACAGGGTTACATATTAGTTTCTAGGGCACAATATGTTCTTCAAAAGCAGCCAGAGTTTTTACAGGACCAGTAAAGGCTGTATATCAATCAATAAAAAAATCGTATTTTCTGGTGCTCCTAAATTGTAGGGAGGGAGGGGTTGGGAGTAGAGCCCTGCATGGGCATGAATTTTAAGCCCAAGCACCTACCCATGCCCGCAACGTTCAGGTCCTACCCAACCCAGGCCCAATTGCTTCCTCCAAATTTAAGGCCCTGCGCTGCCTGAAACCCCAAATCAGGAAATAACCTCCTCATTAGTGAATCCATTAGCTGCTCCTGTCTGTTTGTCACTCACTTCCTAGGCACAGCTCGCTCTGCTCATGGCGGCTCTGAGTCTGTGTGTATCCATAGTAACGGCTCCGCTTGGGCTTCTCTCTGCTCATGAAGAGACATGAGAGAGCTGTTAGCTACTTTCATCACTATAAACTCCGACAAAACTCAAGGAACATTATTATTTTTGGTCAAATAATTTATTATATTTGACAAGGTTGAAGCACTTCTGACACCATGTTATGATTTTAGTCAGATATGACTGTACTGCACATCATAGCATGTGCACATGGCTCAGCTTAAATGTTAGTGCACAATTTAGTGACGCCCTGCCCATACCCTACTTACTGAAGAAAAAACAGGCCCTACCCGGGCCTTACTCGATGTATAACATCAGGGCTTGTCGGTGTCAGGTAGCAGAGTTCTAGTTGGGAGGGAGGTGTTGGGAGAAAGGGAGGGGTTGAGAGGGAGGGAGGGGTTGAGAGGGAGGGGTTGGGAGAAAGGGAGGGGTTGGGAAGGAGGGAGGGGTTGAGAGGGAAGGAGGGAGGGTTTGGGTGAAAGGAAGTGAGAGAGGGAGGATGTCCCAGGTTTTGACCCTGAAGAGCTGCTCCTCTGTCCTTCCTTCTCTTTTTCCTCCAGACCAGCTGTAATGAGTGGAGGCAGCCTAGGGCCACATCTCAAATGGCACCCTATTCCCTATATAGTTCACTACTTTTGACCAGAGCCAGGACATGTGCCATTTGGGACACATCACAGGATTTGGCCTTATGAGGAACACACATCACTTAGAGCCGCAGAGGAGACCCCTGAGTAGAGACAGCCACTCTGCCCAATTACCACCAACTGAGACAAAGCCTCTCTCCATCCACTAACTGAGACACAGCCTCTCTCCATCCACTAACTGAGACAGCTTCTCTCCATCCACTAACTGAGACAGCCTCTCTCCATCCACTAACTGAGACAGCCTCTCTCCATCCACTAACTGAGACAGCCTCTCTCCATCCACTAACTGAGACACAGCCTCTCTCCATCCACTAACTGAGACACAGCCTCTCTCCATCCACTAACTGAGACAGCCTCTCTCCATCCACTAACTGAGACACAGTCTCTCTCCATCCACTAACGGAGACACAGCCTCTCTCCATCCACTAACTGAGACAGCCTCTCTCCATCCACTAACTGAGACACAGTCTCTCTCCATCCACTAACTGAGACAGCTTCTCTCCATCCACTAACTGAGACAGTCTCTCTCCATCCACTAACTGAGACAGCCTCTCTCCATCCACTAACTGAGACACAGCTTCTCTCCATCCACTAACTGAGACAGCCTCTCTCCATCCACTAACTGAGACAGCCTCTCTCCATCCACTAACTGAGACAGCCTCTCTCCATCCACTAACTGAGACACAGTCTCTCTCCATCCACTAACTGAGACAGCCTCTCTCCATCCACTAACTGAGACAGTCTCTCTCCATCCACTAACTGAGACAGCTTCTCTCCATCCACTAACTGAGACAGCCTCTCTCCATCCACTAACTGAGACAGCCTCTCTCCATCCACTAACTGAGACACAGCCTCTCTCCATCCACTAACTGAGACAGCCTCTCTCCATCCACTAACTGAGACACAGTCTCTCTCCATCCACTAACTGAGACAGCCTCTCTCCATCCACTAACTGAGACAGTCTCTCTCCATCCACTAACTGAGACAGCCTCTCTCCATCCACTAACTGAGACAGCCTCTCTCCATCCACTAACTGAGACAGCCTCTCTCCATCCACTAACTGACACAGCTTCTCTCCATCCACTAACTGAGACAGCCTCTCTCCATCCACTAACTGAGACAGCTTCTCTCCATCCACTAACTGAGACAGCCTCTCTCCATCCACTAACTGAGACAGCCTCTCTCCATCCACTAACTGAGACAGCCTCTCTCCATCCACTAACTGAGACAGCTTCTCTCCATCCACTAACTGAGACAGCCTCTCTCCATCCACTAACTGAGACAGCCTCTCTCCATCCACTAACTGAGACAGCTTCTCTCCATCCACTAACTGAGACAGCCTCTCTCCATCCACTAACTGAGACAGCCTCTCTCCATCCACTAACTGAGACACAGCCTCTCTCCATCCACTAACTGAGACAAAGCCTCTCTCCATCCACTAACTGAGACAGCTTCTCTCCATCCACTAACTGAGACAGCCTCTCTCCATCCACTAACTGAGACAGCTTCTCTCCATCCACTAACTGAGACAGCCTCTCTCCATCCACTAACTGAGACACAGCCTCTCTCCATCCACTAACTGAGACACAGCCTCTCTCCATCCACTAACTGAGACAGCCTCTCTCCATCCACTAACTGAGACACAGCCTCTCTCCATCCACTAACTGAGACAGCCTCTCTCCATCCACTAACTGAGACAGCCTCTCTCCATCCACTAACTGAGACACAGCCTCTCTCCATCCACTAACGGAGACACAGCCTCTCTCCATCCACTAACGGAGACACAGCCTCTCTCCATCCACTAACTGAGACACAGCCTCTCTCCATCCACTAACTGAGACAAAGCCTCTCTCCATCCACTAACTGAGACAGCTTCTCTCCATCCACTAACTGAGACAGCTTCTCTCCATCCACTAACTGAGACAGCTTCTCTCCATCCACTAACTGAGACAGCCTCTCTCCATCCACTAACTGAGACAGCCTCTCTCCATCCACTAACTGAGACACAGCCTCTCTCCATCCACTAACTGAGACACAGCCTCTCTCCATCCACTAACTGAGACACAGCCTCTCTCCATCCACTAACTGAGACAGCCTCTCTCCATCCACTAACTGAGACAGCCTCTCTCCATCCACTAACTGAGACAGCCTCTCTCCATCCACTAACTGAGACAGCCTCTCTCCATCCACAAACTGACACAGCCTCTCTCCATTCACTGGCCGCTGGGATGGCAAATTAAGGTGGTGTGCATTTAATGAGGAGCGGATACCACAGTCATTCCTCCCTCCTGCCTTATATTGACAAGTGTATTACCTGTTGCAAAGTCAACTGCTGCTTACTAATATATTTAGGTTTAGTGTGTGACTGAAAAATTCTATGGGGATCCAGATAGACGTGATGCAGGTTGGGTGAGGCTCATTGTTATCATACATCTAAGGGAGGGAACCCATACCTGTACCTGTCCAGTCCCACAACACACTTCTATACCTTTCAGAGATCAGAGGATGGACAAACTGTTAACAGTGTGTTCCCACCTCGTCCAACCATCCGATTTTGTGGGAGAGGAGTGGGAGGCGGTGTGGTTTTCTGAAATTTCAATTCTTTGATTTTGGTCTTGTAGGAGGAGGGGACCGGAACTGAAGAGGTTTGTACTCTGTGTGGCTATACTGATATACTGTAGATACTTTCCATTACACTGAATTTATTTACAGTACAGCACACTGTAGATGTCTCAATAAATCATTGCCCATCACTTTTCAATCACTCACTGTACATATAGTGTATATATGCAAAATGCAACAATTTCAACGAGTTATAGTTCATATAAGGAAATTCAATTGAAATAAACACTGATGACTGCAGGTTAGGGCACTATGGGACTTTATTCCCTCCCACAGAGAATTCACTTTTCCACTGTGGTTACAAAACACTCATCCATGCAACCTGCTGCAATCTGGCTCCCAGTCAGGTTTATCCTCAGAACAATTAGCACAAATTGGGATTAAAAAACAAAATGCTTTTATTAAAAAGTCCCAATAATGTCCTGGGTAAAGTGATAAAACCAATTCTATGATGGGTGTCTGTTGAAGTGCTTGGATAAAGACCCCTATTTGAGAAATAGAACCCCCACCACCCTACATCCCCCAACCAATGGTGCAGCTGAGCTGATATTCCAACAATCCAACATCATAACATACAATTTACAGGTAACTGCCAAAATTATAGAAAAACATGAGAGTAAATGAGGTATACAAAGTATATTGAAAGCAGGTGCTTCCACACAGGTGTGGTTCCTGAGTTAATTAAGCAATTATGCTTAGGGTCATGTATAATAATGCTGGGCAGGACATTATTTTGGCTTCCATGGCTATGGGAACAGGGCATGAATGGTCACTGAATGGCTTGATGAGCATGAAAACTATGTAAGCCTTCCAGTGTCTGCCATGGCCGTCTCTCGCCAATTGAACACTTATGAGAGATTCTGGAGCGGCACCTGAGACAGTGTTTCCCACCCATCATCAACAAAGCACCAAATGATGGAATTTCTCATGGAAGAATGGTGTCTCATCCCTCCAATAGAGTTCTAGACACTTGTAGAATGTATGCCAAGTTGCATCGAAGCTGTTCTGGTCCGTGGTGGCCCAACGGCCTATTAAGACACTTTATTTTGCTGTTTACTTTGTTTTGGCAGTTAGTTGTACATGGGTATGTACTGTACTTCTGTTCAAACCACAATGGACATCAGTGAAGATAGATGAAAAGCTAGTAGAAACTGTTTCAGATTCACATTCCTTGATGAATTCTGAATAGAAATATGATTAATTTTATGTGAGAACCTATTCACATCCACAAGTATGTGTTACCATCTTCTCTCATCCCTTGCATCTCTCTGCTCATCATGATCTGCAGTCTCTCTCTCTAATTAATGTTGGAGAATAGACTCCAGTGTCTGTCAGGTTTCCCCTAATAGTTTCAGAAGCCCCTGAGGCAGTTACACTTCCTGCCGCGCCTGCCTATGCTGCTCCCCACCCTCCTCCCTCCCAGTTCACGGGTGTCCTTAAACCTGTCACAAATGATTACCTTTCATCCGAATAAACATGTACTGCCATTCAATCAGCCTGTATGTATTGTAGGCAAGCCAGCCAGGGATGTGCAGATTTGCTACAGGCAAGAGAGGAGAGCAAACTGATTCATATAAATGTATAAATGTATGAATGTGAGGTCTAAAAATAGCCTTGTTTTTCCTTTCCTATAACCCATTCATCTGAGACATGCTCTTTTCAATGGGAGGTGATATATATAGAGAGAGGAGCCTCCTAGTTCACAGGGGACAACTTCTCTTCTCCACAGCAGAGGCTGGCTTTAATTCAATATTTATTGTCTTATGTAATACCGGTACCAATGCTGCGATGTGTGAAAATCCCAAACAGTGTTTGATTATGTATCAGTATAAATAGTTAGATATGAAATATTTGTTTGAGGAAATTCAAGGAATTGAAGCCGAATATCTGGGAAACAAGTTTTTGCAGTAGTGTCTCTGTGGAACCTCATAATAAAGCATGCTGTTGTTTTATCATATCTAACAATGTTGTTGTGAGACAGCTGTTTCCTTGTGTTGATGTCCATCCTCATCATATCATCATCCACGGTAAGAAAAAAGTTTGGATATACAGTACCAGTCAAAAGTTTTGACACACCTACTCATTCCAGAGTTTTTCTTTATTTATACTATTTTCTACATTGTAGAATAATAGTGAAGACATCAAAACTATGAAATAACACATACAGAATCATGTTGTAACCAAAAAAGTGTTAAACAAATCAAAATGTATGTTATATTTGAAATTCTTCAAAGTAGCCACCCTTTGCCTTGATGACAGCTTTGTACACTCTTGGCATTCTCTCAACCAGCTTCATGAGGTAGTCACCTGGAATACATTTCAATTAACAGACATGCCTTGTTAAAAGTTAATTTGTGGAACTTCTTTCCTTCTTGATGTGTTTGAGCCAATCAGTTGTGTTGTGACAAGGTAGGGGTGGTATACAGAAGATAGACCTATTTGGTAAAAGACCAAGTTCATATTATGGCATGAACAGCTCAAATAAGCATAGAGAAACGACAGTCCGTCATTATTTTAAGACATGAAGGTCAGTCAATTTTCAAGAACTATGAAAGTTTCTTCAAGTGCAGTCGTAAAAACCATCAAGCGCTATGATAAAACTGTCTCTCAGATTTCAAGTAGCAGATACATCTCGACATCAACTGTTCAGAGGAGACTGCGTGAATCAGGCCTTCATGGTCAAATTGCTGCAAAGAAACCACTACTAAATACACCAATAAGAAGAAGAGACTTGCTTGAGCCAAGAAACACGAGCAATTGACATTAGACCGGTGGAAATCTGTCCTTTGGTCTGATGAGTCCAAATTTTTGATTTTTGGTTCCAACTGCCTTGTATTTGTGAGATGCAGAATAGAGACAAAGTGGAGTCACAATTCAACGGCTCAGACATGAGATGTATGTGGCAGGGTCTACAGACAGTCATGGACTCCAAAGGCAAAACCAGCCACGTCGCGGACACCGATGTCTTGCTTCCGGACAAGCTAAACTTCTTTGCCTGCTTTGAGGATAACACAGTGCCACCGACACAGCCTGCTTCCTGTGGTCTTTCCTTCTCCGTGGCTGACGTGAGTAAGACATTTAAGCATGCTAACCGTCGCAAGGCTGCCGGCCCAGACGACATCCCTAGCCGCGTCTTCAGAGCATGCGCAGACCAGCTGGAGTGTTTATGGACATATTCAATATCTCCCTATCCCAGTATGCTGTCCCCACATGCTTCAAATGTCCACCATTGTTCCTGTACCCAAGAAAGCAAAGGTAACTGAACTAAATTACTATTGCCCCGTAGCACTCACTTCTGTCATCATGAAGTGCTTTGAGAGACTAGTAAAGGATCATATCACCTCTACCCTACCTGACACCCTAGACCCACTTCCATTTGCTTACCGCCCCAATAGATCCACAGACGATGCAATCGCCATCGCACAGCACACTGCCCTATCCCATCTGGACAACAGGAATACCTGTGTAAGAATGCTGTTCATTGACTATAGCTCAGCATTCAACACCATCGTACCCTCCAAGCTCATCATGAAGCTCGAGGCCCTGGGTCTGAACCCCGCCCTGTGCAACTGAGTCCTGGACTTCCTGACGGGCCACCCCCAGGTGGTGAAGGCAGAAAACAACACCTCCACTTCTCTGATCCTGTAACGTCCAGGCCTGAGTGTTCAGGCTGGAGTGTTTAGTGTTGTTTTGGTGTAGGGTTTCTTTTGTTCTATGGTGTGTATTTCTATGTTGGGGTAATGGTTCCCAATTAGAGGCAGCTGAGTCTCGTTACCTCTAATTGGGAACCATATATATGTTTGGGGTTTAGCACTTAGGTTTGTGGGTTATTGTTTATCGTGTTTAGGTTCATGCCATCGTGTTTAGGTTCATGCCATCGTGTTTAGGTTCATGCCATCGTGTTTAGGTTCATGCCATCGTGTTTAGGTTTATGTCCCAGTGTCCAGTTTAGGTTTTAGCGTTTGTTTCCACGTCATGTTCATCGTTCCCTGTTTTGTTCACTCAAGTCATGTTCGTTAATAAATATGTATTCTGGATACTTCGCTGCGCATTGGTCTGTCCCAGGAGATAATCGTGACAGAATAACCCACCCAAGGAAGACCAAGCAGCGAGAGACCCGGGAGTTCAGATCTTGGGAGGAGGAATTGTTCAATGGGGGAGCTAGGGCCCAGCCCGGAGAGTATCGCCGTCCTAGAGAGGAACTGGAAGCAGCGGCGGCTGAGCGGCGCAGGTGTGAGGGTGTGTATGGCGCATGGGATCCGGAGAGAGGCAAGTTTGTTAGACCTCGCCGGGCTAGGAAGCCCGAAGGGCAGCCCCAAAAAACTTTTTTGGGGGGGCACACGAGGAGGTCGGCCGGTTCAGGAGGGACTCCTGCACCAAGTCCTCGTGCTCAATGGAGGGAGCAGCGCACTGAGAGGACGCCGTGCTACGCAGTTTTGCGCACAAAGTCTGTGCGTATTCAGAGGCCAGTGCGCAAAATTCCAGCTCCACTCACCGGTCAGGCCAAGGTCAGTGTGCTACCTGGAAGAGTGGTGCCAGCTCTGCGCGCCAGGTCTCCAGTGTGCCTTTTGGGACCAAGATATCCTACGGTCCTGCGGGCAGAATCTCCAGTGCGAATCCACAGCCCAGTTCGAGACATTCCAGCTCCACTCACCCGTGAGGCCAAGGTTTGTGAGCTACCTGGAAGAATTGTCCCTGTTCCACGCTCCAAGATCCATGTACGTGTTGTGGATTCAACACGTCCTGTACCTGTTCCACGCTCCAAGATCCCTGTCCATGTTGTGGATTCAACACGTCCTGTACCTGTTCCACGCTCCAAGATCCATGTCCGTGTTGTGGATTCAACACGTCCTGTACCTGTTCCACGCTCCAAGATCCCTGTCCGTGTTGTGGATTCAACACGTCCTGTACCTGTTCCACGCTCCAATCCACGCTCCAAGATCCCAGTGCGTGTTGTGGATTCAACACGTCCTGTCCCTGTTCCACGTACCAAGATCCATGTACGTGTTGTGGTTTCAACACGTCCTGTACCTGTTCCATGTTCCAAGATCCATGGACGTGTTGTGGATTCAACACGTCCTGTCCCTGCTCCACGCATCAGGCCCCCTGTGCGCCTTCAGAGCCCGGCACGTCCTGTCCCTGCTCCACGCATCAGGCCCCCTGTGCGCCTTCAGAGCCCGGCACGTCCTGTTCCTGCTCCACGCACCAGAGTTCCAGTGAGCATCATGAGTCCAGTACGGCCAGTTCCTGCTCCACGCACCAGAGTTCCAGTGAGCATCATGAGTCCAGTACGGCCAGTTCCTGCTCCACGCACCAGAGTTCCAGTGAGCATCATGAGTCCAGTACGGCCAGTTCCTGCTCCACGCACCAGAGTTCCAGTGAGCATCATGAGTCCAGTACGGCCAGTTCCTGCTCCACGCACCAGAGTTCCAGTGAGCATCATGAGTCCAGTATGGCCAGTTCTTGCTCCACGCACCAGAGTTCCAGGGAGCATCATGAGTCCAGTACGGCCGGTGTCTGCTTCCTATGTCATGAGTCAAGTACTATCTGTTCCAGCTAATGGTCCAGGTGCCGGCCCCCCCCAGGTGGGGGCCGGCACCGGAGCCCCCACCTGGGACAAAAAGGACCCACCCGAAGACCCCCCCACGGACTTTTGGGCGCGGTCGAAGTCCGCGCCTTTGGGGGGGGGGTACTGTAACGTCCAGGCCTGAGTGTTCAGGCTGGAGTGTTTAGTGTTGTTTTGGTGTAGGGTTTCTTTTGTTCTATGGTGTGTATTTCTATGTTGGGGTAATGGTTCCCAATTAGAGGCAGCTGAGTCTCGTTACCTCTAATTGGGAACCATATATATGTTTGGGGTTTAGCACTTAGGTTTGTGGGTTATTGTTTATCGTTATGATTATCGTGTTTAGGTTCATGCCATCGTGTTTAGGTTCATGCCATCGTGTTTAGGTTTATGTCCCAGTGTCCAGTTTAGGTTTTAGCGTTTGTTTCCACGTCATGTTCATCGTTCCCTGTTTTGTTCACTCAAGTCACGTTCGTTAATAAATATGTATTCTGGATACTTCGCTGCGCATTGGTCTGTCCCAGGAGATAATCGTGACAGATCCTCAACACTGGGGCCCCATACGGATGCATGCTCATTCCCCTAATGTACTCCCTGTTCACCCATGACTGGTGGCCATGCACGCCTCCAACTCAATCATCAAGTTTGCAGATGACACAACAGTAGCAGGCCTGATTACCAACAATTACGAGACAGCCTACAGGGAGGAGGTGAGAGCCCTGGGAGTGTGGTGCTAGGAAAATAACTTCTCCCCAACATCAACAAAACAAAGAAGCTGATCGTGGACATCAGGAAACAGAAGAGGGAGCACCCCTCTATCCACATCGACAGGACTGCAGTGGAGAAGGTGGAAAGCTTCAAGTTCCTGGGAGTACATGTAACAGTATAGCTTCCGTCCCTCTCCTCACCCCTGCCTGGGCTCAAACCAGGGATCCTCTGCACACATCAACAACAGCCACCCTCGAAGCATCGTTACCCATTGCTCCACAAAAGCCATGGCCCTTGCAGAGCAAGGGGTACAACTACTTCAAGGTTTCAGAGCGAGTGACGTCACCGATTTAAATGCTGTTAGCTAACTAGCCATTTCACACCGGCTACATACACATCACTGACAAAATGAAATGGTCTACTCACAAAGACAGTGTGGTGATGAAGGCGCAACAGCGCCTCTTCAAACTCAGGAAGCTGAAGAAATTAGGCTTGTCACCTAAAACCCTGACAAACTTTTACAGATGCACAATTGAGAGCATCCTGTCAGGCTGTATCACCGCCTGGTACAGCAACTGCACCGCCCGCAACCGCAAGGCTCTCCAGAGGGTGATGCTGGCTGCCCAGCACATCACCGTGGGCAACTACCTGACCTCCAGGACACCTACAGCACCCGATGTCACGGGAAGGCCAAAATGATCATCAAGGACAATAACCACCCGAGCCACTGCCTGTTCATCCCACTATCATCCAGAAGGCGAGGTCAGTACAGGTGCATCAAATCTGGGACCGAGAGACTGAAAAACAGCTTCTATCTCAAGGCCATCAGACTGTTAAATAGCCATCAGTAGCACATTAGAGGCTGCTTCCCTATGTACATAGACTTGAAATCACTGGCCACTGTAATAATGGAACACTAGTCACTTTAATAATGTTTACATATTTTGCATTACTCATCTTATATGCATATACTGTATTCTATCCTATTCAACTGTATCTTAGTCTATGCCGCTCTGACACTGCTCGCCCAAATGTGCTTATATTCCTAATTCCATTCCTTTACTTTAGATTTGTGTGTATTGAGTGTATTGTTGTGAAATTGTTAGATATTACTTGTTAGAAATTACTGCACTGTTGGAGCTAGAAACACAAGCATTTCGCTACACCTGCAGTAACATCTTCTAAACCAGTGTATGTGACAAATAACATTTTATTTGATTGTTCACTATTATTCTACAATAGTAAAACAAAGAAAAACCATTGAATTAATAGATGTGTCACACATTTGACTTGTACTGTATACTAAACAAAAATAGAAACATGTAAACATGTAAAGTGTTGGTCCCATGTTTCATGAGCTGAAATAAAAGATCCCAGAAATGTTCCTTATGCAAAAAAAGCTTATTTCTTTGCAATTTTGTGCACAAATTTGTTTACATCCCTGTCAGTAAGCATTTCTCCTTTTCCAAGATAATATCAAGAAGTTGATTAAACAGCATGATCATTACACAGGTGCACCTTGTGCTGGGGACAATAAAATGGCACTAAAATGTGCAGTTTTGTCAAACAGCACAAAGTGGAAAGCTGGTGAAAGCAATGATTATGTCTGTCTGTAATAAAGCCATTTTGTGGGGAAAAACTCATTCTGATTGGCTGGGCCTGGCTCCCCAGTGGATGGTCCCCCAAGTGTGTGGGCTCCCTGGCCCACCCATGGTTGCACCCCTGCCAATTCTTGTGAAATACATAGATTTAGGCCTAATACATTTATTTCAATTGACTGATTTCCTTATATGAACTATAACTCGTTGAAATTGTTGCATTTTGCATATATACACTATATGTACAGTGAGGGGAAAAAAGTATTTGATCCCCTGCTGATTTTGTACGTTTGCCCACTGACAAAGAAATGATCAGTCTAGAATTTTAATGGTAGGTTTATTTGAACAGTGAGAGACAGAATAACAACAAAAAAATCCAGAAAAACGCATGTGAAAATTTGTATATTTGATTTGCATTTTAATGAGGGAAATATGTATTTGACCCCTCTGCAAAACATGACTTAGTACTTGGTGGAAAAACCCTTGTGGGCAATCACAGAGGTCAGACGTTTCTTGTAGTTGGCCTCCAGGTTTGCACACATCTCAGGAGGGATTTTGTCCCACTCCTCTTTGCAGATCTTCTCCAAGTCATTAAGGTTTCGAGGCTGACGTTTGGCAACTCGAACCTTCAGCTCCCTCCACAGATTTTCTATGGGATTAAGGTCTGGAGACTGGCTAGGCCACTCCAGGACCTTAATGTGCTTCTTCTTGAGCCACTCCTTTGTTGCCTTGGCCATGTGTTTTGGGTCATTGTCATGCTGGAATACCCATCCACGACCCATTTTCAATGCCCTGGCTGAGGGAAGGAGGTTCTCAGCCAAGATTTGACGGTACATGGCCCCGTCCATCGTCCCTTTGATGCGGTGAAGTTGTCCTGTCCCCTTAGCAGAAAAACACCCCCAAAGCATAATGTTTCCACCTCCATGTTTGACGGTGGGGATGTTGTTCTTAGGGTCATAGGCAGCATTCCTCTTCCTCCAAACACGGTGAGTTGAGTTGATGCCGAAGAGCTCCATTTTGGTCTCATCTGACCACAACACTTTCACCCAGTTGTCCTCTGAATCATTCATATGTTCATTGGCAAACTTCAGACGGGCATGTATATGTGCTTTCTTGAGCAGGGGGACCTTGCGGGCGCTGCAGGATTTCAGTCCTTCATGGCGTAGTGTGTTACCAATTGTTTTCTTGGTGACTATGGTCCCAGCTGCCTTGAGATCATTGACAAGATTCTCCCGTGTAGTTCTGGGCTGATTCCTCACCGTTCTTATGATCATTGCAACTCCACGAGGTGAGATTTTGTATGGAGCCCCAGGCCGAGGGAGATTGACAGTTCTTTTGTGTTTCTTCCATTTGTGAATAATCGCACCAACTGTTGTCACCTTCTCACCAAGCTGCTTGGCAATGGTCTTGTAGCCCATTCCAGCCTTGTGTAGGTCTACAATCTTGTCCCTGACATCCTTGGAGAGCTCTTTGGTCTTGGCCATGGTGGAGAGTTTGGAATCTGATTGATTGATTGCTTCTGTGGACAGGTGTCTTTTATACAGGTAACAAGCTGAGATTAGGAGCACTCCCTTAAAAGAGTGTGCTCCTAATCTCAGCTCATTACCTGTATAAAAGACACCTGGGAGCCAGAAATCTTTCTGATTGAGAGGGGGTCAAATACTTATTTCCCTCATTAAAATGCAAATCAATTTATAACATTTTTCACATGTGTTTTTCTGGATTTTTTTGTTGTTATTCTGTCTCTCACTGTTCAAATAAACCTACCATTAAAATTATAGACTGATCATTTCTTTGTCAGTGGACAAACGTACAAAATCAGCAGGGGATCAAATACTTTTTTTTTTTGGCTGTGTGCTCGATTTTATACACCTGTCAGCAACAGGTGTGGCTGAAATAGCTGAATCCACTAATTTGAATTGGTGTCCACATACTTTTGTATGTACAGTGCCTACGGAAAGTGTTCAGACCCCTTGACTTTTTCCACATTTGTTACGTTACAGCCTTATTCTAACACAACAATAAATCAAGGGGTCTGAATACTTTCCGAATGCACTGTACAGTGTGTGTGTATATACAGCTCCTCATCAACACAGACACACTATATATATATATATATATATATATATATATATATATATATATATATATAGCTAGCTAGTAGAAGGGGACTACCCACACACCCTTTGTGAATACCACGTTCTATTCATAGCCTTTGATTGAAGACAAAAAATATGAGCAGGGTTTCTATTTCAGTTAAATTATTCACTCAAAATGTGCTGCTTCAAGGCATCATAGTTCCTCATCAACACAGACACACTATCTTTTGGTACACAATTTGAATTCTCACAGCCAAAACTGTCAAAACAGGTATAACGAATTCACATTGAGATCCAGGTAAACACATCTGCATGGCAAAGACTTTGAACCTCCTGACAAACCAATGGAGACTAATACAATTGCTCAGAGAAAGAGATTTTGTTTAACAAGTATAACAAATATATACATATATATTAGCACCCCTGTTTTCATGTCATCTAACAAATGTAAACGTCTGGAGTTTGCTAAACAGCATTGGCATTTGGATTGGAAGCGGTGCTTTGGTCAGATGACATGGAATTAAAGTTATTTGGCCATACACACCAGAAGAAAATGAACAGAAAATAACCCATACCTACTGTAAAATATGATGGTGGATCTTTGATGTTATGGTGCTATTTTGCTTCCACTGGTCCTGAAGCCCGTGTTAAGGTCAACGGCATCATGAACTTTACCCAGTACCACGATATTTTAGCCAAAAACCTGGTTGCCTCTGCCAGGTGGCTGAAACTTGGCCGCAAGTGGATCTTCGACAAGAGAATAACTCCAATCACACATAAAAATAAAAAAAAAAAGGGTAAATTTACCACAAAATCAACATTTTGCAATGGCCATTAAAGTCTCCGGACCTGTGGTTTGAATTGATGAGGGGAGTCAATAAGCGCAGATGAAGAATATCAAGGATCTGGAAGGATTCTGTATGTGTTCTCTAACTCATAAAACACTTTAGAAAAAGGATCAGTGCCATTATCCTCGCAAGGTGAGGTATTGAAAGGCATTATATATAATATCATTTCAATATAGCTCAGTGTTTTAATTATTTATTTTTGCTAATCTTTATCAAGTGTGTCAATAATTTCAGACCCCACTGTATATATCAATGTAGCTAGCTAGTAGAAGGAGACTACCCACACTTCCTTTACCCTTTGTGAATACCACGCTCTATTCATAGCCTCTGACTGAAGGTCTCAAAATATGAGCAGGGTTTCTATTTCAGTTAAATTATTCACTCAAAATGTGCTGCCTCAAGGTGTCATACAGATGTAGGATTTTAATTTGAGCCAATTTGCTACAGCAGGAATATAATCATGCAGCAACAGGAAATGTGAATTATTATGTGGATTATAATTAATGGACATATTTTGTAGTGGTTGATACATTTCTCATTAGGGCAAATCAAGTCTAACATTTTAAAGTGGAAATTACAAACTTTAAAAGCATTTTTAAACCTGGAATACACTATAAGTTTGCAAATCAAGTCTGACATTTTAAAGTGGAAATTACAAACTTTAGAAGCCTTTTCAAATCTCAAATACAAGTTTGCATTTCCTTAGCAACAATAGAGTGATCAAATGAAGATCCTACATCTGTATGGTTCCAATGCATGGCAGAAATGCCAACATCACAATACAGCATTTGAAACAGATTAGTTGGAGTTGTGAAAGGATTTCAGTGAATTTCAACGTATTCCTTGTGTGTGCAATACAACATGTGTTTTGTTTACGAAAAATATGTCTTATTGAAGCTATTTTAAATTAATTTGATAACAATGATACATTTTCCCTTACAAATTAAGTTAATCAATCAGAAGCTCTACAATTACATGATTTATGCCCCTGACATATTGTTATCTTCCAACAACACATTACTGATACTGAGATATTGGACATGCTTTGGATATATGTTTAACAAATATGACAATTCACCATGACACATTTGGTTTTGTTTATTGACTGTTTGGGAACCTATGTACAGGATATGTGTTCTGTAACAATACCTAGTTTATCAAATTGCAATGTATTAAATACATTCATTCATATCCTACTGTGCTTAGAGATGACGTTCAACGATAGAAACCTAGTGTAAGAAGAGTGAAACCTGAAATTTCCCCACTTGCGCCAGCGAATAGCTAGCTTTTTGCTTGACGCCGACTGGTAAGACGCTTCAGGAAGGAGGTCAAGTGTGCTAGCAAGGCAGACGTCCTGGGTTTGAAACTCTGTGTGTGCCGAATCAGGAGGAAGTGGTGCTCGCTGAGCAAGCAGCATGATGTCCTTTACACTAGCTGTTACCTAACATGTAGCCTCAGTCAGTGCTCTCTGAAAGCCTTAACCCTGGGCTCACACACACAGTTCTATTGGCTACATGATTCTATAGCCAGTCTCAGTTGTGGCCCACTGTACTGTCCAAGGCTCCTCTCTGTTCTGGAGAATTTAGTCGCAGTTCATATTAAGGAGTATCATCACTGACTCCCTGGGATGGACATAACAATGGTGTCCCAAATGGTACCCTATTCCCTGTTCCCATTGGGTGTTGGTCAAAACTACTGCATGGTCGGAACTAGAAGCACAAGCATTTCGCTACACTCGAATTAACATCTGCTAACCATGTGTATGTGACCAATAAAATTTGATTTGATTTGATTTGAAAAGAAGTGCACTATATAGGGAATAGGGTACATTTCGGGATGCAACTCATGCTTTTAAGATGCAACCTCTAATCCCCTTTATGCAACTCAAATCAGCTCTCCCTCAGGCCCACTCCTCTTCTCTGCCAACGCTTTATGTTGGTGAGATGAGTACACACTTTGGCAGGGACACAGAGGACACTAAAGTAGCACTGTGAGGGGGCGGAGCCAAAATAAGCTGGTTTTCCTCTGATTTCAGGTCGAGCAGGATATATTTAAGCTCCATTCAATAGACAGTGGCTCGTGTAGTGATGATTAAGGGACAGTACACCACCCACTCTGTAACCCACCTGCCTATGCCAACAGACTGAAACACTGTAGACATAGTATACATTTTTATCTACTGCTATTGCTCAAGTGGGAATATTAAATTCCATATTAGGATGATGGCGCCAGAGGGGATGGCTGCCATCTTATCGGCTCATAACCAATCATGCCATAAGACTCCTGAACAGCTAATCAAATGGCTACCCAGACTATTTGCATTGCCCCACCCCCCCTTCCCAGCTTCTACGCTGCTGCTACTCTCTGTTATTATCTATGCTAATAACTCTACCTACATGTACATATTACCTCAATTACCTCAACACCGGTGCCCCCGCACATTGACTCTGTACCGGTACCCCCTGTATATAAACTTGCTATTGTTATTTACTGCTGCTCTTTAATTATTTGTTATTTTTATCTCTTACTTTTTTTGATGTTGGTATTTTCTTAAAACTGCATTGATGGTTAAGGGCTTGTAATTAAGCATTTCACTCTAAGGTCTACACCTGTTGCATTCGACGCATGTGACGAATAACATTTGATTTGAATCTATGTGACGGATATGTTGCACCTTAATGGTAAATGTTTATTTACAAGGATACACAATGTTAAGGAGTCGCTTCAACCATTGTATTTCAAAAAAACAGATGTCTTCATTGAAGATTATGTGCAATGCAAGCAGACTTTCTGCAATTAGTCTGCTGTTTTGGCAACATGCTGTACTAAAGTTGAGCACAATCTAGCAAAAATAACCATCAGAGGGAATAAGATGCGTTTTAGAAATTCCACTATGGCAAGTAGAATTTTCTCAACTGCAACAGAAAATATTTGATTTTGTTTTTTGTTGTAATCTACAGTTACAAGTGTAATCTATGATTCCTTTATGGCATTTGAAGTCTCCGGTCTTCCAACAGATGGTACAGTTCTGTGGCTGATGTATTTGCCTCTCAACATTCAATGGAAGTGTTTAATCCAAAACCTTTTAACATCTTTAGGGCCGGTTTCCCAGACACCAATTAAATCTAGTCCTGGACTAAGATGCACTTTTACTGGATAATCTATATTGAACATGCTTTTAAATCCAGGACTATTTTAAACCTATGCCCGGGAAACTGGTCCTCAATGTCTGTGAACAACGTTTGAGATAATCATCTGTAAAGCTCAAATGTGAAAACGTGAATTATGCCATGTCACTCCTTAATTAGATTCTAGATTAATCCCTAATAGGCATCTGACTATGTCCCTAGTAACAGCCAAGAAAAAATATCTTCCAAGAACCTGCTATAATAGAATAAATCTGGATGTTTTTAATTAAGTGACATACTTAGATCAGGTCAACATGGTGTCAATCCAATTTCTCTCCACTAAAAGAGTCTGGCTATTTCTGTCTAATGTGACCTGGTTTCTACCTGTGGAACCTTTCTCCCACACCTTATCAACAAAATTAACAAAATGACTTTATATTCAGTCTTTTGACCCTTTGGCCAGCTTCAGGCTGTGTCCCAAATGGCACCCTATTTCCTATTGGCCCTGGTCAAAAGTAGTGCACTATGTAGGGAATAAGGTGCCATTTGGGAAGCAGACAATCAGCCAAAATGAACTTATCAGTGTGATCACTCTGACAGTCTATAGAACATTGAATTATGGACTCTTTCAGGTTAAGCTTCTTGGAAGGATGAGATGGGATGACCTCTCACTTACAGAAGACCTTAAAGTGGTCTTCACGGATCCCAAATGGATCACATAACATTAAGACCCCTGTCCAGGACCATACAATGTGATTCAGTGTTGATCGCTTCGAGGTGATAGCATGAAACAGATTTCCACTCAAACACAGGAAATGCCTGACCGGTTCATTCTCACAGTTTCCAAGGGATATAGGTGAAAAGCCCCAAAGGGAGCCTGCAAGCTTCAGAGTTTTCTGAAATTTTGGGAGAATATACAGAATCCATGTTGTATGTTTTGGAAAATTACCCTCAGCCTACTGTACCAGCCTACTGTAAATGAGATAAGGATTGTATGTACACCTACATGAGATAAGGTGTGTATGTAACCCTAAATGAGATAAGGAGTGTGTGTAAACCTACATTCGATAAGGAGTGTGTGTAAACCTACATGAGATAAGGAGTGTGTGTAAACCTACATGAGATAAGGAGTGTTTGTGAACCTACATTAGATAAGGAGTGTATATAAACTTACATTAGATAAGAAGTGTCTGTAAACTTACAATAGATAAGGAGTGTCTGTAAACTTACATTAGATAAAAAGTGTTTGTGAACCTACATTAGATAAGAAGTGTCTGTAAACCTACATTAGATAAGAAGTGTCTGTAAACCTACATTAGATAAGAAGTGTCTGTAAACCTACATTAGATAAGAAGTGTCTGTAAACCTACATTAGATAAGAAGTGTCTGTAAACCTACATTAGATAAGAAGTGCATGTAAACCTACATTAGATAAGAAGTGCATGTAACCCTACATTAGATAAGAAGTGCATGTAAACCTACATTAGATAAGAAGTGCATGTAAACCTAGATGTATGTAAGTCTTGAGGAGCCCAGGGAGAATAGGGCACAATCTCTAAACCAAATACATCAGTTTAAAGCTGTGGGATTTCTCTGGTATAAAGGTGTACAGTATCATTGTGACATTGATACAGTTGATCATCCTTTAGAAGAAATAAAGAGTTGAACTGGTAGAGGAAAGGTGAATTGGAAGAGGAAAGGTGAATTGATACAAGAATGGTGAATTAGTTCAGGAAAGTTTAATTGGTACAAGAATGGTGAATTTGTACAGGAAAGGTGAATTGGTACAGGAAAGGTGAATTAGTACAGAAAAGGTGTATTGGCACAGGAAAGACACATTGGTACAGGAAAGGTGAATTGGTACAGGAAAGGTGAATTAGTACAGGAAAGGTGAATTGGTACAGGAAAGGTGAATTGGTACAGAAAAGGTGAATTGGTACAGGAAAGGTGAATTAGTACAGGAAAGGTGAATTGGTACAGGAAAGGTGAATTAGTACAGGAAAGGTGAATTGGTACAGGAAAGGTGAATTAGTACAGGAAAGGTGAATTGGTACAGGAAAGGTGAATTGGTACAGGAAAGGTGAATTAGTACAGGAAAGGTGAATTGGTACAGGAAAGGTGAATTGGTACAGGGAAAGAAACTGTGTTTTCTTCTTTCTTTATCTTGTTCATCACTGAGTCTTCTGAACTAACATCCCACCCATTTCCACAATTTTAGATCTCTGTCTCCGGGATGGTGTTGACAGTGGATTATGCAATGCAGGCAATGGACCCAGCCTGTCTGTGTGTGTTGAGATCCTTTACAGCAGAGCTGAGAGGAGAGAAGAGGGTTTAAAAGGACAGATCCTCCTCATCAGCCACATTGCGCAACGCCCCCTGAAGGCCCCATGTACGGATGAAGAGCCTAAGGTTCCCCACCAAACTGTAGTAGGCATACTCCACCTTCAGTATTTTGTATCTGTATTTATTAGGATCCCCATTAGCTGCTGCCGAGGCAACAGCTACTGTTCCTGGGGTCCAAACAGGATTAGAACAATTACATCACATCACAACAAAACAAAACACAATAACAGCCCACATCCTAAATTAAACAATGTATCATTACATTATTACTCCAAATGTACAATACAAAATGGACCATACTACAATATTACAATACTACAATATTACGACACAACAATATTACAATCTTACAATATTACAAAACTACAATATTACAGTACTACCATACTACAATTTTACAATATTACAATATTACCATACTACAATACAACAATTTTACAATATTACAATATTACAATACTACAATATTACAGTACTACCATACTACAATTTTACAATATTACAATATTACCATACTACAATACAACAGCACGTGATGCTATGACTAGGCAGTGGTCCAGGTGTGCTCAAACTAGGGCCTGTAGGACTTGCTTAGTTGATTGATGTCAAGAAAGCAGACCAGTGCTTTATTATGGACAGACCTCTCCCCACCTTAGCTACCGTTGCATCAATATGTTTGACCATGACAGTTTACAATCCAGGGTTACTTCAAGCAGTTCAGTCACCTCAATTTTCTCAATCACCACATTATTCATTAGAAGTTGAGGTTTAGGGTTTAATGAATGATTTGTCCCAAACACAATGCTTTTAGTTTTTTATATATATTTAGGACGAGCTTATTCCTTGCCACCCATTCTGAAACTGACTGCAGCTCTTTGTTAAGTGTTGCAGGGATTTCTCTTACTTCGGTAGCTGACGTGTATGATGCTGAGTCATAAGTCCACATACTGTAGACACACAAGCTTTATTCAAGGCTAGTGGTACGTCATTAGTAAAAATATAAAAAAGCAAGGGGCCAAGACAGCTGCCTTGAGGTTTGGCAGACTACCTGGTTTAAAGAACACCCTCTGTGTTATGTGAAACAAGTGAAACAAGTAGCTCTTTATCCATAATATAGCAGAGGAAGTAAAGCCAGAACACATGTTTTCCAGTAGCAGACTATGATCAATAATGCCAAAAGCTGCACGGAAGTCTAACAAAATAGCTCCCACAATCTTCTTATTGTCAATTGTTTTGTTATTGCCGTACATGATTGAGTGCCCTTCCCTATAAGCGTGCTGTCAGTTGTTCATTTGTTTACTGTGAAATAGCATTGTATTTATTCAAACAATTTGTTTTCCACAAGTTTACTAAGAGTCGTAGCAAGCTGATTGGACCAGTTAAGGATTCTTTGCTACTCTGGGTAGCGGAATTACTTTTGCTTTTTACTATCATTCTTTATATAATCTTTGTTTCATAGTGCAGTTTATTCTTTTCATCTAGTTTAGTCACATGATTTCTCAATTTACAGTACTTTTGCCAATTGGCTGTGCAGCCAGACTTACAGTACACTGCTTATACCAAACATGAAGAACACCTTCCTAATATTGAATTGCACCCCCTTTTCCATCAAAACAGCCTCAATTCGTCAGGGCATGGACTCTACAAGGTGTCGAAAGCGTTCCAACAGGGATGCTGGCCCATGTTGACTCCAATGCTTCCCACAGTTGTGTCAAGTTGGCTGGATGTCCTTTGGGTGGTGGACCATTCTTGATACACACGGGAAACTGTTGAGCGTGATAAACCCGGCAGTGTTGCAGTTCTTGACACAAACCGGTGCGCCTGGAACTTACTACCATACCCCTTTCAAAGGCACTTAAATCTTTTGTCTCACCCATTCACTCTCCAAATGGCACACATAACACAAGCCTCAATTGTCTCTAACCTTAAAAATCCTTCTTTAACCTGAAGTGGATTTAACAATTGACAAGTGACATCAATAAGGGATCATCGCTTTCACCTGGATTCACCTGCTCAGTCTATGCCATGAACGTATTCATGTTTTGTAAACTCAATTCCTAATCAATCCACAGGGAATTAGCATTTGTTTACAGTCATTTAATGGGTGTGTGCTTATTAGTAACTGGAAGAAGCAATTTCATAAATACGTCAAGGGCAGCAAAAATGATGTACATCTTCAACGAAGGAATTACTACACACCTCTTGTATGTTCTCGCATACACTATTTTATGCCCAGCTTTTGAAACCATGGTTCCTACTGGGGCAAACCGCCTCAGTGCTAACAGTATAACTCAGGTTCATAGGCACATGATTACTGATGAGTCAGTGTCTCAATGCAGCCTTGAAATGCGAGAACAGGGTGTCCACCACATCCACTCACCCCTGTATACAGTTCTTCCTGGTCTTCCAGATGGCTAGCTTGGCTACTCCTGACAGAACGTTTAGCAGGACTACCCCGCCCCTGTACCTGAAACTGTACTTTGATCCTGGAATAAACAGCCTGGAAGAGAACACCTCCCCTAAGGCCAAGAACCAGTTTGTTTGCAGAGTAAACATCTCTACCAGTCTTGGACACTTTATGAGATGAGAAGAGAGAGAGGAGAGGAGGGAGTTGTAAAGAGGGAGAGGAAAGCAGAGGAGGGAGAGGAACGGAAAGCAGAGGAGAGGAGAGGAGGGAGAGAAGAGGGTGTTATGCGGAGTGGAACCGGGGAACTCCTCGTTTGAGCAGACTCAAACGAGGAGACTGGGATGAAGTAACCAAGGTATTTATTGAAACACAGGGGGAGATGGAGTGCAGGTCAGGGGAAGCTCGGGCGGGTTGCTGGAAACCAGGTGCCGAGGCTGAGGCTGGAGCGAGAGGGGTTGAGACAGGGGAAGCAGGTCCGGAGGGGAATCCAAGGGAGTAGTAGAGTGGGGAATCCAGGACAGAGTAGCAGGATGATGAGATGTGGGACTGGAGACAGAGACCAGAGTCAGAGCGGGCAGAACTGTAGCAGAGAGGAAAACAGCATCATGCAAGGAAAGCAGGTACAACAGGATAACAGGATCTAAATAGTAACAAACGGCTAGAAACGTAGACTGACTGAGCAGAGATTACGAGATGACAGTGTGGAAGTGGCAGGACTGAGTATTTGTAGAGATTGCAGCTGGTGGGGATCTGCTCTGACTACAGCACACCTGTCTCCGCCAACACAATCACACACAGAGAGAGAAAGAGAGGGAGATGGAGAGGGAGAGAGTACTGGGGCAGTGGCAGCAGGTCAAGGAGACGCAGGATGAGCAGTAGAGGGCATTGCAGGAGCAGATGTGATAGAAGGAGAGGAGAGCAGAGGAGGGAGAGGAGCGGAGAGGACGAAGAGAAGAGGAGGGAGAGGAACATAGAGGTGGGAGAGAGGAGAGGAGAGCAGAGATGAGGAGGTTCTGCCTGCCACTGTAGCACACGTGGAGCTCTGGCAATTATCATATGCATGCTGACCTCCTGTGTGTTAGCCCTCAGGAACACACCCTTGGAATCATACTGAACAACTTCTCTTTTTCTCTTCTCCTTTTCGCTCTCTCTGACTTTGTGGCTTCCTCCCATCTCTTCCTCTCTGGTTATCGCTCTCTCCTTCTATCTGTCTGTCTCTCACAGGACACAGGCCTGCTTGCTTTGATTTCTCCAAAGCAGGGGGCAATAGCTAAAAATAACCTGAGCATGTATTCATCTGTATCCTGTTTTCCTGTGCCAGTCTGTGTCCCATGAATGAGTCAGTGGGTACCTTTATTCCACAAAACCACCGTCCAAGGTGCTCCTGACCAGTACACCATCCAAAGAGCCAAAGAGTTCTGTGGTTTGGCGATCTCCCTTACGGCTCTGTGTTGGTATTCTGCTGGTGTTGCCTGTGTCATGTTGAGTGACTGGTGGCTGACATTGTTCCTGCAGGCCCCTCAGACTGATTCCACATTCAATGTCCCCCCAACCATCAGATGAGGAGTTTCATTGACAGCCCAACCTCTTCAATCCAATCTCCCTTCCCATCATGCACAAAGATAATCCACCAACCTCCCAGAAGTCCTGGGCTTCAGCATAGTCATTCTGGCCCCAGATGAAAGTCAATAGCAGTCACAAGCGAGAGGTGAGGGATAACTCTACCAGGATTGACTAATTATAAAAGAAAAGGAAGAAGAACAAGCTTTTGGTCAACCAAATTAAATGAAGACGAAACTCAGTTGACTCTGTTTACAGTTTTTCTCAGTCGCTTTGGTGCATTTTTCACATCATCCCTAACATGTGCAAAATAATAAGTGCATTTCTCAGAACAATTTGTACAAACTGCACTATACAATAGATATGTTTCTAAAGCTAGTCAGTCTAAAAATCCTTAGTACATCTCTCAAAAGTAAATATTCATGCCAATGATCATGTCAGTGTCATCAGAATGATAAGTCATTGAGTCATTGTTCACGAACAAGGTCGTCAAAATGTTTAGGCATGTTGTCAATGTAACTGTGTACTTTGACAGTATTACCTGATGTAAACTTAGGCTACAGTTTGGATGACAGTTACTGTATTGAAAATGCACAAGGCTGCACTTCTATAGCATATATCAATTTCAACAGTACTATTTACATATTACTGTATGTGGGTAATTGATTGAAAGAGACTGGACAACCCAAGGGGCACAAAGGAAAAAAAACGAAATTAGAAAGAAACACAGGAAACCACCCCTAAGGCACAACTTTGCCCACAGCACTGTTCTAGTGCTGTCTCTACACATCCAGACGTTCCTGTCTGTCGGCCCACATATTCTCATCCACATCACACCGGATATTTTCCCTTCCAATGCAACGTGGAAAGAATCTTTTGGAATGCCTTATCCATCCTCTGCAGGCGTCTACTGTGATGTCCTCACATGCTGCATCCATTGCAGCCAGCAGGGTCATCTGTGTGTGTGGCTGACGATCGTACACCTTCCACCTCCATGCTGAAAAGAACTCCTCAATTGGGTTAAGGAATGGTGAATAAGGTAGGAGGAATTCTATGAGCATCCTCGGGTGGGTCACAATCCATTGCCTTATGATGTTTGATCGATGGAAACTCACATTATCACAAATGACCACATACTTTGGCAAATCCTCTCTAAACAGACCCTCTCATCATCAGGGATGAGAGCCCTGTAGAGAGTCTCTAAAAAGTTGAGTAGATGCTGGGTGTTGTATGGCCCTATAAGGGGGATATGGGTTAGGACACCATGCTCCGAAATAGCATCACACATGGTGATATTTCCTCCCCGTTGGCCTGACAAATCCACAGTAGCTCTGTGACCGATGATATTCCGACCCCGCCTTCTGCATTTGGTCAGGTTGAAGCCAGCCTCATCCACGTATACAAAGTTGTGAGAGGGTTCACTTGATTCCAACTCCATTATACGCTATATCCCAGAACACACAGTTTAATTTGTTTTGGTAAGGAAGAGTGACAAAATGTACATATATTGCATGTTCCTTCCACAGCAATGGAAATGTGTGCAGTTTATGCTTACTGTACTATGTATCACTATAAAATGTTGCTGTAAAGTAGTTACATAGATATGTTTTACCTGTACATACTGGTACCGTAGCTCCTTAACTCTGTCCTCATTCCTTTAGAATGGTCTGTCTATATATGCTTGCCAATTGATTCTTCATGAGATGCACCTTTGAGCAATTTAGACAACTGGTTGATTGTTGGTTGAACTAACACTTTACATTCCTTCATGAGTGAGGGTCAATTTCACCTGCACGATTCATCAATTCACGTTTTTGTACAAAAGGTCTAATAGAAATGTGTAAAACTATGCTTGACAGTTTATGACAAATAGTTCAACAATTTTGCATGTAATGGCTTATGCAAGGAACTAATGCCTAGATGTTTTGAGGGGTAAGACTATTCAACAGAGAACCATCTACTATATTTTGATCAACATGACATGAGCAATTGAAAATGTGGAAAAAAGCTGACACTTGTACATTATCAATTGCAATATGTACAAAAGCAATTGAAATTTGTTCAAAGGAATAAGAAATTGCTTTAATGATGTGCACAAGTGACTAGATGATTTGGAATTTGTACAAGTAGTATCAAGAATTGAACTTTTGATCTAAGAAATGCACCAAAGCGACTGAGAAACTGTAATTGTAAGGTTACTTTAAAGGCCCAGTGCAGTCAAAAACGTGATTTCCCTGTGTTTTAGTATATACACTGAGTATACCAAACATTAGGATAACCTTCCTAATATTGAGATATTTTTGTAAGGTACTTAATTGTTACCCAGAAATTATTTGATATTGGGATGAAAACAGCTGCATTGACAGACATCAGATAGAGACAGACATTAGATAGAGACAGACATCATATACAGACATTAGATAGAGACAGACATCAGATACCGACATTAGATAGAGAGAGACATCAGATACCAACATTAGGTAGAGACAGACATTAGACAGAGACAGACATCATATACAGACATTAGATAGAGACAGACATCAGATACCGACATTAGATAGAGAGATACATCAGATACCGACATTAGGTTGAGACAGACATTAGACAGAGACAGACATCATATACAGACATTAGATAGAGACAGACATCAGATACCGACATTAGATAGAGACAAACAAAAGAACGAATGTCTCATTCTAACGTCTGTCTCTAACTGATATCTGTCTCTTTCTAATGTCTCTATCTAATGTCTGTCTCTACCAGTTGTCTGTCTATCTGATGTCTGTATCGATCTGGAGTCTGTCTTTATCTAATGTCTGTATCTATCTGATGTCTGTCTCTATCAAATTTTTGTCTCTATTTGGTGGTTGTCTCTATCTAACATCGGTCTCTATCTAATGTCAGTCTTTATCTAATGTCTGTCTCTATCTAATGTGTCTCTATCTAACACCTGTCTCTGTCTGATATCTGTCTCTATCTGATGTATGTCTCTATCTAATGTCTGTCTCTATCTGATGTCTGTCTCTATCTAATGTCGGTATCTGATGTCTGTCTCTGTCTAATTTCTATCTCTACCTGGTGTCTGTCTCTATCTGGTGTCTGTCTCTATTCGGTGTCTGTCTCTATCTGGTGTCTATGTCTATCTGATGTATGTCTCTGTCTTATGTCTGTATCTATCACATGTCTATCTCTATCTAATGTCTTTCTTTGTCTAATGTCTGTCTCTATCTGGTGTCTGTCCCTATCTAATATCTGTCTCTATCTGATTGATGTCTCTATCTGATAAACGTCTCTATATAATGTTTGTCTCTATCTGATGTCGCTCTATCTGATGACTGTCTCTATCTAATGTCTGTCTCTATCTGATGTCTGTCTCTATCTGATGAATGTCTCTGTCTAATGTCTGTCTCTATCTGATGTCTGTCTCTATCTGATGACTGTCTCTATCTGATGTATGTCTCTGTCTAATATCTGTCTCTCTCTGGTTGCTGTCTCTATCTAATGTCTGTCTCTATCTAATGTCTGTCTCTATCTGGTGTCTATCTGATGTCTGTATCTATCTGGTGTCTGTCTCTATCTAATGTCTGTCTCTATCTAATTAATGTCTCTATCTAGTGTCTGTCTCTATCTGATGTCTTTCTCTATCTAATGTCTGTCTGTGGTGTCTGTCTCTATCTGATGTCTGTCTCTATCTAATGTCTGTCTCTGTCTAATGTCTGTCTGTATCTAATGTCTGTCTTTATCTAATGTCTGTCTCTATCTGATGTCTGTCTCTATCTGGAGTCTGTCTCTATTTGATGTCTGTCTCTATCTGATGTATGTCTCAATCTGGTGTCTGTCTCAATCTGGTGTCTGTCTCTATCTAATGTCTGTCTCTATCTAATGTCTGTCTGTATCTAATGTCTGTCTGTATCTAATGTCTTTCTCTATCTGGTGTCTGTCTCTATCTGGTGTTTGTCTCAATCTGATGTCTGTCTCTATCTGGAGTCTGTCTCTATTTGATGTCTGTCTCTATCTGATGTATGCCTCAATCTGGTGTCTGTTTCTATCTGGTGTCTGTCTCTATCTGATGTCTGTCTCTATCTAATGTCTGTCTCTATCTGATATCTGTCTCTATCTGATGTGTCTGTATCTAAAACCTGTCTCTGTCTGATATATGTCTTCATCTGATGTCTGTCTCTATCTAATGTCTGTCTCTATCTGATGTCTGTCTCTGTCTAAATTCTATCTCTACCTGGTGTCTATCTCTATCTGGTGTCTGTCTCTATCCGGTGTCTGTCTCTATCTGGTGTCTGTGTCTATCTGATGTATGTCTCTGTCTTATGTCTGTATCTATCTGATGTCTATCTCTATCTAATGTCTTTCTTTGTCTAATGTCTGTCTCTACCTAGTGTATGTCCCTATCTAATATCTGTCTCTATCTGATGTGTCTCTATCTGATAAATGTCTCTATATAATGTCTGTCTCTATCTGATGTCTGTCTCTATCTGCTGACTGTCTCTATCTAACGTCTGTCTCTATCTGATGTCTGTCTCTATCTGATGACTGTCTCAATCTGATGAATGTCTTGTCTACTGTCGGTCTCTCTCTGGTTGCTGTCTCTACCTAATGTTTGTATCTATCTAATGTCTGTCTCTATCTGATGTATGTCTATCTGATGTTTGTCTCTATCTAACGTCTGTCTCTATCTAACGTCTGTCTCTACCTAATGTCTGTCTCTATCTAATGTCTGTCTCTATCTGGTGTCTATCTGATGTATGTCTCTATCTAGTGTCTGTCTCTATCGGATGTCTTTCTCTATCTAATGTCTGTCTGTGGTGTCTGTCTCTATCTGATGTCTGTCTCTGTCTAATGTCTGTCTGTATCTAATGTCTGTCTTTATCTAATGTCTGTCTCTATCTGATGTCTGTCTCTATCTGGAGTCTGTCTCTATTTGATGTCTGTCTCTATCTGATGTATGTCTCAATCTGGTGTCTGTCTCAATCTGGTGTCTGTCTCTATCTAATGTCTGTCTCTATCTAATGTCTGTCTGTATCTAATGTCTGTCTGTATCTAATGTCTTTCTCTATCTGGTGTCTGTCTCTATCTGGTGTTTGTCTCAATCTGATGTCTGTCTCTATCTGGAGTCTGTCTCTATTTGATGTCTGTCTCTATCTGATGTATGCCTCTAATCTGGTGTCTGTTTCTATCTGGTGTCTGTCTCTATCTGATGTCTGTCTCTATCTAATGTCTGTCTCTATCTGATATCTGTCTCTATCTGATGTGTCTGTATCTAAAACCTGTCTCTGTCTGATATATGTCTTCATCTGATGTCTGTCTCTATCTAATGTCTGTCTCTATCTGATGTCTGTCTCTGTCTAAATTCTATCTCTACCTGGTGTCTGTCTCTATCTGGTGTCTGTCTCTATCCGGTGTCTGTCTCTATCTGGTGTCTGTGTCTATCTGATGTATGTCTCTGTCTTATGTCTGTATCTATCTGATGTCTATCTCTATCTAATGTCTTTCTTTGTCTAATGTCTGTCTCTACCTAGTGTATGTCCCTATCTAATATCTGTCTCTATCTGATGTGTCTCTATCTGATAAATGTCTCTATATAATGTCTGTCTCTATCTGATGTCTGTCTCTATCTGCTGACTGTCTCTATCTAACGTCTGTCTCTATCTGATGTCTGTCTCTATCTGATGACTGTCTCAATCTGATGAATGTCTTGTCTACTGTCGGTCTCTCTCTGGTTGCTGTCTCTACCTAATGTTTGTATCTATCTAATGTCTGTCTCTATCTGATGTATGTCTATCTGATGTTTGTCTCTATCTAACGTCTGTCTCTATCTAACGTCTGTCTCTACCTAATGTCTGTCTCTATCTAATGTCTGTCTCTATCTGGTGTCTATCTGATGTATGTCTCTATCTAGTGTCTGTCTCTATCGGATGTCTTTCTCTATCTAATGTCTGTCTGTGGTGTCTGTCTCTATCTGATGTCTGTCTCTATCTAATGCCTGTCTCTCTCTAATGTCTGTCTGTATCTATTGTCTGTCTGTATCTAATGTCTGTCTCTATCTGGTGTCTGTCTTTATCTGGTGTCTGTCTATCTATTGTCTGTATCTATGCAATGTTTGTCTGTATCTGATGCATGTCTCTACGTAATGTTGGTGTCTGGTGTCTTGTGATTGTTTGTAGGCTTATGTAGCCTAAATCTAATCTTTGATTGTATGCTATCCATTTGTTTTTTGTATGTTCTTTGTATGCCATTTTAATATCTCAGAATTAACCAATGATATTAGGCCACACTTGGCCATGATTACAGACACCTGTGTGTGTGTCCTTTGACACTATATAAACGAGTCACCCCGCAGTGTTTGTGATTATACCCTGATGAAGACAGCTTGCCTGTCGAAACGTTGGACATAAAATATTTTTTTGCATCTGAGCTCCTAGAGTGTGCGGCTCTTTTTTATTTTCAAGGTTTCTGGTGTCTGTCTCTATCTAATGTCTGTCTCTATCTGGTGGCTGTCTCTATCTAACAGCGATGTCAATATTATGTCTGTCTCAATCTGATGTCTGTCTCTATCTGGTGTCTGTCTCTATCTGGTGGCTGTCTCTATCTAACAGCGATGTCAATATTATGTCTGTCTCAATCTGATGTCTGTCTCTATCTGGTGTCTGTCTCTATCTGGTGTCTGTCTCTATCTGGTGTCTGTCTCTATCTGGTGTCTATCTCTATCAAATGTCTGTCTCTATCTAATGTCTGTCTCTATCGGATGTCTGTCTCTATCGGATGTCTGTCTCTATCTATCTAGGATGTCTGTCTCTGATGTTTATCTAATGTCTGTCTATATTGGATGTCCGTCTCTATCTAATGTCCGTCTCTATCGGATGTCTGTCTCTATCGGATGTCTGTCTCTATCGGATGTCTGTCTCTATCGGATGTCTGTCTCTGATGTTTATCTAATGTCTGTCTCTATCTGATATCTATCTCTATCGGATGCCTGTCTCTATCGGATGCCTGTCTCTATCGGATGCCTGTCTCTATCGGATGCCTGTCTCTATCTATCTGTCTCTATCTAGTGTCTGTCTCTATCTAGTGTCTGTCTCTATCTAATGTCTGTCTCATCTGATATCTGTCTCTATCTAATGTCTGTCTCTATCTGATATCTATCTCTATCGGATGCCTGTCTCTATCGGATGCCTGTCTCTATCGGATGCCTGTCTCTATCGGATGCCTGTCTCTATCTAGTGTCTGTCTCTGATGTTTTTCTAATGTCTGTCTCTATCTGATGTCTATCTCTATCTAATGTCTGTCTCTATCTAATTTCTATCTCTTTCTAATATCTGTCTCTATCTAATGTCTGTCTCTATCTAATGTCTCTCTCTATCGGATGTCTGTCTCTATCTGATATCTTTCTCTATCTAACGTCTGTCTCTGTCTGATATCTTTCTCTATCTGGTGTCTGTCTCTATCTGGTGTCTGTCTCTGATGTCTGTCTCTATCTGATGTCCATCTCTATCCAATGTCTGTCTCTATCTGATATCTATCTCTATCTAGTATCTGTTTATATCTGTCTCTTTCTGATATCTGTCTCTATCTAATATCTGTCTCTATCTGATGTCCCTCTATCTAATGTCTGTCTAAATCTGATGTCTGTCTCTTTCTAATATATGTCTCTATCTGATGTCTGTCTTCATCTAATTTCTTTCTCAATCTGTTGGCTGTCTCTATCTAACATCGATCTCTGTCTAATGTCTGTCTTTATATAATGTCTGTCTCTTTCTGATGTCTGTCTCTATGTAAATTCTTTCTCTATCCGGTGGCTGTCTCTATCTGATGTATGTCACTATCTGATGTGTCTCTATCTAACACCTGTCTCTGTCTGATATCTGTCCCTACCTGATGTATGTCTCTATCTAATGTCTGTCTCTATCTGATCTCTCTCTATCTGATGTCTGTCTCTATCTCTTCAAAGCGGGTGACACTCTTGACCCAAACTGCTACAGACCTATATCTATCCTACCCTGCCTTTCTAAGGTCTTTGAAAGCCAAGTTAACCAAACAAATTACAGACCATTGAATCCCACACGTACCTTTCCGCTGTACAATCTGGTTTCAGGGCTGGTCATCCCAGGTGCCTCAAGCTTGCTCAGGTCTAAATGACATCTACAACCGCCATCGATAAGAGACATTACTGTGCAACCGTTTTCATTGATCTGGCAGAGGCTTTCGACTCTGTCAATCCACCCATTCTATATCGGCGGACTCTACAACCTTGGTTTCTCAAATGATTGCCTGCATGGTTCACCAACTACTTCTCCGATAGAGTTCAGTGTGTCAAATCAGAGGGCCTGTTGTCGGGCCTCTGGCAGTCTCTATGGGAGTGCCACAGGTTCAATTACTTGGGACGACTCTCTTCTCTGTATACATCAATGATGTCGCTCTTGCTGCAGGTGGTCTCTGATTCACCTCTCTTGAAACAAACTTTGTAATTCTGTACTCACTTCTGGCCCCTCTTTGGACAATGTGTTAACTACCACTCAGGCGAGCTTCAATGCTGCCTACAACTCTCCTTCCGTGACCTACAACTTCCATAGCAATGCAAGTAAAACTAAATGCATGCTCTTCAACCGATCGCTGCCACTTCTGTCCCCGTCCAGCATCACTACTCTGGGCCGGTTCTGTCTTAGATTATGTAGACAACTACAAATATCTAGGTGTCTGGTTAGACTGTAAACTCTCCTTCCAGACTCATCAAACATCTCAATCTAAATTAAATCTAGAGGTGGCCGCAACAAAGCATCCCAGCCACTCATGCTGCCAAACATACCCTCGTGGAAACTGACCATCCTGCGTCCTCGACACGGTGTCATTTACAAAAATAACCTCCAATTCTCTACTCAACAAATTGGATGCAGTCTATCACAGTGCCATCCGTTTTGTTACCAAAGCCCCATATACCACCCACCACTGCAACCTGCGCTCTGGTTGGCTGGCCCTCGCTTTACACTTTCGTCGCCATACCTACTGGCTCCAGGTCATCTACAAGTCCCCTGCTAGGTAAGCCCACCTTATCTCCAGCTCGCTGATCACCTTAGCAGCACCAACCGTAACACGTGCTCTATGAGTATATCTCACTGGTCACCCCCAGCGCCAATTCCTCCTTTGGCGACTCTCCTTCCAGTTCTCTGCCTTAATGACTGCAACGAACTACAAAAAATCTCTGAAACTGGAACACTAATCTCCCTCACCAGCTTTAAGCACCAGCTGTCAGAGCAGTTCACAGACCCCCTGCACCTGTATATAGCCCATCTGTAAATAGCCCAACCAACTTCTCATCCCCTACGTATTTATTTATTTATTTGTTCCTTTGCACCCCAGTTATTCTACATTGCACATTCATCTACTGCACATCTACCATTTTAAATGCTATATTGTAATTACTTTGCCCACCATGGCCTATTTATTGCCTTACCTTCCTTATCCTACCTCATTTGCACTCTTTGTATATAAATTTGTTTTTCAACTGTAGTATTGACTGTATGTTTGTTTTACTCCATGTGTAACTCTGTGTTGTTGTATGTGTCGAACTGCTTTGCATTATCTTAGCCAAGTCGCAGTTGTAAATGAAAACTTGTTCTCAACATGCCTACCTGGTTAAATAAAGGTTAAATAAAAAAAATAAAATCTAATGTCGGTATCTGATGTCTGTCCCTGTTTAGTTTCTGTCTCTACCTGGTATCTGTCTCTATATGGTGTCTGTCTCTATGTAATGTCTGTCTCTATCTGGTGGCTGTCTCTATCTAATGTCTGTCTCTATCTGATGTCTATCTCTATCTAATGTCTGTCTGTGGTGTCTGTCTTTATCTGATGTCTGTCTCTATCTATTGTCTGTATCAATGTGATGTTTGTCTGTATCTGGTGGCTGTCTCTATCTAACAACAATCTCTATATTATGTCTGTCTTTATCTAACGCCTGTCTCTATCTGATGTCTGCCTCTATCTAATGTCTTTCTCTATCTGGTGTCTGTCTCTATCTAATATCTGTCTCTATCTGGTTTTTGTCTCTATCTGGTGTCTGTCTCTATCTGATACCTTTCTCTTTCTAACGTCTGTCTCTATCTGATATCTTTCTCTATCTAATGTCTGTCTCTATCTGATATCTGTCTCTATTTAGTGTCTGTTTATATCTGATATCTGTCTCTTTCTGATATCTTTCTCTATCTAATATCAGTCTCTATTTGGTGTTTGTCTCTATCTGATGTCTGTCTCTATCTAATGTCTGTATCTATCTGGTGTCTTTCTCTTTCTTATGTCTGTCTCTATCTATATCTAGTGTCTGTCTCTATCTGATTTCTATCTCTCTCTAATATCTGTCTCTATCATGTGTCTGTCTCTAATATCTGTCTCTATCATGTGTCTGTCTCTAATATCTGTCTCTATCATGTGTCTGTCTCTATCTAATGTCTGTCTCTATCTAATGTCTGTCTCTATCTGATGTCTGTCTCTATCTGATGTCTGTCTCTATCTAATATCTGTCTCTATCTGGTGTTTGTCTATCTAATGTCTGTCTCTATCTGATATCTGTCTCTATCTAATGTCTGTCTCTATCTGATGTCTGTCTCTATCTGATGTCTGTCTCTATCTGATGTCTGTCTCTATCTGGTGTCTGTCTCTATCTGATGTCTGTCTCTATCTAATGTCTGTCTCTATCTGATGTCTGTCTCTATCTAGTCTGTCTCTATCGATATCTGTCTCTATCTAGTGTCTGTCTCTATCTGGTGTCTGTCTCTATCGGTGTCTGTCTCTATCTGGTGTCTGTCTCTATCTGGTGTCTGTCTCTATCTGGTGTCTGTCTCTATCTGGTGTCTGTCTCTATCAGTGTCTGTCTCTATCTGGTGTCTGTCTCTATCTGTCTGTCTCTATTTGGTGTATATCTCTATCTAATGTCTGTCTCTATCGGATGTCTGTCTCTATCTAGTGTCTGTCTCTATCTGATGTCTGTCTCTATCTGATGTCTGTCTCTATCTAATGTCTGTCTCTATCTGATGTCTGTCTCTATCTAATGTCTGTCTCTATCTGATGTCTGTCTCTTTCTGTGTCTGTCTCTAATGTGTCTGTCTCTATCTGATGTCTGTCTCTCTATCTAATTTCTGTCTCTATCTAATGTCTGTCTCTATGGTGTCTGTCTCTATCTAATGTCTGTCTCTATCTGGTGTCTGTCTCTATCTGGTGTCTGTCTCTATCTGGTGTCTGTCTCTATCTGATGTCTGTCTCTATCTAGTGTCTGTCTCTATCTAGTGTCTGTCTCTATCTGGTGTCTGTCTCTATCTGGTGTCTGTCTCGATCTAGTGTCTGTCTCTATCTGGTGTCTGTCTCTATCTGGTGTCTGTCTCTATCTAATGTCTGTCTCTATCAGATGTCTGTCTCTATCTGGTGTCTGTCTCTCTATCTAATGTCTGTCTCTATCTGGTGTCTGTCTCTATCTAATGTCTGTCTCTATCTGATGTCTGTCTCTATCTGGTGTCTGTCTCTATCTGATGTCTGTCTCTATCTGGTGTCTGTCTCTATCTGATGTCTGTCTCTATCTAGTGTCTGTCTCTATCTGGTGTCTGTCTCTATCTAATGTCTGTCTCTATCTGGTGTCTGTCTCTATCTAATGTCTGTCTCTATCTGATGTCTGTCTCTATCTAATGTCTGTCTCTATCTGAGTGTCTGTCTCTATCTGGTGTCGGTCTCTATCTCAGGGTGTCGGTCTCTATCGGGTGTCTGTCTGTCTCTATCTAATGTCTGTCTCTATCTTATGTCTGTCTCTGCTCTGATGTCTGTCTCTATGGTGTCTGTCTCTATATGTCTCTATCTGATGTCTGTCTCTATCTGATGTCTGTCTCTATCTGGATGTCTGTCTCTATCTGGTGTCTGTCTCTATCGGATGTCTGTCTCTTTCTGGTGTCTGTCTCTGTCTATCTAATGTCTGTCTCTATTTGATATCTGTCTCTATCTAATGTCTGTCTCTATCTGATGTCTGTCTCCATCTGATGTCTGTCTCTATCTGATGTCTGTCTCTATCTGATGTCTGTCTCTATCTGGTGTCTGTCTCTATCTGATGTCTGTCTCTATCTGAGTCTGTCTCTATCTGGTGTCTGTCTCTATCTGGTGTCTGTATCTCTCTGGTGTCTGTCTCTATCCGATGTCTGTCTCTATCCGGTGTCTGTCTCTATCCGGTGTCTGTCTCTATCCGGTGTCTGTCTCTATCGGGTGTCTGTCTCTATCGGGTGTCTGTCTCTATCTGGTGTCTGTCTCTGATGATCTAATGTCTGTCTCTATTTGATGTCTGTCTCTGTCTAATGTCTGTCTCTATCGGATGTCTGTCTCTATCTGGTGTCTGTCCTATCTGATGTTTCTATCTAATGTCTGTCTCTATCTGATGTCTGTCTCTATCTAATGTCTGTCTCTATCTGATGTCTGTCTCTATCTGGTGTCTGTCTCTATCGGATGTCTGTCTCTTTCTGGTGTCTGTCTTTGATGTCTATCTAATGTCTGTCTCTATTTGATATCTGTCTCTTTCTAATGTCTGTCTCTATGATTTTTATCTCAATCTAATGTCTGTCTCTATCTGGTGTCTGTCTCTATCTGATGTCTGTCTCTATCTGGTGTCTGTCTCTATCTGGTGTCTGTCTCGATCTGGTGTCTGTCTCTATCTGGTGTCTGTCTCTATCTGGTGTCTGTCTCTATCTGGTGTCTGTCTCTATCTAGTGTTTGTCTCTATCGGGTGTCTGTCTCTATCGGGTGTCTGTCTCTATCTAATGTCTGTCTCTATCGGGTGTCTGTCTCTTTCTGGTGTCTGTCTCTGATGTCTATCTAATGTCTGTCTCTATTTGGTGTCTGTCTCTGTCTAATGTCTGTCTCTATCTGATGTCTATCTCTATCTAATGTCTGTCTCTATCTGGTGTCTATCTCTATCTAATGTCTGTCTCTATCTGATTTTTGTCTCAATCTATTGTCTGTCTGTATCTGGTGTCTGTCTCTATCTAATGTCTGTCTCTATCTGGTGTCTGTCTCTATCGGGTGTCTGTCTCTATCTGGTGTCTGTCTCTATCTGGTGTCTGTCTCCATCTGATTTTTATCTCAATCTATTGTCTGTCTCTATCTGGTGTCTGTCTCCATCTAATGTCTGTCTCCATCGGGTGTCTGTCTCCATCTGGTGTCTGTCTCCATCTGATGTCTGTCTCCATCTGGTGTCTGTCTAAATCTGATGTCTGTCTCTTTCTGATGTCTTTCTCTATCTAATGTCTGTCTCTATCTGGTGTCTGTCTCTATCTGATGTCTGTCTCTTTCTGGTGTCTGTCTCTGATGTCTATCTAATGTCTGTCTCTATCTGATGTCTGTCTCTATCTAATGTCTGTCTCCATCGGGTGTCTGTCTCCATCTGATGTCTGTCTCCATCGGGTGTCTGTCTCCATCGGGTGTCTGTCTCCATCGGGTGTCTGTCTCCATCACTGTCTCTATCTAATATCTGTCTCTATCCGGTGTCTGTCTCTATCTGGTGTCTGTCTCTGTTGTCTCTCGATCTGAAATCTGTCTCTGTCTAATTTCTGTCTCTATCTAACGTCTGCCTCCATCTGGTGTCTATTTCCATCTGATGTCTGTCTCTATCTGATGACTGTCTCTATCTGATGACTGTCTCGTTCTGGTGTCTGTCTCTGTTGTCTCTCGATCTGATGTCTGTCTCTGTCTAATTTCTGTCTCCATCGGATGTCTGTCTCTATCGGGTGTCTGTCTCTATCGGGTGTCTGTCTCTTATGTTTATCTAATGTCTGTCTATCTGATATCTATCTCTATCTAGTGTCTGTCTCTTTCTGATATCTTTCTCTATCTAATGTCTGTCTCTATCGGATGTCTGTCTCTATCGGATGTCTGACTCTATCGGATGTCTGTCTCTATCGGATGTCTGTCTCTTTCTATCTAATGTCTGACTCTATTTGATATCTGTCTCTTTCTAATGTCTGTCTCTATCTGATATCTATCTCTATCTAATGTCTGTTAATATCTGATGTCTGTCTCCATCTGATGTCTATCCCTATCTAATATCTGTCTATCGGATGTCTGTCTCTATCTGGTGTCTGTCTCTATCTGGTGTCTGTCTCTATCTGGTGTCTGTCTCTATCTGGTGTCTGTCTCTCTCTGGTGTCTGTCTCGATCTGATGTCTGTCTCTGTCTAATTTCTGTCTGTATCTAATGTCTGTCTCTATTTTTGTATGTCTCTAAGTTATGTCGGTTTCTGGTGTCTGTCTCTATCTGGTGTCTGTCTCTATCTGGTGTCTGTCTCTATCTGGTGTCTGTCTCTATCTGGTGTCTGTCTCTATCTGGTGTCTGTCTCTCTCTGGTGTCTGTCTCTCTCTGGTGTCTGTCTCGATCTGATGTCTGTCTCTGTCTAATTTCTGTCTGTATCTAATGTCTGTCTCTATTTTTGTATGTCTCTAAGTTATGTCGGTTTCTGGTGTCTGTCTCTATCTGGTGTCTGTCTCTATCTGGTGTCTGTCTCTATCGGGTGTCTGTCTCTATCTGGTGTCTGTCTCTATCGGATGTCTGTCTCTATCGGATGTCTGTCTCTATCGGATGTCTGTCTCTTTCTGGTGTCTGTCTCTGTCTATCTAATGTCTGACTCTATTTGATATCTGTCTCTTTCTAATGTCTGTTAATATCTGATGTCTGTCTCCATCTGATGTCTATCCCTATCTAATGTCTGTCTATCGGATGTCTGTCTCTATCTGGTGTCTGTCTCTATCTGGTGTCTGTCTCTATCTGGTGTCTGTCTCTATCTGGTGTCTGTCTCTATCTGGTGTCTGTCTCGTTCTGGTGTCTGTCTCGTTCTGGTGTCTGTCTCTGTTGTCTCTCGATCTGATGTCTGTCTCGATCTGGTGTCTGTCTCGTTCTGGTGTCTGTCTCGATCTGATGTCTGTCTCGATCGGGTGTCGGTCTCTATCGGGTGTCGGTCTCTATCGGGTGTCTGTCTCTATCGGGTGTCGGTCTCTATCGGGTGTCGGTCTCTATCGGGTGTCGGTCTCTATCGGGTGTCGGTCTCTATCGGGTGTCTTTCTCTATCGGGTGTCTGTCTTTGATTTTTATCTAATGTCTGTCTCTATTTGACGTAAATCTCTGTCTAATGTCTGTCTCTATTTTTGTATATCTCTACGTAATGTCTTTTTCTGGTGTCTGTCTCTATCTGATGTCTGTCTCAATCTGGTGTCTGTCTCTATTGTCTCTCTATCTGATGTCTGTCTCTGTCTAATTTCTGTCTCCATCTGGTGTCAGTCTCCGTCTGGTGTCAGTCTCTATCTGATGTCAGTCTCCATCGGGTGTCTGTCTCCATCGGGTGTCTGTCTCCATCGGGTGTCGGTCTCTATCGGGTGTCGGTCTCTATCGGGTGTCGGTCTCTATCGGGTGTCTTTCTCTAGCTGGTGTCTGTCTTTGATTTTTATCTAATGTCTGTCTCTATTTGACGTAAATCTCTGTCTAATGTCTGTCTCTATTTTTTGTATATCTCTACGTAATGTCTTTTTCTGGTGTCTGTCTCTATCTGATGTCTGTCTCAATCTGGTGTCTGTCTCTATTGTCTCTCTATCTGATGTCTGTCTCTGTCTAATTTCTGTCTCCATCTGGTGTCAGTCTCCGTCTGGTGTCAGTCTCTATCTGATGTCAGTCTTCATCGGGTGTCTGTCTCCATCGGGTGTCTGTCTCCATCGGGTGTCTGTCTCCATCGGGTGTCGGTCTCTATCGGGTGTCGGTCTCTATCGGGTGTCGGTCTTTTTCTGATCACTTTCTCTATCTAATATCTGTCTCTATCCGATGTCTGTCTCGTTCTGGTGTCTGTCTCTGTTGTCTCTCGATCTGAAATCTGTCTCTGTCTAATTTCTGTCTCTATCTAACGTCTGCCTCCATCTGGTGTCTATTTCCATCTGATGTCTGTCTCTATCTGATGACTGTCTCTATCTGATGACTGTCTCGTTCTGGTGTCTGTCTCTGTTGTCTCTCGATCTGATGTCTGTCTCTGTCTAATTTCTGTCTCCATCGGATGTCTGTCTCTATCGGGTGTCTGTCTCTATCGGGTGACTGTCTCTTATGTTTATCTAATGTCTGTCTATCTGATATCTATCTCTATCTAGTGTCTGTCTCTTTCTGATATCTTTCTCTATCTAATGTCTGTCTCTATCGGATGTCTGTCTCTATCGGATGTCTGACTCTATCGGATGTCTGTCTCTATCGGATGTCTGTCTCTTTCTATCTAATGTCTGACTCTATTTGATATCTGTCTCTTTCTAATGTCTGTCTCTATCTGATATCTATCTCTATCTAATGTCTGTTAATATCTGATGTCTGTCTCCATCTGATGTCTATCCCTATCTAATATCTGTCTATCGGATGTCTGTCTCTATCTGGTGTCTGTCTCTATCTGGTGTCTGTCTCTATCTGGTGTCTGTCTCTATCTGGTGTCTGTCTCTATCTGGTGTCTGTCTCTATCTGGTGTCTGTCTCTCTCTGGTGTCTGTCTCGATCTGATGTCTGTCTCTGTCTAATTTCTGTCTGTATCTAATGTCTGTCTCTATTTTTTGTATGTCTCTAAGTTATGTCGGTTTCTGGTGTCTGTCTCTATCTGGTGTCTGTCTCTATCTGGTGTCTGTCTCTATCTGGTGTCTGTCTCTCTCTGGTGTCTGTCTCTCTCTGGTGTCTGTCTCGATCTGATGTCTGTCTCTGTCTAATTTCTGTCTGTATCTAATGTCTGTCTCTATTTTTTGTATGTCTCTAAGTTATGTCGGTTTCTGGTGTCTGTCTCTATCTGGTGTCTGTCTCTATCTGGTGTCTGTCTCTATCGGGTGTCTGTCTCTATCGGGTGTCTGTCTTTGATTTTGATCTAATGTCTGTCTCTATTTGACGTAAATCTCTGTCTAATGTCTGTCTCTATTTTTTGTATATCTCTACGTAATGTGTTTATCTGGTGTCTGTCTCTATCTGATGTCTGTCTCTATCTGATGTCTGTCTCTATCTGGGGTCTGTCGCTGTCTGATACTTGTCTGTCTCTATCTAATGTCTTTATCTATCTGGTGTCTTTCTCTTTCTTAAGTCTGTCTCTATCTCTATCTAGTGTCTGTCTCTATCTGATGACTGTCTCTATCTGATGACTGTCTCTATCTGATGACTGTCTCTATCTGATGACTGTCTCGTTCTGGTGTCTGTCTCTGTTGTCTCTCGATCTGATGTCTGTCTCTGTCTAATTTCTGTCTCTATCTAACGTCTGCCTCCATCTGGTGTCTGTCTCCATCTGGTGTCTGTCTCCATCTGGTGTCTGTCTCTCTCTGGTGTCTATCTCTGTCTAATTTCTGTCTCTATCTAACGTCTGTCTCCATCTGGTGTCTGTCTCCATCTGGTGTCTGTCTCCATCTGGTGTCTGTCTCCATCTGGTGTCTGTCTCTATCTGGTGTCTGCCTCCATCTGGTGTCTGTCTCCATCTGGTGTCTGTCTCCATCTGGTGTCTGTCTCTCTCTGGTGTCTATCTCTGTCTAATTTCTGTCTCTATCTAACGTCTGTCTCCATCTGGTGTCTGTCTCCATCTGGTGTCTGTCTCTATCTGGTGTCTGTCTCTATCTGGTGTCTGTCTCTATCTGGTGTCTGTCTCCATCTGATGTCTATCCCTATCTAATGTCTGTCTATCGGATGTCTGTCTCTATCTGGTGTCTGTCTCTCTCTGGTGTCTATCTCTGTCTAATTTCTGTCTCTATCTAACGTCTGTCTCCATCTGGTGTCTGGCTCCATCTGGTGTCTGTCTCCATCTGGTGTCTGTCTCCATCTAATGTCTGTCTCTTTCTGATATCTTTCTCTATCTAATATCTGTCTCTATCTGGTGTTTGTCTCTATCTAATGTCTATCTCTATCGGATGTCTGTCTCTTTCTGGTGTCTGTCTCTGATGTCTATCTAATGTCTGACTCTATTTGATATCTGTCTCTATCTAATGTCTGTCTCTATCTAATGTCTGTCTCTATCTAATGTCTGTCTCCATCTGATGTCTGTCTCCATCTGATGTCTGTCTCCATCTGATGTCTGTCTCCATCTGATGTCTGTCTCCATCTGATGTCTGTCTCCATCCGATGTCTGTCTCCATCCGATGTCTGTCTCCATCCGATGTCTGTCTCTATCCGATGTCTGTCTCTATCCGAGTACTGTCTCTATCCGAGTACTGTCTCTATCCAGTACTGTCTCTATCTAATGTCTGTCTCTATCCAGTACTGTCTCCATCCGATGTCTGTCTCTATCCGATGTCTGTCTCTATCCAGTACTGTCTCTATCCAGTACTGTCTCTATCCGAGTACTGTCTCTATCTAATGTCTGTCTCTATCCGAGTACTGTCTCTATCCGGTGTCTGTCTCGTTCTGGTGTCTGTATCTCTCTGATTTCTGTCTCTATCTGGTGTCTGTCTCTATCTAATGTCTGTCTCCATCTGGTGTCTATTTACATCTGGTGTCTGTCTCCATCTGGTGTCTGTCTCTATCGGGTGTCTGTCTCTATCGGGTGTCTGTCTCTATTTGGTGTCTGTCTCTGATTTTGATCTAAAGTCTGTCTCTATTTGACGTATATCTCTGTCTAATGTCTACCTCTATCGGATGTCTGTCTCTATCTAGTGTCTGTCTCTGATGTTTATCTAATGTCTGTCTCTATCTGATATATATCTCTATCTAATGTCTGTCTCTATCTGATATCTATCTCTATCTAATGTCTGTCTCTATCGGATGTCTGTCTCTTTCCTGTGTCTGTCTATGATGTCTATCTAATGTCTGACTCTATTTGATATCTGTCTCTTTCTAATGTCTGTCTCTATGATTTTTATCTCAATCTAATACCTGTCTCTATCTGGTGTCTGTCTCTATCTGGTGTCTGTCTCTATCTGGTGTCTGTCTCTATCTAGTGTCTGTCTCGATCTAGTGTCTGTCTCGATCTAGTGTCTGTCTCGATCTGGTGTTTGTCTCTATCTGGTGTCTGTCTCTATCTAATGTCTGTCTTTTTCAGGTGTCTGTCTCTTTCTGGTGTCTGTCTCTGATGTCTATCTAATGTCTGACTCTATTTGATATCTGTCTCTTTCTAATGTCTGTCTCTATCTGGTGTCTGTCTCTATCTGGTGTCTGTCTCTATCTGGTGTCTGTCTCTATCTGGTGTCTGTCTCTATCTAATGTCTGTCTCTATCTAATGTCTGTCTCTATCTAATGTCTGTCTCTATCTGATGTCTATCCCTATCTAATGTCTGTCTATCGGATGTCTGTCTCGATCTGATGTCGATCTGATGTCAATCTCTGTCTAATTTCTGTCTCTATCTAACGTCTGTCTCCATCTGGTGTCTGTCTCCATCTAATGTCTGTCTCCATCTAATGTCTGTCTCCATCTGATGTCTGTCTCCATCTGATGTCTGTCTCCATCTGATGACTGTCTCCATCTGATGTCTGTTAATATCTGATATCTGTCTCTTTCTGATATCTTTCTCTATCTAATATTTGTCTCTATCTGGTGTTTGTCTCTATCGGATCTCTGTCTCTTTCTGGTGTCTGTCTCTGATGTCTATCTAATGTCTGACTCTATTTGATATCTGTCTCTATCTAATGTCTGTCCCCATCTGATGTCTGTCTCCATCTGATGTCTGTCTCCATCTGATGTCTGTCTCCATCCGATGTCTGTCTCCATCCGATGTCTGTCTCCATCCGATGTCTGTCTCCATCCAGTACTGTCTCTATCCAGTACTGTCTCTATCCGGTGTCTGTCTCTATCCGGTGTCTGTCTCTATCCGGTGTCTGTCTCCATCTGGTGTCTGTCTCCATCTGGTGTCTGTCTCCATCTGGTGTCTGTCTCCATCTGGTGTCTGTCTCTATCGGGTGTCTGTCTCTATTTGGTGTCTGTCTCTGATTTTGATCTAAAGTCTGTCTCTATTTGACGTATATCTCTGTCTAATGTCTACCTCTATCGGATGTCTGTCTCTATCTAGTGTCTGTCTCTGATGTTTATCTAATGTCTGTCTCTATCTGATATCTATCTCTATCTAATGTCTGTCTCTATCTGATATCTATCTCTATCTAATGTCTGTCTCTATCGGATGTCTGTCTCTTTCCTGTGTCTGTCTATGATGTCTATCTAATGTCTGACTCTATTTGATATCTGTCTCTTTCTAATGTCTGTCTCTATGATTTTTATCTCAATCTAATACCTGTCTCTATCTGGTGTCTGTCTCTATCTGGTGTCTGTCTCTATCTGGTGTCTGTCTCTATCTAGTGTCTGTCTCGATCTAGTGTCTGTCTCGATCTAGTGTCTGTCTCGATCTGGTGTTTGTCTCTATCTGGTGTCTGTCTCTATCTAATGTCTGTCTTTTTCAGGTGTCTGTCTCTTTCTGGTGTCTGTCTCTGATGTCTATCTAATGTCTGACTCTATTTGATATCTGTCTCTTTCTAATGTCTGTCTCTATCTGGTGTCTGTCTCTATCTGGTGTCTGTCTCTATCTGGTGTCTGTCTCTATCTGGTGTCTGTCTCTATCTAATGTCTGTCTCTATCTGATATCTGTCTCTTTCTGGTGTCTGTCTCTGATGTCTATCTAATGTCTGACTCTATTTGATATCTGTCTCTTTCTAATGTCTGTCTCTATCTGGTGTCTGTCTCTATCTGGTGTCTGTCTCTATCTGGTGTCTGTCTCTATCTGGTGTCTGTCTCTATCTGGTGTCTGTCTCTATCTAATGTCTGTCTCTATCTAATGTCTGTCTCTATCTAATGTCTGTCTCTATCTGATGTCTATCCCTATCTAATGTCTGTCTATCGGATGTCTGTCTCGATCTGATGTCGATCTGATGTCAATCTCTGTCTAATTTCTGTCTCTATCTAACGTCTGTCTCCATCTGGTGTCTGTCTCCATCTAATGTCTGTCTCCATCTAATGTCTGTCTCCATCTGATGTCTGTCTCCATCTGATGTCTGTCTCCATCTGATGACTGTCTCCATCTGATGTCTGTTAATATCTGATATCTGTCTCTTTCTGATATCTTTCTCTATCTAATATTTGTCTCTATCTGGTGTTTGTCTCTATCGGATCTCTGTCTCTTTCTGGTGTCTGTCTCTGATGTCTATCTAATGTCTGACTCTATTTGATATCTGTCTCTATCTAATGTCTGTCCCCATCTGATGTCTGTCCCCATCTGATGTCTGTCTCCATCTAATGTCTGTCTCCATCTGATGTCTGTCTCCATCTGATGTCTGTCTCCATCTGATGACTGTCTCCATCTGATGTCTGTTAATATCTGATATCTGTCTCTTTCTGATATCTTTCTCTATCTAATATTTGTCTCTATCTGGTGTTTGTCTCTATCGGATCTCTGTCTCTTTCTGGTGTCTGTCTCTGATGTCTATCTAATGTCTGACTCTATTTGATATCTGTCTCTATCTAATGTCTGTCCCCATCTGATGTCTGTCCCCATCTGATGTCTGTCTCCATCTGATGTCTGTCTCCATCTGATGTCTGTCTCCATCCGATGTCTGTCTCCATCCGATGTCTGTCTCCATCCGATGTCTGTCTCCATCCAGTACTGTCTCTATCCGAGTACTGTCTCTATCCGGTGTCTGTCTCTATCCGGTGTCTGTCTCTATCCGGTGTCTGTCTCCATCTGGTGTCTGTCTCCATCTGGTGTCTGTCTCCATCTGGTGTCTGTCTCCATCTGGTGTCTGTCTCTATCGGGTGTCTGTCTCTATTTGGTGTCTGTCTCTGATTTTGATCTAAAGTCTGTCTCTATTTGACGTATATCTCTGTCTAATGTCTACCTCTATCGGATGTCTGTCTCTATCTAGTGTCTGTCTCTGATGTTTATCTAATGTCTGTCTCTATCTGATATCTATCTCTATCTAATGTCTGTCTCTATCTGATATCTATCTCTATCTAATGTCTGTCTCTATCGGATGTCTGTCTCTTTCCTGTGTCTGTCTATGATGTCTATCTAATGTCTGACTCTATTTGATATCTGTCTCTTTCTAATGTCTGTCTCTATGATTTTTATCTCAATCTAATACCTGTCTCTATCTGGTGTCTGTCTCTATCTGGTGTCTGTCTCTATCTGGTGTTTGTCTCTATCTGGTGTCTGTCTCGATCTAGTGTCTGTCTCGATCTAGTGTCTGTCTCGATCTAGTGTCTGTCTCGATCTGGTGTCTGTCTCGATCTAGTGTTTGTCTCGATCTGGTGTTTGTCTCTATCTGGTGTCTGTCTCTATCTAATGTCTGTCTTTTTCAGATGTCTGTCTCTTTCTGGTGTCTGTCTCTGATGTCTATCTAATGTCTGACTCTATTTGATATCTGTCTCTTTCTAATGTCTGTCTCTATCTGATGTCTATCTCTATCTAATGTCTGTCTCTATCTGATGTCTATCTCTATCTAATGTCTGTCTCTATATGATTTTTATCTCAATCTATTATCTGTCTGTATCTGGTGTCTGTCTCTATCTAATGTCTGTCTCTATCTGATATCTATCTCTATCTAATGTCTGTCTCTATCTGATGTCTATCTCTATCTAATGTCTGTCTCTATATGATTTTTATCTCAATCTATTATCTGTCTGTATCTGGTGTCTGTCTCCATCTAATGTCTGTCTCCATCTGATGTCTGTCTCCATCTGATGTCTGTCTCCATCTGATGACTGTCTCCATCTGATGTCTGTTAATATCTGATATCTGTCTCTTTCTGATATCTTTCTCTATCTAATATCTGTCTCTATCTGGTGTTTGTCTCTATCGGATCTCTGTCTCTTTCTGGTGTCTGTCTCTGATGTCTATCTAATGTCTGACTCTATTTGATATCTGTCTCTATCTAATGTCTGTCCCCATCTGATGTCTGTCCCCATCTGATGTCTGTCTCCATCTGATGTCTGTCTCCATCTGATGTCTGTCTCCATCCGATGTCTGTCTCCATCCAGTACTGTCTCTATCCGAAAGTACTGTCTCTATCCGTGTCTGTCTCTATCCGATGTCTGTCTCTATCCGGTGTCTGTCTCTATCCGGTGTCTGTCTCCATCTGGTGTCTGTCTCCATCTGGTGTCTGTCTCCATCTGGTGTCTGTCTCTATCGGGTGTCTGTCTCTATCGGGTGTCTGTCTCTATTTGGTGTCTGTCTCTGATTTTGATCTAAAGTCTGTCTCTATTTGACGTATATCTCTGTCTAATGTCTACCTCTATCGGATGTCTGTCTCTATCTAGTGTCTGTCTCTGATGTTTATCTAATGTCTGTCTCTATCTGATATCTATCTCTATCTAATGTCTGTCTCTATCTGATATCTATCTCTATCTAATGTCTGTCTCTATCGGATGTCTGTCTCTTTCCTGTGTCTGTCTATGATGTCTATCTAATGTCTGACTCTATTTGATATCTGTCTCTTTCTAATGTCTGTCTCTATGATTTTTATCTCAATCTAATACCTGTCTCTATCTGGTGTCTGTCTCTATCTGGTGTCTGTCTCTATCTGGTGTTTGTCTCTATCTGGTGTCTGTCTCGATCTAGTGTCTGTCTCGATCTAGTGTCTGTCTCGATCTAGTGTCTGTCTCGATCTGGTGTCTGTCTCGATCTAGTGTTTGTCTCGATCTGGTGTTTGTCTCTATCTGGTGTCTGTCTCTATCTAATGTCTGTCTTTTTCAGATGTCTGTCTCTTTCTGGTGTCTGTCTCTGATGTCTATCTAATGTCTGACTCTATTTGATATCTGTCTCTTTCTAATGTCTGTCTCTATCTGATGTCTATCTCTATCTAATGTCTGTCTCTATCTGATGTCTATCTCTATCTAATGTCTGTCTCTATATGATTTTTATCTCAATCTATTATCTGTCTGTATCTGGTGTCTGTCTCTATCTAATGTCTGTCTCTATCTGATATCTATCTCTATCTAATGTCTGTCTCTATCTGATGTCTATCTCTATCTAATGTCTGTCTCTATATGATTTTTATCTCAATCTATTATCTGTCTGTATCTGGTGTCTGTCTCCATCTAATGTCTGTCTCCATCTGATGTCTGTCTCCATCTGATGTCTGTCTCCATCTGATGACTGTCTCCATCTGATGTCTGTTAATATCTGATATCTGTCTCTTTCTGATATCTTTCTCTATCTAATATCTGTCTCTATCTGGTGTTTGTCTCTATCGGATCTCTGTCTCTTTCTGGTGTCTGTCTCTGATGTCTATCTAATGTCTGACTCTATTTGATATCTGTCTCTATCTAATGTCTGTCCCCATCTGATGTCTGTCCCCATCTGATGTCTGTCTCCATCTGATGTCTGTCTCCATCTGATGTCTGTCTCCATCCGATGTCTGTCTCCATCCGAGTACTGTCTCTATCCGAGTACTGTCTCTATCCGGTGTCTGTCTCTATCCGGTGTCTGTCTCTATCCGGTGTCTGTCTCCATCTGGTGTCTGTCTCCATCTGGTGTCTGTCTCCATCTGGTGTCTGTCTCCATCTGGTGTCTGTCTCTATCGGGTGTCTGTCTCTATCGGGTGTCTGTCTCTATTTGGTGTCTGTCTCTGATTTTGATCTAAAGTCTGTCTCTATTTGACGTATATCTCTGTCTAATGTCTACCTCTATCGGATGTCTGTCTCTATCTAGTGTCTGTCTCTGATGTTTATCTAATGTCTGTCTCTATCTGATATCTATCTCTATCTAATGTCTGTCTCTATCTGATATCTATCTCTATCTAATGTCTGTCTCTATCGGATGTCTGTCTCTTTCCTGTGTCTGTCTATGATGTCTATCTAATGTCTGACTCTATTTGATATCTGTCTCTTTCTAATGTCTGTCTCTATGATTTTTATCTCAATCTAATACCTGTCTCTATCTGGTGTCTGTCTCTATCCGGTGTCTGTCTCTATCCGGTGTCTGTCTCTATCCGGTGTCTGTCTCCATCTGGTGTCTGTCTCCATCTGGTGTCTGTCTCCATCTGGTGTCTGTCTCTATCTGGTGTCTGCCTCCATCTGGTGTCTGTCTCCATCTGGTGTCTGTCTCTATCTGGTGTCTGTCTCTATCTGGTGTCTGTCTCTCTCTGGTGTCTGTCTCGATCTGATGTCTGTCTCTGTCTAATTTCTGTCTGTATCTAATGTCTGTCTCTATTTTTTGTATGTCTCTAAGTTATGTCGGTTTCTGGTGTCTGTCTCTATCTGGTGTCTGTCTCTATCTGGTGTCTGTCTCTATCTGGTGTCTGTCTCTCTCTGGTGTCTGTCTCTCTCTGGTGTCTGTCTCGATCTGATGTCTGTCTCTGTCTAATTTCTGTCTGTATCTAATGTCTGTCTCTATTTTTTGTATGTCTCTAAGTTATGTCGGTTTCTGGTGTCTGTCTCTATCTGGTGTCTGTCTCTATCTGGTGTCTGTCTCTATCGGGTGTCTGTCTCTATCTGGTGTCTGTCTCTATCGGATGTCTGTCTCTATCGGATGTCTGTCTCTATCGGATGTCTGTCTCTTTCTGGTGTCTGTCTCTGTCTATCTAATGTCTGACTCTATTTGATATCTGTCTCTTTCTAATGTCTGTTAATATCTGATGTCTGTCTCCATCTGATGTCTATCCCTATCTAATGTCTGTCTATCGGATGTCTGTCTCTATCTGGTGTCTGTCTCTATCTGGTGTCTGTCTCTATCTGGTGTCTGTCTCTATCTGGTGTCTGTCTCTATCTGGTGTCTGTCTCGTTCTGGTGTCTGTCTCGTTCTGGTGTCTGTCTCTGTTGTCTCTCGATCTGATGTCTGTCTCGATCTGGTGTCTGTCTCGTTCTGGTGTCTGTCTCGATCTGATGTCTGTCTCGATCGGGTGTCGGTCTCTATCGGGTGTCGGTCTCTATCGGGTGTCTGTCTCTATCGGGTGTCGGTCTCTATCGGGTGTCGGTCTCTATCGGGTGTCGGTCTCTATCGGGTGTCGGTCTCTATCGGGTGTCTTTCTCTATCGGGTGTCTGTCTTTGATTTTTATCTAATGTCTGTCTCTATTTGACGTAAATCTCTGTCTAATGTCTGTCTCTATTTTTTGTATATCTCTACGTAATGTCTTTTTCTGGTGTCTGTCTCTATCTGATGTCTGTCTCAATCTGGTGTCTGTCTCTATTGTCTCTCTATCTGATGTCTGTCTCTGTCTAATTTCTGTCTCCATCTGGTGTCAGTCTCCGTCTGGTGTCAGTCTCTATCTGATGTCAGTCTCCATCGGGTGTCTGTCTCCATCGGGTGTCTGTCTCCATCGGGTGTCGGTCTCTATCGGGTGTCGGTCTCTATCGGGTGTCGGTCTCTATCGGGTGTCTTTCTCTAGCTGGTGTCTGTCTTTGATTTTTATCTAATGTCTGTCTCTATTTGACGTAAATCTCTGTCTAATGTCTGTCTCTATTTTTTGTATATCTCTACGTAATGTCTTTTTCTGGTGTCTGTCTCTATCTGATGTCTGTCTCAATCTGGTGTCTGTCTCTATTGTCTCTCTATCTGATGTCTGTCTCTGTCTAATTTCTGTCTCCATCTGGTGTCAGTCTCCGTCTGGTGTCAGTCTCTATCTGATGTCAGTCTTCATCGGGTGTCTGTCTCCATCGGGTGTCTGTCTCCATCGGGTGTCTGTCTCCATCGGGTGTCGGTCTCTATCGGGTGTCGGTCTCTATCGGGTGTCGGTCTTTTTCTGATCACTTTCTCTATCTAATATCTGTCTCTATCCGATGTCTGTCTCGTTCTGGTGTCTGTCTCTGTTGTCTCTCGATCTGAAATCTGTCTCTGTCTAATTTCTGTCTCTATCTAACGTCTGCCTCCATCTGGTGTCTATTTCCATCTGATGTCTGTCTCTATCTGATGACTGTCTCTATCTGATGACTGTCTCGTTCTGGTGTCTGTCTCTGTTGTCTCTCGATCTGATGTCTGTCTCTGTCTAATTTCTGTCTCCATCGGATGTCTGTCTCTATCGGGTGTCTGTCTCTATCGGGTGACTGTCTCTTATGTTTATCTAATGTCTGTCTATCTGATATCTATCTCTATCTAGTGTCTGTCTCTTTCTGATATCTTTCTCTATCTAATGTCTGTCTCTATCGGATGTCTGTCTCTATCGGATGTCTGACTCTATCGGATGTCTGTCTCTATCGGATGTCTGTCTCTTTCTATCTAATGTCTGACTCTATTTGATATCTGTCTCTTTCTAATGTCTGTCTCTATCTGATATCTATCTCTATCTAATGTCTGTTAATATCTGATGTCTGTCTCCATCTGATGTCTATCCCTATCTAATATCTGTCTATCGGATGTCTGTCTCTATCTGGTGTCTGTCTCTATCTGGTGTCTGTCTCTATCTGGTGTCTGTCTCTATCTGGTGTCTGTCTCTATCTGGTGTCTGTCTCTATCTGGTGTCTGTCTCTCTCTGGTGTCTGTCTCGATCTGATGTCTGTCTCTGTCTAATTTCTGTCTGTATCTAATGTCTGTCTCTATTTTTGTATGTCTCTAAGTTATGTCGGTTTCTGGTGTCTGTCTCTATCTGGTGTCTGTCTCTATCTGGTGTCTGTCTCTATCTGGTGTCTGTCTCTCTCTGGTGTCTGTCTCTCTCTGGTGTCTGTCTCGATCTGATGTCTGTCTCTGTCTAATTTCTGTCTGTATCTAATGTCTGTCTCTATTTTTGTATGTCTCTAAGTTATGTCGGTTTCTGGTGTCTGTCTCTATCTGGTGTCTGTCTCTATCTGGTGTCTGTCTCTATCGGGTGTCTGTCTCTATCGGGTGTCTGTCTTTGATTTTGATCTAATGTCTGTCTCTATTTGACGTAAATCTCTGTCTAATGTCTGTCTCTATTTTTGTATATCTCTACGTAATGTGTTTATCTGGTGTCTGTCTCTATCTGATGTCTGTCTCTATCTGGTGTCTGTCTCTATCTGATCTGTCGCTGTCGGATACTTGTCTCTATCTAATGTCTTTATCTATCTGGTGTCTTTCTCTTTCTTAAGTCTGTCTCTATCTCTATCTAGTGTCTGTCTCTATCTGATGACTGTCTCTATCTGATGACTGTCTCTATCTGATGACTGTCTCTATCTGATGACTGTCTCGTTCTGGTGTCTGTCTCTGTTGTCTCTCGATCTGATGTCTGTCTCTGTCTAATTTCTGTCTCTATCTAACGTCTGCCTCCATCTGGTGTCTGTCTCCATCTGGTGTCTGTCTCCATCTGGTGTCTGTCTCTCTCTGGTGTCTATCTCTGTCTAATTTCTGTCTCTATCTAACGTCTGTCTCCATCTGGTGTCTGTCTCCATCTGGTGTCTGTCTCCATCTGGTGTCTGTCTCCATCTGGTGTCTGTCTCTATCTGGTGTCTGCCTCCATCTGGTGTCTGTCTCCATCTGGTGTCTGTCTCTATCTGGTGTCTGTCTCTATCTGGTGTCTGTCTCTATCTGGTGTCTGTCTCTCTCTGGTGTCTGTCTCGATCTGATGTCTGTCTCTGTCTAATTTCTGTCTGTATCTAATGTCTGTCTCTATTTTTTGTATGTCTCTAAGTTATGTCGGTTTCTGGTGTCTGTCTCTATCTGGTGTCTGTCTCTATCTGGTGTCTGTCTCTATCTGGTGTCTGTCTCTATCTGGTGTCTGTCTCTATCTGGTGTCTGTCTCTCTCTGGTGTCTGTCTCTCTCTGGTGTCTGTCTCGATCTGATGTCTGTCTCTGTCTAATTTCTGTCTGTATCTAATGTCTGTCTCTATTTTTTGTATGTCTCTAAGTTATGTCGGTTTCTGGTGTCTGTCTCTATCTGGTGTCTGTCTCTATCGGGTGTCTGTCTCTATCGGGTGTCTGTCTCTATCGGGTGTCTGTCTTTGATTTTGATCTAATGTCTGTCTCTATTTGACGTAAATCTCTGTCTAATGTCTGTCTCTATTTTTTGTATATCTCTACGTAATGTGTTTATCTGGTGTCTGTCTCTATCTGATGTCTGTCTCTATCTGATGTCTGTCTCTATCTGGGGTCTGTCGCTGTCTGATACTTGTCTGTCTCTATCTAATGTCTTTATCTATCTGGTGTCTTTCTCTTTCTTAAGTCTGTCTCTATCTCTATCTAGTGTCTGTCTCTATCTGATGACTGTCTCTATCTGATGACTGTCTCTATCTGATGACTGTCTCTATCTGATGACTGTCTCGTTCTGGTGTCTGTCTCTGTTGTCTCTCGATCTGATGTCTGTCTCTGTCTAATTTCTGTCTCTATCTAACGTCTGCCTCCATCTGGTGTCTGTCTCCATCTGGTGTCTGTCTCCATCTGGTGTCTGTCTCTCTCTGGTGTCTATCTCTGTCTAATTTCTGTCTCTATCTAACGTCTGTCTCCATCTGGTGTCTGTCTCCATCTGGTGTCTGTCTCCATCTGGTGTCTGTCTCCATCTGGTGTCTGTCTCTATCTGGTGTCTGCCTCCATCTGGTGTCTGTCTCCATCTGGTGTCTGTCTCCATCTGGTGTCTGTCTCTCTCTGGTGTCTATCTCTGTCTAATTTCTGTCTCTATCTAACGTCCTGTCTCCATCTGGTGTCTGTCTCCATCTGGTGTCTGTCTCTATCTGGTGTCTGTCTCTATCTGGTGTCTGTCTCTATCTGGTGTCTGTCTCCATCTGATGTCTATCCCTATCTAATGTCTGTCTATCGGATGTCTGTCTCTATCTGGTGTCTGTCTCTCTCTGGTGTCTATCTCTGTCTAATTTCTGTCTCTATCTAACGTCTGTCTCCATCTGGTGTCTGGCTCCATCTGGTGTCTGTCTCCATCTGGTGTCTGTCTCCATCTAATGTCTGTCTCTTTCTGATATCTTTCTCTATCTAATATCTGTCTCTATCTGGTGTTTGTCTCTATCTAATGTCTATCTCTATCGGATGTCTGTCTCTTTCTGGTGTCTGTCTCTGATGTCTATCTAATGTCTGACTCTATTTGATATCTGTCTCTATCTAATGTCTGTCTCTATCTAATGTCTGTCTCTATCTAATGTCTGTCTCCATCTGATGTCTGTCTCCATCTGATGTCTGTCTCCATCTGATGTCTGTCTCCATCTGATGTCTGTCTCCATCTGATGTCTGTCTCCATCTGATGTCTGTCTCCATCCGATGTCTGTCTCCATCCGATGTCTGTCTCCATCCGATGTCTGTCTCTATCCGATGTCTGTCTCTATCCGAGTACTGTCTCTATCCGAGTACTGTCTCTATCCGAGTACTGTCTCTATCTAATGTCTGTCTCTATCCGAGTACTGTCTCCATCCGATGTCTGTCTCTATCCGATGTCTGTCTCTATCCGAGTACTGTCTCTATCCGAGTACTGTCTCTATCCGAGTACTGTCTCTATCTAATGTCTGTCTCTATCCGAGTACTGTCTCTATCCGGTGTCTGTCTCGTTCTGGTGTCTGTATCTCTCTGATTTCTGTCTCTATCTGGTGTCTGTCTCTATCTAATGTCTGTCTCCATCTGGTGTCTATTTACATCTGGTGTCTGTCTCCATCTGGTGTCTGTCTCTATCGGGTGTCTGTCTCTATCGGGTGTCTGTCTCTATTTGGTGTCTGTCTCTGATTTTGATCTAAAGTCTGTCTCTATTTGACGTATATCTCTGTCTAATGTCTACCTCTATCGGATGTCTGTCTCTATCTAGTGTCTGTCTCTGATGTTTATCTAATGTCTGTCTCTATCTGATATATATCTCTATCTAATGTCTGTCTCTATCTGATATCTATCTCTATCTAATGTCTGTCTCTATCGGATGTCTGTCTCTTTCCTGTGTCTGTCTATGATGTCTATCTAATGTCTGACTCTATTTGATATCTGTCTCTTTCTAATGTCTGTCTCTATGATTTTTATCTCAATCTAATACCTGTCTCTATCTGGTGTCTGTCTCTATCTGGTGTCTGTCTCTATCTGGTGTCTGTCTCTATCTAGTGTCTGTCTCGATCTAGTGTCTGTCTCGATCTAGTGTCTGTCTCGATCTGGTGTTTGTCTCTATCTGGTGTCTGTCTCTATCTAATGTCTGTCTTTTTCAGGTGTCTGTCTCTTTCTGGTGTCTGTCTCTGATGTCTATCTAATGTCTGACTCTATTTGATATCTGTCTCTTTCTAATGTCTGTCTCTATCTGGTGTCTGTCTCTATCTGGTGTCTGTCTCTATCTGGTGTCTGTCTCTATCTGGTGTCTGTCTCTATCTAATGTCTGTCTCTATCTGATATCTGTCTCTTTCTGGTGTCTGTCTCTGATGTCTATCTAATGTCTGACTCTATTTGATATCTGTCTCTTTCTAATGTCTGTCTCTATCTGGTGTCTGTCTCTATCTGGTGTCTGTCTCTATCTGGTGTCTGTCTCTATCTGGTGTCTGTCTCTATCTGGTGTCTGTCTCTATCTAATGTCTGTCTCTATCTAATGTCTGTCTCTATCTAATGTCTGTCTCTATCTGATGTCTATCCCTATCTAATGTCTGTCTATCGGATGTCTGTCTCTGATCTGATGTCGATCTGATGTCAATCTCTGTCTAATTTCTGTCTCTATCTAACGTCTGTCTCCATCTGGTGTCTGTCTCCATCTAATGTCTGTCTCCATCTAATGTCTGTCTCCATCTGATGTCTGTCTCCATCTGATGTCTGTCTCCATCTGATGACTGTCTCCATCTGATGTCTGTTAATATCTGATATCTGTCTCTTTCTGATATCTTTCTCTATCTAATATTTGTCTCTATCTGGTGTTTGTCTCTATCGGATCTCTGTCTCTTTCTGGTGTCTGTCTCTGATGTCTATCTAATGTCTGACTCTATTTGATATCTGTCTCTATCTAATGTCTGTCCCCATCTGATGTCTGTCCCCATCTGATGTCTGTCTCCATCTGATGTCTGTCTCCATCTGATGTCTGTCTCCATCCGATGTCTGTCTCCATCCGATGTCTGTCTCCATCCGATGTCTGTCTCCATCCGAGTACTGTCTCTATCCGAGTACTGTCTCTATCCGGTGTCTGTCTCTATCCGGTGTCTGTCTCTATCCGGTGTCTGTCTCCATCTGGTGTCTGTCTCCATCTGGTGTCTGTCTCCATCTGGTGTCTGTCTCCATCTGGTGTCTGTCTCTATCGGGTGTCTGTCTCTATTTGGTGTCTGTCTCTGATTTTGATCTAAAGTCTGTCTCTATTTGACGTATATCTCTGTCTAATGTCTACCTCTATCGGATGTCTGTCTCTATCTAGTGTCTGTCTCTGATGTTTATCTAATGTCTGTCTCTATCTGATATCTATCTCTATCTAATGTCTGTCTCTATCTGATATCTATCTCTATCTAATGTCTGTCTCTATCGGATGTCTGTCTCTTTCCTGTGTCTGTCTATGATGTCTATCTAATGTCTGACTCTATTTGATATCTGTCTCTTTCTAATGTCTGTCTCTATGATTTTTATCTCAATCTAATACCTGTCTCTATCTGGTGTCTGTCTCTATCTGGTGTCTGTCTCTATCTGGTGTCTGTCTCTATCTAGTGTCTGTCTCGATCTAGTGTCTGTCTCGATCTAGTGTCTGTCTCGATCTGGTGTTTGTCTCTATCTGGTGTCTGTCTCTATCTAATGTCTGTCTTTTTCAGGTGTCTGTCTCTTTCTGGTGTCTGTCTCTGATGTCTATCTAATGTCTGACTCTATTTGATATCTGTCTCTTTCTAATGTCTGTCTCTATCTGGTGTCTGTCTCTATCTGGTGTCTGTCTCTATCTGGTGTCTGTCTCTATCTGGTGTCTGTCTCTATCTAATGTCTGTCTCTATCTGATATCTGTCTCTTTCTGGTGTCTGTCTCTGATGTCTATCTAATGTCTGACTCTATTTGATATCTGTCTCTTTCTAATGTCTGTCTCTATCTGGTGTCTGTCTCTATCTGGTGTCTGTCTCTATCTGGTGTCTGTCTCTATCTGGTGTCTGTCTCTATCTGGTGTCTGTCTCTATCTAATGTCTGTCTCTATCTAATGTCTGTCTCTATCTAATGTCTGTCTCTATCTGATGTCTATCCCTATCTAATGTCTGTCTATCGGATGTCTGTCTCGATCTGATGTCGATCTGATGTCAATCTCTGTCTAATTTCTGTCTCTATCTAACGTCTGTCTCCATCTGGTGTCTGTCTCCATCTAATGTCTGTCTCCATCTAATGTCTGTCTCCATCTGATGTCTGTCTCCATCTGATGTCTGTCTCCATCTGATGACTGTCTCCATCTGATGTCTGTTAATATCTGATATCTGTCTCTTTCTGATATCTTTCTCTATCTAATATTTGTCTCTATCTGGTGTTTGTCTCTATCGGATCTCTGTCTCTTTCTGGTGTCTGTCTCTGATGTCTATCTAATGTCTGACTCTATTTGATATCTGTCTCTATCTAATGTCTGTCCCCATCTGATGTCTGTCCCCATCTGATGTCTGTCTCCATCTGATGTCTGTCTCCATCTGATGTCTGTCTCCATCCGATGTCTGTCTCCATCCGATGTCTGTCTCCATCCGATGTCTGTCTCCATCCGAGTACTGTCTCTATCCAGTACTGTCTCTATCCGGTGTCTGTCTCTATCCGGTGTCTGTCTCTATCCGTGTCTGTCTCCATCTGGTGTCTGTCTCCATCTGGTGTCTGTCTCCATCTGGTGTCTGTCTCCATCTGGTGTCTGTCTCTATCGGGTGTCTGTCTCTATTTGGTGTCTGTCTCTGATTTTGATCTAAAGTCTGTCTCTATTTGACGATATCTCTGTCTAATGTCTACCTCTATCGGATGTCTGTCTCTATCTAGTGTCTGTCTCTGATGTTTATCTAATGTCTGTCTCTATCTGATATCTATCTCTATCTAATGTCTGTCTCTATCTGATATCTATCTCTATCTAATGTCTGTCTCTATCGGATGTCTGTCTCTTTCCTGTGTCTGTCTATGATGTCTATCTAATGTCTGACTCTATTTGATATCTGTCTCTTTCTAATGTCTGTCTCTATGATTTTTATCTCAATCTAATACCTGTCTCTATCTGGTGTCTGTCTCTATCTGGTGTCTGTCTCTATCTGGTGTTTGTCTCTATCTGGTGTCTGTCTCGATCTAGTGTCTGTCTCGATCTAGTGTCTGTCTCGATCTAGTGTCTGTCTCTGATCTGGTGTCTGTCTCGATCTAGTGTTTGTCTCGATCTGGTGTTTGTCTCTATCTGGTGTCTGTCTCTATCTAATGTCTGTCTTTTCAGATGTCTGTCTCTTTCTGGTGTCTGTCTCTGATGTCTATCTAATGTCTGACTCTATTTGATATCTGTCTCTTTCTAATGTCTGTCTCTATCTGATGTCTATCTCTATCTAATGTCTGTCTCTATCTGATGTCTATCTCTATCTAATGTCTGTCTCTATATGATTTTTATCTCAATCTATTATCTGTCTGTATCTGGTGTCTGTCTCTATCTAATGTCTGTCTCTATCTGATATCTATCTCTATCTAATGTCTGTCTCTATCTGATGTCTATCTCTATCTAATGTCTGTCTCTATATGATTTTTATCTCAATCTATTATCTGTCTGTATCTGGTGTCTGTCTCCATCTAATGTCTGTCTCCATCTGATGTCTGTCTCCATCTGATGTCTGTCTCCATCTGATGACTGTCTCCATCTGATGTCTGTTAATATCTGATATCTGTCTCTTTCTGATATCTTTCTCTATCTAATATCTGTCTCTATCTGGTGTTTGTCTCTATCGGATCTCTGTCTCTTTCTGGTGTCTGTCTCTGATGTCTATCTAATGTCTGACTCTATTTGATATCTGTCTCTATCTAATGTCTGTCCCCATCTGATGTCTGTCCCCATCTGATGTCTGTCTCCATCTGATGTCTGTCTCCATCTGATGTCTGTCTCCATCCGATGTCTGTCTCCATCCGAGTACTGTCTCTATCCGAGTACTGTCTCTATCCGGTGTCTGTCTCTATCCGGTGTCTGTCTCTATCCGGTGTCTGTCTCCATCTGGTGTCTGTCTCCATCTGGTGTCTGTCTCCATCTGGTGTCTGTCTCCATCTGGTGTCTGTCTCTATCGGGTGTCTGTCTCTATCGGGTGTCTGTCTCTATTTGGTGTCTGTCTCTGATTTTGATCTAAAGTCTGTCTCTATTTGACGTATATCTCTGTCTAATGTCTACCTCTATCGGATGTCTGTCTGTATCTGGTGTCTGTCTCTATCTAATGTCTGTCTCTATCTGATATCTATCTCTATCTAATGTCTGTCTCTATCTGATGTCTATCTCTATCTAATGTCTGTCTCTATATGATTTTTATCTCAATCTATTATCTGTCTGTATCTGGTGTCTGTCTCTATCTAATGTCTGTCTCTATCTGATATCTATCTCTATCTAATGTCTGTCTCTATCTGATGTATGTCTCTATCTGGGGTCTGTCGCTGTCATATACTTGTCTCTATCTGATATCTATCTCTATCTAATGTCTGTCTCTATCGGATGTCTGTCTCTTTCTGATGTATGTCTCTATCGGATGTCTGTCTCTTTCTGATGTATGTCTCTATCTAATGTCTGTATCTATCTGGTGTCTTTCTCTTATGTCTGTCTCTATCTCTATCTAGTGTCTGTCTCTATCTGATTTATATCTCTCTCTAATGTCTGTCTCTATCTGGTGTCTGTCTCCGTCTAATGCCTATCTCTATCTAATTTCTGTCTCTATCTGAGGTTTGTCTCTATCTGATGTATGTCTCTATCTGGGGTCTGTCGCTGTCGGATACTTGTCTCTATCTAATGTCTGTCTCTATCTCTATCTAGTGTCTGTCTCTATCTGATTTCTATCTCTCTCTAATATCTGTCTCTATCTGGTGTCTGTCTCTAACTGCTATGTGTCTCTATCTGATATCTTTCTCTTTCTAATTTCTGTCTCTATCTGATGTTTGTCTCTGTCTAATGTCTGTCTCTGGTGTCTCTCTATCTAGTGTATATCTCTGTCTGATGTCTGTCTCTATCTGATGTCTGTCTCTGTTGTCTCTCTCTGATGTCTGTCTCTGTCTGATTTCTGTCTCTATCTAATGTCTGTCTCAATCGGATGTCTGCCTCCATCTGGTGTCTGTCTCCATCTGGTGTCTGTCTCCATCTGGTGTCTGTCTCCATCTGGTGTCTGCCTCTATCGGATGTCTGTAACTATCTCCATCTTGTGTCTGTCTCTCTCTGGTGTCTGTCTCTATCTAATGTCTATCTCTATCGGATGTCTGTCTCTATCTTATGTATGTCTCTATCTTATGTCTGTCTCTATCTGGTGTCTGTCTCTGATGTTTATCTAATGTCTGTCTCTATTTGATATATATCTCTATCGGATGTCTGTCTCTATCGGATGTCTGTCTTTATCGGATGTCTGTCTCTATCTCGTCTGTCTCTATCTGATATCTATCTCTGTCTCTATCTGATATCTATCTCTATCTAATGTCTGTCTCTATCTCTATCTCCTCGGCGTTCACATTACGGACAAACTGAAATTGTCCACCCACACAGACAGCGGGGTGAAGAAGGTGCAACAGCACTTATTCAACCTCAGGAAGCTGAAGAAATTTGGCTTGTCACCAAAAACACTCACAAACTTTTACAGATGCACAATCGAGAGAATCCTGTCGGGCTGTATCACCGCCTGTTACGGCAACTGCTCGGTCCACAACCGTAAGGCTCTCCAGAGGGTAGTGAGGTCTGCACAACGCATCACCGGGGCTAAACTACCTGCTCTCCAGGACACCTACAGCACCCGATGTCAGATGAAGGCCAAAAAGAGGCACCACCCGAGCCACTGCCTGTTCACCCCGCTATCATCCAGAAGGCGAGGTCAGTACAGGTGCATCAAAGCTGGGACCGAGAGACTGAAAAACAGCTTCTATATCAAGGCTGTTAAACAGCCATCACTAACATTGAGTTGCTGCTGCCAACATACGGACTCAAATCTCTAGCCACGTTAATAATAAAAAATTGGATGTAATAAATGTATCGGCCATCGCTCATCTATATATTTATATGTACATATTCTTAATCATTCCTTTACACTTGTGTGTATAAGGTAGTTGTTGTGAAATTGTTAGATTACTTGTTAGATATTACTGCACGGTCGGAACTAGAAGCAAAAGCATTTCGCTACACTCGCATTAACATCTGCTAACCATGTGTATGTGACCAATAACATTTGATTTGATGTCTGTCTCTAACTGGTGTCTGACTCTATTCGTCTTTTGATGGATGCAAGACATGATGCTTCACTTGTGTCAAATTGTCCCTAGCAAGAGCTATTCATTATACAGTAGCCTACAGTGCTTCTTAACATTGTTCCTCTCTAGATCCTTTTTTGAGGAGATCCAAGTTGCTAATCCGCTCTAAGTCATTGTGATTCAGATATGCTTATATCTGAGCGGGAATGGTCCCAGAGTAGTAGCCAGCGCAAGGACAATCAATACCCAGTCTGAGGTCATCCAATCTTGGGCAGCCTCTGTAGTGCAGAGGCGTGGGAATGAATGATATCGCCTCAGCCTCATAGAGCTCCTGTTTACAAAGATACAGCCTTGCAAGAACAAAGGGATCTAATTCAGTTTAATTCAGTGTAAATGTCCACCGTAATGAAACAGATGTCCTTAATGTTTTCAAATATGTTTCCGATTCCTTATGCAAAAAGTTCAAAGGAAGATGATGTGATAAAGACACTGCTTTTCATTATTATTATTTCATTTTTTGTTGTTGTATTTTAGCCCCTTTTTCTCCCCAATTTTTGATCTTGTCTCATCGCTGCAACTCACCAACAGGCTTGGGAGAGGCGAAGGTGGAGTCATGCTGTCACAGATTCCCCCGGTACTGCTGCTCATTCCGTTCACCCGTTCTGGAGGGCTACATCACCAGCCTTCTAGGCGTCACTGAACTGGATCATTACGCACAACTGGTTCCTATTCCCCCGGATTAGTACGTGTATATATGTACCCTCTGTTCCCCATTGTCCTTGTCGATTATTGTTCCATGTCCATTGGTCTTGTGAGTACCTGTGATCTGTGGTAACGGCTTTCGTACTACGTTTACTGTACATTGTATTACGGTTTACATACCGTGTTAGTGTGCACTTGTTATTACAGGTCTCGTCCTGTGTAGCGTGTATTTATTCTAGGTTTACACCTCGCTCTTTGATTTGGGTTACAGCCCTGTGTGATATACAGTGTACGCTATTTTTGGGTAGTGAAATTAAAAAAACGATTTCGTATTCCTGCGTATGTCTCCAATCAGTATACAATGTGACACATGTGTCCTCCAAAACATGACCCGCCTAACCGCGCTCCTTAACACCTGCCAGCTTAACCCGGAAGCCAGCCGCACCAATATGTCAGAGGAAACACAGTTCAACTGGCGACCGGGGTCAGCTTGCAAGCAGCCGGCAAGCAACAAAAAGTCGCTAGAGCGTGATGAGCCAAGTAAAGCCCTCCTGGCCAGACCCTCCCCTAACCCGTACAGCGCTGGGCCAATTGTGCACCGTCCTATGGGACTCGCGGCCATGGCCTGTTGTGGCACAGCCCAGGAAAAAACCTAGTAATGCCTCTCACACTGCGATGCAGTGCCTTAGACCGCTGCGCCACTCTGGAGGCCCTGTTTTTTCATTATATCTGATCGTCATAACAACACGCTGCTTCGTGCTGCTATTTTCCAACAATGGAGGAGAACAAAGAGACTTTCAAAGATTTGGTTAGCCCACGCTGCAAGGCGAAAGCTAACCTACTGTAACCGGAGTGAAATAGCTAGTTAGTTAGCGGTGTGCGCTAGTAGATTCAGTTAGCCCACACTGCAAAACAAAAGCTAACCTAGTGTAACCAGATTGAAATGGCTAGCTAGTTAGCGATGTGCGCTAGTATTGTTTCAACTGGTGATGTCAATCACTCTGAGACTTTGAAGTAGTTGTTTCCCTTGCTCTGTAATGGCCGCGGGTTTAATGGAGTGATAGGTAACGATGCTTCGTAGGAGGCAGTTGTTGATGTGTTCATCGGGTCCCTGGTTGTAGCCCAGGTTGGGGCAAGGAGGGGGACGGAAGCAAGACTGTTATACTAGCTAGCTCACTGTACGTGCGTGCGTTACTGCCTCAGTATAATTATCACCACTATTCCAAGAAGAAGAAACATACAAACTACTGTATAATCTAAACTCTATTTGTGTAACCACCAATGTATAAAGGCACAATCTGGAGCAAAGCTACAGTAACTGAAAATGATGGTTAACGATAAAGTGACACAGCTATAACCCAGTAGTAACCTGATAAAGGTTAAGATAAGGATTGAGATAAGGGTTAGTAGTAGAAGTCAGGAAAACGGATGGGGTAAGACCTTTGTAGACAATTATGAAGCTGTACTTGGGAGGATTTGACCTTTTCTCTGTGACAGAGGCGATGACATTGCTCTTAGGTGTTCAGCAGCACTGTAACCTTCCAAATGCCAGCCCTGATCTCATGCTTGTATCCAAGGGGAAAGGTTGCAGCAGATTCCCTCTGTATGACGTTACCTTTTGCATGTGAGGGCATTACTAATGTCTCATTTAGTTTGTGTAAGACAAGTATATATCCTCAAAATGCATCCCGGCATGCAGCACTTCTTTTACGCCATCTCAGAATGATTACACAGTATTTATAGATAGAGGGACCTTTATGTTCTGAGTCAAAGCCCTTCCTCTCATTACATGACAAAAACACACGTTTCAAATCATTAGTCATTGAAGTGGATTATCTTAAAGCTGAAATCTGCATAAGGTGAAACAGCGCCATTGTTAGCCCCAGCACATTTGTTATAGTTTTTTTGTTGATTAAACAGAGGAGAGGAGCATCCAGCATTGTGGTAAAAAAATAGCTGTTCTATCACGCGTGCAACGATGTGCAACGATGTGCAACGATGTCCAAGGATGTCCAATGATGTACGAGGGGAAAGAACTGTGATCATTGTTTGAAAAAACTCCTTCGTCGTTGTAATATTGCAAATGGACGTGGCAGTTTCACCATTACAGATTCCAGCTTTAAATTATGTAGATGAGTTTACCCAGAGGTTTGCCATGTTTCTAGCCTCATGCCCTCGATCTCATCTCAGTCTCATACTGTCAATCTCAGCAATTTAACCGACTCCGAATGGACTCAGGGCTCTGTTCAAAAGTAGTGCATTATATAGGGAACAGGGTGACACTTGGGACACAACCTTGTAGATGAGCTCACTCTAAACTTCTCTTTTAGTGTAATTGATCCATGATGTTTACCAATGATCAGCCAATCAGAGACTATATGTCCACAATAGTCTGTGTGGATAGACTTTTGACCAGTGTCTTCAGAAGGGAATGGAGGGGTTGAATGAGAAGATGTGGAGGAAATGGAGGGGTGGAGGGAATTCCATGGTGGAGGAGTTGAATGGGAAGATGTGGCGGGAGGAGGGGTGGAGGAATGGAGGGGTGGCATGGAGGGATGGAGGGGTAGGGGGGTGGAGAGATAGAAAGAGGTGGAGGAAAGAAGGGGGATTTGGCGGAATTTAAATAGTCTCATTATGGAAAGTAGCGCCCAGATAAAATCCTCTCCTTTCATCTTCCAGAATTCCACTGCTTTCATGTTACAGAATTCCTCTGCTTTCATGTTACAGAATTCCTCTGCTTTCATGTTACAGAATTCCTCTGCTTTAATGTTACAGAATTCCTCTGCTTTCATGTTACAGAATTCCTCTGCTTTCATGTTTCCAAATTCCACTGCTTTCATGTTTCCGAATTCCTTTGCTTGCATGTTACACAATTCCTCTGATTGCATGTTACACAATTCCTCTGATTGCATGTTACACAATTCCTCTGCTTTCATGTTACTCAATTCCTCTGCTTTCATGTTACACAATTCCTCTGCTTTCATGTTACACAATTGCTCTGCATTCATGTTACATAATCTTTGTATTGAAAGTTTAAATCAAGTCTACCCACTCTTCAGCCTTTCCTCCTCTGGGCCTGAAGAGTCCTCTGCTTGACTGTTCAGACACTCCTGATCTCTATCCTCACACCCTCATCAATAAGGAGGAACTATTCCATCACAGGACAGAATACTAAGATAGACATTTTTATAGACAGCATGCAGACCTGCTGTTTTATCAAGACCATTACAGAACAGGTGGTGTAGTAAGATGCTCTGTATAAGAATATCTGCTAAATGTAAATGTATAAAATATATATTACCTTATGAGAAATGTTCCCTCTAAGCTGCAGATAAAGCACAACTTGCTAGTTGTCTCCATTAGTTAACACTATCAACGTTTCCCTTTCCTCTTGGAATTGTGATCGAATCAATGCAATATTATACCGAAACAAAACAACTAAACAAAACTAACTATGCAAGACTTAGTATGAAAAACTAACTATGCAAGAGATTTTGTTGTAGGCAGAACGCATCAGAGTAGGATTCTACTGTATTGACAGGTATGACTTGCAGGCAAGTACTCTACACAGACCGGTGCACCATGACCAATCAAAGATGCAGTAGGCCTACATGCAAACAGACCATTAACATATACAGTTGAAGTCGGAAGTTTACATACACTTAGGTTGGAGTCATTAAAACTCGTTTTTCATCCACTTCACAAATGTCTTGTTAACAAACTATAGTTTTGTACTGTACCACAATTCCAGCGGGTCAGAAGATTACATACACTGTTGACTGTGCCTTTAAACAGCTTGGAGAATTCCAGAAAATGATGTCATGGCTTTAGAAGCTTCTGATAGCCTAATTGACATCATTTGAGTCAATTGGAGGTGTACCTGTGGATGTATTTCAAGGCCTACCTTCAAACCCAGTGCCTCTTTGCTTGACACCATGGGAAAATCAAAAGAAATAAGCCAAGACCTCAGAAAATAAATTGTAGACCTCCACAAGTCTGGTTCATCCTTGGGAGCAATTTCAAAACGCCTGAAGGTACCACGTTCATCTGTACAAACAATAGTACGCAAGTATAAACACCATGGGACCACGTAGCCTTCATACCACTCAAGAAGGAGATGCATTCTGTCTCCTAGAGATGAACGTACTTTGGTGCAAAAAGTGTAAATCAATCCCAGAAGAACAGCAAAGGACCTTGTGAAGATGCTGGAGGAAACAGGTACAAAAGTATCTATATTCACAGTAAAACGAGTCCAAAATCGACATAACCTGAAATGCCGCTCAGCAAGGAAGAAGCCACTGCTCCAAAACCGCCATAAAAAAGCCAGACTACGGTTTGGAACTGCACATGGGGACAAAGATGGTACTTTTTTGAGAAATGTCCTCTGGTCTGATGAAACAAAAATAGAACTGTTTGGCCATAATGACCATCGTTATGTTTGGAGGAAAAAGGAGGCTTGCAAGCCGAAGAACACCATGCCCAACCATGAAGCACGGGGGTGGCAGCATCATGTTGTGGGGTGCTTTGCTGCAGGAGGGACTGGTGCACTTCACAAAATAGATGGCATCATGAGGAAGGACAATTATGTGGATATATTGAAGCAACATCTCAAGACATTAGTCAGGAAGTTAAAGTTTGGTCACAAATGGGTCTTCCAAATGGACAATGCATACTTCCAAAGTTGTGGCAAAATGGCTACCCGAAACATTAGACCCAAGTTAAACAATCTAAAGGCAATGCTACCAAATACTAATTGAGTGTATATACTGTATATATATAACATTTTTCACATGCGTTTTTCTGGATTTTTTTTGTTGTTATTCTGTCTCTCACTGTTCAAATAAACCTACCATTAAAATTATAGACTGATCATTTCTTTGTCAGTGGGCAAACGTACAAAATCAGCAGGGGATCAAATACTTTTTTCCCTCACTGTAGGTTGAGGCCAATCCACCACTGCCAATCCACTTTCACCTTTCCAGGATCCATCTCGACATTACCCTCAGCAATGACATATCCCAGAAAGGCGATTGTAGAGCGGTGGAACTCACACTTCTCGGCTTCCACAAACAATTGGTTCTCCAGGAGGCACTGAAGGACCTGCCTGACATGAAGAACATGTTCTTGGGCCGACCGGGGGAAAAAAACAGGATGTCGTCAAGGTAGACGAACACAAAACGGTGTAGCATGTCCCGGAGCACATCATTTACCAAAGCCTGGAAGACAGTTGGTGAGACAAAACGCCATGACCTGGTACTCATATTGTCCACTGGCTGTGTTGAAGGCTGTTTTCCACTCATCCCCTTTGCGTATCTGAACCAGGTGGTAGGCATTCCGAAGGTCCAGTTTGGAAAAGAATGGTGGCCCCCTGGAGAGGTTCAAAAGGTGAGGAAAGGAGTGATAGAGGGTACCGATTTTTAACCGTAATGTCATTCAGTCCCTGGTAGTCAATGCACGGACGCAGGGTCTTGTCCTTCTTCTCCACAAAGAAAAACCCTGCGCCGGCAGGAGATGCAGACGGAAGGACGGCCCCAGTAGCCAGAGGCTCCTCTATGTACTCTTCCATAGCTTTGGTCTCCGGCCCGGATAGAGAATATAGCCAACCCCGAGGTGGTGTGGTGCCTGGGAGAAGATCAATGGCACAATCATGGTGCGGGGGAAGGGAAGTAGCACGTGCCTTACTGAAAACTTCAAAGAGATGATGGTATTCAGTGGGAATGGCAGAAACATCCAAAGCTTTGTTAACGTTCTGAGGAAGACGTCTCTGGGATGGCTGTGCAGCTTGAAGACAGTGGGAATGGCAAAATGGGCTCCAACCCACGATGGAGCTCGTGATCCAGTCAATAACACGGTTGTGTTTTAGGAGCCATGAAAATCCCAAGACAACCGGAACATGGGGAGATGCAATGAGGAGGAACTGTATGGTCTCACTGTGGTTACCTGAAACCAGTATATGAAATGGCACAGTACTATGTGTGACTCTACCTATTGAGCGGGCGTTCAGTGCCCTAGCATCCTTGGGAACCGAAGGAGGTTGAGTGGGAATCCCAAGCTCAGAAACAATAGTAGCATCCACAAAACGTTCATCAGCCCCAGAGTCAATAAGCACTTGGAGAGACTTAGATTGGTCTCCCCACAGCAAAAGCACAAAAAAATATGTGCGGGTGATGGGAATTAGGGAACTCCCAGTCTGGCTCACCAGAGTACTTGTACCCACCAAGGGTTTCCTAACAGGGCAGGTAGCTATATAATGTCCTACCCCTTCACAGTACAGACAACAGTTTGAACTCAGCCTACGTGAGCGTTCCCCAACCGATAACCTAGCTCTTCCCAATTGCATAGGCTCAGGAGTATCCAACTCACCCGTCGTTGAGGATTCACGAGGGAGCTTGGGTGGCTTTGGATCCTCTCGGAAAAACTGCCTTCGGGATCTTCCGGATTCCTTCGAAGGTGAGCGAGCCATAGCGGTTGAACAAGTGTGCCCAAGACCAGACCTCCTCTCACTCCTGCATTCCCTTAGGTGTCCATCAATTCTAATGGTGAGGGTTGATGAGGGAGTCGAGGTCCACCAGTAATTCCTGAGCACCTAGCTCATCTTTTACCACCTCAGATAATCCGTGAAGAAAGGTATCGAAAAGAGACTCCGGATTCCAGGCACTCTCGGCGGCCAACGTGAGAAAATCAAGAAGTTTACTGGCCGCCTCTCTCCTGATACCGGAGAATTGAATACCTTCCTCACCTCTGCCATGAAATCCTCCAGATGACAACAAATGGCGGGTTGTTGCTCCCAAACTGCCGTAGCCCTGGCGAGCGCCTATGAGCTAACTCACTGATTCACTCCATGATAGCCTTGAACCCTTGGTCGTGACGTTCCGTCAGGGAACGAAGTCTTTCCAAAAGGTCCAGCAGTAGCACCTCATGCCTCCCAATGGTGGCTCCCTGCAGGGAGACAGCGTGGCGGAGCTGGTCCAAGTCTGCTCGGTCTGTCATGGCCAGTTCATTCTATAAGGGCACAAGGCGAGATCCAGATGCAGACACGGGAGGCAGATGGTTTGAGTCTTTGATATTTATTATATCCAAAAGGGGTAGGCAAGAGAATGGTCGTCTGGGGTCCAGGACATACAGTGTGGCAGGCAGGCTCGAGGTCTGGTCAGGCAGGTGGGTACAGAGTCCAGAAAACAGGCAAAGGTCAATACCGGGAGGACTAGTAAAAGAGAATATAAAAGGCAGGAGCACAGGAAAAACACGCTAGTTGACTTGGAACATACAAGACGAACTGGTACAGAGAAACAGGAAACACAGGGATAAATACACCAGGATAACTATCGACACCTTGGGGGGGTGGAGACAATAACAAGGACAGGTGATACTGATCAGGGTGTGACAATTTAAAGAATATGCCAGTTGAGGACTTGTGAGGCATCGGTTTCTCAACTAGACACTCTAATGTACCAGTTCTGCACCGGGGCCTCCCACTCCTTTTTCTATTCTGGTTAGAGCCAGTTTGCCATGTTCTGTGAAGGGAGTAGTACACAGCGTTGTACCAGATCTTCAGTTTCTTGGCAATTTCTCGCATGGAATAGCCTTCAGCAACCAACACAGGAGTGATGGTTGCTGATAATGGGCCTCTGTACGCCTATGTAGATATTCCATACAAAATGGAAATTCCGTTTCAAGCTACAATAGTCATTTACAACATTAACAATGTCTACACTGTATTTCTGATCAATTTTATGTTATTTTAATGGACAAAAAATGTGCTTTTCTTTCAAAAACAAGGACATTTCTAAGTGACCCCAAACTTTTGAACGGTAGTGTATGTCAGAGCGGCATTGGACTAAGATACAGTGGCATAGTATAGAGTACAGTATATACAGTGATGCAATATTTACCAACAATTAAAGTGACTAAGATACCGTAGAATTGTATAGAGTACATTTTACACATATGAGATGAGTAATGCAAGATACGGAGACATTATTAAAGTGGCTAGTTGTTATAGAAATTTTGTTCTCAATGTTCATAAACTGAATTTCAATTAAACAACTCTGGTTGAAATAAGACAGACAGGAGCCCAGTCTATAATGGTCAAATGTAGATTATTTATTCACGGGAGAGCTCTGAGCTCTAAAAGGTGTACACAGTCTTTTATATGGTACAATGTTGAAATACAAAGATACAAACGCCCTACCATTTCCAAGAAATAGTGTCTTCCCACAATACCCATTCATTCCTTATCACAATCTTTGCAACATAAGTCAAACTTCGGCGGCTCTTTAACTATCCCTCCCGTCTTCAAGGACAGGGGCCTCTCGCATGTGTCTGGTAGAATCAAAGAATTCTTTGTTCTCCCAGATACTCCCGAAATGAAGTCATACTAGCCTGTTCCAGGTTTACACACAAAGTTAATATCTAGACACACACACATCAATTGGACTACCATCTGTCTTATAACCCTATCTCTATTGCATACATTTTCAGAACGGAATATTCTTAGATGTACAAACATTTAGTCATAACCATAAAATCTATAACACTAGTGTTTAATTTCCTTAAAGCGGCCAGTGATTCCTAATCTATGTCTATAGGCAACAGCCTCTGACGTGCTGGAGATGGCTGTTTAACAGTCAGTGGTATAGTATAGAATACAATACAGTAAGTATATACATATGAAATAGGTGATGCAATATGTAAACACAATTTAAAAGTGACTAAGATACCGTTGAATAGTGTGGAGTGCAGTTTGTACATATGAGATGAGTAATGCTAGATACAGAAACATTATTAAAGTGCCTTGTGATCCATTCCTAAAAGTGGCCAGTGATTCCTAATCTATGTCTATAGCCAGCTGCCACGGATGTGCTAGTGATGGCTGTTGATGGCCTTGAGATATAAGCTGTTTTTCAGTCTCTCAGTCCCAGCTTTGATACACCTGTACTGACTTCGCCTTCTGGAAGATAACGGGGCGAACAGGCAGTGGCTCGGGTGGTTGATGTCCTTGATTATCTTTTTGGACTTCCTATGGCATCGGGTGCTGTAGGTGTCCAGGAGGGCGGGATGTTTGACCCCGGTAATGCGTTGGGCAGACTGCACCACCCTCTGGAGAGCTTTACGGTTGTGGGCGGTGCAGTTGCCGTGCCAGGCGGTGATACAGCCTGATGGGATTCTCTCAATTGTGCATCTGTAAACGTTCGTGAGTGTTTTAGGTGTTAAGCCACATTTCTTTAGCCTCCTGAGGTTGAAGAGGCGCTGTTGCGCCTTCATCACCACACTGTCTGTGTGGGTGGACCATTTCAGCTTCTCAGTGATGTGTACTGTATGCCGAGGAACTTGAAGCTTTCCACCTTCTCCACTGCGGTCCCATCGGTGTGGATAGGGGGGTGCTCCCTCTGCTGTTTCCTGAAGTCCACCATCATCTCCTTAGTTTTGTTGACGTTGAGTGAGAGGTTATTTTCCTGGCACCACACTACCAGAGCCCTCACCTCCTCCCTGTAGGCTGTCTCATCGTTGTTGGTAATCAAGCCTACTACTGTTGTGTTGTCTGCAAATTTGATAATTGAGTTGTAGGCGTGCTTGGCCACACAGTCATGTGTGAACAGGGAGTAGAGGAGGGGGCTGAGCATGCACCCTTGTGGGGCCCCAGTGTTGAGGATCAGCAAAGAGGAGGTGTTGTTTCCTACCTTCACCACCTGGGGACGACCCGTCAGGAGGTCCAGGACCCAGTTGCACAGGGCGGGGTTCAGACCCAGGACCTCGAGCTTGATGATGAGCTTGGAGGGTACTATGGTGTTGAATGCTGAGCTATAGTCAATGAACAGCATTCTTACATAGGTGTGCCTCTTGTCCAGATGGGATAGGGCAGTGTGCAGTGTGATGGCGATTGCATAGTTTGTGGATCTATTGGGGCGGTAAGCAAATTGAAGTGTGTCTAGGGTGGCAGCTAAGGTGGAGGTGAAATGATCCTTTACTAGTCTCTCAAAGAACTTCATGATGACAGAGGTGAGTGCTACGGGGCGATAATCATTTAGTTCAATTACCGTTGCTTTCTTAGGTACAGGGACAATGGTGGCCATCTTGAAGCATGTGCGGACAACAGACTGGGATAGGGAGAGATTGAATATATCTGTGAACACACCAGCCAGCTGGTCTGCACACGCTCTGACGTGGCTGGTTTTCCTTTTCTAATCCGTGATTGTCTGTAGACCCTGCCACATACGTCTCGTGCCTGAGCCGTTGAACTGGGACTCAACTTTGTCCCTATACTGACGTTTAGCCTGCTTGATTGCTTTGTGGAGGGAATAACATAAGCCAACTATTAGAAGTGGATATGAAAGCTGATTGAACATTCTCCCTACTCATATATTCACTGAAAGGAATTTTCGTTCGCATTTGGACACCATAAGCACTTTATTTTGGCAGGTACCTGTATAATGCTGCGAACGCTGTTACAGATTCTTCTCACAACTCTGCTGTTGCTGTTATTTAAAAAAATCCTGTGAACTAAAAGTTTGAACATTGTTCTCTTCAAGGGAGAGTCAATCAACAGAGAGAGGTATTCCAGCTAGTTATTTCAGGAGATTTAACATCCTCCCTCTATGTTTTGGATGGCATTGATCTCCCCTTGTTGTGCAGTGTCAGCCGTCTGTAGAGGCGTTTGATGAAGCAGACTGAAGTCCTGGTGTTATCTGCTGTAATCTCCTAGTGGGGTAATGATGGGCTAGCTCCAAACTAGACAGCAGCTAGCACTGGGTCTTGGTCACAGAGGTTGCTCCCAATTGGCACCGTGTATGGGCCCTGGTTACAGGGCCCATACACAGTGTAGTAGTGCACTATATAGGGAATAGGGTGCAATTTGGGAGGCACATCTACCCTACCCACTCAGTATCACAGGCTGTGGACTGTTTGCATGCGGCTCAGTGAGCTGAGCTGTCCTTCAAACACACTTCTGAAGAATCAGGCTGTGTGTTCCACTCTAAATCAATCTCTTTTCACTGTGCTTTCAGCAGTCTGTCTGGCACAAATCTCATTTTACCAAAGGGACTGTGTTGAGGTTGTGTTAATGCCTAGAACACCGCAACACTGATAACACCTGACCCTATTCATCGCTGCAATTACCCAACGGGCTCGGGAGAGAAGGTGGAGTCATGCATCCCCCGAAACATGACCCACCTAACCACGCTCCTTAACACCCGCCAGCTTAACCCAGCCGCACCAATATGTCAGAGGAAACACTGTTCAACTGGCGACCGGGGTCAGCCTGCAGGCAGGTCCCTCCCTGTTCCGTTTGCTTATATTTAGGAACAGTTTTCCAACAGAATGGGCGTAATGAATAGGCCCCTGTAAACATTGTCATGGCCATGGATCTTGTCTTCTGTTTCAACAGGGGATCTGGAATGTTGTCAACTTTATACTTCCTCGAAGAGGCATTATGTTAGCCAGCTACTAAATCTAATGCATTACATTGATTGACTGTGGGACTCAGGTCCTCCCATTCAACTTTTGCTGATTTGGAGTGTCCATTTCCCACTGGGCACACACTGGCTGAAACAACGTTGTTTCCATGTCCTTTCAATGAAATTACGTTTGAACCAACGTGGAATAGACATTAAATTGACATCCCTGCCCAGTGGGGTATGAGTAAGACTGGAGCTCTTGACCTGGATTCACAAAAGTCCTGTTTATACCTGGATCTAACAATCATCCTTTGTCCTGATCTCATCCACACTCTGATTGTGCCCACGTATAATAAGCCATTGCATTTACACATGGTATTAAAATGTGATTCTTATCCATCGACACCGTCCACATTGTGAAAGGATTTCCTGGTCCCTCCCTGTATGCACAAACCAATATGTATTTTTTTAAAGAGATATCAAGTCAATGGTGCCACCTGTCAATGATTTTAGAGAGCGAAACAATGATGATTTAAATGGTTTCATTGTCCAGATCTGTCTAGACTTGTAAGATATCTAGACACAATGAGTCCCTGACTTCCTCCGGAGGTTGGCAGGGAGATCTGATCACAATGTGTATTTTGATTGTCTGCACTTGTCTAAAAATGACGGCAAAATCAGAACGTGGACAAGATCAGGACAAAGGACACATTTGAATCAGGTATAAACGGGGCTAGTGTTTCTGAGTGGGAATGCTGTTCTTTTTCCTTTTTTTTTACTTTCTTTTTATTGTGGAACACAAAGAAAGCACAAAGAAAGTAAAGTAAAAGAACAACAACAACAACATATATATATATATTTTTTTAAATAAATAAAACATAAGATCTGGCAGTTACAGTGCATATCATACCTTCATCACGTTAGTTACTTTGTTATCTTTTGAAATCAGACCATTTCCATATACGTAATCCATTTTTCCCAGTATTCCTGTCCTCTCTCCTCTTGAGTTCTTAAAGCAAAGGTCATACGTTCCATGTGGTGTATTTCTTTAACAATGTCTATCCATTGTGTCACGGTGGGAGGGTCTTTTTGTAGCCATTTCCTAGTGATAGCCTTTTTACTGGCTGCCAGTAGGACCTTTTCTCTATTATGCAAGTTATCAGGTATTTCACCCAAGTGAAATGAATGTTTGTTCTATGTCAAATCCCATTATTTTCCCTATGTTAGATCTTATTTCTACCCAGTACGTTTCTATTGCGGGGCAGGTCCAAAAGATATGAGAGTGATCCGCCCTCAACAGACCACACTCTCTCCAACAAGGGTTTAGGGAGCCAGTCTGTTTTGATTTCAGTTTAGGTGTTATGAAGAAGCGTGTAACATTCTTCCAACAGAATTCTCTCCATGACCTTGAGTTGGTGGAGCTTTGTTGAGTCTCTAATATGTTCAACCATGTTTCATCAGTTTTTTTAATGTTGTGTTCCTCCTCCCATATCTTTTTAATGTAGTTTGTATTATGTTTTTTGTTTTCAATTTAAAGTTTTATTAAGTTTTCTTGTTTTTCAATCAACCAACAGAACACATTACACATTCACAAAAAAAAAGATTTAAAAATAAATAAATAACTGACAACAATAATAAAAGTAATACAAATAATATAGTAAACTAATAATTAAAAAATAAAAATATATACATACATACACACACACACATATATATATATATATATATATGTATGTATGTATGTATGTATGTATGTATGTATGTATGTATGTATGTATGTATGTATGTATGTATGTATGTATATATATATATGTATACATACACATAATAAATAAATACACAACATTGCAGAAGGACTATCAAGATTCTTATTAGCTATTTCCAGCCTTAACTGAGACGACGAACAAATGGTTAGTTTTTACAGTACCTTATACAACATGGGTCTGCTCATTTCCCTAATCAGCCCATTCACTCTGTCCAATTTGAAATATAGACTCTGGACCCCACTACTGAACTATCAAACTTTGGCTGTCTCTTGTGGAGGTCATAAGTGAGCTTTTCAAGAGGAAGAAAGTCAACAATCTGGTCAATCCACATTTTAAATGTAGGAGAAGAATTAGAAGCCCACAATAGAAGAATACATTTCTTAGCAAAGTATGTGATAGTCATAAACAAATGTTCTCTGTCCGGATCAAGGACAAAGTCCTGCTGGGCATGAAGAAGATAGATACACAGGGTCATATCAAACTGTACATCTAGTATTTCCTTTGCAGCAGTATGTATAGATTGCCAAAATCTGGTAATCTCTCTACAACTCCAAAATACATGCATATAGGTTCCCCTTTCAGGGGTGCATCTTTTACAGTTAGGAGAAATGTCTGTTTTCATTCTATGTAGTCTCATTGGGGTGTAATAAAATTTGTACAAAAATTTGTAATTAGATTCTTTCATTTTTACATTAGTAGAGGAGCAGTATACCCTGTCGCATACCTCCGCCCATAGCTCATCACTGATAGTCAGACAAAGGTCCTTTTCCCAGATTATTTTCATTGGAGTAAAGGAGGAGCCCCCTTTCTCAGAAAGGAGTCTATAGATATAGGAGATTTTGCCTTTAATAGATTGTGCTGTAGCAAGAAGGGTCTCAACTTCATTCAGCTGAGCTCTAAACCTCCTCTTGGAAGTAAATGAGGAAATTACATGTCTAATTTGAAGATATTAAAAAAAAAAATGGATCTTGGCACATTGAATTCACTGCAGAGCTCTTGAAACGATTTCAGTGTAGTGGTTTTCTGATGAAATAAGTCTGAAAAGGTCCTGATTCCTAGAGTATGCCAGAGATTAAAGTTGGCATCGCTCAGGGCTTTTGGTATGTCTGGGTTGCATACTATCGGCGAGTGAGAACATATTTGGGAGGAGATGCCCAGGTATTTCTTACAGTCCCTCCACGCTAGTAGGGTGCTATATGTCACAAAGGTTTCGGCTATGTTGCCCACTTCACTAAAGTTATTAATGAATATAATTGAGCTTAGGGGCAATGAACCATAGGATTGTGCTTCTATCTGAATCCACATTGAGTCTTGTCTGTTTGTGATCCATGTTAGTATGTTACGGATTTGGGCAGACCAGTAGTACAATTGAAGGGAGGGAAGGGCAAGACCACCCCTTGATTCAGGTTTCAATAGAGTGGAGAACTTGATCCTAGGTTTTTTATTGCCCCATATAAATTTGGTGATGCTTTGGTTGGTTGTTTTGAAAAAGGAAACTGGGAGATAGCATGGGAGCATCTGGAATAAATAGTTAAATCTAAGGAGGATGTTCATACGGATGACATTGATTCTTCCAACTAAGCTAATTGGGATCCAGGTTTGGAGGTCGTTCCTGATGCGATCCAGGAGTGGGAGATAATTCTCCTTGAAAAGGCAATTCAGATCTGGTGTTACGAAGATCCCAAGGTATTGAAACCCCTGTGTCTTCCATTGGAATGGACAGAGTGTCATCATAGAGCTGGTGAGTGTAAGGTTGAGAGGGAAAACAGTGGATTTGTTAAAATGTATTTTATATCCTGAAAACTTGCCGTACTGAGCAATTGTGTCTAAAATGGGAGGGAGGGATTTCTCAGGGTTGGATATGTAGAGCAAGACATCATCCGCATAGAGCGAAATTTTATGCTGCAGGCCACCTGCAGAAACACCCATAATACTTGGATTGCTCCTTATCAGCTCTGCCAGAGGCTCCGCCACCAACAAGTAGAGCAGGGGGGACAGCGGACACCCCTGTCTTGTACCCCGTCCCAAAGGGAATCTGCCAGAGTTCAGACCGTTAGTAGTCACCATGGCATTTGGATGAGCGTATAGGGACTTAATCCATTTGATAAAGTTTGGGCCCATATTGAACTTTTCTAAGACTGAGAACAGAAAGCTCCACTCCATCCTGTCGAACGCCTTCTCAGCATCCAGTGAAGCCAGCAAGACAGGGGTCTTCTGTGAGTTAACTTGATCAATAATATCAAAAAGACGGCAAATGTTATCAGAAGAGTACCTGTCTCTAATAAATCCAGTTTGGTCCGCTTTTATTATTTTGGGAAGAAGAGTGTTAAGCCTTTTAGCGAGCAATTTAGTAATTATTTTGTAGTTGAAATCCAACAAGCTTATGGGCCGGAAGGACGAGCAGGATAGAGGGTCCTTGTCTTTTTTGAGCAACACTGTAATGCGAGCTGTGTACATAGAGTCTGGAAGAGCTCCGTTTTTGCAAAAATCATCCAGCATTGGCATGAGAATAGGGCTAAGCTGGGGCCAAAAAGCTTTATAGAACTCTCTGGGGAATCCATCTGTGCCTGGGGATTTATTAGGTGGCATTGAGGTAATTGCCTTCAGGAGTGAAGGAGGAGTTGAGATCTTCTTGGTCGGTTTCTGATAGTTTAGGTAGCGAGATTCCCTCTAGGAAGGAATTAAGTTCTGCATCCGTATGTTTTCTCTCAGAAGTTTATAGTTTGCAGTAAAAGTCATGAAAAGTTACATTTAAATTTTTTGGGTCATATGTCACCTCATCCTCTGTTGTTCGGATGATTTTGTCTGGTAAGGGACCTTGGGAGAAGACGGCGGAGTATCGTCACCCCAGGGAAAAAACAGTAGCGGGGGCTGAGCGGAGCAGTTACGAGGATTTGTATGGAGTATGGAACCCGGAGAAAGAAAAGTATGTTGGGACTCGCCTGGCTAGGAAGCCCGAAAGGCAGCCCCAAAAAACCTTTTTTGGGGGGGCACACGAGGAGGTTGGCGGTTCAGGATGGACTCTGAGCCAACTCCTCGTGCTCTCTGGAGGAGCGTCGGAGGGAGCGTCGCAATGGTAAGACACCGTGCTATGCAGTTTTGCGCACGGTGTCTCCAGTGCGTGTTCACAGCCCGGTGCGCGAAATTCCAGCGCCACTCATCTGTCGGGCTAGGGTGAGTGTGCAACCTGGAGGAGTGGTGCCGGCTCTGCGAGCGAGGTCTCCAGTACACCTTCTGGGACCGAGATATCCTGCACCGGTTCTGTGTGTGGGGTCTCCAGTTCGCATCCACAGCCCAGTGCGTGACATTCCAGCTCCCATCATCCATGAGGCAAGGGTGAGTGAACAGCCGGGGAGAGAAGTACCGGCTCCACGCACCAGGTCGCCTGTATGCTTAGATAGCCCAGTACGTCCAGTCCCTGCTCCGCGCACCAGGCCTCCTGTGCTCTTAGAGAGTCCAGCACGTCCTGTTCCGGCTCCGCGCACCAGGCCCCCTGTGCACTTAGAGAGTCCAGCACGTCCTGTTCGGCTCCGGCGCACCAGGCCCCTGTGCGCAGAGAGTCCAGCACGTCCTGTCCCTGTTCCACGCTCCAGGATCCCTGTGCCCGTCGTGGACCCAGCATGTCCTGTCCCTGTTCCACGCTCCAGGATCCCTGTGCCCGTCGTGGACCCAGCACGTCCAGTCCCTGTTCCACACTCCAGGATCCCTGTGCCCGTCGTGGACTCAGCACGTCCGGTCCCTGTTCCTTGTTCCAGGATACCTGTGCGCGCCGTGAACCCAGCACGGCCCGTTCCTGCTCCCCGCACCAGAGTCCCAGTGCGAGTCATGAGCCCAGTACGGCCCGTTCCTGCTCCCCGCACCAGAGTCCCAGTGCGCGTCATGAGTCCAGTACGGCCCGTTCCTGCTCCCGCACCAGAGTCCCAGTGCGAGTCATGAGCCCAGTGCGGCCCGTTCCTGCTCCCGCACCAGAGTCCCAGTGCGCGTCATGAGTCCAGTACGGCCCGTTCCTGCTCCCCGCACCAGAGTCCCAGTGCGCGTCGACAGTCCAGAGCCTCCAGAGAAGGTTCCCAGTCCGGAGCCTCCAGAGAAGGTTCCCAGTCCGGAGCCTCCAGAGAAGGTTCCCAGTCCGGAGCCTCCAGAGAAGGTTCCCAGTCCGGAGCCTCCAGAGAAGGTTCCCAGTCCGGAGCCTCCAGAGAAGGTTCCCAGTCTGGAGCCTCCAGAGAGGGTTCCCAGTCCGGAGCCTCCAGAGAAGGTCCCTAGTCCCGAACCTCCAGAGAAGGTCCCCAGTCCTAAACTAACTGTTCCGGCAAATAGCCCAGGGCCTCCGGTGTGGGACCCCGAGCCAGCACGGCCGGCACCGGAGCCGCCACCTGGGACAGGAAGGCCCACCCAAAGACCCCCCCAATGGAATTTTGGCGCGGTCGGAGTCCGCGCTTTTTGGTGGGGGGGGGTACTGTCACGTTCAGGCCTGATTTTGACAGGCTGGCGTGTTTTGTTTTGGTGTAGGGTTTTTTCTGTTCTAGGTGTTGTGTTTCTATGTTGGGGTAATGGTTCCCAATTAGAGGCAGCTGTGTGTGTCGTTGCCTCTAATTGGGAACCATATGTTTGGGGTTTTCACTAGTATTTTGTGGGTTATTGTTTGATCATAGCTTTGTTGTTTTTATTGTTATGTTCAACGTTACGATCTTCGTTAGTTTTGTTTGTTGTTTTGTCCCAGTTACGTGTGTCAATAAAGCATGTATACTGGATACCTCGCTGCGCCTTTGTCTGTCCGTCACGGAGATCGTGACAGTTTAAATCTGCTATCCTGTGTTGCAGGGATGAAGCTGGGGTTGTATGCGGGCCAACTCAGCAGTTTAACCTCTGTCTAAATGATTTTGCTTAACTACCCTAAACCATGTCTTTAGTGAGAAATTAATCCACTGATTTTGTCTATTGTATATTTCTATTACCATGTCATTATTTCCCAATACTGACTGTATGGGTATCTCTGTCAAAGTAGTCTCGATATCTTTCCATTTGGATTCGTATTCTGAATTGCACCAACACACCAGAGGTCTCAATTGAGCTGACACAAAATAATATTTTAGGTTTGGTAAGGCCATACCCCCCCTGTTTTTGGTCATTGTAATGTTGTATATCTAATTCTTGGTCTCTTACTGTTCCAGATAAATCTTGATATCCGTTTATCCCATTCCCTGAATTGTTTAGGTGGGATTTCTACGGGCAGTGATTGGAACAAATACAGTAACCTCGGCAGGATGTTCATTTTGATTGTTTCAATTCTAGTAAGATTTAAGGGAAGTGAATTCCACCTGTCCACGTCTTCATATATTTTCTTGTTAATATGATCGAGTTTAGATGTATCTTTTGGCAGATATACTCTAAGATATTTAATGGATGAAGAGGTCCAGTGGAGGTTATACCTACTCTTTAGCTCTTCCTGTGGGGTATGATTGTATACTAGGGCTTGGGTCTTGTGTACGTTAAGCACATACCCTGAGTATGTTCCAAATGTTTGTAAAACATCCATCAATCTAGGTATGCTTGCGCTTGGGTCTTTAAGGTATAACAGAACGTTGTCAGCATACATGCACATCTTATGTTCACTGTCTCTTATTGTGATGCGTATAGTTTATAATCTGTATTAAGAATTGCAATAGGTCTATATGAACTGCATTCCTTTTTATCTTTACCCTCCTTTGGGATTACAGATATGATGGCCTCTCTCCATGATGGTGGGAGATCCCCCTCCCACAGAGTCCAGTTAAAGCAGGCCTGGAGTAGAGGTGTTAGTTGCTCTCTGAAGGTCTTGAACCATTCTGAAGGGAAGCCATCAGTGCCTGGAGACTTGTTTACTTTTTGTTGAGATATTGCTTTATTAATTTCTTCTGTGGTTATTTCTGAAGTTATTTCTGAAGTAAGTCTATCATTTTGCTCTGTCCCAATTGAGGGGAGATCAAGTGAGTTAAAAAAATGCTCTATTGTCTGCCTTCTCTGGTTGCTTGTATAGATTTGTGTAATATGTTTCAAATGCGTTCTGTATTTCATCTAATTTGCATGTGACCTTCTTTGTTTTGGGGTCTTTTATTTTGAAAATGGTATTCTGTGCTTGTTGTTTCCTGAGTCTCCATGCTAGTAATTTGGTTGCCTTTGAGCCTGCTTCATAATATCGTTGTTTCAGGATCCTGAGCTTTTTCTCTACTTCTTCTCTATAAATCTGGTCTATTTCTTGTTTTACCTTTTGAATCTCTCGTAATATAAGAGGGTCTTTGTTTTGACTATGGGATCGTTCTAAGTTTCTTAGTGTTTCCTGTAATTTCAGCAGTTTCTGTGCTTTAATCTTTTTCTTGAGAGATGATGTGGCTATGATCTTTCCTCTAATAACCGCCTTAGCTGCTTCCCACAATGTAGCAGGGGATACTTCCCCGTTATCGCAATTAAATCAAACACCTTCCCGTAGAAGATCATGTCACTCCCTGGGGGTGCGTATACATTAAATAATGTAACTTCCTTGTTGTCCAGTTTACATTTGACAAGAATAAATCTACCCTCCTTGTCTTTTATTTCTCATATAAACTGAAAATTAACTGAATTTGGGATCAAGATTGCAACTCCCCTTCTACCCATTTTGTATGAAGAAAAATAAGTGGATAAGTGAGTTTCCTGCCAGAATATTATGTCAACTCTCTCCCGTTTTATCTTTGCTATTACCTTACTCCTCTTGATGGCACTCCCCCAGTCCGTTTACATTGAGACTTATGACCTTCAACTCCCGATGATGCATCGTTACAAATAAAGAAACCTGTGCACCATAACTGCCTGCTTAACATGAGCCTAAAAATGAACAAAAATTAAAGAACAATAATAAAGTAAACCAAAGTGGGAAAGTACTTTGGTATTTGGACTCCCATGTCAGAGGATTGTCTCCTGCCTCTGGGGTTTGAGGGGATGAGCCTGTCCGCTGGATGGGCCCCTCGCTCTGATATGAAAATGCGTGACGTGGTCATAAACAAGACCTATTGGAACCGGAAATAATGGGGGTGCCTATTTCGTCGCTTATACACATCGGTTAATTACAAGTGTAAACAATATCGGTCATGCGTGCTTATCATGAATCCTCCCGTAGGGAGATATTTTACCTTTTAACAACCCAACGTCTTAACTGCTCACGGTAATTTAATTCTGTTAAACCCGATTCAGTGTATTCCGTCTTCCCGTTGGAAATGCCCGAGTCTCTCTCGAATGTGAACGTCCTCTCGCCGAGGTTGTTTCCCTCTTTCTCCATGACTCTGCTTGCCGACAACGATCCATGGGAGAGCCTGCTCGAGTCTTTCCGCCGATGACGTCGCCTTTCTCCTGATGGTATACTCCACTGGGATACCCCTCCTCTTCAGGTCCTCAGCCGCCTCATCTGCATGCTCGTATGTGACCGGGCCATTTTCCAGATATACCCGCATTTTTGTCGGGAATGGTGTTTGGAAGCGAATACCTTTCTCATTAAGTGTTTTCTTAATGGGGGGTGTATTCTTTCCTTCTTTTCAGTATCTCCCCCGCGTAGTCATGGTCAAAGAACACTCGTCGGCCTTGGAAGTTAACAGGCTTTTTCCAGGTTGCGTGTAAGACTTTCTCTTTGATTGTGAATTTTAGGAACCGTATTACTATGGATCTTGGTGGGGCGCCGCTGAGGGGTTTTGAGGTCAGAGCTCGGTGTGCTCTCTCGATTCCCAGGTCAGTGTCGTCTTCAAGTATTTCTTTGAATAGACCCTCCACGAATTTGGGCATAGAGTATTTTTCTGCGCCCTCTGGTACGTTGTAAAGTCTAATGTTGTTTCGGTGTGAGAAACCTTCGAGTTCTGTCACTTTTGCCTGTAGTGCGTGTTGGCTTTGACTGCGGAGTTCCATGTGTCCGTGTCCCCGATGCGCTGTTCTGCGTCCCCCACTCTTGTAGATATGTTGTGAAGTTCTTCATTGTTTTCCTCAAGTTTCTGGTTAATGTCCTTTTTGAACTCATTTAGTTATTTTCTTACATCTTCTCTGAGTTCCTCTCGTAAGCCTGTGAGCGCCTCGCGCAATTCTTCCTTTATCACCTCACGAAATGAGGGTTCTTTTGCTGCTGCTAGCTTTTTTGCGCTAGCATTAGCCATCTCGGTTTCCTCAACGATTATATCTTCTGCTGTCTTGTTACGGGCTGTTGTTGTTGTTTCTCCTCGACCTTTTCCTACTTTTCCATTTTTGCGTAAGTTATTATAATGCTCCTAGTAAATATTTGAATTTAGAGGAGAAATACTCAACCCATGTGCAGCGCGAATAACTAGGCAGCCATTTCCTAAGTTGCGTCACCGGAAGCCCCGGGGGAGTGCTGTTCTAGGATCACTTTTGCCTTTTAGATCACAATGAGTAAGATTACACAGACAGGGGGTCCTAGATCAGCACTCCTAGTTTAAGACGCTTTGTGGATATGGACCCTGACTTGCACCCTATCTGTTGCCTTGAGGAGAGTGAACAGCAGTGTTGTAGTGGAGGGTAAATGCAAGTAACGCAGTTTACCCACCTTTTGTGGAAAAATTAATTGTGAGTATAGGGAGCTTTTTTCACTGTGACCGTCGATTAGTTTACCCAACATTTATTTTTAACCACTACATCACTGCTGATGAGGTGCAATACTGGCCCACGGTGGACATGCTGCGTTATTTCAAACAAGCCTTCTCAGGAGGGTGCTATTTTGATCAGTTTGGATGGGTTCCAATTAACTAATCAATCCTCAAACGTTCACCCTGGTGACTAGAGTGTGGTAAAGTTTGGTGGTGCATCGCCACTGTGAAGTGGGCATACTGAGTTTTGCATTAGTCAGCTCAGTCAGATCAGTTTCCCAGGAGACCAGATCTCACCTGAGGCATTCACAACCTGGAATCCAACTAATGACTGAAGACTCCTGCCAGTCTCTTTATTACTTGGACATCCTGCAAATTATGTTGGAAATGATGGGGCATCGGAGAGCCAGGGAGGGTAGAGCTGCCAATCTGAAGCCCATCATGATGGAAGTCATTACAGGTAATGCCCAGCATCTCAGAGCTGAACAGCATGTAAATATTGGTTGGGCAAACTCAACAACAACAAAAAATGTGAAGCATGCCAGCTAAGCCACTACACAACACAACACATTAATTGCACTATTACGGAGACAAACGGTGCCCACAAACTGTTTGGGCCTATATAAAGCTGTACCAACAGCAGAGCTCTCTATTCATCACCATGGAGTGAATCCTTACCACTGCTACACCTGGCTATCAGCGGAGCCTTGTTTGGCAGCAAAACAGTTCATTCAGCTTCATGTACTGCCTTTTAAAAAAACATAGCTGATATGGCTGACTTGCTTAAACAAATGTGATTTCTACTACGAATTGAGATGTAAAAACTATGACATAAGGGGACGACGAGCAGATAAGAGGAAATTCATAATTTCCATTAATACATTAATGAGCGAGCTTGGACAGACAGTCAATATAACTATTTGTTCAACACTTCTGAAATATACAGTGACAGAATTCAGGAATATGGGCTGTTCTTACAGTATTCTTCATGTACATCAAGTCAGAACCATAGGATAAATAAAGGGGGCATATAAGCAGCTAATGAAAGCTCTTACAGTATTCAATGACAATTCTCTAAAACAAGCTATAGGCTACAGTGAGGGAAAAAAGTATTTGATCCCCTGCTGATTTTGTACGTTTGCCCACTGACAAAGAAATTATCAGTCTATAATTTTAATGGTAGGTTTATTTGAACAGTGAGAGACAGAATAACAACAAAAAAATCCAGAAAAATGCATGTGAAAAATGTTATAAATTGATTTACATTGTTTGCAAACTGATGTGATACATATTAAAGCCAAAATAACAGGCACTTTTTTTTTGCTAAACAGGGCTCTGCCTCACTTGCCCTGAATTACGGGTTGCCACTGGAGCTGAATCATTAGGTCAGAAACAGTGATTTAGCAAATATATTTATCCAGCCAGAATCCCTTTGTTTTACTTTATTCAACTAAAGAAAACATTTTACATACATCATTAGTATTTATCAAAAAAACAATAATGTCAAGACACAAGATTGAGAAAGAGGCTACAACAAAACAATGTATTGCGACATGACAAAGTACCATAGTATTATAGTGGAAGCTGTTAGCCGTGGGAGGCTAGCATCTCTTCTCTAGCATGACAAAGTACCATAGTATTATAGTGGAAGCTGTTAGCCAAGGGAGGCTAGCATCTCTTCTCTAGCATGACAAAGTACCATAGTATTATAGTGGAAGCTGTTAGCCAGGGGAGGCTAGCATCTCTTCTCTAGCATGACAAAGTACCATAGTATTATAGTGGAAGCTGTTAGCCAGGGGAGGCTAGCATCTCTTCTCTAGCATGACAAAGTACCATAGTATTATAGTGGAAGCTGTTTGCCGGGGGAGGCTAGCATCTCTTCTCTAGTGTTGTCTCTTCTCTAGCGTAATCCAAATGCCCTTCTCTGGTCGGAGTATGAGGTCACCCAGAGGTCTCAGCTCCTCTCGGCTCTGGCAGGCCCGCACGGAGAAGTGACGCAACACCGAAGACAGCACCACCTTCTCCTCCATCATGGCAAACCGCTGGCCTGGAGACAAACGACATACAGACATGCATGTGAGGACACCACGCACTGACATAGGCCTTTTCCTGAATACCCATACTTGTGTTCTAAATAGTAGGCTTTTTGTGAATGTGACAATTAGAAATTTGAGTATACTTTAAATGCCAGGATGTCATACTAATTTTGTATTTTTATCAAGTAGAATTTGCTGCACACTATTGAGGAAGAGAATTGTCTTTTCACACTCACTGGTGTTTCGCAACAGCTGATAATCAAAATAGGGGACGTGCTCTACAAAAATGAACGAATAGCGGGGATCAAGCACACTTGCCCATTCAGATGAAGCCTTCTCAGTATGGGTGAGTGGTATGTTTATATTTGTTGCTTACTGCATTCTTTTTACTAAAAAGTATGTTCAAAATAGTATGTAGTATTAGTACACAGTCTGTAGTTTTAGTAAGTAGTAGGCCTTACAGATTCAGACATACAGTAGACAACTATCTGACGGTAAAATCAGACAACTGTTTTCTTTCATTCAGCTTTTGTGGGTCTCTCTCTTTGTCTCTCTCTCTCTGTCCGCTCTCCCCCCCACTCTATCATCTTGAGGAGAAAGACAATACATCTCATTCAGTGTGTGGGAGACAGGGCTGATTGGCGGCAGCGGCTCTCCTCTCAGGAGATGGAGAGTCAGTGCTCCTTTGCTCCTCCTCGCTAAATGGATGATTGATTCTTGAGGAAGAGCGGGCTCTTAAAGAGAATGGGAGCGTAAAAGAGGTAAGTGAGGAAGCTGTTTCATAATAAGTGTTGGCTTTAATGCAATGTGACCCATCAGGGAAGGTGCTGCGCCCTGCTTCAATATTGAGCTTCTCCTTTCAGTTTCTTTTCCACTTCCTGAAGCCAGACTGTGGGTCAAAATCCTTTAGCTGGGTCCACGCCCTGTGTCTGTACCATTACAATGATTTTGATATATCATGGTTTGTGTATTAGACCCATATTGAGAGGAGAGAGGGATATGAATGGTAATATGTCCTGAGCTAACCGATGCAGTTCCTGGGTCCAGCGGAGAAGGGGATGTATGCGTAGGGATGTCGTCCTGTGCTGTTCTCTATCAGGAAACGCTCTGGCTGGAACTCCTCGGGATCCGGGAAGTATCGTGGATCGCGGTGCAGGGCGAAGGGAATGATCAGCGCATTCACTCCTTTAGGAATTTTAAAGCCATCTGGAATGGGAGAATATTGAGTATCAGTCATGGAATTACATTTAATTAATTTCTAACTGTGGGCTCATTGTGCGGACAGTTGCGTTAAACATCACATCAATATTTACTCCCTGCAGTAAAACACTGACTTGTATTAGGGAAGAGTGTTGCTTGGTCACACAGTGGAATCAAAGCTCAGTGCTTTGGCAAAGAGTGACATGTACCCATACTCAGACTAACAGATGCTTGCCAAGCCTGAGAAGGAAGACCAGATTACTAACACTGTGATTTCACCACTGAGTTGACAAACTCCTCTGAAAATGTCAAAATCTGTCTTTCCTCTAAAACTACAGTTATGCTTATATTCAGAGATAACAGGAAGTGCATATAATATTCTAATTAGTCTAACAGTGAAATCCGACCATCTGCTTCCGCCTTGGATTTACGCTATCAGAAAATGCTTTTACGGCAAGCGGAGAGAATGGAGAACAGGCTGCCAGAGCTGACATTGGCAGACCGAAATAAGTCCTGTTTTACAGGTAAAGGTGCACTTTGGGACAATCTGCTGCCACCTACTGATGTTGCAGTCGTCGCTTACGGTGCGTGCGAACATGGGCACGGCGGGGAAGAGGCGAAGGGTCTCCTTGATGACGCATTCAAGGTAACGTAACCTCTTTAGGTCATCGACAGTGACGGAACGGTTGGAGGAACCTGGGTGGGAAAAGGAGGGACATATGGATGGGATTTCATAATACAATGGTCACATGGGTAGAGGAGAGAACAGGAATATGAATGAAAAGGAGTATATTTACCGAACACCACTTGGAGCTCCTCCTGGACCTTGGTCTGGACCTCAGGGTAGGATCCCAGTAGGTGAAGGGCCCAGTTCATAGAGGCTGCTGTGGTGTCATGGCCCTAACCACACACAATAATTCAGAAGAGTGCATTAGGGTTGTGTTGAATAGGGTGCCATTTGGAACGTATTAGGGTTGTGTTGAACAGGGTGCCATTTGGGACCCATTAGGGTTGTGTTGAGTAGCGTGCCATTTGGGACGTAACCCATGTGCAGTTGTTTAATGTGCATCTAGTAATTTCAAGTACAAAGAGGAACTATCCCACCTACAGTATGAAGTGTTGTTCGATTGCAGAGGGCCTCAGTGGAGTCACATGCTAAATGTGTGATCATATTGGTGGTGGGTTTCGTTACACTACCTCAAACATAAAGGTATCCACCTCCTCTTGGATATCACTATGGCTCAAGTAATTTCCCTCCTCATCAGTGGCTTTTAACAGCATGTCCAGGAAGGCAAGTCTTCTCCTTTTAATGCCATGGTCAGAATCACTGTCAGAACCTGCATTCTCCATGCTTTCTGCTCTCTCCTTTATCACCTGGAGATTACACAAACATTAATACCATACCTTTATATTTCATTTTTGTTCAAAATAAATCTGTGCCAATAGCCATGCTAACAAAATTATTATTACAATATATAATAGATGATAGTCAGTTGACTGGAATCCTTTCTTATCAATTTTCTTTTTGTTATATCCATTTTGTTAGCATGATCATTTTTGGCAGTCCAAACCACAAACGCTTGGACATACAATGGGTACCTTAAAGACGTCAGTAGATCTACTCACACTCTGAGTGAATGAATGGAGGATCCTCAGTCTATTGTCATGGTCCTTCCCCTCCCATAACAGACTGTAGATGAAGTCTGACCAATACCAGGGAGCTCTCTGGCGACGACCGATGATGTCACTCATTCTGTAAAGAGAGCTCAGTAAATCTAACAGAAACACCAAGGAATGTAGAAAGGATATAGACAGGATAAAGACAGGATGTAGACAGTGTATATGACTATGTCATGATAGTTTATTAACATGTTAATACTTACTTGTACACACTGCGGACGTACTCAGACTCACTGTTACTTTGTGCGTAGATGTTCTTTCCCATTGCCGTTTCTGAAGCAAAAAATAGGAAACAATGTGTCATCATTAGCATTTATTACAAATGACTTTGATCACAGATTTGGAGAGTTGATTTTTACAGTGCCATTCCAAAATCAGTCACTCACCACAAATAATGTCCAAAGCACAGAGTGTGATGTAGCTAAAACAGTTGAATGGATCTCCTCCCGCCTTCTTCTCCAGTTTCTGTGTTAAAACCTCAGCCTGCTCATTCATCACCTCCAGAAACTCAGCCAGGATGGAGAAATGGAAAGTCGGGGTCAACATCTTCCTTCTGCCACGCCACTTATCCCCTGTGCTGTTAGAGGCAGGACAGAGAGAGAATCACTTATCCCCTGTGCTGTTAGAGGCAGGACAGAGAGAGAATCACTTATCCCTTGTGCTGTTAGAGGCAGGACAGAGAGAGAATCACTTATCCCCTGTGCTGTTAGAGGCAGGACAGAGAATCACTTATCCCCTGTGCTGTTAGAGGCAGGACAGAGAGAGAATCACTTATCCCCTGTGCTGTTAGAGGCAGGACAGAGAGAATTACCTGGAGTATGTCCCAAATGACATCCTATTCTTTATACAGCCCAATTCTTTATACAGCGCTAATCTTTATACAGCCCTAATCTTTATACAGCCCTGTTAGCCCTGGTTAAAGCACTATGGCCTACCGGGTGGTGCAGCAGTCTAAGGCACTGCATCGGACTGCTAGAGGCGTCACTACAGATCTGGGTTCGATCCCGGGCTGTATCGCAGCCGGACAGCGACCGGGAGACCAATGAGGCGGTGCACAATCGGCCCAGCGTCGTCCGGGTTAGGGGAGGGTTTGGCCGGCCGGGATGTCCTTGTCCAATCGCGCTCTAGCGACTCCAGGCTGACTTCAGTTGCCAGCTGGACGGTGTTTCCTCCAACACATTGGTGCGGCTGGCTTCCGGGTAAAGCTAGCAGTGTGTCAAGAAGCAGTGTGGCTTGGCGGGATCATGTTTTGGATGACACATGGCTCTCGACCTTCGCCTCACCCGAGTCCGTATAGGAGTTGCAGCGATGGGACAAGACTGTATCTACCAATTGGATATAACGAAAAAGGGGTAAAAAAGTACCCATTTCTTTTATTTATCATTTGTGCACCATATGTAGTGAGTAGGGTGCCATTTGGGATGCTGCCAACACTGAATCAGATGTGTGTAGAGGGCTGCCTTAAATCGTCATCCACGTCTTTAGCGATATATATGTAATCAGTTTAAAGTCCTCAGTGCCAATACTGTTTTTGATAATGGGTGAAGAAAGGAAGAGGAAAATTACCTACCTGGTGAGCAGGCCAGTACCCAGCCAAGGCTGCATAAACCTATAGAAATAAGCCTTGTCTATGTGTTTGGAACTGTGCAGAATCCCCTTTGAAGAGAACAAATTAAATGAGAACAGATCCAGAAAAACAGACCAGAATTAGCTAAAGCTTGGAAGACTAGCTGTCGTCATGACGTCAGCTAATGGGGATCCGAATTAAGTTTAAACATTAAAGTTATGCTCAATGGATAGACCAGAATTAACTAAAGATTGGAAGACTAGCTGTCGTCATGACGTCAGCTAATGGGGATCCGAAATAAGTTTAAACAGTTATGCTCAATGGATAGGTAATGTGCTATCTGACAGTATGTGATGATCAACCAGTCAGCATAAGCAGTAGTACAGGTAGTAAAAAGGTCCCAGCAGTGTGGCGATTACCTCAACAGTCTCTGCATGAAATAAGACCACCAATGGCAGGGGTCCAACCCAAACCTTCAGCAATGGTAAATGTCTGAACTCCTTAGTGCCTTCAATAATCTGGTTGAAGAAATCTACCAAAAAAGAAAAATATACTACTATTGCATTTTCTACTTGGGAAATATTAGATAGCCTAACCTAAATACAGCTCAGAGGAGAGGATCTTACCTCCTGCATTAGTGCTGAACAGAAGTGCATTTCCAATGATTGGATAAGCTCCATCCACTCCAGGGATTGGCCTCAACTCGTTCCAGTCCTGAAAATATTTCTTCAGTGGATGGTACATGATGCAGGCCAACAGAACAATCAGAAGGACCAGACATATGATCCCCAGCGTGTATGTTCCAGACATAATCACCATCTTGGTTTAATGTAGCAGTCTGCTATGTTGTGAAATCCCTCTGATCTGTATGCAGAGCAGCTTTTGACGGACTTTAGACTGGTTATGCACTTCTCCTTTGGCACAGTTAACCGTACGGGTACTGGAACCTCGACTCTCATGCAGCTACAGTGTGAGAAACTGGGTCATGTTGGTTGCAGCAAGTAAGTGAGAGGTGGAATGATGGAGATGGGTAATGTGGAAACAAAGCTTGGCTGTGTAATGATGGTTATTACACAATCTGTGTGTGTGTGCATGTAGTAGTTAATAGTTATTTTCTCTTCTCTTCTGACATTGACTCATGGGGTAACTAAACCACAACTACAGTCTCATTTGCACAATGATTAGATAAGCTCATTCCACTCCATAAATACAAATGTGGCATGTAACAGAAATAGCCATTTATTGCATAACACAAAATTAGATTGTTACAATTTCAAAAAAATATTTGAATGAATGATCATTCCTTGAAAAACCTAGGGTATTCAAGACACTGACATTTCTGTAGAAAACATACAAGTAGGACCTAGTTCATGTTTTTCCTCCTAACATGGCTCATTAAGCAAATGTATTTAGCCACATTGAATGTATGTTTAGTAATGACCTGTTGTGTTGAGAAGCAGCTAATAATCTGGATAAATGTTGTGGTTTCATCAATCAATGTAATAATAAAAAACATTGCATTGAGAATAACTTAGCCAAATGAAAATCCAATTGGACCTTTCTTCCTGTTGTTTCCATAAATTACGGTTATGACTACATAGAATACAGCTACGGATGAGATTTACCATTGAACTACCGCATGAGTTAGGATTTACGTTTTGAAGCCAGATGATGAGTCTGAGTTGAAAATCACCACATGCGCAACATCGCGAGACTTGCGCTTGTGAAACAGACCCTTGATTTGATGGCATGCACATGCGCAGTTTGGCACGTGACAACCGTTAGACCTGATGATGTGTTTCTGCACATGAGCTTAGCTAGCCAACATCGCCATGACATCGCTTACAAGTGTGATCAGGGATTTCTATTGGAGAAGCAGTTTCTGCCTTTTTATTTTAATTTGTATGACTTTTTCTACCCCTCTTTCATGGTAGTTACAGTCTTGTCCCATCGCTGCAACTCCCGTACAGACTCGGGAGAGGCAAAGGTCGAGAGCCATACGTCCTCCGAAACACGACCCTGCCAAGCCGCACTGCTTCTTGACCCACTGCTCGCTTAGTCCGGAAACCAGCTGCACCAATGTGTTGGAGGAAACACCGTCTAGCTGGCAAGCGCCCGGCCCGCCACAAGGAGTCGCTAGAGTGCGATGGGACAAGGACATCCCGGCCGGCCAAACCCAGATGACGCTGGGCCAATTGTGCGCCGCCTCCTGGGTCTCCCAGTCGCAGCCGGCAGCGACACAGCCTGGGACACCGCTGTGCCACTCGGGAGGCCCCATACTGTACTATATTTGATATCACTTAGATTTTCACAAAGTAACAATCAATATTTCACTTGCGATTGTTTATTTTGGATGAAATATCAGCGTACGGTTGTTTGTATGCATAGACACTGCTTCACAATGCTAGCTAGCTTGCTAAATCGATATCTATGTAAACAAACAGTAGTGGACAATGTATTTAATCACATTTATCCTATCCTGTAATTGCTCTTGCCACAAACTACAATGTATCTAATTAAAACGACAGATACAATATAGCCAAGCAGATTTGTCCTGCTGAATGCCATTGCAACAAGGTATTTTCAAATTAAAACCTTGTCCTTATTGTCCACCTGTTATCTGCACATTGCTGTCCTACCTCTAGATAGCCACTGTCAGGGAGGCTAGCTAGCTATCGCCATAGCAATGAAAAGTGATCTCCAACTCCGACTCATCATCTGGCTTCAAAACGTAAGTCCAAACTCTTGTGGTAGTTCAATGGTAAATCTCACCGTAGCTGTACTTCATTTAGTCACACCCTAGTAATTCCAAGTGTTGGTGTTCCTGATGCATTCTGGTCTTCCTGTCTGGACTGTGCTGCTATGACAACACCACCTGGAGTCTCTTCTTCACATGACCAGGAAACCGACCAAACACTTTACGTTGATGAGGAACACCTGGATAAGTTTTATACTTCAGTTAAACTACAGTAAAATGACACATAATGTACTGTAGTGTACTGCTTCATTTCCTTATCCATTCAATCCACTTTTCTCATCTCCCTCTACTCATCTACCTACTAGCAATCTTCCTGTGCACATCAATCTACGAGCAGCCCCCTGTTCTCTTGCACATTGCACTTAACAGTACAGTTACATATCCCAATATAGTTTTTGGACAATATTATATGGTTACATGAACTTCTTTTTTTTGTTGCTAGGTAGTGTTAGCTAGCGCTAGTTGGCTGTGCCTGTGCCAAAACTCTGGTGTTCTTCATCCTATAGCTTGTTTTCCATCGCCACTTTTATGTTTCCCTGACTGATCAAAACAAATTTTCTCATGGCCCTCTCTTGTCCCTCTGGTGAGCAATATGTTTGGAACATCAAATCGAAATAAAAAGCAGGATCGAATAGCAATACTTATCGTATCGGCACCTAAGTACAGTGATAATATGATAGAGGTCCCTCAGTATGGTGGTAATATGGTATTGTGAGGTCCCTCAGTATGGTGACAATATGGTATTGTGAGGTCCTTCAGTATGGTGACAATTTGGTATTGTGAGGTCGATAAGTATGCTGACAATATCGTATCGGGAGGTCCCTCAGTATGGTGATAACATCGTATCGTGAGGTCCCTAAGTATTGTGATAATATCATATTGTAAGGTCCCTCAGTATGGTGATAATATGGTATCGTGAGGTCCCTTGCAATTCCCAGGCCTATGCAGTACCCTCTCCACTTTCCTCCTAATAACTACATGTAGTCATTTGCCCTGTATACAGTATTTACCAAAGAGCAGTGGTTCGGTCCCACTCTCTCCTTCCACGGAGGAGGATGGCGGGGGCTGGTGTCTTCTCGTTGCCATGGTGCTCTCGGAGAAGCCGCTGGAGGCGGAGCAGGTGATACCCACGCCAAAGCCTGTCACTCCAATCAGAGCACAGTCATCTAGGAGACCAGAGGTGACGCATTACGACATGCCCATCTAACACTGACACAGGCTTCGTCCTAAATGGCACTCTATTCTCTGGCTGCATTCCAAACACTTAACAGACACACCCTCGCCCCTCAGCCCTCAAATTAAGTGTACACTTCTGATGACGTATCATGACGTCTGACGAGTACACTTGCAGGGCAAGGGAGGAAGGAATGATTTTTAAATCGCCCACCCTTGGCTGGAAATTTGTTCATCCCGCGATGATTGTGTTTTCAGCCACCGGTAGCTTGTTGGTGCTTTATGTGCACTACAGTCAATTATGATTGCATGTCTACTTATATTAACTATAGAATTATTAATGTACGGCTACTGTATGATAGATAGCAAATTAATTAGCTAACTCACGTTAGCCTCCCTAGCTGGAACTTATGAAGAAGGAAAATGTTTTCTACAATTTCCAAAAGCTAAATAAACAAAAACATCATTACATTTACGAGACGTATTTGTGCATTAGTAGCACAATTATTTACATTCGTTTTTACTTACACTTGTATGTTGACTCCATACTGACGTTGAGGTTTTGGCTGACTTTTCTTAGCGGATGTACAATCATCGGATGTACAGCATTTCAGGACCCAACATAATTGTAAACTCGCAAACTCCATTAAAAACGAGGGCTGAGGGGCTTACGTTGCAAACTTCCCTTGCTTGGCTAATCATTTTGACCCACGACAAATATGGCCACGTGGATTCCCCCAAGGGCATAAGGCGAGGGTAAGTGGATGTGCCTTTATGAGTTTGAAACGCAGCCTCTGTCTAATGCACTAATGAATTCCCACAACACAAGCCTACGAACACACACTGAATTAAAAAAAGGCTGTCCTGCTTAGTCAAAACATTTATTTTTTTACTTGATCCATTCTAAAACAATATTTACAATGTACATAATACTTATAGATCCCCCTGCACTGGACACCTGTCCTGTCATTTGTTGGCTAGATGCATGAGTACACAGTACTATAGCGGTCACCTGGGTGAGGTCCTTTCCCAGTCTTCATGTGGCAGGTGAAATCCATGGGAGTGAACAATCGCTTCATGGGTGTGTCTGACTAGAAAACAAAGAGCTGCTTTCAAGTCATATGTTAAAACAAAATGGATACTTTATTTGAGCAAACATACCTAGGTAAATAGTGGTAATATGTAACCTACACTACAGTAATCCAAGTTAAAACAAGGATAATCATCTATCATGTTACCATAATTACCATCTCATTGTCTAAAAGGTAGACAGCTTTTATTTATTTAGCCTTTATATAACCAGGTAAGTGAACCCTCTACAGACTAAGCCTTACTGTAACGAGTGCGCTGAGAGTCGAGAAGCAAGTTCAGGGAGTGAGTGTTTTCATAAATAAAAGAAACAATGAACACGAAACACAAACAACGCACCGACATGAAAACAGAGTTATTTTACATGTATTTAACCCCTTATTCTTGCCACTAAACTGTCTCCATATTTACTTCCATTCATTTTTTAAACTGGTACCGGGGGCAGACAAGTCTTGTGAGGCCTGTGGGCATCCTCGTGAGTCTCATATTTGTGTGTTGCCCAAACTGTTCAGACGCTACAGACATAAATTGGCAGATCGGCTGTACCTCAGAGCAAAACGGAGAACACCATCGTGTTTGTGAGAGTCTTATCTTTCCATAGAGGGGTCATATGCTACATCATGGTCTGACAAGCACCGCTCTAGCTCTGCCACCTTTCACCGCAGATGTGGTGGATTGAGACGCATCCAATGCAAAAACAGATATCTCTAGTTTAAACTGACAGATTATAATGGGATTTTCTTATTATTCTAATTAGATTTCCACAGGGGCGCAGACATCGACTCTAGGGTGCTTTAGAACACATTCACTTTTCCAATAACCAGTTGACCAAGGTAGAGCAATAAACCATGCAGCAAAGCAGACAGCTCTGTACCCTTGATATAATGATAAGGGCATCTGCTGTGCAACAGACAGTAATACAATCTCTTCTACCACTCCCACAGACAACCCCACCACGCCCCCACTGTGTGTGTGTGTGTGTCTCGTACCCGGAGTGTGTGTGTGGTGTTGGGACGAGACAGGGACTCCAACAGCAGAGTGGGCTCTCTGAGGCGTGGAAGGATGGAGATGGGTACAGTGGCATGTCCTCCTTGCAGAATCCTCCCCCTGAGCTGTGAGAGAGAGAGAGAGCTATAAAGCCCTTGAATTGAATTGAGAGAGAGAGAGAGAGAGAGAGAGAGAGAGAGAGAGAGAGAGAGAGAGAGAGAGAGAGAGAGAGAGAGAGAGACCAAAGTTCACTTGCCCTACACCAGCACACACCTGCTGTTTGCACTGTGGATAGGCATGTTTGCAAGGTCAGCCAAGCCAACACATATTTGCTTCCCATGTCCATGCAAATGCAAGAAGCTGAATCAATATGGTAATTTATGTAATTTAAAAGACATGTCATCATTACCCATTTATTATGGTATTCAGGCAAATGTAATTTACTATAACCTGTGTTAGAATTGACACATTTATATACTGACATCCTGTATTGACATTTGAGTACATTGACGAAACAGTAGGTCACCTGGTACCTGCATGGGTGCAGCAGTGGACACTGAGGGCTCCAGCTCTGATTGGTCAGCATGGAGGAGGGGGAGGAGCCTCTGGTTCTGTATTGAACTGAGGATAGAGGACGGCTGTCCTTCTGTCACTGTGGTCCTACAGTACAAACAAGGACAATTACAGCCTTGTTATGATAGTTGGACGGCAGGTAACCTAGCGCTTAGGAGCAATGGGGCCAATAACCGAAAGGTTGCTGGTTCGAATCCCAGAGTCAACTGGGTGAAAAATCTCTCGGTATGGCTTTGAGCAAGTCACTTAACCCTAGGTGCTCTGGATAAGAGTGTCTGCTAAATGATGTAAAATGTAATAGTCATTATGGCTAACACTTCTCTCAACACAATTTCATTATTTGACCTAAAAATGTAAATATTATCATAAACAAGTCCTAATCATTTAATGCAGTTGCATATACCAATTATGATTGTGTTGCAATATCTCACAGTCTGGTTCCTCTGATGACCCGGTGTCTGGGGACAGTGTGTCTGGGACTGAGGCAGCTCCTGGCCCTGCCCCTGGAGCTGGTACATCTGGAGGTGGAGCTGGTTCTGGAGCAGATATGTAGCCTGGGCAGGGGCAGGACTCTTTGGGCTGGGCCTGGGGCTCTGTGGGAGGGCGTACTACATGCTCTCCTGGATGGAGACACAGTGGGGGCTGGAGCTCTGCTGGGCCTGTCCTCCAGATCACAACTACAGAGAAGTCAACAAAGTAGTGATATTAATGACATTACTTAAAGTCATACCAATTTATTTTCTATTTAATCTATTTTAGATGTTGGAGTTCTTTTTCGTACTTATCTCAAAGCCTAAAAGAAAGGCTGCATCCCAAATGGCACCCTGTCCTGCCCCAAAGAGAAACAGGAATGGTTTTGTTTGTTCAGGATCAGACCCGAGCTTATAGCTGGGGATTCAGACAGACTTACTTAGACTTCTCTGCAAACCCGTGTTGTCTTTGTTGAAGAGGCTTAGCTTGGATTGTCATAACACCGTTTAAATTAATCTTGAAGGTACTTGATACCTGAGAGGCCTAGAAAAAAAGAAAGTAAATGAATATAGCTCAAGGCTTGTTTGAAGTGGGCCTTGCCTCCTCTGTTGAGGCCATTGTAATAAGTGTATTTGAGATAAATGTTAATTCATGTGAATGGTGTTGTTGCCAGAAGTGCAAGAGCTCCTCTAGAGAGCCAATGGCAGAAGCAGACACTGTGTGTTTTGGTGGCAGGCAGACTTCTCACCTGTGTACTGGGGCAACAGTTGGACCACAGCAGCATGCTACGTGTGTTGGAGCCCCTGGAGAGAGGGACACGCTGACATTTACTGTTGATGTGAGGAGAGGGATCACCCAAGACTCCACCAAGAGCCTCCAACACTCCTCTGTGACCTGCTCCACCTCCGGTAAAAACAAAATACTTTGATTCATAACTAGGACCCAGAGTTTATCCTGGCCAGGCCAAGTGATCAGGTCAAACTCCTAGCCCAATTCATAACACAGCATAACAAAATGCATCAGTTATAACATAGTTGGTGTGCAGTACCATGGTTGCTGTGTATAATAGGCATATCATCTTTGGTATTCATGTAGTTCTATGGCAGCTCTGTAATACAGTGGTTTGTAGATAGACAGACCAGTGATTTGTCTCTGCCAGTGTTTGTGGAGGAGCTCCCCCAGAGAGTTCACCACCTCCCTCCACATGTCATCAAAGGCCTCATCAGCCACGGCATCCCTGATACAGGCGTGGGGTGACACAGGGGGTACCCCGGACCTCCCTGCTGCCCCCACAGATCCCGAGACTCCTCTCTGACCCACCCACTCATCCTCCCTGGGGGGAGAGCACTGACGTCAAGACACACTGGAGCAATACAGCCCTCATTCCACCCACATCCACAGGCTTGCACACACACACACACACACACACACAACCGCATACAGACAAACACACATATACGCACATACACTCACGCAACCGCATACAGAAACACATATACACACGCACACACAGATACGCACACTCTCTCTCCCACAACTCCCACAGGCTGTTACATGCTTGCACATACTCTTGAAATATTAAATGCCATGCTGACTGAGAAAGTAAAGTTCAAAAGCCTTACGTGTCTTTGGCATCATAGGCAAGAAATTCCTCCATCCTTCCCTCTGCCTCGTAGACCTCTTCTTGTAGAAGGGAGGAGTGATCACAGAGAGAGTGGGAGAGAGGGGTTGCCCCCTGCAATTTGCAGGGAGTTGGGGAAAGACTGTGACCTTCAACACATAACCTGTAGTCAGGGAAGCAGATTATTTTGAGTACAGTGCCTTGCAAAAGTATTCATCCCCCTTTGCGTTTTTCCTATTTTGTTGCATTACAACCTGTCATTTAAATAGATTTTTATTTGGATTTCATGTAATAGACATACAGTGAGGGAAAAAAGTATTTGATCCCCTGCCAATTTTTGTACGTTTGCCCACTGACAAAGAAATTATCAGTCTATAATTTTAATGGTAGGTTTATTTGAACAGTGAGAGACAAAATAACAACAAAAAAATCCAGAAAAACGCATGTGAAAAATGTTAGAAATTGATTTGCATTTTAATGAGGGAAATAAGTATTTGACCCCCTCTCAATCAGAAAGATTTCTGGCTCCCAGGTGTCTTTTATACAGGTAACGAGCTGAGATTAGGAGCGCACTCTTAAAGGGAGTGCTCCTAATCTCAGTTTGTTACCTGTATAAAAGACACCTGTCCACAGAAGCAATCAATCAATCAGATTCCAAACTCTCCACCATGGCCAAGACCAAAGAGCTCTCCAAGGATGTCAGGGACAAGATTGTAGACCTACACAAGGCTGGAATGGGCTACAAGACCATCGCCAAGCAGCTTGGTGAGAAGGTGACAACAGTTGGTGCAATTATTCGCAAATGGAAGAAACACAAAAGAACTGTCAATCTCCCTCGGCCTGGGGCTCCATGCAAGATCTCACCTCGTGGAGTTGCAATGATCATGAGAACGGTGAGGAATCAGCCCAGAACTACACGGGAGGATCTTGTCAATGATCTCAAGGCAGCTGGGACCATAGTCACCAAGAAAACAATTGGTAACACACTACGCCGTGAAGGACTGAAATCCTGCAGCGCCCGCAAGGTCCCCCTGCTCAAGAAAGCACATACATGCCCGTCTGAAGTTTGCCAATGAACATATGAATGATTCAGGGGACAACTGGGTGAAAGTGTTGTGGTCAGATTAAACCAAAATGGAGCTCTTTGGCATCAACTCAACTCGCCGTGTTTGGAGGAGGAGGAATGCTGCCTATGACCCCAAGAACACCATCCCCACCGTCAAACATGGAGGTGGAAACATTATGCTTTGGGGGTGTTTTTCTGCTAAGGGGACAGGACAACTTCACCGCATCAAAGGGACGATGGACGGGGCCATGTACCGTCAAATCTTGGGTGAGAACCTCCTTCTCTCAGCCAGGGCATTGAAAATGGGTCGTGGATGGGTATTCCAGCATGACAATGACCCAAAACACACGGCCAAGGCAACAAAAGAGTGTCTCAAGAAGAAGCACATTAAGGTCCTGGAGTGGCCTAGCCAGTCTCCAGACCTTAATCCCATAGAAAATCTGTGGAGGGAGCTGAAGGTTTGAGTTGCCAAACGTCAGCCTCGAAACCTTAATGACTTGGAGAAGATCTGCAAAGAGGAGTGGGACAAAATCCCTCCTGAGATGTGTGCAAACCTGGTGGCCAACTACAAGAAACATCTGACCTCTGTGATTGCCAACAAGTCATGTTTTGCAGAGGGGTCAAATACTTATTACCCTCATTAAAATGCTAATCAATTTATAACATTTTTCACATGCGTTTTTCTGGATTTTTTTGTTGTTATTCTGTCTCTCACAGTTCAAATAAACCTCCCATTAAAATTATAGACTGATCATTTCTTTGTCAGTGGGCAAAAGTACAAAATCAGCAGGGGATCAAATACTTTTTTTCCCTCACTGTACACAAAATAGTCCAAATTGCTGAAGTGAAAAAAATAAATTGTTTAAAAAAATTATAAAGAATTTAAAAACGGAAAAGTGGTGCATGTAATAAGATCTGTTGCAACCAATTACCTTCAGAAGTCACATAATTAGTTAAATTAAGTCCACCTGTGTGCAATCTAAGTGTCACATGATCTGTCACATGATCTTAGTATACATACACACCTGTTCTGAAAGGCCCCAGAGTCTGCAACACCACTAAGCAAGGGGTACCACCAAGCAAGTGGCACCATGAAGACCAAGGAGCTCTCCAAACAGGTCAGGGACAAAGTTGTGGAGAAGTACAGATCAGGGTTGGGTTATAAAAAAAAAAAAAAAAAATTGAACATCCCACGGAGCACCATTAAATCCATTATTAAAAAATGGAAAGAATATGGCACCACAACAAACCTGCCAAAACTCACAGACCAGACATGGAGGGCATTAATCAGTGGCAACAAAGAGACCAAAGATAACCCTGAAGGACCTGCAAAGCTCCACAGCGGAGATTGGAGTATCTGTTCATAGGACCACTTTAAGCCGTACACTCCACAGAGCTGGGCTTTACAGAAGAGTGGCCATAAAAAAGTAATTGCTGAATTAAAAAAAAAAGAAAACATGTTTGGTGTTCGCCAAAAGGCATGTGGGAGACTCGCCAAACATATGGAAGAAGGTACTCTGGTCAGAGGAGACTAAAATTGATCTTTTTGGCCATCAAGTAAAACGCTATGTCTGGCGCAAACCCAAAACCTCTCATCACCCCGAGAACACCATCCCCACAGTGAAGCATGGTGGTGGCAGCATCATGCTGTGGGGATGTTTTTAATCGTCAGGGACTGGGAAACTGGTCAGAATTGAAGGAATGATGGATGGCGCTAAATACAGGGAAATTATTGAGTGAAACCTGTTTGTCATCCAGAGATTTGAGACTGGGACAGAGGTTCACCTTCCAGCAGGACAATGACCCTAAGCATACTGCTAAACCAACATTCGAGTGGTTTAATGGGAAACATTTAAATGTCTTGGAATGGCCTAGTCAAAGCCCAGACCTCAATACTGTGGTATGACTTAAAGATTGCTGTACACCAGCGGAACCCATCCAACTTGAAGGAGCTGGAACAGTTTGCCTTGAAGAATGGGCAAAAATCCCAGTGGCTAGATGTGCCAAGCTTAGAGACATACCCCAAGAGACTTGCAGCTGTAATTGCTGCAAAAGGTGGCTCTACAAAGTATTGACTTTGGGAGGGTGAATAGTTATGCACGCTCAAGTTCTGTTTTTGTGTCTTGTTTCTTGTTTGTTTCACAAGAAAAAAATATTTTGCATCTTCAAAGTGGTAGGCATGTTGTGTAAATCAAATGATACAAACCCCCCAAAAATCTATTTTAATTCCAGGTTGTATGGCAACAAAATAGGAAAAATGCCAAGGGGGGGAATACTTTCGCAAGCCACTGTATACCTATTTCAGACAGAATTCATGGTATGTTGCCTATAAAAAAAGATGTCATAGTTTATATATTCCCCTTTCAACCAGTCCCTTATTCACCACTTTATTTCAGGTTTACCCATTTATACATCCCAGTGTGTAGCCGATGAGGGGGTGGGAGTATTGCATTTCTGCCCCAAAAAAACAGAATTCATCTAAGCTAAATCAATAAATCTGTAATTGATTTTGAAGTTGTTTTTCGGAGGAGGTCTTAGGTCCACTATGTTGAAATTTCTAACTGAAATGCTCCGTCCATAAGCTAGCCAGCTCCTGTAGTAAAATTATTATATCACATGAAGCAGCAGGTGCTTATCTTCTTGGGGATGGGTGCATGAGGTGACCGTTTTGGAGAGCCTGGCGTGCCCAAAGTAAAATGCCTCCCATTCAGGCCCAGAAAATAGGATATGCATATATTTGGTACCATTGGATAGGAAACGCTCTGAATTTTCCAAAACTGTTAACCCTTTGTCTGTGAGTGAAACAGAACGCATATGGCAGGCAAAACCCCGAGGAATTTCTGTCCTGGAAAAAGTGATTTTGACACATTGCTCATTTGGGAACCCCTCCCTAATGAAAATTACCATATAAGGGCATATGAATGCAGTACTCGTCGCTTCCTTATGATGTCAACAGTCTCGAGACAGTGTATTTTTTCCATTTTGGATGAATTAGACCAGAGAAAAAGACCAAACAAGGAAGTCCCCTTGATGACAACAGTAGGCTGGGCGCGTTCCGTGAAAGCGCCGCAATGTCTTTACCGTCGTTATCGATCAGTTTATATTCGGTTGATTTATAATAGTAAATATACATAAAAGTGTTCCTAAGGATACATTTAAAACTATGTTTGATTGTTCTTGGACAAGTTTATAGGTATAAGATGAACGAGTTCGCGTCACGTTTCAATGGACTAGTGGAGGCTGTCGTTTCTGATTATAACGCGCAAACCAAATGGAGGATTTATGGATAAAATACGTTACTTTTTCTAACAAAAGAACCATGGATTGTCTTCGTTGGACACTGAGGATGACCTCAGCAGAAGTTCTTCAACAGGTAATTGATTTGTTTTCGCTGTGAAATGTGTTATGTGTGTGCCATGATGGCTAATCGATACATGGCTATTGGAAAAATATGTGAGGTGCTACCCTCAAACAATGAAATGTGCTGCTTTCGCCGTGAAGCCTTTTTGAAATCTGACAATGCTGTGATATTGCCAAGAAACAGAGCTTTTGATGAGTATGGAACACTTGTATATTGGTGGATGTTTAATAATTCAACTTTTGGATTTTGAATTTGGCGCTTTACATTTTACCTGGTAGTGTCGGGAGGAGCCCGCTAGCGCCCCACTGATCCTTGAGAAGTTATTCTACAGCGAGTCTGTGGAGTCAACATCTTCTGTGAGCGCAGCTGGCCCAATGTTACATTGTAACGATCGGGGCTTTGGAAACATTGCTAAACTACAGACGGACTGCTGAAAACATGTCGACAACTTCATCAGCAAGCTGTCAAACTATCGTAACCTGTTTATCAGTGCAGTGCCCAACATCCTTACTGAGCTAGCTAATCCACCATTATGTTTGTCAGTGAAGCTAGCTAGCAGCAGGCAGGTTACAACAACAACCCTTACCCGTTCCACAATGGCCTTGGTCGCACCTGTCGGTGGATTTCCTAACTGATCTTCCTCCTTCACAGGGTAAGACCACGATCCTGGTCGTTGTGGACCGTTTTTCTAAGTCCTGCCGTCTCCTCCCTCTGCCCGGTCTCCCTACGGCCCTACAGACTGTGGAGGCCTTGTTTACACACATCTTCCGGCACTACGGGGTGCCTGAGGATATTGTGTCTGATCGGGGTCCCCAGTTCACTTCGAGGGTCTGGAGAGCGTTCATGGAACATCTGGGGGTCTTGATCAGCCTTACCTCAGGTTATCACCCCGAGAGTAACAGGCAGGTGGAGAGAGTGAACCAGGATGTGGGTAGGTTTCTCAGGTCTTATTGCCAGGACCGGCCAGGGAAGGGGGCAGCGTTCGTGCCCTGGGCATAGATGGCCCAGAACTCGCTCCGCCACTCCTTCACTAACCGCTCTCCCTTCCAGTGCGTACTGGGGTACCAGCTGGTTCTGGCGCCTTGGCATCAGAGTCAGATCGAGGCTCCTGCGGTGGACATCTGGTTCAGGCGCACAGAGTAGAAATGGGACGCTGCTCATGTTCACCTTCAGCGGGCCGTGCTGCACCAGAAAGCCAGCGCAGACCATCACTGCAGTGAGGCCCCGGTGTTCGCACCCGAAACCTGCCCCTCTGCCTGCCCTGCCAGAAGCTGGGGCAGCAGTTTGTAGGGCCATTTAAAGTTCTGAGAAGACTGAACGAGGTTAGTTATAGGTTACAGCTTCCCCCCGATTACCGTATTAACCCCTCGTTCCATGTCTCTCCTCAGGCCGGTGGTGGCTGGCCCGCTCCAGGAGTCTGAGTTGCGGAAGGTTCCTTCGCCCCCCTCTGGTTCCTTCGCCCCCTCTGCCCCGGCGTATTCCGTTCGCTCCATACTGGACTCGAGGCGTCGGGCGAGGGGCCTTCAGTACCTCGTGGACTGGGAGGAGTACGTTCAGGAGGAGAGATGCTGCGTTCCGGCGGAAGACGTGTTGGACCCTTCAATGCTGCGGGAGTTCCACCGTCGCCGTCCGGATCGCTCTGCACCTCGCCCTCCGGGTCGCCCCCGAGGCCGGTGTCGGCACGCTGCTGGAGCCAGCGCGTCAAGGGGGGGGGGTACTGTCACAACTTCCGCCGAAGTCGGATCCACTCCTTGTTCGGGCGGCGTTCGACGTCACTGGTCTTCTAGCCATCGCCGATCCACTTTTCATTTTCAATTTGTTTTGTCTTGTTCTTCCACACACCTGGTTTTCATTTTCCTTCATTACTGTTGTCTATTTAACCCTTAGTTTCCCCCATGTCTGTGTGGGGAATTGTTTTGTTCGGCATGCCGGTTTACGCCGGGTTTGTATGTTTTTCATCCGTGCTTTGTGCAGCCGGTATTTGTAAGTGTATTTTGTACTTTGTGCTGCCTTACTTGGTTTTGGGCATTTGTTTTTGTGACGCGGTTGCGTTCCGTTTTGTACATATGCCTCAGTAAAGTACTTAGTACACTCATCTCTGCTCTCCTGCGCCTGACTACCTACACCAGCTACACCCACCGCATGACAGTAAGGAACACTTATGAGTATGGTGGGCTGAATTTTCTGGACTTTACTACCTTAAATAATACTTTTAAGATCAATTGGATAAATTAATTCCTTTCTATGTGGAAATGTATTCCTCATCATGTCTTCTCTACTTTTGGTGCCCTTAACTTAATGATGGTGTGCAATTATATTGACACATTTCCAGTGAAACTCTGCATTTCATACTGTACCCCCTAGCCCCAATGTCCTTTGTATGTTCCCCATGTACCTTTTTCTATTGATTTGTTGTTAATAATTCAATATTTTTTTAAATATGCACAAAAAACTCGCTGAAACAATTAATAAAATAAAAAGCCGGGACAAGTTTTCAGAGGCATCAACAGAGTTTTTGTATGAAAATACCACAATCATGACTGTGTCTTAATGCGAGTTTTTATGTACCACATTTTTTACCCCCTGCCCCTTTCAGATATAAAACACAGAAGGCACTGTATAAGGAAGACAGTATGGTAAAGAAAGCCGGGTTTTGATATAAAAGGGATTTTAGTTAGCTATGGTCTGACAAAACATCAAGGTTGTTTAAATGTTTCAGAGTTCATCTTGACGTGTACTTGGATTCGGTCTTTTGGCATTTCTCCTTACTAGATACTTTCTAGATCATCGTTTTGGATCACCTTTGAAAGCATACTGTGCTACCACTTGCATTGTTTTCATACCATACTACACTATGTGTATTTATGCAGCCAGACAGTCATTCTCCCACTAGTCCTACACTGAATCCTAAGCAAACAAGGCTGTAATAGGTGTGTTTAAGTAGGTGTGTTTTAGTATGTGTGTTTATTAAGGTAAATCCTCTTTGGGAATTGATTAGTAAACAAACAACTGTGTTGCCTGGAGACAGACTGCCTGGATTTTATTGCCAGAACCATGGCAGATTGCTCATTATGCCATCTGTCCCTTAGCTGGCCCCCTGCCACAGAGCTCACCTCCACAACACACACCTGAACACACAAGCTTAATATTGCTCATCCAAAATTCTCATGTCTGCTCTGTTGCCATGGGAAACCAACTGAAGTACTGTGAGATGTTAGCGGCATTTTGTTGTTGTTTTTGTGTAGTATACACCAGGCCTTACTCTCCAGAGTCCTCCTTCTTGTCCACACACGGGGGCAGCACTGCACTCCCTCTCCCTCCACTGGCCACCACTCTTCTGTGGACGTACTGAAACCCCTCCAGATTGGGCGACTCCAGCTGATTACCCAGAATTCTGTGAAGGAAAGACAGAAGCAATATAAGAAAGTATTGGAAAGAGACACAGAGGGAGAGCCAATTAATTTAAACACTTTTACATGAAGGACTTTGTTTGCATCCCAACTGGCACCCTATTCCCTATGTAGTGCACTACACTTGACAAGGGTCCATATGGTAAAGAAGTGCAGTATAGGGAGGCAGTTGGGACACAACCATGATGTTGGTGTACCTGAGGTGTGGGGAGTGTCCGTTCCACTCCTGACACTCCTCCTGCAGTCCCAGGGAGCTGCTGTTCACCCTCCCTTCATACAGCAGCTCATCCACGTCACTGAACAGCTGACGCACATGCTGGGTGTTCACTCTGTCAAACTCCTGAACACACCACAGGAGGCACACACTCATAAGACCTTCCTTACTGCAAAGGGCTCTGTGTGTGTGTGCGTGTGCGTGTGTGTGTGTGTGTGTGTGCGCTCATACATCGTATCTCCATGAGTAGAGGGAGCTCTGTTCAGTAGAGAGGCCTGTAGCACAGCTCTGAGTCTCAGACCAGCAGGTGAGGCGTCTCTCAGGGGTCACTCCTCCACAGGAAGACTGGTAGGAAGACAACTCGCTGGAGGAATACATTAGCATCAGAGAAGACCTCCTCCGCACTGGTTGCATCCCAAATGGCACTCTATTCCCTATATAGTGCACTACTTTTGACCAAGTCCCATAGGGCTCCCATAGGGCTCTGGTCAAAAGTAGTGGTCAAAGGTAGTGCACTTATAGAGGGAATAGGGTGCCATTAGAGAATCAGACCTGGTTTTCCAATATGAAACAAGTCGTTATATAAAATGTTACTTATGGCTATCTGTTAAAACTAGTGTTAAAATATTTACTACCCATTTCTATCATTGGAAAATTACAATGTTTCACTTGATTGATTTGAAGCACAGTACCTTAGCTGACTTGCAATGGCTCCTCCTTGACTGCCTCGGGTGAAGAGGGAAGTGTTTGAGAAAATGCTCCTCTCGCTGACCAGCTTTTTCCTGAAACAAATGCAAAGAAAATCTGGCAATGTTTAAAAGTTTTTGCTTTGTGAGAAAGTATAGTAGGTAGGTAGATGGAAGTCAGATGAGGAAGTTCCATACCTATGTGATTATCTTGCATACATTATACATACCACATACACCACAAAACAGTCAAGTCACACCTGATACGTCAACTCCATGCTTACCTGATGAGTGACAGTGCCAAACAGATGTCCCGTTCAAAAGGACACGAGCAACATTAGCACGCTGATGGTAACAAACCCTCACCCAGCCCGTACAGCAGCACCCCAGCCAGCTTTCTTCCACTGACTGACTGCCCCCCTAATCCTCCTGCTAGTTATGACATTAATAATTCAACCTGAACAAGGCACGGGAATAAATATGCCGACAATTACATGCCTGAATGAGTTAGTCTACTACTTCATCTTTTGTTGTTTGTTTGAAATACAAATGGATAGACAGAATTAGAATTAAATAATATATAGAGAGATTTTAAATTCATATCCACTTAATAATATGTCCCTGGATTTCCATTTAAATGTCTCTTCTACACAATGTAATCTAAGGAGAGAACAGCACAAACTGGTGTATGAGGTAAATCTGTCTGATAATGCCATTTCTAGTCCCTGCTGACTGTCAGCTGGGATAATGAACAACGTGTCCTGACACTATTGCAACATACACAGCATGCTACAAATATGACATGTAATGGAACTGTTCAACCGCTGAAAAGTCATTACAAGATGGAAACTGAAACCAAATCAGTGCTCGACTTGGACTGAAATAGGTGCCGGTACTCATTTTGGGTGCTGGTACTATTTATATTTAGGTGCAGAAGCTACACAATACTTTGAGCTAATATTCTATAAAGAGGAACAGGAGCTCAAGCTCCTGCCCAAGTCAAGCACTGAACCAAATGTCATTGAAACTAGATGCCATCAGGCGATAGAGAAATGGTATGGAGATAAATGTCTCAAATATGCATTTTTTATAATCAATTAACTATAGCTTCCTCACAAAAAACAGGACTTGACTTACCCTATGACAATGAGTGCCCTGCCCCTGCTGTGGTCCCCAAGCCTACAGTAGTCTGTGTGGAGCGGGTGGACCAGCAGTGGGAGGCTGGAGCCAGGCAGGGCCCCCAGGCTGAGGGGAACACCCTGGGTAACGGCAGCCGCAGGCATCTACTCTCCCTCCCAAGAGGTGCCTGGAGCCAAAGAGCCAGTTGTCCACTGCCTACTCCTCAGCTGTCTGACCTGGCTGTCCACCCCAGCACTCTGCCCCGCACACCTCACGCATCTCCAGCCAAGGGTTCCTCCTCCCCCGCCTCCTCTCCTGCCTCCTCTCTGGCTGGTACAGTAAAGGTCAGAGCAAACCCTAGGGTGCTGGCCACGCACAAGGTGACGGTCTTCTCATCTTTCCCCCCCTCCCTCCGACGACACCTTTTCAGATCACCGGATGGCTCTGATACCTTCTTACTGTCTGACCTTGGTTGAAACTCCCCGCTGATGTCACTCCTCTCTTTCTCTATCCCTCCCCTCTATCCCCCTCCTCCCGTCTATCCCTCCCCTCCCCCTCCTCCCGTCTATCCCTCTCCTCCCGTCTATCCCTCCCTTCCCCCTCCCCCCGTCTATCCCTCCCCCTCCTCCCGTCTATCCCTCCCCGTCTATCCCTCCCCTCATCCCTCTCTTCCCCCTACTCCCGTCTATTCCTCCTATCCCTCTCTTCCCATCTATCCCTCCCCTCCCTCTCCTCCGTCTATCCCCCCGTCTATCCCTCTCCTCCCGTCTATCCCTTCCCTCCCCCGTATATCCCTCCGTCCCAATATATCCCTCCCCCTCCTCCCATCTATCCCTCTCCTCCCGTCTATCCCTCCCATCTATCCCTCCCCTCCCATCAATCCCTCCCATCTATCCCTCCTGTCTATCCCTCCCCTCCTCCCCGTCTATCCCTCCCCCGTCTATCCCTCCCCCTCCTCCTGTCTATCCCTCCCCTTCCTCTCTTCCCGTCTATCCCCTCCTGTCGATCCCCCTCCGCCCGTCTATCCCTCCCCTATCTCCCTCCTCCCATCTATCCCTCCCTCTCCTATCGTCTATCCCTCCCTCTCCTCCCATCTATCCCTCTCCTCCCGTCTATCCCTCTCCTCTATCCCCAGTCTATCCCTCCCCTCCCTTCTTCCTCTCTCTCCGCCTTCCTGCTCTGTCTCTACTATGTCTATTGGTCTGCTGGGGACAAGCAGCTCAGTGATTCATTAGTTTGAATGCGCGTGCACACACACACACACACTTACTAGTACACTATATCACTGCTGTGTCTCCTGTCTGGCATCCAGGGACTGTCTTTATCTCTCTTTCTGCCTTTTCCTGTTCCGTTTCCACTCATCTCTCTCTCTTTTCTCCATGAATCGTTCTCCATCCCATAGCAACAAATGCTATCCATACATCTTTCTCTCCATTTCCGTATTTCCTTGGCTCCCACAGCAACAGTTGAGCCCCAGTTAGTGAAAGATCGGTCGGTCCCACCTGTGGTTCAGTAGAGCGGTCATGTGGAAAACCACACCTTGCTATCTTTGTCATTCTCTCCCCCTGGACAGAGAGACTAGCAGCACAATGAAACTGCTGTCCTCATCATTTTTCTATAGCTTGTTCATTAAAATAATAAATGCACAGAGTGCATGTGGGGGAAATGCTTCATTTCCGCATCAAAAGGAATCAAACTTAACTTGAATGTGTGGGAGGGGGTGTATCCTGTATACTTCCTGTAAACACCACACACTACCACCCCCTAGTAAACAAGAACAAAAACCATCCCGTGTGGTATGGATGGCAAAGGAAAACTAATTAGCGAGAGAGTGATGCAGGCGGCTTAACAGTTGGTGGAGGTCAAAGAGGAGGGTGGACGGCCCAGCCAGACAGCTCACATTTCCCTCACAGAGCAAATGCCAAACACCACCCAGCCAACACACGCTCATCAAACTTTCAGCAACAGCACGGGTACAGAAAGGCCCCGCTAATTGAAATGGAGTCGTTTTCTCCCAGGCCTTTGTGTCAGGCAACAATAGTACAGTGATTTCATAGGGCTTGAGCAACCATCCCTGTGAGATCTCTGCTGCTCCATATCTGCTTTTCTGTAAATTGAGTGACCACCAAGGTTATTATAGTAAATGAAAACGAAAAGTTAATTTTGTAAACTGAAATAAGATGATTAACAAACCTGTTTGAAAAACTAAAACTATCCTGAAACTATTATCTTTGACTCTAAAACCATTCAAATAAAATAAAACCAACATGAAGTGTGTTCAGTTTTTATAGGGGGCAAAAATCAAATGGGGTTTTCAAGCTTCTTAATCTGGCGGGTCACATTGAGACTGACTTTATAATTTGAAAGGTAGACTCAGCAAGATGGTGTTGAAATAAACATGTATCTAACCCCCATATCACAGACTCACAAACTGAAATTATAATAGTATGTGTGTACATTGTACAATCAATTAGTGAGAGAGCGCTTTAAATATTACATAAATCCCTGCAAATTTGTTATTGTTTCAGCTATGTCTTTGGTCACGTTCGCATGGTTATACAAAGACACCCTAATGCTTGACAATAGAGCCTCCCACAGTGCAGGCGATGGCTGCATGGTGCAGCTGGTGAGAAGCAACTGCAGAAACTTGCAGTCAAAACGTCATGACCTTTGATAGCATGATATTTGTAAAGTACGAGTAGGTGTAAAGGACGTCACGCTGCTTGCTTAGTGATCACCACTTCCTCCTGATTTGGCTCCCACCGAGGCTCGACCCCAGGACCTCTGCCTTGCTAGCACTAGTGACCAGCCTTCTGAAGTGTGTTACCAGTCTGCGCCGGGCTAAAAGCTAGCTATTCTCTGGCGGGGACACTTCAGGCTGCGGAGTACGTTTTACACGTCCCCATGTGCTACGTAGTCCTCAGTCTGACAATTGTTATCCCCAGAATGCAACACTCCTTGAAAAGCGGTGACCGACGATGGTCATCGACTTGACAAAAATGATCCGCTCGAAAGCGGCCATTGAGATGAACACGATGCAGGGCTTTCATCTTGCACAGTCACAAAGAATAACGGCTCATAATAAATGTCTGGAATGGAGTAAATGGAATGGTATCAAAAACATGGTCTGCATATGTTTGATAGCATTCCATTACACTGCATTCCAGCCATTATTATGAGCCTCCACTGCACGGCACACTGTTACAACGTTGTAGCTACAGGACCAAAACAGTTGAGAAGTTTAGCCTCGCGCTTCAGCGCTCCTGGTTTTTGAGGAACTGTATCCACTACTACTGTTTACTTGGTGCATCTACATCTCGCGTCATTTCTCTGAGTCTACCTTTAAAGATAACATAACCGATGACCTGACCCATCAGCTTATGCATTACTGTCCAGGTAGCCTTGCGGTTAGGAGCGTTGAGCCAATAACCGAAAGGTTGCTGATTTGAATCCCTGAGTCGGCAAGGTGGAAGAATCTGCCGTTCTGCCCTTGAGCAAGGCAACTAACCCCCTGCAACAACATACTGCTTTCCAGTCGACGTCGATTAAGGCAGCGGAAGACACATTTCAGTTGAACAACTGTGCAACTGACTAGATATCCTTCCCTTCACAGTGGCAAAACGTGACATCCCAAAAACTATATAACACATAAATGGCTCCTAGCCTCTCACCCATAGGGTTCTTTATGGGTTTTTCTTTTCTTTCTTTTTTTTACCTTTATTTAACCAGAAAGGGCTCATTGAGATTTTAAATGTATTTTTCAAGAGCGTCCTGGCCAAGATAGGCAGCACCAAGTCATTACAAAATTACAGACAAACAACGTAAAAAACTACAAGTAATCTAGTAAAAACCAAAGAATTTACAAGAGTATAACAAAATCATAAAACAGCAATTTAAAAACATTGACAGGTCAGGGAATCAGTCTCAAGATCCTTCATCGGTGATTTAAAAAAATACCAATCGGGACAAGTTCTTCCAGTTTAAAAGTATTTTGTAAGGTGTTCCAAGACGATGGCGCAGAGTACATAAAAGCCCTTTCACCAAATTCAGTTCGAACATTTGGAACAGTTAGCAGGATAGAGTCCAGCGAATGAAGAGAGTACCCACCACATTTCTGAACAATAAAAATAGCCAATTAAAAAGGTAGTAAACCCAAAATGGCTTTATAAATAAAAGTATACCAGTGACTGAGCCTACGAGTGACTAGAGAAGGTGCATCATGTGATTTTAACCAATCATGAGTAGGCATTGCCTAATAATTTCCTTCTAATTGTCTACTAATTGGAAACACTGGAAATGATTGCTGGAAATTAAGAATATGAACATTTTTGAAATTTCCCTTTAAAAGTTCAGAACCCTCATTCTCTATTATTTTCACCAGAGGTCACTAAAATACCATTTATCAAACTGCTGGAGCATCACTTTGCCTAACCCCTCTGCATTATGTTACCACACAAAATATAGCAGACATACTACTGCAGTGATTTCCTTTGAATCCATATTCATGCAATGGCCACAACTGAGAGATTATTTAACAACAATCATAAACTGGGTGGTTCGAGCCCTGAATGCTTATTGGCTGACAGCAGTGACCGTATACCACAGGTATGACAAAACATTTCGTTTTACAGCTCTAATTAGGTTGGTAGCCCGTTTATAATACCGTATACCACAGGTATGACAAAACATTTCGTTTTACAGCTCTAATTAGGTTGGTAGCCCGTTTATAATACGTAGCAATAAGGCACCTCTGGCGTTTGTGATATATTTATATATTAAACTAGGCAAATCAGTTAAGAACAAATTCTTATTTTCAATGACAGCCTAGGAACAGTGCCTTGTTCAGGAGCAGAACGACTGATTTTTACCTTGTCAGCTCAGGGATTCGATCTTGCAACCTTTCGGTTACTAGTTAAACGCTATAACCACTAGGCTATGGCCTATATCCAGGCACTTCCCATTGAGTCGTGCATAATAATAGCACATAGCAAGGTATATTGGCCATATACCACACCCCCTCGGGCCTTATTGCTTAAATATAGCCCCGCATTAACGTTCTTTTCAAATCAAATTAAGTGAATACAATAGCAGTCCCTCATCTCATTATCTGAGACAGAGAGCTACTCAGGGGGTATTTAAGCCGTAACTATGCCTTAATCATGCTATCAGGGTAGATGGAGCAATTAGATAGTGCTGTGGCAAAGGAAAGACTACACCTTGATTCTCTGACATTGGCCCTGTATTAATTAGTCATATCAAGATGCCATTGAGGGAGAAAATAAATTAAATATTGAGAGCTGTAGTTTTAGACTTGGTCAGTGGCTTACTAATGAACCATGGTCAACTCTCCCTTATTTATTTTTTCTTTGTCCAAAGGAATGAAACAAATCTGTAGAATTGAAAGAATGGGTATCCTGCCTTTATTCTGATGTGTGTAAGACAACTCAAATCTGAATAGATGGAGCAGACCAGTTGATGAGGAAATTAATAAAAGGGGTCAGAAGACATCTGCACAGTATACGTTTTTTCCGTTAACCTCCATAGGCGGCAGTGCTTGACTTAGAACGGAACGTGTCTGGCGAACGAGATAAGAAATTCCATCAAGTTTACATGAAGCAACCCATACTTACACAGGTGCGTATCACAGCATTTTAAATAATTCCACAAAGCAATAACATTTCCAACTTGTGGTTGTGATAAATCAGAAAAAGATTCTTACAATTATGCATTTAGGGAATCTTACTTTGAACTGTCATCCTTCTGTTGCATTGGTTGCAGTCTGCTTGCGCTCGGCCTCTTCCATTGATACGGATCTCTGTCAAGCAGGAACCATTTCTCGGAGTTAAGATACATTATTTCTAACAAACACTCCATGGGCTATGGAGCCTGCAGATCCTTTATCTGCGTTGTCTGTGCCTGGACCGTCATGAAAAAAGCCTAAACTCGTCCTAGTCCTTACTTTCAACTGATCCCAGGTCGGCTCGGTGTCGGAGACGTAAACTATGAATGGGGATGAGACAGCAGCCACGCATCCTAAATGAACGGAGCCTGGCAGCGCGTGTGCCTGCCAGCTGCAAGTGGTTGCTACGCCAAACAAATGTGGGGAATCTGATTGGACCAAGGAACTTCGCTTCTGTATCAGGCTTTGAGCTAGCCTACTACATCAAAGACTTTCACTGAATGTATTGCCTTCCTGCATTGCATTCAATATGTTAGTTGTAACCATAGGACCATGTTGGAAGGCGATAAAGCAGACAGACGAGTTACAGTGCCTTCGAAAAGTACTCAGACCCCTTGAGTTTTTCCACATTTTGTTACCTTAGTCTTATTCTAAAATTGATTAAAAATAAATAAATCCTCAGCAATCTACACAAAATACCGCATAATCACAAAGCCAAAACAGTTTTTTTGACATTTTTGCAAATGTATATATATATATTTCTTTAAATAGCTTATTTATATAAGTATTCAGACACTTTGCCATGAGACTCGAAATTGAGCTCAGGTGCATCCTGTTTCCATTTATTACCCTTGAGATGTTTCTACAACTTGATTGGAGTCCACCTGTGAAATTCAAATGATTGGACATGATTTGGAAAGGCACACACCTGTCTATATAAGGTCCCACAGTTGACAGTGCAGGTCAGGTCAGAGCAAAAACCAAGCCATGAGGCTGAAGGAATTGTCTGTAGAGCTCCGAGGTAGGATTGTGTCACGGCACAGATTTGGGGAAGGGTACCAAAAAATGTGTGCAGCATTGAAGGTCCCCAAGAACACAGTGGCCGCCAACATTCTTAAATGGAACAAGTTTGGAACCACCAAGACTCTTCCTAGAGCTAGCCACCTGGCCAAACTGAGCAATCGGGGGAGAAGGGCCTTGGTTAGGGAGGTGACCAAGAACCTGATGGTCACCTCCAAAGTTACTCTGTGGAGATGTGAGAACCTTCCAGAAGGACAACCATCTCTGCAGCACTCCACCAATCAGGCCTTTATGGTAGAGTGGGCAGACGGAAGCCACTCCTCAGTAAAACGCACATGACAGCCCGCTTAGAGTTTGCCAAATGGCACCTAAAGACTCTCAGGTCATGAGAAACAAGATTCTCTGGTCTGATGAAACCAAGATTGAACTCTTTGTTCTGAATGCCAAGCGTCACATCTGAAGGAAACCTGGCACCATCCCTATGGCGAAGCATGGTGGTGGCAGCATCATGCTGTGGGGATGTCTTTCAGCGGCAGGGACTGGGAGACCAGTCAGGATGGAGGCAAAGACTGAACGGAGCAAAGTACAGAGAAATCCTTAATGAAAACCTGCTCCAGAGCGCTCAGGACCTCAGACTGGAGCGAAGGCTCACCGAAGGTTCACTCCCAACAAGACAACGACCCTGCTCACACAGTCACGACAACACAGAAGTGGCTTCGGGACAAGTCTCTGAATGTCCTTGAGTGGCCCAGCCATCACCCGGACTTGAACCCGATCAAACATCTCTAGAGACATGAAAATAGCTGTGCAGCAATGCTCCCCATCCAGCCTGACAGAGCTTGAGGATCTGCAGAGAATAATGGAAGAAACTCCCCAAATACAGGTGTGCCAAGCTTGTAGTGTCATACCCAAGAAGACTCAAGGCTGTAATCGCTGCCAAAGGTGCTTCAACAAGTTACTGAGTAAAGGGTCTGAATACTTATGTAAATGTCATATTTCAGCTTTATTTTTAATACATTTGCAAAATGTTCTAAACCTTTTGTTTTTATGGGGTATTGTGTGTAGATTAGACAAAAGCAATTTAATACATTTTAGAATAGGGCTGTAACCTAACAAAATGTGGAAATAGTCAAAGGGTCTGAATACTTTCCGAAGGCACTGTATGTATTATACCTTTTAGGGTATGTCTATGTATAGGATGAATTATATTATGTCATTTTAGTTTTTATTTTAGCCAATGTGGAAGAATATAAGGCCGACCCAAAACCAAACAGCTTTTACTGTTAATGGTTCAAACAGTATCCTACCTAAAATGATATGCAGCCCTCTGACCACCAGGGTGAGCTATAGAGCTTTCTGTGTTTGCAAATATTGCAGCAAGTTGGTGGCAGAACAAAGAGGGTTCTTCTGGAATCCCAGCAAAAAAAGCCTCTTTACATGTTGCTTATGAGTGCATTTCACACTATTTTTGGATTATAATCAGATTTTAAGGCTCTTGTGAATGTCCTGCTTAATATAATGTTTTTGTCATCATCGCAAATCACCTGCATTATACTTAAAAAACACTTAAATCAGTAAAATGGCTCTTTGGCTAGAAAAATGGCTCTTTTGCTACAGCCTATATCAATGAGTGTTAGCCTTCTAGAGAACAACTGTTGCATCCAAAAACAGTTATTTTGCTAAGATCACAAACAACTATAATCTTAGCAACTGTTCAAGCAATACGTTTTGGGGTTTAGAAGTAATACAAAATTAAATCTAGGCTGTTGAATGGGTGCAGATGGCCAAACCATCATACCACCACCATGCCTGACAGTTGGTATGAGGTTCTTACTGTGGAATGCAGTGTTTGGTTTTCGCTAGACATAATTGACCCATCTCGTCCAAAAAGTTGACTCAAGATTGTCAGTAAACTGGATGATCAACAAGACTCTTGGAAGAATGTTCCGGACCGATAGAAATATAGCTTTTTGGACGACATGGGTCCCATTATGCCTGGCAAAAACCTAACACTGCATTCCGCAGTAAGAACCTTATACCAACGGTCAAGCATGGTGGTGGTTTGGTGATGCTTTACTGCTTCAGGACCTGGACGACATGCCTTAATAGAAGGAACCATGAATTCTGCTCAGTATCAGAGAATTCTATAGGTGAATGTCAGGCCACCTGTGAGCTGAAGCGCAGCTGGGTAATGCAGCAAGACAATGATCCAAAACACACAATCAAGTCTACATTAAAATTGCTAAAAAGCAACACATTTGAAGTTTTGGAATGGCCTAGTCAAAGTCCAGACCTAATCCCAATTGAGATGTGGCAAGACATGAAACGAGCAGTTAATGCTTGAAAACCCACAAATGTTGCTGAGCTAAAGCAGTTCTGCCTGGAAGAGTGAGACAAAATTCCTCCACAGTGATGTGAGAGACTGATCAACAACTACAGGAAACATTTGGTTGTGGTCATTGCAGCTAAACATGGTACAACCAGTTATTGAGTGTAATCCAAGATGGCGTAGCAGTCAGACGTATTTTGTCCTCGTCCTGTCGTGTCCAGTGTATATATATTTTCTTCACATATCATTTTATATTTTTTTTCTAAAACTTAACTTCAAAACACTCTCCTGCAACCCGCCTCACCCAATGTGGTACGGATCATTTTTTTTCTTCCAAGTATTATCCACCTCAAATCTGGAATTCCCTAACAGAAGCTAGCTCACTAGCTAACGTTAGTATTTAGCTTACCATTGCTAACGGACATCAGCTAACCTTTAGCTCGGAAAAGCTCTCGCCGTTCGTATAACGCGACTCAAACCAGAGCATACCGGACCTATTTTCTCTCCATATCCCCGGATTCCTACCGCAAGCTCTGGACATTTTCACCTGGATCTTGCAGCTAGCTAGCTGCTATCCATGTGACTATTGGCTAACGTTGGTCCTCGAGCAATGCACCAATTAGCCTGAAGCTAGCCTGTGCTTGGCCCATCTTCCGACTGGCTGAAGAATCCCATCAGCCACACCTATCCGGACCCATTTTTACTGCCGGTGTGGAGCCTCACCAGGCCTTTACAACTGGACTACCGACGTTATCTGCCCGAGGGGGTTATTCAACCGGCCCTCCGTCGCGACGTCACCTGAACGCCCATCAGCTAACTGCGGCCTGCTAACGTTTTGCTGTCTAGAGCATATCGGCTGCTAGCTAAACAGCTCCATCTGACAATTTCTTGGGCCACTATTACCTATTTTGCCAATTGGCCTGGTCCCCTTCACCACACGGAACCCCACTAACCCATCACGACTGGTCTACCGACGGAAACGCACGAGGAGGCTATAAACAGACTTCCTCCGTCTTTGTTAGCCGGCCTGCTAGCCTTTGTTAGCTTGCTACCCCCGGCTAGCTGTCTGAAGCGCCGTGTCCCCAACCAGCCTCACTACTAACTGAACCCTTATGATCACTCGGCTAAGCATGCCTCTCCTCAATGTCAATATGCCTTGTCCATTGCTGTTCTGGTTAGTGTTTATTGTCTTATTTCACTGTAGAGCCTCTAGCCCTGCTCAATATACCTTATCCAACCCTTCAGTTCCACCACCCACACATGCGATGACATCACCTGGTTTAAATGTTTCTAGAGACAATATCTCTTTCATCACCACTCAATGCCTAGGTTTACCTCCACTGTATTTACGTCCTACCATACATTTGTCTGTACATTATGCCTTTAATCTATTTTTATCGCCCCCTGAAACCTGTTCTTTTTACTCTCTGTTCAGAACGTCCTAGACGACCAGTCATTATAGCCTTTAGCCGTACCATTATCCTACTCCTCCTCTGTTCCTCTGGTGATATAGAGGTTAATCCAGGCCCTGCAGTGCCTAGCTCCACTCCTATTCCCCAGGCGCTCTCATTTGTTGACTTCTGCAACCGTAAAAGCCTTGGTTTCATGCATGTTAACATTAGAAGCCTCCTCCCTAAGTTTGTTTTATTCACTGCCCTAGCACACTCTGCAACCCGGATGACCTAGCCATGTCTGAATCCTGGCTCAGGAAGACCACCAATAACGCTGACATTTCCATCCTTAACTACAACATTTTCAGACAAGATAGAACGGCCAAAGGGGGCGGTGTTGCAATCTACTGCAGAGATAGCCTGCAGAGTTATGTCTTACTATCCAGGTCTGTACCCAAACAATTTGAACTTTTACTTTTAAAAATCCACATTTCTAGAAACAAGTCTCTCACTGTTGCCGCTTGCTATAGACCACCCTCTGCCCCCAGCTGTGCTCTGGACACCATATGTGAACTGTTTGCCCCCCATCTATCTTCAGAGTTCGTGCTGCTAGGTGACCTAAACTGGGACATGCTTAACACCCCGGCCATCCTACAATCTAAGCTTGATGCCCTAAACCTCACACAAATCATCATTGAACCTACTAGGTACAACCCCAAAGCCGTAAACACGGGCATCCTCATAGATGTCATCCTAACTAACTTGCCCTCCAAATACACCCCTGCTGTTTTCAACCAAGATCTCAGCGATCACTGCCTCATTGCCTGCATCCGTAATGGGTTTGCGGTCAAGCGATCTCCTCATTACTGTTAAACGCGTTCCTAAAACACTTCAGCGAGCAGGCCTTTCTAATCGACCTGGCCGGGTATCCTGGAAGGATATTGACCTCATCCCGTCAGTAGAGGATGCCTGGTTATTCTTTAAAAGTGCCTTCCTCACCATCTTAAATAAGCATGCCCCATTCAAGAAATTTAGAACCAGGAACCGATATAGCCCTTGGTTCTCTCCAGACCTGACTGCCCTTGACCAGCACAAAAACATCCTGTGGCGTTCTGCATTAGCATCGAACAGCCCCTGTGATATGCAACTTTTCAGGGAAGTCAGGAACCAATATACACTGGCAGTTAGGAAAGCCAAGGCTAGCTTTATCAAGCAGAAATTTGCTTCCTGTAACACAAACTCAAAAAAGTTCTGGGACCCTGTAAAGTCTATGGAGAATAAGAGCACCTCCTCCCAGCTGCCCACTGCACTGAGGATAGGAAACGCTGTCACCAACGATAAACCCACAATAATTGAGAATTTCACTAAGCACTTTTCTACGGCTGGCCATGCTTTCCACCTGGCTACCCCTACCCCGGTCAACAGCCCTGCACCCCCCTCAGTAACTTGCCAAAGCCTCCCCCATTTCTCCGTCTCCCAAATCCAGTTAGCTGATGTTCTGAAAGAGCTGCAAAATCTGAACCCCTACAAATCAGCCGGGCTAGACAATCTGGACCCTTTCTTTCTAAAATGATCTGCCGAAATTGTTGCAACCCCTATTACTAGCCTGTTCAACCTCTCTTTCGTGTCGTCTGAGATCCCCAAAGACTGGAAAGCAGCTGCGGTCATCCCCCTCTTCAAAGGGGGAGACACTCTTGACCCAAACTGCTACAGACCTATATCTATCCTACCCTGCCTTTCTAAGGTCTTTGAAAGCCAAGTTAACAAACCGATTACCAACCATTTCGAATCCCACCGTACCTTCTCACCTGCTGCAGGTGAGTTTCTGATCCACCTCTACGCAGATGACACCATTCTGTATACTCTGGCCCCTCTTTGGACACAGTGTTAACTACCCTCCAGACGAGCTTCAATGCCATACCGTGGCCTCAAACTGCTCTTAAAGGCAAGTAAAACTAAATGCATGCTCTTCAACCGATCGCTGCCCGCACCTTCTCCGCCCGTCCAGCATCACTACTCTGGACGGTTCTGTCTTAGATTATGTGGACAACTTCAAATATCTAGGTGTCTGGTTAGACTGTAAACTCTCCTTCCAGACTCACATCAAACATCTCCAATCTAAAATGAAATCTAGAATTGGCTTCCTATTCCGCAACAAAGCATCCTTCACTCATGCTGCCAAACATACCCTCGTAAAACTGACCATCCTACCGATCCTCGACTTCGGTGATGTCATTTACAAAATAGCCTCCAATACTCTACTCAACAAATTGGATGCAGTTTATCACAGTGCCATCTGTTTTGTTGCTACAAAAATCTCTGAAACTGGAAACACTTATCTCTCTCACCAGCTTTAAGCATCAGCTGTCAGAGAAGTTCACAGACCCCTGCACCTGTATATAGCCCATCTGTAAATAGCCCAACCAACTACCTCATCCCCTACCGTATTTATTTATTTATCTTGTTCCTTTGCACCCCAGTTTTTCTACATTGCACATTCATCTACTGCACATCTACCATTCCAGTGTTTAAATGCTATATTGTAATTACTTTGCCACCATGGCCTATTTATTGCCTTACCTTCCTTATCCTACCTCATTTGCACTCTTTGTATATAGATTTGTTTTTTTCAACTGTATTATTGACTGTATGTTTGTTTTACTCCATGTGTAACTCTGTTGTTGTATGTGTCGAACTGCTTTGCTTTATCTTGGCCAGGTCGCAGTTGTAAATGAGAACTCAACTTGCCTACCTGGTTAAATAAAGGTGAAATAAAAAAAAATAAAAAAAGTAAGGGGGCAATTACTTTTTCACACAGGAGCATTGGGTGTTGCATAACTTTGTTTTTAAATACATTGAATAAGTAGATCATTGTTGTGTTATTTGTTAACTCTTGTTCCCTTTATCTAATATTAGGTTTTGCATGAAGATCTGATAACATTCAATATCCAAAATATGCAAAAGTGGAGAACATTAAAAAGGCGGAAAATACTTTCTCCCAGCACTGTATCCTTGACTCAGGTAGGATCCCCTGGAGGGATGTGCAGCAGTGAGAGAGAGACCCCCTCCCCCTCCCTGGTCCTTCAGAGTGCCTAAGTGACAGGCTTATTTATGTGGGTAGGTATAAATAGTGACAGAGGAGCCGTCCAAGCCAGCCGAGCCAGGCTGAAGCTAGCTGTGAATCCTGCCGGGGAGGTGGAGATGTGAGATGGATGGTTTCACCATGGGGGGGGGGGGGGTATAGAAAGGTCATGGTGAAATCAATACAGCCATAACTCAGCCCTGGGGAGGATCCCTCCTGTTCCCTCCCTTTCAGGTGCTGCTGCCTGGCCTGAGTGGCCTCCCTTTTACATCTTTGTTAAGCCTATTCAGGAATTAGTATGGGAGAGACTGCTAGACTTACTTCACCCTGCGCTGGGCTGACTGGCTCTTTGACCCCTCTTCTTGCTCACCTGCAGGCTCTATAATAGGTGTGTATAAAAAAAAATACTTTTGACTTCTTATCCAGAGCAACTTATAGTAGTGAGTGCATACATTTTCATACTGGTCTCCCATGGGAATCAAACCCACAACCCTAATGTTGAAAGCACCATGCTCTACCAACTGAGAAACCCAGGACATTATTCATTACTGGTCAGATTCCAGGCCGATTACATTGCAGATTTTGTATTGCATCAACTAATGGTTGCGTGCCATGTCATCGACTACAGTCGGGCACCAGATTGCTATATCATATGATGTGATTAACTAATATGTTAAACACATGTCTATCAATGCGTTCAGAGATCTGGCATACATCTGCAATGTAGTCCGCCTGGAAAGCCACTGTTCAGGCTGTGAAACAATTAGGTGTCATCATATCAGATTCCTGTTTCACATTCCAACTGACACTTTCTTGGTGGAATGACAAGATCAGTGGATTGACTATGAGTGGATGAATGTGTCATGTCCAGTAAACTGGTAGTACATTGTAAAAGATAGAGCCTATAAGAAATACATTTTTACCATTGATATTCTCCTCTCAGGATCCCATGTGGATTTTTGTCCTTGCAGGCTTATTATTCTGCAGTGGTCCTTGACGCACACACTACTCTCTGAATATCTGGTTTCATAAGAGGCAGGTGGGTTACCTCAATGGCCAATGGACTGGGCACCATCACCAGTCGCCATGCGTTTCATTGAGCTGAGCACTGCCATTAGGCCTAATAACTAACGCCTCCTAATGTAGGCTATTCTACTGCCATCCCCATCTGCTTTGATTTAACTCCGGGGAAGCCAAGGCAAGAACTCTGATTGGTTTTGTGCTGGGCTAAGCCGCTGACTGCAGCTTAAAGTATTTGTCAAACATGAGACGCAAAAAGCACTTTTGTTTTGGTGCTGTGTTGCATGTGTCACCACGTGTAGGCTACCTGAAGACTCCAGAGTCTAGGCGCAGCACCCCTCGCACAGCCGCAACGCTCTGTGCCACAGCGCTCATTAACTAAAACAGATGTTAACAAAATGTGTAATGCATTTTCATTCTAGTACGCACGCCAAACATAAGGCAAACAAACTGGACATTGAGCACCCTTTTGGAGATACGCCACTGAAGGTTATAGACCTAGAAAGGAAATGCATTTGAGCAGCTGGGCGTCAAGTAGAAAACAATCAGAAGCAGCAGATTGGAATGCTATGGGACAGTGAGAGGAGCCCGGCATCGCGGACCTCGTTGACTGTCATTAAAAGTGTTTGGGATACCATGCGCTCTCGTTCATATTAGATGACCAATGCAAAATTGTTTTTTATCCATAGGACTGTCTGTGTGGCATTGTTATTAGCAAAGGCCAGAGGTGCTGAAATTAAGCAGTGAAGCCACAGTTTTAAAGTAAGAGAATGTGCTGCTCCTTTGAAGTTAAATACAGCCAGCCAGGCAGCCATATAGGTAGGTCTGGCAGGACGGCAGGCCGGCTGGCCAGAGAGGTAGGTCCAGCACCCGGGCAGATATGTAGGTTCAACTGTGCTGTGATGCTTCACAAAAGTTCTGAACCTTTCTATTCTCATAGTTTCTACAGATTGTAAATTAAAGATAAACATTTTTGCTAAAACTTTATTATATTATTGATTGATCAAAACAGCCTGTAGTGCTATCTGCAGCGTTAGCTCCAGGTAAATGTTGCAATTCTTCAGCCATTCCTGGACCTGTGACCAAAAACAAGCCCCAAATGGACAGTAAAATCTGTATGGCACAGCTGTAAAAAATATTGTCCTTAAATTAAAGTGGTATATTTTTTTTATTTATCACAATTTTCTTTTGGTCTTTTAATGCAGGGCCGACAGACATGTTCCTTACTTTTTCCCCCTTTGACTTGAGTTTAACCACAATATTTGTTGTATTATTTGTTCTGTCTTTTCTGGTGGATTAAACTGAAATAGTAACCAACTTTCTACGGCTTGTTTTAAAAATAACTATATTTTGGAGATTTCGGTTTCAAATAACCGAAAGTGAGAGGTTGTAATCTGAATAAAGGGAAAAAGGCCATTCTTGAACATGGGGTCAGACATTCTTACTAATTTGCTAGAGAACCAGTTCAGATTTAAGTATAACGTGTGTATTACTGACGCCTTTAGTGAGAGGTCTAATGCTTTAATATTTAATAATTTCTGCCTTCCAAATTCATATAAATAGGCCCTTTTAAACCCACACCAAACTTGTCACTAGGTGTAGGTAATACCATAAGCAAATAGGCCATCTGGGATATGACTAAAGAGTTAATCAGTGATTTCTTTCCTCAAATAGACAAGTATCTATTTTTGCTAACTTTCTATTAACATTTACTGAAGTAAGATCATTTCTTTCATTTGGGATACGTATACTGAGTATGTCCACATCCCCGTCAGACCATTTTATTGGTAAACTACACGGTAATGGAAAAGTTGTAGTTTTTTGTGATCCAATACTTAATGTAGTACACTTAAAATAATTTGGGTTTAATCCAGATAGAGGATCTAGATACTGTTTCTAAACTATGAGGCTGTGGAGTTATCCATATTGTCGATGTAAAAGAAAACATGAATCATCATTGTACAATGACACCTTTGTTTTTAAGCACTGGATTTCTAACCCCTTAATATTATTGTTGGATCTGATTTTAATAATAAATAGACATGCCGAAAGGGGACAGCCTTGTTTTACTCCTCATGACTCCTCATCACTTTCTGAGAAGTGGCCATTATTTACTATTTTACACTCAGGGTTACTATACATAACAACCAATTTTATAAGAGATTTGCCAAAATTGAAATATTCCAGGAATTTATATATAAACTCCAGTCGTACTTTATCAAAGGCCTTTTCAAAGTCAGCTATGAATACCAGGCCTGCTTTCCCAGATGTTTCATAGTGTTCTATTGTTTCCAGTATTTGTCTTATATTATCTCCAATGTATCGTCCATGTAAAAACCTGTCTGATTAGGATGAATAATATCCGCCAATACCTTTTTTAATTCTATGCTCTAAGCATTTTGCAAGAATTTTTGCATCACAACACTGAAGTGTAAGAGGTCTCCAATATTGTTTTTGCAACTGGATCTTTATATTTAGCACTTGGATCCTGTTTCAGTAATAATGAAATTAGACCCTCTTGTTGAGTGTCTGATAATCTAGCGTTTATATAGGAGTGGTTAAAACATGCTATTAATGGTCCTCTGAGTATATTAAAAAAGGTTTGGAATACCTCCACTGGTATACCATCCAGCCCTGGAGTTTTACCGGACTTAAAGGCTTTAATTGCATCAAGAAGTTCCTCCTCTGTAATTTGGCCTTCAGATGAGTCTTTTTGTACAGCTGTTAATTTTACATTATTAATAGGGAAAAAATCCATGCAATTAGCTTCAGTTAGTGGAAATGGAGGAGACTGAAACAAAAACATATGCTTAAAGTACTTTACTTTCTCTTTCAGTATAAGTATAATTTGGTGAATCTGCTGTTCTGTCTTGCCGATGCACTGAAAACCCAGCTAACTATATATTATCCATGTTCTTCTTCAGCCACAACTCGGTGAAACATAGGATGTTACAGTTTTTAAGGTCCCATTTATAGGAAAGTCTTGAATGGAGCTCATCCAGTTTATTCTCCAGTGATTGCACATTTGCCAGTACAACAATTATCCATAGAACTGATTATCCACTCTTCAGGTATCCTGCTCGCCGGCCTGTTCTTACGAATGACAGGGATTTGGGCCTGGTCCGGGAAGAGCAGCATGTCCTTCGCATTGAAGAAAAACACTTGTCCAGACCGAGGTGAGACTCACTATTCTGATGTCCAAAAGTTATTTTCAGTCATTCGGTAGGAAATGATGGAAGAAACATTACGTACAAAAATAGTTACATTCAAAAAAACACAAAATAGCACAATTAGTCAGGAGCCCATAAAGCAGCAGCTATCCCCTCCAGCGCCATCCAGTGTTAATGTTGTTTAATGTCAATTTTCAAAAAAGAGTGCCCCAAAGGACACTGTTAATGTTCTAACTTATTTGCAAGGCAACTACCGTTATTCTTTAGTTACGGTCCACGTGTTTCTCTCAAAACCCTGTATTTCCTCTTCTCTCTTTCTCTCCCTCAGTCTCTCGGTCTGTCGGTCTCTCTCTCTTCCGCTCTCAGAGCTCAGGGGATACAGAGAGCTTAGTGACTTGGCAAGCAGCCTGTCAGCTATGTAGTATGATTTGATACATTTAGTAGGTACCCCATCCCATCATCAACCTTCCTCTCCACCACTCCACAGTCTAAAACCCTCTCTCTCCCCCATCCTACACTCTACTTCTCCTGTACTCCACGTTCATCCCCTAACTTTCTCCTCTCCCCCACCCTACTCTCTATCTGGCTCCCACTCCCCCACTCCACCTTCAACATCTCTCTCTCTCCTTTCTCCTACCCTACCCTCTACTTCTCCCCCTGCCCTTCTCTCTATCCTAGCGCAAAATAACCGATAACTGCGAGCTGCAGTTTTCCAGCAGTGCTAGTCCTGTGTTTATTCATACATTTGTTCTGTGGATGTACCTTTATGTTTGTAACCAATGCTATTTCCCCTTCTTTATCACATTGTTATATGGCAGCCCAATGCCCAGGATGATTGCATGTCGTATAGGTCTATGCATGTCTCCAGGTCTATGGGCAGTGTTAATTTCGTCAACAAAAATAGTGACTAAAATATTAGTCAAACACCTATTTTTCAGTGGCAATTGACAAGACTATAACTGAGTAAATAGACCCAGAAAAAACTATAACTAAACAAGAAAAAAAGGATCCGTTCAGTTGACTAAAACTGGAGGAGACTAAATTATCTCTGTGACTAAAATCTGACTACTGAGTGGACTGGACAAGAGTTTTTGGAGAAATTGATAGCTTTCAGCGATAAGCACAATTAATATTAGCAGCACAGATGCGCATCGCAGTTCTGCTCAGCAGTGGTGGGAAGGAAGCGCCACACCTGGCACAGACAGCCTAGCCTACATCAACTGGTGAGCTGCGGGGGAGCAAGCGAATAGAGTTAGCAGATAGGCTCTGCCTCCGCCTCTGATTATACACATCACGAAGGCGACTCTCTTGGTTCCCCGTAGCTAACCAGTCACCAGCAGCCTGGTTAAAAAACACAAGATGCTTACAAAATTAAAAACAAAAGCAGCATTAAGTTTAATAGTAAAACAAGTCTAGCTATGTTTATTTCCCTTGTGTAGATTTTTTTGTTGTTGTTGTAGTCTCTATGAACCCTCACACTTTCCCCACTGCTTTTCAAAGTTCTGTAGCCAATGAACTAGCCAGGTCTCCCTCTTTTCCTCTGAGAAAACGGCATGATTTTCTTGCCGCTACACAATATCTTTATTTTGAGTTAAGGTGGACCCAGTGACTCAGACTGGAGCGCTTGGACCAGGACTCGAGCACGGGGACTTAGGACTCAATTCGGACTCTAGGTTTAGTGACACGACTACATCACTGGGCGAAACAGTCATTATCTCCTGTTCAAAGTCATGATCCCCCGTGCTACTTCCTGACATCAGTGTGGCTGTGGCATCTGTGGAATGTTGATAACAATGGCAATGACGTGACCGAGTGACAGAGGTGCAAACCATACTACTTTGCCAATACTTTGCGACACCATCTGGTGTTAGTTTTCCAGAAAGAAAACCCCAAATTGTTTCTCAAACAGAAAGGGGAAGTAACAAAGAGTCACTGACAACAACCAAAACAAAACAGGTGGGGTTTTAGGAGGGTTTCGGAAAGACACTAATGGGGGTGTCCACTGAAAGTTGACTAGCAATAACAAATGGGACCTAAAAGACGGCCACCATGAGCACCCACTAAATTTGCCCAAGAAGAGGCGAACAAAAGAAAAACCCACACCAAACTTAAAGACAGGATGCAAACCAAAAAGTGGAGCAAAACGAAAACAGGGAAGATCAGATAAAATATTGTTTGTCTAGAAATCAAATAGGGAGAGCCAACTAAAGGTTCCCCATAAGAGTCTAAGGGGGGGGGTTCTACTAATCTATACGGAATTGTTTTAAGAAGGTCATACTAAGGATCATTTAGATATTTAATGCTGAGTTTAAGACCCCTTGAAGTATAAAAAAAATATATTAAAAACGTTTAAGAATTTTGGGCCTTACTGCTATTAGCCCATACAAAAGCATTGAATAACAGCTTCACTACATGGAACAACAGATAGACCCCCCAAAAAATCGATGTCTGTCCTATATCTGAGAGATATAAGAAAGATCAGGAAAACAAGTACTTAACCCCTTAATCTTGGCACTTCACTGTCTCTATATATGCTTCCATCATTTTTTTCAGCTGGTATTGGGGGACCTTCAGACGAGTCCATTGAGGCCTGTGGGCCTCCTAGAGCATGAATTCCACACTGTGGAGCTTCTCTCTCTTTCCAGGATTCACTCGTTAGGCATGTTGTTTGATTGGGGCAGAGTCATCAACGTCAATGTCATGCTCTGAGAATAAACTGTGATATTCTAAAAGCACTGCAACAATGTCGCCGTTTTCCTCTGGAGACAAGTGTGCCAAAAAGACATCAAGGATTTCTAGAATCTCTGAGTTACTCAGCTGTCCCACAGGCACAGGGTATGTGCTTTTGAGGAAAACTATAGTCAACGTGACAGCAGTGGCTACAGGCAGAACATCTCTACCGGTTTCCACCGACTTCTCGGTGGAAACCCAATGGTAGCGGGTGAAGTATGGTTTCAACATGTTGACATGACACAGACTGACTTTTTTTTCCTGTTCTCCAGTGTGGCGATGTAATCCAGATTACCATTTCTTTTCACTATAGGGTATAGGGTTTGGTCCATGTCATGGTAGGCAAAACGTCTCTGCCTGAGAACGTGAGGAATTGTTTACTGAGCGCGCTCGAATGACACCATGCGTTTTAATGTGCGACTATAGTCAATATTTATTTGTTTATTTGGATCCCCATTCGCTTTTTCAGAGTCAGCAGCTATTCTTCCTGGGGTCCATACAAAAACATAAAACATGACAAGTAACAAAACACTGATACAGTGATAAACAAGGACAGTCACACAAATTGAAAACAACGATATACAAACAAGAAAAATAAAATTATGTAAAAAAATTGTGTGTGTTAAAGTGTGTCTGTGTGTTAAAGTAAGTTGGTTCCATGAAGTTGTTTAATCTTTTTTTTGAAGGTAATTCTGCTGTTTGCTTGACTAATTGGAGATGGAAGGGAGTTTCATGGGTTCATGACTCTGTATAATACTGTGAGTTGCCAATAATTCGTTTTGGATTTGGGGACTGTGAAGAGACCCCTGGTGGCATGTCTAATGGGTTATTTATGGGTGTCTGAGCTGAATGTTATTTGATTATGCAGACAATCTGGCATTTTCATTACAATAATACTGAAACTAGAAGAGAATAAGTTCATCTCTAGGGTGCATTACAACAACAGAGATTAAACATAATGGTATGTAGGGCACTATGTTGTAATTCTATAAAGATGTTATTTTTTATTTTACCTTTATTTAACTAGGCAAGTCAGTTAAGAAAACTGGCCTACCCCGACCAAACCCTAACCCAGACGACGCTGGGCCAATTGTGCACCGCCCTATGGGACTCCCAATCACAGCCCAATGTGATACAGCCTGGAATCAAACCAGGGTCTGTTATGACACCTCTAGCACTGAGATGCAGTTCCTTAGAGCGCTGTGCCACTCGGGAGCGCCAACAGTAACAGATACAAGAAAGACACTGAGTCTGTTTTTATATCTTGGCTTGCACCACGTTCTAGTGTATTGGCCTTGGATTCTGAATTCATAGGTAGCCGGCGCGTCGGCGCTCATACCCATCCAGAAGCCTGTATTTAGTTACCACTGTACACAGCAGTGCTAAGAAACAGGTTGTATATTTAGAGATGTTGTAATACTCTCAGATGATATATAGGTTAGGATTTGAAGATGACGTGTAGGCTATATACAGATCCTGCCTTGGGAAGTGGTTGCACAATTGAATCGGAACTCAATTCAAGATCCGAACATGGGAACTTGTTGTGTAACCCATCAGAAAATGCACTTGTCACGATGAAGGATAACAATCAGCAGGTGGAGTAGTACTGGGTTAGAATGTGCTGCCTGGCTGGTGCATCCTTGGTTTAAAATGGTGCTAGTTATCTGAGGGGAGGATAACTGGCATGAAGGGCATGTACACTGAGTGGACAAAACATTAAGAATACCTTCCCCTTTGCCCTCAGAACAGCCTCAATTTATCGAGGCATGGACATCTACAAGGTGTCGGAAGCATTCCACAGGGATGTTGGCCCATGTTGACTCCAGTGCTTCCCACAGTTGTGAAAAGTTGGCTGGATGTGCTTTGGACCATTTTTTATAAAAATCCTTCATTAACCTGTCTCCTCCCCTTCATCTACACTGATTGAAGTGTATTTAACAACTGACATCATTATTATTATTATTATTATTTATTTTTTCACCTTTATTTAACCAGGTAGGCTAGTTGAGAAAAAGTTCTCATTTACAACTGCGACCTGGCCAAGCAGTGCGACACAAACAACAACACAGAGTTACACATGGAATAAACAAGCGTACAGTCAATAACACAATAGAAAAAAAGAAAGTCTATATACAGTGTGTGCAAATGGCGTGAGGAGGTAAGGCAATAAATAGGCCATAGTAAGCGAGGTAATTACAATTTAGCAAATTAACACTGGAGTGATAGATGTGCAGATGATGATGTGCAAGTAGAGGTACTGGTGTGCAAAAGAGCAGAAAAGTGAATAAAAACAATATGGGGATGAGGTAGGTAGATTTGATGGGCTATTTACAGATGGGCTATGTACAGCAGCAGCGATCGGTTAGCTGCTCAGATAACTGATGTTTGAAGTTAGTGAGGGAAATATAAGTCTCCAGCTTCAGCGATTTTTGCAATTTGTTCCAGTCATTGGCAGCAAAAACTGGAAGGAAACTGGAAGGAAAGGCCAAAGGAGGTGTTGGCTTTGGGGGTGACCAGTGAGATATACCTGCTGGAGCGTGTGCTATGGGTATGTGTTGTTATCGTGACCAGTGAGCTGAGATAAGGCAGAGCTTAACCTAGCATAGACTTATAGATGACCTGGAGCCAGTGGGTCTGGCGACGAATATGTATCGAGGGCCAGCCGACTAGAGCATACAGGTTGCAGTGGTGGGTGGTATATGGGGCTTTGGTAACAAAACAGATGGCACTGTGATAGACTGCATCCAGTTTGCCGAGTAGAGTGTTGGAGGCTATTTTGTAAATTACATCGCCAAAGTCGAGGATCGGTAGGATAGTCAGGTTTACGAGGATATGTTTGGCGGCGTGAGTGAAGGAGGCTTTGTTGTGAAATAGGAAGATTTAATTTTGGATTGGAGATGTTTAATATGAGTCTGGAAGGAGAGTTTACAGTCTAGCCAGACACCTAGGTCTTTGTAGTTGTCCACACATTCTATGTCAGAACCGTCCAGAGTAGTGATGCTAGTCGGGCGGGCGGGTGAGGTCAGCGAATGGTTGAAAGTATGCATTTAGTTTTACTAGCGTTTAAGAGAAGTTGGAGGCCACGGAAGGAGTGTTGTATGGCATTGAAGCTCGTTTGGAGGTTTGTTAACACAGTGTCCAAAGAAGGGCCAGATGTATACAGAATGGTGTCGTCTGCATAGAGGTGGATCAGGGAATCACCCGCAGCAAGAGCGACATCGTTGATATATACAGTCGGCCCAAGAATTGAACCCTGTGGTACCCCCATAGAGACTGCCAGAGGTCCGGACAACAGGCCCTCCAATTTGACGCACTGAACTCTGTCTGAAATGTAGTTGGTGAAACAGGCGAGGCAGTCATTTGAGAAACCAAGGCTGTTGAGTCTGCCAATAAGAATACAGTGATTGACAGAGTCGAAAGCCTTGGCCAGGTCGATGAAGATGGCTGCACAGTACTGTCTTTTATCGATGGCGGTTATGATATCGTTTAGTACCTTGAGTGTGGCTGAGGTGCACCCATGACCAGCTCAGAAACCGGATTGCACATCGGAGAAGGTACGATGGGATTCGAAATGGTCAGTGATCTGTTTATTAACTTGGCTTTCGAAGACTTTAGAAAGGCAGGGCAGGATGGATATAGGTCTATAACAGTTTGGGTCTAGAGTGTCACCCCCTTAAGGGATCATAGCGTTAACCTGGATTCTATATCATGGAAAGAGTTCCTAATGTTTTTTACACTCCGTGTATAACAGACTATAATATCTGTCTTCAAAACAAGGAAGAGACAGAGAGGGGCTTATTGAGTGCTCATGTATCCAGAAAGAGTGATCATCCAGCCTCTGTACATTCCTAACTTGTTTGCCCTTCAGATTACTGAGCTGTCTAACATTATTACTGTCTAGATGGGCCCACAGTGAACTGAAGTCTATAGGATGAGTGAGTGAGAGTGCTTGGATGTATAGGGGGTATTACTGGGACTCTTTGGCTACATCCCAAATGGCACCCTATTTCCTTTGTAGTGCACTGCTTTTGACCAGTGCCCATAGGGTTCTGGTCAAAAGGGGTGCACTATATAGGGAATAGGGTGCCATTTGAGACGTATTCTTACACCCAGCTGAGCCGGCTTTCGCTCCCTAAGACGTGTCAGACTCATTCCACAGAGGGTTGAGTGTCTGAGGGTTTTCGCTCCTCCCATGTACTTGATTGATGAATTAAGGTCACTAATTAGTAGAGAACTCCCCTCACCTGGCTGAAGTCTTGATTGAAAGGAAAAAACCTTAACCTGCGGACACAAGGCCATGGAATGAGTTTGATACCCCTGGTCTAAGACCTGACCAGTCTTCTGGTGCCAAGGAGGGGGAAGCTGCCAACGTCACCCCGTCGCGCAATGGTTCCAGCTTCTTAACAAACAGCATTAAAGTACCACTTCTTTTAAACAAATTCCATTTTGAATGTATTGTGCCTTTTGCTCATAGAATTGTTTCGAATTGCAGTATGCAAAACAAAAGTCATGAAGGTCATTCACTGTTTGAATTGAGGTATTGTTCATATTAGCATGATTAGTATCCTACTAATTGGTGATGCATTGTTAACTTTTCTAGTTGAATCTGTGATATAGCTTCTAAAATGCTCAAAGGTCAAGATAGGAAGATGACCTGCTAGGTATAAATGTGTCAGCCCTCACACAGACTCTCAGCGCCCTCCCTGTTCTTCTTCCCAGAGTACAGTACATGGTGTCATATCACAGAACATGACCTCCCTGCTGGGCTGCAGGGCTGCAGGAATGAACCAGCCACCATGTCCCTATCACAGAACATGACTTCCCTGATGGAATGCAGGACTGCAGGAATGAACCAGCCACCATGTCCGCCATGGGTTGCCATTTGGCGAGCTATTTAGTAATCTTGTTTAGAAGTCTTAAGGCTTTGGTGTAGAAGCTGTTCAGGGTCCTGTTGGTTCCAGACTTGGTGCACTGGTACGGCTTGCTGTGCGGTAGCAGAGCGAATAGTCTGTAGCTTTGGGAGCTTTTCAGATTTGGCAGATTGTGTTTGGAGTATTTCTAGTCTCTGTGACCTGCCTACAGTGACTCATACCATCAAGGCTACATTATTCCCAGTGTTAGACACTTCAGATTACCCTATATTAACATAGCCATTGTGCAGAGCGGTGTTATTTGTTTGACAAATAGCAGATCAGATGCAGCCAGGAGCAATCAATAACCGGATTACTTTGCTGAGATGCAGGCTTATTTTTGGTTTTTTTTCCCTTTATTTAACCAGGAAGTCCCATTGAGGTCAGAAAGGGTGACCTGGACACAGGACACTTTTAAAACATGAAGGCATTATGACAAACAGACAAGACGTGTGTGTTTTACGTCATTGTAAATAATTTTGTGTTAGAGGGTAGAGCGACGGGTGAACGTCTGTATCACCTGAGGCAGGGGACGAGGAGCGCACAGGAGTTCGCCTTGGACTTCCGGACCCTGGCCACCGGTGCGGGATGGAACGACAGGGCCCTGATCGATCACTACCGGTGTAGTTTGTGAGAGGACGTCCGTCACCCAGAGCCCCCTGTTGCACACATGTTTTTGTATATAAACTTTCCTGAGTTTTCCCTGCATTCCCAGCATAAGGCGCTCGTAGATTCAGGCGCAGCTGGGAATTTTATTGACCGACCATTTGCCCATAGTTTAGGGATCCCTATTGTTCCAGTGGACATGCCCTTCCCAGTTCACGCCCTAGATAGTCAACCATTAGGGTCAGGGCTAATTAGGGAGGTCACCGCTCCACTGGGCATGGTGACGCAGGAGGGTCACAAGGAGAGAATTAGTCTCTTATTGATTCTCCTGCATTTCCCGTGGTGCTGGGCCTACCCTGGTTAGCCTGTCATGACCCCACTATTTCGTGGCAACAGAGGGCTCTCGAGAGTGCTCGGGGAGGTGTTTAGGGGTTTCCGTCGATGCTACTTTGGTGGAAAGTCCAGACCAGGTCTCCTCCGTGCGCATCCCCTCTGAATATGCCGATTTGGCTCTCGTCTTCTGTAAAAAGAAGGCGACTCAATTACCACCCCATCGACGAGGGGATTGTGCGATAAATCTCCTGGTAGACGCAGCACTTCCCAGGAGTCACGTGTATCTACACTACACCCTGTCGCAAGAGGAGACGGCGGCTATGGAAACATATGTCTCCGAATCCCTGGGGCAGGGGTACATTCGGCCCTCCACTTCACCTGCCTCCTCAAGCTTCTTTTTTGTGAAGAAGAAGGATGGAGGTCTGCGCCCGTGTATTGACTATCGAGGCATCAACCAGATCACTGTGAGGTACAGTTACCCGCTACCTCTCATAGCCAGTGCGATCGAGTCAATGCACGGGGCGCATTTCTTCACAAAATTGGATCTCAGGAGCGCTTACAACCTGGTGCGTATCCGGGAGGGAGACGAGTGGAAGACGGCATTTAGTACCACCTCAGGGCACTATGAGTACCTCGTCATGCCGTACGGGTTGATGAATGCTCCATCAGTCTTCCAGGCCTTTGTAGACGAGATTTTCAGGGACCTGCACGGGCAAGGTGTAGTGGTATATATTGATGACATTCTGATATACTCCGCTACATGCGCCGAGCATGTGTCTCTGGTGCGCAGGGTGCTTGGTCGACTGTTGGAGCATGACCTGTACGTCAAGGCTGAGAAATGTCTGTTCTTTCAACAGTCCGTCTCCTTCCTAGGGTACCGCATTTCCACTTCAGGGGTGGAAATGGAGAGTGACCGCATTTCAGCCGTGGGTAATTGGCCGACTCCCACCACGGTAAAGGAAGTTCAGCGGTTTCTAGGGTTTGCCAACTATTACTGGAGGTTTATCCAGGGCTTTGGTCAGGTAGCGGCTCCCATTACCTCACTGCTGAAGGGACTGACCGGTGCGTTTGCAGTGGTCGGCTGAGGCGGACAGGGCTTTTGGTCACTTGAAGGCTCTGTTTACCTCGGCTCCCATGCTGGCTCATCCGGATCCCTCTTTGGCGTTCATAGTGGAGGTGGACGCGTCCGAGGCTGGGATAGGAGCCATGCTCTCTCAGCGCTTGGGTACGCCACCAAAGCTCCGCCCCTGTGCCTTCTTTTCGAAGAAGCTCAGCCCGGCGGAGCAAAACTATGACGTGGGGGACCGGGAGCTGTTGGCTGTCATCAAGGCCTTGAAGGCGTGGAGACATTGGCTTGAGGGGGCTAAACACCCTTTTCTCATCTGGACTGACCACCGCAATCTGGAGTACATCCGGGCGGCGAGGAGACTGAACCCTCGCCAGACAAGGTGGGCCATGTTCTTCACCCGTTTTGTTTTCACCCTGTCCTACAGACCAGGTTCCCAGAATACGAAGGCGTATGCAGTTCAAGCCATACTGGACTCGAGGCGTCGGGCGAGGGAACCTTTAGTACCTCATGGAGTGGGAGGGGTACGGTCCGGAGGAGAGATGCTGGGTACTGGTGGAGGACGTTTTGGATCCTTCGATGCTGCGGGAGTTCCACCGTCTCCATCCGGATCACCCTGCGCCTCGTCCTCCGGGTCGTCCCCGAGGTCGGTGTCGGCGGGGGGGTACTGTCACGACTTCCGCCGAAGTCGGTCCCTCTCCTTGTTCAGGCGGCGTTCGGCGGTCGACGTCACCGGCCTTTTAGCCATCGCCGATCCGCTTTTCATTTTCCATTTGTTTGTCTTTGTTTTATACACACCTGGTTTCAATTCCCCAATTACATGTTCATTATTTAACCCTCTGTTTTCCCCATGTTTGTGTGCGTTATTGTTCCTGTTTTATGTCAGTCCAAATCGGTGGGCTTGATATTGTATCTACGTTGTTTCATTTGAGTAAACTACATTGTGTTGCTTATCTCTGCTGTCTTGTGCCTGACTCTTTTGCACCAACTACACCTCGAAATCTGACAACAGCGTTTTTTTATTAACATGGGCTTTTATTAACCATCCTGTCTATCTAAAAACCTGGAGAACATTTTCAGATAACAGTGCAAGCGTATGTTCACCAGAAACCGGATTGCACAGCGGAGAAGGTACAGTGGGATTCGAAGTGGTCAGTGATCTGTTTATTAACTAGGCTTTCGAAGACTTTAGAGAAGCAGGGCAGGATGGATATAGGTCTATAGCAATTTGGGTCTAGAGTGTCACCCCCTTTGAAGAGGGGAATGACCGCGGCAGCTTTCCAATCTTAAGGGATCTCGGACGACACGAAAGAGAGGTTGAGCAGACTGGTAATAGGGGTTGCAACAATGGCGGGAGATAGTTTTAGAAAGAGAGGGTCCAGATTGTCTATCCCAGCTGTTTGGTATGGGTCTCCTAGAGATGAACATACTTTGGTGCGAAAAGTGCAAATCAATCCCAGAACAACAGCAAAGAAGATGCTGGAGGAAACAGGTACAAAAGTATCTATATCCACAGTAAAATGAGTCCTATATCGACATAACCTGAAAGGCCGCTCAGCAAGGAAGAAGCCACTGCTCCAAAACCACCATAAAAAAGCCAGACTACAGTTTGCAACTGCACATGGGGACAAAGATCGTACTTTTTGGAGAAATTTCCTCTGGTCTGATGAAACAAAAATAGAACTGTTTGGCCATAATGACCATTGTTATGTTTGGAGGAAAAAGGGTGAGGCTTGCAAGCTGAAGAACACCATCCCAATTGTGAAGCATGGGGGTGGCAGCATCATGTTGTGGGGGTGCTTTGCTGCAGGATGGACTAGTGCACTTCACAAAATAGATGGCATCATTAAAAGGACAATTATGTGGATATATTGAAGCAACATCTCAAGACATCAGTCAGGAAGTTAAAGCTTGGTTGCAAATGGGTCTTCCAAATGGACAATGACCCCAAGCATACTTCCAAAGTTGTGGCAAAATGGCTTAAGGACAACAAAGTCAAGGTATTGGAGTGGCCATCACAAAGCCCTGACCTCAATCCCATAAAAAGATTGTGGGCAGAACTGAAAAAGCATGTGCGAGCAAGGAGGCCAACAAACCTGACTCGGTTACACCAGCTCTATCAGGAGGAATGGGCCAAAATTCACCCAACTTATTGTGGGAAGCTTGTGGAAGGCTACCCGAAACGTTTGACCCAAGTTAAACAATTTAAAGGCAATGCTACCAAATACTAATTGAGTGTATGTAAACTTCTGACCTACTGCGAATGTGATGAAAGAAATTCAAACCAAAATAAATTATTCTCTCTACTATTATTCTGACATTTCACATTCTTAAAATAAAGTGGTGATCCTAACTGACCTAAAACAGGGAATTCTTCCTCTGATTAAATGTCAGGAATTGTGAAAAACTGAGTTGAAATGTATTTGGTTAAGGTGTATGTACATTTCCGACTTTAACTGTATGTCGATTCAGATCCAGGCATGACCTGTTTTTCACAGCCAGTGGCTCCAAAAGTAGTGCTGCTCTTTCCATTGTCATTGTATTCTGTGTAGCCAGATTCCAATTACATTTGAAGAGACTTTGTGTGTGAGTAATGGGGTGGACAAATGGTAGACAGCCATGACACTGTGAGGTGGACAGAGGATGCTCTATCCTGAGGTAACTTGATCCTCTTTTGGGGGTCCCTTGAGATTACTGAGCCCCCATTGCTCTTTCAGGACTGTACAAGGGTGGGAACCTGCCTCCAACAACACTTCCTCTACTGGCCATACAGACACACGTGAAAACTCCCACCAAAGTACAGCAGAGCAGCAGACAAAATGCAAATGTCTTTGTAATAATATCTCTCCACAAATGTTGAATTAAATGCACAGTTTGCCCCCCGGACAGATTTACGATCAGTCGGCTCATTATTTGATAATAGACCAGAGAAAAAAGAGAATTCTCAAAAGAGATTGTCTTCAGCTATAAAGCACTGAGTTAATGAAGTAGATGGACTTTTTGGAACGCTTATAGATGCATTTACAAACTCGAAAGACTGTTATAGATGACACTTCTTACCTTGCTGACTTCAGAAAATAGATGCTTATACCAACTCTAATGACTGTTATAGATACACTTCTTACCCTGCTGACTTCAGAAGATAGTTTCAACTATCTTCTGCTCTTTGATAGATACAACGCTGATGACTGTTAGATATTAGACATCTCAGTGTGGATGGGCACATCCACACTTTTCTACTCCTATGCTGAAAAAGATGCATAGTACTTGGCTGTTATTCTCTATTTAGTTTTCCCCTTTGCCATAGATCAATAGCAATAGATAGATGAGGCTCTCTCACGCACAGGGCTCCACAGGGCTCCACAGGGCTCCACAGGGTGCCACTGGTTCAACTGCCAATATTGATTTTACTGACGGATGTCTATTCATCCTTCTTCAAATGTTTTTTTTCCCTCTTGCGCTGTTTAAGTCTAATTAGATTTTTAAAAAATGGTACATTCACATACAGATATACATTTGTGTGATATAGCCTAGTCAATGACACTCTGTTACATATACATAAGTGTGTGTGTAAAACTGTACTGTATGTCTTCTCCGGCAAACAGGCAGACAGACCAACCTAGATGTCCAGCATCAGAAAAGGCAGAAAGTAAGTGTTCCATATCCATTTGAGAGAGATTAACACAGAAAGGATCTGTGTCATCCCCAAAATGTCCCAGAAAGATGTGGAGCTTATGTTTCAATGCCCTTTGCTGCTAATCTCTAATTTTAATGTGTCTGTATCATTTACACTGTCCTTCCTATGCTTTTGTGTGTTATTTTCACAGCTCACACTAAACAGGACGAACAAAATGGTGGTCTACTTTCATCAGATCTATTCTGATATAATCACAGGCAAAAGCACAAAACAGCCTTAAATCTGCTAGGACAGTGAGTGGGCTTCGGGACAGAGTGCTGTAAATCCAGAGTGGATGGATAGGATGTTGTTTGGCCAGGAGTCTGTCGCAGTCTACATCCCAAATGGCACCCTATTCTCTATATAGTGCACTACTTTTGCCCAGGGCCCATAGAACTCTGGTCATAAGCAGTGCACTGTAGGGAATAGGGTGCCATTTGGGACATATCCCTTGCTTAGCACTTCAGGGGCGGTGTGAAGTGGAGAGGAGATAACCATGGGGCAGCACTGAACCTGTCAGCTGGCCAAAGTAAGGCTGCCCGTCCAGGGCCCCGGCGCTAACTGGCACCAGCCACGTCTATCTCAGCCTGAAGATTTCACTTTTGTGTCTGTGCCAGCCAAAGAGTTAGAGAGCTTGCTTTTGAAACTGAGAAAAGGGGGTATGCTCCTCCATTCTGTTTGTTGCAGTAACTACAGATGTAATAATTTACTTCTCTAAATTGACACTTTGCCCCACAAGCCTTTGAAGTGTAAGTAAAAAATTACAGTAAGTCATGTTTCATTTACAGTAAACATCCACCTCAGAGTATTTTTGTTCTTGTTTCATTTTCTGATCTTACAGAGACAATCTCTTGGCAGTACATAGTATCCCATCTCTGTGGACATGGTGTTGCAGGAGAAAGTTGACAGCACGAAGGATAAATTTAGATGTGTGGTTGGCCAGGTGCTGCAACAGCAGATACTAGGATACAGTATACCCAAAATGCAAATTAGCAATAAATGGGAAAATTATTTGCGGAGAGTAATGTAACAAGCAAATATGGCAGAATTATCCACCTGATGCAATCTGAAATTCAGAATAGTCCAATTGTGTCCTCTTAGGTTCAGTAGCTAGTGTTGTTGACCTCTGTCCTTGACCACAGGTTACTGAATTTATACAATCTATGGCAATATTGACTCAATTGTTCACTTCAGGTCATAGCCTCTCACGTGCAATTCAGAAGATATGCATATTGAGTAGCCTAACCTCGGACCCCATACTGACATTAAGGAGAACGGCTCAGAGAGTCGAGCATAGCACGACCGATTCTAACAGAACCACCATGTTTTGATCAGTGAGCTGGTCTTTAACTGGACATTATCTCCTGTCTCAAGTGTTACAATTGTTTTACCTTTTATGGGATGCTGCGTGGTCTGGTCTGGCCGACAGGGCTTCTGTTTATCACAACTGTCCTGTGCACTTTGATACATGGCTGTCACAACATCACCCTCCCTCCACTTAGCTTACTGTAGGTAGTATCGTAGGCATACATACTTTTTCAATTGAACCATAAGGTTGGCCGTTCAACAGAACAAAGAGGAAAATGTGTGATTGACTTTAGTATTTCAGCATGATCCCTCCACTCCAAAACAAGTCTATTTAGAATTGTGATAAAGGCTGTTATCAGATGGACGTGGCAGTTAGGAGTCTGAGAAAGGCAAAGATAAGAACATAGAATTTTCAATAGCGTTTTATCAGCTAGCTACTTGGCACATATGCAGGTTAAATAGCTCTGAAGTGGACCAGGGGAGAGGCATAAATAGAGGTTGTATTTTGAAACACAACCAGATACTGAACCACTAAGTGATATGGCAGATCAGTCACCCGTCATCACAGTCACACTACGTCTTCAGTAGGACAGGACAGGCTCACCCACACTGTGGTGGGGTAGGGGTGGGAGAGTGGAGAATAGATACAGAGTTACAAAAAATTACTTTGGGTTCTGGGCACTCTTTCATATGATACAAGTATTGTAAAGCCCAGCCCTAAAGTCAATTTTTTGTCCCCCATATTTATTTTATATGGGGGATAAAAAAATAAAAAATAAATGTAAGACTAAAATCACCAGATAAAAAAATATATTTAGGAAATCTGTTCCCAAGTATTCCCACGAATAAAAAAAGATAAATATGTGATGGTGTCTCAAGTGTGAAGGTGTGAAATTATTGTTATTTTCAAATTCAATCTCTCTTTGGGCTTAGTTATGGTCAATTTGCAGTGTACAAATTCATTCGCTCTGACAAAAAAATCGAACATTTTCACGTGGAGTTTTATTACATGTGAAACGGCAATTCAACTTGTGAAAGTGAGATTTCCAGGTGAACATTCGTTCGTGTGAGTACCTGTCACATGTGAAACTTCATATTCGATTTTCACATGTGAACATTTTGAACATGTGGAACTGCAAATTTCACATCTGAAACTGCAATTCACATGTGAGGTGAAAAGGTGGTGCTAACTTGTGAACTCTAAATTTAATACAAGGGAAAATATGTTTTGTTAGATTTAATTTAAGCTCAACATGTGAAAACAGCTATGTTTTATTTTTTTGTAAGCGATGATTCATGTTGCCTGGTCTTTTATTATAATTACTATATTGCTCCGGCCTCCTGAGCATTTGCTCTGACAAAAATCGTCCCACAGCTGAATAGTTGCCTATTCCTAGTCTATTTCAATCACAGTGTCACCTTGTTCTAAAGCTCCATGAATAAAGAACTTAAAGGTATAATGCACACAAAGTAAATCTGATTGCCTGATTAGCTACTGTGCCTGTGCATGAGAGAAATTTGATTAATTAGGCCTAATTCATAAAGTCGGTGACAGTGATGCATGCAGTAATTAGTAACACAAACACGTTGGTTTCTTAAGGGGGTGAAATGTTGAGAAAACATGCACCTTTAAATGCCCTGAAAGGAAGTGGATTTGCTCCATTCAGAAGGACCTCGTGTTCATGATAGGCCATGCATGCCTTCTTTACAAATTGAACTGTTGGTTGTTTCCATGACTACGAAATCCAGCGCTGCACCAATGACTGATCTTGTGTTGGGCGACACAGCCATTTTCGCTCTCGGGAGAATAGAATTTTGTACTGCGGTATTAAAACAAGGATTATATTCTTGAAATACACACAGGCATACAGGTTGGATAGTAATCATTTATTTGGTGTGTTGCACAGTTTCCCGAGGGTGCACTGCATTTACGGTTGGGGAAAACTGATTATCTTCTGTGAAGCATTTGTGGAGCTGCGTATTGTCTTGCGGAAGCTGGCTTGGGATGCTGTCGGAATAGATATCGAACTCATCCCATACTAGGCAACTGATCCAACAGCAGTGTTTGCGCTCTATGGACTGCCTGCCTGACTGACTCCTCAAAAACAGGTGCATATAGTCTATAAATCATTTGTGGGAAAATATTTGCGCATTTTATTTCAGGGTCAAAAGAACACACGGTGGCAATTATTGGTAAGTGTATTTATTGTGGCAATAGGGCACGATAGAGGTAGGCTAAACGTTCTGTATCACGCGTATTTAACTAGGCTACTGACTAATCACGCGCTGGAAAGTCATCTAATGATACATTATTTTTGCACTGTTATTTTGTACCACTGTGCTCAAAGCTGACACAGTTGTAAAGAGTTAAAATGTTGTAACATTAAGGGAAGCGTTGTATAACTCAACATACGGTCATTCACGTGACGCATTGTCCCATTATACATGGGATTAAAGGGGTTCATTATTTTCAGAGCGGTTGAAGCGATGTGACTTCAAATAATTCATTTTGACTGATCAAATATAACACTGGTAGTACTGTTGTGTTGTAAACAAAAGGATTGTACTCTATCAAAGGTCCATTTTAAAACGTGTTAATTTGTTATGTTAGCAAGTGTTCCTCTGAGTTAAAATGATCGAACTGCCTAGACTGGGTCATGCGTTAGATTAGACCTAGATGATAAAGTGAAGTTACAGCTAGGCCTATGCAATAACAGTGAATTCAATTAAAATGTAAACTATGACTAGAACATGCCAGAGATGTCAAACATCATTGCATTATATTTCTAATCTTCAACGATCAAGAATTAGTAATTCCAGGTAAAATTACATCAAGGACTGTCATATTGTGACATATCATACATATATTATGTTATCATACAGCACACTAGACTAACCAACACATTTTCTATGTCAAGCCCTATGAGAATAGAGTACCAAGGTCATTGAATTAAACTACCATTATACTGTATACAGATGTATAGAAACAAATTAGTACTCTCTTCCCTTTGTAGTACACTACTTTCGACAAGGGTAGTGCACTATATAGGGAACATGGTGCCTGTCACTTTGGTATAAAAGGTCGGGAGACAGGCGCAGGAATGCGTAATATTTTTATTTATTTCTTACCCAAATTACAGTGTGCCGTGTACAGGCACGGGGACGAAGACCAAACAAACACGTATACAACACACAGGGTTGAAACCCAAACTAAAGAGTGAGGAGTACCTCGAATAAATAGCACAAGCGCACAATGATTATCACACGGGACGAGACCCGTAATCATCTGCGCAATCCACAAGGGCACGAAAGCCAAAACAACATAGCACAGGTACTCACACGAACGAACGGACATTGTAACAATAATTGACAGGACACTGGTAAACCAAGGGCACACTTATACAATTACTAATCACAGGGAAAGAGGGCCAGGTGTGCGTACTGAAAGTTCCAGAGGGATCCGTGACAGTGCCATTTGGGACTCATCCCTGTGAAGCATTAATACCTTCCATTCATAGGTTTGGCCTTACATCGTCCTATGACACAGGCACACTCAGAACTGGATACACATCAGCCTTTGACAACTTTCAGATATCCAACTCCTCATTGTGTTGTCATATTCCTACACATGAAAGTAAAATGAGTTTTAAATTTTTTTAAATTATCATCAGGAAGTGACAATCACTGTCAATGGTCAATAAGTCATATAAATGATTTCTCCCTTAGGGGCTGTGTGGAATGAAACAGCTGCCACTTCATAATATATACAGTACTGTAGCTCTCCCTTGGTACTTGCTGTCAGCCAGTTAGTGTGTGTGTATAGATCGCGGGGTGTAGATGGACAGGACATTAGGGGAAAGAGCAATGTCATACGCCTGTGTGCTGATTGATTTTTTGAATGCCATTAGGTTCATTTAACTTGGCTCGAGTAGTCGAGTAGAGAAAGTTAACCTACATTTCTTTGCTTTTTGAAGTCCAAACACAGATAATAATTCAATAATAAAAGGGCAATGACATTTCACATTGAGAATGTTATTCATTCATGCTGAATTACCAAAGGTATAAACTGACAAATGCCTATACAGCTACAAAGAGCCGTCCACTTGTATGGAGTCACTGGTAGGCTAGCCTACTTCTTGGCTCTTTACCTGATTATTCCTAAAATATCAGTCTGTCCTGTGTCTTAATGGTGTAGCTATCCTCGGCAGGAGAATATGAGTGATGTTGGTTTTATTTCACAGGTTTCTTTGGAACATGTTTGTGCTGACACCTTCAGTCATGGCACATTCTGTGACCTCTTGGTGAAGGGGGAGTTCCTTTTCCAGGAGACGTCTGTCATGGCCCCCACCATGTCCAGGCTTGTTGGTGCCACTGCCTGCCAATCGTCCACAGAAGGTCTGTGTCCATAATGGCAACCTATTCCCTACACAGTGCAAGCCTTTTGACCAGAGCCCTATGGGCCCTGGTCAAAAGTAGTGCACTACATAGGGAATAGGGTGCCGTTTGGGACGCACACAAGATCTGACCAGGCAGATTTCTATGCAGCATTGAGTTATTGTGGAGCACAGTTACTTTGTGGACTGTGAGTGATACAGTATCCTTGCAATCATATTTCAAGTTGCAATACATTTAGATGACTTATAACTGTAGGTTATTATCCTCACTGCCATAAAGACTATTTGATTTAAAGCCATCAGTTTATACCTTTGGGAAATCATCATGAATGAATAACATCCTCATTGTGAAACGTTATTGCCCTATTTGAAATGTAATTATCAACTGTGTTTCACTTCAAACAGCAAAGAAATGCCACCCGAGCCATGGCCTGTTCACCCCGCTACCATCAGGTGTACAGGAGACTGATAAACAGCTTCCATCTCCAGGCCATCAGACTGTTAAATAGTCATCACTAGTCAGCCTCCGCCCAGCACCCTGCCCTGAACCTTAGACACTGTTACTAGCAGGCAAGCACCAGGTACTCTACCCTTTACCTTAGAGACTGCTGTCCTATGTACATAGTCAGGGAACACTGGTCACTTTAATAATGTTTACATACTGTTTTACCCCCTTCATATGTATACACTCTATTCTAGTAAAGGCTCATCCTATATAACTACTGCTGTACACACCTTTTCTGTTCATATACTATCCATACTGTCTATTCACAACACTATATACAGTGCCTTCGGGAAAGTATTCAGACCCCTTGACTTTTTCCACATTTTGTTAGGTTAGGCCTTATTCTAAAATGTATTAAATAGTTTCCCCCCCCTCATCAATCTATACACAATACCCCATAATGACAAAGTAAAAACAGGTTTAGATTTTTTTTTGCTAATTTATAAAAATATATAAATATATCACATTTATATAAGTATTCAGACCCTTTACTCAGTACTTTGTTGAAGCACCATTGGCAGCAATTACAGCCTCAAGTCTTCTTGGGTATGACGTTACAAGCTTGGCACCCCTGTATTTGGGGAGTTTCTCCCATTCTTCTCTGCAGATCCTCTCAAGCTCTGTTAGGTTGGATAGGGAGCATTGTTGCATAGCTATTTTCAGGTCTCTGCAGAGATGTTAGATCGGGTTCAAGTCCGGGCTTTGGCTGGGCCACTCAAGGACATTCAGAGACTTGTCTCAAAGCCACTCCTGTGTTGTCTTGGCTGTGTGCTTAGGATCAATGTCCTGTTGGAAGGTGAACCTTCACCCCAGTCTGAGGTCCTGAGCGCTCTGGAGCAGGTTTTCATCAAGGAACTCTGTACTTTGCTCCGTTCATCTTTCCCTCTATCCTGACTAGTCTCTCCAGTCCCTGCTGCTGAAAAACATCCCCACAGCATGATGCTGCCGTCACCATGCTTCACCGTAGTGGTGCCAGGTTTCTTCCAGACGTAATGCTTGGCATTCATTCCAAAGACCTCAATCTTGGTTTCATCAGACCAGAGAATCTTGTTTCTCATGGTCTGAGAGCTGTCATGTGCCTTATACTGAGGAGTGGCTTCCATCTGGCCACTCTACCATAAATGCCTGATTGGTGGAGTGCTGCAGAGATGGTTGTCTTTCTGGAAGGTTCTCACATCTCCACAGAGGAACTCTGGAGCTCTGTCAGAGTGACTATCGGGTTCTTGGTCAACCCCCTGACCAAGGCCCTTCTCCCCCTATTTCTTAGTTTGGCTGGGCGGCCTGCTCTAGGAAGAGTCTTGGTGGTTCCAAACTTCTTCCATTTAAGAATGATGGAGGCCACTGTGTTCTTGGGGACCTTCAATGCTACAAATCTTTTGGTATTCTTCCCCAGATCTGTACCTTGACACAATCGGAGCTCTACAGACAATTCCTTCAAACTCATGGCTTGGTTTTTGCTCTGACATGCACTGTCAACTGTGGGACCTTATATAGACAGATGTGTGCCTTTCCAAATCATGTCCAATCAATTGAATTTACCACAGGTGGTCTCCAATCAATTTGTGGAAACTTCTCAAGGATGATCAATGGAAACAGGATGCACCTGAGCTCAATTTCGAGTCTCATAACATAGGGTCTGAATACTTATGTAATTAAGGTATTTCTTTTTAGATTTTTTTTATAGCAAAAATGTATAAAAACCTTTTTTCGCTTTGCCATTATGGTGTATTGTGAGTAGGTTGCTGAGGACATGTTTTTATTTAATCAATTTTAGAATAAGGCTGTAACGTAACAAAATGTGGAAAAACTCAAAGGGTCTGAATACATTCCGAAGGCACTGTACATATTTATATTTAAATTCTATATTTGGACATTGCTTGTTCTGATATTTCTTAATTTTTTTTTTGTGTTCACTGTTTTGTATTGTTAGTTATTAGTGCACTGTTGGAGCTAGAAACAGAAGCATTTCACTGCACCTGCAATAACATCTGCAAAATACGTGTACGCGACCAATAACATTTGATTTGATGATTTGATACAGTGCTGGCCAACAGTCGCTTGAAAAGCTGTCAACCTCCTGACATTTGTGTCACCTTTTAAGGGTCTAAACTGTTTCCCTGTAGCCTGAACTGTGGTGGTCTCCCTGACGGATCGCCACTGTCATCAGTCATGAACGTCACTGGTAAAAATAGATCTGATGTAATACGGTCAGCCTCTAAGAAATACTGCACATCACCCACATATAAGTTTCCCTTTCGACTTTCCGGCATTCCTTTTAATTGCTTAATTTCCTCACGTGTGTGTGTGTTGACTCCGGAGGTTCAGCACCTGAATCTCAAGACCGTGAAATCCTTCTCTGTTTGTACCTGGGCTATCTTTCACAGGTTCCAATTGTGTTGATTTACCAAAAATGCCCCATAACCTGCATAGCGCAAATGTTTGTATACCCACAAGTGTGTTCCTGTGTATATTCTGTGGTATGCTGTGTGCCACTTTTCCCCAGAGAGAGCCCCGAGAGTAACTTTCCAGCCTCTAGACATACATGTCTGCATCTGAAAATAGCTCAAACCGCAGCAGCGCTGCTTGGACAGGCAGGGGTTGACTCTGTCACGTCTTCTGCCTCCAGAAACCAGGATCACACTTGTCGGACCTTAACCCTGCAGGTCGATGCGGTGAAATCTGCTGTGCCGCCCCCCAGAAAACAGATATAGGGAGAGGAGCTACATAAACCATCACGGATGTGTTTTCATTGAATCACGTAGTGTGTCTCGCTCTTCATGTCTGGTGAGATATTCCCTATCTTTCTTTGAATGATGTATTGGATACATGCTGCTGCCTCATGGCAGGTTAGCTTGCCTGGCTGGTTGCCTGCGCAGGTAGCCTAGCGGTTAGAGCAGTGGGCCATTAACTGAAAGATCGCTAGTTCAAATCCCTGAGAAGATGAAAAATCTGTCAATGTGCTCTTGAGCAAGGCACTTAAACCTAATTGATCTAGGATCGCCATTGATAATGGCAGACCCTGGCTGTGACATTACTCTCTGAGGGTGTCTCGGGGAGTTGGGATGCGCAAAAAACACATTTCCAATTCACTCGTGTATTAATATACACTTGAACATGTGTGAAATAGGACAGGTATAAGCACCCACCTAATTATATATATATTTTTTATCTCAGCTGATGGTTAATGGTTTTCTGTGTTGAATGATGAGGTGATAAATTGTATATTGTACCATTAAGTTAACAGTGGAAAAAAATTGTATGGAGTCTTCAACTCTCTTTCTTTGACCAATTGGAGTTATTAATACTTTTTTAAATGTATGAATTTGAATAAGCTACTTGTAATTATACTCTGACTGTGAGAAGACTGGTGTGGTGTTATGGAATACGTGATGTAGGCTACTCACTGTACATGGTACGCTTCATTATGGTACATGGCCTTGTACGATCTTATATAAGTATGAGCAGTCATGTTCAAGGTTTCCTTTGACCTCAAAATATGTCATTACAGATATGCCACTCTTCTGTAAATCATCTTTGTGTGACTTCTGAAGCAGTGTCTGACAAAACATTGTTGCGTCCCAAATGAAATCAATGCCACCTCGGTTATGGATAATGTGACTCTTCACCTGGAAAGCAAAAGAGTCGCAAGGTCTGGGATGGTTTGACTGTCAGGGTTGAAGTTGAGAGACCTTCAGAGAACTACCATAGAAAGTGATGAGTGCTGAGCAGTGATGATAGAGGCAGGAGAGGGGACATCATTCCATAATGGGGGGGTCTTCTAATAGAAAGGAGACCAGATAAGTGCAGGGTGAGTACAGTTCAACCACTGATGTAGTGTGATATATACTGAACAAAAATAGAAACGCAACAATTTTAACAATTTTACTGAGTTACAGTTCATATAAGGAAATCAGTCAATTGAAATAAATGTATTAGGCCCTAGTCTATGGATTCCACAAAAAGGCTTTATTACAGACATAAATACAGTTTCATCAGCTGTTCAGGTGGCTAGTCTCGGACAAACCCACAGGTGAAGAAGCCGGATGTGGAGGTCCCAGGCTAGCGGTTGTGAGGCCAGTGGGAAATTCTCTAAAACAACGTTTGAGGCGGGTTATGGTAGAGAAATTAACATTTAATTATCTGGCAACAGCTCTGGTGGACATTGCTGCAGCCAGTATTCCAACTGCACGCTCCCTCAAAACATCTGTGGCATTGTGTTGTGTGACAAAACTGCACATTTTAGAGTGGCCTGTTATTGTCCCCAGCACAAGGTGCACCTGTGTAAGGATCATGCTGTTTAAGCTTTTTGATATGCCACACCTATCAGGTGGATGGATTATCTTGGCAAAGGAGAAATGCTCACTACCAGGGATGTAAACAAATTTGTGCACAACATTTGAGAGAAATACACTATTTGTGCATATGGGAAATTTCTTGGATCTTTCATTTCAGCTCATGAAATATGCTACCAACACTTTACATTACATTTATATTTTTGTTCAGTATAGCATGAAATAGTATGGTCTGGGCTTTAGCCCTCTGATGGTATCATTTTGGGTTAAAGCAGTGTACATTGCCAGGTTTATATAGGGTTTGCGTAACCTTTTCCTCTTCGATGTTCAGTAAGGTATAGTGGATTAGTCAGTGCTTAGTTTACAGCATGGATGTTCAATAAGGTATAGTGGATTAGTCAGTGCTTAGTTTACAGCATGGATGTTCAATAAGGTATAGTGGATTAGTCAGTGCTTAGTTTATAGCATGGATGTTCAGTAAGGTATACTGGATTAGTCAGTATACCTTACAGTATGGAGTGCTGCGCAAGTCTGTAAAAGATAATCACTATTGACTTTCACAATATACATTTTCCATTGTTTTCCATCTGTGGAAACTCTGCTCCACTGTTTGATGCTGGTACTTTAGCAGAACGGTGTGCACGACACAGAAATAAAAAGTGCAAAACAACAAATGGAGCTGCTGACAGATGCAGGCTTGTGTCAGGTGGAATGGCGGACATATTACTCAAGTCTGTGAAGCCACGAAAAAGAGGGCAAGGCCATGTGCAAAAGGTGATTGCGCAATACGTATAAGATTGTCAATCAACAGTGGGCAAGAAAGAGCTCCTTATATGAGCGTGGCAAAGCCTTTCAAAACCTATTTTAAAGCAGAACTCTGGTACTGATTATAAAAAGCTGGTGTTTCAAATTGTAGCCATAATTATACTAAAAGTTCAACAGGACTCAAGTCCTGTATATCAGGGCAATATCTACCACCCATGCTTAATGTATGTATTTATAACTGTGTAAAAGCTGAAAAATCCATAATCCATGCGCAGATAGTTTTATTAAAGTATGGAAATAACATAGCAAAAATACATATAATAGCATTTAGCTCTCACCCTTCAGTGAATATTATCCTATAGTTAATAGCCCTTGAATGCACTTTTGCGTGACAATGATTGCTATCCGGAACAGGGACGAGTTCCATTCATTCCTGCGCCATTAAAAAAGTCAAGAAGGCAGTCCTACAGTAATTCATTAGGTGGTGGACCCGTGTAGTCAGTGGCCTTAAAGATCAGTACCCTCCCTCCCAGGAGAAGGAGACAGACTCTCTGGCAGCTAGCCTCTCTCTCTAGACTCTCTGGCAGCTAGCCTCTCTCTCTAGACTCTCTGGCAGCTAACCTCTCTCTCTAGACTCTCTGGCAGCTAGCCTTTCTCTCTAGACTCTCTGGCAGCTAGCCTCTCTCTCTAGACTCTCTGGCAGCAAGCCTCTCTCTCTAGACTCTCTGGCAGCTAGCCTTTCTCTCTAGACTCTCTGGCAGCTAGCCTCTCTCTCTAGACTCTCTGGCAGCTAGCCTCTCTCTCTCCCCAGACTCTCTGGCAGCTAGCCTCTCTCTCTCCCCAGACTCTCTGGCAGCTAGCCTCTCTCTCTCCCCAGACTCTCTGGCAGCTAGCCTCTCCCTCTCTCTCCCTCCAGACTCTCTGGCAGCTAGCCTCTCTCTCTAGGCTCTCTGGCAGCTAGCCTCTCTCTAGACTCTCTGGACTCTCTGGCAGCTAGGCTCTCTCTCTCTCCAGACTCTCTGGCAGCTAGCCTCTCTCTCTCTCCAGACTCTCTGGCAGCTAGCCTTTCTCTCTCCAGGCTGTGCTGGAGGGCTTGCATGACCGGGGTATTTTTAACTTTGTACCACCGTGAAGGAGTGACTTAGCTGTGAACGTACCGCTGTTTCTTTAAACACAGCTCATGTCTCATGTGTTTTTGGTTGTATTGTGAGGAAGTGTTTAGTATCTTCTGTTGGTGTTTTTTGAGCATTAGTTTTTTTGAATTGACTATTAAATGGGTCTTAGTGCATTATAATTTGTTTCATGTTTACTACTAAATTAGAACACATCTAGGCTCTAATCATTATATCTGTCAGAGATCTCATGAGCAGTCTGTTTGAAGCTCCCATTTTGAAACTGTTATCTGAGAGATGATCTTGTGTTAGAAGTCTTCTTAGAAGACTCATCTTTCTTAGCTTATTAGTTGATGATCAGCAGGGGATTTCACCAAAGGTTAAACACCCAATTAACAGATGCTTCTCAGACCCCAGGGACTGGCCACTACTGGAAGGAATTTGGGCTGAGTACCAAATGTCCCCCTATTCCCTTTATAGCGCACTACTTTGGACCAGGGCCCATAGCGCTCTTGTCCAACGTAGTGCACTATATAGGGAATAGGGTGCCATTTGGGACGCATATTTAGCCGTGCTGACCTGCTGCAGAGCGGAGGCGGCTGTGAATCTCCTTCCACTGAGATATTTGTTTGATAACATTAAGGAGAAAATTCCAGCACCATGCCTTCTAAGGGGTCCTTGTGTATGCATTGCCTGGCTGCCACTTAACTCTGGTTGGCACTGTGCGAGGGGGTAGGAACCCAACCCACTACCCTCACTGAGACAGTCTGAGAGACACTGTAGAATTGTATTACTGCCTGCTGCCTGTCTTCATCTGACTCCTCTTCATATACAGTGGGACAAAAAAGTATTTAGTCAGCCACCAATTGTGCAAGTTCTCTCACTTAAAAAGATGAGAGGCCTGTAATTTTCATCATAGGTACACTTCAACTATGACAGACAAAATGAGGAAAAAAAATCCAGAAAATCACATTGTAGGATTTTTAATGAATTTATTTGCAAATTATGGTGGAAAATAAGTATTTGGTCACATACAAACAAGCAAGATTTCTGGCTCTCACAGACCTGTAACTTCTTCTTTAAGAGGCTCCTCTGTCCTCCACTCGTTACCTGTATTAATGGCACCTGTTTGAACTTGTTATCAGTATAAAAGACACCTGTCCACAACCTCAAACAGTCACACTCCAAACTCCACTATGGCCAAGACCAAAGAGCTGTCAAAGGACACCAGAAACAAAATTGTAGACCTGCACCAGGTTGGGAAGACTGAATCTGCAATAGGTAAGCAGCTTGGTTTGAAGAAATCAACTGTGGGAGCAATTATTAGGAAATGGAAGACATACAAGACCACTGATAATCTTCCTCGATCTGGGGCTCCACGCAAGATCTCACCCCGTGGGGTCAAAATGATCACAAGAACGGTGAGCAAAAATCCCAGAACCACACGGGGAGACCTAGTGAATGACCTGCAGAGAGCTGGGACCAAAGTAACAAAGCCTACCATCAGTAACACACTACGCCGCCAGGGACTCAAATCCTTCAGTGCCAGACGTGTCCCCCTGCTTAAGCCAGTACATGTTCAGGCCCGTCTGAAGTTTGCTAGAGAGCATTTGGATGATCCAGATGAGGATTGGGAGAATGTCATATGGTCAGATGAAACCAAAATATAACTTTTGGTAAAAACTCAACTTGTCGTGTTTGGAGGACAAAGAATGCTGAGTTGCATCCAAAGAACACCATACCTACTGTGAAGCATGGGGGTGGAAACATCATGCTTTGGGGCTGTTTTTCTGCAAAGGGACCAGGACGACTGATCCGTGTAAAGGAAAGAATGAATGGGGCCATGTATCGTGAGATTTTGAGTGAAAACCTCCTTCCATCAGCAAGGGCATTGAAGATGAAACGTGGCTGGGTCTTTCAGCATGACAATGATCCCAAACACACCGCCCGGGCAACGAAGGAGTGGCTTCGTAAGAAGCATTTCAAGGTCCTGGAGTGGCCTAGCCAGATCTCAACCCCATAGAAAATCTTTGGAGGGAGTTGAAAGTCCGTGTTGCCCAGCGACAGCCCCAAAACATCATTGCTCTAGAGGAGATCTGCATGGAGGAATGGGACAAAATGCCAGCAACAGTGTGTGAAAAACTTGTGAAGACTTACAGAAAACGTTTGACCTCTGTCATTGCCAACAAAGGGTATATAACAAAGTATTGAGATAAACTTTTGTTATTGACCAAATACTTATTTTCCACCATAATTTGCAAATAAATAAATTAAAAATCCTACAATGTGATTTTCTGGATTTCTTTTTCTCATTTCGTCTGTCATAGTTGAAGTGTACCTATGATGATAAATTACAGGCCTCTCTCATCTTTTTAAGTTGGAGAACTTGCACAATTAGTGGCTGACTAAATACTTTTTTGCCCCACTGTAGTATGTGTCAGAATGTGTAGAATATAGAGCTATTGACATGGCTGTGTAGAATATAGAGCTATTGACATGGCTGTGTAGAATATAGAGCTATTGACATGGCTGTGTAGAATATAGAGCTATTGACATGGCTGTGAGTGAGAGTGTATGTCAAATCTGTCAAGCTGGGAAACAGCCAATTGGAGCTAGTGCATTCTCCTTGAGGATCCATCCTGAACGAGCATTTGACTTTTTAAGGAATGCATTCTGCCAGTGCCAGCCCAGAAAGAGCAGTGCAGGACTTTAACAGTTACCCCTCGTTGCTTGGAATGACAGGGTTCTGAAAATGCAAGATTTTCTCCTGTGCTGGGTTCTGCATTATCCTTGTTGTACCTCTACCTACTGTAGATAGATAATGTGGCAAAGAATGATCCCATTTGAAATAGTTGTAACAGAGGTTGGTGTAAGATAGGCGTAAGCTCTATCCTCTCCCTCTCACAGGTACACACTTGGAGGGGTGAACATCGAACTGTCATCTCACCAGCTCACAATTCAATATAGTCTTTTCTCTTTCCCAACAACACATGTTCTTATAATGACACGGAGTACCAAAACACAGCAATTAAGTGAATTATCTCTGGTTCTTAACATATAATCCCCAGAAAAGCCCTGTATACTGTCCTCCAGAATTAATAAAAAGTAGCTGAACAACACTTAAACTGGCCTGTCCTTCACTTAATGTGATTGTGGATCCAGATCCAGAAATCCATTTTTAGGTCACTTAAGACTTGTTTGTGTTCACATTCTTTGTTCACAAATGTACTCTACATAAATAGCCTGAATCTAATTCAGTAGGGAAGCAGATATTTTGGGTTTCTTTTTCCAAAGCTTTCTGTATTCTCTGTGCAGAGAGCAGTCTCTTCTCTCAGTCCTGCTGTGGCTCAGATGCTGTGGGATTTTAGCTGGGAGAGAAGCTTGTAGAAGATCAAGGTAGATTTTAGTTGGTTGAAAACCCAAGAGGCCGGTCATAGTCTGCACTTCTTCCAACTGCACATGATTTAGACTAGACAGGTATTTTATCGAGCAACAAACATCATCAAACAAGGGAATTTACACTTTTACAACAACAGGTTCGTAATGTGTAATTCTTTGATAGCAGTTTTTGTGTATTGTGCGTAATAGGCTACTTTTATATTATTATAGTTTTGTTATTTTGCTGACTGTGCTGCCTATTCCAATCACACCAAGTGGCAGTTTATGATGTGATTTACAGCCATGTTAATATGGGCTCTGAACCAGCTAGATGCATCTGTAGAAGAGCCTGTTCCTCTAGGTCGGTCCCAAATGGCCCTATAGTGCACTACTTTTGACCAGAGCCCTATCAAGGGAATAGGGAGCCATTTGGGACACATCCACAGTGTGGAGCAGCTTGGTTCTGACCTCTGAAGGACAGGTGAAGGACAGGTTGTTATACTGCTGTATATACACGGAACAAAAATAGAAATGCAACATGCAACAATTTCAAAGATTTTACTGAGTTACAGTTCATATAAGGAAATCAGTCAATTGAAATAAATAAATTAGGTCCTGATCTATGGATTTCACATGACTGGGAATACAGATATGCATCTGTTGGACACAGATACGTGGATCAGGACTGGCCACCCCTCACAGCCTGGTTCCTCTCTAGGTTTCTTCCTAGGTTCTGGCCTTTCTAGGGAGTTTTTCCTAGCCACCGTGCTTTTACACCTGCATTGCTTGCTGTTTGGGGTTTTAGGCTGGGTTTCTGTACAGCACTCTGTGACATCAGCTGATGTAAGAAGGGCTTTATAAATAAAAATTGAAAAATCAGAAAACCAGTCAGTTTCTTGTGTAACCACAATTTGCCTCATACAGTGCGACACATCTCCTTCGCATAGAGTTGATCAGGATGTTGATTGTGGCCTGTGGAATGTTGTCTCACTCCTCTTCAATGGCTGTGCGAAGTTGCTGGATATTGGCAGGAACTGGAACACGCTGTTGTTTATGTTGATCCAGAGCATTCCAAACAGGCTCAATGGGTGACATGTCTGGTGAGTATGCAGGCCATGGAAGAACTGGGAATTTTTCAGCTTCCAGGAATTATGTACAGATCCCCAGACAATGGGCCTCAGGATCTTTTCACGGTATTTCTGTGCATTCCAATTGCCATCAATAAAATGCAATTGTGTTCGTTGTCCGTAGCTTATGCCTGCCCATACTATAACCTCACTGCCACCATGGGGCACTCTGTTCACAAAGTTGACATCAGCAAACCGCTCGCCCACACTCGCCATCTGCCTAGTACAGTTGTAACCGGGATTCATTTGTGAAGAGTACACTTCTCTAGCGTGCCAGTGGCTATCGAAGGTGAGCTTTTGCCCACTGAAGTCGGATACAATGCCGAACTGCAGTCAGGTCAAGACCCTAGTGAGGATGACGAGCATGCAGATGAGCTTCCCTGAAATGGTTTCTGACAGTTTGTGCAGAAATTCTTTGGTTGTGCAAACCCACAGTTTCATCAGCTGTCCGTGTGGTTGGTCTCAGACGATCTCGCAGGTGAAGAAGCCTGATGTGGAGGTCCTGGGATGGTGTGGTTATAGGTGGTCAGCGGATGTGAGTCCGGTTGGAGATACTGCCAAATTCTCTAAAATTACGGTGGAGGCGGTTTATGGTAGAGAAATGAACATTTCATTCTCTGGCAACAGCTCTGGTGGACATTCCTGGAGTTGGCATGGCAATTGCACGCTCCCTCAAAACTTGAGACATCTATGGTGTTGTGTGACCAAACAGCACATTTTAGAGTGGCTTTTAGTGTCCCCAGCACAAGGTGCACCTGTGTAATGTTCATGCTAGTTAATCAGCTTCTTGAGATACCACACCTGTCAGGTGAATGGATTATCCTGGCAAAGGAAGAATGCTCACTAACAGGGATGTTAACAAAGGTGTTCGGTGGAGTTAAGGTCAGGGCTCTGTCCAGGCCAGTCAAGTTCTTCCATACCAATCTTGACAAACCATTTCTGTATGGACCTCGCTTTATGCACAGGGGCATTGTCATGTTGGAACAGGAAAGGGCCTTCCCCAAACTGCCACAAAGTTAGAAGCACAGAATTGTCTAGAATGTCATTGTATGCTGTAGCTTTAAGATTTCCTTCACTGGAACTAAGGGGCCTAGCCCGAACCACCCCGAACCCCAGACAATTATTCCTCCTCTACCAAACTTTACAGTTGGCACTATGCATTGGGGTAGGCAGCGTTCTCCTGGTATCCGCCAAACCCAGATTCGTCTGTCGGACTGCTAGATGGTGAAGCGTGATTCATCACTCCAGAGAACGTATTTTCACTGTTCCAGAGTCCAATGGCGGTGAGCTTTACACCACTCCAGCCGATGCTTGGCATTGAGCATGGTGATCTTAGTCTGTGCGGCTGCTCGGCCATGGAAACCCATTTCATGAAGCTCCCGACGAACAGTTCTTGTACTGATGTTGCTTCCAGAGGCAGTTTGGAACTCAGTAGTGAGTGCAACTGAGGACAGACAATTGTTACGCGCTATGCGCTTCAGGACTCGGTGGTCCCGTTCTGTGAGCCAGTGTGGCCTACCACTTTGCGGCTGAGCCGTTGTTGCTCCTAGACGATTCCACTTCACAATAACAGCACTTCCAGTTGACCGGGGCAACTCTAGCAAGGCAGAAGTTTGGCGAACTGACTTGTTGGTAAGGTGTTAACCTATGACGGTGCCATGGGGAAAGTCAATAAGGCCATTCTACTGCCAATGTGTGTCTATGGAGATTGCATGGCCGTGTGCTCGATTTTATACACCTGCTGAAATAGCCGGATCCACTAATTTGAAGGGGTGTCCACAAACTTTTGTATATATAGTGTATGTTGACAATGACTTTAATGTAGATAATATGGTGAGCTAGCAGTTATGATATGAAGGTTTCACTTGGAAAGTTTTTTTTTGCCTGGTCACAGATAGTCCACAGGCGAAGGGAAGGGGTGAGAGGAGGAGAGCGCGTGGATGCGAGAAGGAATTCAACAAGCTGTTTGTATGTGGCTATGAAGGTGAGCTGTTTGTATGTGGCTATGAAGGTGAACTGCGTGTGATCAGGGGTGTATTCATTCCACCGATTCTGTTGAAAAACGTTTCTTAAACGGAAGCAAACGGAACAAAACAGGGATAAACATACCTGAATATGTCCAATAGAAACTCTCGTTTGCAACTGTTGGACTAATGATTACACATAGGTCAGCTTGATGCAGGCAAGAGTGTTCAAGGCGGAATTGAATGTGTCACTGTCTGTCCATGTGACACTGTCTTTCACTTACGCTGAATTCATAAGCTAGGTTGCAGCAACCTCATGATGGGTATAGGGAACGTTTTAGTATCATGTAGTAGCCTAAACCTATCGGTGTTTAAACTGGGTGAATGGAATATCAATGGCAGTCATCCAATATGCTGTAATAGAAATAAGGCCATGCTCATAACAAAAAATGTATCGTCCTCCCTCATCTTAAACTGCACCGACCGCCACTGATTAGGATGGGGATATTACTAAAACAGCCATATACTGTAGTAAGTAGTTCTCACTCTATGTACGATTTTATGGATGTCTGAAATTCTCATCTCTATTAGGGCCAATGGGTAAATACATTGTTTATTGTCCTGAATGGCCACTCTGCATTGAGGCAATGTTAGTTGTTCGTGGCTGGTAACCAACTTTCTACAGACATATTATATACATTTTAAGAATTTTGCTGGAAAGAGCAAAAAAGTCCATCCTGGAACTCCTCGTTGTCATCCCTGTGGAGATAGTAGTATGTTGACTGAATAACATGTTGGAACCATAGAAATAGAACCAATCTAGTCATTCTAATTCTAGTCATTCTAATCATACTAGTTCTGTGGTTGGAACATTGAGTTCCTGTCTCGTCTCCATAGCTCCTTGTCATTGAGGTGCCAGGCATAGGTTTCATGGGTTTGCCAGGCAAGAGTGTGACTTAATATCAAGTGTGAGACGATTCCTGTCTCTGTGGCTGGCCAAGCCCACCATGAGTTGCCCAAAAGAGGACTATAAATGGGCATCAAACGGAACAGTCGAGTCACCAAGATGGCCGCCGCCAACGCCGCAAACAAACAAAACATTCGGGGTTCTCCAATTTTTATATTAATGATGTAAAACACACATTATGTTATAGGCTAGTGGCTAAAATGATCATCATTCATCACCTTCTTAGACTTGACTCATTTGAAAAAATGTTGGGTGGGAATCCAGTCCACATTTAAAGGATGAACCTTACAGATATTTTCTATGCAAGTTGTACTAGTTGAGAAGTAAGAGGTGGAAGGGCTAAATATCTCATTATGCTGTATTGTGATACAGTACAGTGCTTCTCTACTACTGTCTGGGAGATGTAAGAACTCATGATTGGATTCTTAGAGGCGCTGTACTAATTGAATATCAAAGGGAACTTTCTGTCTGCACAAAAGTATCTGATTAATCTAATCTACAGTGTGTCTCACCCGTGATACTCTGCACTGAGTCAGCCAGGTCAGGATGTTCCTGTGTGTTTACGAGCTGTGTCCCCAGTCAGTCCTCATTAACGTAAGTAATGACATTTGCCTCTGCCCAGCCATCTGGGTCCTGGCTCTGCTTCCTAAGGTTGCCTCCTGGAGTAGGATAATTAAATTGATAGTATGAGAAAACTTGCTATAACTCTTGCAGACAAGATCAGAGACACTCCCACTGCCACACCCCCTGCTGCCACACCCTCTACTGCCTCACCTCCAGGCTATACCATACCATCCACAGGGTGTTCTGTGATATTCCATGCCCGTAGGGTGCTGGCTGTCTGACTTGCTGGTTAGCTGGCTGCTCCAGCCTCCAGGGTTTCTCAGGCTGGCTAGTTGGTGTTGGTATGTGGGTCCAGCCATGATCAGTCTGGCTGGTTGGTGTGTGAGTCCAGCCCTGATCAGGCTGGCTGGTTGGTGTGTGGGTCCAGCCCTGATCAGGCTGGCTGGTTGGTGTTGGTATGTGGGTCCAGCCCTGATCAGGCTGGCTGGTTGGTGTGTGGGTCCAGCCCTGATCAGGCTGGCTGGTTGGTGTGTGGGTCCAGCCCTGGGACCCTCCCTCCCCTTTTGCCTCTCCCTCCAGCAGCTGTGTCGCCATGAGTCTGCTCCCTTGAAATATAATATCATCATCTGTGCTTCATTTATCGCTGGCAGGCCTTTACAACCCCTGTTTAATCCCTGTTACATTTGTGTCTTTGAGAAACAGAACCCTCTGATGACTGGCTTTGAGAGAGGAGATGTGTGAAGATTTATTTGGGGTCTGACTTTAAGAGCCCCATTTTTTTATTAGGGCGCCATATTAAGTAACCTCCCCCTTCTCTGGTTTAGATCTACGACTGGGAACATGACTTTAGATGTTCAGCTGATCACGTTGCATGTTTGTGTTGTTGTAAGGCATTTCTAGCATTGATCGGTACCGTTGGTATATTTAGCTGCTTGTCAATAGGAGTGTTCTGAATTGATCAATCAGCTTCCACTGGTGCTGCAGGCGTCTGCCGCTGCATCCCCATGAAACTTGATAGGAGAACTGCATGTGATGCATCATTCCTCATCATTCCATCATGCATCGTCTTTAATTGTCTGCATTTACAAACAAATTCATCACAAAAATCGCTTTGCACTCATCATGAGGAATAAACAGTCAGTAGTTCACACAGGTAATCACTATTGAGAGGGATATATCATTCACAGTTTTAAAACAAAGATGGAGCAGGTGCTTCTGTTTCTGTCCACAGCTGTCCCCTCCAGTGTGTGTCAGCAGAAACGTGTATGTCAGGCATGTGGCCAACAGAAGGCAGACTGTCTGCCATTATACATGTACTGTCTGCCATGATGCATGTACTGTCTGCCATGATGCATGTACTGTTTGCCATGATGCATGTACTGTCTGCCATGATGCATGTACTGTCTGCCATGATGCATGTACTGTCTGTCATGATGCATGTACTGTCTGCCATGATGCATGTACTGTCTGCCATGATACATGTAGTCTGCCATGATGCATGTACTGTCTGCCATGATGCATGTACTGTCTGCCATGATGCATGTACTGTCTGCCATCATGCATGTACTGTCTGCCATCATGCATGTACTGTCTGCCATGATGCATGTACTGTCTGCCCTGATGCACGTACTGTCTGCCATGATGCATGTGCTGTCTGCCATGATGCATGTACTGTCTGCCATGATACATGTACTGTCTGCCATCATGCATGTACTGTCTGCCATGATACATGTACTGTCTGCCATGATACATGTACTGTCTGCCATGATGCATGTACTGTCTGCCATGATGCATGTACTGTCTGCCATGATGCATGTACTGTCTGCCATGATGCATGTACTGTCTGCCATGATACATGTACTGTCTGCATGAGGTCTGTGCCAACATTTTGCAGGACAATCAAATATTGTGAGTCATGAGATCATGTTGTTGTACAAAGGAACTAATACAGCATTTAAACGACCTAGCTAAGCATTGTCACCAGGAGACTAGAAGAGCCGTACGCCATAGGAGGAAGCAGGTAGCAGCATTTATATCGTCAGGTATTTGGTAAAATCCTGTATATAGGCCTGTCCTTCCTCAAGGTTGTAGAGCAGCAGAGATCTCTTCCTTCACATGAATCCTTGTGCAGCGGTACATTACAGCCTTGCGTTATCAAATGTCTTGTTAAGCATTGACACACGGAGAGTGGTGATGGATAAAAGCAGGCAGACCAATAGGCCAGGTTTCTGAGGCCTGGCAGGAGGTGGATTTGGATACAGCGCTTCCTGACTGCGCGTTTCTGTGGCAGAACTCTGTTCATTTATCGCCTTTCACAGCCTACCTGCCTCAGATCCGTCCGGATAGGCCAGGGTGAGGCGGCATCCAATTGCATACTGTATAGAACAGGATCTGTTGAACAGTCAGCCTCAGATACCACAGTGTGCCTTTAACCTGTTGAGGGTGAAACAAAAGAGTTGTCTTTCTGTTTTACAGGATAGTGGGATTGTTTGAAGCGCTGCTGCGACGAGAGATCTTCAACATGAATACAGGTGTGTATCTGCCAGTGGACAGTTTTATTGCTCTTCTTCAGGTCTCTTTGAATATCAGTCAATCGTTCAGCCTTTTCTTTATTCAAAACAGCCACACAAACCGGTCCTCTCTCTGGGCCTTTGTCCAACGGAGCTGCAAGTGACTGGGCATTCATCTCATGGCTCTCTGGTAAACCGGGCCTGTTTGTGAGTCTCATTTGTAGGCTTGACTTTTCTCCCAGATATTAAAGGAAGCTCAGCGGCTAACAAAAGAACTGGGCATTCCACACCCCAGAGATGCAATGAATACAACCCCCCATTTAAAGTAACTGATTGTTTACCCATGTCTACGTCCAAGCCAGACAGCTCTTCCTGTAAGCGGCAGGCCCTAGCCAGGATGCTTTTAGTATGAGTCACGAGGAAATCATAATTCTGCCTCTCTTCTTATTGCAAGGCATTGTCCATGTTGGCATTTGGGATAAAAGCTATTTTCTAAGTTGCATGTGATTTGATTATTTGGGATTTCCTCGCATTCCTCTGGAATAAAAGCGGGCAGATCACTTTTCAAAGCTTTCCCATTGAAATGATGCTGTATTAGGCCTACATAGTTTCTTATGGAACAATCCTCAGATCTATGCATTGTGCATGCAGTCACTCCCGCTGTGAGAGAGAGGCCTAAACTATACACCACCATGCTATGCTTTCTGTGTTTTCTGATGTGTTTTCTGATGTGTTTTCTGATGTGTTTTCTGCGAGGGCTGCTCAAAATGATGTAGGATATATTTCCCATTATCAGCCCATCAAATCTACTATAGAAATGGATCATATTTCAATGTGCTGTACATATTTCATGTCCGTATATTCAGTACCACAATTCGAATGACATTTTCTTCAGATGATCCTGCCTTGCATGCACAATGACTTGCGTTATGTGACAGAATGCTTTATTTAATGTTATTGGGATCAGGCATGATTTGGGTTAATCTTCTTTATATGCTTTAATCTTTTTTCACATTAACATAATTTTGCCACGAGGATGTATTTTAATTAATGTGCTTTGTTGGTGGGGGGGCTTGTGTCTGTCTTTGTTGGGTGGGGGTTTGTGTCTGTGTCTATGTCTTTGTTGGGGAGGGCTTGTGTCTTTGTTGGGGGCTTGTGTCTTTGTTGGGGGCTGGTGTCTGTCTTTGTTGGGGAGAAGAGCTTGTGTCTGTGTCTATGTATATACAGTACCAGTCAAAAGTTTGGACACACCTACTCAAGAATCTCAATTGTAAAATATTTTTTGATTTAACACTTTTTTGGTTACTACATGATTCCATATGTGTTATTTCATAGTTTTGATGTCTTCACTATTATTCTACAATGTAGAAAATAGTAAAAAATAAACAAAAACCTTTGAATGAGTAGATGTGTCCAAACTTTTGACTGCTACTGTACGTGTACCGCTATGCTTCTCAGAAAATGGAGGACACTCCCATAGCACTTCCCTGTCTCTCACTCTAACTATCATGAAGAGAGTCCAGAGCTCACCAAACCTATATGGGGCAGCAGGTACTCTATTCACCCAACTCAACTCAAATATACACCTCTAGTTTCTTCTAAAATAATAATACCATTTGAAAATGCCCGCATTCCAAATTAAATATTCCTCCCATCTGGGATGTCTTCCTCTCGTCAAACTTCACAGCCTTTCCATCCTTCATCTCACAGGTCTTTCATCCTGTCTCTCTCTCTCTCTCTCTCTCTCTCTCTCTCTCTCTCTTACTGTCTCAAGCAGCAGTCATGTTACAGACACTGTCTCTTCAACTTCTTCAACTTCTGAACATAGTTGTGCCAGTACCATGGTAACGATTGTGTACTTATTCTCAGCCTAGTTTCCTCTTGAGCATGACCTCTTTTTGACCTGTGACCTCACCCAAACATAGAGCCATTGTTTGATCAATCCATGGACTGCAAGGTACCACAGTGTTAGGTTAAGAGTTTAGGATCTGGCTAAACAGACAGTTTCTATTCACGCTGCTGTTAGGACTTGCTTTCTGTTATGAGTGCTGCTGCTTTGATCTCTGTCGTTTTCTGTGTCCCTTCTTCATCACGCCTCCATATCAGCTTCTTCATCACCCTCTACTCTCTGATCCATGGGACTTTAAGTGGATGTGTTCATTCTCTAGCTTGTAATACATGAGGCTAGGTGAAGTTAGATCAGTCATCATATTTGATGTTTTTCTTGACACGTTTTAATTCGTTCCTGCCTCGAGGAAGATATACTCAAATGATTTAATCAGTTCCATCACACACATGAAATACCATCTTTTTTTATTTCTTCCATCCAGGTAAAGAGTCTCACCTGTCAGATTCAGGTAAGGACTCCATTATTCATTATTTAATGATTTGTCAGGACTTAAGTTGTTGATACTCAATCAGTGAAATCCTCAGGATAGAGCTAAGGCGGGATCAAATAACTAATATTGGTCCAGTTACCATGGCTACAAAAAGCAGGAAAAGGCACAGGGCGGTAGGGAAGCGGACACTCACATGCTCTTTGTTCTGTGATTGGCTGTTAGATGTGTGGCAGTCATACAGCGTCACGGAGAGCCTGAGGAACGGCGACGTCACCACTTCCTCCCTGGCCGCCAAAGGCTTCAGGAGCGTCAGGCCCAATCTACAGGACAAGAGGTCTCCCACACCAGTGAGTCTTGTGGCTGGCGTTCAGTGTTTGTTTACACCACAGCTGTTTCCCTCCCAGCACCGCTGTCTCCTGTCCTTGCCTGGCCTTTTCCTTCAACAGGAAATGGAAACACCCCTGGTCTCCGGACTGCGGTTTGAAATAGCACTCTACCTATAGTGCACTACTCTAGTAATGCACTGTATAGGGAATAATAGTAGTGCACTGTATAGGGAATAGTAGTGCACTGTATAGGGAATAGTAATGCACTGTGTAGGGAATAGTAATGCACTGTATAGGGAATAGTAGTGCACTGTATAGGGAATAGTAGTGCACTGTATAGGGAATAGTAGTGCACTGTATAGGGAATAGTAGTGCACTGTATAGGGATAGGGTGCCATTTGGGACGCATTCCAGGTTAATTAATGGTTTAACTCAACAGCTGACGTCATTCATTGATCTCCTTGAAGAACACTGATCGTCTTTTTCTTAAGTGTTGTACTGGTTTTTGTCAGTACTGATATTATTTTTCCATTGCTGAGCTTGAATTATCTACAGAGGCATCAGAAAGGCTCTGGGGGGCCCTTGATAAAAGGTTCTGTTTTATCTGGGGGCTGTTGTGTATTCTGTACTGCCTGGTGCTTTTAGCTGGTCAAGGCCAGTCTTCGCTGCTAAACAGAGCTAGTTTTTGTTTACAAAACCACTCTTTCAAATGGACTACTCGTTGACATTTAAGGGCAAATGCACTGTATAATCACCCAACCTGTTAAGGTTAGAGAGCAGGTTTGCTGCCATAAAAAACATTCTGACTCAGATCGCTGAGAAAAAGCTTTCTTTGTATAGACACACTGATAGTCACAGTACAGGTATTATTTGTCTCAACAGAAGACATTGCAATGCCTTTAATAATGTATTTGTATGTTGTTGTCTGTCTCTCTTCTGTGAATGTTTTGGAATGCCTTGGCTGAGTAAGGCCCCACCTCCTCCCAGTCATAGCTCTCACCTGAGCCCTGTTGGCAGTTCCCCATCATCCTACAGCCCTCCTCTGCCTGGCCCTGGTGAATGTTCCTCTAGCTCACTGGTCCTTAGGCACCGGTCCCTCTCCCCCTCCTATTCACACTACCCAGAGAACACCTCTCTCAACCCCAACACCAGGTTAACTATACCAAGCCCCAGTAGCTCCTCCCAATTTGTCTACAGTCAACCACAGGGATCCAGCATGGTCTCCCCAAGACTAACTCCACTGCAGGATACTGAGAGCCCTTACACCCCTGGTGCATACCCCCACCACGAGCCTGTCCTTAAAGACAAGCCACCCCTCCCCCAGAGAGAGAGACACACCTCCTCCCTGTCCATCCGCATCACCCCACCCACTCCCCTGGTGGTCACAGTGCCCCTGCTCTGCCAGTACACCCTCCCCTCAGCAGGGCCCCCGTGGACAGGACCCCAGGACACAGGGACGGCTCTCCTGCTCTCGCCCCCTGCAGGCCGACAAGTGGTATAAACCTTTTCTAGTTTTTACTGACTGAACCATCCCATTTTCCTCTAATGCGCTCTCACTCACAACCCTGCAACGTACCAGTACCAGACACTCTTCACTAATAACTAGAGTAGCTCATAGTAGCTAGGTTCTCCAGCACTGGACTTCTTTTTTGTGTCTGACAAGTAGTTTATCATGTCTGCCCTGGAGCACACTGAGGTTTGAATAGCTCGTTAGCGAGTTTGCAATTTCATAGTGATTATGGTAATTAGACCTGAAGCAATAGCGCCTTTGAAAACTATGGATTTATGATAAGCCTTAGGAAATTGCAAAGAAATGATTTGCATGTCTGTGTCTGAGACCAAGTCCTTGCATTAATGCACCGTTATTATATGTCTGCAGTAAAGGGTTTTGTAGGAAACCAAATGTGTCGTATTTTTGTTATTACAACTTGATCGGTTCCCCAACAATTCTCAAACTAACTAGGAGACAGCACCTTTCCTTCCTCTCTCAGGAACCAGAGCTCCACCTGGCTTTAATCAAACATAACCTCTTCTCTCTTCACATCCTATCTCTCTCAGGAACCAGAGCTCCACCTGGCTTTAATCAAACATAACCTCTTCTCTCTTCACATCCTATCTCTCTCAGGAACCAGAGCTCCACCTGGCTTTACTCAAACATAACCTCTTCTCTCTTCACATCCTATCTCTCTCAGGAACCAGAGCTCCACCTGGCTTTACTCAAACATAACCTCTTCTCTCTTCACATCCTATCTCTCTCAGGAACCAGAGCTCCACCTGGCTTTACTCAAACATCATCTCTTCTCTCTCTCTTCACCTCCCATCTCACTCTACGAGCCGCCACTGCAGTGTGTGTGCTATGTTTCACTCTTAAGTCTTTTCTCCACGTTCAACTCTAACTTCAGGCCCCTCCGAGACCGCCACACAGAAAGACATCTCCTGAACCGACACTGCCAGCCTACCAGCCCCCCTTAAACCATCCCTTTCATATCCGTCTCTCATCTGACCCCTCAAAGTCCCCCAGCCTCCCCCCACCAGTCCCGGTGGGCCCCCGGACCCACTCCCTGCCCCCCCAGGGCCCCTCCACGCCCGAGCCCAGCCAGAGCGGGGACAGCTCGGTCCTCAGCTGCTCCTACAGTGATTTGTCCACTGCCGTTCTGGAGGAAGAGCTGCAGCACTGTGCCCTGCTGTGTGCCACCGACAGGAGTTCCCAAACGCCCTCGCCCACCCTCAGCCAGACGTCGGCCATCACCGACAACACTGCGCTCACTGCCACTACCTACACCACCGCCGTTGCTAATGTAACTATTCACCTGCTATCTACCTGACCTGAGCTCACCCCTCTCCCTGCAACATCTCCTCCCTGACTGTTTCAAATCTCTCTTCTGAAACGGGCCTGAGTTTAGTCCGGAGACACTAACCAGACTCCATCCTCCTGGTTTAATTGGTTGATATTCTCTCCCCTCTTCACCTGATGTGAACTGTTGTGCCTCTCCATCCTAAACAGCAGTTAAACAGCTCCTCTGTTTTGTGTTACTGTGCTTAACGCTCTCTCAGGTTAATGACTAATGATACTATTTCCACAGCTTCTCCCGACTTACTATAATTGTTAAAAGTTTTAACACAGTATCTGAATGTGCCAGACACTATGGGTTCATATCATGGTTTTATTATGCCCCATTATGTTACATCTTCCCTTATTTGACCTTACCCAACAGTTACAGTAGGTGGAAAACAAGTCAACTACAGTGGAACTAAACCATGTTTACACCAGCCTTGTTCCTTTTAATCAATCTAGAGTTTGTGTTTTAACCCAACCCAGTGATTTTCAGTGAACTTCCCTTCTGAAAACCTTGTTATTAATTCCATGTTGGTGGGTGGTTATTTTATTGTCCCTTTACAGTGTTGGTAGCATTTTTAATGCTGTCTTTTTTTATAATCAATATGACAGATAACCATACACTAAACGGCGATGAATTTCAGTCTCTTCATTCCTTTCTTTCTTTCTTTGTATGTTTACTGAGCTACTGGGGATGATTCTATTGTATATTCATTCTCTCTCTCTCTCTCTCTCTCTCTCTCTCTCTCTCTCTTGCGCTCTCTCTCTCTCTCTTGCTCTCTCTCTCTCTCTCTCTCTCTCTCTCTCTCTCTCTCTCTCTCTCTCTCTCTCTCTCTCTGTGTCTCTCAGAACTACATGGCAGTGAATGGGAATGGCGGGATCACAGGCAGCTCCTACAGTCAACTCCAGAGGCCCTTCTCCCCCATGTCCTACCCCCCTCCTCCCTCACTCAGCCCCAGCCTCGGCCTCTTAACACAGGCCAGGAGTGCAGGTGAGTACTGCTTGATAGCTCTATCAGTTTACTTCCCGTCTTGAAACCTGCTGTAAATCAGTGATCGACTTAGACACACACACACACACACACACACAACTCTCCAAGGTAATTTGCCCCTTGGCAAAAGAGCTTCAGTCAACAGTGCAGCAGAGTAGCCTGTGCAGGTGCTAGTAAGCTTACTTCCTCTCACTCACTCCCATTGCTAACTGAGTGTGTCAGTCCATGCACTAATCGAGCTCTAACTAGAGAGGAATCTAGTGTGTCTAGTGTCTAGTGTGAGGTAGCAAGGGGAAGAGAGAAGAAAGGTGGTGTGTGCTCCTTCGTCTGCGTCCAGTGATCTCTGAAATCCCAGTGGCCAAGTGACGCAGATTAAATCTCTAATCTGAGGGAGGGGATTAGAGTGGCTGAGACCAGGCTCTCTCTTGTTTTTGTCCTATCTTTCTTTCTCTCTTCACTATTATAGTCTCCTGGGAAGGATCTAGTTCAACATGTGTCTAGTCACTATAGGTCCTAGAAGAAATAAGATATGTGTTTTTCTCTGTGTGTGTGGAGAGAAGGTTTACCTTTACCAGAGAGTTGTTGGTTTACCTTTACTCACCAGTGTTTACTGTTTACCAACCTTGCTCTCTGGGACCCTGTCTGTCTGTCTGTGAGGAGACCTGGTCTGCAATAGTGTACAGTAGGCATGGTTTGTCTCTTCCTTCCCACTCCTCCCTCCTCCTCACCATCTCTCTCCTTCCCCATGGCTCTCCTGTCTGGCAGAGGTCCGCTCCCCAGGCTACCCCCGTATGAGCCGCCCGCCCCCCGCCACCCCAGCAGAGGAGGGGTACCAGGAGGTACCAGGAGCCCCAAGGGGAGGCGGGGGGGGGAAAGCCCCTCACTACACAGGCATCGGCCCCGCGGATGAGCCTGACATCCCCATCGCTATCAGAACGGTGGGTTGGCAAAGGCTGTGTCCCAAATGGAACCCTATATATAGAGAATAGGATATATAGAGAATAGGATATATAGGGAAGAGGATATATAGGGAATAGGATATATAGAGAATAGGATATATAGAGAATAGGATATATAGAGAATAGAATATATAGAGAATAGTATATATAGAGAATAGGATATATAGGGAATAGGCTATATAGGGAATAGGCTATATAGGGAATAGGGTATATAGGGAATATGGTGCCATTTGGGACACACAGAGTATACTGCTACTATACTAGAGCGTAGGGCTTACCCCTATTTCATACCAGGGTTCACAAGGTACTTAAAGGTGCTTAAAGTACTTGAATTTGGCACTCTGGACTTGAAAAGTACTTGAATTAAAATGAGAGGAGAACAGAAAATGATCAAATATGTGAATATGAAAAATATTACAAAAATGTATTGGTCTTGCGAATACATTTCCAGGCAGACTACAGAGTTTAATTTCCTCACGTGTTTTGTGCTGTGGTTGCCAGGCGAGCTCGCTCATTCCACCCACACTGCCACTCAGCCAGGCAGGTACACAACTGACTGATTAGGCGCCACCAAACGTCACATCGATAGCTAAAATGCCAGGCAAATGTAGATTCAAGCCTGCCTGGCAAGATATTGATGTTTATGAATGGGTTTTGCCAGACCCAGCCTGGGATGTAGTGGAGGATAAACGCACCTTTTTATTTAGTTAAATATCATTCACTCAGTTATTATTATTATTATTATTATTGCTCAACGCTCAGAAGGCTTCTTGATCTGAGTTCTAATCGTTGATCAATGCTCAGAAGGCTTCTTGATCTGAGTTCTAATCGTTGATCAACGCTCAGAAGGCTTCTTGATCTGAGTTCTAATCGTTGATCACCTCTCAGAAGGCTTCTTGATCTGAGTTCTAATCATTGATCACCTCTCAGAAGGCTTCTTGATCTGAGTTCTAATCGTTGATCAACTCTCAGAAGGCTTCTTGATCTGAGTTCTAATTGTGCCTACCTCTGCGAACGAGTGGAATCATGAATGATTAATGTATGCTCATTATGTTCGCCTGCTCCCCCGGTTTTGCCTTGTTAGCATCGCATTAATTCACCACTCTGTCCAATGGGAAACTCCGCGCACGACATAGACCGAGAGGTGAAACAAACTACCTCAATCCAGACCTATAGTGGCAAGTAGCAGAGAGATGGCGCTGACAATGGGAATTCTTTTAACATCCCTCGACTCCTGCCGTGTCAACAGACATCCTCCAAACAACCCCCCCGACTCTCGGAGAATGAGTGTACAACCGGTAAATAGTCTCTGATATTTCAGTCAGATGTCTAGCTAGCTAGATAGCTCAAGGGCTCTGGCTATTAGCCAGGTAGCTAGCTATAACTTAGTGGCTAGAAGGATGAAGTTAAAAGCTAACGTGGAACGGAACCTGACCTGAGCAGACCTGAGCAGGAGCAGTTGACTGAAATTAAGCTAGCAATATTCAAAGGAGTTCTCATAACAAAATACCTTTTCTTTATAGAGTAGTGAGACAGACAGTGGTGAGTCATGCTGCAATGAAAGAGGCAAAGGAGATACACAGAGAGGGGAAGCATTGAAGCAAGCAGGGAGAGAGGTTCGTAGTACAGTGGTTCCCAAACTTGGGGTCCGGGACTGATGTGGGGTCTAAAAAATTTAAATAGGGTCCCCTGAGAGAGTCTTTAATCTTATCAAACACATTAATAATTTGTTTCTCTTCAAATCGGTATAGAATACAACCTGTAAGAGTCAACTAAGGGCCTTTTACTCTGTCGGAATTCACTTTCATGTCAATATGTGTTGGGACAGCCTGTGGGACCTAAAATCTTGTGAAATATAAAGACAATTTCAATATAAAGACAATTTAATATTATTATTTACACTGAACAAAAATATGAACGCAACATACAACAATTTCCAAGATTTTCTGAGTTCCAGTTCTTATAACGAAATCAGTCAACATCATCTGTCCTTACTTACCACTCGTGTATGTAGTAAATAAGTAGTGAAGCAAGTATTATTGAGTAGAACTTGTGAGGTAGTGAGTAATAGTAAGTAGTTGTTTTTTTTCACGAGGTTGTGGTGATATACTGCCGTCTGGTGGCGACTAGAAACAATTGCATAATAGGAACTATAACAAATTGATGGTCCTTGAAAATAAACATTAGTACTTGAAAAAGTACTTGCCACTGATTTTTGCATAGATGAATAGAGGCTTATGTTTGTGTAAAACTATAAAAGGTAAAATGTTATAGCGTTTTGTTTAAATCCAGGCTCCCTTGGACACACAGTACAGGTAAATGGCTGGGCCCTATAAATCATGACTGTGTTCCTAATCTCCAATCAATGCAGGCCATCTGGGCCAGGCCTGGCCGTCCAAGGACTGTATTGTGGGAGGAGATTTTCTGTCCCTGGTGTGTTTTATGAAACCCTGGGAAAAAGCATACCAACTGAGGTCAGATTCATTGGCCAGCCTGCAAACAATCACTTTGTATACGTCCCAAATGGTATCCTATTCCTTTCATAGTGCACTACTTTTGACCGGGGCTCTGTAGTAGAAGGAATAGGGTGACATTTGGAACACATCCTATATCTCATTGTGTAATGGTAACCTGATCTAATACATTGATATGTATACTAATAATGTGGATATCTCTGTGTCCACATCTCACTACTGTGTTTTGTGGGTGTTATTTTTGGTAAAATGGTCCAGTGGGGGTTTATGATTTTTTTTTGTTTTTTTTGTTTGTTTTTCTTAAAGACCGTGGACAGACCAAAGGACTGGTATAAGTCCATGTTCAAGCAGATTCATGTGGTACACAAACCAGGTAAGAGCTAATTTCCATAATAACTTCAGGATGTATTTCCACCTTATCTATCTCTCCACTTGCCCAGTCCCTGAGGAGAAGGGATTCTAAATGGGATAGTTTTAGTGCTACAGTGACATTGGCCTACATTGAACTACATACATACATACATACATGCACACAGTGGGCTCCGAAATTACTGGCACCCCTGACTGGCAATGCACAAACAATACTTAAAAAACAAATTATAAACAATATAATTATAGAGATAAACTCAAAATACCAACATGTGAGAAATACTGTACTTTATTAATGTTTCAATGGAACCAACCAAAATCATTTATTGATTTAATTAAAAATCATTGTCCTCCAAATCAAGGTTTCACAATTAATGGAACCCTTAAAGATTATTGTAAATAACATCTACCAAAATTAAACCAGGAATTAAATTCCACCTATTTAAGTTTATCTAAGTCTTAAGGAACTATATTGAGCCATTACATCACTTACTGTTTCACTAGGGTATAAAAATGAGGTAACACGCATGCAATATCCCTTTGTCATCCAACACCATGAAGAAAACAAAATAACTGGTAGTTCAAAAGAGACAGATGGTCGTAGATCTTCATAAATCTGGTAATGGCTACAAGAAGATCCACAAACTATTTAATATATCACGGAGCACTGTCAGGGCAATTAATAAAAAATTCAAAAGATATGGAATGCATTTTGCCCCCCAGGATAGGGAGGAGGATGGTGAGAGAAGCAACACAATCCCCAAGAATCACTGGGAAAGAATTCCAGGCCTTGGTGGCGTCTTGGGGTCACCAGGTTTCAAAAAGTACCATCTGCCACCTCCTCAACCACAGGCTCTTTGGAAGGGTTGCCAGAAGAAAGCCCTTTCTGACCCCAAGACACGTACACAAGTGCTTGTTTGCCAAACATCATTTAAATTATGACTGGAAGAAGGTGCTCTGGTTAGATGAGACCAAAACGTTTTGGTCAGATACAGCATCGGCATGTTTGCCTTCGAAACAGAGATGCATACAAGGAGAGGCACCTCATACCCACGGTAAAATATGGTGGTCGGTCAGTGATGTTTTGGGGCTGTTTTAATTCCAGAGGTCCAGGGGCACTGGTTAAGATTGATGGAATAATGAATTGCACCAAGTATCAGGCAATTTTGTCTGACAATCTGGTTGCCTCTGCCACAAGGCTAGGACTTGGCCGTAGGTGGACTTTCCAACAAAACAATGACCCAAAACATACCTCAAGATCCACACAGAAACGGTTCTGTGACAACAAAATCAATGTTCTGCCATGGCCATCTCAGTCGCCGGACCTCAATCCAATCGAAAACCTGTGGGCTGAGTGGAAGAGGGCAAGAGGGCAGTTGATAAGCGCAAACCCAAGAATGTGAAGGATCTTGAATAGTACTGCATAGAGGAATGGTCCAAAATCCCTCCAAATGTGTTCCTTAACCTTGTCAAATATTACAGGAAAAGACTCCATGCTGTTATCCTTGCCAGAGTTGGTTGCACTAAGTACTAAATGAGGAGTGCCAATAATTATGAAACCTTGATATTGGTTAAATTTATTTAGTATTAAATAATTGTATGATTTTGGTTGGTTCCATTGAAACATTAATAAAGTACAGTTAGTATTTGTGTTGGTTTTTTGAGTTTCTCTATAATTATATTGTTTATTTTTTTTATTTTTTTTTGTGTATTGCCATTCAGGGGTGCCAGTAATTTTGGAGCCCACTGTACATACATGGGGGGAGAGAGAGAGATGACAACAGCTGACGATTTGACAATAGAGCAGCTTTGCTCAGCAGTCTGCAGCTTAGAGAAATGTCATTACTGGGAATCTGACAGTGCAGTTCCTGCATAATGTGAGCCAGCTAGTGCTGACCCCACAGGGATTACACAGGTCAGGGGTCACACACATTGGCAACAATGACATACAACCATATGCTTCATATTTTCATTATCTCAGCGACACCTGCACACACTGCATTGGTGGGGCCTTTTGTAATACCCATATTGCATTTGAAGATATGTTATGAACAGTCATTGGCTCCTTATAGCAACCTATACCAATATGATAATACCTGTAATGTATTCATAATGCATTACACATAGATGGTGTTACCATTATCTTTGACTACATGTAGAATTGTCTTACAAAGAGAACAGCTTAAGATATGAATCACTGTATGAAAACAAACTAAACAATCATTGCCTTTCCACGGCGAGTTGAAGTGCACTGCTAATCATCCTACTTTGGTGTTTATCACAGAAAATGAAAATACGGACCCATATAATACCACCCACACAGTAGTGAATACCGGTAAGAAATGTATTATTTCATCACATGAATCACACATGAGTCATAAGTCTGTGTGCTGAGTGCCTGGAATATGATAGAGATACATATGTCATACAAATTTCACCTTTGAATTCATGCCTACATTCTGGATTGCATCTGTTGGATGCATCTGTCACACACATCTGTTGGTTTTACAGATAGCCATCATCGCTCAGCCCCAGACTATCGGCCAGCCAAGTCATTGCAGACCCATGCTCCGCCCCAGATCCACACGTACCGGCCAATGACCAAGAGTGTGTCTGACAACGGCACGTGCAATGTCTTCAGGAACACAAATTCCTTAACCTCGCCCTCACCCATGCCCCCCCACACCCCCTCCCATACTCTCATCGGCACATGTTCGAGAAAGGGAGCGCGAGAGGGACAGAGGCACAATAGACAGAGGCACGGTAGACAAGTAAGACCAAATTATTAAAAATTCCTTTCAAGGGCCTCCCGAGTGGCGCAGCGGTCTAAGGCACTGCATCGCAGTGCTTGAGGCGTCACTACAGACCCGGGTTCGATCCCAGGCTATGTCACAACCGGCCGTGACCGGGAGTTCCGTAGGGCGGCGCACAATTGGCCCAGCGTCGTTAGGGGAGGGTTTGGCCGGGGGGGGGCTTTACTTGGCTCATCACGCTCTAGCGACTCTTTGTTGCGGGCCGGACACCTGCAGGCTGACTTCGGTGGTCAGTTGAGCGGTGTTTCCACTGACACATTGGTGCGGCTGGCTTCCTGGTTAAGCGGGTGTTAAGGAGCGCGGTTTGGCGGGTCATGTTTCGGAGGACGCATGACTTGACCTTTGCTTCTCCCTAGCCTGTTGGAGAGTTGCAGCGATGAGACAAGATTGAAATTGGGAGAAAAAGGGGGTAAAATACAACAATTCTAATTGAAATTATTTGGCACAGTAACTTTTGGAACAAGTGGGCCACTGCATAATAAAATGTCTCTGTATCCTCTAACAAGAAACCAATATGGACCCCCTGACAGAAAGGTGGACACCAGGAAATATCGTGCAGAACCTCGAAGCATCTTTGACTATGAACCTGGGAAATCCTCAATTTTGGAGCAGGAGAGACAGGTAAGAATCTTAGCTAATGTTTAGGGAATGTTCCTGTTTTGCTGGGATGACATTTGAACTCTCCTAAATTACCTTTGTTGATATCACTCCTCCTAGCAGGTAATTAGCAGTGGACTGTTTCAGCAGCAGACCATGTGCCCTGCAGGGTTCATCTCATTAGCTGAGTGGTTTGAAATGCACCGTTGTTCTGAGCCACTTACGTGGCACATTAGTTTATTTAGTGGCAGTGTAGTTAGACTACCAAAGGTGTTTACTGTTTTCCTCTTTCCAGTAGGGGAGAGTGGGGTAAGTTTAGCCATTTGTTACATTCAGCATCACTCCGTCAAGGGAAATATAATATTATTTCTAACAATGATATCTACATATATTTCAGGATGTTGTCTATCCTTGGAAATAATTCAGAATTCATGTAAACATTACAGTTTTTAAAACATAGGTTGTCCAATAAAAGTGGTCTCTTTGCATAACTTTACCCCGGCTTTGGGGTAAGTTAAGCCGCCTACACATTTCTCTACTGAATGAAATATTACCACTACCTTTTTTAAAACATATGTCTTTATTTCCCAAGCACAATTCAACACATTCACAATCGCTTTTTTGTCTTTTAATAATTTTAAGCATTGTTTATTAACAAAGGCTTAAAACCTAACAAACACTTTGTACTTTAAACACTTTAAAACATAGGCCAGGCCCTGTCATTACCTCATAGCCAGGTCATCATTGTAAATAAGAATTTGTTCTTAATTGACTTACCTGTATAAATAAAGAAAATGCTTCAATTTGCTCAAATTGCCATTGCCTCAACCATTGGCTCAGCTTTACCCCATTGCCGTTGGCTCAACCATTGGCTCAGCTTTACCCCATGGCCGTAACTTACCGCAAGGCAAACATTTTGACTATATTAGCCCACAAAGCTACAAGGCTGCACTTTCATGCTAGGTTTAGGACCTCATATTGAAGCTTATAGAGACCCCAACTGATGTATAGAACAATCTTTAAACTACCTACGTTGGTTTAGATACGAGCATCATGAAACCTCTTAACACAATAAATTCAGTTGACTTGGTCAAAATCTGGTTTTGGAACTTGCTTTCCACTTTTTCCATGTTGTTTTTTCCTTCACAGACTCCATGAAATGATGACCTCTTCCTAAGTATTTGGTCAAATTGTTAATTTTGTATTCCTAGAAACAAGGGTGGCTCAACTAACCCTTTACCTCAACGAACCCTTTACCCCAACAAACCCTTTACCCCATTGAACCCTTTACCCCAACGAACCCTTTCCCCCCATGAACCCTGTACCCCAACAAACATTTTACCCCAACGAACCCTTTACCCCAACTAACCCCAGTCTCCTCTAAGCTATATTACCTCAAAGCTTGCTTGAGACTGCGGACAAATACCATTGCAGTTCAGACTGAGGGTCTGTGTTATTGCTTACAAGAAGTGTATTTTAAATGTCTTGTTTCTGAGGGCTGAGATGATTCCCAGTGAGTGTTGCTGCAGTGTATTCAGGCTCTGTTTCTCAGTGAAAGTGTGCTGTACTGCTCTGTGGATAGATCAAGGTTCATGTTGTGGTGACTAACTGCCCTCTGCTGGTGTGTTCTTGAGGTTAGCCTGTGAATGAATGAATTAGGCTGGTTACAATGGTTTAAATCCTAAGCAACCTGCCTACACATTGTTTGAAGTACAATAGACCAACATAGCTACTGTAGTAGGTCAAAGCTGTGTGCTGGAAACCCTTTGTAGAGCATCGGTGAAGTAGGCATTATGGTGCTCATGTGAATTTTCTTTCTTTTTCAGCTTGAGACCAATGCTTACTTTGTTTCTACTTATATAGTACTTAGTACCTTTTGCAATTGTTTTCCCAATGTTGTTGTTCATTTGCATCCATTTTACTCTGCTGTTTATCATGGATCATTCTCACCCTTACTCTGTCTGTGTTGATTTTCCTCCGCTCCTTCCTCCCTTCCCTCTCTTCTCTCCTCTCCACCCTGTCAATCCAGAATACTAGTAACTCAAACCCTACTGAGGTAGATTTAGAGGATGAGCCTTGGTATAAGTTCTTTGCTGAGCTGGAGTTTGGACGTCCGGTAAGTGAGGGCCTCTGTGGTTCTCTCCATTAGCCAGCGCCATCAGGTGCTAGTGTATCACCCCCTGGCTGCGGCTGCTAGCACTGCAGCCCTATGGTGGGGAATGTGTGGCCCTGTGTTAAGCGTGTGCCCCAGTGGGATGAACGTTTTGTGCACTATTAGCATAATAGCATGTCACAGGCATCCCACATGGCACTCTATTCCCTTTATAAAGCAGTGCACTATACAGGGAATAGGGTGTCATTTAGGACTCAACCACAGTGGTTGTGTTTGTTCCACTGATGAGGAAAATACTTGACCTCTGTCTGAAGAGAGGCCAGAAATAACTGGCTGAAATGGGCAAAAAAATATATAATAATTGACAATGATGATGTCAGTCCACTGATGGGGACTGAAAATGTAATATTTCTGCTCAGTTCATCCAACATTTTAGCAAGGTGTTGTCACAGACCTGCGGTGTGATTAGGCTTGTCGTTGTTTTACATGCTTGACTGTTTGGACCTCACTGCAGTAGGGTCGAGGCTGCACCGTTCACTGATGTGGAACGCATGTTTGCAATGATTATTGTCATTTAGCTCGAGTGAATCACATGATCTATGGTGTGTAAGAATGCTTGCCATATGCTCTTTGGACCTGCCTCATAGCAACCACTTGAGCACTCTGAGAGCTTTTACATTTTCATTTGATTGCTTATGCATGTTTGACAGTAGCTTCTTGATAGAGCTTATTCATCCTTCCTTTTCTTACTTTTGCTGTGTTTGGTGTGTGTTGTGTTCACGTTTGGACAAGCATTTATTTCTTTGTTTATTTCTTTGTACACACAAGAGTTGTGTAGGTGCACGGCTGAGTGTGTGAGTGATCTTTAACCATGTAACTCTCTCCACATGTTCCTTCTCATGATGCCCCTGCCTCCTCTTCCTCCTTCTCATCTCCTCATCCTCTGCCTCTGGGTTCAGCCTCCTAAAAAACGTCTGGATTATATAGTTGAGGTAAACACCATGCCATTGCATGCCTGTTATTCAGCCCCTACTGTTTATGTGGAGAGGTACAGCAGGAGTAGAGGTACAGCAGGAGTAGAGGTACAGCAGGAGTAGAGGTACAGCAGGAGTAGAGGTACAGCAGGAGTAGTGCCCCACCTGGCGCTGAAACTACTCTCAGGAAAGGCTGAAACTACTCTCAGGAAAGGCTGAAACTACTCTCAGGAAGGGCTGAAAGTTTACTGAAAGTCTCTTACTCCCCAGACACAGTCACCATTGTTTGTTTTCTTTTTCTTTTTTATAGCGTTTCTTTGGTTCAAAAGGCTCTGAAAGAGACCTTTATGTGGACATGTTTACTACATTATCATGTTACATACTGAATATAAACACAACATGTAAAGTATTGGTCCCGTGTTTCATGATGTAAAATAAAAGATCGTAGGCATTTTCCATTCGCACAAAAAGCTTATTTCTCTCATATTTTGTGCACAACTTCCCCCTTACTGACGAGGTAAAGTAGAATAAAGTAGCTTTCCCCCTTACTGACGAGGTAAAGTAGCTTAAGTAGCTTCCCCCCTTACTGACGAGGTAAAGTCGTTCAAGTAGCTTTCCCCCTTACTGACGAGGTGAAGCAGCTTAAAGTAGATTTCCCCCTTACTGACGAGGTGAAGTACTTTCAAGTAGATTTCCCCCTTACTGATGAGGTGAAGCAGCTTAAAGTAGATTTCCCCCTTACTGACGAGGTGTAGCTTAAAGTAGATTTCTCCCTTACTGACGAGGTAAAGTAGCTTAAGTAGCTTCCCCCCTTACTGATGAGGTAAAGTAGCTTAAGTAGCTTCCCCCTTTACTGACGAGGTAAAGTAGCTTCAAGTAGCTTTCCCCCTTACTGACGAGGTGAAGCAGCTTAAAGTAGATTTCCCCCTTACTGACGAGGTGTAGCTTAAAGTAGATGTCTCCCTTACTGACGAGGTAAAGTAGCTTTCCCTCTTACTGACGAGGTAAAGTAGCTTTTGTCTGCCAGTGAATGTTACAGTAACTTCGTTGAGACATCACAAATAAGGACTTAAAGACTGTAAGGTAGGATTTGTTTCTTTGAATTGTCAGTAAGGGGGAAAGTACTACATAGGTACTGTACATTGTTGATTTGCCATATACAATATCTGTACTACACAGGCAGTGTGATGAATATCACTCCTGAATACAGCGCTGTCTGTTTTCCGTCTATAGACCAAGATTGCTATGTACCTCATACCTTGCAAAGTAGCTGTTTTACTATAAGAATAAGTTACACACTCATCTGAAATAATACAACTTCACGTGGTCATTAAATGAATTATATGATGAATAATTTGGAGGAAGGCACAGTAGAAGTTATGGCAGGAGGTAGGTAGCTAGGATGTCGTATAATCAACCATAGAGCTTCCTGGACCTGAGACCGATCGTCATGGAGGGTCTTGGCCCGTCCAATGACATGTTTGCCTGTGCGGTAGCTGTCGCTTAGAACAGTATTTATGTTTAACGGTCACCAGTCTGTCACAGCGGCACTCCATTCCTGGCAACCGGCATCAGGTCTACTTTTAAAGAGGGTTAAAAAAATGTGCGGGGCTCTGTTGGGCAGAGAGAGAAAGAGGCTTCTGCCTCAGTAGCAGGGAGAATGGTCATCTTCTCCAGCCAGGTGTACAAGGAGTTCCCTGCCTTGTTCGACATTGAAACTCTCGTAAGTGAATCATCGCTCTAGGTTTTTGACAGGGAAACATACCCTCACAGTGACAGAAACCAAGGACATTTTTTAAAGGTTGACGTTGGAGGGTGTTTAATTCAGTATTTCATGGATGTTTCCAAAGCCTTGTGTTCTCAGACAGAGGCTGCTGTGAGAGGGTGCTGGGTATAGTAGGTTTCTGAAGGAGCTCTGTTTGTTTACAGTCTGTCTGTTCACTTGGCACTCAAGCTGCTCTCTGCTCGCTTTCAGAGTTCCCTCCAACAGGCCTCTGCAGACAGGAACACAGACAGGACGTCAAGGTAAGTCAGATCCCTCCCTCTCTATTAAACTACCATTGATTCTCAAGAGTCTATAGCAAATTACGTTGACACATCTTAAACAAAATGGCCCAGATTCTTTGCTTTATGTGGAGTTTGTCAGGCAACACCTTACTCAGTGTACTGTATATTTGGAGCGGTGTGCTCTGAGTGGGACAGCTGGAATAGCCGTGCCCTTGAGTGCTGTCAACTCAGCCATGAATCTCAGCACCCCCCCCAACCCACCTCTTCCACTGTGACCCGCTAGGGCAAATCTATACTTGTCATCACTGCTCACAGCTCTGTCTTCCAAGTGGGCGTACTGTAATAAACATTCTAGCCTACTGTAACTGTATGGATACAGTCAGTAGACAACTGTTATCTGAAGAAGAGTTGTTGATGAGGCTCACATTCACAGCCTCATACTGGAGAATTATGTTTCATCCCATGGGGAGGATTGGTTTGTGTGTGGACTACTAGTAATTTTAAAGACCCATTAGGGGGCATGCTGTTGTTGAGCAAAATAACATTAAACCGAAGTTCATGATGTATGAAAATAAATACAAACGTAAGCAATTTACTGTTGGTCTATTTTGATTACACTACCGTTCAAAAGTTTGGGGTCACTTAAAAATGTCCTTGTTCTTGAAAGAAAAGCAATTTATTTGTCCATTTAAAATAACATAAAATTGATCATAAATACAGTGTAGACATTGTTAATGTTGTAAATGACTATTGTAGCTGGAAACTGCAGATTTTTTTATGGAATATCTACGTACATAGGCGTACAGAGGCCCATTATCAGCAACCATCACTCCTGTGTTCGAATGGCACGTTGTGTTAGCTAATCTAAGTTTATCATTTTAAAAGGTTAATTGATCATTAGAAAACCCTTTTGCAATTATGTTAGCAAAGCTGAAAACTGTTGTTCTGATTAAAGAACAAATAAAACTGGTCTTCTTTAGACTAGTTGAGTATCTGGAGCATCAGCATTTGTGGGTTCGATTACAGGCTCAAATTGGCCAGAAACAAAGAACTTTCTTCTGAAACTCGTCAGTCTATTCTTGTTCTGAGAAATGAAGGCTATTCCATGCGAGAAATTGCCAAGAAACTGAAGATCTGGTGCAGCGCAAACTATCTCTAACCAGAATAGAAAGAGGAGTGGGAGGCCCCGGTGCACAACTGAGCAAGAGGACAAGTACATTAGAGTGTCTAGTTTGAGAAACAGACGCCTCACAATTCCTCAACTGGCAACACCAGTCTCAACGTCAACATTGAAGAGGCAACTCCGGGATGCTGGCCTTCTAGGCAACATCCCATTGGCCCATTCTAGGCAACATCCCATTGGCCCATTCCAGAGCTTTGCCTGAGAGGCAGGAGACAAGGGTGGACATGCTCTCACGTCCCAAAGGAGCCGGGTGGACGGTCTCCAGGTTCCAGCTGTAGTAGGAAACCCTGGTATCCGGCAGCCGTCCCATCATACTCCCTCAGGAGCGCGAGCTGAATCCCGCTGGGACCTGGTGAAGGAGGGGTGATCAGCGGTGTCCTTGTTGCTGTTGGTGGAGACGCTGAAGGAACTCCTCTTCTCTCCCAGCTCTCCATATTCTGGAGGACGCGATCCATGGCGGTGCCGAGATGTTGCAGCATCTCCTCATGCTGCCGGACGCGCTCCTCAACCTCTGGTACTGGGGTAAATGCTCCTGCTGACTCCATATGTAGGTACGTGATTCTGTCAATGCTGGTGTGTATAGCTGGTGTAGAAGTCAGGCGCAAGAAGCAGAGATGAGTGAACAACGTATTTTAATAAAATACGGTAAAAGGAATAACCAATCCAACGTGTCCTATAAAACACACATAAAACTCTAAGAAAACAACAAACAATCACGCTCAAAAACCATGGGGAAAACAGAGGGTTAAATAATGAACATGTAATTGGGGAATAGAAACCAGGTGTGTAAAACAAACGGCTAGAAAGCAGGTGACGTCGACCGCCGAAAACCGCCCGAACAAGGAGAGGGACCGACTTCGGTGGAAGTCGTGACAAATAATGTCTACACTGTCTACATTTCCGATCAATTTTATGTTATTTTAATGGACAAATAAATTGCTTTTCTTTAAAAAACAAGGACATTTCTATGTGACCCCAAACTTTTGAACGGTAGTATAGCTTGAATTAATGTGTGGCAGACTCAGGATTTAACCTATCTATCAGTGTCCACAGCTCAACCAGTGACTACAGGAAGAGGAGGAAGTCCGAGGTAGCAGCCCAGCAGCCCAGACCAGCCAGCACCCTGACCACAAGCCAGAGTACATCCAGCAGCCTGTCAGGGCCCAATAGCACCACCAGCCACAACCCAGTCTCCTGGCCTGTAGAATCTCCCCGTAGCAGCAGTTACAGCAGCGGCCTCAACTCCTCAGGACGGCCCTCTGAACCCCCACGTAGCAGCAGTTACAGCAGCGGCCTACGCAAGCCTGTGGCAAGCTCCTCCCCTGCCTCCCCCTCCAGAGCCAAAGGTAGGGCCCAACAACACACCACCTCTGAACCTCACTGGTTTGGTAGAACTGAGAGAAGACAGATACTGACACAGACAGCATTAACAGTTACTTAGACTTATTTATTTCAATTAAAAAAGCAGTGTAATGTTTGGCTTGGAATGAGAAGTTTAAAATGTAGTGCATGCTTTGTGCATTAATCTGCTATAGAATACTTTATTTCCTCTGTGTACTATTTCCTCTCTGTGGCTAACAACTGTCTACCACTCAGCTATGTATACACATTTAGATTCTTATCAGCTTATTTTTTTATTGTGTGTCTCTCTAACCCCCCTCTGTCCTCAGCTCTTACTGGCTGATTTCCACATGAACCTTTTAATGTCTTCTCATGTCTCTCTCTTACCATGCTGCTCTTGGTGGATATACCTTAAGGTGGGGATATTAGCAACACATACTCAGCCCATTTCAGTTGTCCAGGTCCCTCTCCAGGTCCCAACCACAATACCTCACATGACTCAGTGTTTCCTTGTCTTAATGATGAGGCTTTTGACTGTGTTGAGTTTCCTGAGGGCTCTGATGAGAGCCCTGATGTGTGTCTGAAGAACGGCTGGCAGGCTCATGTCCAGAGCCAGAACGCAGAGGCCTGGAGCTCTGCCGAGGAAAAGCCAGCCTCTCCCAAACTCAAGTCCTGGAGCTGTGACGACCTCCTGGCAGATGAAAGAGGATGTCCGGGAGGTTCTGTAAGTCCACAGGTTCGCTCCGAGAGTGTCGACTTCCTGTCACGTGAGCAGCAGGGCAAAGGTCACGGCGTCTGTGACAGCCCCCGGAGAGAGCAGACCCAGCACCACTCGGCCCACGATGCACCAGGCTTCCTCAAGCTGTATAAGAAGATGCACCACATCAACAGGCAGGATCTGATAGGCTCCCAGAACTCCCAGGTCATCTGCTCTGTGCAATCCCGGATCCTGGAGTACGAGAGCGAGCTGCACAAGGACCGGCTGGCCGGCTGGAGGGGCTACAGCGAAGAGGTACCCCAGGACATGGTGCACAACAGGATCTCTGAGTTCGAGAGCCTCATCCAGAAGTCTAAGTCCATGCCCAACCTAGGGGGGTGGGGGTGAGGGTGAGGCTACCCCGGGGGGCCCGTCCAGGAGGGGCAGCAGCCCCCAGCGACGCTTCTCTATTGAGTCCCTGCTAGACGAGGACCCCCCTTCCAGGAACCCCCCTGAGGGCCAGCCACACTACCCCAGGATCAACGCCCCCTACTACCCACAACTGTGTGCCCATCCACATCCAGATCACTGGAAACCACCACCACGTCTACCCTCAGAGACCAGCATCCCAGCAGGAAGTCTACTCAGACAGTGATCACGACGCCATCAGGTCCAACCTCAGTGACTTCATCCAGATAGAGGGATCTTCCTTCTGTAGTGAGAGTGACTACGACCGCTGCTCTCGGACGTCGTCTGAGAGCCCCTACGGCTCAGGCCACCATCACCACCACCACCGTCACCATAACCTTAACCATAACCAGCAGAAGCACCTGGTCAGCAACTGTAAGGGCCGATGCCCTGCCTCCTACACACGCTTCAGCACCATGCTCAAACACGAGAGGGCCAAGCAGCTGACAGCCGAGGACCCAGAGTCAGCCCAGTCCAAGCTGGCCTTCCTAGTGAGTCCGGTACCATTCAGGAGGAAGAGGGGCTCCCCTCCCCACAGCCACAGGCAGGCTGCCTCCACCCGCAGCAGGCCCCCTCCCCGCTATAAGAGCTCCATGTACGAGGCGCTGGACGAAGCCCTGAGGGACATCTATGAGCACATCCGGGCCGAGAGGAGGAGGGGAAGCCTGCCCGACAACAGAATCCTCCACAGGCTCCTGGACGAGCTGCTGCCAGACATCCCAGAGAGGAGCTCCTCCCTCAGGGCACTGTGCAGACGCAGCCCCAGCCCCATCCCTGGGCCCCAGAGCCTGGAGCAGGAGCAGCCATACCCCTCTCAGCCTGACGGCATGCCCAGCCCAACCTGCTACCAGCCTGAGTACAGCCGCCTCTCACACAGTGCCTCCTATCACCTCACAGACCCCAACAACAACAGCCATGTCTGTGAAGAAGACTACTATCAAGGTGGATGGTTCTCATAAACACACCCACCAGTCCCTTCCCATCTCCCCCGACCCACCTCTTTCTCACCTTATGGGTCATCGTGGATTGTTGTAGTTTGAGTTCTTTCCATTTCCCCTACTGTCCCCTGCACCACTACCATTCTCCACCCGTCTGAGCATTGCTCTTGAGTAGTGACCTGTGAGTGGTTCCATCTTCTGGAATGTCTGAGAAGCATGATTCCCTCCAGCAAGTCACCCCCCCTCCCCCAACTCTGTTGAATTGATCAGGTCACCCCCTAACTCTGTTGAATTGATCAGGTCACCCCCACCCCTAACTCTGTTGTATTCATCAAGTCACCCCCTAACTCTGTTGTCTTCATCAAGTCACCCCCTAACTCTGTTGTCTTCATCAAGTCACCCCCTAACTCTGTTGTCTTCATCAAGTCACCCCCTAACTCTGTTGTCTTCATCAAGTCACCCCCTAACTCTGTTGTCTTCATCAAGTCACCCCCTAACTCTGTTGTCTTCATCAAGTCACCCCTAACTCTGTTGTCTTCATCAAGTCACCCCCTAACTCTGTTGTATTCATCAAGTCACGCCCCTTAACTCTGTTGTATTCATCAAGTCACCCCTAACTCTGTTGTATTCATCAAGTCACCCCCTAACTCTGTTGTATTCATCAAGTCACCCCGCTAACTCTGTTGTATTCATCAAGTCACCCCCTAACTCTGTTGTATTCATCAAGTCACCCCCAACTCTGTTGTATTCATCAAGTCACCCCCTAACTCTGTTGTCTTCATCAAGTCACCCCCTAACTCTGTTGTCTTCATCAAGTCACCCCCTAACTCTGTTGTCTTCATCAAGTCACCCCCTAACTCTGTTGTATTGATCAAGTCACCCCCTAACTCTGTTGTCTTCATCAAGTCACCCCCTAACTCTGTTGCATTGATCAAGTCACCCCCTTAACTCTGTTGTATTCATCAAGTCACCCCCAACTCTGTTGTCTTCATCAAGTCACCCCCTAACTCTGTTGTCTTCATCAAGTCACCCCTAACTCTGTTGTCTTCATCAAGTCACCCCCTAACTCTGTTGTCTTCATCAAGTCGCCCTCCTAACTCTGTTGTCTTCATCAAGTCACCCCCTAACTCTGTTGTCTTCATCAAGTCGCTCTAACTCTGTTGTCTTCATCAAGTCACCCCCTAACTCTGTTGTCTTCATCAAGTCACCCCCTAACTCTGTTGTCTTCATCAAGTCGCCCCCTAACTCTGTTGTCTTCATCAAGTCACCCCCTAACTCTGTTGTCTTCATCAAGTCACCCCCTAACTCTGTTGTCTTCATCAAGTCGCCCCCTAACTCTGTTGTCTTCATCAAGTCACCCCCTAACTCTGTTGTCTTCATCAAGTCACCCCTAACTCTGTTGTCTTCATCAAGTCACCCCTAACTCTGTTGTCTTCATCAAGTCGCCCCTAACTCTGTTGTCTTCATCAAGTCACCCCTAACTCTGTTGTCTTCATCAAGTCACCCCCTAACTCTGTTGTCTTCATCAAGTCACCCCCTAACTCTGTTGTCTTCATCAAGTCACCCCCTAACTCTGTTGTCTTCATCAAGTCACCCCTAACTCTGTTGTCTTCATCAAGTCACCCCCTAACTCTGTTGTCTTCATCAAGTCACCCCCTAACTCTGTTGTCTTCATCAAGTCACCCCCTAACTCTGTTGTCTTCATCAAGTCACCCCCTAACTCTGTTGTATTCATCAAGTCACGCCCCTTAACTCTGTTGTATTCATCAAGTCACGCCCTATAACTCTGTTGTATTCATCAAGTCACCCCCTAACTCTGTTGTATTCATCAAGTCACCCCCGCTAACTCTGTTGTATTCATCAAGTCACCCCCCCTAACTCTGTTGTATTCATCAAGTCACCCCCAACTCTGTTGTATTCATCAAGTCACCCCCTAACTCTGTTGTCTTCATCAAGTCACCCCCTAACTCTGTTGTCTTCATCAAGTCACCCCCTAACTCTGTTGTCTTCATCAAGTCACCCCCTAACTCTGTTGTATTGATCAAGTCACCCCCTAACTCTGTTGTCTTCATCAAGTCTCCCCTAACTCTGTTGTCTTCATCAAGTCACCCCCTAACTCTGTTGCATTGATCAAGTCACCCCCTTAACTCTGTTGTATTCATCAAGTCACCCCCAACTCTGTTGTCTTCATCAAGTCACCCCCTAACTCTGTTGTCTTCATCAAGTCACCCCCTAACTCTGTTGTCTTCATCAAGTCACCCCCTAACTCTGTTGTCTTCATCAAGTCGCCCCCTAACTCTGTTGTCTTCATCAAGTCACCCCCTAACTCTGTTGTCTTCATCAAGTCGCCCCTAACTCTGTTGTCTTCATCAAGTCACCCCCTAACTCTGTTGTCTTCATCAAGTCACCCCCTAACTCTGTTGTCTTCATCAAGTCGCCCCCTAACTCTGTTGTCTTCATCAAGTCACCCCCCTAACTCTGTTGTCTTCATCAAGTCACCCCCTAACTCTGTTGTCTTCATCAAGTCGCCCCCTAACTCTGTTGTCTTCATCAAGTCACCCCCTAACTCTGTTGTCTTCATCAAGTCACCCCCTAACTCTGTTGTCTTCATCAAGTCACCCCCTAACTCTGTTGTCTTCATCAAGTCGCCCCTAACTCTGTTGTCTTCATCAAGTCACCCCCTAACTCTGTTGTCTTCATCAAGTCACCCCCTAACTCTGTTGTCTTCATCAAGTCACCCCCTAACTCTGTTGTCTTCATCAAGTCACCCCCTAACTCTGTTGTCTTCATCAAGTCACCCCCTAACTCTGTTGTCTTCATCAAGTCACCCCCTAACTCTGTTGTCTTCATCAAGTCACCCCCTAACTCTGTTGTCTTCATCAAGTCACCCCCTAACTCTGTTGTCTTCATCAAGTCACCCCCTAACTCTGTTGTCTTCATCAAGTCACCCCTAACTCTGTTGTCTTCATCAAGTCACCCCCCCTAACTCTGTTGTCTTCATCAAGTCACCACCCCTAACTCTGTTGTCTTCATCAAGTCACCCCCTCTCATATGATGTTGGTTATTTTTTTCACCCCAACATTAGTCTGTTTTTATATTTATTCTGCCATCATTCTGTGTTATCATTGGAAGTTAGCCTCTTCACTCTGGGAGACCTGTACACATTGGTCTGGTCTCCCATCGATGAGGGCGACACACCATACACCAAAAACATATTTACCAGCCCTCTGGTTGACCTATTTCTGATCAACTTTTCCCGTCACCGAAGGCTAATCTCGAATCTGGAATGTCTTACCAGTCGGTACAGGCGATACAATGTGTGAAAATAAATGTTTAGAAAGCATTCGTGTGCTTGAGTCTTTGTCCACAGCTCAGTCAACATGAAGCCCACCACAGGACGTGTGTCTCCCCGCTACTCTATAGAGATGCAGCCGTGTGTGTGTCTCGTCTAAAAGCTTCTGTTAATAGAAATAGCATGGGACATATGACTGGAGAGCAGCTGAGGTGGGCAGTCTAAAAATGGTTCTGTGGGATGTTGGCATGGGGAAAGACAGAGACAGATACTCCTCTCCTATAAATGTGTTTTTCCTCAGAGGAGAGATGGGTATATCAATCTGTGTCTGCTTCATAGCAAGTAGTAGGATTATTTATGTCTGAATCCTGTCTGTGGTCTTGGCACAGCACATAGTGTGTCTGTTCCTACTGGTGGGAGAAATATCTAGTAGCTGTTGGGCTGATGATTGAAACTCCAGTTGCAGGACCATTGACCAGAGTATGCAGGCCCCCTTTTACTTGACATACTATCCCAAGCAAAGAGAAGTTTTCTGGCAGCAGTCCCCACTAAGACCACATCAGCACCCAGTGCTGACCTGCAGTATAAATACTAATGGGTGGCAGGTGGCATAGCGGTTAAGGGATTTGGGACAGTAACTGAAATGTTGGTTCGAATCCCTGAGCCGAATAGGTGAAAAGTCTGTCGATGTGCCCCACAAGGTGTCGAAAGCGTTCCACAGGGATGCTGCCCCATGTTGACTCCAATGCTTCCCACAATTGTGTCAAGTTAGCTGGATGTCCTTTGGGTGGTGGGTCATTCTTGATACACACGTAAAACTGTTGAGTGTGAAAAACCCAGCAGCGTTGCAGTTCTTGACACAAACGGGTGCGCCTGGCACCTACTACCATACCCCATTCAAATGCACTTAAATCTTTTGTCTTGCCCATTCACCCTTTGAATGGCGCACATACACAATCATAGCTTTCACCTGGATTCACCTGGTCAGTCTATGTCATGGAAAGAGCATGTGTTCCTAATGATTTGTCACTTGGTGTAAGTCGCTCTGGATAAGAGTGTCTGCTATATCACTAAAATGTAAATTTCCATCCAGGGTGTTTGTTTCTGCTGGATATAAATGTTCTTGTTTAGATGAAGGTTTGGAGTCATTGAGAGAGACAGGCTCGCTACGGAAAATATAACTGGATACAGTTGTATGGCACCCTATTTCCTACATATGGTCTACAAATCTTAAAGCGAGCTGTAGGGAATCCAGGACAGTACAGGGCTCTAAACCTTTCTAAAGTGTGGAGTGGTGAAGTTGAGTCTGTTTCCCATACCATACACTAGGTTAGATAAGTGTTTAGATTTATTCTGTCGTTTTATTTTGATTCATCTCATTATTTAGCTGAGACCTCTTTTTGTTCCTCTCATACCCTTGCCATCGACTCATCCCTTGCATGTTAAGTGTCTGTAGGGACTGTTCCTCTCTGTTCCTCACTGTGGCCTTCTCTCCCTCTCTCACAGACCAGGAACCCGCCAGGGGCCACTCTTACGCTGATGGGGGCCGCCACACCCCCCAGAGCAGGATGCCAACCCCTGAAGTCAGAGAGGTAAACAATTCTATTTGACACTTGTACTGAACACTGATAGAGGGATGCCATGATTGATTGTTTCTTTCCATGCCCTCAACGGAAACAGCCAGCAAGAGCTGTATATGACTTCAAGGCACAGACAGTGAAGTAAGTACAGATCAAACCCAACATTTGCTAGTATTTCAGAAGACAACAATGACACATCCCTCAGCCATGACGCTAATGGTCCGTGTGCTGTGCAGGGAGCTGACATTCAGGAAGGGGGAGACGGTGTACATCATCAGGCAGATTGACAACAACTGGTATGAAGGAGAGCACCGTGGACTGGTGGGGATCTTCCCCATCTCCTATGTGGAGGTTAGTGTCTGCTCTCTATCTCCTCCCTTCCTCTCATTCTCTCATCTCCCCTCTCTTCCTAACATCTCTCCACCCTTCCTCTCATTCTCTCATCTCTCCTCTCCTCTCTCATCTCATCTCTCCTCCCCTCCTCTCATTCTCTCATCTCTCCTCTCCTCTCTCATCTCTCCTCTCATCTCTCCTCTCTCATCTCTCCTCCCCTCCTCTCATTCTCTCATCTCTCCTCTCTCATCTCTCCTCCCCTCCTCTCATTCTCTCATCTCTCCTCTCCTCTCTCATCTCTCCACTCTCATCCCTCCTCTCATCTCTCCTCTCTCATCTCTCCTCCCCTCCTTTCATTCTCTCATCTCTCCTCTCCTCTCTCATCTCTCATCTCTCCTCCCCTCCTCTCATTCTCTCATCTCTACTCTCCTCTCTCATCTCTCCTCCCCTCCTCTCATTCTCTCATCTCTCCTCTCCTCTCTCATCTCTCCTCTCTCATCCCTCCTCTCATCTCTCCTCTCTCATCTCTCCTCCCCTCCTTTCATTCTCTCATCTCTCCTCTCCTCTCTCATCTCTCCTCTCTCATCTCTCCTCCCCTCCTCTCATTCTCTCATCTCTACTCTCCTCTCTCATCTCTCCTCCCCTCCTTTCATTCTCTCATCTCTCCTCTCTCATCTCTCCTCTCTCATCTCTCCTCCCCTCCTCTCATTCTCTCATCTCTACTCTCCTCTCTCATCTCTCCTCCCCTCCTCTCATTCTCTCATCTCTACTCTCCTCTCTCATCTCTCCTCCCCTCCTTTCATTCTCTCATCTCTCCTCTCCTCTCTCATCTCTCCTCTCTCATCTCTCCTCCCCTCCTCTCATTCTCTCATCTCTACTCTCCTCTCTCATTTCTCCTCCCCTCCTCTCATTCTCTCATCTCTACTCTCCTCTCTCATCTCTCCTCTTTTCCTAAAATCTCTCCTCTCATCTCTCCTCTCTTCCTCTCTCCTCTTTTTCTCTCTCCTCTTCTCGCTGTCTCAATGTGGGTTTTCAATGCACAGTATTGAATAACTTTGAGTTCATATTTGTCCCCTATCCTGAACCCACAGCCTATCTCTCTCTCTTTATTCTTTAGAAAATCCCTGTCTCTAAGAAGCAGCAGCCTGCCAGACCTCCCCCGCCAGCCCAGGTCAGAGAGATTGGTGAAGCAGTGGCTCGCTACAACTTTAATGCTGACACCAACGTGGAGCTCTCGCTGAGAAAGGCAAGAGCCTCTCCGCTGTCACTGCATAACTTTGACTCTCAAATAGTCTGACTGTATATAGTTCTCATCCCCTCAGTGTCTACAATTGAACTGACGTGTGTGTGTGTGTGTGTGTGTGTGTGTGTGTGTGTGTGTGTGTGTGTGTGTGTGTGTGTGTGTGTGTGTGTGTGTGTGTGTGTGTGTGTGTGTGTGTGTGTGTGTGTGTGTGTGTGTGTGTGTGTGTGTGTGTGACAGGGTGAGAGGGTGATTCTGCTGAGCCAGGTGGACCAGAACTGGTATGAAGGGAAGATCCCAGAGAGCAACAAGCAGGGCATCTTCCCTGTGTCCTACGTAGATGTAGTGGTCAAGAAGTCCCCCGCTGCCAAGAACCCCGCCCACCACTACCTAGAACCCTCCTCTTTACCCCAGAGCTTATCCGCTGACAGGATTCACCCTGTGGGCTCTGCCAAGGTACGATAACCCCACCGCACCCCACTTAACCTGACCCAAATGGCACCCTATTCTGTATATAGTGCCCTACTTTTGACCAGAGCCCTATAGGCCGCGGTCCAAAGTAGTGCACCGTATAGGGAATGAGGTCCCATTTAGAAGGCATACAAGATATCCACTTGGCATTTACAATCTACTGTCAGACTACCGGTCTTATATGGCTCGTGAATATACTGCATGTGTCTTTTAGTAAGTGATCGGTTTTGAAGAGAGGCTGTAGTAGAGTACTTTGTCTCAGTTAGAACATTCTAGAACTAAGGGTGGTCTTTTCAGCTGTCTTGTTATGCATATATTAGCATAGGGGAGCTGTTGTCCTAGCGTGACAATAGGATACGCTTCTTACACCAGCCACCAATCCATCAGGTTTCTTACACCAGCCACCAATCCATCAGGTTTCTTACACCAGCCACCAATCCATCAGGTTTCTTACACCAGCCACCAATCGGTATGGTTTAGTCTAACTCAATTCTTGACAAACCCACACTGTACACACACAGTTTCTCTATGTTTAAAGAGCCATAGGTTGAGCGGAAGAGATTTGTGATGGCGACACTATGACATTCATTGTGGAAGCCTTGTTTTCCATTAACCTGTTTAATAGAGACCTCTGTGGGTGAGAGAGCTACCAGCTGCTGCTTCTCCAATAAGACGTGCCAGGCCCAGTTCACACTTCATTCACAGACTTGGCAGCAACAGGGCAGGTTGCATTAGTTTAGTCACACTGTCATTGCTATCCGAGATCCTTGGGAAGTCCCAACCCCATTGAAGTTGACATTTTAAAATGGTTAAGGTAAGGATTAGGGTAAGGGTGGGATTTCAAGGTAGGGTATAGGGTAAGGACCAGGGTGGGAAATTAACACCAGCCACCAGCCAAATGCTGGTAGATTTTGGCATTGGCTGGTAGAATGTCTAGATTACCAGCCACATTGGCAGGTGGTCACAGAGCATTTGGCTGGTAGAATGTCTATGTTTACCAGCCACATTGGCGGGTGGTCACAGAGCATTTGGCTGGTAGAATGTCTATGTTTACCAGCCACATTGGCGGGTGGTCACAGAGCATTTGGCTGGTAGAATGTCTATGTTTACCAGCCACATTGGCGGGTGGTCACAGAGCATTTGGCTGGTAGAATGTCTATGTTTACCAGCCACATTGGCAGGTGGTCACAGAGCATTTGGGAGCATTTTTTCCGTCCAATCCAAAGCCCACATGTAGAAAAGCGTGTGTGTGTGTGGCAACTCTGGAAGAGAGAATCTCAACGCTACAGTGGTGAAAGCGGAGTGGGATATAGTGTTTTATGGGATTTATCTTCATAATTTATTTTTGGTCACATTTGGGCATCGACCAGCCCCTGCTGGTAAGGACGTCCCAAGGATCTCAGATAGCCCTAACCCCCAGGTAAAGCCTCTGTCTTTAGCACCGGTCTCTTTTCTGTGTCAGTGACCTCAAATAATCTGACTTGAGCAGAGTCAACATTGGTAAATAGATTTCAGAAACAACAACAGTCTCTGTCCTATACATTCTGACCTGGCCATTCCCCTCACTTTATGTTCTGCCGTATGTTTCTGTACTCTCTCTCTCTTTCTCTCCCAAGTCATCATCCACGCGCCCTTGCTTCAGTCCACCCTCGCCTTCCCTCTCCTTCAGGACACCCCGCTCCTCCCTGTTCCCATCCCCCTCCCCAAGTACCCAGAGGGCCCACCTGCAGGCTGTCACCAATGATTGGATAAACCTGACCCTGGGCCTATCCCCTTCCTGCACCCCGGCCCCCACTCCTCCCCCGTACCCTAACAGCAGTCTTCTGGCCGACCTGGAGGCCCTCAGCACCCTGGTGTCCCCCTCCCCCTATCCAGCCCCCGGCCATTGCCTGGTTTCCCCCTGCCCAGCCCCCACCTTGGGAACCGCAACCTCAACACCACGCAACCTCACCCCTTCTCTCAGAGAGGGTCACTTTATCCCCATCACCTCCCCCAAGGCTCCCATCTACCCCTGCTCCCCAGAACCCAGAACCTCCCCACTATCCTCCCTCCCTACCACGTCTGGCGGCACCTCTTTCACCTCATCACCCATCTCTCCCATGTTTGGGAGCCCCATGTTTGGGAGCCCCAAGTATGGCAGCGTGGTCGACTTGTCTCAGATTCAGAACAACACTAGCATCAAGCCCATTATAGACTCACAACAGGAGAAACCGTTCAACCCCCCTCTCAGACACAGTGGCCCTGTTGCCCACCTCACCTAAGGCCTGCAGTCCCATCGATCTGGTGGTGTACGAGCCCAGCGACTGCCCCTCTCACAGTGACCACCCATCTCAAAGCTACCCCCTGTCTCAAAGCTACCCCCTGTCTCACACCGACCCCCCATCTCAACACGAGAACATAGTAGAGCTAAATCAGTTTATCTCTAAAGAGATGAATCAGTTCATGAAGGACTCCACTAAAGACCAGGTAGTGGACCAGGAACAGGAAGATGACCTTTGTGAGGAGCTGGTGTCCATCATTCAGGGGGGCGACCAATCCAAAGGGGAAGAGTTTTACAGACAAGCATCAGACGTGACAGAGGAGCTTCCCAAGCTCTTCATAGAGGAGGAGCCTGCTGAGAGCAGGAAGATGACCCCACCTTATAATACCTTTACCCCTGTGTGTAGAGATGGGGCAGAACAGGACAAGGTAGAGTCCTCCCTGGTGTGACCTGTGTGTCCTAACCTGACACTGCTGTGCAAACATTTTTGCTTCCACTAACCCTACATGAACTTGTTTGAAATTTGAGGCAACTTTTTTCCAACTGATTTTTTTTCTGAGAGCCATAGCATAGCCACGTTTGTTACAAAAAAAACGGATTCTTGTTATGTCTGGTTAGCCAGATTGTTATGTCTGGTTAGCCAGATTGTTATGTCTGGTTAGCCAGATTGTTATTTCTGGTTTGTTTGCCACTCTCAAAAGAGAACTCAGATGGGGCTGTGTGTGTAGCCATAACACACATTTCCTTTTGGTCTCTCTGTCACCAGGGTGCCTCTGTACGCCTCACCTCCCCTCCTTCCCAGCAGTTCACCATCTCCACTCTCTCCACCTCTACCACCTCACCCAAACCTTTGTCTCCCCTTGTCTCCCCCTGCACCACCCCTCCACTTCCAGGGGTGCTACACTCTCCCCCTCCCTACAACAAACAGTACCCCCGCCTGGAGCCTAGGTCCTCCAAGGTCAAGGTAAAGACGAGGTGTCTGTGTGACATCATGCCATGACAACTAACTCCTCCCCTTCCCCTATTTCTCCTCTCTAACATTGACATACTGTAACATCCTCGCTAAGTTACTGACTACTCCTTTAACCCTTACTTCACTCTATTCACTGTGGTACTGATACTGTCATTACTTTTTAGTTCTGTTTACTTCACCCTGACATCTTTGGTCAGTACTGCTATTGGTTGGTTCATAGATACAGTGTTATGTTACAATACTACTGTAACATGCTTAGTCTAGATAAATAAATCACTGTATGTTAGGCAACAGATCTTTAAAGAGTTGCAGTTCTATTAAATGGTTTATAACTAAGTAACATGACTGCAAGATAGTCCTTGTATACTTGGAATTTTTGTTTTCACTCTGTTATTTACCCTTGTCTCCAGGGTCAGTATCCACAAAGTGACTCAGAGTAGGAGTGCTGACCTAGGATCTGTCCATATAATCTAATTCATTATGATCTTAAAGGCAAACCTGATCCTAGATCAGCACTCCTACTCTGAGACCATTTGTGGATACGGGCCCAGGTCTCATGCCAGTCTCCTCCTAGCATAGATATTACTCTTACTGTCATTAAAGGTAGACTCAGCGATATGAAGTAGATGCGTAAAGTAACCAGCATAGTGGGTCAATTTCCGCAACAACTACGAGCGTTTGGTCCCGTACCTACCACACTCTAACAGCGTGAAGCGAACACGTGCACATGCGCAGATACTGTTTGACTTTGTGTGAGTGAAGTCTTGCATCTCGCTCATCTCAATATCTGCAGTGCTGCTCTTGGCAATGTCATTTCTCTAGCTTTAGAAGCTTTCCTTTTTCAACCCTGACTAGGGTTGCACATTTTGGGGAATATTCAGAGGTGGAAACTTTCCATGGGAATATATGGGAATTAACGGGAATATATGGGAATTGACGGAAATATATGCAAATTAATATTAATACCATTTAAATGTAGATGTTTTTTGCATTGGATATATTTACCATATCATATGGAGACAGAAACATAAACCTTTCATCGTAAGAAGACATAATTGCAAATGATTAAATCCTTCCAATAGAAATAAAAAAAACGATTTAGTTACGAATTGTACTTTAATTAAATGAGTTGACTCTTCACATGGGATGATTTCACTTGAACAACAAAATAAAGTGACTATTGAATGATCCCCAATGATCCATCTCCCAAAACCATTTTCAACATACATCTGTAAAATGACAGTCTAGAAACTAAAGCTTTGGTTGTCTTCCTCTCAGGCTTCTATGTCTTCTCCCTGGACCTCCTCAATGTCCACCTCTTGAACATCAGACTCTGAGGCCTCATCTTCACTGTCACTTCCCAACCTGGTTGAGGATGGCTCATTGTCAGGCTCACAAAGCCTCAAATTTGCCCGGATGGCCACTAATTTTTCAACCCTTGTATTGGTCAACCTGTTGCGTGCTTTGGTGTGTGTGTGTGTTCCCAAACAAGGACCAGTTGCGCTCTGAGGTGGCTGATGTTGGTGGGATTTGGAGGATGATGGAGGCAACAGGGGAAAGAGCCTCAGATCCACAAAGCCCCTTCCACCAGGTATTGTCACGACTGTCATATTGCATCTCCATCCCAAAGCCCTTGCTTGGAAGTGTACTTCGCCAGACTGCCAAGAACCTTGCCCTCATCCAGGCCAAGGTGGCGAGACACGGTAGTGATGACACCATAAGCCTTGTTAATCTCTGCACCAGACAGGATGCTCTTGCCAGCATACTTGGGTCCAACATGTACGCTGCGGCGTGTCTTCACGCTTTTTGATATATTTCAGAACTGCAGTTTCCTCTGCTTGGAGCAACAGTGAAGTGGGCAGGGCAGTACGGATTTCTTCTCTTACATCTGCAAGCAGAGTCTGAACATCAGACAGGATGGAATTGTCTCCCTCAATCCGTGCAATGGCTACTGCTGTAGGTTTCAGGAGTTTCAGGCTGCTTACCACTCTATCCCAAAATACATAATTCAGGAGGATCCTCTTGGTGGGGCTGTCCATATCGGCAGACTGTGATATGGCCATTTCTTGGAGAGACTCATTCCCCTCCAGGAGACTGTCAGACATGATGACAACACCACCCCAACGGGTGTTGCTGGGCAGCTTCAATGTTCAATGTGGTGCTCTTATTCTTCTCACTTTGCTTGGTGAGGTAGATTACTGGTATAACTTGATGACCCTTCACATACCTAACCATTTCCTTGGCTCTCTTGTAGAGTGTATCCATTGTTTTCAGTGCCATGATGTCCTTGAGGAGAAGATTAAATGCATGTGTAGCACAGCTAATGGGTGTGATGTAAGGGTAGGACTCCTCCACTTTAGACCAAGCAGCCTTCATGTTCGCAGCATTGTCTGACACCAGTGCAAATACCTTCCGTGGTCCAAGGTCATTGATGACTGCCTTCAGCCCATCTGCAATGTAGAGACCGGTGTGTCTGTTGTCCCTTTTGTCTGTGCTCTAGAGTACTGGTTGAGGGGTGGAGATGATGTAGTTAATTATTCCTTTCCCACGAACATTCAACCACCCATCAGAGATGATTAAAATACAGTCTGCGTTCTCTATGATTTGCTTGACCTTCACTTGAACTCTGTTGAGCTCTGCATCCAGCAAATGAGTAGATAAAGCATGTCTGGTTGGAGGGGTGTATGCTGGGCGAAGAACATTCAGAAATCTCTTCCAATACACATTGCCTGTGAGCATCAGAGGTGAACCAGTTGCATACACAGTTCAAGCAAGACATTCATCAGCATTTCTCTGACTACGTTCCTCCATTGAGTCAAAAAAACTTCTGATTCCAGGAGGACCATGAGCTGTTGCTATCAATAAGTTGTCTGATTCATCATTTTCACCTCGATAGAAGTAGAGGGACTTTTGTCAGAGGTTGCTTGTTGTGAGCGCTGAGAGAACTTTATGCACTTGGCCAGACGATTCTGCATATTTGTAGCATTCTTCACATATGATTTGGCACAGTATTTGCAAATGTACACAGCTTTTCCTTCTACATTAGCTGCAGTGAAATGTCTCCACACAGCAGAAGTGCCCGTGGCATTTTCCTGTAAAGATGAGAAAAAAATGTGTAAAAAAAACAACAAATACAATTCCATGTACAGATAAATAGTTAAGCAGATAGATTAAACAACTCCTTTGTAAGGTACATTTTTTAAAATGAAACATGTATGGGAACAGGTGAAATAACACTCCTCAGTTAGCAGGCTCAAGCAAGCTAAAACCCACATGGTAGCAAAACTAACTAGCAGAAATTGTTAACAAGTTAGAAATGATTTAAACACACTTTGCTGTAGGCTACTATTTACTAGTTAACAAAAAATTATGTATGTCATATAAAATATATTCACCCCACCCAGTATTGTAATCAAAACTTACCAGAAAGCATGTAGTCCTTGGCTCAGACAGTGTAGTAGTGTGGGCTCAATATCATCTCATTAGTGTGCATGATCTTGAGAATCAGCTGTACATGTGATGGATGAGTGTACTGTGCATAGAGAGGGTTGCAATTCCATTGAATTGGGAATAGTTTAACCAAAATATGCCACAAGACCTAGAATTGCCTTGTGTACCCCACAAAATAGGTTCACTGTTAGAAGCTAACTTTTTTTGATTAATTTAAGCAAAATTCCTCAGGGCTTAACTTTCTGTAAATTTACCGGAAGGTTTCCGACCCTTTGCAATCCTAACCATGGCAGACGTACGAAATATACTGCTGCTTCATACAAAGCTGGGAGAGAGAGACCACCAAAGATGGTTACATTTCAAACTTACCACTTACACAGTAAGTGATCTGGTTTAATGCCCAATATCATTTTCTAGAAATAGTGTTTCACTTTGATGACAGGTTTGGTTGCCCAGTTGTTCCCTGTTAATCCCCCTGGTATGTCCTTTTGTGTGAGTGTGTGCGTGATCACAGTGGGAAAGTATGTTTGAGTACTCTTCTCTAATTGTAAATCCTGGTTGTGGTTCTTTCAGCCTGTAAAGCGTGAGGTTGTTGTTGTGGGTAAGCCCCCTCGTAGCCCTGTGATGTCTCGGAGGTCCTGCGGCTCGCCCAGTAGAGCCCAGAGCTATTCCCCGTCTCATAGGGTATGGCTGCTACCCACTATGCACCTTGTGTGACATCATCAAATGTTTGAGATACTAGGAAACAAAGTCCTCTCTTTAAATGTAATGTATCCCTTTTTTACTGTCCATATTTCATCAACATATCTACCAAATAATATACAACACTCTCACACATATGGTCTGTAAAAATACAACCTCCTAGATATGAAGAGATTAATATCTAGGAGACAACAGATATGTTAAGAATGGCCCGCTGTAAGCAGAAGCATGCCAACCATGCCAACAAACACCAGAGGGATACCTTCAACTTTAATTCCTGACCGTCTGTCCAGTGTGCATTGCAGCTTGGCATTGTGTGGGAACAGGAATCCCCAGTTGTGTCTGATGATCCTACAATGGGTCCCTGTTTCCATGTGGCAAAGGGTGTGTCCCAAAGAGCACCCTATTCCCTATAGAATGCACTACTTACGGAATAGGGTGCCATTTGGGATGTGCAGCTTTAGTGTCTGGTTTTTGGAGTGTGCTCCTTTGACAGCATCGTCTGTGGTTTTACTGCATGCCTGACGACTGACTGTTTAATTCAGGAGAATAGAATGGACTCCCCCTTTGACCCATAATTGTCTTCCCAACCTGTTAGTGTGGAAGGAAAACAGTCAATGCTTGTGGACTTGCTGCTTGCTAGGATGGCTAGTGTTAGCCTGAGTGCCAGTCTCTTTGTGCTATCAGGCCAACTCATTGTCACTCATTGTCTTGCCAATGTAGTTGGCAAGAGCACAAACTAATCTGGGACCAGTCTAGGCTTGTGTGCTGTGGAATAGGTGGACGTTAGGAATGAATGTTAGGATTTGAAATGCTTCGTTGCTAACTGTCTTCTATTCTGTCTCTGAGGGATGTTGAATAAATACTGTGTACCTCCCAGAAGCCTTAGTCCCCAAATCCCCTTCAACCAAGCAGAGTACAGTCAGCTCTTTGCCAGCATTGTGGTTCTAGCGCATTAATTAAAGCAAAGATGGTTTTGTGCTGGCTCTGACACATTGTTGCTACAGTGATGGACGCTGATGGTTGTAAAACATATACGGCAGAGGAAGACAGATATCAACATGACATGCCTACTGTATAACACTGCATTTCTCTTCTCTCTTCTCAGCGGCCATTGTTTACCCAAGATGCCCTGAATTGTGGTGGAGAGACGTAAGTCTATCTTCTTTTCCATGACGATGTATTTCCCAAACTTGACTGTTAAAGCTATATAGAGCTTTAAAGCTTATTTGAAGTTAAGTCTCTGATTGAATGTGTCAAATTTATATTATAAACTGGGTGGTTCGAGCCCTGAATGCTGATTGGCTGACGGCCGTGGTATATCAGACCGTATACCAAGGGTATGACAAAACCATTTATTTTTACATTTCTAATTACGTTGATAACCAGTTTATAATAGCAATAAGGCACCTCGGAGGTTTGTGGTATATGGCCAATATACCACGGCTAAGGGCTGTGTCCAGGCACTCCGCGTTGCATTGTGCATAAGAACAGCCCTTAGCCGTGGGTATATTGGCCATATACCACACCTCCTCAGGCCTTATTGCTTAAATAAGCAGTAGCAATGTGTAAATGAATCTGATGATGTGACTGTATAATCCTCACTGATGACAGTTCTTATGGTCTGTAGGTTCCAGGTCCTGTATAACTATGCTCCACGTAATGAGGATGAGTTGGAGCTCAAGGAAGGGGATGTTGTTGATGTGATGGAGAGGTGTGACGACGGCTGGTTTGTAGGTAGGTCCAACATTGTATTTATTCACTCTATTAATATCCAAAAAGATATAGACATTAATTATACAATAATTCCTGTGTAGGGGCTCTGCGTGGCCATTGCCCACCCCTGTTCCACCAATCAATCAGAGCATTTAAAAGTTGTACTACTTAGCTGCTGCCAACAGATGTCACTCCTCGCCTTGAATTGAGTCATTAAACCAATCAGTGCTCTGTGGAAGTTGTCCTTTATTTAGGTGTCAATAGTCACATATCCTCAGCCATTGTTCCATAAACAAAAACATAATACGCTATTCCACTGAAAATGCTTGTAACAAACTATATCGTTGAGATATTTCCTTTAATACACTATATGTTTGTTATTTTTCAAGGCACATCCAGAAGAAGCACGTTTTTTGGAACCTTTCCTGGAAACTACGTGAAGCGGCTATAACCTTTTCATACAGAATTCTCATGATGTCCAGCAAAATTGCAGTGGTTGTATAACAGTGGGTGAATAACCAATATATTCAGACTGCACAAAAACGTTACATTCAGCTATGACTAGTTATTTTCATTAAAAAAACTTTTCCAGGAGTGACAATGCATTTACTAATTTGATGAACAGGAGAAGATATGGACCCAGTGGCCTTGAAGGAATATGTTTAATGTTTGATTTAAGGGTATTCTACTCTACTAACTGTGATGATGTCTCAGTGTATACAGTGGATGCAACAAATAAGGTTGAAAGCAGATTTGGTCACAAACAAATGTGAGTTATTAGTGCGTAAAGTTATTTACAGTAAAGGGATGCCTTATAGACTAATGGGTTTCACAATAATGAAGTAACCAAGTGCCCTATTTACCATGTATTTATTTATACATAAATATATATTTTTCTTGTTCTGGAAGTACTCTATAATTGATTATGCTAATTTACATTAGGAGAGAGTGTTGTTAACCTTTTTGGAGAGGGGTTGTCCTCTTGCTTCATACAGTTAAAGTGCACAGGACTTGAGCTTGGATCTGCACAGGCAGGCAGAAAGAGATGACAGTGTTGCTGTGTTCATTTTATACAGGCAATTAGGGTTCCTCCTAAACGCATCCGTTAGCACATGGCTTTGGACAGACACATAGTTAATGTTTTCAGGCAGTTACCTCTGACTGGAGCTAATGTCTATTGACTTGTCTGCTTTTGTTTTTCTCTCCTGACATTCCTATAAGTAAGTATTAATAAAAGGAAAGAGAAGACTTTTATGTAATTGGACAATATATATTTTTTAAAAGCAATGTCTTCTTTTTACAACTAGGGTAGAGTGATCTGTTATTTAAGATTGTTCTTTAACATAATTTTACAATATTCTTATTGCGAACTGTCAAATTATTTGAAATTATTTAAATATCTTAGGGACAACTCACCTGCCACAAATCCTGTATAAAAGTGTTAAACATATTTGATGTAATTTAATTAACTGTCTGGATGCATTCAGCTGACTCCAAATCAGCTTTTGATTTATGCAATAACCATTCTCCCAAATACCTTCCTTTCTGTTCTAGAACACAGGGCAACAAAATGACAGAAGGATTGGAAGTGATGATGTTGTTGATGATGGCATGTAACAAAGTCATCATGTAACTTTGTGTTCACTACTGCCGAAACACACCATACCGTATAGTCTGTCCTGTACAGTGTATGTCCCTGTGATTTAAAAAACATCCACTGCCTCGATCAGTCATTAGCATGTATTTCCATTTCTTGGATCATTTCAACAATAGCAGGTATGCCGGAGAGGTGCAGAACTTTGCAAACTAGCATTCGGTCAACATATGAAGTCATTGTCTAAAGAAAACCTCTAGCAATATCAGCAAAAAGGAGAGAAATATGAAATGTAATTGAATATTAATCAATACATCAAAAAGTCAGTAGGAAGTATGTACTGTAAGTATACACAAACACAGTGAACTATTGATATGGGGATCAAGGATCTACATCAAGGAGGTGTGAGGAATTTGGACATGGCGTCAACTAGCTCTGGTCCAAAGCGTTAGTGCGACTTGCTAACACTGGGCCTTGAATGCTCAGCGTTAGCGAACCACTCTAACACCCTGTCTGTAATACACAGTCACCACTCTTCCAATACCTGGAGACCACCTTCTCCCCACGGGACACAGGATGAGGTGTGGAGGAACATTCATCCTCAATGACAACATGTCTTTTTTTCTTTCTGTAATATTGTTTATCCAATAAATTTTGCCTGAATGTTTCCCTTTGTGCTCATTGTCTGAGGATTTTATTTCTCTGTATTATTCTTTAATAATTTTAGTCCTGCAATCAGCCCAATATTACCATGGTAATAGCATTACCACTGACACAGTTACAGTGTGCAATGTGAAAAAGGTCCACCACAAATCTCCATTACAGTTCTTCTGGTATTGTGAAAATAGCCTGGTTATTTCAGCTCCCAAACTATTGGCTGTTTAAATAAATGTGAAACCAGGCTTCATCTTGTAACCTACTGCAGTAGCTGCTGGCCCGATCCTCCCAGCCTGCCTACAATATCAACAGCTGGTAGCTGCTGGCCAGATCCTCCCAGACTGCCTACTATATAAACAGCCGGTAGCTGCTGGCCAGATCCTTCCAGCCTGCCTACTATATAAACTGCCGGCAGCTGCTGGCCCGATCCTCACAGCCTGTCTACTATATCAACAGCTGGTAGCTGCTGGCCCGATCCTCCCAACCTGCTACTATATCAACAGCTGGTAGCTGTTGTCCCGATTCTCCCAGCCTGCCTACTTTATCAACAGCCGGTAGCTGCTGGCCCGATCCTCCCAGCCTGCCTACTATATAAACAGCCGGTATCTGCTGGCCCGATCCTCCCAGCCTGCCTACTATATAAACAGCCGGTAGCTGCTGGCCCGATCCTCCCAGCCTGCCTTCTATATAAACAGCCTGTAGCTGCTGGCCAGATCCTCCCAGACTGCCTACTATATAAACAGCCGGTAGCTGCTGGCCAGATCCTTCCAGACTGCCTACTATATAAACTGCCGGCAGCTGCTGGCCCGATCCTCACTGCCTGTCTACTATATCAACAACCGCTGGCCCGATCCTCACAGACTGCCTACTATATAAACAGCCATGACAAATAGAAGGCTTTGACCACACCGTGTCCTCAAGTAGTCCCTGGCACTTCCATGACAACTGCAAAAATAAAGCCCCTGGTTCAGCCAGCATCCAGGCCAGGGCAGTCCAAGGTTTCTATAGTTACGATCCTGGACCTAGGGGCAGACAGGCTGCTGTGTTTTCTTTCAGAATGAAGGAATCAGAAGTATTCCCATGGCGCTGTTCTAAAACAAAGCCAGGGGAGACCTCCTAAAGCCTTTTTAATTGTGCTCCCTTATTTATCGGATGATTTATAAATCCCCAGACAAATCCTCCCAGCTGGTCTCTAGTCAGCGGTGCTGTGCTCTATTAGAGGTTGTGCTTTCAGACGATAAAGATAACATGATGACTTTCAAAGAAAGCGCTTTATCTCAGAAAGTTACTGACAGTTGTGTGAATGCATCAGAGGTGTGGTCATCCTTGGGAAGAGTGATGAGAGTAAGACTAAAGAATAAAGTGAGAAACATACTTTTCTGTTTGGCCAACAGGCCTTTTGAGCAGGGCAAGGAAAGGGCTCTGCGGGTTTCCTCCAGGGCTATAAAAAGAGACTATAAAAAACTGACCCTAACCTTAACCTTGACCTTAACCCTGACCCTAACCCTAACTGTAACCTAATTTTAACAAATTCTGAAATGGGATATCAGTTTGCAGGTCAGGAGTGTTCATACAGCCTTTTCCTTGTGCAATGAGGGCCTGCTCAATCTCAGGGGCTCAACCAAGCTTTAAGTCCCCACCAAATAAGGGGGCAAGTTGTCAAAGCATGCAGGCCAAGTTAAATGGGTGATTTCTGACGGATTGCTTTGGCTCTCTAATGAGACAAGCACAGACTGCATTCAAACTGTAAATGGACTGTTGGACAGAGTGAAAGGACAGCCTTCTACATTTGCACAGAAGAACATCTGCTTAAAGCAAGGCCCAGGCAGGCACTCATGAGCCCTGTTGATACCTGGTTCTATCATGCAGCCTATGTCCTAATCTTGTCCACATTCTGATTGTGCCCACATTTTTAGACAAGCGTAGATCATTAAAAGACACATTGTGATCTGATTGTGATCAGATCTTATAAGTGTGAACAGACAAGATCAGGTAAAGATCATGACATGATCAGGACATGATCAGGACGAAGGACGCATGTTAACGGCAGGTATAAACAGGGCTATGTTCAAGTTCAATGTTTTGTTTAATCGTAGCAAAGAACTTTCTCTGAGTCACTTAAAATAATAACCCAGTTTCCTCATACTCCTCCCCGATAACTAATCCCAAGGTGAGCTATAGTCTGTCTCCCAAATGGCACTCTATTCCTTTTAAGTGTACTACTTATCACAATTTTGTCTAAAGTAGTGCACCAAATAGGGTATAGGGTTCCATTTGGGATACACATAATATTATTGCACGTTCTTTAATACATCACTCTGGTATACTGAATCAAGTCTGTTATTAAGACATCTGAGTTTAGGAAACAACCTCAAGGCTGTTAATAAGACATCTGAGTTTAGGAAACAGCCTCAAGGCTGTTAATAAGATGTCTGAGTTTAGGAAACAGCCTCAAGGCTGTTAATAAGACATCTGAGTTTAGGAAACAGACTCAAGGCTAAAGCCTCAGCATCAGACTGTTTACCTTCCTGGTATTGGGGGACTACGAAACAGCTGTGGCATCTCAGTCCCATGCAGCGTGTGTCTTGGCAGACAGGTGTTGTGGTACAACTGTTATCAGCTCCACCCGGGTCTAGATGCCTGTGTCATCTATGTAATATTTGCCTGCATCTCTATTTGGGCACTGGTTTGGCCTGCTGACTGATGAGGGTGGGTCATCACACAGGAGTTGTCGAGCCCAACCAACAAGGAGCAGAGAGAAAGGGGGGAATAGAGTGAGAGAGAGATAAAAGAGAGAGAGAGAGAGTAACTGAGAGGGTAAGTTCTAGCACTCTGCCTCAGAGGTCCTCAGACAGCCGGATGACTTCACTCTGAGGGCGGGGCATCCTCCTAACATGCCCAGCGGCCTGTTATAAAGGCTCTTGGCCAGAGAGAGGCTGCCAATCAGCTCTGGAAGAGAAGAGGCAGAGCAGTGTGTCTGTGTGTGTGTGTGAGAGAGAGAGAGAGAGAGAGAGAGAGAGAGAGAGAGAGAGAGAGAGAGAGAGAGAGAGAGAGAGAGAGAGAGAGAGAGAGAGAGAGAGAGAGAGAGAGAGAGAGAGAGAGAGAGAGGAAAGGCATACTGTAGATTAGCCTACTGCTACTGTGACTGCTGCTCTACCAGAAACAGGGTGACAGCTAGGAAGATAATGCCCCAGAACGTGGTCCTGGATGGGCCAGCCCCCTGGGGCTTCAGGCTCACTGGAGGGAAGGACTTCAACCAGCCCCTGACCATCACCAGGGTGAGTGACTACTGACCAACCTTAAACGTGATTAATACCATTTTAAAATCTATTCTAAAATTGATTCGTAGGTGTGATATGGTTCCATTTTCTGGTGCCTGTTAAATGCAGAGTGGCAGCATTTTGAACTAACTGCAGACAATGGAGTGATTTCTGACTGAGACAGGCTTACAAAGAGTTACAGTAATCTAGGCTTGAGGAATTAAAAGCATGTACTTTCTATACATCAGTGACAAATAAAATACTTGACTTTAGCTTTATATATAGATAATAATAAAAGCAGGACTGGACAACCTTTACATGCAGCTCAAGATTTAGGTCTGTGTCAAAGAAGACACAAGGTTTCTGGCTGTAGGCTTTACACTGGTGGACAAATGACCAAGGTTACTTACACTCCGGGTTCTAGCAAGGTGGGGGTCAAATAAAACAACCTCTGATTTCATATCGTTGAGCTGGAATAAGTTGTCAGACATCCAACATTTGATGTCACCAAGATACTGGTGAAAGGTTTGCTACGCTAGCTTGATCACTGGGTCTGATTGGTAAATAAAGTGGCATGTCATCTGCATAGCAGTGAAACTGAATTTTATGATTGCGGATGATGTCACCCAGGGGACTCATGTACAGGGAAAAAAGGATGGGGCCCAGAATTGACCCCTGAGGGACACCATAGTAAATAAGTGCTGGGGACAATACTGAACCACCCATGGTCACTGAAAAATGTCTGCCACATAGATATGACCTGAACCAGTCGAGGGCACTGCCGTAGATTCCCCCCCAGCTCTCCAGTCTGTTGACAAGAATGTTATGATCAATAGTATCAAACATGACGCTGAGATCCAAAAAACTAGGATAGATAACTAGGATAGAGAATTCACCGCCATTGTCAGCCAACAGAAAGACGTTTCTGTGCTGTGAAGTGATTTGTTGTTCATACTCATGCTCAAACAAGCCACCAAATGCTTAAAAACAACTCTTTCTAACATCTTGGATAAAAAATTAAGTTTAGAGATGAGGAGGGGTCTAGATTGAGCTTTTTAAGGAGAGGTTGGACCAGAACAGTTTTAAAATAGGCTGGGAAGGAGCCAGAGGTCAGGGAGCTATTTACAATGCACAGAATGTTGGGGCCAACAGTATGCATAACTTATTTTAGTAGTGTAGTAGGGACCATGTCCAAGGGGCAGGGGGAGGTCTTCATGTGAGGAACAGTACCAAGGAGGGACTCAAAGGATATTTGGTCAAAGGAGTAAAAGGAAGCAGTAGACAGTCTCAGAGTAGTCGCCTCTTGACCATAAATGCTGGTATGGAGTTGGCTACTGTCCATCTGGGATCTAAAATGTTCTATATTTTCTGTAGAAAATAATCGTAAAAACTGTTTGCCGAGACCAGGGGATGCAAGCATGTCATTGTTAAGGGGGTCACCAACAACACACTCAATTGTCTTAAACAGAATTTTCGAGATCAGGGTACTTCTCAGAGATCAGGGTACTTCTCAGAGATCAGGGTAGAGAAATAGTTTGCATCTTTAACAGCAACATTGTAATTTCTAATCAGATCTTTCATTACTGAACCACATAGAATACTTGAAATTTGCATGCCTTGAATTTACATACAGCCTTTCTAAATTCACTTTTTAAGGCACGAGTGTGGTCATTTAACCAAAGTGAGAATGGCAGACAGTTAATTATTGGTTTTAACTGGTGCCACTGAGTCTAAAGTAGCCTGATACACAGTGCCTTCGGAAAGTATTCAGACCCCTTGACGTTTTCCACATTTTGTTACGTTACAGCCTTATTCTAAAATGGATTAAATGAAGAAAAATCCCCAGCAATCTACACACAATACCCCATAATGACAAATTAAAAACATGTTTTTAGATATTATAAGTGTATTAAAGATATAAAAAAAACTGAAATACCTTATTTACATAAGCATTCAGACCCTTTGCTATGAGACTCGAAATTGCACTGATCATCCTTGAGATGTTTCTACAACTTGATTGGAGTCCACCTGTGGTAAATTAAATTGATTGGACATGATTTGGAAAGGCACACAGCTGTCTATATAAGGTCCCACAGTTGACAGTGCATGTCAAAGCAAAAACCAAGCCATGGGGTCAAAGGAATTGTCCGTAGAGTTCTGAGACAGGATTGTGTCGAGGCACAGATCTAGGGAAGGGTACCAAAACATTTTTGTAGCATTAAAGGTCCCCAAGAACACAGTGGCCTCCATCATTCTTCAATGGAAGAAGTTTGGAACCACCAAGACTCTTCTTAGCTGGCCACCCGGCCAAACTGAGCAATCAGGGGAGAAGGGCCTTGGTCAGTTAGGTGAGCAAGAACCCGATGGTCACTCTGACAGAGCTCCAGAGTTCCTCTGTGGAGATGGGAGAACCTTCCAGAAGGACAACCATTTCTGCAGCACTCCACCAATCAAGCCTTTATGGTAGAGTGGCCAGACGGAAGCCACTCCTCAGTAAAAGGCACATGACAGCCCGCTTGGAGTTTGCCAAAAGGCACCTAAAGACTCTCTAACCATGAGAAACAAGATTGTCTGGTCTGATGAAAGTATAATTTAATAATTTATTTGTATGGCATGTTGTATGTAGACAAATTTTCTCTAGGAGAAAATGAAAAGAAACCTCAGATGAATCTTCTCCACCTGCATTTGACCTAAACCAAGAATGAACTCTTTGGCCTGAATTCCAAGCGTCACGTCTGGAGGAAACCTGGCACCATCCCTACGGTAAAGCATGGTGGTAGCAGCATCATGCTGTGGGGATGTTTTTCAGAGGCAGGGACTGGGAGACTAGTCAGGATCGAGGCAAAGATGAACGGTACAGAGAGTTCCTTAACGAAAACTTGCTCCAGAGTGCTCAGGACCTCAGACTGGAGCGAAGGTTCACCTTCCAACAGGACAATGACCCTAAGCACACAGCCAAGACAACCCAGGAGTGGCTTCGGGACAAGTCTCTGAATGTCCTTGAATGGCCCAGCCAGAGCCCGAACTTGAACCCGATCAAACATCTCTGGAGAGACCTGAAAATAGCTGTGCAGCAACGCTCCCCATCCAACCTGACAGAGCTTGAGAGGATCTGCAGAGAAGAATGGGAGAAACTCCCCAAATCCAGGTGTGCCAAGCTTGTAGCATCCTACCCAAGAAGACTCGAGGTTGTAATCACTGCCAATGGTGCTTCAACAAAGTACTGAATAAAGGGTCTGAATACTTATGCAAATGTGATATTTGAGTTTTTTATTTGTTATAAATTTGCAAAGATATCTAAAAACTTTGTCATTATGGTGTATTGTGTGTAAATTGATTAGGGAAAAAAACGATTTAATACATTTTAGAATAAGGCTGTAACGTAACAAAATCAAGAGAAGAAAGAAAAAGTCAAGAGTGCACTGAATGTCATGTAAACTGTTCAGCAAATCAGCGGTATGACGACAAAGAACAGGATCATTAGGAGAGGATATAAAAGCAGCGGTAAATGTACTAGCAGTTGATGATGCGAGAGCGATCGGGGTAGACTTTTAGTCAATTTCTTTACTTTTCTCTTTTTTCTTGATTTCCAATTGGTAGTTACAGTCTTGTCCCATCGCTGCAACTCCCGTCGAGAGCCATACGTCCTCCAAAACACGACCCTGCCAAGCCGCATTGCTACTTGACCTACTGCTCGCTTAACCCACAACCCAGCCGCACCAATGTGTCGGAGAAAACACCGTCTAGCTGGCGACCGAAGACACCACAAGGAGTCACTAGAGCGCAATGAGACAAGGAAATCCCAGCCTGCCAACCTCTCCCCTAACCCGGACAACACTGGGCCAATTGTGCGCCGCCTCATGGGTCTCCCGGTCACGGACGGCTGTGACACAGCCTGGGATCGAAACCAGGTCTGTAGCGATGCAGTGCCTTAGACCGCTGCGCCACTCAGGAGGCTAGGGGTGGCAGACATTTTTAAGAGAAAGCATTTTAAAAACAATAATGAGATGGTCAGAGACAAACACATCAATAGTTTCCAAGTGATCAATATTCAGACAATAGGACAGCAGGAGATCAACACTATGGCCTTGGTAGTGTGTAGGCCCTGTGGCATGTAGCACAACCTTCAAGGATACTAACTCTCCCCAGCTAGTGCATTCTTTGAATAACCCTGTCATATTTAAACATGACCAAAGCCAGCTGGTCAGAGAAATCCTGCAATGAACAAACTATTAGGTTTATGTTGAGGAGGGCGGTACACTAGAATGTATAAGGTGGGCTGTTGCTTGTTCAAGCAATCGATAAGATTTTCAAATTTGGAAAATTTGCAACATGAATCAGGGCTACGTATTGTATATGCTTGTCTCTATGAATGACGGCTACCCTCCCCACCATGGCCAAACAGCCTGCATGTCTAGTGAGGCACCAGGGAGGTCTCCAGTCACACCTGTCACAGCCAGGAGCATATATCTTCTTACCCCTAAGCCCCCTGGAACCCCCCTCGACCCCCAAGAACCCCCCTCGACCCCCAGGAACCCCTGAAGCCCCCTGGACCCCTCCCCGACCCGGGTCCGTAACGAGCTGCTGAAGAGTAGAGGGGGATAGGACTGAGACTCTTAGCAGACTGTTAGTAGTGTAGGACTGAGACTCTTAGCAGACTGTTAGTAGTGTAGGACTGAGACTCTTAGCAGACTGTTAGTAGTGTAGGACTGAGACTCTTAGCAGACTGTTAGTAGTGTAGGACTGAGACTCTTAGTGTAGTGGCTGACTAGAGCTAGGATGGGGAGGTTACAGGTTTACTTAAGAGTCACGCAGCAAGACTTGGTGAATACTTCCTCCAGCATTCCGGCTGACTGTAGATGATCCTTGAGCTGCACTTTCATGTTCTGGCTAATGTTTGAAATCTTGTCAGAAATGGTGCTAATGGTATATAATGTAACGATATATAACGTTAACATTAACTATGGGCTAGAAGAGAGCGGTCCAGAGTTAGAGACAGATATGACCCATAATGACACAGGTTCCTGCTAACCAGCCTGATTTTGTTCCATATCGCTCTGATTAAGACCAGAACTTAAATTCTGATTAAAACCAGAACCTAAATTCTGATTAAGACCAGAACCTAATTTCTAAGGAAGACCAGAACCTACATTTTGATTAAGACCACAACCTAAATTCTAATTAAGACCAAAACCAAGCAGAAAGCATATCCATGCTATAGTCAGGGTCTGGGAATACAATAGGGATCTACAATTTAGGCCAAATGTGTCTCATCATAACCATAGTTATTTCAGTGATGCCTAATTGTTTCCTCTGCTGATTAGGTTTGTGACGTCTATCCAACAACAACATTCTGCAACGTTACTGCTCAAATCCCAACTGTTATTCTATTAAAACCAACCACCCAACAATCTTGTATTGCTCATACAAAAATAACTGATAAGCAACGGAAGACCGTGGTTATATACTGTTGGGATACGTCACAAATGGCACCCCATTCCTTTTATAGTGTACTACTTTTGACCAGAGCCCATAGGGTTTAGTATTATAATATGAGTCCCATCTGTCTGTAAAGGATTGGTCATGAGGTGCCGGGAATTGGCTGGTAGCGATATCTTCATGTGGGTTGCATGTCCTCACTTGTGCAGTGCTCTTCTCTGAGAGGTGCCTCTGAGTCTATATGGCATGTTTTTCACAACGTTCTCAAAGCCATTACTGACGATGCCTATGTCTAAACAGGAAACAGGTGTTCCAGTATGTGACTAAACTGCAAACAGTCTGCTTCTGCTTGTATTGTATGCCAGTCTGCTTTTATCTTGTAACAATGCGTAGTTATGGCTGCTATCTAATTGTGTTCTGTGTGCGTATAGGTTTGAATAGTATGAGTGTTTATGTGATTTCATGAGGATGTGTATTAGTGTGGAACTGAGACTGTGTGTGTGGCTGACGTATTTTAAGCCCCTCCCTCCCAAATGGCTCTTACTTCCTGTCCTGTCATGCAGAGGTGTCATGGCGGTTCCTCTAAGTGAGAGGTGTCATGGTGGTTCCTCTGTGTGAGAGGTGTCATGGTGGTTCCTCTGTGTGAGAGGTGTCATGGTGGTTCCTCTGTGTGAGAGGTGTCATGGCGGTTCCTCTAAGTGAGAGGTGTCATGTGGTTCCTCTGTGTGAGAGGAGTCATGGATGTTCCTCTGTGTGAGAGGTGTCATGGCGGTTCCTCTGTGTAAGAGGTGTCATGGCGGTTCCTCTGTGTGAGAGGTGTCATGGCGGTTCCTCTGTGTGAGAGGTGTCATGGCGGTTCCTCTGTGTGAGAGGTGTCATGGTGGTTCCTCTGTGTGAGAGGTGTCATGGTGGTTCCTCTGTGTGAGAGGTGTCATGTGGTTCCTCTGTGTGAGAGGTGTCATGGCGGTTCCTCTGTGTGAGAGGTGTTATGTGGTTCCTCTGTGTGAGAGGTGTCATGTGGTTCCTCTGTGTGAGAGGTGTCATGGCGGTTCCTCTGTGTGAGAGGTGTCATGTGGTTCCTCTGTGTGAGAGGTGTCATGGCGGTTCCTCTAAGTGAGAGGTGTCATGGTGGTTCCTCTGTGTGAGAGGTGTCATGGCGGTTCCTCTGTGTGAGAGGTGTCATGGTGGTTCCTCTGTGTGAGAGGTGTCATGGTGGTTCCTCTGTGTGAGAGGTGTCATGGCGGTTCCTCTAAGTGAGAGGTGTCATGGTGGTTCCTCTGTGTGAGAGGTGTCATGGTGGTTCCTCTGTGTGAGAGGTGTCATGGCGGTTCCTCTGTGTGAGAGGTGTCATGGTGGTTCCTCTGTGTGAGAGGTGTCATGGTGGTTCCTCTGTGTGAGAGGTGTCATGGCGGTTCCTCTAAGTGAGAGGTGTCATGGTGGTTCCTCTGTGTGAGAGGTGTCATGGTGGTTCCTCTGTGTGAGAGGTGTCATGGTGGTTCCTCTGTGTGAGAGGTGTCATGGCGGTTCCTCTGTGTGAGAGGTGTCATGTGGTTCCTCTGTGTGAGAGGTGTCATGGCGGGTCCTGTGTGAGAGGAGTAAACAGGTACTGAGCACCAAGACACAGACTGACTTTGTTCTTCCATTCAAAACAACACGTTAACAATTCACCATGTGCCTGCCAGAGTGGTGCCATGGGAAAAATCTGATCTGCATTCATTGTGCCCGTTATAAATCCAGTAGGGGCCATTCTCTCAGCAATCATCTCAGATTGGTTCTCACTCAGTAATTCCAGATGTCTGTTAGAGACAACAGAGTAGTATGAAACCACAAACAGACAACAGTCTGCCGTATGTGACCTGATACTGAAAACATGGCTACTGATACCATACAGTATAACATACCAAAGAAGTTAATGTACTGTACTGGTTTATACAGGTTAGAGTTAGGACTTGTACACCACGTTCAAATGAGGAGAAATATGAAACAGGAACGTAAAGGAGGCAGCTGTTATCAAGTTGTTTCCCTCGTAGAAGATATATGATACAGGCAGCGTAACGTAACAGAGCCCAAATGAATCATCCAGACATAAATAGCCAGATAGATTACCCCAGTCTGCAATAATCTGCCTTTTCAACAGACAAACGGGGAGGAAAAGTGGTGAGAGAAGGGGGGGTGAGAGGGAAGTGTGGGCTGGTGGAGAGGCCCAGGCAGGGTGAAGGGTTGAGATAAGAACCTGGAGGCAGAGAGGTGAGGTGACTACCTCTGGAATGACATGACCAGGTAGGAGAGGAGCAAGGGGATGACATCAGGACCCATTAGAGGCAGATAGAGAGACTGAGTAGAGAGAGAGCAAGAGGGAGAGGGGGAGAGAGATAGGTGGAGAGGGGGAGAGAGAGAGAGAGAGAGAGAGAGAGAGAGAGAGAGAGAGAGAGAGAGAGAGAGAGAGAGCGATAGAGAGAGAGGGGGTTGGGGAGAGAGAGAGAGAGAGGGAGGGGTTGGGGAGAGAGAGAGAGAGAAGGGGGAAGGGGGTGTTCTAGGCTTGGAGACAGAATGGATACCTAAGCAGTTAGATCAGCAGGCTGTCAATAGTGTAATCCCCTATCCCATGTACTGTAGTCTGGCACTGCACAGTGATGGACACATCATCCACACGGCTTTATTTATAGGGCATGTAAAACACAGAATGGACTCCTATTCACACTCTGGGGGTAGCCATTATGTTGAAACAGCCAGTGTACTGCAATGTCTACCAACCACTGTGCTTCCACGTCACATCTCCTACACATTTGTGCTCCGTTAGTACTGTTCTGCTCCGTTAGAACTGTTCAAACTAAAGTGGTGCTTGGTTTCTAGGTGACGCCTGGCAGCAAAGCCTCGCTGGCCAACCTGTGCCCCGGTGACATCATCCTGGCCATAGAGGGTGTGAGTACAGAGTGCATGACTCACAGCGAGGCCCAGAACAAGATCAAAGACCCTGCCTCCCAGCTCGGCCTCAAGATTGAGAGGTAGGTGAGCAAGCAGAATGACTGGGCTGTGTCCCAAATGGCACCCTATTTCCTTTGTAGTGCACTACTTTGGGCCCTGGTCAAAAGCAGTGTACTATATAGGGAATAGGGTGTATTTGGGATGTACCTTGGTAATAAGATGATAACACAAGTACAAGGACACCAGCCATCTATGGTCAACTTTTGTTTACAGTAGTGTACGCATGAAAGATAGATAGTTATAAACTGGTTGGTTTGAGCCCTGAATGCTGATTGGCTGAAAGCTGTGGTATACCACGGGTATGACAAACATTTATTTTTACTGCTCTAATTACGTTGGTAACCAGCTTATAATAGCAATAACGCACCTCGGAGGTTTGTAAAATATGGCCAATGTACCACGGCTAAAGGCTGTGTCCGAACAGCCCTTAGCCGTGGTATATTGGCCATATACAACACCCCCTCGGGCCTTATTGCTTAAAAACACCACACAATGTTGAATACTCTAGCAGTTATGACGTTTTCCTCCTTTCACGCTTTTTTATTAGGATTCCCATTAGCAGATGCCAACGGCGACAGTTAGTCTTACTGGGGTCCCACATATAACAAAAAATACATTACAGACAGAAGACTTTACAATTGACATACATTTAAAAACATTAACATGTAGTGTGTGTGTGCATCTATCAGTTCCACATACATGTCAGTACATACACACAACAAGCTAACAGAAATAAAAAGGAAATCAAATCACATTTTATTTGTCACGTAGGCTGAATGCAACGGGCGTGGACTTTACCGTGAAATGATTGCTTGCGAACCCTTCCCAACGATGCAAAGTTTAAAAAAGTTACAAAAATAGTAAGTCAAGAGGAAACATTGACTGTCTGTCTGTGGCTGAGCTATAGTGAACTTGTTAGGCCTTTATGAGTGGTTGCTGTGCGCATGGCGCTCAGTCAAAATGCCAGGACTGCATTCCATCTCTTTGATTCATAACCTCATGAAACTGTTTGAGAGTCTCGCGTGGGGTCAGAGATGCTCGAGACGCTGATGTAAATTACGAGTGCAGCAAGGGCATGGTTGGGTCAAAATGCTGAGCAGCTGGCCTGTCTGGCTACTGTTTGATCTGGATGTATTATTTAATGGCAGGAAGGAAGGAAGGCTGCTGTATATCACGGTTTGACTGACCGTGGACTCTCTCTCTGTCTATGTTGCAGGCCTGAGACCAAACTGTGGTCACCCCAAGTCACAGAGGATGGGAAAGCAAACCCATTCAAGCTCAATTTAGAGGCAGAACAGCAAGTAAGTAGCCGAAGGCATGAATGGTTTTAGGTTAAGAACTACATTCCGATTCACATCAATCCCTCTCCTGGAGTTTGTGTGGTTGTGTCCAGTTACAGTATAGCTGGTATTCAATTCAATTGAATTAAATTGTCCCCTTCAGGCAATTGTAGGGTTATAGTGGTTCTTCAGACACATACAGTGTAGCTTGTATAGCTTTGACCACTGCATGCAGTGTGTGTTCCGTGTAGCTTGTATAGTTTGTGTACAGTATAGCTTGTATAGCTGCACGCAGTGTGTGTCTCTGTCTGGCTCCACATGTAGGAGTTGAAACCTATCGGTACAGGTCACAACCGACGCGCCCAGCCCTTTATGGCTGCGGCCACCATTGACAACGGACGCCAGGTGGTGAGTTCCTCCTACAACACCCCCATAGGCCTCTACTCCTCAGGCAACATCCAGGCCGCCCTGCACGGACAGCTCCCAGGCCTTGTTCACGATAAGCATGAGGGGTGAGTAAGTGCCAGCCTGGTCGGACCCCCTTCCTGATGCCCTGTGGACCCCACCTCTCCCCTCCTCCACCTGGTGTCACTAACCCTGCCTCTTGCTTCTCCTCTCCTCCCTGGCTGCTCCTCTCTCCTCTCTCACTCTGTAACCTCAGAGCTCCTCTCTAATTCCTCTTCTGCCTCACCCTCTTCTGTCTTTTACAGGACCTGGGCTACTTCGAACACAAGTTTAACGTCAGACCAAAGCTCTTCTTACCTGCAGGCCAAAGAAGGTCACTAGTTTCTCCCTACTGATGCAGTAATACAGTAATACCAGTTTCAACATCTCCCTACTGATGCAGTAATACAGTAATACCAGTTTCAACATCTCCCTACTGATGCAGTAATACAGTAATACCAGTTTCAACATCTCCCTACTGACGCAGTAATACAGTAATACTAGTTTAAACATCTCCCTACTGACGCAGTAATACAGTAATACCAGTTTCAACATCTCCCTACTGATGCAGTAATACAGTAATACCAGTTTCAACATCTCCCTACTGACGCAGTAATACAGTAATACTAGTTTAAACATCTCCCTACTGATGCAGTAATACAGTAATACCAGTTTCAACATCTCCCTACTGATGCAGTAATACAGTAATACCAGTTTCAACATCTCCCTACTGATGCAGTAATACAGTAATACCAGTTTCAACATCTCCCTACTGATGCAGTAATACAGTAATACCAGTTTCAACATCTCCCTACTGATGCAGTAATACAGTAATACCAGTTTCAACATCTCCCTACTGATGCAGTAATACAGTACTACCAGTTTCAACATCTCCCTACTGACGCAGTAATACAGTAATACCAGTTTCAACATCTCCCTACTGACGCAGTAATACAGTAATACCAGTTTCAACATCTCCCTACTGACGCAGTAATACAGTAATACTAGTTTAAACATCTCCCTACTGATGCAGTAATGCAGTAATACAGTAATACCAGTTTCAACATCTCCCTACTGATGCAGTAATAAAGTAATACCAGTTTCAACATCTCCCTACTGATGCAGTAATACAGTAATACCAGTTTCAACATCTCCCTACTGATGCAGTAATACAGTAATACCAGTTTCAACATCTCCCTACTGATGCAGTAATACAGTAATACCAGTTTCAACATCTCCCTACTGATGCAGTAATACAGTAATACTAGTTTAAACATCTCCCTACTGATGCAGTAATACAGTAATACCAGTTTCAACATCTCCCTACTGATGCAGTAATACAGTAATACCAGTTTCAACATCTCCCTACTGATGCAGTAATACAGTAATACTAGTTTAAACATCTCCCTACTGATGCAGTAATACAGTAATACTAGTTTCAACATCTCCCTACTGATGCAGTAATACAGTAATACTAGTTTCAACATCTCCCTACTGATGCAGTAATACCAGTTTCAACATCTCCCTACTGATGCAGTAATACAGTAATACCAGTTTCAACATCTCCCTACTGATGCAGTAATACAGTAATACCAGTTTCAACATCTCCCTACTGATGCAGTAATAAAGTAATACCAGTTTCAACATCTCCCTACTGATGCAGTAATACAGTAATACCAGTTTCAACATCTCCCTACTGATGCAGTAATACAGTAATACCAGTTTCAACATCTCCCTACTGATGCAGTAATACAGTAATACCAGTTTCAACATCTCCCTACTGATGCAGTAATACAGTAATACTAGTTTAAACATCTCCCTACTGATGCAGTAATACAGTAATACCAGTTTCAACATCTCCCTACAGATGCAGTAATACAGTAATACCAGTTTAAACATCTCCCTACTGATGCAGTAATACAGTAATACTAGTTTAAACATCTCCCTACTGATGCAGTAATACAGTAATACTAGTTTCAACATCTCCCTACTGATGCAGTAATACAGTAATACTAGTTTCAACATCTCCCTACTGATGCAGTAATACCAGTTTCAACATCTCCCTACTGATGCAGTAATACAGTAATACCAGTTTCAACATCTCCCTACTGATGCAGTAATACAGTAATACCAGTTTCAACATCTCCCTACTGACGCAGTAATACAGTAATACTAGTTTAAACATCTCCCTACTGACGCAGTAATACAGTAATACCAGTTTCAACATCTCCCTACTGATGCAGTAATACAGTAATACTAGTTTAAACATCTCCCTACTGATGCAGTAATACAGTAATACTAGTTTCAACATCTCCCTACTGATGCAGTAATACAGTAATACTAGTTTCAACATCTCCCTACTGATGCAGTAATACAGTAATACCAGTTTCAACATCTTCCTACTGATGCAGTAATACAGTAATACTAGTTTCAACATCTCCCTACTGATGCAGTAATACAGTAATACTAGTTTAAACATCTCCCTACTGATGCAGTAATACAGTAATACTAGTTTCAACATCTCCCTACTGATGCAGTAATACAGTAATACTAGTTTCAACATCTCCCTACTGATGCAGTAATACAGTAATACCAGTTTCAACATCTCCCTACTGATGCAGTAATACAGTAATACTAGTTTCAACATCTCCCTACTGATGCAGTAATACAGTAATACCAGTTTCAACATCTCCCTACTGATGCAGTAATACAGTAATACCAGTTTCAACATCTCCCTACTGATGCAGTAATACAGTAATACCAGTTTCAACATCTCCCTACTGATGCAGTAATACCGTAGTCAGTTTTATTCAGTCACAGAGTAAATGATCTCATACTTACTGATTGGTATACTTCTATATAGCTGCTATAAGTCTTCTCCCATCTTTCCTGTCTCTTTCCTGTGTTGTGCTGTCTTTTCTTCCCTGCCCTACCTCTGGCTTTGCAATCACTGACCACCGCCCTCAGCGAGTGCCCTCCTCCGCAAGGCCTGATGGGAAATGGCCATCAGACGATGGTCACCCTCTCCCCCCCTGACCCTCCCCTGTCTGCTAACTACGGCACAGAGCAACCCTTGGCCCCCAGTGCTCAGTTTAACTCCCCCATTAATCTGTACTCTGAGGCCAACGTCTCGGCCGCTCAGCAGCTAGCTCAGATCACCTCACTAGAGGAACAGGTCCCTCTAAGGTAATCATAGGGTGGGAGGGGTGTGTGTGTGTGTGTGTGTGTGTGTGTGTGTGTGTGTGTGTGTGTGTGTGTGTGTGTGTGTGTGTGTGTGTGTGTGTGTGTGTGTGTGTGTGTGTGTGTGTGTGTGTGTGTGTGTGTGTGTGTGTGTGTGTGTGTGTGTGTGTGTGTGTGTGTGTGTGTGTGTGTGTGTGTGTGTGTGTGTGTGTGTGTGTGTGTGTGTGTGTGTGTGTGTGTGTGTGTGTGTGTGTGTGTGTGTGTGTGTGTGTGTGTGTGTGTGTGTGTGTTACAAATTTCCAGAACAATACAGTACCAGTCAAAAGTTTGGACACGCCTACTCATTCAAGGGTTTTTCTTTATTTTTACTATTGTAGAATAATAGTGAAGACATTAAAACTATGAAATAACGCATATGGAAAGTGTTAAACAAATCAAAACATATTTTAGATTTTAGATTCTTCAAAGTAGCCACTCTTCGCCTTGATGACAGCTTTGCACACTCTTGGCATTCTCTCAACCAGCTTCATGAGGTAGTCACCTGGAATGCATTTCAATTAACAGGTGTGCCACGTTAAAATTTAATTTGTGGAATTTCTTACTTCTAAATGCGTTTGAGTCAATCAATTGGGTAGTGACAAGGTAGGGGTGGTATACCTATTTGGTAAAAGACCAAGTACATATATTGGCAAGAACAGCTCAAATAAACAGAGAGATGTCAAGAACTTTGAAAGTTTCTTCAAGTGCAGTCGCAAAAACCATCAAGCGCTATGATGAAACTGGCTCTCATGAGGACCGCCACAGGAAAGGAAGACCCAGAGTGACCTCTGCTGCAGAGGGTAAGTTCATTAGAGTTACTAGCCTCAGAAATTGCAGCCCAAACAGACACATCTCAACATCAACTGTTCAGAGGAGACTGTGTGAATCAAGCCTTCATGGTCGAATTGCTGCAAAGAAACACCTACTAAAGGACACCAATAAGAAGAAGAGACTTGCTTTGGCATAGAAACACGAACAATGGACATTAGTCTAATGAGTCCAAATTTGAGATTTTTGGTTCCAACCGTTGTGTCTTTGTGAGACGCAGAGTAGGTGAACAGATGATCTCCGCATGTGTGGTTCCCATCATGAAGCATGGAGGTGTAATGGTGCTTTGCTGGTGACACTGTCTGCGATTTATTTAGAAATCAAGGCACACTTAACCACCATGGCTACCACAGCATTCTGCAGCGATATGCCAGCCCATCTGGTTTGTGCTTAGTGGGATCATCATTTGTTTTTCAAGGACAATGGCCCAACACACCTTCGGGCTGTGTATGGGCTATTTGACCAAGAAGGAGAGTGATGGAGTGCTGCATCAGATGACCTGGCATCCACAATCACCCAACATCAACCTATAAGGACTCAGATACGGGAGGCTGATGGTATGAGGGTTTGATATTTATTAGTCCCAGAAGAGGTAGGCAAGAGAATAGTCGTGGACAGGCAAAAGGTCAAAACCAGATCAGAGTCCAGGAGGTACAGAGTGGCAGGTAGGTTCAAGGTCAGGGCAGGCAGACTGGTCAGGCAGGCGGGTACAGAGTCCAGAAAGGGTCAAAACCGGGAGGACTAGCAAAAGAGAGAATATCAAAAGCAGGCACACGGGAAAAACACGCTGGTTGACTTGAAACAGACAAGACAAATTGGCACAGACAGACAGGAAACACAAGGAAGAAAATAAGCAACACCTGGGGGGGGACAATCACAAAGACAGGTGAAACAGATCAGGGCGTGACACAACTCAATTGAGATGGTTTGGGATGAATTAGACCGCAGAGTGAAGGAAAAGCAGCCAACAAGCGCTCAGCATATGTTGGAACTCCTTCAAGACTGTTGGAAAAGCATTCCAGGTGAAACTGGTTGAAGCATGCAAAAGTGTGCAAAGCTGTCATCAAGGCAGAGGGTGGCTGCTTTTAAGAATCTAAATTATAAAATATATTTTATTTGTTTAACACTTTCTGGGTTACTACATGATTCCATATGTGTTATTTCATAGTTTTGATGTCTTCACTATTATTCTACAATGTAGAAAATAGTAAAAATAAAGAAAAACTCTTGAATGAGTAGGTGTGTCCAAAGTTTTGACTGGTACTGTATATTACGGTGAAGGCCAGAGAAATTCCAGAAAAAGGTACCATATGATAAAATCCTATCTCCTCTCCCTCTTGCATCCTAGTGGTAAGACACTGTCCTCCATCAAGGAGTCTCATGTATACCGGATGCTCCAGGATGACCAGGATAGGCCACATGAACCACGTCAGTCAGGCTCCTTTAAAGCTCTGCAGGAACACGTGGAGACTGATGGTGAGCTAAATCCAAGCATACAGACTACTTATCCACTCTGACGGCACTTAATAACAAAGTACACATGTTTAAGTAATTATTTATTGATAAAATGTAGAATGAGCAGGGTTGGGTAGAAACGGATAACACGTAGCGGGGATTGACACCTTCACACGGCAGTAAACCAATTATTTGTGCATTAATAGGAGCAAAGCCGTTGATTACTAGAAGTGTAAGAGCTCCAGTGACAAAGCCTCCCACACTGGCGGGATCGCTACAGAAACTACCCCTCTGTGACAAGTGTGGAAACGGCATAGTGTGAGTACCCACTACCCAGGCTTACAGGAAATATGGCATGGTGCTGCCCTCACCCAATGACCCATCTGATCCTGCCCTCGCCCAATGACGCTTCTGATCCTGCCCTCGCCCAAATGACCCGTCTGATCCTACCCTCGCCCAATGATCTGTCTGATCCTACCCTCTTCATGTTCCGGATAATGACTAAACCAAAAACAATGTATTAATAAACCATGATGAACCTCCACTACATTATACACATGTGAACAGGGAGGTAATGAGAAACCATGGCAGGAATGTTTTTGCGGTGAGGAAACACAAGATGACAGTGTCTACCTTGCCAGATCTGTGCTCTCTCATCTTTTGGTTTTGGGGGATGAAAGTAAGAAGTACATGAAAGGATTGAGTAAGCAAATATACCTGCCTCTGATACTTTGATGTGGTGGGGCACATCTGCTGTTGCATAAGACCAAGGTCTAAGTGGGGTATGGTTAGAGCTATGGTGGTTTTGGATCCATGAATCTATCTGGATGGCAAAGTATAACCTCCTGCCTAGGCTAATTGCACACAGCGCATAATAACAATAATCCCGAGCATTGGGAGGAAGTGTCTGGTAGACAAGATTAGGCAAAGTAAGACAGTCAACTCTCTTGAACCCTGCTCCCACAGTAAGACAGTCAACTCTTATCCCCTGCTCCCACAGTAAGACAGTCAACTCTCTTGTCCCCTGCTCCCACAGTAAGACGGTCTTCTATCTCTTATCCCCTGCTCCCAAAGTAAGACAGTAAACTCTCTCTTATCCCCTGCTCCCAAAGTAAGACAGTAAACTTTCTCTTGTCCTCTGCTCCCACAGTAAGACAGTCAACTCTCTCTTATCCCCTGCTCCCAAAGTAAGACAGTAAACTTTCTCTTGTCCTCTGCTCCCACAGTAAGACAGTCAACTCTCTCTTGTCCCCTGCAGAGGCACAGTGGTGAAGGCCAGAGAAAAGTTCCGCCACCCTGGATGTTTTGTGTGCTCCGACTGCAAAGTCAACCTGAAGCAGAGGGGCTACTTCTTTGTGGAGGGGCAGCTGTACTGCGAGACTCACGCCCGCGCCCGGACGATACCTCCAGAGGGACACGATGTCATCACCGTTTACCCCACGGCTTGAGACCAGTAGACCGGGACATGCACAGACCTGTCCAAATGGAGCAAGAACTGTAACTTGCCACTCCCCTTCTCATACAGAATATTTCAGGACAAAATACATGATATATGGTTCCACAAGCTGCACAGTGGATAAGCTATACTACAGTGGCATTCATCAACTTAACACCCTGAAATGAACATATCAATATCTGTGGACATTATGATGCAATTGGGAATTTGCTTATCACCACCAAAAATGCAACCATTTATCTTTTTAAAAGGGAATATGTTTGTTATGCCTTGTGAATACCAACTGTGCCTTGTGATTTAAAGGTTTTCTGAATATGTTACCATTGGTAATAAAAAAAGAAGACAAACGTATCATCTTGTTTGTGTCATGTCCTCTATTATTACCACTACATGATATTGATGATCAAGATAGTCTGCATTAAACTACACTGGACAAGTTCAATCAGTCAACAAAAAGCTCATCAGAATTTAAAAGTATGCCTTTAATACATCAATAAAGTCCAACAGGAGCCGGTTGTCTATTTGTTAGGAGTTTCCATGGAGACTCATCAATGATTCAGTGCAGGTCAGGCATCATGGTGGGGCTTCCAGCTTACACACTCAACAGGACAGCAACATTTCTTAGTGCTATACTGGATTTTTCAAAAACTTAAAATATCAATGTGAAAGATCATAACAATATATTGATATTTGAACAACATAAATTCAGTACAACCTCAGATAGCAAGTTTTAACATCAGTATGCCATCACAGATGATATATTCATGGTGTAGTTTGCAGAGTGCACTGCCCTGAAAAACCAAAGACCCAAACAGTCAAAAACAGTGGCCTGAAACTATTATTCTGTCTGAGAGGATATGGATGGCCGAAATGGAGTCTCACCTGTTCACATTAACACTGATGATGCTCTTCACAGGGGTGCTCTTTGGTCCGGGAGATGGGTGGAATACCTTTCCTTCCTTATTCGCGGTCACAGTTTTGGATCTCCGGGTGATGTAGGGGTCAGCAGAGTGAGAGGGGTAAATGTCAAACGTACCTGCTTTCATGCCGCCAATCTAAAACAGAGAAAACCTCCTCATAAAATCTCCTCATAACACACACACTTGTAGTAATAAATCATAAGGTCTGTTGTCTGTGTCCTCTCTGCACTTTCACCCTTTTGTTTGGTGAGCTGGGTTTGAAGGGAACCACAAATCTCTTCTTCTCAACCAATCTCTTCAGAGGCGGCAGAGGCTTGTCCAGTTTGTACGGGTTGTTGTCGAAACATTCCTTCGGGTGGAGGTTCAAGTGGAAAGCACCACCTTTCAGCATAGCTTTATGGCTTACTGTCTCTTTCTGAAAAACATACACTCCCTTGTATAGTTAGAGAACGCATGTACCTCTGGATATAAATTATTATCTTGGACACTGTTTCAACCATAGAATTACATATAGATATCTGTGGTTTCAACACTACTATTTTCCTGGCCTCTCACCTTCAACATCTCATTTGCTCTGTCATAGGGGTCCGAGGTGTAAGGGACAACTTTGGACAGGGTGACATTCGGATAGCTATGGGACAAAAGGCTCCATCACTATCCATGCATGAAAACAGAATACTGTACTGTTAAGTATAATGAAACAACACCATGGTTGCATCCCAAATGGTCCCTTAATCCCTACAAAGTGCACTATATAGGAAATAGGGTGCCATTTGGGATACATACCATCATCTACAGACATACTGAACCTGTATCCACTTCCCCTCTTGGGTGGGTTGGTGAGGATGTTCTTGCCTGATGGTTTGTATGGCTTCCTGGGGACCTTCATAGGACTCATGGCCTGGATGGGACCACTCAGAGTTCCGTAGTAGCTGCCAACCCCTGACCTTGAATAATGGGAGTAAGCCAAGTTCTGGCATCAATCGCTGCATGCCACTGGAGCAAGCAGACTGTCTATGAAATGCAGTATAGTTTGTTCATGTCTAACTTAATTGGGCCCCCAGTTATTTCCATGGTCTCAGCTCTCTGGCTGAGTGACTGTTCCAAATGGGACTCTATTACCTATATAGAGCACTACCTTTGACCAGGGCCCATAGGGCTATATAGGAAATAGGGTGTCGTTTGGGCCACAGCCCTGGTCTCTGAGTTGATTAGGGCCAAACAGAAAAAAAGATGACTCTGAATGGTAGAGGAATACAGAATGCATTATGCAGCTGGGGAACAAACTGCATGACAGAATGGAAACTCTGGAGGTCCTTCTCATGCGCTGATTCAAATTAAGCCTGTAACCATGTCAACCTCAACTATTTCATATAAATGACATTGTCTGTTTTGGTCAGGGAGATCAATTCTTTATTTGTTTTAATGTTTAAGTCTCTTAATGTAATCAAGATCATCACCAAAACAAGGGGCTCATGTCTATGCACCATTGTTCTAATGCAGCCTTTTAAAGTCTTGTTAAGCCTAAACATCAAGTAGATGTGTGCTCTGCCATTAAGCACACGTCTGTGACAAATAAAAAATTATCTCATTGCTTACGGTTTCTTCTCTCCATTGCTGGGGAGGAAGGCGCTGCCTACATTCTTCTTGGACTGCTGACTCCTGTATTGCCGGGCGAGCCTCACAGGGTCTGTGAGGGCTTCTTTCTCAAAGACCCGCTTAAAGTGAGTGTCAAAGTAGCCCACTTGTAACCCTGACCTCTTCTTGGTGGCCCCACCAGTCAGTATCTGTTTACCTTTCTGAGCAGACTCATTGCAGGGACCTTAAATGGTAGATGAAATAGGATTTAACGTTACATTGTTTTACCATAAATATTACATCCAACTATCTCATCTTGCCTTACTTGTCTGTATATACTTCAATAGTGGGCAATATATATAGTCTAATTGATATCCCTTGTCCACTGTCATTATCTAGACATGGTGTACTTACGCTGAATAAAAGGGGTGTATTTGTCTCCAATGGAGATGTATCCCATTTCCTTGAAGACTCCAATCCTCTCCATATCTGACTTCCCTCCTTCTGGGGGCATCTTTAGGGAAAACAGTGAGCCCAGACACCAATTACTATTCAATTTAATAGCTAACTCTGTAAAATAAATGTTGACCATTTGTATTATATTCAATTGTTATACTGGATTATATTCTCAACCCTTGACGAACTCTCCTAGGTTTATCTATCATGGGATGACACCGTTGGAAATTCCATAGTAATAATCAATCAATAGATCATCTTTAATAAATAACTGAACTTTAAAATTCCGTATTATTCTAAGACAGAAATCTACCTTTAATTCGCGGGTCTTCGATCTGCAGCTTGGTTTATAAAATTATGAATTGTTCTCGTTCCTGTATCTGTGTACATTGTGTTACCTTGGCGTCCGTTGTGCATAAGCGGGCGAGAGGAGGGGTTGTAGCTATTGTCTTTGCGGAGAATATTAGGAATCTATCTAGCCATGTAGCCTAGCGTGTTTACTTTTCAGTAAAAGGAAAATATAATTTACATTCTCACTTTGCATATGGCAATATTAAAACATCCCGTGTGGGAATTTTTCTCCACTGCAATGGTAACTCACTCACTGCACCACCACCTGGTAAAATAGTTTCCAACTAAACATAAACGGAACTACAACATAGCCTAGACTTCATTTGGAAATGCACCAGGGTTTACACAGTTTCAGCAACAACAACAAAAATATGGGCAATCAGTTATTTTATGTCAACGTTTATTGATAGGGCGACATTTATTTTTCAAATACATTTTCAGACAAAGTATCATTCCTTTCTAATAATCCAATAGGCAAATATTCAAACAGGCCTAATCAAACGTTGTGATGTGATATTGATAATTGTCGTTGTTACTGTTAGCACATACTAGTTGCCTACATCTACACAATAGAGTAGTGTGATTTACTGAACTTGCGTCACAGTATTTGCTTAGTAGTTGCTTAGTAACAGATTCTATTGTGTCGTAGAATAAAACGCACTGCAGACTTCATGAACACAAAATGAACAAACTGCGTGAAAGGTCTTATGTTATGTTTTAAAGCGTAGGTGTATCCTGCCAAACAGATTGTAAAAATATAGGGATGTATTGCAGGCTCTGAGGCAAGGGTATGAAGTCGGGTTTTACAATCGAAGCTCAAAAGAAACACAGCGCAGCAAACGTGTTTCGTGCCATCACGGATGTCTACCGAGATGAAGGAGTGAAACAGACTTCACGCCAAGGTATTCAGCACAAGCTAAAACAGACAGTCACTTTAGAACTGGGACATTTCATGACCTCAGATCAGCTGTTATGACGCACCACAGCTGTTGTTGTTGAGGTGAGTTAGGGAGGGACTTTAAAGTGAAGGAAAACCATTGAAAATATTAACCTTTGTAGATCAAACTGTAATCGACCCACAGTTGAAGTGAAATCACTCAACAAATATAAAGATCAAGTTAATTTTCCACAATCTTTGGTTTCCTTCTATTCTGTAAACTATTCAGTTTGTTTGCCTCAGATCTACAACAGTCTGGGAAAATGGGCCCTGGTAAAAAAGAATGCACAGAAACACACAACCTTCCAGATGAACGACATGATTTGTTCTCCTCAGAGAGCCTTGCCACTCCAGTGGAGAGGGCTGAGAGACTGCTGAAGGGTAGAGCTGAAGGGGGAGACAAGCAGGCCCTTTTCCTGCTGGGACAGCTGTACTATTATGAGGTAACAGCTCTCCCATTCATATATCATATGCCCATATTCTGGACAGAGGAATGTAGCTAGCCATGTGGTTTCCTCTGATATAATGGAGCCATGTAGGAGCCATTTCAGTAGTGCAGAAATACCAGGTATACTGATCTTGAGCGATGATGCCCTGGTTTTCTGACTACTCTACTGCTGGGCCAGGGGCGCTATGAGGAGGCAGAGAGAATCTTTGACAGCATTAAGGACAGCGACCCCAGAGCCCTCTTCCAGCTAGCTGTCATGTATTATGATGGCCTGGGCACTGCTATGGATCAAGTGAGTCACGGTATTGATAGTGTTGTGCATTCTTCCTTGTTTGGTTTGCTGGGTTTCCACCTCATAATAAATTACAATGGGTAACTGAAGAACCCAATGGAGCATCTCTAAAAACTGCTCACTGTCACGCCTGCTACTACCATGTTAGAAATACAAACTACTGTATGTCTACCAAACATAACTCATGTTGAGTAGTCTCCCTAGGCAGATGGGTTGCCTTCCACAATGTAACCTGTTTGTTGCGTTGGTCTGGGGTTTCTGGGAGTACATGTTGAGTAGTCTGAGTCTGACAAGTGCAGTGTGTTGTACTCTGCTCCAGCCCAGGGCAGTGGACTACATGAGGAGAGTAGTCCAGTGGAACAGCCCAGAGGCAGGCTCCATCAGATACACTGCTCTTTATCACATTGGCATAGCCTACCTGGAGGGATATGGGGTCCAGCAATCCAATACAGAAGCAGAAAGGTCAGCAGAAGCACACGCACAATGTTTAAGATGTTTGCCGACTCATGGAAAACTGTTGTGGCAGTGACCGTGTTCTTTTTCTCACCCAGTTACTGGCTCCTTGCTGCTGATGAGGGAAACCCCAAAGCCTGTGTAAAAGCTCAGAGTTCTCTGGGTATGTTCTACTCTAGACCTGAGACACAGGACCTCAAAAGGGTATGATGTGTTTACTGTACCCATGAGATGTTACACCTTGATCAATAATTCAGGATTCTATTTCAACTATTCCCTTTCATAACTGTTTCCCCACTGTGTGACCTGTGCTCCAGGCATTCTTCTGGCACTCAGAGGCCTGTGGCAATGGCAGTCTGGAGTCCCAGGGCGCACTGGGGATCATGTACTTGTATGGTCAGGGCATCCAGCAGGACCCCAAGGCTGCCATTGAGTGCCTGAAGGAAGCGGCTAAGCGGGGGAATGTGTATGCCCAGGCCCACCTGGCTGCCTACTACTACCACAGGAAGCTCTACTCCAGAGCAGCAGCCCTTGCCAAAAGGTACTGTCATACGGTATATCATACAGTATATTCTCTGTTCTGTCCACAGGTTGATCATCCACCTTTGTAGATGTCAATCCACCACAATAATCACAGTTAAGTGTGTCTTTTTCAATCAATCTCCCTTTGACACGTATAATAGTATCCTAACCAACAGCAATTTGATTTGCCTTTGAACCATATTCATTATTCTGTTGCCAGTAACATACCCCATAGAGTGCCAGTCCCATCATAGTTGTTCCAAGCAGCAGTAAGACAGAGTGTCCTTGGAAGCAGTGTAGCGTGGTTGTGTTGTTCATGTCAGTATGAGAGACGAGACACAGCCCGCAAAATACCACAGCGGCTCTTTTGTTTGTTGGAATTGAAAATTTAAATGTATTGGAAAAAGAGGGCAGTTAAATACATAACATACTAACCATCGGTAGAACACTAAAGCAGTGATAAATATGTATGGTTTATTAGATAGATGTCAAGAGATTAAAAAAAGATATGCTGTGGCTAAGGCTAACCTACTACCCTCTATTTCCACAAGGAAAATGGTTGAAGCTATTATTAAATTGTAGGCTGTAATGCTCCGGAGTGAAACCTCAATGGAAAAATATATATTCCAATGTAAATGTCAGCCAACTGAGCGTATTTAAGAAAATTATTATTTGTGTGCTAAAGAAGTCTTCATCTTCCCACAATGAAAATGTAGGATTTCCAATTACGATGACATTGCTGCCATCGCCAGGGTCACCGACTGCCTGCCTGAATACGTCATTAAGGGTGTGGCCATTGCTCTTTTCTACTACGCCCGCTGTCTGGAACTGGGAAAGGGAGTTCCTCAGAGCAAGGAGAAGGCCTGGCAATACTTCACGAAGGTGGGCATACACATTCAAATGTATGTCAATGTCTGTCTTTTTCGTCATGTGTCGGACCCCAGTAAGACTAGCTGTCGCCATTGGCGTCGGCTAATGGGGATCCTAATAAATCAAATCAAAATTCTGCTTGACCCATTTGCTTGAAATAGCAACATAAGCAACATAAGTATCAGTGAAGGCCAATTAAGATTTGAGTAAGATGTTATCTCCATTCTGAATCTCATACTGGAAACTGGATTCTCTTTGACTAGGCTGCTCAGCTAAACCCAGAAGTGTGCCAGGACCTCCAGAGGGACATCATCTTCAGCAGAATGTAGAGATCCACCATCATGACCTTAGTTAGGGAGTCCAGATAGCAGTCTCCTCTGTTGCTTTGAGATTACCGGAGTAAATAACATCAGACCTGAATGCTTTGTGTTCAGTGTGTGGGTTTGGTATGGATAGGAGTGTGGCGATTGTGTGCCCAGTGTAAGAACGTTTTAAAAGCTTTAGACTCCACACATTAGAACGGTGTTACCGGTACTACTCTGCATGAACCAGTGGTCCTTGAATTCAGATGAACCGGGGGTCCTTGAATTCAGATGCAATTTATATACATTTGTAGCATCCAAATTCAGATGGTTTCAATTTCATACAATTTTGAGGAGCTTACATTGACAAGGAATTTGCCTAAAGTGGATAAATAACAAACAAAATAGCTAACAAGTCATACATTTTTCTTTTGCAATTTATTGCTTATAAATTCACTAAACAATTTTTGGGTAAAAATAAAATCTATCAATAAGTCACAAATAAAATTGTCACAATGACTTTACATGACATATTGCACAATGAAGCCGTTCTACAATAAACATAATGTAACATTGGTGGGGAATGTATTTGAGGTCGGTATGCAGCTTGTTTCTTCATTATATGAGCACAACACTCATCATTTCACAACTATTCACATTTTGGATCCAAAACAAAGTAATCAATCAATAGCCTGGCTTTCTGCAACAGACCTTGGCAGTGGGACTGATTTGTCATTTTCAGCTACTGAACAAAACAAAGAAAATGTAAGGTAGTAAAAGGAACAGAAGCTTGTCTCCCTAGTTTGAGCACTACATAATCAAATGCATTCAGATAAAAGTACCACAGAATAACAGAAAATACATCATCCATTCAGTTGAATCTCATTGTTTACTGTACCATGCTGGAACATTATAGTACCTCTGTGTTGATGTTACATTTGTCTTCATGATCTATCTGTTGAGTTAAAATAAAAAAAATCTAGTTTGAACAAAAGACAATACATAATCCTTCAACGAGTGTCTCTCCCCTGAAAACCAAGACAACTAAAGTCATGTTGATCTCCAGGAGCACCTCCATTTCCTTCACTCAGTGTGTGTGTGTGTGTGTGTGTGTGTGTGTGTTAGGCTGCGTCCCCAAACGGCACCCTATTCCCTATAGTGCACAACTTTATGCCTTCTGGTCAAAAGTAGTACACTATATTAATGGCACCCTATTCCCTTTGAGGGAGGGAATAGGATGCCCTATGGTTCTGCTCCACATTAACCACACTATCCTGTGTTTTGTGTACGTATGGGCCTCGCCCCATCAGATTTGGTCCGTCTCCACGTTGAGTTCTGGACACAGCTCTTTGAGGATCATCTCCATCAGAACCTGAAACAGGGGCAGAGGAAACGTGTCAGGAGGCCATTAAACAATACATCACTTCAGCCTGGACTCAAGTGAAGGAGAGTTTGTTCTGTTCACTTTGTTCCTATGCAGGCATGCATGAGAATGACTGACTCTTTGACCAACTGATATCTTCCCCTATTAGATGGAATGAGGTAACCACAGAATCTGTAACATATGTATATCTATGGAGGCAACTTCAGAGTATTCCACACAAATAACTTTATTGACATAGTGCAAATGGGAAAGCTTTTGGAATGTACACATACCCTTTCAAACCCATTCTCCCTCTCTGTGTGGTCTGACATGACAGTAATGAGATGCTGTTCTGAACTGAGCCACTAGGTGGCTAAGCTAGATGTGTTTGTGAAATTCCCAATGGAATAGGGGGCTTTTTCAAACTGCACCACAACAGCATGTTTTAGGATACTTTGCCATTTCACAGAGGGTGAGGTGAACTTACATAAAGCAGATGCTTGTTGGCATTGGCCTCCTGAAGTGCGTTGAAGATCTTGATGATCCCATACCTGGCGTTCTGCTGTCCCACCAGGTTCTGTAGTGCATCTGAAAGACACAGTTAGCATGCTGTATGTGGTTGTGTTACCTACCTTAATCGAATGACCTGATGAAGTCACCATGGATAAGAACGTCTGCTAAATTACCAAATTGTAAAATGTAAAAATGTCCACATTCAGAGATCCAGCCACAGATACCCGTCATGCCTAGGAGCAACATGTCTGCAAACATTTTTCCTGTCTCACATGTACCAGTGTGTAGCCTGAACGGTGTGTGGTGTGAAATGGAATGGAGCATACAATATACAGGTCACTGCCAAAATAATGGATGGATACAAAGTATATCGAAAGCGGCGTTTTCCACCACCATCAACAAAACACGAAATAACGGAATTTCTCGTGGAAGAATGGTGTCACATCACTCCAATAGAATTCCAGACACTTGTAGAATCTATGCAAATGTGCATTGAAGCTGTTCTGGCCCAATGCCCTATTAAGACACTATGTTGAGATGTATTTTGGCAGTTGCTGTTCGATTAGTATTTGTATTATTTATTTTACCCAGTCTGTTTTGCTAATCTTTATCAAGGGATCCAATAATCCAAATGAACCAGAAACTTTTGTTTCAAGACCAATGCCAGACTCCACCCCCCCACCCCTTGAGTACTGATCCATGACAGATATCAATCATCTCTAGCAGGGTTAACACACACACCCTTGTGGAACAGGGAGTTACAGCCCCAAAATCAACATTGTAGAATAAATACAATTAACTCCTGCACACACGATTTTACCTCTGCAAATGTATTCTAACATGTACTTGAAGAAAAAGGTCAAAGCACTGTTAATAAATGTGCCTAGATGACACCAGTACGGCAAGAGGGAAGACCAACCTGGAATATTGTCTAGCAGCTTCTGTTGAGCTCTCTCCTTGGTCTCCCGACGTTCTGTGTCAGACCGAGCCTTTATTTGGGGGGCCAGTTTTCCGTTGGGCCAGAATGTGTCGCGGAAAATGTTGATGTAGCAAACAATCATCTGCTCACTGAAGATCCAGTTGACAGTGTCTCGAATCTGCCTGAGGGGTTAGGGAGGGAAGGTTTTGACAATAGACTGTACATTACAGTAATAGCTAACGTTACTGCACAAATGTTCAGAGCACAGCCACAACAACCCATTGCAGTGCTGGAACACCCAGTCTGAAAGCTGTGGTAAACAAAACCATAGTTGTGCAGTTTGACTTGTTAAATAAGCTAAACGATCTCAACCAGAGGGATGTCACAGAGAGAAGGAGATTGATCAAATAGTCTGCAAACCCCTTGCATCAGTGTGTGAAATGTGGCAGGGTCAGAGTCAGCATCCCGAATGACACACAATTCACTACATAGGGCGGCAGGTAGCCTAGCGGTTAGAGAGTTAGGCCAGTAACTGAAAGGAGTAGTTTGAATCCCCAAGCCAACAAGGTGAACAATCTGCTGATGTGCCCTTGAGCAAGGCACTTAAACCTAAATACACCAGGGTCACCGTTGATAATGGCAGACCCTGGCTGTGACATTACTCCGAGGGCGTCTCAGGGGGAGTTGGGAAAAATACACATTTGCATTTCACACGTGCATATAATATGACAAATATAAAATCCCCCACCTCATTATTACTATTACTTTTGACCCCTATGGGTGAATAGGGTGCCATTTGGGACACAGCCTGGGAGTGTCCACGCACCATTTAGAGCTGTGGGTTAGGGTTCAGAATAAGACAATAACAGCATAACAGAATAAGACAATAAGAGTAAGACAATAACAAAATAAGACAAAGAGTAAGACAATAACAGAATAAGACAATAAAACAACAGAATAAGAAAAGCCCTGCCTGTCCTCTGATGAGACCACTCCTAGTCCTGTCACTCACCAACTGATGAGCTCTCGCTCTACAGATAGCGGGAGTGTTGAAGTACAATACCACTCGCTGTCATATAGACCAGCGGTCCCCAAAAACCGGGCCGCGGACCGGCACATTCACTACTAGGCCGCACGGAAAGGATAAATATTATACATTTTTATGTACAATTATAGGCTATTTGTGCAGTAATTACATTGAACTTTGTGCAGTCTGTTGGTCCTTTTCTCACCACTCTAATATCTCTGTCACACACACAACAGTTGACAGATTTTGAACTTGAGGAATGCGCACGCCGCGAGTTCATCACCGTCTGAGCGGTGTTGCCCGCCAACTTTGTACTAGCTAGCTACGTTAGCTGACATGAATAAAAACAAATGTCTCTGGAGAGCTTCTTCTGAAGGGGTAAGGGAGATAAAAGGCCCAACGACGATGTCGATAATGCAGATACAGCAGAGCCCGAGACAGCAAAAAAAAAAGTCTAATTCAATAAAAAAATATATTAAGTCCAACCTAAAATATGGCTTTACTGCGACAGGTGACTCGCATGCTCCAAGCCCCATGTGCGTAGTATGTGGAGATAGGGCTTCTTTGCCTCGTTAGATAGCCTCAAAACTGCTTTGGCACATCAAATCCAAGCACCCTGCACTCAACAAACCTATTGAATTCTTTGAGCGAAGAAAACATGAACAAGGACAGAAGCAAGTATTGAAAGCCACCGCATCAACAAACGTTGCTGCACTGAGATCGTCATACTTAGTGGCCAGCCGTATTGCTAAGGCCAAGAAGCCTTTCACTCTTGGCGAGGAGTTGATTCTACCTGCTGCTAAGGACATTTACCGTGAACTCTTAGGAGAGGCTGCAGCTAAAAAGATAGCAGGTTCCTCTTTCGGGCTACCACCGTTACTAGGCGAATTGGTGAAATAGTGGAGGACGTTGAGACACAATTGTTAGAGAGGCTTAATAAGTCACCGTGGTATGCAATCCAGGTTGACGAATCTACCGATGTTGACAAGGCAATACTGCTTGTTTATGTGCAATATATATTTCAGGATGATGTGCATGAGGATATGTTGTGTGCGCTGTCCCTGCCGACTAACAACGGCCACAGAACTATTCAAGTCTTTGGATGATTACATGTCAGGAAAATTTGATTGGCCATTCTGTGTTGGCGTATGCGCGGATGGGGCTGCTGCCATGACTGGACGGCTGTGGTTTCACTACCCGGGTTAAAGAGGTTGCGCCTGAATGTGAGTCTACGCACTGTGTCATTCACAGAGAAATGCTGGCTAGCCGAAAAATATCACCTGAATTTAATGTCGTATTGAATGATGCTATTAAAGTTATCAGTCACATCAAAGCACACACCCTTAACGCGCATCTGTTTGGGCAGCTTTGTGAGGAAATGGACGCAGATCACAAACGCCTTCTCTTATACACAGAGGTCAGATGGCTATCCAGGGGGAGATCGCTTGCCAGAGTGTTTGAGTTACGAGAGCAGCTGCAGAGATTTATTTCAGAAAAGTCATCACTGGCAGCACATTTCAATGATGAGGAATGGGTCGCAAAACTCGCTTACCTGTGCGACATATTCAACCTGCTCAACAAACTCAATCTGTCACTTCAGGGGAGAATGACAACTGTCTTGAAGTTGGCAGATAAAGTGGCTGCATTCAAAGCCGAACTGTAACTGTGGGGAAGGCGAGCGGACAGGGGAAGGCGAGCGGACAGGGGCATATTTGACATGTTCCAAACATCAGCGGGGATTTTGGGAGAGACTGAGACTGGGCCGTCTTTCTCCCAGCTGGTGCGAGATCACCTAGCTTCGCTGTCAACGGAGTTCCAGCGTTACTTCCCAACCGCCAAAGACCCACGAAGTGCGAAGGAATGTGTAGTATCTGTGATCTACATCTGTTTATATTAGTTACTATGCTGTTACTAAGCAGTAATGTATTACGGCAGTGTTACGTTACTACACATAATAGGAAATGCACATGCGCACTATTATGCCGGGAACTGTTGAGCACGAGGGTTTTCGACTAAACGAGACTAACTATGGTCCCGTCTCCTGCCTGGTCATTTCTCCACAACACAAATATTACAGTGGTGACGAGGTGATTAAGATTCTTAAACGGACATTGCTTGAAGGGAAGAATGTTGCGTGAGTAATGAAACTCAAAAGAATGATGTAAATCGTCAGTTATTTGTATTTTTTCTTCTTCTCGCCAGTAGAAAAGACACTGCTAGCACTGCTAGTAGGTACAGTATTCAGGAGCTGCCAAGTAGCAAGCCCATTGGAGTCCAGAATAGCGACGCTGCCCTCTGGTGGTTAAAAAAAAGAAAAACTGTCATTGAACCCATTGAAATTAGGCGATCTCAGTGGAGAACCATTAAGGAGGAAGAAACATTACACAGTGTGTACATTATTACAAATGAGTGCAGTGAATGAAGTAAGTGCAGAAAGTGAAGAATTAGATGAAAATTAAGGAATACAAGGCATAAGGAAACTGAACAATTAACTGTGAAAATGGCAACCATTGGTCTAGTACCAGAGTTTGAGGCTACGAAAGAGGATTTTGATTCCTATTTAGAGCGTTTTGAGCGGTGGCTGGCTGCAAATGAAATCAAAGATGAAAAGAAAGCAGACGTATTTCTCAGTGTTTTGGGTCCAACTGAGTATGGATTACTGAAAGGTCTCATTGAACCAATAAAAGCAGTGGAGTTGACCTATGCAGAACTAACAGACTCTTTCAAGGCATTTCAAACCTAAGCCAATTCTCATTGCAGAACGTTTCAGATTTTACCAACATCACCAGAGTCAAGGGGAAACCGTGGCTGCTACATCCTTGCTTTGAAAAGGCTGGCAAGTACAGTGGGGAAAAAAAGTAAAGGAAGATTATCAGTGGTCTTGTATGTCTTCCATTTCCTAATAATTGCTCCCACAGTTGATTTCTTCAAACCAAGCTGCTTACCTATTGCAGATTCAGTCTTCCCAACCTGGTGCAGGTCTACAATTTTGTTTCTGGTGTCCTTTGACAGCTCTTTGGTCTTGGCCATAGTGGAGTTTGGAGTGTGACTGTTTGAGGTTGTGGACAGGTGTCTTTTATACTGATAACAAGTTCAAACAGGTGCCATTAATACAGGTAACGAGTGGAGGACAGAGGAGCCTCTTAAAGAAGAAGTTACAGGTCTGTGAGAGCCAGAAATCTTGCTTGTTTGTATGTGACCAAATACTTATTTTCCACCATAATTTGCAAATAAATTCATAAAAAATCCTACAATGTGATTTTCTGGATTTTTTTCCCTAATTTTGTCTGTCATAGTTGAAGTGTACCTATGATGAAAATCACAGGCCTCTCATCTTTTTAAGTGAGAGAACTTGCACAATTGGTGGCTGACTAAATACTTTTTTTCCCCACTGTACATGTGAGTTTGCACGATTTCTTGATGACGCTCTCCGAGACAAGTTTGTATGTGGTCTCACAGGTGAAGCATATCACAGAAGGCTTCTGTCAGAGAATGACCTGACCTTTAAGAAAGCCTGTGATATCACACTTGGACTCGAGCTTGCCCACAGGGATACTATTGAGCTATCAGGACATGCAGAACGTCAGAAAGGTGTTCACAAGGTCAGTGATGCACGTGGCGAAAAAAGCTCACAAGTCACACTTTCCTCAGTCCAGTTCTCAAGGTTACACAAGACCTAAACGTCCCACATCACAAAGGTCTAAGCCAAGTTGCTACAGATGTGGGGGAGATAATCATCAGCACAGTGAATGTCGATTTCAAAATGAAAAGTGCCACAATTGTGGAAAGGTTGGACATCTACAGAGAGTGTGTAAAGCTCCAAAACGCACAGCTAGAGCGCACAAGGTGTCAGACGCAGCACAACAAGAGGAAGGTACAGCTGATTCAGTATTTGAACTATTCACAGTGTACACAGCTCAACAACAAAAATATGGAATCTATCTCAGCATGGAGTTAGCGGGACAACCAGTACAAATGCAGCTGGACACCGGAGCGTCAGTATCTCTGGTTCCAGTCTCTATAAAGAAAAACTGAAAGAGTGCCCTCTGGTGACACTATTTCTGTGTTGGGGCAGATCCAGGTACCAGTCCGGTATGAGGGGAAGGAGTGGACGCTACTGCTTGTCATTGTTAAGGGAGAAAAATCAGCCTTGCTAGGCAGAAACTGGCTACAAAAGATCAAGTTGAACTGGGGAGAAATCTTCAGTTTGAGGAATGACAAATCAGTAAGTCAGGCTACACTCACTAACATGCTGGAGAAGCACAAAAAACTTTTCAAAGATGGCTATGGCGAAATACAAGACTTCACAGCAAAAGTCAGAGTGCAAGAAGGAACCAAGCCTATCTTTCACAAACCACGTCCAGTTCCCTATGCTCTTAAGGAAGCAGTAGAGAAGGAACTGGACCGCCTACAGAAGAATAAAATCATCACGAATGTGGCGAGGAGCGACTGGGCCGCTCCGATCGTTGTAGTCCCAAAGAAAGACAAGACCGTCAGAATGTGCGGAGACTACAAGGTCACAGTAAATCGCTGCATACTACCAGAGGAATATCCACTACCAAACGCTGAAGATCTGTTTGCCACTCTAGCTGGTCGGAAGGTTTTCAGTAAGCTGGACCTGGCATTCGTTTATCAGCAACTGAAGCTGGATTCGGAGTCAGAACAGTATCTGACCATCAATACACACAAGGGGCTATTCAGATTCAATCGCTTGGCCTATGGAATCTCGACAGCTCCAGCGATATTCCAACACACAATGGATCAAATCTTGGACGGTATAGACAATGTTGTGTGCTTCATGGACGACATCCTTGTGTCAGCACCAACCATTGGAGAGCACTTTGTAGTGCTGGACAAAGTGATGTCAAGACTGGAGAAATACGGAGTGAGAATGAAACGCAGCAAGTGTGAGTTCCTCCAGGACTCAGTGGAGTATCTTGGATACAAGATTGATGCACAAGGCCTGCATCCAACCAACAGCAAGGTGGAAGCAATCATAAATGCACCAGCACCCACAAATATCTCAGAGCTGAGGTCATTTTTGGGGCTCCTGAACTATTACGGAAAGTTTGTGGCAAACTTGTCCACAGTGTTGCATCCACTTCACCAACTGCTGCAGGCCGATACAAAGTGGAATTGGTCCCCACAATGCAAAGAAGCATTCAAGACCTGCAAACAGCGTCTGCTAAAGAGCAAGTGGCTTGCCCACTACGACACAGAGATGAAGCTGAGACTCGCGTGTGATGCATCTCCATACGGAGTAGGAGCCGTCCTCTCACATGTTCTACCGTCAGGTGAAGAACACCCTATTGCATTTGCATCACGGACTCTGTCACCAAGTGAGAAAAATTATGCTCAAATTGAGAAGGAAGCCCTGAGCTTAATATTCGGAGTGAAGAAGTTTCACAAATACCTCTATGGAAGGAAGTTCCAATTGCTGACAGATCACAAGACTCTGTTGGCCATCCTTGGACCAAAATCAGCCATACCAACCCTTGCTGCACTTCGAATGCAACGTTGGGCTCTGATATTGCTAGCCTACGACTACGAGATCAAGTACAGACGATCCAGTGATCACGCAAATGCAGATGCACTATCAAGATTACCAAGCAATAGTGACTCCGACAGTGAAGATGATAGAGCAGTCTTCCAGATCTCTCTCATCGACGAACTGCCCATATCTGCTTCAGACATAGCAGAGGAAACGAGAAAAGACCCAGTGCTTTCCAAAGTCTTGGATTTAACATTAGACGGTTGGCCAACCTTCGTAAATGACGATAACCTTCGTCCATTCATTGACAAGAAAGACCAATTGTCTACTGATCAAGGATGTGTTCTGTGGGGATCAAGGGTGGTGATACCTCAAATTCCAAAAGAGACTGCTATCTGACCTGCATGAGGGACATCCAGGGATCACGTGAATGAAAGCACTCGCCCGCAGTTATCTGTGGTGGCCTGGACTGGATCAGGACATTCAACAGCATGTAGGCCACTGCTCACCTTGTGAAGCTGTTCGCAACAAGCCTGTTGCTGCACCTCTTCATACATGGTCCTGGGCTGCTACACCATGGGAACGCATCCATGTTGATTACGCCGAGCAAGCAACATTTCCTTGTTGTCGTTGATGTCCATTCCAAGTGGATGGAAGTGTTCCCTACTCAACTGACCACAGCTGAGAAGACCATCAATCTTCTCAGACACCCGTTCGCATCCTTTGGACTAGTCAAGGAGCTCGTATCGGACAATGGCCCTCCTTTTACGTCAAACGATTTTGAAATGTTTCTCAAGAACAACGGAGTAAGGTACATCCTGTCACCACCTTACCATCCGGCTTCAAACGGAGCAGCGGAGAGAGCCGTGCAAACCTTTAAGAAGGCCTGGGCTAGACTCGAGGTTCAGTCTGTGCCCATCCACCAAAGGCTTCCCCGGTTCCTGTTCACTTACCGTAACACACCACACACAGTAACAGAACGTACACCAGCTGAACTGTTTCTGAAACGCCATCCACGTACCCGCCTGACATTGTTGAAACCAGACTTGTCAAGCACTGTGGCAAAGCACCAGCTACAGCAGAAGAAAGCTCATGACAGACACTCAAAGACTGTCAGAGAATTCAAAGAGGGAGAGAGGGTGATGGTACGTGATTTCAGACACCCCAAGCGCCTGTGGAACTCAGGTGTGATCTTTCACTGCAGAGGACCTTTGACTTATCAAGTCCAAATTGGTCATCGCCATGTCAACGTTCATGTGGATCATCTGCTACGGTCCAACGCCCCAGCAGAGACATGCCAAGAGAACAAGAACAATAACGACCCCCAGGACTATTCTCCTGGCTGTGGACGTACGGAAGAGACAGAGCCTGACCTTCCACCCAAACCTGGCCCACCCCCGGAAGCCCAGGAGGAGCGGAGATATCCTATTCGACAGCGAAGGGCACCTCAAAAGCTTGACCTGTAAGTTGAGCTGTTTCAGGAGGTAACAGACAGTAAAACAAACTAACACTTTAATATGTCCTATATAAGGAAAGAAAAAGGACATTACCTGTGTTAGTTATTAGGACACAAATTCCATCTTCAGGGCAGAATAATCCCCTGGATTTGTGCTGGGCTCTGAAAAGTCTGCTTCAACCCAGTAGTTGAAAAATGTTTAAGAATGCACTGTTCAGATGTTGCATTAGTAGTTCCCTAAAATATTTACCTTGTTCTCTGGGAGTTAAACACTATGGGGGAGGAGTGTAGTATCTGTGATCTACATCTGTTTATATTAGTTACTATGCTGTTACTAAGCAGTAATGTATTACGGCAGTGTTACGTTACTACACATAATAGGAAATGCACATGCGCACTATTATGCCGGGAACTGTTGAGCACAAGGGTTTTCGACTAAACGAGACTAACTGTTGTCCCGTCTCCTGCCTGGTCATTTCTCCACAACACAAATATTACAGAATGGATCCGCGACCCAATTGTGAATGTCCCAGGTGAACCGTCCATGATCAACTCCTTGAGGTTGCAAAGAGATAGCCACAAAAGTACTGAAAACGTTGCTTCCATTGCCAACATCTATCTCTGCGAAGCGGGGTTTTCCGCAATGATGGCAACAACAAAAGAAATCACGGAGTAGACTGGACATACGGAACACCCTTCGGGTGTCACTGTCTCCCATCACCCCTAGATGGGACAATCTTGTTGCCGGGAAACAAGCTCAGGGCTCCCACTGATTCAGCGACATGGTGAGTTGCAATGTTTTTATTATATGGTTATTAGAGAAAAATATGCACTTTATGTTTTTATAATATCACGTTAGACCTACTTAAACTAAAATGTTATGAAAAAGCAGCTATACTAAACTTAGAGGAAAATATGATGCAAAAAAGGTTAGGGACCGTTGATAGACATTAAGAAACCTAGCCTGATCCCAGATCTGTGTGTGCTCTTTGCTTCACACACTGGCAGGAAATAAGAGCAGAGATCTGATTAAACATTTTCATAAAGAGAGAGTGATGCTTACTTGTTTATGGTCCTTCCAAACGTGACTTGAACTAGTGCAATTAGAGTTTTCCGTACCCATTTAAACACTGAGAATAAAGGAAGACAAACAATATCACAAGAGTGCCAGGCTGATAGCAAGAGGTGACTGGATTAAATAACAGATCCATTAACAAAGTTAGTTTCCAATAACTACAAACAAGGATAGAATATATCCCTTTCAAAATTGTTTTGGGCAATTCATTTGATTTAAAGAACACAGACATAACTCCTCATAACATACACAAACCATACACTCAGTCTCCTGAGGTGAAAATGACAGTGTAGTGTCCCCCAAATGGCACCCTATTCCTTTTATAGTGCACTGCTTTTGACAAGGGCCCTCTCAAAAGTAGTGCACTATAAAAGGGAATAGGGTGTCATTTGGGATGCAGACATAGTGTAGAGGTTCCACTCACTTCCTCTGAGCTCAAAGATCTCTCCTATGAGCATGAAGCAGGGTTCAGCCAGGGCATCTTTCTTCCCATCAGCCTCGTCTCCATAGTCAGATAGGTCACTGTCATCCTCCGCCTCCTCCTGGTGGGGAAAAAGGAGTTAGTGTGTATGTGTCTCTCTCTTTGTGTGTGTGAGAGAGAGACTATGTTTGTAGACCCATATACATACATATACACACACATATATATATATATATATATACATACATACATACATACACGTGTGTGTGTGTGTGTATATATATATATATATATATATATATATATATATATATATATATATATATATGTGTGTGTGTGTGTGTGTGTGTGGTAGTCCCACCACCCCAGCCAGCCAGGTCTCGTGATGTGATGGTTCTAACTAACCTCTGTGTGTGAGAAGAAGTCTCCAGACAGTCTCTCCAGGAAGGAGGCCAGGGAGAAGGAGGATTTCTTGTGGATGTCCATGACCTTCAGGTGCTCTGGGGAGGGGCTGAGGAAGGCATAGAGCGCCTCACTCTGACACATCCGCTCGTCTGTCAGCATTTTCTATACATGGTAGAGAAAACAGCTGCACATTAGACTGGTTGTGTCCCAAATGACATCTTATCCCATAGGGCCAGAGTTGGATTCTGGACTACATCCCAAAAGGCATAGTATTCCCAAAGGCTCTGGTCAAAAGTAGTGCACTATATTGGTCATCAAAAAGAAAGGAGGACCAAGGCACTCTTCATATAATGAATTAAAATGCCTTCATTTGTATGGCATGTTCAATGGAAACAACGCTTAAAAACTATATATTGGGAATAGGGTGCCATTTGAGACACAGTCGATGCTAATAACATTGGAAACTGATTACTGCAAATCAATGAGGCAAACAAACAAAATCCTCATCATTCTCGTAATAGTAAAGACTTTCCATCATCACCATCATAACTAACATTGTTGTAAAAGCTTCTAAAGAATGTGCTCAATTTCATTTCAACTCTCATCTCCAAACTGAGTACATTGTTGTTTTGTCTCATTTTTCAGTCTCCCGGCATTGAAAGAGCCTAGCTTGAAATCCTAACGGCCAATCGACATGCCGTGAGAACAGCAGGTACGAGCCACTCCAAGAATACATTTTCATTTCCTATCAGACAGAACAATTCTGAAATTAGGAAACAAACTACCTGAGCTCCCTTTGGTAGGTATATGTGACATCAACTCAATTTAAATATCCTGTTCTGAAGAACTATGCCCTTAGGAGATTGATACTGAGAAATGCCTTCCACATAAACAACACTGATTTGAGTGATGTTTTCACTATGATGTGTGGTTGAACCGTGTTGGCAGAGAGTGACTTACTTGTAAAAAGCTGTTGAGCTGGTTTTTGGACTTTTCAAGGAATTTTTGGTCAATTGACTTGAATGGCAGTTTACTGACGGAGGGAAGCTGGACTTTTTTCAAGGTAGGGAAACACTGCATAAAGAAAATAAAATCAAAGAGAGGAGAGAGAGAACAAGAGGGGTTATGTTTCAGTCTTCAAGTCTCGTTGTTTGTAGCACCTCATGAAATGCCGTGGCATGGTGACTCACTCCATCTCCACGGCAACCGGCCGGTGGAAGCATTGTTAGGGTGATTATCAGATGGCAGGTAGTGATATCTGAAACAAACGGCTGTGACGTAGCAGTGCAGGACTGTGGTAATTAAAAGGCTGTTGTTGGGGGGCAGACAGAGGGTGAGTCAGAGATGCTAGCTAGGCTGGCAGCAACATTAGCATGGAGGATCCTTTACCTCAGTCAGTTTTCGGTGCAGGGCCTGGAACTCTATGAGCTTCCTGGTGACGCTCCAGCGGCTGTTCTTCGAATCGTCTCCCTCCAGCAGGCTCACTGAGACGCAGTAGCAAGGCATCTGCTCTCCATTCTCCTCTACTGCCTGGTAGGGGATAGGGGGCACAGTGGGAATCATTTCCCTTCATTTCACTGCCAAGAATGAGTTGTGGACACAGAGTCACAACATGGTCAGAGTATGGTCAATGGTTACAGTAGGGTGAGACCAAGTTGTCAGAGTGTGGTATGGTAGAAAATTGGTAGAAAAATCATTATTGTTTGTGCATCGAATAAAGTTTCTCAGTACTCTCTCATCTGTGTCTGTGGAGTTGGGCCTCTGGGGCTTGGCGTTAGCAATTGATTTATGATGTCTTAGTGAAAATACCTACAGCCTGCATTCCAAAGAATTAGTTGGTGTTTGTGTACTATGAGGTACCAGGGAGGAGATGTCACCTTGAGAGCAAGGTGTCCTCTGATGGGAGAAGAATTAGGCCTTGATGGGAGAAAAATGGGGCCTTGATCAGGGAGGTGACCAAGAACCCGATCAGTGGCGGATTTAGGTATAGGCGACATGGGCAGCCGCCCAGGGCGGCACGGGGCACCCACACCAAAATTCTAATCGCTCATTTGCACGCCACGTCAATGATATCATGTCACCGTGTGGGACTGTGGGTCAATTAACCTTGTCGGAGTGGGCGCCCTGATTCTAGTTTGTGAGCTAGGCAGGCTACTGCCTGGGAAGGTCTCCCACTCAGAAGTTAGAGATGGGGAGGAGGGCGGGGGTAGGTTGACCTCAGGTCTCCCCACTGGAAGCCCGAGGTAGGGGGAGCGGGGGAATCTATTAAATAGCACACTTCTAACTTTGTACAGTACTAATGCAACTAATGCAGTAATAGTAAAAAATCTGTCACACTACAAAATTCTACCAAATAAACCACAATTCATTCATAATACTGTGAATATATAGTTACAGACATATTGTTGCATTTTTTTCTGGTTTGTGCAAAATCGTTAAGAATAATATAAAACCAGTCTGCACACCACCAAGGTGAAGTGGTTTAGTCTTGACTTGGTTGACAGTGTTGGGGGATGGGTAATGTATTGATGCTCGAGTGCCAAATCAACACAAATTTGTTTCTATTTGTCTTTGTTATTGCTTTCATTTAAGAATGATGATGGCCACTGTATTCTTGTGGACATTCAATGCCGCAGACATTTTTGCTACCCTTGCCCAGATCTGTGCCGACACAATCCTGTCTCGGAGTTCTACGGACAATATCTTCGACCTCATGGCTTGATTTTTGCTCTGATGTGGGCCGTCAACTGTGGGACTTCATATATACAGGTGTGTGCCTTTCCAAATCATGTGCAATCCAATTGAATTTACAACAGGTGGACTCCAATCAAGTTGTAGAAACATCTCAAGGATGATCAATGGAAACAGGATGCACCGGTGTTCAATTCCGAGTCTCATAGTAAACGGTCTGAATATATGTTTTTTATTTTTAATACATTTGCAAAAATGTTATATTCTTCGAAACATGTTTTTGCTTTGTCATTATGCGGTATTGTCTGTAGATTGATGTAGAAAAAACATGTAATCCATTTTAGAAAAAGTCTAACCGAACAAAATGTGGGAAAAAAATCAAGGGGTCTGAAGACTTTTTGCTAGGTAGCGTTAGTCGGCTGCACCTGAGCCAAAACTCCGGTATTTTTCATCCTATAGCTTGTTTGCTAGGGCAGTGGTTTTTCAACCGGTGTGCTGGGTTGACTTAGAAACACCCGTGCAGAAAGAAAATCAAATCAGATAATACATTGAATGGCACATCTGGATGGTTGTTTCAAGTCAGGTGCGCTCCGGCTGTTACATTTGAGGGGTGCACATCACGAGTAAAGTAATTTGTATTATTTTACTTCACCATTAGCACAGGCAATTCGGATTAGTGTTAGCAGTACCCCAGCCTTTGCCATAGAAACAAACGGAGTGGCTTCCATTCTGTGGCTCCACCTTTACAATGTAGAAAACAGCTTGTTTCTAGACCTTTACGTTCAAAAGTAAGACCTATTTTGTGTTTTTCTTTCTATTGGATATTTGCAGGATGCTCTTTAGGATTAGCCCCCTTTTTTGAATTTTCACCTAAAATGACATACCCAAATCTAACTGCTTGTAGCTCAGGCCCTGAAGCAAGGATATGCATATTCTTGGTACCATTTAAAAGGAAACACTGAAGTTTATGGAAATGTGAAAGGAATGTAGTAAAAAAACAACTTTTCTTCTGTATTTTTTTTGTACCATCATCTTTGAAATGCAAGAGAAAGGCCGTAATGTATTATTCCATCCCAGGTGCAATTTCGATTTTGGCCACTAGATGGCATCAGTGTATATGCAACATTTTAGACTGATCCAATGAACTATTGCATTTCTGTTCAAAATGTTCTATCAAGACTGCCAAAATGTGCCTCATTTGTTTATTAATAACTTTTCATGTTCAAAATTGTGCACTCTCCTCTAACAATAGCATGGTATTATTTCACTGTAAATTGGACAGTACAGTTAGATTAACAAGAATTTAAGCTTTCTGCCAATATCAGATATGTCTATGTCCTGGGACATTTTCTTGTTACTTACAACCTCATGCTAATCGCACTAGCCTACGTTAGCTCAACCGTCCCGTGGAAGGGACACCGATCCCAAAGAAGTTGACTTGCCTAGTTAAATAAAGGTAAAAAAAAAGAATTGCACCAAATACATGTGCCACAGAATCTTTTATCACATCGAGGTGTGCCACGGTTCAACAAAGGTTGGAAACCAGTGTTCTAGGGATGTGCATCTTTCCCTTTCAAGACAATTCGATAAGTATCTAGAAACATGGGCTCCAATACAGGAACGATACGTTTTAGTTTGAAACGATTTGATGAGATGCGAATTGATTAGAGAACGAATTGATGGGATTCGGTTCGATGCACCAACATTTGTTGCATAAACATATACATTTTCCATTCTAAATTAAATTATTCTGCTCATGGAACTCATGAGCTGGGCCTCTCTGAGCTGGATCTGTCTGAGCCAAGGGGCCAGGGTTCTGGTCTAGAATCTCCTACAGTTTTGCTTCGGTACTGCAGTGTAACTGACGCCCGGGCCAGATTTTTTCCCCATCACTCACAGCCGAAGATATTACAATTTTACACTCATCCAATGTCTGCCATGTTTTTGGATGACGATCAAAACTTGTTTTTTATCATGGCTCTCGTCTCTCTGCAGATGACATATAGTAGGCAAGGAAAGGGGATAGCTAGTCAGTTGTCAATACAAATTGAATCGTGAAGGGAAAGGGGATAGCTAGTCAGTTGTCAATACAAATTGAATCGTGAAGGGAAAGGGGATAGCTAGTCAGTTGTCAATACAAATTGAATCGTGAAGGGAAAGGGGATAGCTAGTCAGTTGTCAATACAAATTGAATCGTGAAGGGAAAGGGGATAGCTAGTCAGTTGTCAATACAAATTGAATCGTGAAGGGAAAGGGGATAGCTAGTCAGTTGTCAATACAAATTGAATCGTGAAGGGAAAGGGGATAGCTAGTCAGTTGTCAATACAAATTGAATCGTGAAGGGAAAGGGGATAGCTAGTCAGTTGTCAATACATATAGAATCGTGAAGGGAAAGGGGATAGCTAGTCAGTTGTCAATACAAATTGAATCGTGAAGGGAAAGGGGATAGCTAGTCAGTTGTCAATACAAATTGAATTGTGAAGGGAAAGGGGATAGCTAGTTGCACAACAACGCATTCAACCCAAATGTATCTTTCGCATTTAACCCAACCCCTCTGAATCAGAGATGGGGAGGAGTTTTTGGGGACTAACTGCCTCAAGGGCAGAAGGGCAGATTTTTCCACCTTGGTGATTAGAACGCTCTTAACCGCCAGGTTACCTGCCGCCCCCACAACTTTGGGAGAATCACAATACATATCGTATCGGCACCTACGATTGGTGATAATGTTGTATCTTGAGGTCCCAGGCAATTCCCATCTCTAAAGAACAGTCACTGTATCAATTAGTATACTACTCTGTTATTATCCATGCATAGTCCCTTTAATAACTACCTACATGTACATATTACCTCGACTAACCGGTACCCCCTGTATATAGCCCCGCTATTGTTATTTTACTGCTGCTCTTTAATTATTTGTTACTTTAATTTCTTATTGTTAATAAAAAAAATTAACTGCATTGTTGGTTAAGGGCTTGTAAGTAAGCATTTCACTGTAAGGTCTACATCTGCTGTATTCGGCACATGTGACAAATACAATTTAATTTGATATACTGTATCAATGAGGGCATGCTAAGAAAACACTCCAATGATGAGAACAAATTGACTAAAAGACATCTTTAAAAGGTTGGCTGATTAGCTCATTGCCATAATGAAGAATTGGAGACAATACTACCATGCTTAATTGAACATCACTACAAACACAAATTTGCTTTTGGCTGAGAAGAATCCGACCTTGGCTATTAGCTTAGCAACATAGCATTAGGACTTGGAGGGGGATTGTGCAGGGTGAACTTTGGAGAGTGGTGTTCTTTCCGTCCTCCTGTGTTTAGACGTTTCGCAGCGAATTAACAGACAAAGCATTAATCAACAGCGTGTCTCCCAGACTAAATGAAGCGTGAGGAGTAATAAGCAAATGAGGCCCTCGTCCTTCCACAAACCCGAACAGCTTAAATTGTATACAGCCTAGTTATTGTTATTGTGTTGTGCTGCTATTTTTCCTTTTAGCAAATGTTTCTCACTTTCTTAAAATTGCATTGTTGGTTAAGGGTTTCACAGTAAGGTTGTTGTATACCTGTTGTATTCGGCGCATGTGAGAAATAAAAAGTACTTTGAAGGAGATAAAAGGCGATCTCGTCTCATACAAAGTACAGATGTAGGATCTTAATTTGAGCCAGTTTGCTACAGCAGGAAAATAATCCTGCAGCAACAGGTAATGTGAATAATAATATAATGTATGGAGATTTTTGTAGGGGTTCATATATTTTTTCGTAATGGAAAATCAAGTCTCAAATGTCAAAGTGGAAATAAAAAACTTCAGAAGCCTTTTTAAACCTCAAATACACTACACATTTTACATTTCCTGCATTGCAGGATAGTTCTTCTGCAACCAGATGATCAAATTAAGATCCTACATCTGTAGTCCAATCAATAACACCATACAAATGATGAATGGGACCATTTTATCCTTCCTTTCAGTTTGTATTTTCTTTCTCAGTTCCGGAAGGTGCAGATGCTATCGTTTCTCTCTGGCTCGTTGCTCTCAGATCAGGGTTTTATCTGTTTCGAGTTTGGCTAGAGGTACTGGAGCCCTGGACACAGGAGACCAAAGAGCTTACTGCTGCGCTGCTGTCATTTCACTGGAACACAGTCAATGACTAAGAGTTGGGACGGTGCTGTGTGTGTATTTGTCTCACTCACCTCAGCCGTTGTGATGAGGGCCCTCCAGGAGCCCAAGTTCTCACACCACCAGTCTGTGCGGGAGATGTGCAGCTGCAGGTCACTGTGCTCCTTCTCCATGGCCCCAATCTCCTCCTTCAGCTTACACACAATCTGAGCGAGGACAGACGCACGCGCACACACACACACACACACGAGTCAAAAGATGGCTCTAACCCTGACAGAGTACCAACTGTGTCTCATACACAGTACCAAGGAGCGGGAGACTATTCTGGACGCTTATAAGAAATCCTGCTATGCCCTCAGACGAACCATCAAACAAGCAAAGCATCAATACATCGGACGCTCGTCAGATGTAGCAGGGCTTGAAAACTATTACGGACTACAAAGGGGAAACCCAGACGTGAGCTGCCCAGTGACCCGAGCCTACCAGACGAGCTAAATGCCTTTTATGCTTGCTTCGAGGCAAGCAACACTGGAGCATGCACGAGAGCACCAGCTGTTCTGGATGACTGTGTGATAACGCTCTCGGTAGCCAATGTGAACAAAACCTTTAAAACAGATCGTCAAAAAGGTTCTACAGCTGCACCATTGAGAGCATCCTGACTGATTGCATCACCTGCCTGGTATGGCAACTGCTCAGCATCGGACTGTAAAGCGCTACAGAGGGTAGTGCAAACGGCCCAGTACATCACTGGGGCCAGAGGAAAGCCCATAAAATTGTCAGAGACTCCAGTCACCCAAGTCATAGACTGTTTTCTCTGCTACCACACGGCAAGCGGTACCAGAGCGCCAAGTCTAAACCCAAAAGGCTCCTCAACAGCTTCTACCCCCAAGCCATTAGACTGCTGAACAATTCATAAAAATCGCCACCGGACAATTTACATTGACACCCCCCCTCTCTCTCGTACACTGCTGCTACTCGCTGTTTGTTACCTATGCATAGTCACTTCGCCCCCACCTACATGCACAGATTACCTCAACTAGCCTGTACCCCTGCACACAGACTCGGTACCAGTGCCCCCTGTATATATAGCCTCGTTATTGCCATTCCTATTGTGTTACTTTTTATTTTAGCCTAATTGGTAAATATTTTCTTCCTCTTGAACTGCACTGTTGGTTAAGGGCTTGTAAGTAAGCTTTCACGGTAAAGTATACAAGTTGTATTCGACGCATGTGGCATATAAAGTTTGATTTGATACAAGATATATATTATTTCTCTTTCTTTTTTTTCACTCCGCATTGTTGGGATGGACCCGTAAGTAAGCATTTCACTGTTAGTCTACACCTGTTGTTTATGAAGCATGTGACAAGTACATTTTGATTTAAAGGTGGCTGTTCAGTCAATGTCAGTTGTCAAGGGCTGCTTGTATTACAGGCAGGGGAAGACTTTTTTTCAGGGAACAAATAATGGGTTCTTTATGAATGCCAGCACACAGCCAGACAGAGAGAAAGGTAGAAAGGTGTGCTTGGCCTGCAGGTAAATGACAGCAGCACAGTCAATGATGGGCTTTTGTATTTGTCAAGTAGCCATAAATAGAGAGGATGCAACCTTGAGGGTACACTCAATATCAGAGTTCATAAAAACACATTCTAAAAAGACATTCACCATGCATTGAAACAATAGCAGCTGAACGGTGTAGTGGGGTACCTTTTTGTCTGGCTTGGGGGCATTTTGGATGGAGCCCAGGGCCTGACGTTTGTACTCCAGCTTGTCGTAGAGCTGGCGCAGCTTGTTGACAGCGTAGCTGGCCTGCTCATTGATGCCTTTAGTGCCCTCGTCCAGTGCCTCCTCCCCTCCCTCCAGAACCTGGAGCTGTGCAGAGAGGTGGAGGTTTAGATGATGGTGATAATACAAATGTGGATGAACTTGCCACAATGATAATAGAGCCCCACAGTAGAGGTGTCATAATACCCAGAAAACCTAGCAGTCAAACAGGGAAATGGTTCCAAATCGTTTTTCCAGCACAAATTTTACACTTAAAATAAGGGCTGTGTTTCGTGTATGCTCACCCTGGTGTGACGTTTTTGATAACCATGTAAATCTCTCTCGGACAAGGTGACTTTTATCAATATATTCACCTGCATTTACTTTTAGATTCGAAAATTCAAATTAGACATCATGTAAGACCACAAATCCCTGCATGTAATCTCTAGCTGACACCTTTGCTAACAGGTATTGTGTCAATTTAAAACTTGCACAAGACAATTCACATAATTGTCCATTTAAAGAAATGTTCCCAATTTATTCATTACTAAATTTAGCTAACATTAGATAGTTAATCCAGATATTTGTAACTTTGCCTTGATTCGGCAGTCTCGTCTAGATCATTATGGCATTTGTAGTTCTTTATGATGTTTCTAAAATTCCCTATAGGAAACATTTATGGTGCCAAAAATGATTAGAACCATTTCCCTGTTTGACTGCTAGGTTTTATGGTTATGACTCATACTGTGGTACTCTACGGACAACACTGTAGCACACAGGAGTATATGCTGGCTGGTATGTGTACATCTGCGCCAGTGTGTGTCCCCTTCCCAGCTTACCCCTTCGTCCTTGTCCTCACTGCTGGACTGGGAGCTGCACTGCTGCTCCTCTCTCCTGATGAGCCTCTCGTAGAGGTCAGAGACCAGGAAGGAGGGGTAGTAGCGCTCCTTCATGGTCTCATACACATCCCCCTGGATCCGGTGGAATACGTCCGTGCCCTTGTTCCCCACCAGAGTCTGCTGGATCTCCTTGTACAGGGCCTTCTCCACCGGGATCTCCCTGCTCTCCACAAAGAAGTTCTGGTAGATCTCCCCCACCAGCTGGGGAACCTCGTTCTGGGAAAAATCAAGTCAGGATGTGCACTGGGTTTTCAGCTTTAATAGACAGATTCAGTTTCACCACAAGTCTCAGAGTAATGTTACCAGTCTGAGATATTTTACATGTCAGTAGTCACTAACACTGGTTTATTGTTTGCTTTTGGAGGATGTGACAACTTTACCTTGTTGGCAGTCTTGAGCATCTCCACTAGCTCCCAGAAGCTGATGAGAGCCCTCTTGTCCACTCGCTCCATGTAGACACGGAAGTGCTCCCGGAACCCTGGGTTAGACATGATCTCTTCAAATTGGAGGATCTACAGTGAACAGACAAAATACAGGGGGTTTACATAGAGGCTTTTGATCCAGCCCTGCTCAAACATTTTAGATAAAACTACACTAAATATATCTTGTCAACAAATAGTTGATTTAAACACACTATTTTGCAATGATGGTCTACAGTAGCCGCAACAGCACTCTGCAGGGTAGCACCATGGTATAGCCAGAGGACAGCTAGCTTTCGTCCTCCTTTGGGTACATTGACTTCAATAAAAAAATAAGAGGCTCGTGGTTTTCACCCCCTTCCATAGACTTACACAGTAATTATGACAACTTCCGGAGTACGTCCTCCAACCATCAGAGCTCTTGCAGCATGAACGGACATGTTGTCCAGCCAATCAAAGGATCAGAGAATGAATCTAGTACTGAAAAGCATAAGCTACAGCTAGCACTGTAGCGCATAAAACGTGGTGAGTAGTCTCAGAGAGAAAGACCACAGTTTTATAAATTTTTTCCCAAAATGTAGGAGAAGCAAGAGCGATTGTAATTTGTTGAAGTCCACAAGCGAAGGGACAAGGTGAGAGGAGTGTGTATAGATGCAAAAAGGAGTACAACGTGGCTGTTATGAAAGTGAACTGTGTTTACGCGTGATCAGGGATGTATTCATTCCACTGATTCTGTTGAAAAAGTTTCTTAAAAACGGAAGCTAACGGAGATGCAGTATATAACGTCAGAAAATCTGCTGTCTCAGCCACAGCCTGTCACCAATGGAGTACCCCAAGGCTCAATCCTAGGCCCCACGCTCTTCTCAATTCACATAAACAACATAGCTCAGGCAGTAGGGAGCCCTCTCATCCATTTATTTGCAGATGATACAGTCTTATACTCAGCTGGCATCTCCCCGAAGTTTGTGTTAAATGCTCTACAACAAAGCTTTCTTAGTGTCCAACAAGCTTTCTCTACCCTTTACCTTTTGTTTTGGAGGTGTTCAGAACAAGGTTATGTGGTTTGGTAAGAAGAATGCCCCTCTCCCCACAGGTGATATTACTACAGCTGAGGGTTTAGAGATTGAGGTAGTCATCTCATACAAGTACATGGGTGTATGGCTAGACGTATGGCCTTCTCTCAGCACATATCAAAGCTGCAGGCTAAAGTTAAATCTAGACTTGGTTTCCTCTATCGTAAATCAGTCCTCTTTCACCCCAGCTGCCAAACTAACCCTGATTCAGATGACCATCCTACCCATGCTAGATTACGGAGAGATCATTTATAGATAGGCAGGTAAGGGTGCTCTCGAGCGGCTAGATGTTCTTTACCATTCGGCCACCCGATTTGCCACCAATGCTCCTTAAAGGACACATCACTGCACTCTATACTCCGCTGTAAACTGGTCATCTCTGTATGTCCGTCGCAAGACCCACTTGTTGATGCTTATTTATAAAACCCTCTTAGGCCTCACTCTCCCATATCTGGACATATCTACTGCAGCCCTCATCCTCCACCCGTTCTACCAGTCACATTCTGTTAAAGGTCCCCAAAGCACACACATCCCTGGGTCGCTCCTCTTTTCAGTTCGCTGCAGCTAGCGACTGGAACGAGCTGCAACAAACACTCAAACTGCACAATTTTATCTCAATCTCTTCATTCAAAGACTCATTCATGGACACTCTTACTGACAGTTGTGGCTGCTTTGTGTGATATATTGTTGTCTCTACCTTCTTGACCGTGTGCTGTTGTCTGTGCCCAATAATGTTTGTACCATGTTTTGTGCCGCTACCATGTTGTGTTTCTACCATGTTGTTGTTGTTGTTGTTGTTGTTGTTGTTGTTGTGTTGCTACCATGCTGTGTTGTCATGTGTTGCTGCCTTGCTATGTTGTGGACTTAGGTCTCTCTTTATGTAGTGTTGTCGCTCAAATCAAATTTTATTTGTCACATACACATGGTTAGCAGATGTTAATGCGAGTGTAGCGAAATGCTTGTGCTTCTAGTTCCGACCATGCAGTAGTATCTAACAAGTAATCTAACAAATTCACAACAACTACCTTATACACACAAGAGTAAAGGAATGAATACGAGTATGTACATATAAATATATGGATGAGCAATGGCTGACCGGTGTAAGCAAGATGCAGTAGATGGTATATACATATGAGATGAGTAATGTAGGATATGTAAACATGATATAAATGGCATTGTTTAAAGTGGCTAGTGATACATTTATTTCATCCAATTATAATTATTAAAGTGGCTAGAGATTTGAGTCGATGGCCGAACGGCATAGGCAAGATTCAGTAGATGGTTTAGAGTACAGTGTATACATTTGATATGAGTAATGTTGGATATGTAAACATTATATACAAAATTGTTTAAAGTGGCTATTGATACATTTTTTACATCCAATTCCTATTATTTAAAGTGGCTAGAGATTTAAGTCTGAGTGGCTGTTGCCAACATACTATGTTAGTGATGGCTGTTTAACAGTCTGATGGCCTTGAAGTAGAAGCTGTTTTTTCAGTCTCTCGGTCCCAGCTTTGATGCACCTGTACTGACCTCGCCTTCTGGATGATAGCGGGGTGAACAGGCAGTGGCTCGGGTGGTTGTTGTCCTTGATGATCTTCTTGGCCTTCCTGTGACATCGGGTGGTGTAGGTGTCCTGAAGGGCAGGTAGTTTACCCCCGATGATGCGTTGTGCAGTCCTCACTACCCTCTGGAGAGCCTTACGGTTGTGGGCGGAGCAGTTGCCGTACCAGGCGGTGACACAGCCCGACAGGATGCACTCGATTGTGCATCTGTAGAAGTTTGTGAGTGATTTTGGTGACAAGCCGAATTTCTTCAGCCTCCTGAGGTTGAAGAGGCGCTGTTGCGCCTTCTTCACCACGCTGTCTGTGTGGGTGGACCATTTAAGTTTGTCCGTGATGTGTACGCCGAGGAACTTAAAATGTTCCACTTTCTCCAATACTGTCCCGTCGATGTGGATAGGGGGGTGCTCCCTCTCCTGTTTCCTGAAGTCCACGATCATCTCCTTTGTTTTGTTGACGTTGAGTGAGAGGTTATTTTCCTGACACCACACTCCGAGGGCCCTCACCTCCTCCCTGTAGGCCGTCTCGTCGTTGTTGGTAATCAAGCCTACCACTGTCGTCAGCAAACTTGATGATTGAGTTGGATGCGTGCTTGGCCACGCAGTCATGGGTAAACAGGGAGTACAGGAGAGGGCTGAGAACGCACCCTTGTGGGGCCCCAGTGTTGAGGATCAGCGGGGTGGAGATATTGTTTCCTACCCTCACCACCTGGGGCCGGGCCGTCAGGAAGTCCAGGACCCAGTTGCACAGGGCTGGGTCGAGACCTGGGGTCTCGAGCTTAATGACGAGCTTGGAGGGAACTATGGTGTTAAATGCTGAGCTGTAGTCGATGAACAGCATTTTTACATAGGTATTCCTCTTGTCCAGATGGGTTAGGGCAGTATGCAGTGTGATTGCGATTGCGTCGTCTGTGGACCTATTGGGACGGTAAGCAAATTGGAGTGGGTCCAGGGTGTCTGGCAGGATGGAGGTGATATGATCCTTGACTAGTCTCTCAAAGCACTTCATGATGACAGAAGTGAGTGCTACAGGGCGAGTTACCTTAGCTTTCTTGGGAACAGGAACAATGGTGGCCCTCTTGAAGCATGTGGGAACAGCAGACTGGGATAGGGATTGAATGTCCATAAACACACCAGCCAGCTGGTCTGCGCATGCTCTGAGGACACGGCCAGGGATGCCATCTGGGCCAGCAGCCTTGCGAGGGTTAACACATTTAAAATGTTTTATTCACGTTGGCTGCGGTGAAGGAGAGCCCGCAGGTTTTGGTAGCGGGCCGTGTCGGTGGCACTGTATTGTCCTCAAAGCGAGCAAAGAAGTTGTTTAGTTTGTCTGGGAGCAGGACGTCGTGGTCCGCGACGGGGCTGGTTTTCTTTTTGTAGTCCGTGATTGACTGTAGACCCTGCCACATTCCTCTCGTGTCTGAGCCGTTGAATTGTGACTCTACTTTGTCTCTATATTGACGCTTAGCTTGTTTGATTACCTTGCGGAGGAAATAGCTACACTGTTTGTATTCAGTCATGTTTCCGGTCGCCTTACCCTGGTTAAAAGCAGTAGTTCGCGCATTCAGTTTTGCGCGAATGCTGCCATCAATCCACGATTTCTGGTTGGGGAAGGTTTTAATAGTTGCTATGGGTACAACATCACCAATGCACTTGCTAATAAACTCGCTCACCGAATCAGCGTATACATCAATGTTGTTGTCCGATGCTATACGGAACATATCCCAGTCCACGTGCTCGAAGCAATCTTGCAGCGTGGAATCACATTGGTCGGACCAGCGTTGAACAGACCTGAGCATGGGCGTTTCCAGTTTTAGTTTCTGTCTGTAGGCTGGGAGCAACAAAATGGAGTTGTGGTCAGACTTGCCGAAAGGAGGGTGGAGAATAGCCTTGTATGCATCATGGAAGTTAGAATAACAATGATCCAGGATTTTACCAGCCCGGGTGGCACATTCGATATGCTGATAAAGTTTCAGGAGCCTTGTTTTCAAATTAGCCTTATTAAAATCCCCAGCCACAATAAATGCAGCCTCAGGATATGTGGTTTCCAATTTACATAGAGTCCAATGGATTTCTTTCAGTGCCGTCGATGTGTCAGCTTGAGGGGGGATGTACACGGCTGTGATTATAATCGAGGAGAATTCTCTTGGTAGATAATGCGGTCGGCATTTGATTGTAAGGAATTCTATGTCAGGTGAACAAAAGGACTTGAATTCCTGTATGTTGTTATGATCACACCACGTCTCGTTAAATCATAAGACACACACCCCGGCCCTTCTTCTTACCAGATAGATGTTTGTTTCTGTCGGCGCGATGCGTGGAGAAACCAGGTGGCTGTACCGACTCAGATAACGTGTCCTGAGTGAGCCATGCTTTCAGTGAAGCAAAGAACGTTGCAGTCGCCGATGTCTCTCTGGAAGGCAACTCTTGCTCGTATTTCATCCACTTTATTGTCCAGAGACTGGACATTGGCAAGTCAAATACTTGGGAGAGGTGCACGATGTGCCCGTCTACGTAGCTTGACCAGAAGACCGCCGCGTTTCCCCCTTCTCCGGCGCCGCCGTTGTTTTGAGTCGCCGGCTGGGATCCAGTCTATTGTCCTAGTTGGGGTACCAAACAGAGAATCCGCTTCGGGAAAGTCATATTCCTGGTCGTAATGTTGGTAAGTTGACGTTGCTCTTATATTCAATAGTTCCTCCCGGTTGTATGTAATAAAACTTACTTCCCGGGGTAACAATGTAAGAAGTAATACAAAAAACAAAATACTGCATAGTTTCCTGAGAACGTGAAGCGAGGCGGCCATCTCTGTCGGCGCCGGAAGAGATGTTGTGATGTGTGTTTTGTCCTATATTTATAGTGTATTTAAATAAATGTTTTTATCCCAGGCCCCATCCTCGCAGGAGGCCTTTTGGTAGGCAGTCACTGTAAATAAGAATTTGTTCTTAACTGATTTGCCTAGTTAAATAAAGGTTAAATAAAAAATTAGCTACCTTAGTCCTTAGATGTGTTTACTTTGCAGGCTGACTAGCAATGTATTGTGTTGCAATGTCCCTTACATTGGATGCCCAAATCGACTAGAAGTATCTACAAAACAAGTTGAAGCGACATAATTCAAAAAGCTACATAAAAAAAAAACTCCCCTAAAATTACTGTTCGCGATTCACAAATTAATATTTTGATTCACATGATTCGATAGAACCGAATCACAACTAATACAACGGCGAAGTGAATCCTTTGTTTCGACGAAAAGAATGGTATGAATCGTTCAAAAATGTGAATCAACTTTGTATGGACTTGTGAGTGTCGGTGGAAGGTTTTTGGGGATATGACGAAAACATTAAAAAACATGATAATAATCGCTAAACAGTTAACTAGAGGGTACAATTTGTTTTGAATTGGCTACCTAATTAGTTATTTGTTTGTTATCTATCATATTTTATAGGCTAGGCCTACCTGCTGCTGTCTCTCTGTCCTTGAGAAACGTCCCACTTGTCGTGCACACATGCAGGTGATGCGCGTAAACACACATGCGCTAAAGCGTCATTCCGATCCTGATATGATTTTTATTTGATTGATAAAATATATTTTTTAAACTGTCTAAATAAACTACATTAACAAATTATTTTAATTAAATTAAACTGAGGCCTGGAAAACACAATTGTAAAATGTCATGACTGAGGATTTTCATGACCATAGAAACCCTGTATACTGGCCCCAGAGAACAGCAGACTCAAATGGCACCCTATATTCCCTATATACATCCCAAATGGCACCCTATTCCCTATATACAGTGAGGGAAAAAAGTATTTGATCCCCTGCTGATTTTGTACGTTTGCCCACTGACAAAGAAATGATCAGTCTATAATTTTAATGGTAGGTTTATTTGAACAGTGAGACAGAATAACAACAAACAAATCCAGAAAAACGCATGTGAAAAAATGTTATAAATTGATTTGCATTTTAAATGAGGAAAATAAGTATTTGACCCCTCTGCAAAACATGACTTAGTACTTGGTGGCAATACTTATTTCCCCTCATTAAAATGCTAATCAATTTATAAAAATTTTCACATGTGTTTTTCTGGATTTTTTTGTTGTTATTCTGTCTCTCACTGTTCAAATAAACCTGCCATTAAAATTATAGACTGATCATTTCTTTGTCAGTGGGCAAACGTACAATATCAGCAGGGGATCAAATACTTTTTTTCCCTCACTGTAGGTCACTACTTTTAAAAATAGGGCTATGGTCAAAAATAGTCCACTATGTAGGGAAAGGGGGATACCTAGTCAGTTGTACAACTGAATGCCTTCAACTGAAATGTGTCTTCCTCATTTAACTTAACCCCTCTGAATCAGAATAGGGTGGCAGCCAGTCAATAAATGCCATTGATTTGAAGGTTAGCCAGCCAATTTAAAGGTGTGGTGACGAGACCTGGGGTTATTCATCACTGCCAGATACAAACACTGTGCTCGTCAAAAACATTGAGAACTCAGCCATCATGTCCTTACGGGACTAATGGGCCAATGTTCCAACGGGGTGTTCAGGGTGGGCTGACAGACTGTATCCCAAATAGCACCCCATTTTTCTACATAATGCACTACTTTGACCAGAGCCACATCCGATCAGTCACTGAACTCCAGATAAGGGAATGCCAGGCCCACATTCATTAAAGCTCAGTCATCTGGGACTGCAGAGGAGTCAAAGTAATGTTTAATGACTCAAATACAGTTACAATATGAACTAATGTAATGAACTGGGAGGCAATAAGGTCTTCCTCTCCCTGCTGTAATTATCCTCTATAGGTAACTTTTGGGCATGTCAACACAGTCCTCACTGTGAAATGCCAAATGGCTCAGTGCATGTGTGTGCTGTAGATATTACACTGTCAAACAAACACCAGAACGGAGCAATACCACAAGACATGTGTTGGCTGTTCTGCCGTCTTGGCTGTTCTGCCGTGTGATAAAACAGGATTTCATCTGCTACTGGCACTTTGTCAGAGTTTAGAGGGGTTAGAGCACGTGTCAAACTCATTCCTTGGAGGGCTGATTGAAGACAATCAGCTCCTCCCTTGTACGTGATTGATGAAGGTCACAAATTAGTAAGGAACTCCTTTCACCTGGTTGTCGAGGTCTTAATTGAAGGTAAAAAAAATCAAAGACCAGCCGACACTACATGGAATGAGTTTGACACCCCTGGTTTAGAGGGATTAGCAGGACGTGTACTCAGAGCATGCACGGACCAACTGGCAAGTGCTTCACTGACATTTCCAACCTGTCTCTGACAGAGTCTGTAATACCTATATGTTTCATGCAGACCACCATAAACCCTGTGCCCAAGAACACCAAGGTAACCTGCCTAAATGACTACCAACCCGTAGCACTCACGTCTGTAGCCATGAAGTGCTTTGAAAGGCTGGTCATGGCTCACATCAACAGCATCATCACACACCCTAGACCCACTCCAATTAGCATAGCACCCCAACAGATCCACAGATGATGCAATCTCTATTGCACTCCACACTGCCCTTTCCCACCTGGAGAAAAAGAACACATACGTGAGAATGCTGTTCTAAAGCTGCACCATAGAGAGCATCCTGACTGGTCCTGTCACCGCCTGGTATGGCAACTGCTCGGCATCCGACCGCAAGGCGCTACAGAGGGTAGAGCGTACGGCTCAGTACATCACGGTGGCCAAGCTTCCTGCCATTCAGGACTTCTATACCAGGCAGTGTCAGAGGAAGGCCCTACAAATTGCCAGACTCCAGCCACCCTAGTCATAGACTGTTCTCTCTGCTACCGCATGGCAAGGGGTACCAGAGCACCAAGTCTAGGTCCAAAAGGCTTCTAAACAGCTTCTACCCCCAAGCTCTAAGACTGCTGAACATCTAATCAAATGGCTACCCAGACTATTATCATTGACACCCCCTTTTTATTTTTACGCTGCTGCTACTATCTTATCTATGCACCCCTACCTACATGTACATATTACCTTGACTAACCTGTACCCCTGCACATTGACTCGCTACTCCCTGTAAATAGCCTTTAATGTGTTGCTTTTTTTTTAACTTTAGTTTATTTAGTAAATATTTTCTTATCTGCATTGTTAGTTACGGGCTTGTAAGTAAGCATTTCATCATAAGGTCTACACCTGTTGTATTCGACGCATGTAGCAATATCATTTTTTTGTGATTAGAGAGATTTTTAGATTTAGAACAGAGGGACTGCAGACATACTGACATAAACCCCAGCCAAACATCAACACTGGGCACTGGGCACTGTGTGTGTGTGTGTGTGTGTGTGTGTGTGTGTGCGCGCACGCACAGTCATACCCTCTGACTCTGGGGCCCCTCTCCCTCGTCCGTGGAGCCCTCCTCCTGCTGTTCATAGTTGGGGCCCCCAAGGAGACGGATGCGTTTTTCACACTGCTTCTTGGCCACAGTCAGCTGGTTGATGTAGCGCTTCATGTTGCGTGCTCTGAGCAGGTCGGCCTTCATGGCTGCAGTCTCCTTCCCTTTACTGTCTGTAGGGACGAGTTGTCGGAGGACATCTTAGTATATTTAAAATATACGGTTGATCAGTTAAATACCACCACAGAGGCCACAGATGCTTTAATCCAAAGATTTTACAGGTTAATCAAAGTGACCACCAAAGACAAAGCCCTTCAAATAGTGATGAGAGAAGAGATTCTTTATCAACCTTGTATTGGGACCAATAAAACTAGCTTCCTCAGACAGAGAGAACAAGAGAACCCTGCAGGTCTCAGAGAGAAATGGGACATGAATCCTTCAGACAAATTGACACTATTGAGTTCCACACCATCCCCATTACTGTGTTAGGATGATTCAGACAACTCATGTTACATATATTTTCAACATGACGTATCTGGATGGACTAAAGGGGGGTGAGTGAGAACATGACGCACTACGTCGTGGAGGAAACATAATCTGCCCTTCTCCAAACATAACTCAATTTCCCCCCTGTACAGAGGTAATGAAAGCCTGGCTGGGAGGCAGATGGGGTGAGACAGAGGATCAAGTGAACAGCTTTTAGCTCACATTGGAGTTGCCACAATGTCTTTCTCATTCATCACATTCAAATCATCCCCCCTCTTTCTCTAATCATATCGCTCAATTTATCTGAGAAAAGGTGAAGACTGACAATGGCTGCCTCTACTTTCTGCTGTGTGAGAGATCAGTCAGTGAATGACATTTAGCTTCCAGCCTGTCAGTTTCCAGTCCACTGCCCATCGCAGCTCGCTGAGAAAGAGAGAATATTAAAACATTGCAGCTTGCTGAGAGTGAAACATTTAAAATGTATTCACTGGCTCATAAAGAACCTTCGCCTCATAGGAAATTTCCGGTTAATTTCCCCGGGTAATCACTGTGCCGACGCCTTGGTAACTGCCCAGCTGTCAATCATAGCTCTTAGTCATAGATGCAACATCAGACTCCATTGACGTCAGAGCTGTTATAGGCCTGGACCTGTACGCATAAACCATCTCAAAGTAGGAGTGCTGATCTAGAATCAGTTTTCCATTTAGTTCACATTAAATAAGATTACATGGACAGGGGGGGACTTATCCTATATCATCACTCCTACTCCTGACACTTTGTAAATACGGTCTAGAACACAGCCTGTAGCTGGAGGACACTATGTATGGAGGTTGTTCACCAGAGGCAGTAGAGTTGTTGTTCATGGCCTACCTTTCTGTTTCTTCAGCTGGGGGAGGCTGCTGATGGTGGTGGCCTGAATGATCTCCACCACGATCTGGTACCTACAGAAGGAGAGAGCGGAAGAAGTTAGGAAGACGAGACAGGGAGAACAAAAAGGAGTTGTTTCAGTGGGACTACCGTACCATTAGTATAATTGAAAACAGGACGTCATCCACCTGTAGGCCTGCCCAAAGAGCCACCCTCCACAATAGTAAGATGGATGTAATTTATGGTTAAGTATCAGAAGGTAGGAAACCCATGGTGGTGCAGAGAACATTTAGTTTGAATTTCACATCCCAATTACAGGTGAAATAAGTGATTAAAGTGCCAATGAAAGGATGACTCCAAGCAAGTGGAGATGACACCAACTGCAATCATTTTGCATTCTCACCGCCTCATGCCATGCCTCGCCTCAAATGACCAGAGATGTCAAATAAATACAATAGACGGCAGGGCCCCATAGAATGGTGTTGAATATTTAGCATGGAATATTGCTCCCTCTGGCACTGTCACAGACAGAGTGGTTTGCATGTAATTACCTCATGGCAGTCAACTACTAGTAATGCAGATGGTAGTTCAAGGCCATGTGACCTTGGCTAGGGGTAGATATGATGATTGGGATGATAACCATTGTATCCATTAGGAAATAATATTTGCATCATACAGCATGTCATCTTAAGACACACATGCAACACGTCACTAACATTACATAGAGCATTAGACATACATACAGCGCATTTGGAAAGTATTCAGACCCCTTGACTTTTTCCACATTTTGTTACAGCATTATTCTAAAATGGATTAAATAAAACATTTCTCATAAATCTACACACAATACCCCATAATGACAAAGCAAAAACAGGTGACAAAGCTCAGGTGACAAAGCTCAGGTGACAAAGCTCAGGTGACAAAGCTCAGGTGCACCCTGTTTCTATTTATCATCCTTGAGATGAGTCCACCGGTGGTAAATTAAATGGATTGGGCATGATTTGGAAAGGCACACACCTGTCTATATAAAAAGGTCCCACATATGATATTGCATAACAGAACAAAAACCAAGCCATGAGATCAAAGGAATTGTCCGTAGAGCTCCGAGACAGGATTGTGTCGAGGCACAGATCTGGGGCAGGATACCAAAAGACTTCTGCAGCATTCAAGGTCCCCAAGAACACAGTGGCCTCCATCATTCTTAACTGGAAGAAGTTTGGAACCACTAAGACTCTTCCTAGAGCTGTCAGCCCAGCCAAACTGAGCAATTGGGGGAGAAGGGCCTTGGTCAGGGAGGTGACCAAGAACCTAGTGGCCACTCTGACAGAGCTCTAGAGTTCCTCTGTGGAAATAGGAGAACCTTCCATGCCAAGCATCACGTCTGGCACCATCCCTACGGTGAAGCATGGTGGTGGCAGCCTCATGCTGTGGGGATGTTTTTCAGCAGCAGGGACTGGGAGACTAGTCAGGATCGAGGGAAAGATGAACGGAGCAAAGTACAGAGAGAACCTTGATGAAAACCTGCTTCAGAGCACTCAGGACCTCAGACTGGGTGGCCCAGCCAGAGCCCAGGCTTGAACCCGATTGAACATCTCTGGAGAGACCTGAAAATAGCTGTGCAGCAACACTCCCCATCCAACCTGACAGTGTGAGAGGATCTGCAGAGAAGAATGAGAGAAACTCCCAGAATACAGGTGTGCCACGCTTGTAGCGTCATACCCAAGAGGACTCAAGGCTGTAATCGCTTAATACATTTGCTAAAAACCTGTTTTGATTTGTCATTATGGGGTATTGTGTGTAGATTGAGAGAAAAAAACGATTTAATCCATTTTATAATAAGGCTGTAACGTAACAAAATGTGGAAAAGGTCAAGGGGTCTGAATACTTTCCGAACGCACTTTACATTAACACAATACAGCACAAAATAGTCAGTGAAGGCATCATCAACCACTGCCTGTATGGGAAAACTGTATGCGTCCCAAATGGAACACTATTCCCTATATAGTACACTACATTTAACCAGGGCCCATGTCTCTGGTCAAAAGTAGTGCACTATATAGGGAATAGGCTGCTTCAAATGAATAATTTACCATATTTTATAAATATTTGCATTGAACCTGAGTATATGTTGGCTAGTGATATAAACGCCCCCTGTTTTAGAGACCTGTTAGTGATATAAACCCCCTGTTTTAGAGACCTGTTAGTGATATAAACCCCCCCTGTTTTAGAGACCAGTTAGTGATATAAATCCCCCATTTTAGAGACCTGTTACAGTGATATAAACCCCCCCGTTTTAGAGACCTGTTACAGTGATATAAAACACCTGTTTTAGAGACCTGTTAAACTGATATAAAACCCTGTTCTTTATTCCCTGATAAAGCGCTCTGCTACAGTACATGTCATCTTACTGAAGCTCAGTTCCCATGGAAACCCAGCAGTAAGGTATACGGACATGGCAGGTTCGGTATAATTTAAGCTAGAGCTCTTCGTCATCAGTGGGCTTAAATATGGTTACATCTACCATGCTAAGCTAGCTCATTTAGCTGTCTGGATACTGCAATTATCTCGCTAGCGAAAAACCTTATATCCAGCAGGTAGCCTAGCGGTCAAGAGCGTTGGGCCAGTAACAAAAAGGTCGCTGGTTCGAATCCCTGAGTCGACTAGGTGAAAAATCTGGTCGATGTGCCCTTAAACAACGCACTTAACCCTAATTGCGCCTGTAAGTCGACACTGGATAAGAGCCTCTGTTAAAAGCCTAAAAAGTAAATCCACAGGTTTAAAATGTTGGACACGGCAAGAAAACAAACACTTTAGCCAAAATTATTTCTGTAACTGAGAATCATACCAGACACCTCTGGTAAACAGACTTTATCAACAGTAGATACATACGAGTCATCCTTAGATAATGTAGCAGGCTGTCCTTGCAACATTTTAGCCAGCTGCTTAATTCAAGGGAACACTGCCAAGGCTCAGAGAGCTTAAGAAAAAAATTGTTTACAAATGGATCAATATACCTTCAAATTAGCAATGAAAAAATTAAAAAAGGTCTATATCTTGTGATCGATGTGGAGAACATGACTAGTTTTAACGATTAAAGCGTTTGAAATCGTTTCCTTTGAGAGTGCGATACAGAAAGATTGGACTGATTCACAGTTGTGATGGATCCAGTATTATAAGATGCTTTGCGGATTCATCATACACTAGTAACTACAGGGCATTCAATGCTTGCATCCCAAATGGCACCCTCATCCCTATACAGTTCACTACCTTAGGGCTCTGGTCAAAAGTAGCGCACTACAGGGAATAGGGTTTATCTGTCCTCTAATGCAGTTTCTGATCATCAGGCACACGGCAGGCTGAACACCAGCTGCATGCATGCACAGTGCCTTCAGAAAGTATTTATACCCCTTGACTTATTCCACATCTTGTAAATACAACGGGAATTTAAAATGGATTAAATAGATTTTTTTTTCTCACCCATCTACACACAATACCCCATTATGACAAAGTAAAAACATGTTTAGAAATGTTTGCAAACTTAAGTAAAATGAAATGCAAAATCTCATTTGCACAAGTATTCACACCCGAGTCAATACTTTGTAGAATACCTTTGGTGGTGATTACAGCTTAGAGTCGTCTTGGGTATGTCTGTATAAACTTTGTACATCTGGATTTTCCCCCATTCTTCATTGCATATTTTAACAAGCTCTGTTAAGTTAGATGGGGAGCAGCGGTCATGTGCCTTTTTCTCAGGACTGGCTTCCGTCTGGTCCAGATTGGTGAAGTGCTGTGGAGACTGTTGTCCTTCTGGCAGGTTCTCCCATCTCAGCCAAGGAACTCTGTAGTTCTGTCAGAGTGGTAATTGGGTTCTTGGTCACCTCCCTGACCAAGGTCTTATTGCCCGGTTGCTCAGTTTGGTCGGACGGCCAGCTTTAGTCAGAGTTTGGGTAGTTCCATATTTTTTTTCAATTTCCCAATGATGGAGACCACCGTGCTCTTGGAAATGTTCAATACTTTACAAATTATTTTTAAAAAACTTCCCCAGATATATGCCTCATCACAATTCTCTCAGATCTACGGACAGTTTCTTGGACTGCATGGTGTAGTTTCTGCTCTGACATGCACTGTCAACTGTGGGACCTTATTTTTTATTTATTTAACCAGGTAGGCTAGTTGAGAACAAGTTCTCATTTACAACTGCGACCTGGCCAAGATAAAGCACAGCAGTTTGATACACAACAACAAAGAGTTACACATGGAATACACAGACATACAGCCAATAATACAGTAGAAAAAAGAAAAGAATAATAAGTCTATATACAGTGAGTGCAAATGAGGTAAAATAACGGAGGTAGGGCAATAAATAGGCCATGGTGGCGAGGTAATTACAATATAGCAATTAAACACTGGAATGGTAGATGTGCAGAAGATAAATGTGCAAGTTACTGGGGTGCAAAGGAGCAAGATAAATAAATAAATACAGTATGGGGATGAGGTAGTAGGATGGGCTGTTTACAGATGGGCTATGTGCAGGTGCAGAGATCTGTGAGCTGCACTGACAGCTGGTGCTTAAAGCTAGTGAGGGAGATATGAGTCTCCAGCTTCAGTGATTTTTGTAGTTCGTTCCAGTCATTGGCAGCAGAGAACTGGAAGGAAAGGCGGCCAAAGGAGGAATTGGCTTTGGGGGTGACCAGTGAGATATACCGGCTGGAGCGCGTGCTACGGGTGGGTGCTGCTATGGTGACCAGTGAGCTGAGATAAGGCAGGGCTTTACCTTGCAAAGACTTGTAGATAACCTGGAGCCAGTGGGATTGGTGACGAGTATAAAGCGAGGGCCAGCCAACGAGAGCGTACAGGTCGCAGTAGCGGGTAGTATATGGGGATTTGGTGACAAAACGGATGGCACTGTGATAGACTGCATCCAATTTGTTGAGTAGAGTGTTGGAGGCTATTTTATAAATGACATCGCCAAAGTCGAGGATTGGTAGGATGGTCAGTTTTACGAGGGTATGTTTGGAAGCATGAGTAAAGGATGCTTTGTTGCAAAATAGGAAGCCGATTCTAGATTTAATTTTGAATTGGAGATATTTAATGCGAGTCTGGAAGGAGAGTTTACAGTCTAGCCAGACACCTAGGTATTTGTAGTTGTCCACATATTCTAAGTCAGAACCGTCCAGAGTAGTGATGCTGGACGGGCAGGCAGTGATCGGTTGAAAAGCATGAATTTAGTTTTACTTGCATTTAAGAGCAGTTGGAGGCCACGGAAGGAGAGTTGTATGGCATTGAAGCTCATCTGGAGGTTAGTTAACTTCTTAGGGAGCGGCTGCCAAGGAGACTGTTTTGGAGAGTCTGGCGTTCCCAAAGTAAAATGCCTGCCATTCAGGCCCAGAAAATAGGATATGCACATAATTAGTACTATTGGATAGGAAACACTGAAGTTTCTAAAAGTGTTAACATAATGTCTGTGAGTATAACAGAACTGATTTAGCAGGCGAAAATCCATCCGGAAATGCAGTTTCTGGTGACCTTTTCTCTGTTTGACACTCTCCCCATTGACTTCAAGGCAATCCAGCTCCTGGATTGCAGTACCTATGGCTTCCACTAGATGGAAACAGTCTATACAAAGACTGGGAATGATTGGAGCAAGAGGAACAGATAGGAACAGGAAATGGTCAGAGGACCTGAAATGTCAACAAGTTCTCGGGCGCGAGTCTGGCTGCGCGCCCCACTTTATTTTACTTATATAATGTTTAGGTGACCATCCGAGTGAAATATTATCGTTAATATTCATAAAAGGATAGCTAAGGATGCATTATAACTGGTATTTGATTTGTTTAGGAAAAGTTTATAGGTATATTTGAACGCGTTCGCTTCACGTTTCAATGGGCGATTCGATGTTGGATTTTCTGAACATTTTCTGAACACGCCAACCAAACAGAGATTTATGGATATAAATGACTTTTTCTAACAAAAGAACCATTGGATGTCTTCGTTGGACACTTGGGAAGCCCTCAGCAGAAGTTCTTCAAAAGGTAAGGGATTTGTTTTCGCTGTGAAATGGGTTTTGTGTGAACCGCGTTGGTTTATGAATTTATGCTAATGGATAAATATTGTAGGTGCTATCCTCAAACAATCAAATGTTGTGCTTTCGCCGTAAAGCCTTTTTGAAATCTGACAACGCTGTGATATTGCCAAAAATCAGAGCTTTTGATGACTATGCAACACTTGTATATTGATGAATGTTTAATAATTCAACTTTTGGATTTTGAATTTGGCGCCTTACATTTCACCGGGTAGTGTCGGGAGTGGCTCCTTAAGAGGTTAACACAGTGTCCTTTATTCACTAACACAAGCTCCACCACGTACCTTTATTCACCTTACACAAGCTCCACCATATACCTTTATTCACCTTACACAAGCTCCACCATATACCTTTATTCACCTTACACAAGCTCCACCACGTACATTTATTCACTAACAAACAATGTTTAGATCCTACAAGGATCTTCGTCAGGTTGGCATGGCTCATAAGAGTGTTGGCACTGGAGGGAGGGAGTAATGACTGTAGCCTGGAGGAGAGCTTAACACAGCTCGGCCCAACACCAAGAGGAGGTAAAGCACCCTGATCAGAGGCTGCAGCCAGGGATTGTTTTGGTCCTAGTGTCATTTCATGAAAAGCTGCGCTGTATGTCAATGACAGAGAAACACAGGGCTGTGACAAGGGGAGAGGGAATCACAAATGAGGCTGTCAGACAGGAGAGCGCTCTATACTTAGGGACACAGAGAAGCAGGTACATAGAGGCTCACAAACACACAGGTTTGTCACTCACGGTGGCTTAAGGTGAGTAGTGCTCAGCGATTAAATGACACTGCAGTTTTTTAATAACTAATTGACCAAAGTTGGTTCAATTATTTGAATTCCATTTAGATTGTTTTTTTTTCTGTGCTCTCAATGCGCCTTTTCTCTAGCGATATCTCTGGACATTTTTGTCCATGTTCTGTTATAATCTGCACCCGGCACAGCCAGAAGAGGACTGGCCACCCCTCACAGCCTGGTTCTTCTCTAGGTTTTGGAGTTTTTCCTAGCCACCGTGCTTTTACACTTGCATTGCTTGCTGTTTGGGGTTTTAGGCTGGGTTTCTGTACAGCACTCTGTGACATCAGCTGATGTAAGAACGGCTTTATAAATACAAAATTTGAAATAAAATGTGAAATTTGATTTGAAATCTGGGACATGTTGTCCAACTCATTATAGTTAAGAGCAGAAAACATGGTAATTAACTACAATGACCAGAATCCATTGCGCCTACAGCTGCCTGTTCTCATTGGTTCTTGCTGGGCAAGCATGCCTGTGGGGCTGGCAGACAGAGAGGAAGAAAGATAGATACACCAGACGGATAGAGAGCGGTTGTTAGGTATCTCTACACGACAATACATCTAAATGATTGATAGTTGTTATTTAGCAGTTTTTTAGCAGTTGTTATTTAGCAAGCAGGCAGCTAGCCAGGGTGACTCTTTTGGGAGCACTGAGATAAAAGGCTGTGTCTGCTACTGCCTGAGCAGAGATAAGATGACTTAACTTCTTAGGGAGCGGCAGCTGAGGTGTCGGTTTTGGAGAGTCTGGTGTGCCCAAAGTAAAAGGCCTGCCACTCAGGCCCAGAAACTAGGATATGCACATAATTAGTAATATTGGATAGGAAACACGGAAGTTTTTAAGAGTGTTAAAATATGATCTGTGAGTATAACAGAACTGATATAGCAGGCGAAAACCCGAGGAATTTCTGTCCTGGAAAATTTCCGTCCTGTGTTTTTGACACATTGCCTCATTTTGAACCCCTCCCTATTGAAAACAGCTATATAATGGGAGTAAGATTGCAGTACCTATTGCTTCCACTGGATGTCAACAGTCTCTAGACAGTGTTTGGTGATGTTAGGTTGCTCTGGATGGTAATAGAAGAAGAATTTCGAACTAGTCACCAGATGTAAACAGAAGAGGATGTGCGTTCACGGGCTCGCACGCGCTGTGGTTTTTTTCCCTTTGCCATCGTCCAGTTTATAATCCGGTTGAAATATTATAGTAAATATACATAAGTGTTCCTAAGGATACATTATCAATGATGTTTGATTGTTCTTGGACAAGTGTATAGGTATAGGTTGAACGAGTTCTCTTCACGGTTCAATGGGCGAGTGGACGCTGTATTTTATGAACATAAAGCGCCAACCAAACGGAGATTTATGGATATAATAAATGACTTTTTCTAACAAAAGAACCATTGGATGTCTTCGTTGGACACTTGGGAAGCCCTCAGCAGAAGTTCTTCAGGTGCTATCCTCAAACAATCAAATGTTGTGCTTTCGCCGTAAAGCCTTTTTGAAATCTGAGAACGCAGTGATATTGCCAAGAATCAGAGCTTTTGATGACTATGCAACACTTGTATATTGATGAATGTTTAATAATTCAACTTTTGGATTTTGAATTTGGTGCCTTACATTTCACCGGGTAGTGTCGCTAGCGCCCCACCACTCCCTAAGTAGTTAACATACACAACTTAAATATTTTATTAAAGTAATGTGAATAAATTATGGTTAGAGCCTAATAAGTGATAGTAATGCACAGTCACTCACTACCATCTTGTTTTGTTCTGTGCTGATACAGCATTGAACCCACATAATGCATGTATTGTTTAAAACATTTAAATTGATTATTTTTTTTAAAAACCAAACCAAAACCCGATGGGCTTCAAAAAGCACTAATCGCTCAGCTCTAAAGGGGACAGACGGTGTGACATGTTGGTATGATGACGCACGCAATTCGGGGTGACACGAGACAGCGTGGTTGAGGTATACGTGTCGGCATGGCTAATGAGAAAACTGGAGATGGTCTGTGTCAGTCAGGGCATCGACACACATCCGACCCACACGCAGACTCACTAGTAGGAGGATGGTTGGGCTGCTCTGTCTGTACCTGAGCTGTTTGAGGAAGTCGATGTCTGAGGAGGAGCTGATGAGCTTGATGAACTCCTCGTAGGACGGGGCGTAGGTATAGGCCTTCTTGTGGTGCTCGTTGAGCTGCTCGCGGTGCTCCAGCTGAGACAGCAGCATGAGGTTCAGGAAGTCTGGGTCACTCAGCACCTCCACCAGCGGCTTCAACACTGCACACAGTAGAAAACAGGCTTATAGAGTGGCATGCTCCAGCTTATTAATTTAGACACACATACATGAGAACTAGCTAATATTGTAAAGTGACATCCTCTGACAAGCACAAACTAAAGAGCCATCTTTGAATCTAAAAGCCTCCTCTCTTCCTCAACCACACTATCCTGGATTTCCTTTATCACAATGGCATGGCTGGGCTGCCTTCAGAGGTCACTGGCTGTCTTAGTGGGCTTCTTCACATTTCATTTTTATGGAGGAGATAAATGTTTTATAAGGGAAGGGGTGACTCATACATGCTTACACAAGAAGCCGTAAACTGCTCAACTGGTAAAGGCTGAGGCTATGTCCAAAATGGCTCCCTTTTCACTATATAATGCATTGCTTTTGACCAGGGCCCATAAGGAGTGCACTATGTAGAGCAGGGTTTCCCAAACTCTGTCCTGCCGCCCCGGGAGCACGTTTTGGTTTTTGCCCTAGCACTACACAGCTGATTCAAATAATCAACTCATAATTAAGCTTTGATTATTTGAATCAGCTGTGTAGTGCTAGGGCAAAAACCAAAACATGGGGTCCCCAGGACCGAGTTTGGGAAACCCTGATGTAGAGAAAAGGGTGCCATTTGAGGTGTGTTGGGAGCATTTGAGTGTGTGGCTTAGGGGGCTGGATTCTATTCCATTTCAGTTTACAGGTTTTTCAGCCAAACACTGAAAGATCTGATATGCTTTATGTGTGACTGCAAACATTTCCGCAGCACTGTGCTGCTGTGACGCAAAGCAAACTATCAGATTCCTCACACATAGCTGGTGGAATGGCTTTCTAATGGCGATTTCATAGATAATCTCTGGCAAATGGAATCAGAGATTGGGGGCTGCCTGGAGTGGTCAGCCTTGGTACAGAGGGCAGCGGTCAGTACATTTCCCCAGACTTCACCCTCTCTGGTTGTGTCCCAAATGGTACCCTATTGCCTATAGAGTCCACTACTTTTGAACAATGCCCTATGCTCTGTTCAAAAGTAGTGCACTATATTGGAAATAGGGTGCCATTTTGGAGGCACACCTCTCTCCACCCAGTCAGTCCTTCATAGAAACCCATAGCAGTACTAGAGCCTGGCCTCAGGTTGAGCACAGTTAGAATACAATGTCCCATTGTTCAAGAAATCAAATCTATCCTCAAATCGCATTACTTTGTTGTGAGATCAAAAGAAATATATAAGAATTACAAAATATGAACAAAGGCCCCCAAAAAACTGATAACATATGAAACAATAACATTGAAATCTGATAACATATCTGACTAATGTTGTGCAGCACTAACGTTGAGCATTTTGGATGGTCTTAAAAACAGAGCTCTCCAACACCATGACAGGAGAGTGGGGGTATAACAGAACCTCCCCAACACCATGACAGGAGAGTGGGGGTATAACAGAACCTCCCCAACACCATAACAGGAGAGTGGGGGTATAACAGAACCTCCCCAACACCATAACAGGAGAGTGGGGGTATAACAGAACCTCCCCAACACCATAACAGGAGAGTGGGGGTATAACAGAACCTCCCCAACACCATAACAGGAGAGTGGGGGTATAACAGAACCTCCCCAACACCATGACAGGAGAGTGGAGGTATAACAGAACCTCTCCAACACAACACCATAACAGGAGAGTGGGGGTATAACAGAACCTCCCCAACACCATGACAGGAGAGTGGGGGTATAACAGAACCTCCCCAACACCATGACAGGAGAGTGGGGGTATAACAGAACCTCCCCAACACCATGACAGGAGAGTGGGGGTATAACAGAACCTCCCCAACACCATAACAGGAGAGTGGGGGTATAACAGAACCTCCCCAACACCATGACAGGAGAGTGGGGGTATAACAGAACCTCTCCAACACAACACCATGACAGGAGAGTGGGGGTATAACAGAACCTCCCCAACACCATAACAGGAGAGTGGGGGTATAACAGAACCTCCCCAACACCATAACAGGAGAGTGGGGGTATAACAGAACCTCTCCAACACCATAACAGGAGAGTGGGGGTATAACAGAACCTCTCCAACACCATAACAGGAGAGTGGGGGTATAACAGAACCTCCCCAACACCATGACAGGAGAGTGGGGGTATAACAGAACCTCCCCAACACCATAACAGGAGAGTGGGGATATAACAGAACCTCTCCAACACAACACCATAACAGGAGAGTGGGGGTATAACAGAACCTCTCCAACACCATAACAGGAGAGTGGGGGTATAACTGAGCAAATCTAATATGTTCAGTACCTTGAAGGCGGGATGTTGCTAAGTAACGGCGGTAACGAAGATATAATTAGGGGTCTGTAAGTATATTTTTGTCATCCATCTGTGCCTGCAAGACCGCCCCCACACCTTCTTGACAGCCCATTTAGCTCTGCCTCCTTGGTCTGCAGTCAGGCAGCCTTTGTTGCTAATAACAGAACCACATCTGATGGCACAGCAAGTCAGTTCACAAGGAAGTAAACCCTGTTGTGAAACACAGCCCTTTTCTGATTGGTGTTGCCTTTTGCTTTTCCATTTGGTCTTCAGAGGCAGTCCATAGTCATGAATATTTTAACACCAGCAAATATATGGTTGTTTCCTGGTGTTGTTTGGTTAGTACAGCGAGAAGCATGCGAGAGCATTTATCCTCCTCCTAACAGCATAAATACAGTATCTGACAAGTCATTCAGTTGGAGCTCTGGCACATCATCCAGCCCACATCATTGCTCATCATGCCAGTGTTAGATTAAATAGATTTCCAATTCATTGAGTAAGGGAGCCATTTGGGCCACAATTTCCCATAGGTTTTGGGCCCTGGTCAAAAGTAGTGCACAATAAAAGGGTATAGGGTGCAATTTGGGACGCATGGTGAGTCAGTCCCTGTGTTGAATGAATAATGGATGAGCTTTAGGGAGCGGACGCTGTGTCCCTGGCTGTCTGTGTACCTTTGGTGGTGATAACCTCCACTAGAACCACGCGCAGGCTGTAGGAGCGGGCATCTCGTGTGGGCAGCAGGCACAGCATGAGCAGGCGGGCACAGCAGCGCAGGAACCGCAGCTCCTCCTCAGGGCTCTGCAGACACTGGTGCAGGGGGAAGGGCTTGGGCAATTCCTCCTGCCTGGGAGAGAGGGTTAGAGAGTGAGAAAAGGGTGGGGCTCATCACAGAGCGCACCCTGTCGTCTCCTACATTTACTTTTTTGTTCTAAACACTACAGAGGAGCGTTTTCTTACTGCACAGGCAATGCCAGTATCTTTGTGTAAGCTGATTACTGCTGATAAACTTAGTCAAATCAATGGAATTAATTGTAGCGCTTAGTTTTTTTCCAATCAGACTCCAGGCAGATAAAGGATGGCCAGCCATCAGAGATGTGGTATTCAGCTTTAGAGGGCAATCTGTCCTCATGACAGATCTCTGTACAGAGGGGCTAGAGAGAACATAGCTGATACTGATCCATACTGCAGTCACAGCTCTTTCATTTTAATGAGGCATGACACAAGGCATGACATCATGGCTTGTGAGCCATGACAGCAGGCATGACAGAGGAAGTGTGCATTTACTGGAAAGCCTTCATACAGACGTGTGCTTTGAACAAACACTGTCACCCCTAATGAAGACTATCCATTCACTATGATGGGTTTGTCAAAGTGAGCATCATCTTTGTGTAAATAAAGCTGCAGTCTTAAAAGACAAGCGACAAACCCATCATAGAACAACGTCATGGGAGCTCTGCGGGGGCAGGGAACTCTGCGGGGGCAGGGAACTCTGCGGGGGCAGGGAACTCTGCGGGGGCAGGGGCAGGGAACTCTGCGGGGGCAGGGAACTCTGCGGGGGCAGGGGCAGGGAACTCTGCGGGGGCAGGGAACTCTGCGGGGGCAGGGAACTCTGCGGGGGCAGGGGCAGGGAACTCTGCGGGGGCAGGGAACTCTGCGGGGGCAGGGAACTCTGCGGGGGCAGAGGTAGCTCAGCAGGTCTGGTCTAGTGCATTTGAAACAAGCTGGGAAAGAAATGCATCCACTGTGCTAAATAATGAGCAGCATCTCCAGCTGGAAGTCTTTGGGAGGGAGGGACTGACTGGCTGAACTTCTGAAAAGGCTCATTTAAAGTTCAAGAGGGACCTCTGACATTACACACACTGCTAGAGTACCTGTCTGAGCAGAGAAAATGTGGCACTGGCAACATACAAAATAGATTATTATACCCCATAATACACTATATTAATCTAGCACAGAAAGATTACACAATGGATGCATCCCAAATGGCATTTAGGAAGCATAAAATAAAACCTCTATCAGTTGATGGATGAGGACCTCTTTCTTTCTTCTTTCAAAGGCAATGTGGGATGCAGAGCCATACACAGTGCAGAAACCAAGGGAAGCAGCTTGCTCACTGTGAGGACCTAGCTGCTCAAAGTCTTTCAGGGTTTCAAAAGTGACATGTTTCTGTAAATTTCAACCGGTTACCTAGCGGAGAGCAGAGTTCCTGCTTCAATGTTGACTGTTTGGAACTGGCCTACTGTTAAAATGTATCTAATGGATTGCTTATAGAAAATAATATTTTAATTGGTTGCTTCACTGTATTGTAAGTAACACTATGCATTACGGGAGCTAAATGAACTAACAGACAGTCACAGTGAGTAACTTATTTTAAAGAGGCATAATGAACACATTTAACTTGTGGTTTTATGTACTTCTGCTGCTCAGACAATACAGCGCATTTGGAAAGTATTCAGACCCCTTGACTTTTTCCACATTTTGTTATGTTACAGCCTTATTCTACAATTGATAAAATTGTCCCCCCCAATCTACACACATTACTCCATAATGACAAAGCAAAAACAAATATGAAATATCACATTTACATAAGAATTCAGACCCTTACTCGGTACTTTGTTGAAGCACCATTGGCAACGATTACTTGGGTACGACGCTGCAAGCTTGGCACACCTGTATTTGGGGAGTTTCTCCCATTCTTCTCTGCAGTTCCTCTCAAGCTGTCAGGTTGGATGGGTAGTGTTGCTGCACAGCTATTTTCTGGTCTCTACAGACTCTTCCTAGAGTTTATTCCGGTTAAAGTCCAGGCTCTAGCTGGGCCACTCAAGGATATTCAGAGACTTGTCCCGAAGCCACGCCTGCATTGTCTTGGCTGTGTGCTTAGGGTCATTGTCCTGTTGGAAGGTGAACCGTCGCCCCAGTCTGAGGTCCTGAGCGCTATAGAGCAGGTTTTCATCAAGGATCTCTCTGTACTTTGCGCTGTTCATCTTTCCCTCGATCCTGACTAGTCTCCCAGTCCCTGCCGCTGAAAAACATCCCCACAGCAGGATGCTGCCACCACCATGCTTCACCTTAGGGATAGTGCCAGGTTTCTTCCAGAGGTGATGCTTGGCATTCAGGCCAAAGAGTTCAATCTTGGTTTTATCAGACCAGAGAATCTTGTTTCTCACAGTCAGAGTCCTTTAGGTGCCTTTTGGCAAACTCCAAGAGGGCTGTCATGTGCCTTTTACTGAGGAGTTGCTTCCGTCTGGCCAGTCTACCATAAAAGGCCTGATTGGTGGAGTTCTGTAGAGATGGTTGTCCTTCTGGAAGGTTCTCCCATCTCCACGGGGGAACTCTGGAGCTCTGTCAGTGGCCATCGGGTTCTTGGTCACGAAGAGGAAGAGTCTTGGTGGTTCCAAACTTCTTCCATTTAAGAATGATGGAGGCCACTGTGTTTTTGGGGACCTTCATTGCTGCAGAAATTGTTTTGTTGCACCTCAGGATGCACCTGAGCTCAATTTTAAGTCTCATAGCAAAGGGTCTGAATACTTATGTAAATAAGGTATGCATTTTTATTTGTATAACAACCTGTTATCACTTTGTCATTATGGGATATTGTGTGTAGATTAAAGTGGATTTTAGTTTATCCATTTTAGAATAAGGCTGTAACGTAACAAAATGTGGAAAAAGGAGTCTGAACACTTTACCCATTTCCCTGTCTGTCCTTGCTTTCCTATGAGTGAGCTCCACTTCTACATGTCCGGGGGAAATGGAACAGAGACTTTACAGCATCGTAAACACTGACCAGTAGCTCTTTCCGCTCACAGCCCATCATCCCTTATAGTTGAAAATGGCAGATTTTGTCATTGATAAGCGCCAAAATTGGAACACAGTGGCTGTAAAGTAACATGCTATACATCACACCAAAAGTCAAGTTCTCTGCTTTACAGGGCTGCATGGGTTTTGACTGACAGAATCAACAGTAATTGTGTGACGGTGAGGACGCAGGGCTGTGTTCCAAACAAAAGATTACAAGTGCGCTTGCTTCTGTTCATCAATGGCAAAGCTAGTAGAGCTTAAAAAAGCACCTGATAGCTGAAAGCTCTTTCCTTGAGTCATAAAAGCTAATTGAAAGGACTTAGGAACTGTTCAGTTTGAAGAGGTGTGGCAACTTGGATACACCAGTTAGACCTCACACTCAAACCCTTGTAATCGCTTTTTTCTTATCTTGCACCTACTCCAAAATGTACTTCCAGATTTTGTTATTGACAAATGCTGTGAAAAGTACAGTAAATGTAAAATGCACATAAAATCAGTGTAATGTTTGTAAAAAGTATTGTGACAGGTGAACTGTTGTGTCCTGATAATTTCCCCATAATCTCCAAAGTGTTCTCTTTCAATTGCTGCCATGGTCATGCATATGCTTTTTATAGTTGTTCTGTTAGAAATATTTACATCTGGCCCTATCCATATTGTGACGACCCTCCCACTGTCTGCAGTATTCTTTCTCTTTGCTCTTGTTTTCCTTATTAGGATGTCGGCGGGTGGAGCAGGGAGGGTCGTCAGCGACACGGGACACACCTGGGCCCGGGTGTGTCCCGGGATAAATACACCTCTTCTCCATTCATTGAGGAGACTCTTTCCATGCAGACACACTGTTAGATTTTGGTTGTGTCATTTTTGTTTGTTTGCTTTGGCACCTTTCAACACCCCTCATTATCACGCAACCACTCACTGACACTGCTGATTACTGACTACACACACCATTCTTACTTGTATTTACGTTAATAAATATATTTTTTGTTATTCCTAACCTCCACGTTGTCTCTTGTTACGGACTTAGAGCCGGTTCGTGACAATATCCAATTTCCAAAGGGGTTAACCAAACAGTTAAAACAGTCAGACAGTGAAGAAGCATCCTCTCCAGTCCAGTAGCATAAGTTTTAGTAAGAACCCTGTCCCGAGCTTTGCTACATGGCCACAGACTAAAATAAGCAAGGCTGCTCTCATCTCCTGAGGAAAGGGGGAAGCTGGGTAATGCCGAGTATCACAGAGTGATGACCACCTCTATATCCTCACCAGACCAGAGAGGCCCATGTTAGGGCCCCTGAACCTCTCCTCTAACCTGCTGCCTGGTCGTCAAACCAGCGTGAGTCGGCAAGACAGCACAAACAGATCTCCTCCTCCTGTACCTGGTATTGGCCGTCTTGAGGTCACAGAAGTGTGCATGGAGGGTCTTGACGGTGTCATTGCAGACCACATTGACCATGTCGACGTCTGCCAGGCAGCCCCGCAGCTGCTTGGCCATCTCCCAGAAGTCCTCCGACAGCATCTGGTAGAGCTGTCCCTCGTCGCGGCTCAGCGGCACATACCACGACAGGACATAGTCCCTGTAGCTGTAGTCAAACACTGGAGGACAGAGAACAAGACATGGTTGGTACACTGCTTGGCAAAATACAAGGTAAATTTAAGCAGAGGCATCAATAGAAATCTCTGCTGCTAAAGGGTAGCAAAACTCTGAATTCTCTGTTCAGCCACATTCCGTCTTTATTTCACAGTGTAGGTTTACATTAAGACTGGATCATGTTGGACATTTAGCCCCACCTCCTAGTCTTACTCAATCTTAGCCTAATACATCAGCCACTAATAACTAGCTAATGCTTACTAGATACTATTGGAAACATTGCTGTGTACTCATTTGGATATGGTCCTTTCAGAGCCTCACCAAGCCGTAATGTTAAATAAAATTACATTTGACAGTACTCTACCGGTTCCTCTGGTTAAACCAACTTTTCAACACATTGGTAGTGGGTTCACATTTCTAGTAGAGGTCGACCGATTATGATTTTTCAACGCCGATACCGATTATTGAAGAACCAAAAAAAGCCAATACCGATTTAAAAAAATAAATAAATTTAAATTTAAAATATATATATTTTAATAATGACAATTACAACAATACTGAATGAACACATTTTAACTTTTAATCAATTTAGTCTCAAATAAATGAAACATGTTCAACTTGGTTTAAATAATACAAAAACATAGTGTTGGAGAAGAAAGTAAAAGTGCAATATGTGCCATGTAAAAAGCTAACGTTTAAGTTCCTTGCTCAGAACATGAGAACATATGAAAGCTGGTTAAAAGGAACCACATGAGTCTTCAATATTCCCAGTTAAGAAGTTTTAGGTTGTAGTTATTATAGGAATTATAGGACTATTTCTCTCTATACCATTTGTATTTCATAAACCTTTGACTATTGGATGTTCTTATAGGCACTAAAGTATTGCCAGCCTAATCTCGGGAGTTGATAGGCTTGAAGTCATAAACAGCGCTGCGCTTCAAGCATTGCGAAAAGCTGCTGGCAAACGGAGGAACGTGCGGTTTGAATGAATGCTTACGAGCCTGCTGCTGCCTACCACCACTCAGTCAGACTGCTCTATCAAATATCAAATCATAGACTTAATTATAATATAATAAACACACAGAAATACAAGCCTTAGGTCATTAATATGGACAAATCCGGAAACTATAATTTCGTAAAAAAAACAAAACGTTTATTCTTTCAGTGAAATACGGAACCATTCTGTATTTTATGTAATGACTGGCATCCCTGTCTAAATATTGCTGTTACAATGCACAACCTTCAATGTTATGTCATAATTATGTCAAATTCTGGCAAATTATTTATGGTCTTTGTTAGGAAAAAATGGTCTTCACACAGTTCGCAACGAGCCAGGCGGCCCAAACTGCTGCATATACCCTGACTCTGCTTGCACAGAACGCAAGAGAAGTGTCACAATTTCCCTAGTTGAAATAAATTCATGTTAGCAGGCAATATTAACTAAATATGCAGGTTTAAAAATATATACTTGTGTATTGATTTTAAGAAAGGCATTGATGTTTATGGTTAGGTACACATTGGTGCAACTACAGTGCTTTTTTTCACGAATGCTCTTGTTAAATCACCCGTTTGGCGAAGTAGGCTGTGATTCAATGATAAATTAACATGCACCGCATTGATTATATGCAACGCAGGACAAGCTAGTTAGCCTAGTAATATCATCAACACTGTGTAGTTAACATAATCACAAGTTAAGGTTGATTGTTTTTTATAAGGTAAGTTTAATGCTAGCTTGCAACTTACCTTGCCTCCTTGCTGCACTCGCGTAACAGGTGGTCAGCCTTCCACGCAGTCTCCTCGTGGAGTGCAATGTAACCCGATTATTATGAAAACTTGAAATCGTCCCTAATTAAAAATCGGCCATGCCGATTAAATTGAAAAGTTGGTTTAATAATACTTTCCTGTGGATATATCGCCTAAAACTCAGAGCATCATAAGGACCAACCTCGCAGACAACCAGTAGAGTAGGTTCAAATTGTATTCAACATTCCAGCATGTAAAGGACCTGAAAGGACCTAAATTAAACACTGGGTTCTCCCAGACAGTGGATTTGCTTGCTATATCACCGGTCTGGTTCAACAGGCTAACCCTATCCATTACCTCCTAGGTGCCTAAGCCAAGCCTATACCCTTTCTGATTGCTCCTTAAGCCAGTTGTAACCTCGTCCCCAGTCTGGTGAACGAGATTAGGTCAGTTGTGTCCTAGCCATTTAGGCTACAGTTTATTCTCCTGGTTGGGGAGATTTACTTCTTCAGTGGTACTCTCTCTGTGACATCAGCATAAGGCAGTAGCCATACAGACAGTAGAGACAGACAGTAAAGACCCTTCTTCTGGGAGGACCTCAGCACAGTACCAATGCTGGCTGCCAGGTAACAGATGTTCTTCAGTCAGGGGATTTACACAAACACACCCAAAGTACTGGAGCCAGCAGCCACTCCATACAGACAGTGCCACTGTCTGCCATGATACTGAACCTCTTCCATATCAATGAGAACATACTGTATGGAAAGACTTGTCTAAACCCAAAGCATGCCCATGTCTGACTGCAGCTCAATTTCTGTGTTTCTATAGAGAGCCAGACAGCACTGTATGGAGCACAAACCCAGGTAGAGTAGGGCGCTATAGCCTAGTCAGACATATCCCAAAAAAGAAAGGCCTTCAATTCACTTTGGTTCAGATTGACAGTGCCCGACTCCACAGGGAGCCCTCTACAGGATATTGTGAATAACTTAAACTCCCTTAGTGTGGAGGTTGGTTGAGCTCTTGTGGAAAACACTAATGTAGTCAGTGAGGAAGATAAGTTTAAATCTCCTGGATGGCTTCAATCAATCCCCACGTAAGAACCCCATGATGGTAATGCCAGTGACGGGGTGACCTGCCAACCACCTTGGTAATTCATTTGCATTAACACTAGTGAGCTCCTCCTCAATGACCCATCCTTACAAAACGTGATAGGTCAGAGGGCGGCATGGACCTTGCTATGGCGATGCTCAGAAATGATCAGAAAGGAAGAGGTGGGGCCTCCCGAGTGGCCTAAGGCACTGCATTGCGGTGTTGCGGCATCACTACAGCCTGGGGTTCGATCTCAGTGTCAGAACCGGCAGTTCCATAGGGCGGCGCACAATTGGCCCAGCGTCGTCCGGGTTTGGCCGGTGGGGCTTTACTTGGCTCATCGCGCTCTAGCGACTCCTTGCGGCCGTCTTGAGATCTGTATATACTAGAAGAGGCGAAGCGAGAGTTCACTCCAGTCAAAATCTGTCCACAATAAGCAGACCGCCTGTCTTCCCGCCTTCTGGACAACAACTCCTATTGTTAGGGCGGGGACCAGACCAGCTTGTCAGTATATACAGAGCTCTGATATGATATAACATTTTCATCACAATACCAGAGGGGGTAGAGAAGACAGATACAAGACAGTAATGCCTTTCTGCATGACTTGCTGCAAATACATGACAATATATCACTGTAGAGCCAAAGTGTAGGCTACCAAATTCCAGCCATGAAGTAAGCAGTTCAATCCTCAAGCGAGGCTAATAGCTGTAAGAGACGAGTGTATTGAGAAATCTAAACTGCCGGAGAACAATCTCCTGCTGTATGAATGAAAGGAGTGGTGTGTAAAGTAAACAGCATGTTGGTTAAACGCAGGGCCAGGGAGGACAGCAAACATCTCCGTCCCTGTCCCAAATGGCACATGTTCCCTTTATAGTGCACTACTTTTGACAAGGGCCACCATGCTCTCCTCTATGGACCCTGTTCAAAAGTGCATTATAAAGGGAACACTGGGCCTTTCTTCCCCTCCAATCATGTGAGACCCTCCATCACACTGCTTCAACAGATTCAGTAATCCTATCCAACATCCCCACGAGGTGGGGGAGGTTGGGTCAAACCTCACATGTTGTTCCTTTCTGTAAGAAACATTTAAATAATACAATTTCTGATTGGTTTCTGCCTGGTGGGTATAATAAGTGCCAGTCATTAGGGTTAATGCTATCTTTGATAAGGGGCTTGTGATTAACCATCCATGCAGTAACACACAACAGCTTGTTAAATACAGTAATACACATGTAATTGTGATCTCATTACCAGGGGATAACTTTCCCTACTGGCAAACAAAAGCTATTTGAAAGGCTATCTGCACCATGTAAAATGTAAATGAGAAATGTTGTTTGGGGTGTGAGCAGATGTAGGGCTTAGTGAATGACAATGTAGTGATCTCAACTACATACTCCTTGCGTCCTCTCTCCTCGTTTCCTTAAAACCCATTGGAGAAGGTCAGAGGGGAGGGACCTCGGTCTTTCTCACCCAATGGGTTTTGAGAAGGAGATGATGATGATCGAGGAGTATGCAATTGAAATCTTCCCCATGTTTCTTACACCAAGTGAAATGAAGCTGCTGATCTCACAAGCTCTTCCTGAGAAAAGGTAGGCCTATTCTAGGACTGCCGACTCCACACAAACGATGGTTCTGCAGCATTTTATTTGGGGTTTTAACCCACAAACACTAACCTTCTTTAAGGGCCTTGTCCACATTGTGTGATACCACCACTCTTCTTGTCTGCGCAGACTCCAAAAGTGGCACGGTGAACCTTCCCTGCAAACATAACACAAGTACAAAGGATGGAGTCCCAGCCAAATGTCAATAACGCTCTCTCAAACCATTGCATGCATACAAACAAGATCATTGACAAAGGACATAATCTAACAACCTCAAACAGAAATTCATAAATAATGGAATAGTTGAATGGGCAGTGATGTCCAACCCAGACAGGGAACTGACTGAGGTAGTATTGAGCAACAAGGATGTTTCTAAACAGAACACCCACACAGTGTCATGCAGGAGATACAAGACTGAGATAAACACTGCCTATGCTTCAAAGGTCTAGCAGACATTTGAAGCTATAGGCTATAAAACAACATGATGTGTCATCACGCAGGACTGAAGAGCACAATAATGAATGCCTATAGAGGTCTACTGTATTGAATTTAAAATGTCTCACTCGGACACACAACTCAGTGGCCATAACAAGGATGACATGGAGAACAATGAAAAGGCCCATGACATGATGAACATGAATAAAAACTATTCAGGATGCTTACCATTAATTTGTTAAACAAGTCCAACAGGTAAGTTGACTGTCTCTTTGAAGTTTCAAATCGGCTGATTTTAGGAGGACCCTTTTTAACGAGGAGACCAAAGCTTCCCAACAAGAAGCAGAACAATGCAAAGGAGATATAAATAAAAAGCTTCAGAAAAAATGACGTTACGGTGAGCCCCCCATATCCAAACTGAAAAAGTAATGCTGCGGCGATTCCCAAGCAGATGACGGGCAAGAAACGAAAAGAGGAACCGATGGAGGCGGCGCTAGACATGGGGGCATCGGTGCTGCTGCTGCTCCTGCCAGCAAAATGCATGCTGCTGTCAATGACATCTCCTCAACACCGACAAGAGAACAGGCTTTGTGTTCCTCGCAGTTGGATCTTCATTCAAACGCATTTACCATTTTTAGGGAGAGACGGCACCCAAATATTGACATGGGATATTGGACCTTAGAGATGAAAAAAACATTCCCTTGCTGTTGTTAGCCTCCTATGTCCATGTAAAGGTCTGGGCATTGACGTCATTCTATGAACCTAGCTAGTCGGTGTTGCTCGTTACATCAGATTTGCATCGCAAAGCAAGCACGTTTCCGGTGTTCCATGTAAACAATCTCAAACCTAGCTAGCTGGGTTGGTAAGCTAGATACCAAATGCAAGAAAGCAGCGAGCATGTAAGTTCATTGCAGTTCAATTACCTAACTAGCTAGCTACTTGGCCAGCTGGCCAGCTAACGTTATGTTTACAACTCGACAAAATCCGAAAGGTGGATAAGGCGAATTTGGCTAAATAGCTAACGTTACATTATCTAGCCAACAGGCTCTGTCCGCAGCTAAGCGTTCTAATTGCTAACAAACTCTAGCAGCTAGCTATGTGCAGGTAAATGCAAGCTAGCTTTAGTTAGCTAACTAGCTTGCGTGCTACCTGAAACAGACCTTTCTCGAAATTGTATCTCTAAACAAAATAAATATTAAAATGCCCCTGGTTGGAAAATTCGTATTCCTGAGTATCCATCGACACAGCTGATGATGACACCTGTGTAGGTGAGGCGATGGCAGGCCGTTTTGTTATCGATTGCCCTCTATCTTCAGCTGAGTGTCTAGTTTCCTGTTATTAACTTGACTGACACATTTCTTTCTACACGTGAAATCTGCCGACCAATCAACGTGGCGGTTTCAACCGCACAAACCAAATCAGGGGTGTATTCATTACGCCGATTCTGTTGTTAAATGTTTCATCTGTTTGCAACAGAAACCGTTAACTCCAAACGCTCTTCAGCGTGACAATAAACGCTGTTGGGTTCCTCAACGGAAGATCTAGTTCATTTAAATGTTATGGTTTCTACAGTTTGCCTTTCCAATCTGCACATCTATAAATGATCAATTCTACCATGCTCTAAAGTGGAGAGAACTTCTTCCAGCCACTTATTTATTTTTTATTTTTTGGGTGGCGAGACACAACTGAACTACAACTTCCGTTTAAGAACAACACGGAACTCAACAGCGTTGTTTGGAGTTAACTGTTGCAACTGACCAAACGTTTTGCAACAGACGAAACATTTTGCAACACAATCGGCGTAATGAACCCCAGGGGTGTATTCATTAGTCCAATCAGTTGCAAATTAAAACAAGTTTCTATAGGACAAATTCTTTCTGGTAGTTTTGCAACAGAATTGAGGTAATGAATAGCCCCTAGGGGAAATTGTAAGAGGGGTCACTGTGGAACAATCAGTCAGTGACCTTTCAACATTCCACGAGGTTAAACAAAGGGAAAAAGGGGATAATCATTAAGATATTGTAAGGGGATAATACACTTTTGTTTTTTAATTATTATAAGGGCTTGACCAATAAGCCTGCACCATTTGAATGCAATTTGGTCTGGGTCCAATAATTTTGGGGGTGGAAAAATATTGTGAAGCACTATCATTCCACCATTGCTGTAAATATATTAAGGACTTTATCTGAAATTCCACTGCAAAAATTTTACAGTATTTATAAATATTACAGTATATAGGAGAAGACATTTTGTTTTTATACTTTTGATAAGTGCTCTACTCTACTGCCACTATGTGTTCATCTCCAAGACAACCATTTCTACAGACAAGGGGATTCAATTAAAGTATTGCATTTATTTTTATTGTCAATTGCACACAAGCTCCAACTGAAACTTGACTACCGCTTTTAACCCAACCCCTCTGAATCGGAGAGGTGCGGGGGGCTGCCACATTAGGCGTCCGGGGAGCTGTTGTTGTCTTGCTCGTGGACAGAATGACAGATTTTTCACCTTGTCTGCTCGGGGATTTGAACTAGGAACCTTACAGGTAAGTGGCCTTTCGGGAAACACACAGTATCATAATAATCATCCTTTTACCCAAATATCCAGGCTCATAGTCCAACTGAATAAAGAGAGCTTTCATGATGCATGGTAAAAAAATTATACTTGAACTTAGTACTGTGATGTAGACACAAAGAAGACAAAGATAATAAAAATTAGATGTTTTTACATTGTTCACAAAACTGCTACATTCCTACCCACTTAATTGTTTTGTGAGCTCACACACCAAACTATTGAATACTTTGATTTATATTTCAGTTATTACTAGAGCCACTAGATGGTGCAATGTAGACTTTGCATGATTCACCAGTGATACAGTGCCTTCAGAAAGTATTCATAACCTTTGACTTATTCCACATTTTGTTGTTACAGCCTGCATTCTAAATGGATTAAAGATACGTTTTACCCCTCACCCATCTACACACAATACCCCATAATCACAAAGTGAAAACATGTTGGTAGGAATGTTTGCTAATTTATTGATAATAAAATACAGAAATCTAATTTGCATAAGTATTCACACCCCTGTCAATACTTTGTAGAAGCACCTTTGGCAGCGATTACAGCTTTGAGTTGTCCTGAGTATGTCTGTATCAGCTTTGCACATCTGGATTTGGGGATTTTCTCCTATTCTTCCTTGCAGATTTTCTCAAGCTCTGATAAATTAGATGGGCAACAGCAGTGAACAGCAATCTTCAAGCCTTTCCACAGATTTTCAATGGGATTCAAGTCTGGACCACTCAAGGACTTTAACATTCTTGTTCTGAAGCCATTCCAACATTGCTTTGGCTGTATGCTTGGGGTCATAAATCTTCGCCCCAGTCTAAGGTCGTTTGCAGTCAAGCAGGTTCTCATCAAGGATTTGCCTGTATTTGGCTCCATTCATTGTTCCCTTTATCCTTACCAGTCTCCCAGTCCCTGACACTGAAAAGCATCCCCATAGCATGATGCTGCCACTACCATGCTTCACGGTAGGGAATGTGTTAGATGGGTAATGAGCTGTGCCTGTTTTTAATCCAGACAAAGCACTTTGGATTCAAGCCAGAGTTACATTTCTGTCTCATCAGACCACAATGTTTTGCCTTATGGTCTAAAATTTTCACGTGCCTTTTTGCAAACTCCAGGACTTTCTCAGGACTGGCTTCTGTCTGGCCCCTCTCCCATAAAGCCCCAGATAGGTGAAGTGCTGTAGAGACTGTTGTCCTTCTGCCAGGCTCTCCCATCTCAGCCAAGGAACTCTGTAGTTCTCTCAGAGTGGTTTGGTGTTCTTGGTCACCTCCCTGAGCCATGTCCTTCTTACCCGGTTGCTCAGTTTGGTTCGACGGCCAGCTCTGGGTAGTTCCATATTTTTTCCACTTGATGGAGAACACCGTGCACTTGGAAACTTTCAACACTCTAGAAATTGTTTTATACCCTTCCCCAGAAATACGCCTCAACACAATTCAATCTTGCCGATCTGCGGACAGTTCCCTGAATAGTATTGTTTCTGCTCTGACATACACTGTCAGCTTTGGGACCTTATATAGACAGGTGTGTTTCTAAATCATGTCCAAAGAATTGAATTGGCCACAGGTGGACTCCAATCAAGTTGTTATAATATCTCAAGGATGATCAAAGGAAATTGGATGCACCTCAGCTCAGTTGGTAGTGTCATAGCAACGGGTTGTGAATACTTATAAAAATGTAATATATTTCTGTATTTCATTTTCAATAAATTTGCAAACATTTGTAAAAACATGTTTTCATTTTGTCATTATGGGGTATTGTGTGTAGATGGCTGAGAAAATGAATATATTTAATACATTTTGAATTCAGGCTGTAACACAACAAAATGTGATATGTCAAGGGGTTTGAATGCTTTCTGAAGGCACTGTAACTACAGTAGTCATTTACTTGACCCTTTGCATTTGCCCAGAGACTATTCAACCAAACCAAGGACACGAATGAAACTAAATGAAAAGAAAATTAATAATAATAGTTGTATTTTATATACCGCTTTTCATTCAAACAAAAGTGCATGTAGTCCTTGGGCTGGACAATGCATTTTAAGATCTGCAGATGTCTGATGGTCTAGTCCTTTAACTCATCTATGCACGTGCAATAACATCAAGGACATTGCCGTTTCATAATGCTTGGCATTTGCATGCTGTTATGTGCTCTGTCTGTACTATCCTGTGGAGTGGTTGAGACTGTTTACTCTGGGATTGATTAATGGCCTATCTGGTGTGTGGTTGTCACAGCAACCCGGGCACCAATTGGCTGTGTGTTCAGGCGCAAACAGGAAGTTGAGGCTAAGAACAGCAACCGAAACTAAAAGGCAGCCAGAGCATGAGCCAAAGCAGGCCCATTTGGGATTACGGTGTGCTGCTGAAGCCAGAGCTCAACAACTACCCCCATAGACTGTGAAAGGAGGATTGTTAAGAGGAAACCACAGGCAAAAAAACAAAACAAAAAAAACTCAATTTTCAGTTCACAATCACTAGTATTAGTAGGCTTTTCAGAGCCATTATGCAATAGCTGGAATATCACTGCATTCATGCCTGTTGAAACAAGTAATACTATGAGTCAACATACAGAGGCAAAACGCTCACTGTTTTCTTTGTAAAGATCTTCCAGAGTTGAGAAAGGACAGCAGGAAAAGAACAGGGAAACTAATTTCTTGAATCCAACAGCTGAACCAAACAACTGCATAAACGTTTCACACATGGTCATAAAACAGACATTGCTGACCTCTGGTAATCTGTGTCACTTGAAAAACCATCTACTACACTGTAGTACCACAGGATTACAAAACAATATTTTTATTAAGATTTGCATGTTGATCCACAGGATTAAGAGTTGGCCATGAATGTGTAACACACTCAAACGTGTGTAAATGGATTTAGCAACTAATTTAAAACACACCATTACATATAGGCACACATAAGCAACAAGCCTATACAATTTCACACACATTAGATGTCACAAATTTGGACTTGATGATAAACATGTATTTTTTTCTTCATAATGTGTCATGTAAATAACAATAATAAAAAACAAATCTAACAAAGAATCAGAAATCTTTCATTGAGGAAAAAATATACAAATCAAATAATTGTCCACCTTAGATTAAAATGTCCCTTTATATAAAAATATATATGAGCGTGCGTAAAAGGCATCAAGATAAATGACCAAGTGCATTTATTCACTTCATCCTTCTAACCAATGGATGGAATCACCTTGAAGGTCAAAGACAAGGTTGGAAAGTTAGATCAGCAAGGCCTCTTAAGGCCTTTCCCAGGCTTCAGCCTTGCTGTCAGTGTAAACACACAGCCAGGGTGGCCACACACATCCACATCAGTGTTGTCCATAAGGTGCAGAAGCGGTATGCCATTACGCAGACATATCAGTATATACATTATTAACAGTGGGTGGAGAGTGGGAGAGATGCCCAACAGTTTGTAGATTCATCCCCTCACTCCCAGCCCATCTAAAAGGCCCTGAGATCTTGGCAGGTTCAGTTTGGGCATCAATTCATATTCTACAGCTCACAGAGCCCCTATACTGTATGTCCCATAGACATAGTCCCACCAGTCATTCCTATGAGTAGGCACTCTGGTCAAACAACAAGCCCAGCAGTGATCAATGCTTTTCCACGCCATGCCTGCCACTGACTGGCCTGTATTTGGTCTTGAGTCACTGCACTGCCAGGGCTTCAGCAGGTCTTGACAGAGGAGATGTCTGAGGTTTTCATGATAACGCTGGCTCTGGTCTCTGCAGCAGAGGCTTGGCTGGAGGAAGCCTGCTCTGAGGGAGGGTGCTGTGCTGCTGGCATGTCCCTGGTCCAGGGGCTGTTGCTGTAGCTAATGAGGGGCATGGGGTCCCTGGTGCTGGTCACTTTGAAGTTGGTTACCTTTCCACTAGTGACGAAGGTGGCCATGCTGGGTAGTGAGCACGAGGGCACTCTCAGCACAGAGGAAGTGAAGCTTGATTCCCACAGCCCACCACGAAGATCCTGCAAGTCACACAGAAGGAGGGTTTAACTCAGCCAATGCCATAACCATTCAAAACACTCATTTTAGGATATACATGAATATAGAGTTGGCTACTAGCATATTTCTCAACTTGTATAGTGGTCTGTTTGCGGAATCTTCATAAATCCTTTAAAGCATTAGAAGAGGGAATTTCATTGACATAGCAAGTCTAGAAAAACATGGCTGAAACACATTGACATTCAGATATATTGTCATGTTTATGAGCACTGTCAAACTTGTTCTTAATACTTTCTAACATGCTTGTCCTCCTGCTGTTGAGCTCTGCATGATTCATCTATACTAAGGAACCTCATCTCCCCACTCTTCACCCAGGGCTTTATTGGGCACAGAAAACAGCCTGGTGTTATACTAGTTCTCTGTTTCTCCAGTGGGCATGTCAATATGTATTCAAACAATACAAAGGCAACAGTTAAGAAATAAATCATGCATTCTGTTGAATTCTGTAATGATATGCACGTGCATGATTTGTGATTGGCCTTGTTTTGTAATGGTATGCATGTGCTTGATTTGCTATTGGCCTTGTTTTGTAACGGTATGTACAGTGCCTTCAGAAATTATTCACACACCTTTAGTTTTTCAGCCCAAATTTAAAATGGATTAAATTGAGTTTTTTTTTGTGTCACTGGTCTACACACAATACCCCATAATATCAAAGTGGAATGATGTTTTTCGAAAGTTTAACAAATGAATTAACAATTAAAAGCTGAAATGTCTTGAGTCAATAAGTATTCAACCCCTTTCATGGCAAGCCTAAATAAGTTCAGGAGTAAAGATTTGCTTAACAAGTCACATAAGTTGCATGGACTCACTGTGTGCAATAATAGAGATTAGCATGATCTTTTTTATGACTACCTCATCTCTGTACCCCACACATCCACTTATCTGTAAGGTCCCCCAGTCGAGCAGTGAATTTCAAACACAGATTCAACCACAAAAACCAGGGAGGTTTTCCAATGCCTTGCAAAGGGCACCTATTGGTAGACATTGAATATCCTTTTGAGTATGGTGAAGTTATTAATTACACTTCGGATGGTGTATCAATACACCCAGTCACTACAAAGATACAGGTGTCCTTCCTAACTCCGTCGGAGAGGAAGGACACCGCTCAGGGATTTCACCATGAGGCCAATGGTGACTTTAAAACAGTTACAGAGTTTAACGGCTGTGATAGGAAAAAACTGAGGATGGATCAACAACATTGTAGTTACTCCACAATACTTGACAGAGTGAAAAGGATGAAGCCTGTACAGAATAAAATCCTGTTTGCAACAACGCACTAAAGTAATACTGCAACAAATGTGGCCAAGAAATTAACTTTTTGTCCTGAATACAAAGTGTTATGTTTGGGTCAAATACAACACAGCACATTACTGAGTAGCACTCTCCATATTTTCAAGCATTGTGGTGGCTGCATTATGTTATGGGTATGCTTGTAATTGTTAAGGACTGGAGAGTTTTTCTGGATAAAAAATAAACAGAATGGAGCTAAGCACAGGCAAAATCCTAGAGGAAAACCTGGTAGTCTGCTTTCCACCAGACACTTAGAGATGAATTCACCTTCCAGCAAGACAATAACCTAAAACAAAAGGCCAAACCTACAATGGAGTTGCTTACCAAAGACTGGCCGAGACACAGTTTTGACTTAAATCTGCTTGAAAACCTATGGCAAGCCATGAAAATGGTTGTCTAGCAATTAACAACAACCAATTTGACAGAACTTTAAGATTTTTTTTAATAACTTTATTTTGCAAATGTTGCACAATCCAGGTGTGGAAAGCTCTTAGAAATGTACCCAGAAAGACTCACAGCTGTAATCGCTGCCAAAGATGCTTCTACAAAGTATTGACTCAGGGGTATGAATACGTATGTAAGAGATATTTCTGTATTTAATTTTCCCCAAAAATCATCTAAAAACATATTTTCACTTTGTCATTATGGGGTACTGTGTGTAGATGGGTGAGGGAAAAAAATGTATTTAATAAATTTTATATTCAGGCTAACAACAAAATGTGGAACAGGTCAAGGGGTATGAATCATTTTCAATCACAAATACTTACCAATCACAAATCAAACACACTGTACATGTTTGATTTGTGATTTTGCTTTTTTTGAGGACAATTCAAGATATTCAATTAGGTTGAATCATTAGCCAGGGGAAACAAGTGAATCCAGTATTCACCAGAGAGCTGCCTTCTGTTGTGTTGTCTTTCTTTACATCAGAGCACTCTAGAACAGGAACTGACAATACAGGCTAGAGGTAGTGGTAGAGGTAGACCTGGAGGTGGAGGTAGAGCGACAGTACTACCATGCTACAGTTACTGTACTCAACTGTTAAGCAGTAGAACTGGCTAATGTAATGAACTCAAAATGGTGGGCTTCAAGTTAAGGCTTGTTTATCAGATGTTTCAGCTGTATGTGTCTGTGTTCCCAGGCAGGCCCAGCCATGCCGCTCAGCCCTATTGGAATAAGCGAATGATGCTAGCGAAGTGCCCTTCCCTTGCCTTAGCAAACAGGCCAGCTACAATGGCACCATAAACAGGCCAGCTACAATGGCACCATAAACAGGCCAGCTACAATGGCACCATAAACAGGCCAGCTACAATGGCACCATAAACAGGCCAGCTACAATGGCACCATAAACAGGCCAGCTACAATGGCACCATAAACAGGCCAGCTACAATGGCACCATAAACAGGCCAGCTACAATGGCACCATAAACAGGCCAGCTACAATGGCACCATAAACAGGCCAGCTACAATGGCACCATAAACAGGCCAGCTACAATGGCACCATAAACAGGCCAGCTACAATGGCACCATAAACAGGCCAGCTACAATGGCACCATAAAACAAAGACATTGCTCCATGTTGCAAGCGCTCCTTAAAGGTGCTGATAATTATCGACCACTTATCGTGGACATTTTGCTGATATCTTTCATTCATTTAAATAACCTATAGGGCCCTACTAGAGAAATGTTAAGTTTGGTATGAAATAAGTTTGCTAATATGGCTGATTGTTGATGGGACAATTGATAGCTACAACATTCAAAGTAGCAGCAGTAGTTTTAAGGGTAATATAAAAAAGTAACTGGTGCATTCATGTTATGAACTTAGCGTTCAATTTAACTTTATCGAGATAATTCACTACATTTATCATGATATGGATTTTAATCAATATCAGCCAGCTCTAATGCACAGGCTTAAAATCAAAGGCTTCTGTGTACCTTTCCAATCTTACAAAGAAATCTGTCTGTCTTGAGTGATTACTAAACTAACCATGGTTACCAGGACAACCAGGTTTAAATGATGTGCTTGCTTCTGATACAGATATGTATTCTATTGTTCAGAGTCCTTTAGTGTGTACACAGACTGGTATATTATGTGTAGACAGAGCGCAGGCCTTACCTCCTTGGAGTCCTCTTCACTGTGCACACTGTCTGGGTCACTCTCTGTTAAGCAGAACAGGAAGAAGAACCATGAAGCACATTAGTCAGGGATTTCCGGACTAACAGGTTAGAGAAGGATGATGACGTGAGGATTATCTGCTACCATCAGTGATACACTCTAGGCAGCCTCTAAACAATCATTGATCGTTAAATTCTTCACCAAATACTAAACATGCAGGACTAGTAGTTGTACTGTGTACAGTATGTCACTTTACAACACATTAACTTACTCTACAGTAATAACAGGAGCATGTTGAATGACAGTGGAGATGTAGCCATCTTTATGATGACAAACACTGGCCTTGAGCTTGCAACAGCAAAACCATAAACCCTAATATGCATTAAACAATACAACATAGTACTCTACTACCTGGCTCGAATAAAGGTTCAAAGGTTTCCATTTTACCTGGTATTTTGAAATGGAGCTGATACTGTCCCTTTGAAGCCACAGGCATAGAATGGTGTTGAAAATCTAGTAATTAATACCTCCAATCACCAAATAAATGATTCACCTATCAGTCTTATTTGATTGTAGATCTCATTCAACTCTAGCTAAATTTTGATGTAGCTGACAAGTATTCTACCACTCTATTAAAACCTATGATGGGTACTGATGTGACTTACAGGTCTTCTGCAGGAAAGATTGTAGCTGCCAGTGTCCTCACTGTGGGTGGAGGAGTTGAAGGCACAATTCTATATGCCAATTTGGATACCAAATTCAGGGGCAAGCACCCCTGTCTGTTGTGTTAGTGCATGGGTTGGGATGGGAGGATTTAGGGGGTGGACTGACCTCCATACGAGGACACAGGGGAGATCTGGAGTGGGTACGGGTGGCTGGAGCTGACTGACTGCTCCTCGTTCTCCGTGGTCACCTCGATGGTCTGGCAGACACAAGGCAGGTCGTCGACGATCAGCTGGTCGTACCCAGGATTGTGACTGCTCTGATGAAGATATTCTGAGGAAGAGAGGATGATCCCTGGTTATTGAACGGTCATCCAGGGGAAAGACACGCATTTGCACACAAGCACTCTACACACACGTACATTGTAATATTGTTGTATGGTGGTATTATACATTTTGTACTGTAGACATGTTGTGGTGTAATAATGTTACATTATGTACTGTTTTATATTTTGTTTTAAATGTAATGTAAGTGTCTTAATGTATTTGGACCCGAGGAAGAGTAGCTTCTGCCTTGGCAGAACTAATGGGGATCCTTAATAAACCCCAGGAACAGTAGCTGCTGCCTTGGCAGAACTGATGGGGATCCATAATAAACCCCAGGAAGAGTATCTGCTGCCTTGGCAGAACTGATAAAATCCATAATAAACCCCAGGAAGAGTAGCTGCTGCCTTGGCAGAACTAATGGGGATCCATAATAAACCCTAGGAAGAGTAGCTGCTGTCTTCGTAGGAACTAATGTGGATCCATAATAAACCCCAGCAAGAGTAGCTGCTGCCTTGGCAGAACTAATGGGGATCCATAATAAACCCCAGCAAGAGTAGCTGCTGCCTTGGCAGAACTAATGTGGATCCATAATAAACCCCAAGAAGAGTGGCTGCTGCCTTGGCAGGAACTAATGGGGATCCTTAATAAATACAAATACACAACCAAAAACAAATGTATGCATATTAGACATTAGTAAGAGAATAATTAACTACTATAGCTGTGCAGTCTTGCATGTTTACCACACACCTTTAAAATCAACATCAATTACATTGATTGAGGTATGTAGTAGACACAAGGTAGTCACAAATGACATTGTGTTCCCTGTAAAGTGCACTACTTTTGACCAGAGCCCTATGGAAAGTGATCAAAAGTAGTGCACTATATATAGGGATTAGTGTGAAATTGGGGACACAGAAACACACTAATGCCAGGTATTACCTGTGCAGTCTGGAAAGTACTCGTCTTTCACTTCCTCCTTCACCTCCACCTTCACCACCGGCCCATGATGGTCTCCAACAGACCCATTCATGCTCTCCATGGCTGGGAACCCGGGCTCCATCTGCTGCTAGGGTGACAGAGATAGAGGGGGGTGGGCATCTCTCTCCAGCCTCATTGAAGGTCTGTTACCCATGCTCATACCATTTTACATACAAATTATTCATTTAAAATAATAGTTTGAATGTGAAATTGATTATAGACTTATGAACGGAGGTCTTGTGTCAACACAACATTTTGACGATGGTTATTACCTTGTTCTTTCCTCCTTTCTCAGTCCTCTTCTTCCCTAGAAAACACACAGACAGTCCATTGTTAACAGACAGTCCATTGTTACACACAATCTATTTCAGTGTGTCAAATGTGGATCAGTTTTCTACATGTTATTACATCATATACCAAATAAATACTCAGAGCACATATTACACATGAATTGAAGTTGAATGCAAAACTGGCCACATCATAATGCCTTATACAGTCATAAGTGTGATCCTCTGAAAGCGGATATATCCTTTGGTCTGACATTTATAATGTAACTACCTGGTACTCCCTGTATATAGCCATGTTACTACCTGGTACTCCCTGTATATAGCCATGTTACTACCTGGTACTCCCTGTATATAGCCATGTTACTACCTGGTACTCCCTGTATATAGCCATGTTACTACCTGGTACTCCCTGTATATAGCCATGTTACTACCTGGTACTTCCTGTATATAGCCATGTTACTACCTGGTACTCCCTGTATATAGCCATGTTACTACCTGGTACTCCCTGTATATAGCCATCTTACTACCTGGTACTTCCTGTATATAGCCATCTTACTACCTGGTACTTCCTGTATATATAGCCATGTTAGTTTTACCTGTTATTGTTATTCACTGTATTTATTCCTTGTGTCACTATTTTTATTTATCTTAAATCTTTAACTCTACATTTTGGAAACGGACCCGTCAGTAAGCATTTCACTGTTAGTAAACCACAGGTGTAGACTAAGCACGTAACAAATACATTGTGATTTGTATTCAACCACTGTTCTCGCTGAGCCAGAGACTGCGTTTACACAGGCAGCCCAATTCTGAACTTTTTTTTGACTAATTGGTCTTTTGACCAATCACATCAGATCTTTTCACATCAGATATTTTTCAGAACTGATCTGATCGGTCAAAATACTGATTAGTGAAAACAAATATCAGAATTAGGCTGCCTGTCTACCTGCAGCCAGAGACTCAGAGAACCACTTGCCTTTCTTGGTCTGGCGCTCTGAAGCAGACAGCATCTTGTATACTCTGAAAGCATTGGTCCCCTTCTTGATGCTCTTGTCTTTCACCTCCTCAATATCAGGCAGAGAGTTCATAGCACAGCGGAAATTGGCCTTCCATGTTTTCGGGTCTGGTTTGTCGATCCCTAGTTGATATTTTCCTGATTAGACAAAATCACTTATTATGGGAAGGCCATACTGCTGCATAAACTTGAGTCATAACACAACAGTAGCATTGGTCATGTAGAATTGTGTATTGTTGGCCATTTCTTATCATTTCAAATGTTCATTCCCGTACCTGTATGAATGGCCCAGTTCATAAATAAAGGAGCATCCTTCTCCAAATCCCAGCCATGCCTTGCAGCATGCATCCATGGAATCTGGAAGATCCTCTTCTCCTGCAGGTTCATCACAACAATGATTCAGACATACTTTATGACTTGGCTAACACATCATCAGAACATAAATGTGTGTTTCCTGTTTCTACATACAGTACTAGCCAGTGAGGATTTAGAAAATATAACAAGCAAACAAACACACACAACTTAAAAACACCGAAGTTTGACAGAATATGGTTGACTGTTTAGATATGAGTGTAAACCTGTTTGTGTGACGGAGGGGTTACGTTGTTGGGTTTGGTAGCAAATTGCTTCAGCAAAGACTGAAAACCTGGTACAGAATAATCTTAGAATGTGTTGATTTTCCATACTGAAGAAAACTGAATGTCTCAATAAAGATACATTTCACTCACTCTATTAATCCATATCAGGCCAGGGATTAGAGAAGAGTTTATCTGTTCCACCAGCCATGGCCGCATTCGCATCCTCTCCACGGGCATGGTTGCCTGCAGACACAGAGGAAACAGTAAATGTAATGAATTACCCCTTTCCTTAGCTTCCTGTAGACAGCAACAGGTCAGAAAACCTCTATGGCAAAGAGGCCCATTAGGGGGATGACGTCATTCCCTGAGCCTATCAGCAACATCTGATTTCATTCTCTTACTACAGAGCAGAAACCCAGTGCCACAAATCTTTTACAGAGGGGTTACAACAAAACACAAATAGGCGCAGTTGTTTTAGCACGTCAAGCTACTCTGTTGATGTGTAATAAGGTGTTAATGGTTAAAGGTGCACATAAGCTTGTGATGACCATGCAAGTTGCTTAGTTATTGCTGCATGCATCCACGTTACCCGATGGAGTTGAGCAGCGAGGCGCTGAGTTTTGGCAGTGTAGCCTACTTCCGACTACATCGAGTCGGTATTAGTCGATACTAGTAAAAATGTCCATTCTTTCATGCGTACCTTGTACCTGTTTGTCCTGTGTAACTGCGTTATTTTCTTTCGGTTGCTGCAGTCCGTAGGTTTTAAAAATAACGTAATTCAATGTGACTGTCAATTTGCGCGGTGCAGGGCTGCTCCTTCTACTTTAACTAACAATGGCTCTCTTGGCGGAGGTTGCGTACAATGCTATTTTTAATTAAAAAACGACGGATTGCAGCACCCAAAGAAAATAACCAAGTTAAACAGGACAAACACAAGTACAAGGTATGCATGAAATAATTGACATGTTTTACCACTATCTACAGATACCGACTCGATGTAGTCGGAGGTAGGCTACACTCCGCCAAAACTCATCTCGTCGCCACCAAACTTCATCCGGTATGAAGAGTTGAGAATTATTGGCTACAGGTAGAGTAATCACATAGTGATCAAAGTCCACTTCAACAAAAGGCAACTAACTCCTAAACCAATATTCAGTATCAGGATATTAGAATGTTACTTTAATATATATATGCATCTTGGGTTTATCATACATATTCTAATTTGCTTTAAAAATTAGGCAGTAAAATAACTTAGTTATCATTTAGTAAACCCTGCAGTTGTAGCCTAGTATTCATGCAGTTTACCAAGTTTGTTCCAATTCCGTTATACTGCCCATTTCTGTCTTAGCCTGATAACATACACAATATAACAGACAACTACCTGTAAATGGTTATAGCGCAACAATTGCCTGTAGACATTTTGGTGCGCAATGCGCCACAAAGAAACATTTCGCTCCGTCTTGTCAAGTCACGTTGTCGTCAAAACTGACAGCTGTGCTAATTCAAGTTCTCAAGCTGCCAGACTTATCAACCCAAAAGTGAAAATAAACTTCATTCCAAGTCGGTTGGCCATTGGATCAACATTCTATTACTTTCGATTAGGGTTTACAATGTCGCTTCGTGATTCTACAGATACATAACTTCAGAAATAATAACATGCGGAAACGTTACCTGCGATAACGTGTTCTATTCTACTTGATTAATCGACAGTCCTCTTGTCAGTTGCACAATATTCTCGTGTAGTTTGAGTTCCTGTATATCAAAACGAAAAGTTATTTTATCCTATTTCAGTGTCCAGATCGAAAGCAAAACAAGTAAAGGAAGTGCTTGGCGTGGAAATCCCCTCCCGATTTGTTTGTCTCACGTCCCCTGAGCCTAGATGGCGTTGCACAGGGTTCTGGAGAGCACGGAAGTCTCCTCATTGGTCTACGCCTCTGCAACGGACAGCTCAATTTCATTTTCACTTCCTCAACACCCATCTGGTTGGATTCCAGCTTGCCTTTTCTGCTTGAAACGAAACTAGTTGCTCTGGTTCGAAAACTTGCATGGTTGATTTCTGACAATGTGGACAGACAACCAGTGTACTGTAAACCCTACATACAATATCAGAAAACAATGTAATTTTTGCCATTGATTAATTAACAGTCTTTGTTATTTTAACTTGATGAAAGTAAAACCTTATAGTTTCTGGTCAGTATTGTCAAAGGCGAGGCAGTGTGGTTTCTCTGGCCCCTAACACAGGAAATGCAAGTGCCTTGGCCCTGCTCGTCTCTGCAGACATCTTATCTGAGGCCAAACACTGCAAGTCCCACCCATTCAGTTGCCAATCATGTGTTGGACAAAGACAGTTTTCAACTTTTGAATAACCATGGTATGTTAGATTTTCATATGAAATACTGTATCATTTCACCTTTACAGATCAATAAAATTGCAAACATTTTACAGTTAGTTATTTCACAATAGGGTGTGAGAAATTCTTGCACCAGGAATCCACAATGCTTCTATAATTTTTTACATTTTATTTCTTGAAATCCTATTTACATAAATGTTTCTTGGGAAAACATTTGGATTACAAATGACCAAGGATAAAAGCTCCTTTATTCATATTTCTATTTCATGTGGTAACCTATTTGAATGTACAATGTGCAAATGGGGAAAAAAAAAAATCACAGGTGAGAGATTACTTATATAAATTGAGACATGGCACATCTTTACAATACTTTCAAAGCAAATATGTAAAATGGTCCCACAGGATATACAATCAATGTGGAAAGTAGAGATCTTTGGTCAACATAGACACAACACAAGGGATCTGCTTGTTGGCATTGACAGAAACCTCGAAGTCAAGTGCCACCTTGTGGTTAACACGTGTCATGATCTGCATAATGTCCAGCCGTTTGCCATACCTTTGTAACATCTCACAGAGGGCCTGGATGAACCAGGAGCCCTTGTCGGTGTTCCTCCAGGAGTAGTAGCCTATGGAGTTTACAAACCAATCAGTCAAACACTATAGCAATGATGACCATTGCTAAAACTTCTAAAGTGGTACATGGTCATTTCTGTACATAGGTGCAGTGCAATTACCATACAATCATACTTTTATTTTAGTAGGCCTATAGTCTACTGTGATGCCCGTTGATACCCGTTTGCAGTTTGTGTGTAAAAGTTCAGACATATCAGTTGTAAGTACTATGTAAGAATGGGTGCCTACATTGTACCATGTAAAGGTAACGTATGTAGTATGCATGAATAAATTACGTAAAGTATTTAAAGCTGGAATCCTTAATAGAAACAATAAAGCGGACACCCTGCCTGAGTTTTGGTCAAAAGCTGAGGGATGGGCCTGGAGAAATCTAACCACAAATTCAAAGCGAGAACTATGAATGCAAGGAATGACCATCCATGATATTATAATAATTATAGTTTTAACCATGTTGAGAGGTTATACAGTGTTGGTTTACAAACATTGGAGTAAAACAAGCTTATATGTTGGATTCTGATGCGGTATGACAGTTAACTTAAGATCATGAGGCATTTATAAGTTATAAATATCTGTTGATTCTTGAAGAATATAAGTTATATTCTTCAAGAATTAACAGATATAATTCATTTAGAAGTAAAAAAAATAATTTAGCAACTAAGGATTCTAGCTTTAAATATGTAAGAAGAAAAAAAGCAGGTTTTATTACCTGGGGCTGTAGAGTAAGCATAGAGAAAGTCTGCCTCAACGGGAATCCTCTCTGGATAGTGACTAGCAACGCTGTCTGTCTCTTTTCCACCAGCAACGCTGTCCGTCTCTATTCCACAGTCCAGATCAGAGCCACGGCACGCCTACTCACCAGGTCCACAGGAAGGATTAGGGGTCAAGGGTCAGGGGAAGAGAGGCTACTCAACACTGTACCACTGAATATCAGTCATGCAGAATACATGTTCATCACTTTAGTACACAACATATTTACAAAGTCATGCAGTTACACTGCATCCTCATTCCTCAGTATTTATAGTTGATTCAACAAACATACCTAGAGAATCATTGAGCTGTGTAAAGGAAATTTAAAGCAGGCAGCTAAAACCTTATAGTACCTGGATGAAGAAGAGTTTGGGCTTTGCCACCAGCGTTTTGCAGCGGTCGCCCCTGAAGAGTCCGGTGAGCTTCTTGAGCTCCACATTTCCGTCTGTGCCATAGAACACACCCTCGTCTCCATGGCTCAGCATCACACAGACAAAGGAGGCCGACTGGCTGTGGTCGTCTTGAGACACTGAAAAACGTCACATGTAGTTTAAAACTTGCTCTAGAAGTCTATCAAAAAATTTTATTAAGAGATTTCCTTCAGTTTATCAAAGTTAGCCAGATGTCACATCACTACTACCATGACTATTGCAATTTATTTGTAGACTATCAGAAAAAACTCACTCACACATCCAGACTGGTGAACTTACCACTGTAAAGTAGCTGTTGGATCTGCTGCACTGTCTGGTCATTGGCAACTTTCACGTTGTACCCCAAACATGAGAACACTTTCATTGCATATCCAGCATCCACATCTGTTCCCCTGCGAGAACTTAATCCTTTAAAAGGGAAATTACCAATGAAGTGTAGATAACAAAATCTGACAGATCATCATAACCTGAAAAGGACCAAAATATTTACTCCTATAATACACACTTAGGCCTACCTGTCCTCCTGTCAAAGTTCTTGTTGTTGATGATGACACATTGTCCAAGGCTGGGGTAGTTCATTTTATAGGTGTACATGTCAGCTGGCGGACTAGCATCTACTTTATGATTCTCTGTAGTAAACCTTGGCACTGAGGGTCTCCCTGGCCTGTAAAAAAGACGAAGAAGTTCCTTTGAACATTTAAACAATTTTCATTGTCTATGTTAATCTGGTTCCACATGTAGCCTATGTTGAAAATCCATGTTGTTTGGCTAATAGAGCCAGCGGATTGAAACCTCTAACATGACTGAACATTAGCCAGAATGGTTTCGACTTGAGGCTCACTGAAATCTCCTTAAAGTTGAAACAATACTTCACCAATATGTTTGCACCACCGTGATGAATGAGGGATCCGGCTTGAAAACGTTCCTTAATGCAGGGATGGACTGTGTCGCTGTACTCCTAATTATCCCATTATCTCAGTCGCAAAGATTGAAATACTGCCAGTTTTTTTATTTGAATAAAGCAGCACATTGGATTCAATTCAAATGCAACACCTAGCATTGGGTAAGTAACTGTACTTTGCAATCCAACGGGCTGCTTTAGAATGAGATACACTGCCTTTTTTGTCAGCATGTTAGGTTAATGAAAAAAACGGACAGTATTTCAATCTTCTAATTATCCCATTAACCCAGCCGCGTAATCGAGGAGTACCGTGCCTGGAAGGAGTTACGTTTTCCAACAAAATGGCATAGCATCATTTAGACTAAAAGGAGAATGTAGTGAACCTCAAGTCGAAACCATTTCGACTAGACTGTACAGATGACATGCTTAATTGCACATGCATGCACCAGCCAATGGTTATATGCCATGTCATCGACTGTGGCGTCGGCCACCAGATTGCTATAACATATGTGGTTAGCTGATACGTAAAATACCTATCCTCGCGTTGTAAGATCTGGCATGCGTCAGCAACGTCTAAGCAGAGGAATACGCCCAGCATGTTTTTGGTTTATGATCAGACGTCACATTGCGTGCCCATGGAGCTGAGAGAATCATTTGTCCAACACTATTCATGGGTAAATGAAAACATTAAAATATACTTTCGTGGAATGTGAGAGCTGATGGAACTATGTAAAAGGAAGCTCACTGTGGCCAAGCTCATCCCGTCCCAATGGGGTTATAAATAAATAAAAAAGAGTAGGCCTACATTCAATATAACTACATTTAATTGTCGCCTGCTATTCTCTGTGAAGCTGATAAGGTTGACAGGAAAAATGCAATGCCTTACCCTTCTGCAGCTATGCATTTGGCATCCACCAAATCAGACATGGTTCCGATCTCAGTTGTGAAATCCCTCTTTACAACGCCTAGCGTTATAATTGTACTGAAAGTGAAAAATAAAGTAGTTATTAAAACACACACACCGGTGGTTGCTTCCAAAGTTTAGTCCACACAGGAGCCAAGCTTGATTCTATAGTTAGCTAGCTAGCTAGCTAGATAGATAGATAGATAAATGGCAATACATACGTTATCAATGTTAAGCGTAAAACAAACTTACTTTGCGTTAAACCGTTGAAATACACAGGTGACTGCGTACACGTCGAGATTTATCAATTTGGCTGCGATTTGTTCATGAGATTGAGAAGTGTTAAATAAAAAAACTAGTTACCGCATAATTTGGCAAACGCAGCCAATCAAACGCCGTAGTTTAAAAAAAAAAAACAAAGTCACCATTATTAGTCAGTTGTACAACCGAATGCCTTCAACCGAAATGTGTCTTCCGCATTTAACCCAACCCCTCTGAATCAGAGAGGTGCGGGGGGCTGCCTTTTTAATCGACATCCACGTCTTCGGCGCCCGGGGAACAGTGGGTTAACTGCCTTGTTCAGGGGCAGAACGACAGATTTTTACCTTGTCAGCTCGGGGATTTGAACTTGCAGCCCTCCGGTTACAAGTCCAACGCTCTAACCACTAGGCTACCTGCCGCCCGTGTGGGCAGGTTTCCCCACTAGTTACCACAACCCCAAAGTCAAAATTGGCTATATCGTAACAATTAATGAAAACAAAAATTTGCTTTTTGGTCTTAATTTAAGGTTAGGCGTAAGATTATCAGTGTGGTTAAGGCTTAAATCAGATTTTTAGAAGATAAATTGTTGAAATAGGCGGGGTTTATGTGTGGGCGGGCCTAAAGTACACACCTTGACTAAGGACGGAATTTCCAAAGAAGCCTACAGAGTAACTTTCCAGTGAATTAATTTTTTAAGAACTGGTTTAATAATCATATCCTGCTGGTGAGTCAACTTTTTAATGCAGAAGGATTGTTACTCAATTATCTTGTAACAATATCCCTGTTACACCTAGTCCTAGAGAGTTCGCTAGTCTTTTATACTATTCCATCTTGAACTCTCATGTTGATTAGAGGTCTAACAAGACCTCACCTTCTTGAGCTACCCTCTCTTAATCCAGTTGACTCTCCAATAGAAACAAATGCATTTATCCTTGCTCCCTCAGATCAACAGATCTATACGTGCTTTATTTATATTCCTTATGTCACCATTTACTGGAATACATTTGTCAATAATATCGGTTGGGAAAAAGTCTGGTTATTACCACACAAATACCTGCTTGTTAACAAGGTCAAAGAAGTCTCTTTCAAAACGATCAGTAATTACCCAGCGAATCATTACCTTTCAAAACGATCAGTAATTACCAAGCGAAACTCAAAAAAATACATTAACATTACCTGTACTTTTTGTGTTGAGCATCCAGAACCAGTTTTGCATTTATTTTGGCATTGTCTACATGTAAAGAAATTATGGCAAGATATTTATAGTTTGATCATTGTTAATATTCTTCATGACTTTTGTTTATTATGGGAGAACGTGCTGCTCTATTTCCTTAACTGCAATAAGGATAAAGAAAACATTTACCTCAATCGAATTGTGCTAATGGCTAAATTTCAGATTCATAAATGTAAATTCACTAACAAATAAACACTCTTCCATGTTTTCTAAGGAATTGCAGCACTACATTAAGAACATTCTACATTCTCCCAAAAAGAAAGCTGTTAAAACAATTAATACGTGTGAATCCTTTAAGGTCTTTGTATAAGCTGTCATTTGTTGTACCCCCTGGCATATGTTATCATTGTCTGTATACTTATTGTATGTATACTGGTGTTTCTGCAATAATAAAATTGAAATAAATGTATATACTTTCCTGTAAACGCCCTTCCCCAGATTCCAACCGGAGTTATGCGCGTGGAAATGGAACGAATTAAGGGAATTCACTTATTTTGCGTTTTTCTCTCTAACATTGCATTTAAGCATGATAATAGCATGTTATTCGCCCCCTATTCTTTTGAGGTGGAGCTCGAATAAATGGTGTGGCGGAGGGGTCTACAGATAAATCAAGATCATAATATGGCGTAATTCCATAATAATAAAACCACCATAATAAGGAACCATGAATAAGGTCTTGCGAACCTACCGGTTCCATGTGAAAAAAGCGTCTTCTCACTTTTTTCCACCTTCCAATATCACAACTTTCAGCATTAATCTAAACATTTTATGAAACATACTTTTCCTAACCCTAAAATGTGCCTAAATAATCTACAAGATCAGAGTATTTTAGAATATACTAGTTGGTGCTGAAAGACAAATATGCATAGATGGCTTTCTTTAATTGATCGCTATATTATGAACCCCTTCTCTCGATGTATTTTATTAAGTCTGTCTACACAATTCTAATTCAAAAGGTACACCGTATTTAAAGGGATGATTTAAAATACATTTACAGAAAACCCCATTGAATGAAAACTCCTTGAGACTCTGTTGGCCAGCAAGTGAGTAGGTATGACAAGGTAGCCACACCTGCAGAGCACATTACATGACTAAATAAGGTTGATACCAAATACTGAGAAGTGGGTAGGAAAGGCATACATTTCTACATAGGGATTGGCCACCATGTGATTTCTCAGAAACACATGTACAGTGAGCTCAAAGTATTGGGACAGTGACATGTTATTTTGGCTCTATACTCCAGCACTTTGGATTTCAAATGATACAGTGCAGACTGTCAGCTTTAATTTGAGGGTATTTTCATCCAGATCGGGTGAACCGTTTCGAAATTACAGTACTTTGTACACAGCCCCACCCTCCCCCCATTTTAGGGGACCAAAAGTTTTCGGACAAATTCACCTGTGTATTAAAGTAGTAAAAGGTTACGTATTTGGTCCCATATTCACAGCACGCAACGACTTCATCAAGCTTGTGACTACAAATTTGAGTGAGAAAGTTCGACACAAGTATCGTACCCCCCCAAAAAAATGCTAACCTCCAGTTATTGTAATGGTAAGAGGTTTTGGGGGTATGATGTTTGTGCGTCTTACTTTCTCACTCATTATTTACAATTCATTCAGGATTATCTCTAATACATTATTTACCATTAATTTCTATTGGGCACAAAATAATCTGAAACAAACAGCAAACGCTTCCAGCAAATGTGTTGTCACAAGCTTGATTTAATCATTGTGTGCTAAGAATATTGGACCAAATACTTAACTTTTTACTACTTTAATACACAAGTGAATTTGTCCCAACACTTTTGGTCCCCTACAATGGCGGGACTTTGGACAAAAAGTGCTATAATTTCTGAACGGTTCACCCGATATGGATGAAAATATCCTCAAACAGTACAAAGCACCCCCCAAAAAATTTCACTGTCCCAATACTTTTGCAGCTCATTGTATATGCATGAATCTGTTAAAATGGCAGTTTTTCCACCAGACAACATAACCCTCCAGCATGGTGCTAATCAACAAAACATTTCCAGAAAAGGTACTCATTACTGAAACATTTATTTTTTAACACATACCTTAATTGAGATTTAATATACAAATCTCAAAAAGGACCTTTGCTCAACACTTTAAAAGAGTAGCATAATTCCAATACAGTATCTCCAAATATCATGAACATACCTGTTGAACATCTAGACAGTCTCAAACTATTGTACTTGATGAGAGCATGCATCTGCCCCTCTCTCTCAAAGTTTCATTGCCAGAATTATTCAGAAAAAAAAATAAAAATAATGGTGTAGCGGGTCCACACGCAAATGAGATTGAAGAATGAATAATTTACACCATTTAGTTTGCAACTTGGAGCTCACTTGTTGTGAGACACTCTGTCCAGAGCCTTTTGCAGCCTCTCGTTGACAGTCTTCAGCTGATCCTCAGTCCCCAGCACATCACGGGCCTCCAGGAGAAGAGCTGGTAGACTGGAGGGGCCATACTGTGGAATGGAAACAGATGTCAACAGAACAGTGCTTTAACTCACTTTAAGCTACTATAATAGGTTATTATCCCTGCCTATTCTGTTCAGTTTATAGCTCCATTCCTGTGTATTTTATTCTTCTAGTGTTGCTATTTTTCTTTCTTTTTTAACTCTGCATCGTTGGGAAGGGCTTGTTAGCAAGCATTTCAAGGTAAAGACAACACCCGTTGTATTCAGCACGTGACAAATAATATTTTATTTGATTCATGCCCTCTGAAGACTCATCCATAAAAGTCTGGTCATAACTAAAAAACATTGTTGTAAGTGACGATGTCAGCATTAGGTTAAATCCTAAACTGTAACTAGACGAACAAGAACAGAAGGCTTGTTGTTGACGTCCTCCTCACCTCCTCCGCCTGGTTAGGGTGGGCTTTTCTATGGTCTAGGTAGCTCTTGTGCAGGTGACCCAGATCTTTCAAGAAAGTGGTTCCCTTCTGTATGTCTGTTAGCCTCTGCTCAAGTCGAGACTGGTCCTTCTGCAGGGCCCTCAATTGGGCCTCACTCCTGGCAAAGGGGATGTTTCACATTCTGTATTCAGTTTTGTGATGTTGGGTTTGAGAAATATGCCATATAATATAGAAATAAAACACATCACAGTAATCATTGCGTTACTTCAGCAGTTTACCTTGCTTTAGCCCCAATTGCAAGAAAAAATTATTACCTTATAAGTTCATTTTTGGCCTCGAGCAGCCTGGCTCTCTTACGGTTAATGGCAGCGTTCATCTGAGAAAACAAAAACAATAGGTTGATGACTGACTTCATTCAATTATTATGATGGGACACAGTGAATATCCTAGTTGTCCTAGAAGAACAGGACAAGAGTATAACCAAGGAGTTCTAAGAGACACTCATGCCCACAGGCTTCCCGAGATCTAGTGTTTGTAGTGTTCATATCTAAAGAAACGTTTTACCTTTGCGTTTTCCTTTTTCAGGAATTTTAGCTCCTTTGAAGCAGTTATCTAAGGAAATAAAAAATTAAGATTTATGAAAACGTTCATATTTGCAACATATACAAGATAAGTTGTATACTTGAAAGGTTTTTGTTTTCTCTATAGTTTTCATTGCCTTATGAGCGTAAAAAATAAAAATAAATTTAAAAAAAGATATATTAGTACCAGTCAAAAGTTTGGACACACCTACTCATTATTTTCTACTCATGCTTTTCCTTGACTCTGCAGTCCAACTATCTCAATTGGGTTGAGGTCAGGTGATTGTGGAGGCCAGGTCATCTGATGCAGCACTCCATCACTCTCCTTGGTCAAATAGCCCTTACACAGCCTGGAGGTGTGTGGAGTCATTGTGCTGTTGAAAAACAAATAAGTGCAAACCAGATGGGATGGCGTATCGCTGCAGAATTCTGTGGTAGCCATGCTGGTTAAGTGTGCCTTGAATTCGAAATAAATCAGTGTCACCAGCAAAGCACCCCCACACATCACACCTCCTCCATGCTTCACGGTGGGAACCACACATGCGGAGATCATCCGTTCACATACTCTGCGTCTCACAGAGACACGGCGGTTGGTACCAGAAATCTCAAATTTGGACTCATCAGACCAAAGGACAGATTTCCACCGGTCTAATGTCCATTGCATGTGTTTCTTGGCCCAATCAAGTCTCTTCTTATTGGTGTCCTTTAGTAGTTGTTTCTTTGCAGAAATTTGACCATGAAGGCCTGATTTCACAGTCTCCTCTGAACAGTTGATGTTGAGATGTGTCTGTTACTTGAACTCTGTGAAGCATTTATTTGGGCTGCAATTTCTGAGGCTGGTAACTCTAATGAACTTATCCTCTGCAGTAGAGGTAACTCTGGGTCTTCCTTTCCTGTGGCGGTCTTCATGAGACCCAGTTTCATCATAGCGCTTGATGGTTATTGCGACTGCATAAAGTTCTTGACATTTTCCATATTGACTAACCTTCATGTCTTAAAGTAATGATGGACTGGTTTCTCTTTGCTTATTTGAGCTGTTCTTGCCATAATATGGACTTGTGTCTTTTACCAAATAGGGCTATATTCTGTATACCACCCCTACCTTGTCACAACAACTGAGTGGCTCAAACGCATTGAGGAAAGAAATTCCACAAATTAACAAGGCACACCTGTTAACTAAAATGCATTCCATGTGACTACCTCATGAAGCTGGTTGAGAGAATGCCAAGAGTGTGCAAAGCTGTCAAGGCAAAGGGAGGATACTTTGAAGAATCTCAAATATAAAATATATTTAGAGTTGTTTAACACTTTTTTGGTTATTACATGATACCATTTTTTATTTCATAGCTTTGATGTCTTCACTACTATTCTACAATGTAGAAAATAGTAAAAATAAAGAAAAACCCTGGAATGAGTAGGTGTGTCCAAACTTTTGACTGGTACTGTATATACACACACTATTTTATTTTGCTACAGCAAATACAGTGTCTTATAAGCCCATGTGGGCTGGGCATCCTGAAGATGCACAACACTATAATAATCAAATAAAAGGGTTTTCCACTATTGGTTTTGCAAAGCATGACAACTGGTCACCCAAAATGAGTTACCTTCTCTGTGAGTTGATCTTCAAAAGATCTTGAGAAAGCATCTATAGTCTGCAATACTGCATTAGAATCCACTGCATCCCTGAATAAAAACAGAGAACATTTTTTACTTGAGATAAATGATTACTTTAAAGATGTTTCTAGCTATGCTAAACTGATGGGAACTCACATATACTCTGACACGAATTCCAAAAATGAGTCCAACACCACATCAAGATCAGTGCGATTTTTTACATTCCTTCGTCTCCGCTCGTCTCTTTTGGAAGGACCAGCACTTCCTAAAAAAGAAATACATGGATTCATTTCTGTGGTGTATATTTTACACAAATTAATTAATTCATGCAATGCGGTATTTCACTCAGGTGGTCTTGAGAGAGACTCATCGGTCTGTCTGGGAGGATGTGGTGCTGAATAGAGATCTAGCTGTTACCTGAGGATGACTTCCCCCTCGAACCCCGCAAACTCCCCCTCGAACCCCGCAAACTCCCCCTCGAACCCCTCTCAACTGAGGACTTCTTTTTCTTTTGCACATCGTCTTTTTGCACATCGTCTGGTCTGGTCTTCTTCTGACTTGGATTCTGTGGGTGAGAGAACTGGTTGAGTTTCCCCTTTTCCTTAGCAATCTGAAGGGTTGATGTGGTCAGGAAAAAGGCAACATATCCAAACAAAAAGTTGCAAATGTATCACAGATGACAAAGAAGGAGTACAAGTTAGTTTGTTAAAGGAAAAGGTGACAAACATCTCACAATTAGTCACTCACTGGGAAGAGCAGTGGCTTTTCTTACCCAACTAATGTCCTCCTCCGTCAGATTCTCTGAAGACAGGGATGTTCTACGTTTCCTATGAATAGGTCGAGGACCGGAGCCCGGAGCAGACACCTCAATTTCCTCCTCCTCGCCCGATGACCTCTGTTAGTAAGCAGTGATTAGAGGACATTAAGCTCATCACAGGCAACATAATGTAACACTGCTTTTAGCAGCAGCACCCTGTCTTATGTTACTGAAAGAGGTGATAATGTCATACCGAGTCTTTCGCTTCTGTGTTCTCTTCTATTCTGACTGGTGCCTTTTTCTGTGGTGCAGAAGGCCCTCTCTGAGCTTCTGTTAAATCCTCTTCACCTGTCCCTTCTGCAATCTCTTTGTGGGGCCTGACCATTACAAATGGAGGAAAAGGAACATAATAAGTTTACAATTAGAACTTGTGCTCCATTGTTAGTGGATATTTTCTTATTTCCCCTCTCCATCACTTCATAAAGGAATGAGAGCAAAGGGGCTTGTAAGATCCCACATTGTGACAAGCAGGTTTTACCTGGCTTTTGGTTTGACATTTTTCTGTTGAAGAGATCCCTTTGGCTGGACCACTTTCCTAGCTCTCCGTTTAGCCTGACCTCTCCCAGACGGTGTGGGTCTTTTTGGGGTCGCACTATTAACCTTTTTGGATGGGCCCCCTCTTCCCTTAGCTGCCCCCTTCACCGCTTCCTCTTTGTTTTGAGCCAAGTTTGGGCTGAAATCTTCCTCAAGGGCAGTGCTGTGCAGTGGGTTACCTGGGTGGTCAATAAAGTCATTTGTTTTAGAACATCTTGGCATTAATGATTTTTCATACTTATAAAAACGATTTAGGTTTGTTTTCAACTCACCATAAGTATCGCACTCATCAAGGAAACTGGCTTTCTCAATGGTAGAAACATTTGGGGAAATAGGACTGTCCGTTGCTTTACATTTCTGTGTATCTTTTGATGGACCCTTCTGAGGTGAAAACATTGAAAAGGGGCAACATTAACGTTAGCTAGCTATTTTCTATCCCTTGTAGGGAGCTAACGTTAGTTACCTAGGTATGTCTATGACATTTAACATATAACTTAGTGAGACATTTGCAAATGAGAACTGTAACAAACCTCAACCAGCTCGTGTTGCACAATTTTTAGCATCTTTGCCATTTGGCTCTTCTTACTGTGTGGAGGAGAGCAGACCTGTGAAACATGTGAACTTGGCATCGTTAAACGTTATTGCTTTTTATTGTAATGTTAGCTTGATTACTAATTGCTTACCTCATGATGATTGATCGTTCCAAGACGAAAATGTAAGCTACTAACTAGCTATTTGTATACATACAATTTGCAAAAGAACACTCAAAACACAGTAACTGGCTACGCAAAAGTAGCATAGAGCGGGTTTGCACGCCAATCGCTTGTGATGTTTTTTTGGATCAGCTGAATTTCTTTCCCGCAAAAATATTTATTCGAACATTCTCGCGAGACGAGGCAGAAAATGACAAACACATGACCTTGATGAGATGGTGCCCTCTACTGGATCGGATGACTGGATCCAGACAAAACACATGTACGGATGGATAGAACTACTCTGTCATTTTAAATAAATACACACCTGTTTATTGGGAACAGTTTCTCCGAAAATCTGTATTTTTTACAAAACAAACAAATCCAAGACAACATAGTAGTCAAAATAACACATCAACACCAAGTTTAAACTATGCAATATTTCATTAAAGCAACAATTATTTGTTATCACACGTGCTATTTTCACAATTATGTGGTACATTTTCAACTGACTGAGTAGAACAAACATTACCAAAGTCACTTGTTCACTGCACCAAATCACTCTTTCAATTCAGACACATATACAATCTAAGCATCTGCTTTTCAAAATGCAATATTCACTTTTGATATGATTTTTTTGTCATTCGTTGTCAAATGTGTAGTTAACGTATATAGTTTGATAACTGGTGAAACATTTCTAGTTATCTTGTATTTTTTGCCATTTGATTAAATGGTAGTTAAAATGATTAAATGGAGAGTATATCATTATCTGATGTATTGGGGACTAAACTAAAGGTGCTCATACTATGGAAAAAGTAGATTTTGCATAAATTAGTGGTGAAAGATGTGTGAAACCCCAATCAATGCAAAATCAAAAAGGTTCTGAACATAAGATAGGGGGCATTGCAAGTGTTATCAGTTTAGAGTTTTGAAAATAGACCAGTTACATATAAAAAATGTGCCAAATTGATTGAAAACTGTAAATCACATACCATATGATTATGCATGTGAAACAAGTTGTGCACATGAATCAAATAACACGACAACCTAATAAAAACAACTAACAATTCAATAAAATAATTAATTTGAATGACTTTTCCCAACACAAATAATTTACACATATTGTATACCCTACAAAGATTGTCTGTAGAAAGTCTAAAATCAAATGTATCTAAAGAAATAGAGTTTAAGGAAATAAGATGAAGTCCTTCCCAAGATTACATTGAACATTTTCACAATCATGGTTCTCGATCTCAAGCCTTCACATGAATCACTGAAGAACAGTGCAAACAAAAACACATCCCCTTATATATTATATATATAATTAGAAAAAAACAAAAACACATTTAGGCTTTAGTGTTTAGGTGTTTGTGTTGGAGGGTGTTCTGGAAAGTGAGAACATGTAGCCCTGAGAGTTGCAGTACAAAAGGAGGACATGCCTGAGAACTCAGCACAAACCACTACTTCATTTGATGCTGATGCTTCATTCTGCAATAGTTGCAGGAGTCCATAAAAAAAAAAACACTCCTTAGGATTACACACATTCATGTATTGATATATCTTAACCTGAAAACCTGATATATCTTAACCCCCCCCCACCACTCCCCAAAATAAAATTGTAGAAATGTGTATTTGTTTGCTTAGAAAACTTGTCGGGCCACCTATTGGGGTTACCCAGCCCTATAGAGTGGTAGATTTTCTACAGGCAGGCATGTATCCTAAAATATAATTCACCTTTACACAGTTTCACCATCCCTTAAAGCCTGTGATAACATCCAAAAGTCTTCATTGGAATTACAATTTTAATACATTGTATGTTTGCAGTATATGTCAATCTAAGGCCCTAAAAATTTCCAAAGACTCCAGCCACCCAAGTCATAGACTTATCTCTGCTACCGCTCGGCAAGCGGTATTGGAACGCCAAATCTGGGACCTAAAGACTCCTTAACAGCTCCTACCCCCAAGCCATAAGACTGCTGAACAGTTCATCAAATGGCTACCCGGACGATATGCATTGACCCCCTTATTTTAATCTTATATATTATTATTTTTTGCACTGACTCTCTTGCACAGGCTCGATGTACAATCACTGGACTTATTTTATTATCTATGCGTAGTCACTTTACCCCTACCTAAACGTACATATTACCTCAATTACCTTGACTAACCCTGTACCCATGCACATTGACTTGGTACCGGTACTCCTTCTATATAGCCTTGTTATTGTTGTGTTAGTATTTTTCCTTTAGTTTATTTAGCAAAGTTTTCATACTTTTTAAAAAATGTAGCATTATTGATTAAGGGCTCGTAAGTAAGCATTTCACAGTAAGATCTACCTACACCTGTTGGATTTGACGCATATAAAATGTGATTTGATTAGTAATATACATGATGGCACTGGACGGTGGCGGTTTACTGGTACCTCATTCACTTGACCTATTGAACGTCACCAATTGACAACTAAGATGATTGACGTGCTCACAATATTCAACTAGTAGCAAGATAGATAAACAAGCTTTGGAAAAGGAAGCCCTGAAAAATGAGAGCCGGGTGTGTCGTTTGTTCTGTACATGAGAAGACTAATGAGGTATGGTGTGGTATCATTTACTGACAGTTGCTATATACCAGTATGTGGTATTATTTACAGTACTGATGCTATGTGGTATCATTTACTGACAGTTGGGAGTGACATCAAGAACATTTTCTTCTTCCGTAATGATCCTATTGTGTTTTTTTCCTATTCAGACAGAGAGCAACTGGCCATACAAGGTAAAGTGTATCCATAGACCAGGCCTCACAGACATGTCCTCAATCAGTGGCATAGAAGATCTCTTCTACCAGCTCCGGTTGCACCCTACCTTCCGTCCTCCCACTGTTCACATCTTGATCTTGGAGTACAGTTTGTCGATCTGCTCCCTGAAGTAGTTCCTGAGTTCTGCTCTCTTGGCTTTTAGGGTGGGAGTGAGAAGGCCATTTTGGATAGAGAACATCTCTGTGTACAGGGTGATGTCCTTCACCTGATCAAAACAAGAGACACGAAACAGATAATTGTTACGTTCTCTAGTTAAGACCTGATATGTAATAAAACAGACAAAATATTTGAGAGAATATTGACAAAGATTAACACTTTACCTGCTCAAAAGATTTCAGACCACTTTCTTTTCCTAGTTTCAAGATGTCTTCCAAGATGGCCTTCTTTACATCCTACAGAGACAAAAACACTTAATTTCAATGATGTGAATTCTCCAACATATTCAAGTTGATGTTCTATATCAGGGATGGGCAACTAGCGGCCCGCAACCCTCCCTTTTGTAGGCCCGCAGCTCAATCCCCTCCTAAAAAATACAGTTGAGTCAGAATAGGAGAATGCACAAGGTGCCATTTGAAATGTGGTTTTCTAATCAGCAATTTCTCTTATGTCAGTCACTAAATTAGCCCATGTCAGTAAAACATTTTTGATTGTTAAGTTAGTCTAGCCAGCTATCATGGTCCAACTACAGACCGTGGCAGCCACATTGACATCCCTCTGCTATATGGAAAGAGACTGTTGAAAATATATCAAGTCTAAATTGTGAATCGGTGCAGCTGGTCAGTGGTCCTACCGTGTTGTTGCATAGGTCTCCGTAGGATCCCTCCAGTCCTCTCTTCTTGGCCCAGCCAGGAAGGAAGTCAGGATCTGGCACAATGATGGCTACTAGGCATGCCTGGAGGAGAACACAACATTATAGCTGAGGGTTGTGCATTCTCACTCTGTCCACCTCATATCCCAATGTTGCCATGAGCACCACCAAACACACGGAAGTGATGGATTCGACTCCCACTTGACTTCCCTACTTCAGTGCGCCAGTGGCAAACTTGCCTGAGTAAACTATTTGAAAAAGTCAATTTATAGGAGTATAAAAGTAAACAAGTGTATAAGTGTAATTTTATATTTTTTAAATTCAAGTTAGCTAACGTTAGCTAGACCTACTAGTAGGCTAGTTCTGTTGTGATAACGTAAGTTGTGTTGTGTCAGAGTTAAGGCCCGGGCCATCCACCATGCCAATAACGATAACTAATGATCAACGTTTTATAGTTATGTAGCCTGTAGTTTGTGAGCATCCACACTAGAGGAAAGTTTATCCTTTTACATTCCTAAATCTGTCAATCAACTGATCAACGCATCCTACTGCACACTTCCTATTAATAAGGTGGTAACAGAGACCATTCATGAGGTCTCTAACACACAGATACTGGTTCAGACCATTCAGTGCTTTCAGGGTGTGTTCATTGTCAGTGACAACTGCAAATAATACTTCAATGTACAGTGCATTCAGAAAGTATTCAGACCTAGACTTTATCCACATTTTGTTACGTTACAGCCTTATTCTAAAAATGTATTAAATATTTTTTTCCCTCTTCAATACACACACAATACCCCGTAATGACAACTAAAAAATCAAGTTGACATTTTTGCTAATTTACCTAAGTATTCATATCCTTTGCCATGAGACTCAAAATTTAGCTAAAGTGGATTCTGTTTCCATTGATCATCCTTGAGATGTTTCTACAACTTGGGAGTCCACTTGTGATAAATTCAAATGATAGGACATGATTTGGAAAGGCACACACCTGTCTATATAAAAGGTCCCACAATTGACAGTGCATGTAAGAGCAAAAACCAAGCCATGAGGTTGAAGGAATTGTCCAAAGAGCTCAGAGGCAGGATTGCGTCGAAGCACAGATCTGGGGAAGGGTCATTCTTAACTGGAAGACATTTGGAACCACCAAGACTCTTCCTAAAGCTGACCGCCCAGCCAAACTGAGCAATCAGGGGAGAAGGGCCTTGGTCAGGGAGGTGACCAAGAACCCGATGGTCACTGACAGAGCTCCAGAGTTCCTCTGTGGAGATGGGAGAACCTTCCAGAAGGACAACCATCTCTGCAGAACTCCACCAATCAGGCCTTTATGGTAGAGCGGACTGACGGAAGCCACTCCTCAGTAAAAGGCACATGACAGCCCGCTTGGAGTCTGCCAAAAGTTACCTAAAGGACTCAGATCATGAGAAACAAGATGGTCTCTTTGGTCTCATGAAACCAAGATTGAACTCTTTGGCCTGAATGCCAAGCGTCACATCTGGAGGAAACTTGGCACCATCCCTACGGTGAAGCATGGTGGTGGCAGCATCATACTGTGGGGGATGAAAATAGCTGTGCAGTGACGCACTCCGTCCAACCTGACAGAGCTCAGAGGATCTGCAGAGAAGAATGGGAGAAACTCCCCAAATACAGGTGTGCCAAGCTTGTAGTGTCATACCCAAGAAGACTTGAGGCTGTAATCGCTGCCAAAGGTGCTTCAACAAAGTACTGAGTAAAGGCTCTGAATACTTATGGAAATGTGACATTTCTTTTAATGTTGCAAACATTTAAAAAAAAATACAACTGTTTTTGCTTTGTAATTATGGGGTATAATGTGTAGATTGACAATTCTTTTTAATTTTATTGAATCCATTTTAGAATTAGATAAAATTTGGAAAAAGTCAAAGAGTCTGAATACTTTCCAAATGCACTGTATGTAGGCCTAATGAAAAATAATATAGTAAGGCCTATTTAAATGTAGCAATTCAATAACAAACGCTGTTTAGCCTGCACATATTTTACAGCATGTCATTGCCTCATTGCTCAAGTGATTTGCAAGTGATTTCCATTTTTCTAATGGTTGTCAAATTCTTTGGGTCTAATTTTTGACTGTGCTCATCTCTATATGTCCTGTACAACTATCTGCAACACTTTAGTGCAAAATTGTTAACTGACCCAAAGTGATAACAACAATGCACTCTTTCCTCAACTTTCCCCAACATGCATTTTCTATACTGCTGTAGGCCTGTTTTACATTCAGCAATTAGCAAGAGCAAGACTGCTTCTTGCCCTGAATAGGCTATTAGTCTTAGTATTTTATTTTTTTAAATGACCAAATGTCCTATAGCTTTTGTAGCCTATGGCTTTTGCTGGGATTTCACAAGAAGATGAGGCTTGCATTAGCCTATAGCCTGCTGCGCACAGGAACAACTGGAAGAGAGAGGCTAGTGATGTCTAGCCGAAGTAAGAAGCTAAATATTAGCTGTGTTGTTGTAGCCCAGGTAGAATAACGTTCTTGTCTGAAACCTATTAGATAAAGCAATTCATTAGATAAATATAAGCTAGATATTAGGGCATTCATTAGATAAATATTAGGGCATTCATTAGATAAATATAAGCTAGATATTATGGCATTCATTAGGTAAATATTTGGGCTACAGGCTAAATATTTGCCAGTCAAAGTGCAAGAAAAAGTTAACAGATGACAAAATGGCAGATCTGTAGTCTGTTCCTCCAGGCTGCGCTCTGTGGTCCCCGGGCTCGCAAAGCTCCACTAATGATTAGGCCTACGTTTTTAGACAACAACATTATTCTATCTGGGCTACAACAACACAGTGCAATGAGGTATGTATTATTGTTATCAAGTGAGTCCACAAGTATTGTCCATAGGCTGTAAACGGCAGTGACATAGGCTAACTTGAATAACCGCTTCACACCTGTTGTTTCATGTCAAATTAACGACATAGGCAAACAGCCTAGACCTGGTCATGTAACCATTTGGATCAGTTTGGGTCTATTCTCGACAGTTTGGACATGGGCATATTAATTATGATAATGCTCAAGCGCGGAGAAAGTTGTATCCATAAGTTCTGCGTTTGGCTTCAGTGTTTTAAAAGCGTTCATAAATGAGGTGGATACCTGAGTCGTATTCAATAGGACTAAATAGCAAAACATTTTGCATCTAATAAAAGACAAAAGGGTGTTTGTTATTGGACAGCGCAGGTAGTACCTCCCAGTTTCATTCCATTAACTTTCTAATGAATATGACCCAGTAGTATATCCATTTTCCTTACGGACACAGTATCAATCCCTCCTTACCTGTAGGCTGTCCCCGTGCACAAAGATCTGTGCCACTGCGTCACTCCTGGTGTAGATATTCTCAATCTTCTCCGGTGCAATGTACTCTCCCTGGGCCAGCTTGAAGATGTGCTTCTTCCTGTCCACAATTTTCAAAGTGCCGTTCTGTAAACACAGATGAGAGATCGTAATAAGAGTGTTATGAAACACTAGGCAGCTATAGAGGCTGTACACACACACACACACACACACACACACACAGGCCAGTTTATTAGGTACACGAAAATGGATCGCTCCTACAGTGAGTCATGTGGTCGTGGCTTGCTATATATAAAAGCAGGCATACCGGCATCCAATTACTGTTTGATTGAACGTTAGCATGGGCAAAACAGTAACCCACGCAGCTGAGTGGGGTATGACAGTCGGTGCCAGGCGTGCCGGATCCAGTATCTCAGAAATGGCCGCCTTCATGGGCTTTTCACCCAGGACAGTGTGTAGGGTTTACCGAGAATGGACAAACAAAAAACATCCAGTCAGCGGCAGTCCTGTGGGCGAAAACAGCTTGTTAATGAGAGAGGTTGAAGGAGAATGGCAACAATTGTGCAAGCTAACAGGCCGGCAAATAACGGCGCATTACAACAGTGGTGTGCAGATCTGCATCTCGGAACGCACAACTTGTCGGTCTTTGTCACAGACGGGCTATTGCAGCAGACAACCACAGCGGGTTCCACTCCTACCAGCTAAAAACAAGAAGACGTCCTTCCAGTGGGCACGCCATCACCAACACTGGACAATTGAGGAGTGGAAGAACATTGCCTGGTCTGCCGAATCCCGGTTCCTGTTGCGTCATGCTGATGGCAGAGTCAGGATTTGGCATAAGCAGCATGAGTCCTTGGCCCATCCTGCCTGGAGTCAATGGTACAGGCTGGTGGCGGTGTAGCGCTTTCCCAATCTACAGAAACTGCGTGATGTCATCGCGTCAGCATGGACCAACATCCCTGTGGAACATTTCTGACTTGGAGAATCCATGCCCCGAAGAATTCAGGCTGTTCTGGAGGCAAAGGGGGGTCCGACCGGTACTAGATAGGTACCTAATAAACTGTCCGGTGTGAGTGAGTTACACACTCACCGGTAACCACTTGCCAATGTCCCCCTGTGTGGACCCAGCCGTCAGCATCAATGGTCTCCTCCGTCTTCTCTGGGTCCTTCAAGTAGCCCAGAAACACGTTAGCTCCTTTCACACACACCTGGAAAGACACACACACACACCCTATAGACTTAGCGCATGGAGTGTAAAGGGGATATGACCTATTCCAATGTTGATGGGGTAAACACTGCAAATACACAATGTTTCATAACAATCTGGATGGATTCCTAAATGGCACTCTATTGCCTTTATAGTGCACTACTTATGACCAGAGGCCCTGGTCAAAAGTAGTTCACTATAAAGGAAGTAGGGTGCCATTTGTGACAGAGTTCAGTAGAGTAACAGCTTCATGTTAAACAACGCCACTGGGTACCAAGGGCAATGCCAGGCTCCCACCCACCTCTCCCTCTCCATTGGCAGCCAGGTAGTTCATCTCAGCCACATCCACCAGCTTCACAGAGTTACATGGCAGGGGCGCTCCAACATGACCTGGGGATGGAAGCACAGAAACAGTTGTGTTATGGTGGTAATGTCCCAAATGGCACCCTATTCCCTATATAGTACACTACTTTTGACCAGAGCCTTATGGAATAGGGTGCCATCCCTCACAAGACCCCCAGGGGGAGTTGGTGCCTGGCTATAGTATACAACCCCTCTCCATAAATGGGATGACTAATGTGTGTGACGGTTAATGTAACGGTGGGGAAGTTTGTTCATTACCTGCTGTCCAATCCCCTGGTACTGTCATTGTGCAGCCCGCTGTGCATTCAGTCTGTCCATACCCCTCATACAACTGTTAAAAGGAAAATATACTTTTATGGCACTGTTTCCATTATTTTTATGAATGATGCAGGACTGGGTCTGTCCTAGACATTGCATGAGAGTCTCATACTGATAACATACAGCTGGATTTCATTCATATCAATACCAAATTGACAGGCAATTTACCCATCACCGTGATTTCCAGAGCCTGGACCTTGTACTAACTAGTCCGACACAAACATATAGCCCCTACAATCCACTTTACTGGCCTGGAACACTCATGAGATCCTACAGCTGGGCATCAGTATACCACCACACTACAACCTCTGCTGGCCCTATCCAATCCCAGAATACACCAGTGGAGACCCTAAGACAGACTCACTTGGCAGCCCAGCGCGGCTCGCAGGAACGTCAGCACCGTGGCAGACACGGGGGCAGCACCTGTTATCATCAGACGCACCCGTCCTCCCAGACTGGCCTACAGGGGGCACCAGAGAGAGACAAGAATCAGGAGGTCATTAAGATGGCTGGACAAGTTTTGGACATGTTTTACTATGTGCCATTCAGTGATCTGCGGAGCACAGTGGATCTCTCAGTCAGGGAAGAGATACACTACCTGCACTTTCCTAAAGATGAGTTTGTCCCAGATACTGTCCCTCCTAACGATGCCACTCAGCAGCTCCGCCTCTTTCCTTTTAAAGGCAAAGTCCAGCACCCACCTCTTCAGAGATGTGTCAGCCTGCCCATAGATCTGAAGACAGGGCATTATGAGGTCAAAATAAAGCAACAACTGTAGTCAACACGAGAGCTGTAGCAGGCAGCAGGGCATTACAGGAAGTTAGGAGAGTGTTTCTCACCTTGTCGAACATCCTGTTGAGGAGGCGTGGCACCACAGGGAACACTGTAGGCCTCAGGGTGGTGAGGTCATCCATCAGCAGGCGGATGTCTCCCTGGAAGAAACCAATCCGCCCCCCATGCACCAGGATGACCCCCTGGGGTGAGAGGTCAGAGGTTAGGATAGCACAGTGGAGAGAACAAATGATGTGTAAAACTCAAAACAGGTCTGTAGATATGTGACCATATCTGTCAAGAAAGCATCACGCATTTACATTGTTGGAGAAGAATTTGAAGGGCAGAGGACTTACAGTAGCACAAAGATCTAAAAGCATGGATACATACCTGTACAACCCTCTCGAACATATGAGCAAGGGGCAGGTAGGATATATGAGCATCATGGTGGTCTAATTTGAGGTGGTCCTAAAGGATACACACGTACGACAAACACGACACACACAGAACAGGGGGAGATATTGATTATGAGACCCCTACAACCACCACCAGCTCAAACACGTGTGCCAGAGGCAGGTATGACAGCAGTACATCCTTGTGGTTAAGCAGGCAACAGGCCTGGAGCCCACAGAACCAGAGGAAAGTAGATGAGAGGACAGAGGCAGGCAGGCCAGAGCAGCACAGAAAGACAGAGACACACCGGGTTAGCGCTAAAACAGATACACTGTCATTAGCAGAGAGGAGAGAGAGAGGTTCAGAAATAAGTTACAGCACAAATAGCTTAGTGGTAAATCTTGGCACTTGCAGAAAGAAGATTGAGTAAGACAGACAAGCCAGACACAATAGAGACAAAGTTTCACAGCACAATTATACAGACAGCAACAGACAGTCCTCATGAGCATGTGGGTATCATATTAGATGGCAAGACAGTGTTTATACATGACTAGGTTGGGTGTAAACATGATATTTGACACCATCTTTCCTCACAATCATTAGCTCATATGGTTCTCGACTACAGGCAACATTTGAATACCAAGGGGCTGAAGTGACTATATCCTGAACTGTGAGAGTTCACCTGCGGAGAAGACTTTGCACAAACCTATTTGCTCACATATGTGTTAGTCGTAAAACAACACTGTTCTATCGTTTTACCTCAATGACTTTGATGAAGGCAGAGCAGTTGGAAGCAACATTCCTATGTGTCAGCATGGCTCCCTTTGGGTCCCCTGAGGAAGACAACACAAAAATGAGAGACTAGCCTCATACATGTGGACACATTAAACAGCATTCTTCAGATAGAGCCACACAAGAGTGCCATAGAGGCCATCTTAGGACAGTGCTCCGTTGGGCATTGGATCATACGATGGCGTACCTGTGGTTCCACTGGTGAAGCAGATGACAGCCATGTCTTCAGGACTGGGAGGCTGCAGAGAGCAAAGGGTCACAGGTCAAAGAACTGAATGAATGAATGCTAAATCAACTCCAATCAATATGGGGCAGGTGGGAGCGACAGACAGGTATCTTATATGGGTATCAATATGGGGCAGGTGGGAGCGACAGGCAGGTATCTTATATGGGTATCAATATGGGGCAGGTGGGAGCGACAGGCAGGTATCTTATATGGGTATCAATATGGGGCAGGTGGGAGCGACAGACAGGTATCTTATATGGGTATCAATATGGGGCAGGTGGGAGCGACAGACAGGTATCTTTACTCACAACTGGTTGGTGGTGGTGGGCCTTGCCAATAGCCTGGAAGAAGACAACATGAATGAACATAGCTTGAATATGTAGTAGCACTAGCTAGTCTCATGGGACAACGCCAGATTGTAGGACTTCACTTGTGGTAAAGACAGACGCAAAACAACACAATTCTAGACTGCGCCTGCCTAAAGTCTGCGGTTTAACACACAAAAACAAAAGCTCTGAATTTGAAGCGAATTTAGTTCCGAAAGTGGTAAAACAGACAAGACAGTGAACCCCAGCAGCCCAGTTATAAGTCAGAGTTTCTCCCCTCACCTCCACTTGGCTCAGGCTGAGAATGTTGATGCCACAGTCCTTCCCCTTGGCCACCAGTTCATCATCAAAGGGCTCCATGAGGATGATGGTTCTGACACTGTGCTCCCTGCCAGAGACACACTCCAGGACCAGCCTGGCCTTCTCAGGGACGTCACACAGTATGCTGGAAATGGTGGCTGTGCGCACACAGACAGACCGAGAGAGGTAAATAGGGTCAACCACCATACCTACAAGAAATTCTATCTCAATGAGATAAGCTGGGCATATAAAAGCTGATGGAAATACTACAATTTAAATGTATTCTTATTTGAGATCTTCTCTGGGTTGTTGCTCACCCTTGTCGATGACGTAGGTGATGGCCTCAGTGCCCAGAGTGTCATACAGGGGCACAGCCACCAGGGAGAAGGTATAGCAGGCCAGCTCAGCGATGGTCCACTGGAGACACACATGACTCAAACCAGTCTTTAATTGCTTCTATAGAGTAATGACTGTGTAGTACTTACCCCACATGTAGCAGATTCAGAATGAACCAGTTGAACGTGGTTAAGTTTGTATGTGACTGTGTCCTATTTCATGATGTACTGCTCTTCAAGTGGTCTTGCTCACCTCTGGTCGGTTCTGAGAGAAGATGCCAATGAACTGGTCTTTGGTTTTAGTGTGTCCCCTGTGGAGCAGTGCTGAGCCCAGGTTCTCTGCCTTCTCTGCTACCTGGGGGTGGAGGGCACACAGCTCGTTATTTAACTAGGCAAGTCAGTTAAGAACAAATTCTTATTTACAATGACGGCCTACCCCGGCTAAACCCTAACCCATACGACACTGGGCCAATTGTGCACCGTTTATGGAGGGCACACAGCTCTTTAGGGGTGGGGGGTGGAGGGCACAGCTCTTTAGGGGTGGGGGCACACAGCTCTTTAGGGGGTGGGGGTGGAGGGCACACAGCTCTTTAGGGGTGGGGGGGGTGGAGGGCACAGCTCTTTAGGGGTGGGGGTGGGGGCACACAGCTCTTTAGGGGGTGGGGGTGGAGGGCACACAGATCTTTAGGGGGGACACAGCTCTTTAGGGGAGGGGGGGTGGAGGGCACACAGCTCTTTAGGGAAGAGGTGGAGGGCACACAGCTCATTAGGTAGTTAGTGATACACACTCCAGGAGGGATGACTCAGCAGAACACCTGGGAAGTATTCATTAGTACACACTGTAGCAAAACATTTTGCAGCGGAAAATGATTTTGCAAGAACGGTTTCTTATTGGACAAGTGAGGTAGTCCCTCTCTGTGTTTTCATTCGTTTGGTGTCTAGTGAATATGACCCTGCGGTCTCAGAGGAGAGGGGGAACACTAGGAAGGGTGACAGAGAACTATAAGTTCCTCACTGGGGGCTTGTGGTTTGGATGGGAGTGGCTGGCTTTCTGTTTATTTTAGAGCACTCAGACACACCATGGGCCCTTGTAGACTGTCTAATTATGATAGAATAGTGCACCAAACAATATTTTACTGCCTAAAACTACATTTGGTATAACATCTAACCAGAAATACATTCATCATACTATAAAAAAGAAAGTGACAGATGAATGTTGTTGTGCTGGATTGTTTGGCATTGCAAGGTGTCAAGACATCCTACCTCGGAGTATGACAGCCACTCATAGGACTGGCTTGGTCGTCTTGCTCCAAGACAGGGACCATTGTCTAGTGGAAAACACACAATGAACATTTCAAATCACCTCAATGCCCTAGTATGTCAAGTCTACATAAGGTGCTTAGAGAGACACTCACTGGAGACCCGTGCGCCCCTGAGGAAGAACTCATACATGGTCTTGGCGTCGTTGTACACGTGGGTCATGTGTTTGTCGCTGTCCATCAGCGCTGACCGGCGGGCATACTCTCCTCCCTGACCGGAAACACAGTACCACATTAAACATCCATCATACAGGCGACTAGCGCACGGTCTGACTACAATAGGTTTGACCCAAAGACGTCTGCACAAACACCAAGATGTAAAACTGAGGAACTCCTCTGTGTGCTAATGGTTTAATGACTAGCTGTGGAGAAGCCATTTCAACTGGGATGTTCATTGTGCTCATCCATCCTGTTATTTTCCGAGTCATTTCTGTTTGTGTGAAGCATTGTTTACTCACTCAAGTATAGCTACACACGCATCTAACTAAGCTGGCCAACGCCTTTTCTGGGCCAAGTGTGGTGGGTACGCTCCACCCATAACATAATGCCACTCTCAGGCCACAAATGTGAAACCAAGGGCACTAGAGACTAGGCAGGCCACTACTCAAACAGCCTCAGGCACCTCCACTGTCAGAGTATACCACAGCCCTGCACTAAGGATAGTATCCTATATCGCTAGCTGGCATATACAGCCCTTACTATGACTCATGAAGTGAGGTGTTTACTTGAAGAGGCTAACTTAATGCAGGGCTGAAAATAACGACAAAAAACATGTACCTCTTTACACATAACAATACTTTCAGGCATTGCCACGTCATACATAAAGCATGCCATGTCCTTTACAACAGCAGGTCGGTGCCGACTCTCCTTACCCGGAACCTCAACGGACTGCATTCGCAGGTTGCATGGTGGCTTCAGGGCCTTGGGCCGGGTGGTGTACCAGTAGGTTGTGAGAGCCGCGAATGCCCCCACACCCACCAACGTGTGTGTGGACAGGCTGCGCAGGTACTGCCGCACCTCATCCAGCTCGGGGAAGCGCAGCTGATTCAGGAGCTGCTGGGCATGCATGGTTGGGCCTTAGCTAGCGTCTCTGTCTGTCTGTTGGGAAAAAGAGGCATTGTTAAACAAACATTGTTTGAGACATAGTCACGTACTATCAAACAAATTTCCTCCTGGTGGCAAATCCAATCATAATTCGTATCCAAAAAAAGGTCATTTTCTATGTTTGTTAGCTACTAGCATAACAAGTACTAAGCAGGGAACACTGGTTGTGAAAGTTTTATTTTACCTTTATTTAACTAGGCAGTCAGTTAAGAACAAATTATTATTTTCAATGACGGCCTAGGAACATTGGGTTAACTGCCTTGTTCAGGGGCAGAACGACAGATTTTTACCTTGTCAGCTCGGGGATTTGATCTTGCAACCTTTTGTTTACTAGTCCAACGCTCTAACCACTAGGCTACCTGCCGCCCCATAACCATCCATATGTTACTCTCTATATTTAAAAGATCATACTCTCGCCGTAAACATTCTCAGGTTTGAAATTCCCATGGCATGATTTCAGCATTCATCCACTAATAGCTAGTCTTATCCTCTGTGTGAAACTACTAGTCTGTAGAACAATGGGTTGACTATGCTCTCCAATTACCCACTCTTACTTTCTTTCTCTAGTAATAGGTAGGAACAGGTACACTTCTCAGTGTTGTCATGAAAACACAGAGATCTCAAAAATATTTGATGAAACATAACTTGAATTACAATCACGTCTCTTCGACCAGATTTACTCAAATAACTCACTTTCAACTGAATTCCTGAATAGTTATTTTTTTTTGCCCAAAAAACATTCGGAAAGTATTCAAACCCCTTGACTTTTTCCACATTTTGTTACGTTACAGCCTTATTCTAAAATGGATGAATTATTTTTTTTCCTAATCAATCTACACACAATACACCATGATGATAAAGTGAAAAAAGGTTAAATTTTTTTCACATGTTTTACAACAACAAAAAATATGTAAATTGCGGGCCACCTGTTGCCAACATCTGGCCTATACATCATATCCAGTCAAACAAGTGATTAAATCCACATCAGTTATCTAGATAAAGTGTTTCATGATAACGCAAAGAGCCCTGGGTTCAGAATATGGAGGTGATGGCCCCCATGCAGTGCCAGCAGTGGATCATGCCTAGCAGGCAGGAGGAATGTGGGCCTTTGACGTAACCCTATAGGACCAACATGACTTCTCACCTACTTCTTCGGTCTATTATTGTCCCATGCATTTATTCTCAGAGTGTTACACGTAGACACATCACCTGCTGCTAGAAAGATACACAACACAAAGACAAGTCTTAAGTTAGGGTCCATGCTTTCCTGTCAAGTAGGCTATTTGATAGAATTTAGAGACAGTGTGGTGGAAGTGGCACAATAACAGACTGACCAATTTATAACCAAGCCTTACTCTAGTACTTGTATTTCAGTAAAAAGCCTAACAACCATAACCCTCTGCTATGTCTACATGCTTCCCCTCCCCAGGTGTTACAAGCAGCGTGGAGAAGTTTAAAGAGAGCACCATAGTGTGATGTAAACTCTCAGACGTCCTTCAGGTGTCTTTTTCCACAGCAGATATGCAACCAAGAGTGTCCTTCTGATACACAACCCGAAAACAGACAACCTGCCACCAAACAAAACAGGTAGACAATACTGGGGTATCAGAACTGGTTAAAACTACTGCACTTTCAGCAAACACAAGTGTACTGTAGTGAGCTACAAGACTAGTGCCTCCATGAGTCGCTAGCTGATCCAAAGTGTCACTGATTCAGAGAAGCCACATGTTGCCTATAAATAGCAGAGATAACAGCAACATAGCAGTGGCTGGCCAGTGTCATACAGTGAGGCCCAAAAGTATTTGGACAGTGATCTTAAAAATTAAATATATACACACACATACATTTTTTTAATCTAACTCAACATTATTCATGATTCATTCAGGATTCTCCGTAATCATGGTAGCATCCACATAAATGTAGAAGTGTTCAGACAATATTATGTACTTATTTACAATAAAAGTGACTACAAAATGACACAATATATTATTTATTTCTATTGGGCACAAAATACCTGAAACACAACCAAAACAAACTGCAAATCCATCCAATAAGTTTGTTGAGTCACAAGCTTTGTAGTTATTACGTGCTAGGAATATGGGACAAAATACAAAACTTCTGACTACTTTAAATACATATAGGTGAACTTCTCCAAATAATTTTGTTCCCTAAAATGGGGGGGGGCTGTGTACAAAAAGTGCTGTAATTTCTAAATGGTTCACCCGATATGGATGAAAATACCCTCAAAATAAATCTGACAGCGAGTCTGCACTTTAACCTCAATCATTGTATAATTTCAACAGAGCCAAAACAACAACAAATGTTGCACTGTACATACAACACACACACTAGTGGTTAGAGAGTTGGGCCATTAACCGAAAGGTTTCTAGATCGAATCCCCGAGCTGACAAGGTAAAAATCTGGCGTTCTGCCCCTTAACAAGGCAGTTAACCCACTGTTCCTAGGCCGACATTGTAAATAAGAATTTGTTCTTAACGGACTTGCCTAGTTAAATAAGGGTTAAATAAAAATAAACACACACACACGTCTCTAGCTAATCAGAATGAGGGAAAGACAAATGTCTTCTTAGCAGGTCAATACGTCTGTCCTCACAGGTGGCTGGCCAGTGGACAATAGTGCAGGAGTCTATCTGGTCAGATGACAGTTCACAGTGACCAGAGGACAGGTAATATGTAATGTCTCAAAGATCAAAGGTCAGACTCGATGGTCCAACCCCATTGGCCAGAAGCCCCTCAGATATTCGCTGAATGATAACAGGAAGTAGTGATTGAATGGGTGAATATATGGTTAAAGATATCTTTTAACAACAACTTTTACTGGGAAAGTTATTAGTGGAAAGGACAGAAGGAATGTGCTTCTGTTCAATGGATGGGGAGGTTAATCAGCTATGTATCACTGTGTGTAGGCATATTATTGTGAGGTTACAAGAACTTTGAATAATCTGTTCCATCCTGATGGTGACAGAGGACATAGATCAAGTAGTACCACTACCAGGCCAACAACATCAGTCAAGGTCTGGCCAGGGAAGCCATGCATCCAGTCACATCATAGCCTTGCTTGCCCTCCAGGTTTTTCTGCCTTCCAACCCAAAGGTAACCTGATACCCCCCCGACCTCTAAACTTGGCAAGACTGGGTAGTAAAGGATCAACCCATCAGCCAAGCAGACTGAGGGAAGGGAGGGAGGAGCAGCTATTTAAAACAAAGTGACGTTTGAACGGAAAATACTGGGCAGGGGGTATGTTGAGTGTTAGTGTGTGTTGGGTAGGGGGAGCAACTCCCATTAACACGTGGTACAATTTATGGAGTGTGAGCCATCAGACATCAAGACAGAGAGAGACTGAAGTTCAACTGGAAACTCATGTCAAAGCCTTTGCATAACCACACAGTTTAATCTACAACCCCACAGCTATGGAGTCCTGGTTAATCTCATCAGTCATTTACATCATCTTCATTACTTATTGACATACATCCAGAGCAATGCTTGTTTCAGAGGCGTTGTGACTCATAAGTGGCTGGTGGTGAGTGATGTGCGCGTCCTTCAAGCCAAATCTTTTCATTCACTGACTGGGATTATTTACATGGTAAATTCCACACCTCAGGCTCAGATTATATCACAGTCACTCTCAAAACACACATACTCACTTCACTACTGGTGGCCAAGTCTAAGCAGCAGCACAGTGTCTGGAATTACAGTACAATGATCATTACGCTATTAGAGGAATTACAGTACTATGATCATTACTCTATTGTCACAACTGAATGCGTTTCATAACATGAGGACCCTTTGTATACATACTAAATGGACTAAAGTAATAACAACATGAATGAAGATCATTTCAGCAAGGTCACAACAACCGAGGCCTGTGTTTCTGGACAGCTCTGTAAGTAGTAATGGGGGGAGGGGTATCGTGATTAGGTCCCAAGCCCTATCTGTAAGGCTACACATGCACACAGTCTGTCCCGCCTGGCCTCTCCCAAACATACAAGCACCACATTTGAAGACATCTTGGAGTGGGACCCTTTAGAGGGAGGATGAGTGGAAAAAGTGCCCTCTAAACTTAAGAGTCCTAGTTATGCTACGTGTTAAGCTAAATCCTAGGAGGTTTAGGACACCGTCAGTCCAGGGGTGTATTCAGTATGTCTTGCAACGGAAACCGTTTACCAACCAAACAGAACGAAACGAGACCTACCTGAATTTGTCCAATAGAACATTTTTTGTTTCTGTTTGGGAGTAAACCATTTCTGTTGCAAAACATTTAGCAACAGAAGAATCTGCAATACATCCTAGGTTAATGACTTTTAAATGACAGAATGAATGCATCTGTTCCTGTTCTACAAAGAAAAACAATGTCATTAATACTGAGAATGTCATCTCATCACCTAGACCCCTAAATCATGAATGCCATAGAATGGTTTCAACACTCTGTCCACTCTAAAGCATCTTTATTTACCCTTTATTTAACTAGGCAAGTCAGTTAAGAACAAATTCTTATTTACAATGGCGGCCTAGGAACAGTGGGTTAACTGCCTTGTTCAGGGGCAGAATGTCAAATTTTTACCTTGTCAGCTCAGGGATTCAACCTAGCAACCTTTTGGTTACTGTCCCAACACTCTAACCACTAGGCTACCTGCCGCCCCCCTTTATTGGTTAGTGAAGCAACCCCATTGATCAGTCTAGGCTACTTGTGGTCACACTGGATAAGATTGGATTACCTTTGCCCAAGTGAACTAGGTTCACTTGGCCAAAGGTTGCAGCAGAACAGACCTCACAGAGACCTTTCCCTTTACATCAGGGGTGTCAAACTCATTCCATGGAGGGCCTAATGTCAGAAGCTTTTTGCTTTTTCCTTTCAATAAGACCTAGACAACAAGGTGTGGGGAGTTCCTTACTAAATAGTGACCTTAATTCATAAATCACGTACAAGTGAGGAGTGAAAACCCGCAGGCACTCGGCCCACCATGGAACGAGTTCGAAATATGTGCCTTACATTGTCTCAAGACAGGCAACCAGACCAGGGCAACTTATTATTAACCAAGAATTTGTTCAAATGTGCAGGTTGTACAGATTTCAATATGCAAACATAGGCATATACGAAACAATACACCCAGCAACTCGGCAAGTGCAATGGGGAAAACAATGTCCTCACAATAATAGGCTTCGGGAGGTTTTTGTACCTGAGCACAATGAAAACAATCCCCATGATGCTCCAATGACACCGTAAAGGAGTTTAACTGGTCTCACTAAAACTTCTCCAAGAGCATAGAGTGAAATAACAAGACATTGCAAATGTGTGTGTGTGTGTGTGTGTGTGGAGACACAGAGGGGAAAGGGAGGATTAATGGGGCGTGCAAGAACCAAAGTGACAGCTGAGCTGGGACATGTGGAGCCATCCAATGAGGGAGTGTCACCTTTCACCTCAATACCTATGGTAGAGAGAGGGGAGAAAAGACCTGACTGCTTCCGACGTAGCCATGGGGTGAGCAGGCAAGGGCGTGCTGTCACTTTTAAAACTCCCAGTAGGGAATGCACAACCGAAATACATCAGGAAATGCTAGCTACTGCTAGTTACCAAGTTCAACTACAATCATAAAAACTGTAATAACCGCTAAGGCACATACAGTTTAGCCCATTGAATTGGTTTAATCTAGTGTGAGACACGTTAAATTGATAAATAGCGAAGTCAATTGTTTTTGCTGCTCATTCATCTGGATAGGAGGAGCAAACTACTACTAACTGACAAACTGACATGGCATTATGAACAACTGTTACCAAGACGTGGCTCTGTCGCTAGCGTGTGTAGCTATATCTAGCTATTACATGACGTATGGATCCGATCCATTCAAGCCATAAATCACCAAATGCATATAATGAGGCGATTAAAATCTGCCATCATTCCTAGCTACACTAATAAACAACGTTTATTTCATTGTATATTTGACATTATTAATATTTGCATACATTTGCTTAACAACGTTTCCATTCATTCATTGAGACATACCGGTATTTCAAGTTAGATAAAGGCGTTGAATAGTCTCATAAATGATGCATAAATAGCTTTCTAAAGTAATCTATCGTAAAAACACGACATAGAAAACAACGACCACCTACCTTTGCAGCGCGCCAGCGTTGTGATATTGACCATGCGTCTTGGAGGATGGCAAGTCCGTGGTACACCCGGCTCGTGAGGCGACGTTTAGCCAATCAGAGCCTATGTACGTTTTGTTTGACTTAAAATCGTTGTATGGGCACAACTCATTGGTGAATTTTGCCACTGTATCGTTTAACAGTTGTAAAATAATTGTTGTATGCTGTGTATTGTTTCTCAAAACCGAATTTTGACCCCATAGGTCTAAACCCCTTTCTTTATTTATTTGCTCCCGTAGAATATCTGAAACATTCAGCTCGCCTTGCTATTCATTGACACAAACTCTTTAACAAAAAAAGTTACAGGTCATATGAGGAAATCAGTCCATTGAAATAAATTCATTAGACCCTAATCTATGGATTTTACATGAATGGGAATACACAGATACCTTTAATAAAAATGGGTCTCACAAGGGCCACAGCACCTGTGTAATGGTCATGCTGTTTAATCATCTTCTTGATATGCCACACCTGTCAGGTGGATGGATTATATTTGCAAAGGAGAAATGCTCACCAACAGGGATGTAAACAAATTTGTGCACAACATTTGAGAGAAATAAGCTTTTTGTGGATATGGAACATTTCTGGGATCTTTTATTTCAGCTCATGAAACCAACACTTTACATTTTGCAGAAAGAGGAGGAAACGAAGGCCATGCAGCCGAAACGCGTTGTTTTTTTAAAACTTTGTTTCTATTTGAACATGCCATACCAATAAAGGCATTTTAATTAATTATATGAAGAGTGCCTTGGTTATTCTTTCTTTTTTGACTTTACATTTTGCATTTATATTTTTGTTCATGTAAAACCTAAAAAGGTTCTTCAGCTATTCACATAAGATACCCCTTTTTGGTTCCAGGTAGAAATAACCATTTTGGTTGCATCCAGGTAGAACACTTAAGGGTTCCATGTAAAACCAGGGGTGAAAGTAGATTTAATTTCTTACGGGACAATCTTTTTTTAATACTACAAAAATTACAGGGTGGCCTACTCTGCTGACACTGACAAACAGATCAATAAAAACAATGTTGTCTGATCCATATAATCGGCCTACGAAAAGCGGTGACACAAATACAGTATGGCATCCATCTAACCTCAAGGGGCACTGACCCAATGATAAAGACAGTGAATATGCACAATCACCGGGGATGTGGCCGATGTTCTCCGCTGATGCCAATAAGATTCCGCTATTCGCTCAATTAAGTTAAGAATTTTGATCACTAAAAGACAGATTGGAGTCTTTTCATTGTCATATCTTTACAGCGATAGCCATTTGCTTTCCAAACAGTTTTCCCATGATAGTGTTTTAAAATATTGTGATATGCCTGGCTGGCTCTCTCTGCTTTCAATGACTGTCGCAACTCAACAATAATGTATTTCAGTGGTCACCTACCTTTTGAGTCAAGATCCCTTTCGTAATCAAAAAGCAAGCCAAGAACTACCGCTCAGATTGTTTTTAAACATGATTTAAAAAATGTAACATTAACCTAATAAAAACTGTTCTGTAGGAATTAGGTTTGTGCAGTAGGCCTAATAAACTATCATAGATTACTGGCTATATGCCAACCTGCCAATATTGTCCTTCTCAGACCATATTATATTTCAAAACTCAAGCTTTGATAACAAAATAGATCAGTTGCTCTTCACAATTTACATCAACCACATTGCTCAAGCATTAGGAAGCTCTCTCATCAATTTATATGCAGATGATACAGGCTCTCGAGTGGCGCAGCGGTCTAAGGCACTGCACTCAGACTATGGATGTGTCACTGCAACCTTAAAGGTCCTCAATTATGTCACCATTGCCCTTGATTCTAAGCAATGTTAGGCTGCTATTTTTATTGACTTGGCATAAGGTTTTGATTCGGTAGACCATTCCATTCTTGTGGGCTGGCTAAAGAGTATTGGTGTCTCTGAGGGGTCTTTGGCCTGGTTCGCTAACTACCTCTCTCAAAGAGTGCAGTGTATAAAGTCATAAAATCTGCTGTCTCAGCCACTGCCTGTCACCAAGGTTGTACCCCAAGGCTCGATCCTAGGCCCCACGCTCTTCTCAATTTACATCAACAACATAGCTCAGGCCGTAGGAAGCTCTCATCCATTTATATGCAGATGATACAGTCTTATACTCAGCTGGCCTCTCCCGAATTGTGTGTTAAATGCTCTACAACAAAGCTTTCTTAGTGTCCAACAAGCTTTCTCTACCCTTAACCTTGTTCTGAACACCTCCAAAACAAAGGTCATATGGTTTGGCAAGAAGAATGCCCCTCTCCCCACAGGTGTGATTACTACCTCTGAGGGTTTAGAGATTGAGGTTTAGAGGGTTTAGAGATTCACCTCATACAAGTGCTTGGGAGTATGACTAGACGGTACACTGTCCTTCTCTCAGCACATATCAAAGCTGCAGGCTAAAGTTAAATCTAGACTTGGTTTCCTCTATTGTAATCGGTCCTCTTTCACCCCAGCTGCCAAACTAACCCTTATTCAGATGACCATCCTAGCCATGCTAGATTATGGAGACATCATTTATAGATCGGCAGGTAAGGGTGCCCTCGAACGGCTAGATGTTCTTTACCATTCGGCCATCAGATTTGCCACCAATGCTCCTTATAGGACACATCACTGCACTCTATACTCCTCTGTAAACTGGTCATCTCTGTATGCCCGTCGCAAGACCCACTTGTTGATGCTTATTTATAAAACCCTCTTAGGCCTCACTCTCCCCTATCTGAGATACATACAACACCCGTTCTGCCAGTCACATTCTGCTAAAGGTCCCTAAAGCACACACCTCCCTGGGTCGCTCCTCTTTTCAGTTCGCTGCAGCTAGCGACTGGAACGAGCTGCAACAAACACTCAAACTGGACCATTTATCTCCATCTCTTCATTCAAAGACTCAATCATAGACACTCTTACTGACAGTTGTGGCTGCAATGCGTTATGTATTTTTGTCTCTACCTTCTTGCCCTTCGTCTGTGCCCAACAATGTTTGTACCATGTTGTGCTGCTGCCATGTTGTGTTGCTACCATGCTATGTTGTTGTCTTAGGTCTCTCTTTATGTAGTGTTGTTATTCTTGTCGTGATGTGTTTTGTCCTATATTTTTTATTTTATTTTTGTTAATCCCAGCTCCCATCCCAGCAGGAGGCCTTTTGCCTTTTGGTAGGTCATCATTGTAAATAATAAGTTGTTCTTAACTGACTTGCCTAGTTAAAATGGTTAAATAAAAAAAAGTTGGTGTAGCACTTGCGAGGCACAGCTGAGCATAAATTGAAATAATTTTCAATTTGGTCCCTGCATCTGATGGTCATGGTGCTTTCAGGTCTAGTGGGAACTCGGAAAAAACAAGGTCAAATAATGAAGTCAGTGAACACCAGGTATGGAAGTCGGAGCTCTAGAAATATGCGCGAGTTCCGAGTTGGATGACCTTTCCAAACGATTTCCCCACGTCGGATCTCGTTTTTTTCCGAGCTGCAGATGTTCCGCCTCGCACGGTCCCTGCTGTTTCCTCCAGTGAGACTGACCAGAGAGAGGGTACACAAGTCTTCCACCTGGTGACGAAACTCGAGTCGCACTGCATCTGCCTCAGTAATAAATGCATGTTCCTATGACCAGAGAAAGTGAAATACTCCTCGAAATTAAAATAGACAAGACGAGCTGCTAATAATAATAAAAACGGGGCTATCGACACACTTCGCTACTCATTAATTGCAGTGAGAGTGGAAGTAGGGAGAAGCGTTTTGTAATAGTGGTTAATAAAAACAGTGTTGACAGTACTGAATATAGCTTAGGCATGAAATCGGTCATAAAAACAGCAGCTCTTTGCTGTATTATTTGACAGTCTCTCTCTGGTCATGGGTTTAAATGTTATGAAGTCTCACGTAGGCTAGTATCAAACTTTGCTATGGCCAGGCTCTTGGAAGATGGAGGCACGGTGATTTGAGCTATCTGATTGGCCAGCACAGTAGGTACACTCGATTTAGATCTCCCGGTCTGGCAGGTAAGCGGAGTTTGTCTTTTCAGACAAATTAAATGGTTAAAAATGGGAACATTTGCGCGGGGCTTCTGAATCATGTCCACCTACCGGCAACAGTGCAACACGGGGAAAAAAGGAGCGCGAGCGGTTATGCTTTTATCGTCGGCTTTTCTACAGAAATATTTGGGGACCACTGATCTATTTATTATTTGCTGCGCGCGCAGCCCAAATTACGGTCCCTTCAGACTGTGTGGTTTGAGCCCTGAATGCTGATTGGCTGACAGCCCAAATCAAATTGTATTTGTCGCATACACATGGTTAGCAGATGTTGATGCGAGTGTAGCGAAATGCTTGTGCTTCTAGTTCCGACCATTCAGTAGTATCTAACTGTAGGCTATGCGATTTAAGCAATCCACAGTAAAAAAATAAATAAATAAAAAAAACTAATTATCCTCTGTGGCCAATCATGTTTTCTGGTGTAGTAGCCTATTTTGAATGATTGTATTTATTCCTGTATATATAGGAGTAAGTTAATTAGACTATATAATTTTGGCAATTTATTTGATTTACTTTAGGGACAATTTAGCTTAATGTGGCAAAAACACAACCAGTCATGATGTTTTCATCTGATTGTCAGTCAGTCACTTAACAGAGCTCCTGTAGGCTACCGATGCACATTGGTTCACTCACAAAATAATTTCAGCACCAAACCCAACAGTGCACTGTGCACCTGCAATTTGATGAATGGAATCACACTCTAACAAGTAGGGGTTCAACAAGGGTTCTTCTAACGTCCTCAAAGTTCTTTTAAGAACCTTAGGGTTCTTGGCAGTGAAAATTCCCCCCAAAAGGTTCTTCCAAGAACCCCATAGGAGGTGGGGTTCATCGAGGAACCTCCTTAGTTGGTGGGTGTTCTTGCAGGAACCTAACTGCCCAACTGAAACATTTGGATTTGAAAGGACAGCAGGTGTGGGCACTTAACTGAACAATGTAAAGATCTCCTCAATTTAAGTTAAGGTTTGTCCCTTATATGATCTAAATTGATATTGTTTTATGATGATACCATCTATCTTTTCATATTTGTGCATATCTTTCTAAAACAGAAAATGGGCACAATTCAATGGATATCCATCAACAAAGAGGTAAGAATATTTATGCTATAGGAATATGTTGAAGGCTAGCTGTATTGGGTGCAGATGATTGAACTGGTCACTTTTGTGTCTGTGTCTGCAGGTATACAGACGAGGAGGCATACAAAGGTATGTCAATTGGTATGTTATGCATATCAAATCCATCCTCCCTTACCTCTTCAATGAAAATCCCATAGGCCTCTACATTATGGACAAGGTGTGTGTATGAATACTGTCGTGTGCATGTTTTGTTAAACATCTGTATAAATTGCCTCCCGAGTAGGGCAGAGGTCTAAGGCACCGCATCGCAGTGCTTGAGATGTCACAACAGCCCTAGGTTCGATTCCAGGCTGTCACAGCCAGCCGTGACCTGGAGACCCATGAGGCGGCGCATGTTTGGCCCAGCGTCGTCCGGGTTGGTGTTTGGCTGGCCGGGATATCCATGTCCAATCGCCTGCAAGCCAGTTGTACGGTGTTTCCTCCCACACATTGGTGCGGCTGGCTTCTGGGTTATACGAGCAGTGTGTCAAGAAGCATTGCAGCTTAGTAGGGTCGTGTTTTGGAGGATGCATGGCTCTCGACCTTAGTCTCTCCTGAGTCCATTCGTGAGTTGCAGCGATGGAACAAGACTAACTACCAATTGGATATCACGAAATTAGGGGTAAAAGTAGAAACAAACAAAAAGCATCTGTATAATTTATATTTTTGGGATTCACAGACTTCACCCTTCCTACACCTCTGAATATAACAGGAAACCTGTTCGATCACCATGCACTGCAAAATCATTCTGGTTATGGAGAACATCAACACATTAACATCACCACACCAGTGGATATACCCATTGGACTTGGGGATCTGCTGGGAGTTTACCTCATATTTAGATTTTTTTATTCTGCTTTGCCATTAAAATCATAACTTTATTTATTTAACTAGGCAAGTCAGTTAATAACAAATTCTTATTTACAATGACGGCCTACACTGGCCAAACCCGGACGACCGGACATCGCCGCCCTATGGGACTCCCAATCACGGCTGGTTGTGATACAGCCTGGACTCAAACCAGGGTGTCTGTAGTGACTTCGCTTTAGACCACTGCGCCACTCGGGAGCCCGAAGACTAACAACTCAAGTATTGTGTTATTGTTATGCGTATTTAAAAAAAAATATTATAGGGAAGGGGGGATAGTTCACAAACGAACCCCAGAAGGTTCTTCAAAAGATTCTTTGAGGAACCATTAAAAGGGGTTCTTCAAATAACTTACAGGGGTTCCCCCACAATTTCAAATTGAAGAACCCCTAAACGATACTCTAGGAACCTTTTCTTTTTAGAGTGCAGTTACAAAACACCTATGTGTATTGTATGACATTCTGCTATTGTCATTAGGCCTCCACTTGTAGCCTGAATTGATTCATCCACTGTTGTCCACGCGCGCCTCGGTCTGGGCCACTCATCTCCGCCATGTCCACAAGCTTCTTGGCTACTCATCTCCACCTTGACAAAATGTAGTGTTCTCCTCAAACCACAACACAATATGGAGCGTATACCACCCGGTTTCCAGTCAATTCGCAAATTTTTCATGACATGCAGTAATGTTAATAATGGTATAATAGCCTATAGTTTTTTTGGGCATGTTCTATCAATTGTGATATACTCACGTTTTACCCGTACGGTGTACCCCCACTATTAATTTTGCCGGGACACAGTACCGGACCTACAGTACCGCCTTACTTTCACCCCTGTGTAAAACCCTTTTCACAGAGGTTTCTACAATGGTTCTTTCTACCTCGAACCAAAAAGGGTTCTACCTGGAACCAAAAGGTGTTATCCTATGTGGACAGCCAAATAACCATTTTTTCTAAGAGTGTACTACTTAAGTGATAATCCCAGAGAAGCAGTACCTATGTTTGTCTCGGGCTATATCCTCCAAACACCGGCTTTAAGGGCATTATCACTTTGATACAAGGGGTTACCAACATATTCAAATAATGATTGACATATTTTCATTAAAAAACGTTACTTTTGAATTTATTCATACTATTTCATTCTTCCACAAGATAAGTGGTGACCCGTCATTCATGGCAGCCCCACCTGTTTTGAGCCCCACAAATAAAGAAATAAAAATAAACTTTTTTGGGGGGGGTTTGCCAGTTTGGCATGTTATTTTGGCATTAATATGTGTCAGTTTGCAAACAATGTAAAAACAAATGATAAAAATCATTGAGTTAATAAACCGTCCATACAAACATGGTCTATTTTTTGCTTTCTTGAGTAAGGCAGCTCCAAAATGCAGGTGTTTCAGCCTAGCTCTGTGCTTTCTGTGGTTGTGGGGTAGCCAGTGGAAAATACGTAGCGTAGGGGTTGGTAATGTTCTCTAATTGCGCCGTAATTGTCTCAGTGTTCTGTCACTCATGGGGACACTACGTCACTGCCAAATCTATGGGCAGAGCTCGAAAATTCAAGCCCCTTGGGTGCTGCCATAGAGTTACATTAGTGCCCATCCAAGAAGGCTCAAGGTCATTGGCCACAGATAAAATTACATCAAATGGCGTTATATCTACAGTAGCTTTGATTAGAGTGATCATGTCAACGTCATACTTTCATAATCTTAGCTAGCAAGCTAGCAGTCATCATCATGAATCAAGTCGACAATCTACTGGAAAATCCTTTTTAATCCTTGTCATATGAAGAGAAATTATGAAGAGAAATTATACATAAAATGTATTGGTGCTCATAGGCCATTGGACATAAACATTACACAACAAGTTGCAAATCGCAAATTCAACAATGAGTGGTTTGGAAGGAATGAGTGGCTAAATGCAGGGATTGAAAAGCAATCACTAGCCTGCTATTCAGTGGAGTGGATGTGTGGTCCCAATTCTGGGTTTAAGGGTCTCTTTTCCAAGCTTAAAATGATAAACATTAAACATTGGCCATGCTGTCAATCCAGCATGATTTCTGCCACGCTCAAAACAACTGTTAACTCAGAACTGGGAAATCTGACTTCAGTGAGTTCAAGACAACTGGGAACTCGGGGGGGAAAAAACAAGCTCCGACTGGGAAAATACATTTTGAACAGTCATCCAACTCGGACTTGTAAATCGGAAACTCTGGCCTCTTTCTAGAGAAACGACCTGAAGATCCCTGACGTCATCATAAATCGACCTTGTTTTTTTCTAGAGTTCTCAGTTCCCAGACTTTGTTTGGTGACAAAATTTCCCCAGAAGGACTGCCACGCCATCTTCCTGTTCAAGTGAGCACAGCACAACAAGTCCAAAAATGTCTTGTATGCTGCTGTATAAATGATGTAATATGCCAGGGAGATATGTATACCTGTAGCTAAGAAAGTCATGCTAAGTGTATGTTGTGTAGTAAGCTGTTAGTAGCCCATGTGCCTCACCCTAATAATTAGATCTATTTTCCCTTCTTAATTTCATCTACTGTTCTGACTTAGTGGTGCACATGTAGCCTATAACCTGTTTTAGATAAATATAATAATTGAATATTGTAAGAGCTTTCATTGTCTGCTTATATGCCCCCTTTATTTATCCTACGGTTCTGACTTGGTGTACAGGGAGAACACTGTAAGAATGGTCCATGTTCTGAATTCTGTCTCTGTACATTTCAAAAGTGCTGAACAAATAGTTATATTTTTTATTTATTTATTTTATTTCACCTTTATTTAACCAGGTAGGCAAGTTGAGAACAAGTTCTCATTTACAACTGCGACCTGGCCAAGATAAAGCAAAGCAGTTCGACACATACAACAACACAGAGTTACACATAGAGTAAAACAAACATACAGTCAATAATACAGTAGGGAAAAAAAGGAAATCTATATACAAAGAGTGCAAATGAGGTAGGATAAGGAAGGTAAGACAATAAATAGGCCATGGTGGCAGAGTAATTACAATAAAGCAATTTAACACTGGAATGGTAAAAAAAAATGTGCAGTAGATGAATGTGCAATGTAGAAAAACTGGGGTGCAAAGGAACAAGATAAATAAATAAATACGGTAGGGGATGAGGTAGTTGGTTGGGCTATTTACAGATGGGCTATGCTAAGGTGACCAGCGAGCTGAGATAAGGCGGGACTTTACCTAGCAGGGACTTGTAGATGACCAGGAGCCAGTGGATATGGCGACGAGTGTAAAGCGAAGGCCAGCCTACGAGAGCGTACAGGTCGCAGTGGTGGGTGGTATATGGGGCTTTGGTAACAAAACGGATGGCACTGTGATAGACTGCATCCAATTTGTTGAGTAGAGTATTGGAGGCTATTTTGTAAATTACATCACCGAAGTCGAGGATCGGTAGGATGGTCAGTTTTACGAGGGTAAGTTTGGCAGCATGAATGAAGGAAGCTTTGTTGCGAAATAGGAAGCCAATTCTAGATTTAATTTTAGATTGGAGATGTTTGATGTGAGTCTGGAAGGAGAGTTTACAGTCTAACCAGACACCTAGGTATTTGTAGTTTTCCACGTAATCTAAGACAGAACCGTCCAGAGTAGTGATGCTGGACGGGGGACAGGTGCGGTAGCGATCGGTTGAAGAGCATGCATTTAGTTTTACTTATGCTTAAGAGCAGTTGTAGGCCACGGAAGGAGAGTTGTATGGCATTGAAGCTCGTCTGGAGGGTAGTTAACACAGTGTCCAAAGAGGGGCCGGAAGTATACAGAATGGTGTCGTCTGCATAGAGGTGAATCAGAGACTCACCTGCAGCAAGAGCGACATCATTGATGTATACAGAGAAAAGAGTCGCCCAAGAATTGAACCCTGTGGCACCCCCATGGAGACTGCCAGAGGCCCGGACAACAGGCCCTCTGATTTGACACACTGAACTCTATCAGAGAAGTAATTGGTGAACCATGCGAGGCAGTCATTTGAGAAACCAAGGCTGTCGAGTCTGCCGATAAGGATGAGGGGATTGACAGAGTCGAAAGCCTTGGCCAGATCAATGAAAACGGCTGCACAATAATGTCTCTTATCGATGGCGGTTATAATGTCATTTAGGACCTTGAGCGTGGCTGAGGTGCACCCATGACCAGCCCTGAAACCAGATTGCATAGCGGAGAAGGTACGGTGGGATTCGAAATGGTCGGTAATTTGTTTGTTAACTTGGCTTTCAAAGACCTTAGAAAGGCAGGGTAGGATAGATAGAGGTCTGTAGCAGTTTGGGTCAAGAGTCTCCCCCTTTGAAGAGGGGGATGACCGCAGCTGCTTTCCAGTCTTTGGGAATCTCAGACGTCACGAAAGAGAGGTTAAACAGGCTAGTAATAGGGGTTGCAACAATTTCGGCAGATAATTTTAAAAAGAAAGGGTCCAGATTGTCTAGCCCGGCTGATTTGTAGGGGTCCAGATTTCGCAGCTCTTTTAGAACATCAGCTGACTGGATTTGGGAGAAGGAGAAGTGGGGGAGGCTTTGGCGAGTTGCTGAGGGGGGTGCAGGGCTGTTGACCGGGGTAGGGGTAGCCAGGTGGAAAGCATGGCCAGCCATAGAAAAATGCTTATTACGGATTGCCTCTTATCCGCTTGTCGTCCCCTTATGCCATAGTTTGTACATCTCAATTGTCAGTAGAAACCACATTTGTTTAAGTAAGTCAGCCATTTCAGCTACGTTTTTTTTAAAGGCAGTAAATGAGGCTGAATTAACTGTTTCGCTGACAGACAAGGCTCCGCTGATAGCCAGGTGTTGGGACTGCTGTATGTAGGCCCTAACAGTTTGTGGGCACTGTTTGTCACCGTTATAGTGCAATTAATGTATTGTTTAGTGTTGTGTTGTGTTCTTTGCCCAACAAGATTTACATGCTAAAATGCCAGAGACACTGCCCAGTCGTTAAGTATTTTTGTTCTGTATCTATGTGTAACAGACTAGCTTCCGTCCCTACCTGGGCTCGAACCAGAGACCCTCTGCACACATCAACAACTGACACCCACGGGGCATCGTTACCATCGCGCCACAAAAGCCCCTCTGCAAGGGGAACAACTAATTCAAGGTCTCAGAGCGAGTGACGTCACCGATTGAAATGCTGTTAGCGCGCACCCCGCTAACTAACTAGCCATTTCACACCGGTTACATAGGGACGCGACCCAGTCGTTCCTCTACATGTTCTATTGCCATACTGGCTGGCAACGTTCTTATCACTTGCTTGCTAGCTAGCCAACTACAGCTAACTTAGTCACATCAAATAGTGCAGACTGATTAACAGCAAAGTAGCTGCATTTGCATTTGTTTAAGCTGATTTCTAGTGACATTTATTTGGATACATCCATACCAATAAGCTAATGAGGCACGATTTCACCTGGCATAGAAAATGTGCTCTCTCCTCAGGACACCGTTGTTTAGAGGAGCTAGCCAACAACACAACTAACACAATCACTTCAAACTGGAAAGACTGCAAACTAGCTGCACATAGTTTAGTTTGATATTTTTTCAATTGACATTTATTTGTAAAAAGCCATTAAAATGATGCCAGCTGATTTATGATTTCGACTGGATGAGAAACGCTACCTGCCTGTCTGTCTCATCCCGACACTTTCATTACTATGGGACAGATGGAGATCGAATGTAAATATTGTAAAAATGCTGCAAATGTCGTAGAGACAGACCGCAAGGTTTATACAAATCTTTGCTGTTGAAAACTAAATGTTAGTCTAAAAAAATGAGATAATGTCTAGATGCTGTTTATAGTGGAGATCAAGTTTATAAAGTGCCTGGCTAGGCTGATGAGACAGTGGATTGCACAGTCAGATGGAACAGAGTAAATAGGTATTTTGAATTAAATTTAGCCGGTGGTAATTTGTGGAATAGAAAAGGGCTGGAATGCGGTTTTAACCCATCAACATTCAGGATTAGACCCACCCATTGTATAATGTGTTGAACAAGTGTTCCCTTGGACAAATAGATGAGAAGAGTACACTCTGCTGGTCATTTTTGATATTAAGGGTTTAGAGTAAATATGCTTATTTACTATTTACTCTGTTCCAAATTAAATGCGTAATTGATTGATATTATGTGGAACTTCGTCTTCAATAATCCTATTTGAAATGTCAATTTTATTCAGCAGCAAATATAATTTGCTCCATATGTTACAGTGGGCTTTAGGGTGTCACTTTAATTTTCCACTGTAGAAAGTATAAAATCACAAATGATTAAATACAAAAATCACATAGGCCTAGGCCCTTATTAAATGTTTATATAACAAAATAAAGAATAGCCTTAAAACGTTCAGTGTTTTTCCTTAGAGTGAGTCTGCATGGACTTTCATCCTCAAACTGCAGTAGGCCGGCCCAGCACTATAACAATGCCATTAGCCCCGCCCCTACTCATATTGGGGCCCCTGCCTCTGCACGCATCGTTCAGTACCGTTCATGTGCGTATCAGTGGACCGTCACGAGCCATCATGTCCAGACTGAGCCTGGCGTGCGCTATCGCCATTCTCACAGTGCTTTTGTCAGGATCCTGCCTCGCCAGCCGCAAACTTCTGGTGTTCCTCATCGATGGATTTCGATATGATTACATGGACGATCTGCAAAGCTTGCCAGGGTTTAAAGAGATTGTGGATAATGGGGTCAAAGTGGATTATATGACCCTCGACTTCCCCAGCCTTTCATACCCCAATTACTACTCACTAATGACAGGTGAGATGATTTTACTTTTGACTGACTGTGTCTCAAAGTTACAGCTGTGAAAAAATATAGATTAGGCTACAAAAGGTTGACCATGATTGATCACCAAACCAGATTTGAAGAACATGGAGCCATTGTTTTGTTATCTTGGACATAGTGTGAATAAATAGTAAGTTCACAGGTGCAATCCATTTGAACCTTTATTGCTTGCCTGAACAAATAGGAAATAGTGATAGTGGAGTTTAAACTTTGATGTTTATGTACAAAGTTGTAATGTAGCCTTTTGTACTCTGTTGTGGCAACACTGGAATAACAATAATTGGTCAATCTTTCTAATCAATATTGTTTCAGAATGAAACATTGTTAATGAATGATTTGTTAACTTAGGTTTACAAATGATCTACCCAACAATTACTGAAATTAAACTTTACACCATGGAATGGGAATGCAGATAACATTTTTATAAGTAGGCCATACTCTGAAATCCTTGTGTAGACATTGATAGATGCCTAATTCAGTGATGGATGTATAATACATTCATTGATGGACAGGAGCCTGGCACAGCTGTCCTGGGTCCTCAAGCAGTAGGACTCTGCCTCGTCAGTAACAGAGCCCCACGCCCCTCTCCTTCCTGGCAACCACACTGTCTATTGTGCCACTTACATATGTTATGAGTGAAAACAAGGGACAACCAGAGCCATGTATCTAGAGAGTTGGGGCAATTAGGTTTCTGCATTATGATGCATTCACATGACACGACAACATTCTATGGCAGTCATGTTAGCGCCCCATTAACATTACATGGGGATATTTAAACAATGCTATGTCACGGAATGTCTAGAATGAAAACAATATTTAAAATTCTAAAAGTTGTCCTAACTCTTTAAATATATAGCTCTGGGGACAACTAGTTAAAGTTAAATAACCCAAAGCAACAACAACGTTTACAGTTTGCCACAGAACACAATCCGTCAGTTTCGTTAATACAGTAACAATAACCATTCGATACATACACTACCGTTCAAAGTTTGGGGTCACTTAGAAATGTCCTTGTTTTATCCATTAAAATAACATCAAATTGATCAAAAATACAGTGTAGACATTGTTAATTTTGTAAATTAGTATTGTAGCTGGAAACGGCTGCTTGTGAGGCGTCCTACTGCTTGTGAGGCGTCTGTTTCTCAAACTAGACACTCTAATGTACTTGTCCTCTTGCTCAGTTGTGCACTGGGGCCTCCCACTCCTTTTCTGTTCTGTGAAGGGAGTAGTACACAGCGTTGTACGAGATCTTCAGTTTCTTGGCAATTTATCGCATGGAATAGCCTTCATTTCTCAGAACAAGAATAGACTGACGAATTTCAGAAGAAAGTCCTTTGTTTCTAGCCATTTTGAGCCTGTAATCAAACCCACAAATGCTGATGCTCCAGATACTCAACTAGTCTAAAGAAGGCCACTTTTATTGCTTCTTTAATCAGGACAAAGGTTTTCAGCTGTGCTAACATAATTGCAAAAGGGTTTTCTAATGATCAATTAGTCTTTTAAAATGCTAAACTTGGATTAGCTAACACAACGTGCCATTGGAACACAGGAGTGATGGTTGCTGATAATGGGCCTCTGTACGCCTACGTAGAGATGTTCCATAAATCAATCAGCCGTTTCCAAATACAATACTCATTTACAACATTAACAATGTCTACACTGTATTTCTGATACATTTGATGTTGTTTTAATTGACAAAAAAAATAGCTTTTCTTTCAAAAACAAGGACATTTCTAAGTGACCCCAAACCTTTCAACGGTAGTGTATGTATCGAATGGTTATTGTTACTGTATTAACGAAACTGACGAATTGTGTTCTGTGGCAAACTGTAAACATTGTTGCTGCTTTGGGTTAGTTAACTTTAACTAGTTGTCCCCAGAACTACAGTTGAAGTCGGAAGTTTATATACACCTTAGCCAAATACATTTAAACTCAGTTTTTCATAATTCCTGACATTTAATCCTAGTAAAAATTCCCTGTCTTAGGTCAGTTAGGATCACCACTTTATTTTAAGAATGTGAAACGTCAGAATAATATTAGAGAGTGATTTATTTCAGCTTTTAATTCTTTCATCACATTCCCAGATGGTCAGAAGTTTACATACACCCAATTAGTATTTGGTAGCATTGCCTTTAAATTGTTTAACTTGGGTCAAACGTTTCAGGTAGCCTTCCACAAGCTTCACACAATAAGTTGGGTGAATTTTGGCCCATTCCTCCTGACAGACCTGGTATAACTGAGTCAGGTTTGTAGGCCTCCTTGCTCACACACGCTTTTTCAGTTCTGCCCACACATTTTCTATAGGATTGAGGTCAGGGCTTTTTGATGGCCACTCCAGTACCTTGACTTTGTCCTTAAGCCATTTTGCCACAACTTTGGAAGTATGCTTGGGGTCATTGTCCATTTGGAAGTCCCATTTGCGAACAAGCTTTAACTTCCTGACTGATGTCTTGAGATGTTGCTTCAATATATCCACATAATTTTCCTTCCTCATGATGCCATCTATTTTATGAAGTGCACCAGTCTATCCTGCAGCAAATATTGTTTGTACAGATGAACGTGGTACCTTCAGGCGTTTGAACATTTTTCCCAAGGATGAACCAGACTTGTGAAGGTCTACAGTTTTTTATCTGAGGTCTTGGCTGATTTCCCCATGATGTCAAGCAAAGAGGCACTGAGTTTGAAGGTAGGCCTTGAAATACATCCACAGGTACACCTCCAATTGACTCAAATGATGTCAATTAGCCTATCAGAAGCTTCTAAAGCCAGGACATCATTTTTCCAAGCTGTACACTGCTTTACACCTGAACAGTTCTCTCATATACTTAACAACATACACTGCTTTACACCTGAACAGTTCTCTCGTATACTTAACAACATACACTCCTTTACACCTGAACAGTTCTCTCATATACTTAACAACATACACTGCTTTACACCTGAACAGTTCTCTCGTATACTTAACAACATACACTGCTTTACACCTGAACAGTTCTCTCGTATACTTAACAACATACACTGCTTTACACCTGAACAGTTGTCTTAGGCCCAGCGTCGTCCCGGGTTTGGCTGGGGTAGACCGTCATTGTAAACAAGAATTTGTTCTTAACTGACTTGCCTAGTTAAATAAAGGTTACATAAAAAAATTAAAAAAACAGTTATCTCAGCCAAACACTGGACCTCTTCAGAGTCCTGGCAGTGAACAACACCATCACTGACAGTGTAGTAGTGACATAACAACAGATGTAGGTAGGACTTCAGTGATAACAGCCCTGGGCTGTATGGCTCCTCAGTCAGGAGGTGTAGGTTATCTCCACTCCAGGCTGAACCCCTGGCAGAGAGAGAGCAGAGGGAAGAGCAGTAAAGCCCCAAAGACAACAGATTCTGTCAAATCCTTCCCAATCGCCGGATCACTTTGTGGATGATTTGCTGATGTAAGTTGTTTTGGTAGAGCACATTCCCCTCAACAAAGCCACGGCTCAGGCTACTACCACCATTTTGTGCACGGGCATTAACAATGTAACCAAAACAGAGCTGACAAAGGCCATCTGACACAGGGCCCTCCAGTCACCCCGGGCATCTGACACCGGGCCCTCTAGTCACCCCGGGCATCTGACACAAGGCCCTCCATTTACCCCGGGCATCTGACACAGGGCCCTCCAGTCACCTCTGACACAGGGCCCTCCAGTCACCCCGGGCATCTGACACAGGGCCCTCCAGTCACCCCGGGCATCTGACACAGGTCCCTCCAGTCACCCCGGGCATCTGACACAGGGCCCTCCAGTCACGCTGGGCTAGATTGCAACCATGCAGAAGGAGCTATTTCAAAGCTGATGGAGCTTTTCAGAGACGGGTTTATTTGGAGGGGGTTAGGGAAGGGAGCTTCTTTAGAAGAGCCAAGTGCTGGAGCTCTACCTGTGAGTATACTGTACAGACTGCAGGCTTTCTACACATAGAAAGAGGAGAGAGTACTTCTTACTGTCCTGCTGTATATTATTAAAGACATTCTCTGGTACTTTTGTATTCTTTGTAGTTCTAAAAGTTGTGCTCACAAGCCAAAAGTGGTCCCCGAAAATTGCATACTATGTCACATGTGCAAATATGTTTGCCAAGTCATTGCTCTCTTTCTCTCGCTCTGCTGTGTGTGCATCATGCTAGCTGTCACTCAAATGGCGAGGAACCAGTAGTGGTGCGTGGGTAAAATCACTGGGGTAGCCAAGCCAGGAAAAAAATGCCATATTACAACCTTTGTGTTGTCTGCTCTATAACCTGTTAGTTCATATGCCTTGACAACGTGATATATAGGCCTAAGGCAGAGACAAGAAGAAGACACAGTGGCAGAATAAATTCAACCACACCTTTGTTTCATCACAAAACCGGAGAGCAACATATGTCTGGTGAAATCCACAAAACATATTGCATGTAACAAACAGCTACATGGCCTACAGTATTGTCAAGCAAGGTGATGTTTCCAACATTTTCGGACTACTAAACAACTATTGATTTAGGACCACAGAGAGTTGCCGCAAGTCGCAAAGAAAACAGGATTTCAACAGCATCTAATCGCCTATGCTGATTTGTGTGTGCGTTCGTGGGCGTTTGCGGGCGTGCAAGTAGAAAAAACATGTTGACTCACACTACTTGTAGTACTTGTAGAGAAACGCGAAATCCATCTTCCTCTCTTTCATGTTGCCAAAACGTACCATGACTCAAACATTACACATTCGTTTTTGTTGTCCTAGGCTACCTGGCTAAAAAGCTTGCTCGCTAGCCTAACTTCTATTCACGGGCAACAATGCACCAGGCCAGCTAGTTAACATTAGCCTACGACTTCTAGCTACATACTGAACTTCCATCCTCTCAGGCTAGGGGCACAACAATGTATGAATTTATGGTTGGATCAGAATCACCATTGTGATCCTTGGCTAGTAGCCTACATATAATTAAGTAGAACCACAAGTCTGGCGCTGTTTCACTTGCTCGGATGCTTTCTCCGGTGAGACACATTCAGCCTCTTGCAAATTGAAGGAAAAGTATGAAACACAGAGAGACGGAAGATACATTAAAAAACATATTTTTGTATTTTGTTCTTGGTAAATGTTTTTGGGGCGCCTGGCATCCCTTGGCATCCATGAATACACGCCACTGGTTGGAACTCAAATTGCTAGGAGGCTGGTCCACCTGGGGGGAAATGGCGCTGGACAGCTTCCAGTATTTAGTCGCTTTCAAACTAGGGATTTCATGCCTAATTGAGGTTAGACAGTAATTCTGCTCATAGATTATGCATGTACGAACTACACATTGATACATCCAGCCCAACGCGGGTGTGTCAATGTGTAGTTCGTACATGCATAATCTGTTACCCCTGAAACGCTACAGTAAATAACATTAATAATGAAAAAATATGTTCCTTCTAGCATCTCTGTACAGTAAATAGGTAGCCTTATAAAGGTCCTGCACTGGCCCCCATTTACCCTCTGTGCTATTTCAACTGAAACTCAGATGTCCATAGAGACTATTGCAGGCGACTAACAAAACACAGCTGCAGTTTTTATTGTTTTTCTCAAGAGGAAAAACTCTAGGCAGAGCTGTGGCGCTGAGCTACCAAAAGGATTCAGAGCATTTATTTGAGTCATTTCTGAATGTCGTAACTCTGCTAACCAACTGGGGCTCCAAAATACCCTAGACTAGCTACATTCCTGGCATCAGTTTAATAAGGAACCACATAGTTGCATGAGCGCCTCTACAAACAGCAGTGGCAGTACTGAAGGGTTGTTCAAATAAAAGATGTGGCCTTGCTCAACGTGTTGTTGTGTATGAGTTGTGACTGTAGTTGTGTTAGTGTTGTGACTGTAGTTGTGCTTTATGTTAATTGTTCTGTTTGTGTTGTGAGTTGTGATACCGGATAGTGTGAGCCTGCTAGGGGAAGGGAGGAGGAGACACTGCCTGTGTGTGTGGATGACCTTGAGTCTGTGTGTATTTTGTAAGGGTGGGGGAGAAAGCACTCGCTCACTGTCTCAACTGAATTGAACCTAGAGAGCTTAGCAGTAAACCACCTTTAATGAATGAAGACGTCAGCGCTCACAGAGATAATCATTTGTTGTTTTATTGCATCATATCAGTCCTAGGCAAGGGCCTGTTTCAGCCAGTCAACCCACACTCTTAGAGGAAAAGGTGCTACTACAACCTTAAATTGTTCTTCTGCTGTCCCCATAGGAGAACCCTTTGAAGAACCCTTTTTGGTTGCAGGTAGAATCCTTTTGGGTTCCAGGTAGAACCCTTTCTACAGAGGGTTTTACATGAATCCCAAAAGGGTTCTACATGAATCCCAAAAGGGTTCTACCTGAAACCAAAAAGGGTTCTCCTATGGGGACAACCGAATAACCATTTTGGTCACTCTTTTTTCTAAGAGCGTAGGTTCTGTGACCAAAAAGCATCCGGCTGACTGCCGTTACACAATACATAATATTTTGTGAGCTATTTTGTGAATGCTGTCTGTGTTTAAAGCACTGGGGGGTTAGCTGACAAACTTAACATGACCCAATATCCCATAACAAATACATACCAGTAAAATTACAGGTCAATGGGTTGTTTAATGAAAAGAACTGAAGCATTCAAGTATTCATGTCCGGGATCATGGATACCAACTTAGTCAACATCTAAATTAGGGTTTAGAACTGACACACAGCTGTAGACAACAATTTTCAGTCACAGTAACCCCTTTGGACCGAGCTGGATAAAAATAAGTAGCTGGGCCAGAAATACTCAAATGTCCTTATAAAGCTGGCACACATCAAACTCACTACTCTCCCTTGAGTCTTTGCTCATAAAAAGTCTTATCCATGTCCATATCTAACTTCTGAAATAAAAAAGCAATTTCTGGGTTTTCAGGCCGGTACTGTGAAGTGCACCAAATGACAGGGAATTACATGTGGGATCAGGGCTCTCTCAAGGAATTCCTAATCGGCATCAACCCAGACAGTCGGCTGCCAATGTGGTGGGACGGGTCTGAGCCCATCTGGGTAACCATGCAGAAACTCGGGAAGAAAGTCTTCATGTACTATTGGCTCGGTAAGGACAACTCTGGCACATTTCAGAATGATCAGAGCTTTGGAAAGAAAGACAATAAAGCCTCTAGTGGTATTACATTGTTTTGGATAGAATTATTCAAGCATTTCAAATGTTTTGTCTGCCAGTCATATAAAGAACACAGGATTCAGATGCTGTATATTCTGGAATCAGATTAAATGCTTTCCATTGATGTTCATTCCAATTGGATCATTGAGATGAACTCAAGCGTGAACATTCTGGAAGCACAGTGAGCAGTGATGTGACACCTGTTATCTACTGTCTTGTTATCAGGTTGTGAGGTGGAGATTCTGGGTGTGAGAGCTTCGTTCTGTGAGGAATACGTCTATAATCCCACAGAGAGAAATCTGACAGATTCTATTGAAAGAGCTCTCGATGCTTTACGGTAAGAAATTGAGGTGTTTTGGCATCAGCCAGGTTTGGAATGTAGTGCCATTCTGTTGTGTTATAACAACAAGCATGTGTTTACTTCATCAGTAGTGGCAGAGCAGACATGGCTGCTGTGTACTATGAGAAGATTGACGTAGAGGGGCATCACTATGGCCCCATGTCTTCTCAGGTGAAGACTGCTGTTCAGAGGCTGGACGTCGCCTTCCAGGTGCTAAACCAAAACATTAAGGTTAGGCCCTATATTGTTTTCCAAACATTGAAAAGAGACTAAAAATGAGCAACTCAATCCAGCAAAAGAAAAAATCCATTCTACAACGATTTGTACAAAGTAACAGACATAGCCTACTGATTGTGGTCAGAATGTTGAGTGGACATTGTGACCAGAGGGCCTTGGTCGAAAGTAGTGCACTTTATAGGGAATAAGGAGTCATTTGGAACACCGCCTTTGATCTGAACAGGTCACCACCACCCTGCTGTATTTCAGGAGAAGAACCTGCGTGACGAGCTGAACGTCATCATGTTCTCCGACCATGGGATGACAGAGATCAAGTGGATGGAGAAAGTCATTGAGCTTGTGACCTACATAAACATGTCTGACGTTGTCAAGATGATGGACCGGGGACCTGTCGTCAGTCTGTGGCCAAAACAAGCTAAATATGAGGAGGTAAATTGATTTCCATTTCTGTCATACATACAGGCCAGTTGTCTTTCAACCCAGCCAAGGACACTGGAAAAAAAACACGCGTCCTTGATTTCTCCTCTCTGCCATAGTAAACGGAAACAAACATGTCATGTTGGCACATTTAGTCACTTGTATACACTTCCTTGTCAACAATGTAACAATGAATATGAAAGGCCTCAGTCAAGCCAGCCATAACTTTTGTGGCAAAATGTACAGGCGAAGGTCCCGTATGTCATTACCATGGGGTTACTTACTGCGCTATAGAGTGGTATGCAGTTTGTAGCTCCACCTCTCCCCGAGGAAAACGGGGAGTGAAACATGAATAGAATGTATGGTGAATCTGAGTTGTGTTGATGGCAGGTCTACAGAGCACTGAGCAGTGTACGGAACATGAATGTCTACAAGAGGAATCAGGTCCCTGATCGCTTCCATTACAAGGGGGGGAAGTTTGTCTCCAGTCTGACCCTGGTGGCTGACCCTGGCTGGTTCATAACAGAGGTAAGGCTTTACACATCACATCTCAGTGATGATATACCTAGTGTGCATTCCAAATGGATTAGAGTGCCATTTGGGATAATTCCTTAGTGTGCTATTATGTACAGCAAATGAGAAGTAGACTAACCTTCATTCCACTGTCTTTTAACCCATTACGTACTGACATGGCTGCCTCTGTTTTCAGAGCAAGTCCAAACTGCCTTTCTGGCCGAACAGCAGTTCACCAGAGCCGCAGGGGTGGCAGCATGGTTGGCACGGCTACGACAACGAGTTTGTGGACATGAGGGGCTTCTTCTTAGCACAGGGACCAGGTAACAACTGTCTGACCAGTAGGCCTTTATAGTCAGAATTATACTGAACAAAAATATAAATGCAACATGCAACAATTTCAAAGATATTACTGAGTTGCAGTTCATAAAAGGCAATCAGTCAATTGAAATAAATTCATTAGGCCCTAATCTATGGATTTAACGACTGGGCATAGGCCCACCCACGGGGGCCAGGTCAACCCACTGGGGAGCCAGGCCCAGCCAGGTTCACAAAAGGACATTATTACAGACAGAAATATTCGTCATGATCTGAGCTGTACAGTCGTGGCGAAAGGTTTGGAGAATGACACAAATATTAATTTCCACAAAGTTTGCTGCTTCAGTGTCTTTAGATATTTTGTCAGATGTTACTATGGAATACTGAAGTATAGTTACAAGCATTTCATAAGTGTCAAAGTGTTTTATTGATAATTACATGAAGTTGATGCAAAGAGTCAATATTTGCAGTGTTGACCCTTCTTTTTCAAGACCTCTGCAATCCACCCTGGCATGCTGTCAATTAAATTCTGGGCCACATCCTGACTGATGGCAGCCCATTCTTGCATAATCAATGCTTGGAGTTTGTCAGAATTTGTGGGTTTTGTTTGTCCACCCACCTCTTGAGGATTGACCACAAGTTCTCAATGGGATTAAGGTCTGGGGAGTTTCCTGGCCATGGACCCAAAATATTGAAGTTTTGTTCCCCGAGCCACTTAGTTATCACTTTTGCCTTATAGCAAGGTGCTCCATCATGCTGGAAAAGGCATTGTTCATCACCAAACTGTTCCTGGATGGTTGGGAGAAGTTGCTCTCGGAGGATGTGTTGGTACCATTCTTTATTCATGGCTGTGTTCTTAGGCAAAATTGTGAGTGAGCCCACTCCCTTGGCTGAGAAGCAACCCCACACATGAATGGTCTCAGGATGCTTTACTGTTGGCATGACACAGGACTGATGGTAGCCCTCACCTTGTCTTCTCCGGACAGGCTTTTTTCCGGATGCCCCAAACAATCGGAAAGGGGATTCATCAGAGAAAATGACTTTACCCCAGTCCTCAGCAGTCCAATCCCTGTACCTTTTGCAGAATATCAGTCTGTCCCTGATGTTTTTCCTGGAGAGAAGTGGCTTCCTTAATGCCCTTCTTGACAGCAGGCCATCCTCCAAAATGATTTGCCTCACTGTGCGTGCAGATGCACTCACACCTGCCTGCTGCCATTCCTGAGCAAGCACCTGCCTGCTGCCCCGATCCCGCAGCTGAATCAACTTTAGGAGACGGTCCTGGCTCTTGCTGGACTTTCTTGGGCGCCCTGAAGCCTTCTTCACAACAATTGAACCTCTCTCCTTGAAGGTCTTGATGATCTGATAAATGGTTGATTTAGGTGCAATCTTACTGGCAGCAATATCCTTGCCTATGAAGACCTTTTTGTGCAAAGCAATGATGATGGCACGTGCTTCCTTGCAGGTAACCATGGTTGACAGAGGAAGAACAATGATTCCAAGCACCACCCTCTGTTTGAAGCTTCCAGTCTGTTATTCGAACTCAATCAGCACGACAGAGTGATCTCCAGCCTTGTCCTCGTCAACACTCAAACCTGTGTTAACGAGAGAATCACTGACATGATGTCAGCTGGTCCTTTTGTGGCAGGGCTGAAATGCAGTGGAAATGGTTTTGAGGGATTCAGTTCATTTGCATGGCAAAGAGGGACTTTGCAATTAATTGCAATTCATCTGATCACTCTTCATGACATTCTGGAGTATATGCAAATTGGCATCATACAAACTGAGGCAGCAGACTTTGTGAAAATTAATATTTGTGTCATTCTCAAAACTTTTGGCCACGACTGTACTGCCTATAACTTTATTGAACTTCAATATTCTAATCAGGGTTGTTATGACTCTTATCATTATCATGAGTCAAACACCTCAAATAACACTGATGTACTTTGGAAGTGACCCAGAAAACAATTTCTACTCTTCTGTACTGTCTTTGCCATGATACAATCCACAGGTATAATAATCAACAAATTGTCTTCTTACCTACAGATTTCAAGAGGAATGTGCGTGCGGCCCCTATCAGAGCAGTAGATGTGTATAACCTGATGTGTAGGACTCTGGGGATTCTGCCTCTGCCCAACAACGGTTCCTGGTCCCGGGTGGAGTACCTTCTCAGTGGCTCTGTGGGCCTGGCCTGGCCTAGTCCTCTCCGGGCTCTGGGTCTACTGGTCTTGGTGCTGTCTCTACAGACTTAGAACCAGAGAGATTCCATCATTCACTAGAGTGGGTGATGTCATAGAACCACATAGCTCTATAATGTGCTGATAATGGCAGGCAGAGTCATAGAGATCCTATTAAATTATTATTTGGGGTTTTAATTCCTAATTCTATGGGCAGAGCCATGTAGTTGAGTTGGGCCAACTTTTAAATTGTGTTCTAGTCCTAGACATTCTGTTACATAGCATAGTTAAAATATTCCCCATGTAATGTTAATGGGGAACTAACATGACTGCAATAGAATGTTGTGGTGTCATGTAAATGCAGAAATCTCAATGGCCCAACTCTACAAATACATGGTTCTGATGGCAGCAATCTACCCTATCATGGCACCTGAGCCAACGCAGGTTTCCAACCCATTTCCTATTCTAAACATGACAGGGAAAAGTAAAAAACACATTGATCATACAGATTTTATATTTAAATATGGGTTGACAGTGCCTTCAGTTTATATAATATAACCAAAAACTCTCTTTGCAAGCCAAAACATTTTATAAGTAATCTGGACCAACCTTAGTTCTCAATCGTCTCTATCGTGATTTGCTGCTGCCAAAGGAGCTAACATGAGCGGCGTAAATTCCTTACAGCATCAAAGTCCTCTTCATCATTGTATCTGTGAAGGAGGGTTGGATGAAAGAATGACATCTTTTTTATAATTGTTTGAATATGAGGTTTAGAAGAACTTCTCTTTGCATTGTTCTGTACTGTAATGAAGTAAATGTAGTTTTGTACTTCTTGTCACCTTTGTGTTTTGCCACAAATCTTCAGACTTCCATGGAAAAGCTCTATTGTGTTTCTACTAATTAGATTGATCAATAAAACCTTGAAAGAAAATGTGTGATTTTGTCTCCTGGACTGTACAATATACTGTCTATCTAAGCGGTCATTTTGAAGTAGAAAGTTGACTTTGACAAGGAAAAGAGAAGACTTCCAGAAGCCAGTCAAAGTAAATGTTCTAATACAGAGCTTAGGGGTTCAAGTCGTCATGTGAAAATGCAGAAGGCCTGATGGGAAAAAGCCAAGGCCAATAGCATGGTGGTAGAGCATGGCTTTTAAAGGCGTGGTTCAAAGGTCTCAACATTATATATTCATTCTGAATTACCTATACATGCATCATTACAGATGTTGGTTGATATAAAACAGATAACTTTCAATTGAACAATGAGAATGGTGAGACATCTGCTACTTTGGGTACACGGAGTGAAATTCAGCAGTCTAGCAAGTTAACGATTGGATTGTCAGTTTGAGGCCTAGAATTCTGATTCATAGATAAATGGAAAAAACGTGTATAACTTTACTTCCGAACATTTGAAGTTATGTGTAAGCAATTAAGCAGGCTAATCATATTACGATTAAGCCAAAATATATTAGGATGTGGTGGATCTTGGTCGGCCCTCACACTGTTATCACTGGGTTGTTACAATCTGTGAGCACTAATTCACTTATTCACTCTCTACTCTTAGTAAACCCAAGATGTAGTGATGATATCATTTCCAAGCTCCAGAGATGTTTTTCCTGGCAGCGTAACAAAATACTGGAGGGACTTCACTCAACTTGGAGTGACACAAAACAATGATAGACTAAGAGACACAATGTTATATAAAAAAAAAACATAATTTGGAAGTTGTCAGAACCTGTCCAAAAGCAATAAAAGTGACCGAATGAAATCCAATGACCTACACTACACAGGCCAAAGGTCATGCAGGAGTTTACACTACATTACCAAAAGTATGTGGACACCTGTTCATCCAACATCTCATTCCAAAGTCATTGGCATTAATTAATATGGAGTTGGTCTCCCCTTTACTGCTATAACATCCTCCACTCTTCTGGGAAGGCTTTCCACTAGATGTTGGAACATTACTGCAGGGATTTGCTTCCATTCAGACACAAGAGCATTAGTGAGGTCGGGCACTGATGTTGGGCGATTCGGCCTGGCTAGCAGTCGCCAGTCCAATTCATCCCAAAGGTTTTCAATGGAGTTGAGGTCAGGGCTCTGTGCAGGCCAGTCAAGTTCTTCCACACCGATCTCGACAAACCATTTCTGTATGGACATCGCTTTGTGCACGGGGGCATTATGCTGAAACAGGAAAGGGCCTTCCCCAAACTGTTGCCACAAAGTTGGAAGCACAGAATCATCTAGAATGTTGTTGTATGCTGTAGCTTTAAAATGTCCATTCACTGGAACTAAGGGAACCTAGCCTGAACCATGAAAAACAGCCCCAGACCATTATTCCTCCTCTATCAAACGTTCACAGTTGGTACTATGCATTGGGGCTGGTAGAATTCTCCGGGCATCCGCCAAACCCAGACTTGTCCATCAGACTGCCAGATGGTGAACCGTGATACGTCACTCCAGAGAACGTGTTTCCACTGCTCCAGAGTCCAACGGCAGTGAGTTTTACACCACTTCAGCCTGACACTTGGCATTGTGCATGGTGATCTTAGGCTTGTGTGCGGCTGTTTGGCCATGGAAACCCATTTCATGAAGCTCCTGACGAACAGTTCTTGTGCTGACGTTGCTTCCAGAGGCAGTTTGGAACTCGGTAGCGAGTGTTGCAATCGAAGACAGGCGATTTTTACGTGCTTCATTACTCAGCGGTCCCGTTCTGTGAGCTTGTGTGGCCTATCACTTCGCAGCTGAGCCGTTGCCGCTCCTAGACGTTTCCACTTCTCAATAACAGCACTTACAGTTGACCGGGACAGCTTTAGCAGGGCAGAAACTTTTATTACTGACTTGTTGGAAAGGTGGCATCCTATGACGGTGCCACAAGGAAAGTCACTGAGCTCTTCAGTTCGAACATGCTACTGAAAATGTTTGTCTATGGAGATTGCATGGCGGTGTGATCAATTTTATACACCTGTCAGCAACAGGTGTGGCTGAAATAGCCGAATCCACTAATTTGAAGGGGTGTCCACATACTTTTGTATATATAGTGTACGTGTCATATGAATTAGTTAGGAACCCATATGTGGAGTAGATGGAGGTTACTGAGAAGAACTAGTTTTGTTGTTGTAGCCAAAGTTTTAGGAAAGAACTCCATCTAGTGGAGATAGATTGCAGCTCAGATGTGGGTTGGAGGTGATTTAGCGTCATCTACTGGCGAAAACAAGTTATCAAGCCTCTTAGAGAAGCAGTGCTGATCTCGGATCAGGTCCCCCTGGCCCATATCATCTTGTTCATTGTGATCTAAAAGACTAAACTGATCCCGAATCAGCAGCCCTACTCCGAGACACTTGATACATACAGCCCCTGGTCTCCCATTAAATAAAGACATTCGAGACATATAACCAAACATGTTATTTTATTATCTTAAAAAGTAACAATCCCCAAAGGTTATATCACACACACTAGAACAACAGTAAACACCATGACTACACAAAAAGGGACTTAGATATTATAGACATAAAAAATCCCTCTTATTGTTGACATTATTTTACTAGGCATGACAGACCAATATCATCTACAGTATGACATACCGTCACAATTAGAAACAATGTTATTGAACTCCATTATAAATCCGCAATGTTAAGGGAAGACATTTCATGGACTGTCAGAATTTCATATGAAATATTTTCAATATAAACAGAACATCCTTCTTGGATGGCTTTTACAGCAACCAGAGAACAGGCATTTATTTCAGTGCAAACATGACAATACAAGGCAGTCTTGGCTGCAATTCTCCCTTTTGATTTCAGAGGGAATTGATGATGTTGATCATTATTTGAAGAGCTCACAAAAACGGAAAATGGACCTTTTCAATGCGTTGTCATTGGACTGGAACTGTACTACCAAAGTGATACGGTTGACATCACTCCCTTCATAGGCTCATCATCACACTGTATGAGACATGGATACTGACGGTACACAACAGTGCTGAGAGGTCGGTGATGTACCCTACGGAAATGCTGTGCTAGAAGAGGTCACGTTTGACGTTTGACCTTCGATATCCTTAACATCATTAACTAAAGGAGAGGAGAAACCCCCCCCCCTCTTTTAATCAAACTGCACAGAAATGATTACATTTCTGTTGGGGGAAGTGAGAGTCAAACAGTGAGAATTGCGTGAGAAGAACACCTCTAATAAACTCAGACAGAGAGAGAGGATAAATAGTCAAGTAGAGCATACAGGTGAGCTCTGCTGTGGTGTCAATGACAATAGGAGAGTCAGTCCAGCACTTTAACATGGTCTATGTGTGTGAGTCATTTCTAGGGCTTTTACATCGACACTCACAGGATACAGGCTGATGACAGTGATTTGTAAGAGGAGAGCCACTACTCTACTGTTGTGGAGGTAGTTGTATTAGAGAGAATCTGACAACATAGGGTCAAATATGAAAACAACTCAGAGGGGTGGGGAGAGCGGACCTTATCTGCCTCTATAAAGATAGAGGACTGACCTTATCTGCCTCTATAAAGGGGATGGTTTTCGACGTTGTCCATATTCAAAAGTCCCTTGTTGTTAATTTGAACATCGAATGCATTCAACAGGAAAATACCACAGGTAATAGCACCAGGACTAGTGTGACATTTTTGTTCCAATAAAAAGAAAAGTTAGGTTTTTCCATTGTTGGCCATGACTGCCATGTAGTACTGCTTAGAAACTCAATCCCTATCGGGCATTGAGGCCTTTCCTTAATCTGTATTTACAATGTACCAAAATGTGCTGAGAGACCTGATTCTATGTAAACATTAGCTCTAAGAGCCCAGTTCAAACACTTGGATTTTGTTATCTAGACTACAGCAGCGTCAGGGCTGGGTTCAGTACCATGGAACAGAGGGGTACTCTGGCACACCAATAGTACCCTAACAGAGAGATTTTGGATGGACTGGACATGTTGCACTCCTAACATCACTAGGATAACATGTCACTTGAACCCTGCGTAAGACTGTCATAATAATGTCATAGCATTATAAACCATAATGACAGCTGCTTATGTCACTTGACACAGTCATGACACAAACCATTACTCAGGTATGCTATTTGTCTAGATGTATGGCCAGACAATTAACAAGCCTAAACAAAGGTGTCTGTTAGGACAGCTGTAAATCAGTTGTCATGAGCTGACATAAGAGTTTATTACATGTTATATTATCATGACAGCATTATGTAGGCCTTATGGCAGAGGGGTCAGGTAAAGTCTAGCTAGCAGGGCTGCGTATGCATCGCATTGTGTCAGAGCCTCATGTGAGCCAGCAGAGGGGGCTAAAGAGTATGTTTAAAAAGCTCAACAGCCACACATAGCCAAAAAATGGTAGGAGTGTAATTACGCGTGACCTGAGATTATAAAATTATACATTTGACACCAAAATAAATGACAGAATGTCAACTGGCAGGTCAAAGTCAAATCAGTCACATAAAATAAATTAAAACTGCTCAGTAACAAAAACCTAAAAGGACCTGTAGAATGACGTTTTTTTTCTTCAAGGTTTAGAATGGGATTTAAAAAGATCAATGCTTTTAAATATTTTTATGAATGTAATCTTGTGAGAAGAAGTGGTGTTACAATGTAGTAGTGAGTATCACAAATTCAAATATTACCCAACAGAAGATGAGGAAAACTAATCCAAAACCATTGAATGACAGATTGACAATGTAATACCAGTCGCTGAACGGGCTGGTGTGGTGTATGTTGCGTCAGCCAGTCTGGATACTATAACAGTCCCAGTGAGGTGGACGAGTTGTACTCATCCAAACACTTCCCTCTCCTGCCACTGTCACACACTGGTGATGGAGGCCAAACAGTTTGAGGGTTTCTGGAGTTTTTCGGGTTGGGTGGTAGGCGGCGGCTCTGGAATGGTCCGGAAGGTGAAAGGTGGACCGTTGCCCGTGGCGATTCCCAGGTGTCCGGGACTCAGAGCCAGGTTCTGACGTCTGTTGCTCTCCACGATGCTGGAGGTGTTTGAGGCCAGACTCTCTCGTGTGCTGAGCCAGGAAGAAGAGGAGAGGAAGGGAGAGAACAAAAAGAGAACAATAGAATGGTGAAGAGAATGAGGAGAAAGAAGGAGAGAGGTCCGAACACAGAAGCATGTTATGCTGCCTTCCCTTGTTTGTGTGGAATAGTGTGAGAGCAGAAAGTATCCGATTGATTGTTGACACGTGTTGTCTATAAAGTTTTCCAGCTATTGGCAGCACTTATTGAGGCTAGTGAGTTCCCTTCAAGTTCATAAAAACTTGATATCCTCTCCATGTTAACCAGTAACTGCTGGAACCACTGCCCTGAGGGGGGGGGGTACAAAAGGTGAGAAGAAAAGATGGGTAAAGCAAGAAGAAGGAATGAGAGAATAGTCATAAGATTCATAACCTCTGGCAGATATAGACACTTATAAAGTGTGGTTCTCATTCATGGATTGTCTGATGTTCTCTACAATGGAATTGTTTGTAACATTACTGATAATATTTAAGGTATTACTATCTGCATGACAAGATCGTTGTTTGGAATGATATCTTACTGATTAAGAGAGTAACAGCATGTCAAAAAAGTCTGATCATGCCTGTTTCTATATTTTCACCGCCAGCAAGATCAGGTCACCCATGAAAAGGTGGATGTGGTTCTCGTCACTGCCTCCATCTGCAGGCCAAGGCTATGGGAGAGAGGGGTGGAACTGAGCTGCCTGGGGGAGGGAGGGGCCAAAAGACCACGTACTGTACATACGTGGACCAATGCCCTTTCAGTCACACAGGAGATTAGTGACATCTGTCCTGAAGAGCTCCACATGGTTCATCACTAGTGGGATCCCAACCCAACAGAGTGTAAAACCACATCACACTTTTTACCACAGTTCTTCACAGGAAAATAAAATGACAAGGTCGTTAGAGGCTGTGAAACAGGCAACAGAATCTACAATGAAGGGCCACCACTCCAACTCCAAGCCATTTAAAATCTGCAGCGGTCACTGTTTCCAGTTCCACAATCTCTTCCATAAAAGGTTGCCCATCTTGTTTGAATAAGTTGGATGACGAGGCAGGTCAGTCTGCTGAGGAGCATTATCTAGAGACAGCCAAACGTCTGCTGAATACAGAGACATTATTTTCCATTACTGGCCACGGGGGAGAGCGGGAGGCCGTGGCTGGAAACCTGGTAGGGGTTGAGGGGAGGGAGGGAAGGGGAAACTCAGCCAGAAAACAAATGAGCCGATGGTCCCAGAGGTTCTGAACTGCAAACCTAAGCGTGATGCAAACCAATCAAAGACGAGTGGCGCTAGCGCGGGCATCCATCTTGTTTAGAGGCTGGAGCATGTGGTCGGGGTTAGACACAGGAAGACACATGTGACCCTAATGAAGCGTCACACACTCTCACTATGCGAGAGGGGCCCGGGTGAAAAGGATTTGGCAAAAACAGGCACAGTGTTGTAATGCACAAAAGCTTTTGGGGGTTGCTTCCTGTATAATGTATGACCACAGTTTAAAAGTCTTTAAAAACACCCGGAATACAATTCTTCACACAATTTGAAAGTACATAAAAAAACGGTGAGGTCCGTTCTTTGCGGTAAAGTAGATCCAGGCATGCTCTAACGACTTAATTACATTTTGAACAAGTCTTTGTTTATAGTTATGGCTTTTAGGATTTAGAGGCTCAACTTTTCTGTTATGAGAAGAGAGAGCTGTGTGTCAGCTGAGACAGTTGTGACCCGACAGATGAACCATGCACACAGTGACAGAGAGAGGCCTGAGCTGAGGGACTCCCCCTTTCTCCCTCTACCACTGATGGGTATCAAAATACTCCAAAACCTCCGGACTGTATGTTGCTTATGGAACCAAAAAAGGTAATATTTTCTCGGCTGAAGGTAAAGCCATGTGAATGGTTGCCGTAATGGACATATTTCAGTGACAGACACCATGTATCACGAGAAACAAAACTCCACGAAAACACAGATGTCTGCTTACGCTCAAGTGATTCACTAAGACACTATGAAGAATAACGCAGTTCAAATGAACGTGAATCATTGAGGGAAGCACAGACATCAGAAACAAACAAACAAAGCAAACCAAATCCATTCAGAGCAAAAATGTTGTTTTGTAAACAGAAAAGCAAAAGTTCACATGGATGAGAGGCAATTATGGAATTGGGGAACATTGGAAACTCCTATTCTGTCTCTTCTACAGGGCTATAACCATGATAGGTTGTACTTCAGATTCACTAGAATCAACAGCACCATAAGGAGTAATATTACCGGTCCATTATGTTCTCATGTGAGAACAATAATCCCACCATTAGTCTATTCACAGAATAAGAAGCCATCCCCTCTCATGACCACCGACCACACAAACAGAGAGGCTGTGTGAGTGAGTGTGTTGTTGTCACCCGACGAGGCTTACCGTGGAGAGTTAAATCCACTGTCCACTGTAACACTACTGCTGTCCATGCTGTCCAGCCTGGCTGAGTGGGCTGACTGCTGGCTCTGGTTGTTGTGGTCACTCTCCTTGGGGTTGGGGAAGGTCAGGTTCCTCTCAAACCTGCGCTGGAGGTCCCTCTCCTTCTCCCGCTCAAGCAGCCACTGCATGGTACCCCCTCCTCCCCCTCCTCCCCCAACGACCCCACCACAGCCCTCTGGGGACTTCGGCTCCTGCTCTGCCTGCTTGGCTGAGGCGGCGTCCTCCAGCTCGTCATCATCAGACACGTTGTAGTAGTCGAAGGAGGCTTCCCCGGCCGGGCACGAGCCAGCCTGCTCCATCCCTGAGGGGCCAGAGGAGGGGGGCCGGGGCACAGCTAGCAGGGGGCCCGGCTGCTCAAAGTGCTCCTGGCTTTCCAGCACCTCGGCCGACGACATGACCGGGGTCTTCCTCAGCGTGCTCGACCTGGAGTAGCTGCCATCCCCGTAGCCGCTGGGCAGCGTGTTGGGCGGAGGTTTAAACAGAGTGTCTTTGCTGAAGATCTCCTTCCTCCTGTCCATGCTACCAGAGTTGGTGCTGTGGTGCTGTGCTGAACGGCCATTTGGCAAAGGCTCAGGCATCTGGCAGGGCATGGACAAACTAACACCGTTCTGTCCCTTTGTAGTGTCCTCTTTGTACTCTGGGGGATGAGGGGTCTGTCTGTCGGACGAACAGCCCACCTTCACCTTAGGTAAGCTATCGTGATTGGGTTTTCCTAAGGGGCTAGGGGTAGTGAGGACCGCCTCAGTGGATGCATTGCACTGGAAATAGTCCTCAGCCGAGTGTTTAGGAGAATAAGCCTTCTGGGTGTCGTAGGCAGGTAAACGGTCTCTACTTTTGTTATTTTCAAGTGTTCTCCCTCCGTCGGGCCCACAGGGGTCAGAGGTTAACTTAGCAGCAGGGGGTGTGGCCAACTTAGCAGCAGGGGGCGTGGCCCGCGAGTGGGAGTACTGGGAGGCCTGGGCTGAGGCCCTCAAGGTCCCATCATCGGTGTAGTAGCGGCTCCTGTCTCTGTCCCTCTCATCAGGGCTGCGCTCAAAGTAGTCCGGGGGCCCAATCTGCCCGGCCCCTAGGGGACCTTTGGAGTTGTCCATGGAGCGGGAGCGCTCTTTGGCCTTGTTGTCCGGGCGCTCGTTGCGCGACTTCCTCTCCTGTGTGTGGCTGTGGCTGCGGTGCACCTTGGAGTGGGACGGCCCGTCCGAGGGCTCGGGGAAGGGCATCTCCGTCCTCCTCTTGGCCAGCTCTCCCGACACGTCCCACTCCGGGGTGATGGGCAGGTGGGACTCCATGATGTTGGGGTTGCTGTGGGCCAGGTGTCGGGCACGGCTGCGCTCCTTGGAGAAGGAGGTGTCCCGTGGTGAGCGGGCCAGAGAGGAGCTGTAAACCCGGTAGTCCCTCTCAGCCCCCAGGTCCAGGTTGGAACCCTCAGAGGGGTCTCCCCGGGAGGCGCGGGTCTTACTGTGGGAGCGCGACGGCTTACCTTGGGGCTTGCGGTGTCCGCGGCTCCTCCTGCTGCGTGCACTGTGCTGGGCTGATGAGCTGGTCTTACTCCTCTGAGCCCGCTCTTCCTCCAGCCTCTTCATCACAGCCGTGTGTCTCGCCACGTTTTCCACCGTCAGGTCGGGGTTGATCCGCCTGATGATCTCCATCTCCACGTCGCGCGGCACGGCCGTGGGCGCCTCCTCGTCCCGCAGAGGCCACTCCTCCGGGGGGAACTGGGCCGAGAAGGTGGCCAGCTGCTTGGTCTTGTCCTTCTTGAAGCTCAGCCGGAACAGCTTGAGGCCAAACTTCTTGGACTGCTTCTCCCCGCTGCTGCCCCCCTCACGGTGCTTGGTCAGGGTGTCCGACTTGAAGGGGAAGCTGAGGGTGCTCCGGGTCTTCTCCGTGGAGGTAGGCTGGGGCTGGATCTGTGTGGGTGTGTGAGGGGAGTGGGGTGAGTGAGGGGAGTGGGGAGAGTAGGCCTCTCGGTGCTCTTTAGGGGACTTCCTGGTGAGGGTGGTGTGGTGGCTGGGGGGGTCGTCACGGTAACTATTATAGGAGTCTCCATGGTTCTTAGGATGGGACCTGTCCCTGACACAACCAGAAGTGGAAGGGGTGATGGTTCCAGAGAGGGGGGAGGTACACTGTTGTTGTTGCTGCTGCTGTTGGCGGTCAGGTATCCTCTCATCCAGGTGGTACCATTTGGAGCTGGTCCTGATGAGAGAGGGCGTGATGAAGTAGGTCTGGGGCGTGACGATGAAGTAGCCCTCTGGTGTGGGGTAGATCTTCCTCTCCCGGACCAGCATACTCAGCGTGTGGTGGAGAATCTCTGCCGTCGGCGTGGGCACACCTAGACAACAACACGGATTGGAACATGTCAGAAATGTCAGAAATGTCAAACATTCTGGATGCGTCCCAAATGGAACCTTATTCCCTGTGAAGTGCACTATATACTCTGGTGTATGCATCATTAGTGATACTATCATATATAAAAGCATTAAATGTTCATTACTCCGCTACGGATGAGCTATGATTGTATAAACCAATCCATCGATCATGAAAACTGTCATTCCATCAATACATCAACCATATGGCGGATGTGGATCTGTCTGATAGTAATCTGACTGTACAGGTTGTTACAGCATTTCGCTACACCCGCAATAACATCTGCTAAGCACGTGTATGTGACAAATACAATTTGATTTGATTTGTAGTTTGTTACGGGTTGTTATAGCTTGTTACGGGTTGTTATAGCTTGTTATGGGTATACAAAACATGTCTTCACTGTCTGATCAGCCCTGTTGGAAAACAGTCAGCCGGTGACACGAGCCACGCCCCAAATGGCACCCTATTCCTTATATAGTGCACTACATTTGAATAAGGTGCCATTTGGGACACACTTAGAGTGCAGCAGTAGCAACTCCCCATCCACTCCTCCATGCCATTCACATCACAGTATAGTATAGTATAGTACAGTCCAGTATAGTCTAGTATAGTATAGTACATTACAGTATAGTCCTGTATAGTCCAGTATAGTCTAGTACATTACAGTATGTTATAGTATAGTACTGTATAGTACAGAAAGGAACAGAACAGTACAGTGCTGAGCTGCTTCACTTCACTGGAGGTTGTATTACTCACAGTTACATCATGGTGCCCTTTCAGCCCGGCCAGCGTGATGCAATCCCACCAGCCATTCAGCCAGCCATTCAGCCAGCCATTCAGCCAGCCGCATATGCAGGCTGAGGCTGCAGCAAAACACAGGCAGGCGAGGCAGCGAGCAGTCATACCCATCTCAGACACACACGCAGCAGACCGCCCCACCACGACTACACTCTTCCCATACCAATAAAACCTGCTCCGATTCTCACACACACGTGTGCACACACACCGAATAGCTTCACTACAATACTTGGCATGTGATAGGGAAAGGCAACTATTGTGTCTGTAATACAAGTACAATACAGGTCTACTGTCACAGAACCATAGAAAGGGATTCTTTAAACAGTCATACATCCCGTAAATGGACTGACTAAATATGCCCCCTGCAGAATTAAAGCAATGTTAACAGTCTAAAAGGTTATGGTGGTGTGTAAGTTGAGGGGACAGGTTATGGTGGTGTGTAAGTTGAGGGGACAGGTTATTGTGGTGTGTAAGTTGAGGGGACAGGTTATTGTGGTGTGTAAGTTGAGGGGACAGGTTATGGTGGTGTGTAAGTTGAGGGGACAGGTTATTGTGGTGTGTAAGTTGATGGGACAGGTTATTGTGGTGTGTAAGTTGAGGGGACAGGTTATGGTGGTGTGTGTTGAGGGACAGGTTATGGTGGTGTCTAAGTTGAGGGACAGGTTATGGTGGTGTCTAAGTTGAGGGGACAGGTTATGGTGGTGTGTAAGTTGAGGGGACAGGTTATGGTGGTGTGTAAGTTGAGGGGACCGGTTATGGTGGTGTGTAAGTTGAGGGGACAGGTTATGGTGGTGTGTAAGTTGAGGGAACAGGTTATGGTGGTGTGTAAGTTGAGGGGACAGGTTATGGTGGTGTGTAAGTTGAGGGGACAGGTTATGGTGGTGTGTAAGTTGAGGGGACCGGTTATGGTGGTGTGTAAGTTGAGGGGACCGGTTATGGTGGTGTGTAAGTTGAGGGAACAGGTTATGGTGGTGTGTAAGTTGAGGGACAGGTTATGGTGGTGTGTAAGTTGAGGGGACAGGTTATTGTGGTGTGTAAGTTGAGGGGACAGGTTATGGTGGTGTGTAAGTTGAGGGGACCGGTTATGGTGGTGTGTAAGTTGAGGGGACAAGTTATGGTGGTGTTTAAGTTGAGGGGACAGGTTATTGTGGTGTGTAAGTTGAGGGGACAGGTTATTGTGGTGTGTAAGTTGAGGGGACAAGTTATGGTGGTGTGTAAGTTGAGGGGACAGGTTATGATGGTGTGTAAATTGATAAACTGGCAAGCAGGCAGACAGACCGTTACCCGCCTACACATATGTCTGTATGACAGATCAGCCTTAAGGGTTGAGGTTGCCTGCCATTACATCATACGGGTTGAGTTGCCGATCAAAGTGACGCAACTTCCTCTTATTCCTCTTTAGATAGGAGGGAAGCCCTGTTCTTGTGACTCAAGTGTCTGAATGGAGGGGTAGTAGCGGAGGAATAAGGGTGCATCTCAAAAGGCAACTCTTTTCCCTATTTCAAAATAGTACACTATAAAGTGAATAAGGTGCTGTTTGGGACACTGCCCATGTCTGCTTGACATTGACAAAACATGACATTTGCCATTATGAAGCGGTACTTACGCTCCCCTACATAAACCTTTGTACCTCTGTGTCTAGGATGCCAGCACACAGTCACGCACACACCTGAGCTGAGGGTCCAAACTGAATTATAAAGCGGGTTGGAGGGAGGGGCCATAAAGCGGGTTGGAAGGAGGGGCCATAATTGCTAAATAAAATAAAAACGTGCAAGAGAGAAAGAGACAGAGAGAGAGACAGAGGACTGAGACTGAGTTAACAGCTAACTAGATTAGCTCCTCCTCATTTTAATCCTCCCAGCACTGGCTCTGACCTTACAGCGGGGATGGGAGAGAGAGACTGTGTCTGGGGGTAATGGGGCTGGAACACAAGGTACTTACTCAGCACAGAGGTGGGGACTAGAGAAGGGAGGGGAGAGGGGCCTGATTGGATGGTCAAGGACGAGGCAGATGGGCTAGCGGCTTATTCAGCACGGGACCCAATATTCTGAACGTTCCAGAATGTAATATATAGAATAAATAAACACAATATGCCATCAGGCCATTTGTGGAAGATCTGCTGAATGGGCAGCTGTGAAGGGTCAAGGTGGTGCCCTACTAAAAATGCCTGCATGAACTCAAAACATAGGTTATCTTTGTTGTTCCAGTGTCAAGCTGGCGTGGATCATGTTTAGGTCAATCAGTATATACAAAACAGTGCATACCAAGAGACTAGGGGAGCCTCCTGCTTAAAGCTTCAGTCCTACACATCTACTGTTTGCACTTCAAATCTGCCCAGAGATGCAGTCATGTGCAACAATTAAGTGTGGGCAATTAAATTACCTCAGCGTGCATCACATGCTTTACTTTCCAGTGATACATAGAGAGGTGGGCTTGGTTGAACCAGCCGCACCAATGTGTCGTAGGAAACACCGTACACCTGGCAACCACAGTCAGCTTGCATGCACCTGGCCCCCAACAAGGAGTCGCTAGAGTGCGATGGGACAAGGACATCCCAGCTGGCCAAACCCTTACCAAACCCGGATGACGCTGGGCCAATTGTGCGACGCCGTATGGGTCTCGCGGTCGCGGCCGGCTGCGACACAGCCCAGGATCGAACCCGGATCTGTAGTGAAGCCTCTAGCACTGCGAGCCTTAGACCGCTGCACCACTCGGGAGGCCCCCAGCACACACTACTATGAACCCCATGGGCCCCATGAACCATGGTGTAAAGTAGTGCACTATATTAGGGAATAGGGACACATTTGGGACACACTTGCATGGAGCGCATTCATTTGACCCCCAGCACTTGTGTCTGTATAATAGACATACAGGCTAACTAAGGGAAAACGCATATATATTGATATATAGGACTGCACATGCTACTACACCGTGATTTAGCCTAGTTTGAATGAGAACAGAAAACAACATATTTTAAAGTATTTGTGAGCGTAAATAACCAGATAGGCCTAATACCTGACTGTATTCCATTTTATTTAGGTACCAATAGTTATCAACTATTGAACTGCTTTACTAGCTATTTCATGAGAAATGGCAGTATTATCGCAAGTGTAATGGAAAACTATAGGCTAACCCGTTATAAGAATGACACTCCACAATACAACACTGACTGTTGTGAACTTCATCTCACTAAGCTCTTCTCTGAGCTAGCTGTCCATGAATATAATAATCGTTAGCATTTTACGATGGTGAGGTAAAAACAGGCCAAAGTCCTGATTAAGTTTCCACGTGTACAGTCAGCTGTAGAACAGATGTATCCCTCGTCACACAGCCTCTCATCAGCCCCTACACCCATGATTTAATATCCACGGTTGTGTGAGATTTGTTTTAATTTGTATATGCTGGCAATATAACTCCTCTCAGGTTACATAAAGATGTCTCTGGCTGAGGAAGAGCTTCTCCATTTATTAGGCTCCATCTGGTGACATCCAGTAAAATATGAGGAAATTAATTTAGAGCACTAAATGACCCAGAGTTTTTCCAGTGGTCAGGAAACGCTCCTAGCCTTAATGACACACACAGCTGCAGGGGTTAGGGTTATGGCGGTGCAGCTTTGCCTTTATGCGAGCTACCTGGGGAGGTTGAGAACTTAGCAGAATAAACCTTTCTGCTGTTCGTTGTAACATATAGACACTGACGTTGTATTGTTGTTACCTGGGAAACATGTTGCCAGGTGTTCTGTCAGGGCCTCCTGGGTGACAGGCTTGCGGGCGGAGTTCATGGCCGAGATGGCCAGGCACAGCACCTCCCCCAGAGGGATGAACTGTGACTGGCTGATGGGAGACATGCTGATGGGAGACACATCACCTGAGAGAGGAGGGAAGGAAGCACAAAGGTCACACAACAGCTCCAATAGGAAAAGAAAAGAAAAATGGTCAAGGGACCTCACCATACCATACTATCACAATACGATGGTGCAAATAGGAAAAGTACTGCCATTCGATATTGAGATTTATTGCTTATTTTTTACCATTGGACTATGTCGCTGCAGAAGGACATAAGAGACCCATGAGAAAATGAGAAATGGAGATAAAAATAAGAAATAAAAGTCCTGAAAACATGTCGACTCCCCATTTAGAGAGAAGATGGAGAACAAGCCATAGGATGAGAAGTACTGGAGTTTTGTGCAGGTACAGCTTACTGGCTTACAGCTCACTAGCTAACATAATATTTTTTTAAGAACCGATACTTGAAGTCAGTATTAATATAAAATCATAAAAAGTAATATTGCGATACTTCACTATATCAACCCCCCCATCACTAATAGGGGATATTCTGGGGCGTAGAGAGGAAGGGATCTAGTTAGTTCTGGGGTGGGGGCGGTTAGGGGGCTGCTGGTTCTGTCTAGTTCTGGGGTCAGGGTGGTTAGCGGGGGCTGCTGGTTCTGTCTAGTTCTAAGGTCAGGCGGTTAGGGGGCTGCTGGTTCTGTCTAGTTCTGGGGTCAGGCGGTTAGGGGGCTGCTGGCTCTGTCTAGTAACGGGTGAGGTTGGGTGAGGGGGAGGCTGCTGGTTCTGTCTAGTACTGGGGTGAGGTTGGGTGAGGCTGCTGGTTCTGTCTAGTACTGGGGTGAGGTTGGGTGAGGCGGAGGCTGCTGGTTCTGTCTAGTACTGGCGTGAGGTTGGGTGAGGGGGAGGCTGCTGGTTCTGTCTAGTTCTGGGGTGAGGGGGAGGCAGGTTCAGAAAGGTCAATAAGTGAGCAGTAGTAGGTCCTGGCTCCCTCCCATCACTCCTTTCCTTGACACTGCCTGTGGGGGGCCAGCAGAGAGAAGGGAAGGCCCTGCCAGTGGGGAGCCAGCAGAGAGAAGGGAAGGCCCTGCCTGTGTTGGGCCAGCAGAGAGAAGGGAAGGCCCTGCTGGACAATACTAAGAAGGCAAAGTAAGGACAAAAATTTGAGTAGAAATCCACTAGTATCCAGGCGGTGTACAAAATGACACCCTATTCCTTATATGGTGACCTATATAGGGAATAGGGTGACATTTGGAATGAATCCCCAGTCTGAGAAGAGGGAGCTAGGCTAGACAATTAACCTGAGTAGTGTGTGCCGATGTTAAACACAGTGAGTCCAAGACGCTGGCCTGACCTGTACCAAATCAAATTTGATTTGTCACATGCGCTGAATACAACAGGTGTAGACCTTACAGAGAAATGCTTACTTACAAGCCCTAAACAACAATGCAGTTAAAACCTATTATGGATCCGCCTCCCTTTTTTTCAATTTTTTCAATGAATGTAGGAGAATATAACACATTAGATCTGGTAAAAGATAATACAATGAAAAAAAACATGCGGTTTTTGTATTTTTTTTGTACCATCATCTTTGAAATGCAAGAGAAAGGTCATAATGTATTATTCCAGCCCAGGCGCAATTTAGATTTTGGCCACTAGATGGGAGCAGTGTATGTGCAAAAGTTTAGACTGATCGTATGAACCATTGCGTTTCTGTTAAAAATGTTGTATCAAGACTGCCCAAATGTGCATAATTTTTCATGTTCATAACAGTGCACTCTCCTCAAACAATAGCATGGTATGGTATTCTTTCACTGTAATAGCTACTGTAAATTGGACAGTGCAGTTAGATTAACAAGAATTTAAGCTTTCTGCCAATATCAGATATGTCGACGTTCTGGGAAATGTTCTTGTTACTTACAACCTCATGCTAATCGCATTAGCCTACGTTAGCTCAACCGTCCCACGGGGGACCCACCGATCCTGTAGAGGTTTTAAAGAAAAATAACTGTTAAGAATACATTTTCTAAATAAAAGGTAAAAGATATGTACTTTTTTTTTTTATAACAGTAATGAGGCTATATACAGAGGTATTTAGGTAATATGTATATATAGGTAGAGGTAAATAGACTATGCATAGATAATAAACAGACAATAACAGCAGCGTAAAAATGAGGGAGGGTGTCAATGCAAATAGTCTGGGTAGCCATTTGATTAGATGTTCAGGAGTCTTATGGCTTGGAGGTAGAAGCTGTTAAGAAGCCTTTTGACTTGGCGCTCCGGTACCCCTTGCCAAGCGGTAGCAGAGAGGACAGTCTATGACTAGGGTGGCTGGAGGTTTTGGCAATCTTTAGGGCCTTCTTCTGACACCGCTTGGTATAGAGGTCCCTCTGTAGTGCCTTGCGGTCGGAGGCCGAGCAGTTGCCATACCAGGCGATGATGCAACCAGTCAGGGTGCTCTCGAAGGTGCAGCTGTAGAACTTTCTGAAGATCAAAGGACCCATGACAAATCTTTTCTGTCTCCTGAGGGGGAATAGGCGTTGTTGTGCCCTCTTCACGACTGTCTTTGTGTGCTTGGACCATGGTAGTTTGTTGGTGATGTCACCAAGGAACTTGACGCTCTCAACCTGCTCCACTACAGCCCCGTCGATGAGAATGGGGGTGTGCTCGGCCCTCTTTTCCTGTAGTCCACGATAATCTCCTTTGTCTTGATCACGTTGAGGGAGAGGTTCTTGTCCTGCCACCACACTGCCAGGTCCCTGACCTCCTCCCTATAAGGTGTCTCATCGTTGTCGGTGATCAGGCCTACCAATGTTGTGTCGTCGACAAACGAAATGATGGTGTTGGAGTCGTGCTTGGCCATGAGTCATGGGTGAACAGAGAGTACAGGATGCGATTGAGCACGCACTCCTGAGGGTCCCCCGTGTTGAGGGTCAGCATGGGAGATGTGTTCTGCCTACCCTTACCACCCTGGGGGCGGCCCCTCAGGAAGTCCAGGATCCAGTTGCAGAGGGAGGTGTTTAGCCCCAGGATCCTTAGCTTAGTGATGAGCTTTGAGGGCACTATGGTGTTGAACGCTGAGCTGTAGTCAATGAACAGCATTCTCACATTGGTGTTCCTTTTGTCCAGGTGGTAAAGGGCAGTGTGGATTGCATCATCTGTAGATCTGTTGGGGCGGAATGCAAATTGGAGTGGATCTAAGGTTTCTGGGATAATGGTGTTGATGTGAGCCATGACCAGCCTTTCAAAGCACTATATGGCTACAGACGTGAGTGCTACGGGTCGGTAGTTATTTAGGCAGGTTACCTTGGTGTTCTTGGGCACAGGAACTATGGTGGTTGGCTTGAAACATTTAGGTATTACAGACTCAATCAGGGACAGGTTGAAAATGTCAGTGAAGACACTTGCCAGTTGGTCCGCTCATGCTCAGAGTACACATCCTGGTAATCCGTCTGGCCCAGCGGCCTTGTTAATGTTGACCCGTTAAAAGGTCTTTCTCACATCGGCTACGAATAACGTGATCACATAGTCGCCCGGAACAGCTGGTGCTCTCATGCATGCTTCTGTGTTGCTTGCCTCGAAGCGTGCATAGAAGTAATTTAGCTTGTCTGGTAAGCTCGTGTCCCTGGGCAGCTCGCGGCTGTGTTTCCCTTTGTAGTCCGTAATAGCCCTGCCACATCTGACGAGCGTCAGAGCCGGTGCAGTAGGATTCAATCTTAATCCTGTATTGACGCTTCTCCTGTTTGATGGTTCGTCGGAGGGCATAGCGGGATTTCTTATAAGCGTCCGGGTTAGTGTGCCGCTCCTTGAAAGTGGCAGCCTGTAATCCATTGTTTCTGGTTGGGTATGTACGTACGGTCACTGTGGGGACGATTTCATCAATACACTTATTGATCAAGCCGTTGACTGAGGTGGAATACTCAATGCCATCCGATGAATCCTGGAACATATTCCAGTCTGTGCTAGCAAAACAGTTCTGTAGCTTAGCATCTGCGTCATCTGACCACTTCTGTATTGAGCGAGTCAATGGTACTTCCTGCTTTAGTTTTTGCTTGTAAGCAGGAATCAGGAGGATAGAGTTATGGTCAGATTTGCCAAATGGAGGGCGGGGGAGAGCTTTGTATGCGTCTCTGTGGTCTAGAGTTTTTTCCTCCTCTGGTTACACATGTAACATGCTGGTAGAAGTGTGGTAAAATGGATTTAAGATAACCTGCGTAAAAGTCCTTGTCCACTATCTATTGAGAGATTATGCAAAACACAGCTTGTTCTTCTGTAGGAGGGCAACTCACACCACTGCATCATAACAGGGTAGAACGGGGCTAATGCAAGCCAAGCACTGATGTGTCCCAAATGACACCCTACACCATTTAGAAAACAGGGTACCATTTGGAACCCAGATCTAATCTCAGGTGGTATGCATGGAGGATGGCAAACCTAATTTCATTTCGGTGTAACATAGCCTAACTCATGACAATAAATACCAAGGCAAACATTACTGTTAAGTCATAAAAAGGTGAACAATCCGGATCCTGCTTGAATATCCTGTTGAGCCGGATGTTGGGAATGTAAACCAGCGAAATGGATATAAACCATGAACCCCAAACCACCAAGAGAACCAACAGGCTGAGCTGAGGTCACATCAGACAATATACTCTCCTGGCTGACAGACACCATGTCGAACCTAGGTCCTCAGGCATCAGCCAGATGCTATATGGTGACTGATATAGTACACACACACACACACACACACACACACACACACACACACACACACACACACACACACACACACACACACACACACACACACACACACACACACACACACACACACACACACACACACAGACACACACAGACACACACAGCAGGAGAGTTATATGGAAAATAAGATTTCTTATACTTGTCTTTTGGGAACAGTCAACACAGCAATAAGAAACACTATATATACAAAAGTCTGTGGACACCCCTTCAAAAAAAAAAAAAAAATATTTGTGCATTCAGATATTTCAGCCACACCCATTGCTGACCGGTGTATTAAATCAAGCACACAGCCATGCAAACTCCATTAGGGCTGGGCGGTATACTGTATTTTACTATATATCGGTATTGATGCAGGGACCGGTTTGGGTTTTTACTTTACCTTCTATAACGGTATTTGAATGTTTGGTTTGTTAAATGTGATACGCTGTGTGTAACATCCATTTTTATAGTTTACTCCGCTACTTGAGTCATCCCTCTCCGCTCTCTCTCCACACCGCTTTCCACACAGACCTAGTTCCACCACCTGTCACTCAAGGAGCACGTTTGTTGTTGCTTGAACACTAGACACTTTCGTTCAGTCTGCATGGTCAATGCAGCACATGCAACAATGTTGATACCACTTTAATTTTAATATAAATCCACAAGCGTTCTATAACTACAATATTAGTTTGTGTTTCTTACATCTGCAAACAGCTAGTTTGTATTTTCTTAGCAAGTTAAGCTAAATTGTGTTAGCCACTAACGCTAATCGCTAGTAAATCAGCATGTTGTTTGTGCAACAGTATCTTCTAAATCAAAGAGGAATAGGCGAATCATGAATATGTTGGCTATACGAATAAAGATTTAATGTAGCCAAAGATTATAGGATCCCCTAGTTAACACTGAACATTACTTTGTTTCCGACCCTGTCACAATAACTCGTCCATGGCATTTTATTTTGTTGTCATGTCAAACAACAATGTATTCATAATGAGCATTCTATTACCATGATTCCAAAAGTTCACTCAAGTGTTTTGATCTAAATCACAATTGCAACATTTGGTTAAAAATAAGGCCTAGTATTTTTGCCCATATCGTGGCAGTGTGGAAATGATCTCTAATGAGTGCAGGAAACGCAGAAATTGATGGAAATGCAAGAAATTATTATAACAGTATAAAACAATCAGAATGGAGAAAGACCCATTGAAATAATTTAGAATATATATACAGTTGAAGTCGGACGTTTACATACACCTTAGCCAAATACATTTAAACTCAGTTTTTCACAATTCCTGACATTTATTCCTAGTAAATATTCCCTGTTTTAGGTCAGTTAGGATCACCACTTTATTTTAAGAATGTGAAATGTCAAAATAATAGTAGAAAGAATGATTTATTTCATCTTTTATTTCTTTCATCGCATTCCCAGTGGGTCAGAAGTTTACATACACTCAATTAGATTTCGTAGCATTGCCTTTAAATTGTTTAACTTGGGTCAACTTCCCACAATAAGTTGGGTAAATCTTGGCCCATTCCTCCTGACAGAGCTGGTGTAACGGAGTCAGGTTTGTAGGCCTCCTTGCTCGCACACACTTTTTCAGTTCTGCCCACAAATTGTCTATGGGATTGAGGTCAGGGCTTTGTGAAGGCCACTCCAATACTTTGACTTTGTTGTCCTTAAGTCATTTTGCCACAACTTTGGAAGTATGCTTGGGGTCACTGTCCATTTGGAAGACCCATTTGCGACCAAGCTTTAACTTTCTGACTGATGTCTTGAGATGTTGCTTCAATATATCCACAATTGTCCTTCCTCATGATGCCATCTATTTTGTGAAGTGTACCAGTCCCTCCTGCAGCAAAGCACCCCCACAACATGATGCTGCCACCCCCCGTGCTTCACGGTTGGGACGGTGTTCTTCAGCTTGCAAGCCTCCCCCCTTTTCCTCCAAACATAACGATGGTCATTACGGCCAAAAAGTTATATTTTTGTTTCATCAGACTAGAGGACATTTCTCCAAAAAGTATGATCTTTGTCCCCATGTGCAGTTGCAACCCATAGTCTGGCTTTTTTTGATGGAGGATTTGGAGCAGTGGCAGTTCTTCCTTGCTGAGCGGCCTTTCAGGTTATGTCGATGTGGGACTCGTTTTACTGTGGACATAGATACTTTTGTACATGTTTCCTCCAGCATCTTCACAAGGTGCTTTGCTGTTTTCTGGGATTGATTTACACTTTTTGCACCAAAGTATATTCATCTCTAGGAGACAGAACGCATCTCCTTCCTGAGCGGTTTGACGGCTGTGTGGTCCCATGGTGTTTTTACTCGTGTAATATTGTTTGTACAGATGAACGTGGCCTTTGGAAATTTCTTCCAAGGATGAACCAGACTTGTGTAGGTCTACAATTTTTTTCTGAGGTCTTGGCTGATTTCTTATGATTTTCCCCATGATGTCAAGCAAAGAAGCACTGAGTTTGAAGGTAGGCCTTGAAATACATCCACAGGTACACCTCCAACTGACTCAAATGATGTCAATTAGCCTATCAGAAGCTTATAAAGCCATGACATAATTTTCTGGAGTTTTCCAAGCTGTTTAAAGGCACAGTCAACTTAGTGTACGTAAACATCTGACCCACTGGAATTGTGATACAGTGAATTAAAAGTGAAATAATCTGTCTGAAAACAATTGTTGGAAAAATTACTTGTGTCATGCACAAAGTAGACTTGCCAACTGACTTGCCAAAACTATAGTTTGTTAACAAGACATTTGTGGAGTGGTTGAAAAACAAGTTTTAATGACTCCAACCTAAGTGTATGTAAACTTCCGACTTCAACTGTATATAGCTACCTCCCTCTTTATAGCCACGTTACAACCTGGTACTCCCTGTATATAGCCATGTTATTACCTGGTACTCCCTGTATATAACCATGTTATTACCTGGTACTCCCTGTATATAGTCATGTTACTACCTGGTACTCCCTGTATATAGCCATGTTATTACCTGGTACTCCCTGTATATAACCATGTTATTACCTGGTACTCCCTGTATATAGTCATGTTACTACCTGGTACTCCCTGTATATAGCCATGTTATTACCTGGTACTCCCTGTATATAGCCATGTTACTACCTGGTACTCCCTGTATATAGCCATGTTACTACCTGGTACTTCCTGTATATAGCCATGTTACTACCTGGTACTCCCTGTATATAGCCATGTTACTACCTGGTACTCCCTGTATATAGCCATGTTACTACCTGGTACTCCCTGTATATAGCCATGTTACTACCTGGTACTCCCTGTATATAGCCATGTTACTACCTGGTACTTCCTGTATATAGCCATGTTACTACCTGGTAATCCCTGTATATAGCCATGTTATTACCAGGTACTTCCTGTATATAGCCATGTTACTACCAGGTACTTCCTGTATATAGCCATGTTACTACCAGGTACTTCCTGTATATAGCCATGTTACTACCTGGTACTTCCTGTATATAGCCATGTTACTACCTGGTAATCCCTGTATATAGCCATGTTATTACCAGGTACTTCCTGTATATAGCCATGTTACTACCTGGTACTTCCTGTATATAGCCATGTTACTACCAGGTACTTCCTGTATATAGCCATGTTACTACCTGGTACTTCCTGTATATAGCCATGTTACTACCTGGTACTTCCTGTATATAACCATGTTACTTTTACTCGTTATTGTTATTCACTGTGTATTTATTTCTCATGTAATTATTTCAATTTTGTATTTTATTTATTATCTTTATCTTCACTCTGCATTGTTGGAAAGGGATTCGTAAGTAAGCGTTTCACTTTTAGTCTCCACCTGTGTTTACGAAGCATGTGACAATGTGATATTCTGAATTGATCTTGCTGAGCCTCGGAGCTGATGGGGAGTGGAGGAATTGACCTCATTCCCATATACCCATATGTATTGAGAGAGAAAGAGAAATACAGAGAGAGAGAGAGAGAGAGAGAGAGAGAGAGAGAGAGAGAGAGAGAGAGAGAGAGAGAGAGAGAGAGAGAGAGAGAGAGAGAGAGAGAGAGAGAGAGAGAGAGAGAGAGAGAGAGAGAGAGAGAGAGAGAGAGAGAGAGAGAGAGAATGGCCGAAGAAATCAACTAGGGGCTGTCACATCTCCCCTGCTGCCTGTCTCCCTCCCTCCCTGACTGCCTGTCTCCCTGCTGCAGTGTCACAGGCAAGTACAGATAAAAGGGGGTTGTTTCAGGAGGAGAGAGGAGAGGAGTGAAAGAGAGGGAGCGATTGGGAGGGGAAGAGAGAGAGATCACAGCTGCAAAGACCTAGTGGGAACAGATTCAGGCAACAAATGTGCAGCCCTCCTTCCCATGAAGAGGGTGACCATAGAGTGAACCTACTACCCCCATCCCCCAACACGCACACATCCACTTAATACGTGTGGAGTTGGTGTAAGAGCATGCCTTTATGAAAGACGAGCTGGGTAAAAATGGAGCGTGACAATCCAGAGAAAAGAGAGAAAGCCTTGAGACGCCAGCTTAGAAAGAGAGAGAAAGAAAGACAGACAGCATAAAGTGGAGCATTACAAGCAGCATGCTAGTGACCATGAGCTTTGCCATTGGTAGAGTCTTTGATTTCAAGAAACTAGCTCAGCTAGTATCAGTGAAACCATTTAAGTCTTGAACTATCTGAGAGATTGGTTGTATTCTAACACTGTAAGGACAGAATATTGTTAAAATATATTGTTACAATTATTGAACTACATATTGGGTCAGAGGTACTTGATTGTGTATCTGTTAGAGCAGAGCTGGTTTTCTACAGAGCTGTTCTTCCCTCCATTAACATGGAAGCTGTCCTCTGGGAGAGACAGAGGAGAGTAGGAACTCTCTCTCTCATGCCTGCCTGCCTGCCTGCTGCAGTGGTAGTAAACAATTCACACAGCCAGCCAGTGTCCTTTGTCCACGCACCTCCTGCTTAACCCCACCCCCTTCTTTTGTGATTCATTCCGGCAAAGCTATGCTACACAATCTAAATCAGGAAAAATGGTAGAGGGTGAGAGAGAGAGATGGAGAGATAGAGGAATGAGATGGGCAGTACCTTGGCTGATTCTGTTGACTCCTCCGCTTTAATCCAAACAGATTCAGAGGCAGCTCTTTTAGCTGCAGCCTTCAGACTCAATGAGCATTCACTCAAGGGCCTTACCCAGCATGCTCCACTCCACACAAAGACAAGGGGGTGTGACCAATCACGTCTTGCTTCAGTATGCACTAGGCTTTTTCCCTCCCTCCCCCTCTCTCTGTTCCTTCCCTCCCTCGCTCTCTGTGCTCCCTCCCTCTCTCTCTCTCTCTCTCTGATCCCTCCCTCCCTCTCTGTGCTCCCTCCCTCCCTCTCTCTCTGTACTCCCTCCCTCTCTCTCTCTCTCTCTCTCTCTCTGATCCCTCCCTCCCTCTCTCTCTCTGATCCCTCCCTCCCTCCCTGTCTCTGTTCCCTCCCTCCCTCTCTCTGTTCCCTCCCTCCCTCTCTGTACTCCCTCCCTCCCCCTCTCGCTGTTCCCTTCCTCCCTCTCTGTGCTCCCCCTCCCTCTGTTCCCTCCCTCCCTCTCTGTGCTCCCTCCCTCCCTCTCTCTCTGTACTCCCTCCCTCCCTCCCTCTCTCTCTCTGATCCCTGTCTCTGTTCCCTCCCTCCCTCTCTCTGTTCCCTCCCTCCCTCTCTGTACTCCCTCCCTCCCCCTCTCTCTGTTCCCTCCCTCCCTCTCTGTGCTCCCCCTCCCCTCTCTCTGTTCCCTCCCTCCCTCTCTGTGCTCCCTCCCTCCCTCTCTGTGCTCCCTCCCTCCCTCCCTCTCTGTGCTCCCTCCCTCCCTCTCTGTGCTCCCTCCCTCCCTCTCTCTCTCTCTGTGTGTGTTTCCTCCCGCTCTCTGCTTCCTCCCTCCCTCTTTCTCTGCTCCCTCCTTCCCGCTCTCTCTCCTAGCTCCCTCCCCTTAATGCCCACTGACATACAAGCTTGTGGGCGGCCTGCCGAAAGCGTTGTTATGGCAACGCATCCCCAGTTGCGCCCAACGCCTTTTCTGCAAGCTTTTTCTCCCTCCCCCTCTTCATGGCTCCCTCTATCTCTCTCCCTCTATATCTCTCCATCTCTCTCCTTCTCTCAAATGAAAACTTAAGCGCTGCTCACTGCAGGTTGGGCTCAGAAGCACGTCCAGTCATGTGTCAGATAAAATGGGTGATCTGCTGCTCTCCTTTCCACACAGCTCTCTCTGTGAGGGGGGATTCTCTGTGACCCAATTAGAAAAGGACAGCCCAGATAGCTCAATTTCAGGAGGTTTGCAGTCAAATCCAAGATATAGGGCAGGTTTATTTGTATAAGCAAATAAACGGGTATTCACTGAACACAATGCTATGTAGTCGACACACAATGTGTCACTATGACTATGTGCCTGGCCTTCTTATGCTGCCAAGGAAGTGGGTCTCCATTGGCACAGATGTAGTGGAGAACTTGATATAAACCTGCTGAGTGGGTGAGAGAGGAGGAGGTGTGGGGTGAGAGAGGAGGAGATGTAGGGTTAAGAGGGGAGGTGGCATTATATGTGAGTGGGGAGGGGTGGACATTTACAGGGGCCTCCTGTGTCTCACAAAAGGGCCCTCGAGTTGAGGCAAAATCTAGGGCTGTCCCCGACAAAAAAAAATCTTTGTTGACTGAGTTGTCAATCGATTGGTCGAAATAAAAAAAACGTGTATTTTTCCATATATAGACACACCCTATGTTTCAATAAAATCAACTATATGTAGACTACTGGGCTTGTCTGATGCTTTAAGCACTGCCATAAAAAAATAAGACCGAGGGAGCCAGAGATCATTATAGCCTAACCAGCTTTCTGCCTTTACGTTACGTTGTCGGTAAATGGCTTTACACCAGCGGTCGGCAACCGTTTACATTTGCAGTGCAAAGTTATGGTACCATTTCTACTGATCTGTGTGCCAGTTCCGATTTTCATACGCACATTTTCGTGAAGCAGTTTAATTTCATTTACAATAAAGTCTTAATATCTCAAAATCAATGTAATGTGGTTAATAAAAATGATTTCTAAATTAAAATGATACAAATCTAAAAGTAACTTCTATTGCCATTGCAAATATGTAAAAATAGCCTACATAAAGCCAAGAAATAAAAACATTGCAGCCTGCAGGTAGAAAATATCCCAATAAAAATAAATATTCTATGAATCACACTGGTTATGTATGGCCTGTCTGCAAGGAACTATTAACTTGGTCTGGCCCAAAGCTCATGCTAGCAGACTTGCAACATTGTATAAAATATTCTGGGCCCTAAGAGTTTCCTGTGCCGGAGAGACAGACACAGCTGTAGGCTTTTTGCGCAAGGGATAAGAAGCAATCAGGTAGGCCTATTTTATGATGTTTCCACCGGATCAGAGCATGACATTTTCTTCCCCTTTCATGCTGAGTGGTTATCTAAAGGGAGAGAGCTGGAAAGATTTTTCAAATAGGCTGTTGAGGAACTATTTTCATTCTCAATAGATGTAAAAACAGACTTTGTTTACTTGCTGTTTGAGGCGAAGAAAAAAAAAGTGTGTATATATATCACACAGTTGAAGTCGTAAGTTTACGTACACTTAGGTTGGAGTCATTAAAACTCGTTTTTCAACCACTCCACAAAATCTACTTTGTGCATGACACAAGTAATTTTTCCAACAATTGTTTACAGGCTATCTTCTGTATACCACCATTACCTTGTCACAACACTACTGATTGGCTCAAAAGCATTAAGTAAATCAATTCCACAAATTAACTTTTAACGAGACATAGCTGTTAATTGAAATGCATTCCAGGTGACTACCTCATGAAACTGGTTGAGAGAATGCAAAGAGTGTGCAATGCTGTCATCAAGGCAAAGGGTGGCTACTTTGAAGAATCTCAAATATATTTTGATTTGTTTACCACTTTTTTGGTTACTACATGTGTGTCATTTCATAGTTTTGATGTCTACACTATTATTCTACAATGTAGAAAATAGTAAAAATAAAGAAAAACCCTGGAATGAGTAGGGGTGTCCAAACCTTTGACTGGTACTGTGTGTGTATACAGTTGAAGTCGGAAGTTTACATACACTTAGGTTGGAGTCATTAAAACTCGTTTTTCACAACCATGACACAAGTAATTTTTCCAACAATTGTTTACAGACAGATTATTTCACTTATAATTCACTGTATCATAATTTTAGTGGGCCAGAAGTTTACATATACTAAGTTGACTGTACCTTTAAACAGCTTGGAAAATTCCAGAAAATTATGTCATGGCTTTAGAAGCTTCTGATAGGCTAATTGACATCATTTGAGTAAATTCGAGGTGTACCTGTGGATGTATTTCAAGGCCTACCTTCAAACTCAGTGCCTCATTGCTTGACATCATGGGAAAATCTAAAGAAATGAGCCAAGACCTCAGGAAAAAAATTGTAGACTTTCAAAAGTCTGGTTCATCCTTGGGAGAAGTTTCCAAACGCCTGAAGGTACCACGTTCATCTGTACAAACAATATTACACAAATATAAACATCATGGGACTACGCAGCTGTCATACCGCTCTGGAAGGAGACGCGTTCGGTCTCCTAGAGATGAACGTACTTTGGTGCGAAAAGCGCAAAATCAATCCCAGAACAACAGCAAAGGACCTTATGAAGATGCTGGAGGAAACAGGTACAAAAGTATCTATATCCACAGTAAAATGAGTCCTATATCCGCCTAACCTGAAAGGCCGCTCAGCAAGGAAGAAGCCACTGCTCCAAAACCGCCATAAAAAAGCCAGACTACGGTTTGCAACTGCACATGGGGACAAAGATCGTACTTTCTGGAGAAATGTCCTCTGGTCTGATGAAACAAAGATAGAACTGTTTGGCCATAATGACCATCGTCATGTTTGGAGGAAAAAGTGGGAGGCTTGCAAGCCAAAGAACACCATCCCAACCGTGAAGCATCATGTTGTGGGGGTGCTTTGCTGAAGGATGGACTGGTGCACTTCACAAAATAAATGGCATCATGAGGTAGGAAAATTGATCCTAACTGACCTAAGACATGGAATATAATTTTTTACTAGTGTATGTAAACTTCAACTATTTATATTTGTACTTACCCCCCTTTTTACCCCCAATTTCCTGGTATCCAATTGGTGGTTACAGTCTTGTCCCATTGCTGCAACTCCCGTACGGACTCGGGAGAGGCGAAGGTCAAGAGCAATGTGTCCACCAAAACACTACCCTGCCAAGCTGCACCGCTTCTTGACACACTGCTCGCTTAACCCGGAAGCCAGCCACACCAATGTGTCGGAGGAAACACCATCCAGCTGGCGATCTTAGTCAGTGAGCATGCGCCCGGACCGCCACAAGGAGTCGCTAGAGTGTGATGGGAAAAGGACATCTCGGCCAACCAAACCCTCCCCTAACCCGGATGACGCTGGGACAATTGTGCGCCGCCTCATGTGTCTCCCGGTTGCGGATCGAACCCGGGTCTGTAGTGACGCCTCTAGCACTTCAATGCAGAGCCTTAAACCCCTGCGCCACTCGGGAGGCCAGAAAAAAATACTTTGAGAAGCTCTACAGTGATGGTGAGTTAAGACAATCAGAAATAGTATCAGATCCCCAAATGGGAACATTTATAGGCCTACATTTGCACGTAGGCCAGGTAGCCTAGGCCTACTTCTATGCTTAATCAGGTGCGTGTCCTTACACAAGATTGACAGGAACGCGCCAAACAAAAGACAGTTAATACATTTGTAACTCGTAAATTGAATGAAATAATAAACCAAAACTTTTCTCACAAGTGTAGCCTAGGTTGTGTGCTCTGCAAACAACGTGTCCACTCCTGCAACGACAACAATGAGACTGTAGTAATAATATATTTGACAAAACATTGTAGATTAGAATTTATGGTAATTAAAAGGTACATTTACTACTGGTGATACTGGTGTGCCATCCCCGAGGCCTTTGCAATGGATTAGTCCACTCAGACAGACGTGAATCAGACAGGTGTCTCATGTGCCATAAATGATTTTGATATATTTGTCACTGTTCCGACAAAAAAAATCTTAGTCGACCAACAGCCAATCGACCAAACAATCGACCAGTCGACTGGCAAAATCAGATGCAAGTATTCAAAATCAGAAAGTATTTTCCCTAGAAAAGTGGCCTATTTAGAGAGTATAGATGCTCCATAATGCCTCCACGTTTAGACCAAACTATTGATCTGAGAGATTTGCCTTTAAATCACATGGTTGTTGCCATCAACAAGTTCCCAACTGAAACATGAGACCAGTGTCCAGGTGCTACTGTTATAAATGTACATTCACCACCCTGCAAGTCCTGGGACAAGTACAATGGAGACCACACAAAGAGTGGTAGCAACATTTCACACCCATACTGGTAACATGGTAACCGTGTGGTAACAAGTTTTAGTGAGTGGTATCAATGCTTTCATTGTGAATAACTATTACTTGTTACCATACTATTACCATGTTATTAGGCCTACTACTAGATTCTGTAAAGTGCAACCTCAATATTTATAAGGAATAAACTACAACGTCTCAGGAACAGGTTTCCATGAATTGTTAATATTCACAAACTTAAACATTGATTGACAAAAGCATCAGGTTCTTTCTCTCTATGAACTGTTAGAGAGGGTCACTGGACAAGGCACTTGCCCAATGACCTTCAGGTCAGCAGGAGTGACAATTCCCGACCCTGCCAACCCATTACCCTGCCTATACACCTGGTGACAAGAATCAAGTTGTTACACAACACAAACAAAACAGAAGTATTAGGCCTATACTGACCAGAGACACTATTACACCACCTATAAACAACTGAAGGCACCATGTGGTCAACAGTGTTTGGCTGCATCGCATGCCTTAACACCAGATTGGCTCCCTGTCACAATGTCAAAACGGGGAATGTAGTAGGCCTACTGAATTAACTTCTGAGGAAGCAGTGAGTGAGTGAAATCTCCATGTGAGATTGCTTTTATTTGTCTTCTCTTTCCTAAGCTGTTGCGTTTCGGAGAGAGATCTAGACTGAGGCAGTAATGGTCTTTTCACTTCATCTCCCCTGACAACTCAAGTTGGAACATGTTTCTGTTGTTGCTCTTTTAGGGGCGTAAAATGAATTGACATGCTATTTTACAGAGCATTACAGTGGAACACCCCCATCTTATCATGACCAGAATTACTGTACCACTACTACTACTACTACTATCCCCACCACCACTACTACCCCCACCACTACTATCCCCACTACTACAACTACTATCCCCACCACTACTACTACTATCCCCAACACCACCACTACTATCCCCAACACCACCACTACTATCCCCAACACCACCACTACTATCCCCACTACTACCCCCACCACTACTACTATCCCCACTACTACCCCCACCACTACTACTATCCCCACCACCACCACTACTATCCCCACTACTACTACTACTATCCCCACCACCACCACTACTATCCCCACCACTACTACTACTATCCCCACCACCACCACTACTATCCCCACCACTACTATCCCCACCACCACCACTACTATCCCCACCACTACTACTACTATCCCCACCACCACCACTACTACTATCCCCACCACTACTACTACTATCCCCACCACCACCACTACTATCCCCACTACTACCACTATCCCCACCACCACCACTACTACTATCCCCACCACCACCACTACTATCCCCACCACTACTATCCCCACCACTACTATCCCCACCACCACCACTACTATCCCCACTACTACTACTATCCCCACTACTACCCCCACCACCACCACTACTATCCCCACTACTACTACTACTACTACTACTATCCCCACCACAACCCCCACCACTACTAATATTCCCACCACAACCCCCACCACTACTATCCCAACCACCACTACTATCTCCACCACCATCCCCACTACTACTACTACTACTACTACTACTACCTCCACCACCATCCCCACCACTACTACTAATATCCCCACCACTACTACTACTATCTCCACCACCATCCCCACTACTACTACCTCCACCACCATCCCCACTACTATCACCACTACTATCCCCACCACCCCCACTACTACTACTATCCCCACCACAACCACCACTACTATCCCAACCACCACTACTATCTCCACCACCATCCCCACTACTACTGCTAATATCCCCACCCCTACTATCCCCACCACCACCACCTCCACCACCATCCCCACTACTACTACTATCCCCACTACTACCCCCACCACCACCTCCACCACCATCCCCACTACTACTACTACTATCCCCACCACAACCACCACTATCCCAACCACCACTACTATCTCCACCACCATCCCCACTACTACTGCTAATATCCCCACCCCTACTATCCTCACCACCACCACCTCCACCACCATCCCCACTACTACTGCTAATATCCCCACCACTACTATCCCCACCACCACCACCACCATCCCCACTACTACTACTATCCCCACTACTACCCCCACCACCACCTCCACCACCATCCCCACTACTACTACTACTATCCCCACCACCACCACCTCCACCACCATCCCCACTACTACTACTATCCCCACTACTACCCCCACCACCACCTCCACCACCATCCCCACTACTACTGCTAATATCCCCACCACTACTATCCCCACCACCGCCACCACCACCACCTCCACCACCACCCCCACTACTATCCCCACCACAACCACCACCATCCCCACTACTACTACTACAACTATCTCCACCACCATCCCCACTACTACTACTATCACTACTACCATCCCCACCACATCCACTATCATCCCCATCACTACTACTAATATCCCCACCACCACCATCCCCACCACCACCACCACTACTATCCCCACCACCACCACCACCACTACTATCCTCACCACCACTACTATCCCCACCACCACCACCACTTCCATCCCCACAACCACCACTACTACCCCTACCACTACTACCCCCATTACTACAACTACCATCCCCACCGCCACCACTACTACTACTACTATCCCCACTACCACTATCCCCACTACTACCACCACTATCCCCACTACTACTACTACGATCCCCACAACTACTACAACAATACCCCCCCATCAGCACTACTACCACCACTACCCCCACTGCTACTACCACTACAACTATCCTGTCCACCACTACTACTACTACTACTACTACTACCACCACTATCCCCACTACTACTACTACGATCCCCACAACTACTACAACAATACCCCCCCATCAGCACTACTACCACCACTACCCTCACTGCTACTACCATTACTACCCCCACTGCTACTACCATTACTACCCCCACTGCTACTACCACCACCACCACTGTCCCCACCACTAATAATACTACCACCCCTATCCCCACCACTACTATCCCCACTACTACCACCACCACTACTACCCCCACTACTACTACTATCACCACTATCCCCATCGCCACCACTATTATCCCCACCACCACCACAAATACTACTACCACCACCACCACCATTCCCACCACTACTACCCCCACCACTACTACTATCCCCACTACCACCACCACTACTATCCCCACCATCACCACAAATACTACTACCACCACCCCCACCACTACTATCCCCACTACCACCACCACTACTATCCCCATCGCCACCACCACCATCCCCACCACTACCACCACTATCCCCACCACTACCACTACTACCCCCACCACCAATCTACCACCACCATCACTACTAGTACTACCACCACCATTACTACCACCATCCCCACTACTACCACTACTACCACCACCACCACCACCACCACTATACCCACTACTACTACTACTACTACTACTAAACTCAGAACCTTGTCTTTCAAAGATAATTAGTAAAAATTCAAATAACTTCACAGATCTTCATTGTAAAGGGTTTAAACACCGTTTCCCATGCTTGTTCAATGAACCATTAACAATTAATGAACATGCACCTGTGGAACGGTTGTTAAGACACTAACAGCTTACAGACGGTAGGGAATTAAGGTCACAGTTATGAAAACTTAGGACACTAAAGAGGCCTTTCTACTGACTCTGAAAAACACCAAAAGAAAGATTCCCAGGGTCCCTGCTCATCTGTGTGAACATGCCTTTGGCATGCTGCAAGGAGGCATGAGGACTGCAGATGTGTCCGAACTGTGAGACGCCTAAGACCACGCTACAGGGAGACAGTACATACAGCTGATCGTCCTCGCAGTGGCAGACCACGTGTAACAACATCTGCACAGGATCAGTACATCCGAACATCACACCTGCGGGACAGGTACAGGATGGCAACAACATCTGCCCGAGTTACACCAGGAACGCACAATCCCCCTGTCAGTGCTCAGACTGTCCCAATAGGCTGAGAGAGGCTGGACTGAGGGCTTGTAGGCTTGTTGTAAGGCAGGTCCTCACCAGACATCACCGGCAACAACATCGCCTATGGGCACAAACCCACCGTCGCTGGACCAGACAGGACTGGCAAAAAGTGCTCTTCACTGACGAGTCGCGGTTTTGTCTCACCAGGGGTTATGGTCGGATTAGCGTTTATCGTCGAAGGAATGAGCGTTACACTGAGGCCTGTACTCTGGAGCGGGATCGATTTGGAGGTAGAGGGTCTGTCATGGTCTGGGGCGGTTTGTCACAGCATCATCAGACTGAGCTTGTTGTCATTCCCGGCAATCTCAACGCTGTGTGTTACAGGGAAGACATCATCCTCCCTCATGTGGTACCGTTCCTGCAGGCTCATCCTGACTAGAGGTCGATCGATTAATTAGGGCCGATTTCAAGTTTTCATAACAAATCGGTAATCAGCATTTTTGGACGCCAATTATGGCCGATTACATTGCAATCCACAAGGAAAATGCGTGGCAGGCTGACCACCTGTTACGCGAGTGCAGCAAGGAGCCAAGGTAAGATGCTAGCTAGCATTAAACTTATCTTATAAAAAACAATTAATCTTCACATAATCACTAGTTAACTACACATGGTTGATGATATTACTAGGCTAACTAGCTTGTCCTGCGTTGCATATAATCAATGCGGTGGCACAATCGTTGCACAAATGTACCTAACCATAAACATCAATGCCTTTCTTCAAATCAATACACAGAAGTATATTTTTTTTAAACCTGCATATTTAGTTAAAATAAATTCATGTTAGGAGGCAATATTAACTAGGGAAATTGTGTCACTTGAGTCAGGTGACACAAATTGAGTCAGGGTATATGCAACAGTTTGGGCCGCCTGGCTCGTTGCGAACTAATTTGCCAGAATTTTACATAATTATGACATAACATTGAAGGTTGTGCAATGTAACAGCAATATTTAGACTTAGGGTTGCCACCCCGTTCGATAAAATACGGAACGGTTCCGTATTTCACTGAAATAATAAACATTATGTTTTCGAAATGACCATATTAATGACCAAAGGCTCATATTTCTGTGTTTATTATATTATAGTCTATGATTTGATATTTGATAGAGCAGTCTGACTGAGCAGTAGTAGGCAGCAGCAGCAGGCTTGTAAGCATTCATTCAAACTTTACTGCGTTTGCCAGCAGCTCTTAGCAATGCTTGATGCACAGCGCTGTTTATGACTTCAAGCCTATCAACTCCTGAGATTAGGCTGGCAATACTAAAGTGCATATTAGAACATCGAATAGTCAAAGGTATATGAAATACAAATGGTATAGAGAGAAATAGTCGACACGTCATAATTCCTATAATAACTACAACCTAAAACTTCTTAACTAGGGATATTGAAGAACTGGGAATATTGAACCACCAGCTTTCATATGTTCTGAGCAAGGAACTTACACGTCAGATTTTTTTACATGGCACATATTACACTTTTACTTTCTTCTCCAACACTGTGTTTTTGCATTATTTAAACAAATTGAGCATGTTTCATTATTTATTTGAGACTAAATAGATTTTATTCATGTATTATATTAAGTGTTCATTGTTCATTCAGTATTGTTGTAATTGTCATTATTACAAATATATATATAAAAATCTCAAATAATCTGTATCGGTATTGAAAAATCATAATCGGTCGACCTCTAATCCTGACATGACCCTCCAGCATGACAATGCCACCAGCCATACTGCTCCTTCTGTGCGTGATTTCCTGCAAGACAGGAATGTCAGTGTTCTGCCATGGCCAGCGAAGAGCCGAGATCTCAATCCCATTGAGCACGTCTGGGACCTGTCGGATCGGAGAGTGAAGGCTAGGGCCATTCCCCCCCCCCCAGAAATATCCAGGAAATTACAGGTGCCTTGGTGGAAGAGTGGGGTAACATCTCACAGCAAGAACTGGAAAATCTGGTGCAGTCCATGAGGAGGAGATGCACTGCAGTACTTAATGCAGCTGGTGGCCACACCAGATGCTGACTGTTACTTTTGATTTTGACCCCCCCCCTTTGTTCAGGGACACATTATTCAATTTCTGTTAGTCACATCTCTGTGGAACTTATTCAGTTTATGTCTCAGTTGTTGAATCTTGTTATGTTCATACAAATATTTACACATGTTAAGTTTGCTGAAAATAAATGCACCACCACCACTACTATCCCCCTCCCCCACTACTACCATCCCCACTACTACTACCACCACCACTACTATCCCCCCTCCTCCACTACTACCATCCCCACTACTACTACCACCACCATCCCCACTACTACTAGTACTACTCCTACCACCATCCGCACAACTAATATTACTACCACCACCACCCCCACTACTACTACCACTACCACCACCACCACCACCATCATCCCCACTGCTACAACTACTACCACCACTATCACCACCATCCCCACTACTACTACTACTACTACCACCACCATCCCCACTACTACCACCACCATCCCCACTACTACCACCACCATCCCTACTACTACTACCACCACCACCACCACCACCATCCCACTACTACCACCACCACCATCCCACTACTACTACCACTACCACCATCCCCACTACTACCACCACCACCATCCCCACTACTACAACTACCACCACCACCACCATCCCCACTACTACTACCACCACTACCACCACCATCCCCACAAAGTGGCTAGAGATTTGAGTCGATGGCCGAACGGCATAGGCAAGATTCAGTAGATGGTTTAGAGTACAGTGTATACCTTTGATATGAGTAATGTCGGATATGTAAACATTATATACAAAATTGTTTAAAGTGGCAAGTGATACATTTGTTACATCCAATTCCTATTTTTAAAGTGGCTAGAGATTTAAGTCAGTATGTTGGCAGCAGCCACTCAATGTTAGTGATGGCTGTTTAACAGTCTGATGGCCTTGAAGTAGAAGCTGTTTTTCAGTCTCTCGGTCCCAGCTTTGCACCTGTACTGACCTCGCCTTCTGGATGATAGCGGGGTGAACAGGCAGTGGCTTGGGTGGTTGTTGTCCTTGATGATCTTCTTGGCCTTCCTGTGACATCGGGTGGTGTAGGTGTCCTGAAGGGCAGGTAGTTTACCCCCGGTGATGCGTTGTGCAGTCCTCACTACCCTCTGCAGAGCCTTACGGTTGTGGGCAGAGCAGTTGCCGTACCAGGCGGTGATACAGCCCGACAGGATGCTCTTGATTGTGCATCTGTAGAAGTTTGTGAGTGATTTTGGTGACAAGCCAAATTTCTTCAGCCTCCTGAGGTTGAAGAGGCGCTGTTGCGCCTTCTTCGCCATGCTGTCTGTGTGGGTGGACCATTTAAGTTTGTCCGTGATGTGTACGCCGAGGAACTTAAAATGTTCCACCTTCTCCACTACTGTCCCGTCGATGTGGATAGGGGGGGTGCTCCCTCTCCTGTTTCCTGAAGTCCACGATCATCTCCTTTGTTTTGTTGACATTTAGTGAGAAGTTATTTTCCTGACACCACACTCCGAGGAACCTCACCTCCTCCCTGTAGGCAGTCTCGTCATTGTTGGTAATCAAGCCTACCACTGTAGTGTCGTCAGCAAACTTAACGATTGAGTTGGATGCGTGGGTAAACAGGTAAACACGCAGTCATGGGTAAACAGGGAGTACAGGAGAGGGCTGAGAACGCACCCTTGTGGGGCCCCAGTGTTGAGGATCAGCGGGGTGGAGATGTTGTTTCCTACCTTCACCACCTGGGGCCGGCCCGTCAGGAAGTCCAGGACCCAGTTGCACAGGGCTGGGTCAAGACCTAGGGTCTCGAGCTTAATGACAAGCTTGGAGGGAACTATGGTGTTAAATGCTGAGCTGTAGTCGATGAACAGCATTCTTACATAGGTATTCCTTTTGTCCAGACGGGTTAGGGCAGTATGCAGTGTGATTGCGATTGCGTCGTCTGTGGACCTATTGGGACGGTAAGCAAATTGGAGTGGGTCCAGGGTGTCTGGCAGGATGGAGGTGATATGATCCTTGACTAGTCTCTCAAAGCACTTCATGATGACGGAAGTGAGTGCTACGGAGCGATAGTCATTTAGCTCAGTTACCTTAGCTTTCTTGGGAACAGGAACAATGGTGGCCCTCTTGAAGCATGTGGGAACAGCAGACTGGGATAGGGACTGATTAAATATGTCCGTAAACACACCAGCCAGCTGGTCTGCGCATGCTCTGAGGACACGGCCAGGGATGCCATCTGGGCCAGCAGCCTTGCGAGGGTTAACACATTTAAATGTTTTCCTCACGTTGGCTGCGGTCAAGGAGAGCCTGCAGGTTTTGGTAGCGGGCCGTGTCGGTGGAACTGTATTGTCCTCAAAGTGAGCAAAGAAGTTGTTTAGTTTGTCTGGGAGCAGGACATCATGGTCCGCAACGGGGCTGGTTTTCTTTTTGTAGTCCATGATTGACTGTAGACCCTGCCACATTCCTCTCGTGTCTGAGCCGTTGAATTGTGACTCTACTTTGTCTCTATATTGACGCTTAGCTTGTTTGATTGCCTTGCGGAGGGAATAGCTACACTGTTTGTATTCAGTCATGTTTCCAGTCGCCTTACCCTGGTTAAAAGCAGTGGATCGCGCTTTCAGTTTTGCACGAATGCTGCCATCAATCCACGGTTTCTGGTTGGGGAAGGTTTTAATAGTTGCTATGGGTACCACATCACCAATGCACTTGCTAATAAACTCGCTCACCGAATCAGCATATACATCAATGTTGTTGTCAGATGCTATCCGGAAAATATCCCAGTCCACGTGCTCGAAGCAATCTTGCAGCATGGAATCAGATTGGTTGGACCAGCGTTGAACAGACCTGAGCATGGGCGTTTCCTGTTTAAGTTTCTGTCTGTAGGCTGGGAGCAACAAAATGGAGTCATGGTCAGACTTGCCGAAAGGAGGGCGGAGCATAGCCTTGTATGCATCACGGAAGTCAGAATAACAATGATCCAGGATTTTACCAGCCCAGGTGGCACATTCGATATGCTGATAAAGTTTCAGGAGCCTTGTTTTCAAATTAGCCTTATTAAAATCCCCAGCCACAATAAATGCAGCCTCAGGATATGTGGTTTCCAATTTACATAGAGTCCAATGAATTTCTTTCAGTGCCGTCGATGTGTCAGCTTGAGGGGGGATGTACACGGCTGTGATTATAATCGAGGAGAATTCTCTTGGTAGATAATGCGGTCGGCATTTGATTGTAAGGAATTCTATGTCAGGTGAACAAAAGGACTTGAGTTCCTGTATGTTGTTATGATCACACCACGTCTCGTTAATCATAAGACACACACCTCCGCCCTTCTTCTTACCAGATAGATGTTTGTTTCTGTCGGCGCGATGCGTGGAGAAACCAGGTGGCTGTACCGACTCTGATAACGTGTCCTGAGTGAGCCATGTTTCCGTGAAGCAAAGAACGTTGTAGTCTCGGATGTCTCTCTGGAAGGCAATCCTTGCTCTGATTTCGTCCATTTTGTTGTCCAGAGGCTGGACATTGGCAAGTAAAATACTCGGGAGAGGTGCACGATGCGCCCGTCTACGTAGCTTGACCAGAAGACCGCCGCGTTTCCCCCTTCTCCGGCGCCGCCGTTGTTTTGAGTCGCCGGCTGGGATCCAGTCTATTGTCCTGGTTGGTGGACCAAACAGAGAATCCGCTTCGGGAAAGTCGTATTCCTGGTCGTAATGTTGGTAAGTTGACGTTGCTCTTATATCCAATAGTTCCTCCCGGTTGTATGTAATAAAACGTAATATTTCCCGGGGTAACAATGTAAGAAGTAATACATAAAAAAAACAAAATACTAAATAGTTTCCTGAGAACGTGAAGCGAGGCTGCCATCTCTGTCGGCGCCGGGGAAGGTACTACTACTACCACCACCATCCCCACCACTACTACTACTACCATCCCCACCACTACTACTACTACTACCACCACCATCCCCACCACTACTACTACCACCACCACCATCATCCCCACCACTACGACTACCACCATCCCCACCACAACTACCATCCCCACCACCACTACTACTACTACCATCCCCACCACCACCACCACCACTACTACTACCATCCCCACCACCACCACCACTACTACCATCCCCACCACCACCACCACCACTACCACCATCCCCACCACTACAACTACTACTACCATACCCGCCACTACAACTACTACTACTACCACCATCCCCACCACTACTACTACCATCCTCACCACTACTACTACCACTACCACCACTACCACCATCCCCACTACTACAACTATCACCACCACCATCCCCAAAACTACTACTACCACCACCACCATCCCACAACTACTACTACCACCACCACCATCCCCACAACTACTACTACCACCACCGCCATCCCCACAACTACCACCACCATCCCCACAACTACTACTACCACCACCACCATCCCCACTACTACTACTACCACTACCACTACTACCACCACCATTATCCCCACAACTACTACCTCTACCATCAACATCCCCACTACTACTACCACCACCATCCCCACAACTACTACAACTACCACCACCACCCCCACAACTACTACAACTACCACCACCATCCCCACAACTACTACAACTACCACCACCATCCCCACAACTACTACAACTACCACCACCATCCCCACTACTACCACCACCATCCCCACAACAACCACCACCATCCCCACAACTACTACAACTCCCACCACCCCCACAACTACTACAACTACCACCACCATCCCCACAACTACTATAACTACCACCACCACCATCCCCACAACTACTATAACTCCCACCACCACCATCCCCACTACTACTACTACCACCACCACCACCACCACCACCACCACCATCCCCACTACTACTACTACCACCACCACCATCCCCACAACTACTACCAATACCATCAACATCCCCACAACTACTACTACCACCACCATCCCCACAACTACTACTACCACCATCACCACCACCACCACCACCACTACTACCACCAACATCCCCACTACTACTACCACCACCACCACCACCATCCCCACTACAACCCCCACCATCCCCACAACTACTATAACTACCACCACCACCACCACCATCCCCACAACTACTATAACTACTACCACCACCACCACCACAACTACTATCACCATCCACCCCCACAACTACTAGTACCACCACCATCCCCACAACTACTACAATTACCACCACCATCCTCACAACTACCACTAACACCACCACCATCCCCACAACCACTATAATTACCACCACCATCCCCACAACTGCTACTACCACCACCACCACCATCCCCACAACTGCTACAACTACCACCACCATCCCCACAACTACTACTACCACCACCATCCCCACAACTACTACTACCACCACCATCCCCACAACTACTACTACCACCACCATCCCCACAACTACTACTACCACCACCACCACCACCATCCCCACAACTACTACTACCACCACCACCACCACCACCACCATCCCCACAACTACTACAACCACCTTCCCCAGTACTACTACTACCACCACCACCATCCCCACTACTACCACTACTATCAACATCCCCACTACTCCTACTACCACCACCACCATCCCCACAACTACTACTACCACCACGATCCCCACAACTACTACTACCACCACAACTACTACTACCAACACCACCATCCCCACAACTACTACTACCACCACCATCCCCACAACTACTACTACCACCACCACCACCACCATCCCCACAACTACTACTACCACCACCCCCACAACTACTACTACCATCCCCACAACTACTACTACTACTACTACTACCACCACCACCATCCCCACTACTACTACCATTACCATCAATATTCCCACCACCATCCCCACTACTACTACGACCACCACTATCCCCACTACTACAATCCCCACCACCATCACTACTACTACTACTACTACCCCCACCACCACCACCACCACCACCCCACAACTACTACTACCACCACCACCATCCCCACAACTACTACTACCACCACCATCCCCACAACTACTACTACCACCACCACCACCACCACCATCCCCACAACTACTACTACCACCACCCCCACAACTACTACTACCATCCCCACAACTACTACTACTACTACTACCACCACCATCCCCACTACTACTACCATTACCATCAATATTCCCACTACTACCACCACCACCACTACTACGACCACCACTATCCCCACTACTACAATCCCCACCACCATCACTACTACTACTACTACTACTACTATGCCCACCACCACTACTACCACCACTACTACTATCCCCACCACCACCACCATCCCCATTACTACTATCCCCACCACCACCACTATCCCCACCACCACCATCCCCACCACCACCACCACCACCATCACTACTATCCCCACTACTACCACTATCCCCACCACTACCACAACTATCACCACCACCATTACTACTGGTATTTTTCAAATTTTTGACGGTATGACATATTTGATGTTTTTGATTAAATAAAAGTTCTAAATTTGCTTCATGAGTAGTGTGACCCTAGGGTGGCAACACATATATTCTCAATCACTTCAATGGGTCTTTCTCTATTCAGATTGTTTTTTACTGTTCAATTCAACTTCAACCTAAAATAATTTCCTGCATTTCCATTAATTTCTGCGTTTCCTGCACTCATTAGAGATCATTTCCACACTGCCACGATACGGGCAAAAATACTAGGCCTTATTTTTTTATTTAGATTTAGATCAAAACACTTGAGTGAACTTTTGGAATCATGGAAATATCATGTTTATTATAATTCTATATTTAGAATATAAATAATAGTGGGCACTTTGAATACAGTGTTGTTTGACATGACAACGAATGAAAATGCCATGAGTTATTGTGAAAGGGTAGGAACCAAAGTGATGTTCAGTGTTTCCTAGGAGACCCTATAATCTTTGGCTACATAAAATCGTTATTCATATAGCCAACATATTCATGCTTCAGCTATTCCTCTTTGATTTAGAAGATACTGTTGCACAAACAACATGCTGATTTAGGCCTCAACCAGTACTGGTATCAGGCTGTATTAGCTAGCTACATTTGCTCTGACTCAATACTTTTATTAGCTAGTTAGCTAACTAGCAATTAGCATTAGTGGCTAACACGATTTAGCTTAACTTGCTAAGAAAATACAAACTAGCTGTTTGTAGATGTAAGAAACAAACTAATATTGTAATTATAGAACACTTGTGGATTTATATTAATTTCAAAGTGGAAACCACATCGTTGTCATCAACATTGTTGCATGTGCTGCATTGACCATGCAGACTGAACAAGTGTCTCGTGGTCAAGCAACAACAAATGCGCTCTTTGAGTGACAGGTGGTGGAACTAGGTCTGTGTGGAAAGCGGTGTGGAGAGAGAGAGAGAGCGGAGAGGGATGACTCAAGTAGCAGAGTAAACTATAAAAATGGACGTTACACACGGCATATCACATTTAACAAACCAAACATTAAAATACCGTTATAGAAGGTAAAGTAAAAACCCAAACCGGTCAGTGCATAAATACCGGTATATAGTAAAATACAGTATACCGCCAAGCCCTGTACTATTCCCACCACTACTAATACTATCCCCACCACCACTACTACCCCCACCACCACTACTATCCCCCACACTACTACTACTACTATCCCCATCACTATCCCCACCACCACCACTACTATCCCCCACACTACTACTACTACTATCCCCATCACCACCACTATCCCCACCACCATTACTACTATCCCCCACACTACTACTACTATCCCCATCACCACCACTACTATCCCCCACACTACTACTACTACTATCCCCATCACCACCACTACTATCCCCCACACTACTACTACTACTATCCCCATCACCACCACTACTATCCCCCACACTACTACTACTACTATCCCCATCACCACCACTATCCCCACCACCACCACTACTATCCCCCACACTACTACTACTACTATCCCCATCACCACCACTATCCCCACCACCATTACTACTATCCCCCACACTACTACTACTACTATCCCCATCACCACCACTACTATCCCCCACACTACTACTACTACTATCCCCATCACCACCACTACTATCCCCCACACTACTACTACTACTATCCCCATCACCACCACTACTATCCCCCACACTACTACTACTACTATCCCCATCACCACCACTATCCCCACCACCATTACTACTATCCCCCACACTACTACTACTACTATCCCCATCACCACCACTATCCCCACCACCATTACTACTATCCCCACCACCATCCCCACCACTACCACTATTTCCACCACTACTACTATCCCCACCACACCCACTACTATCCTCACCACCACCACCACTACTACTAAATACAGAAGTGGTTTGATGAAGCGGATGCTAAGCTACAGAACTGTTTCGTAAGCACAGACTGGAATATGTTCCAGGATTCATCTTATAACATTGAGGAGTTTACCATCAACGACGTCGTCCCTACAGTGACCATACGTACATAACCCAACCAGAAACCATGGATTACAGGCAACATCCTCACATAGCTAAAGGCTACAGCAGCCTCTTTCAAGCAGCTGGACACTAATTCGGATGTTTAAAATAAATTCCGCTATGACCTCCGTCGAGCCATCAAACAGGCAACGTGTCGATACATGACTAAGACACGGCGGTTGGAACCAAAAATCTCAAATTTGGACTCATCAGACCAAAGGACAGATTTCCACAAGTCTAAATGTCTATTGTTCGTGTTTCTTGGCCCAAGCAAGTCTCTTATTATTGGTGTCCTTTAGTAGTGGTTTCTTTGCAGCAATTTGACCACGAAGGCCTGATTCACGCAGTCTCCTCTGAACAGTTGATGTTGAGATGTGTCTGTTACTTGAACTTTTCTGAGGCTGGTAACTCTAATCCTCTAATCCTCTGTCCTCATGAGAGCCAGTTTCTTCATAGCGCTTGATGTTTTTTGCGACTGCACTTGAAGAAACTTCAAAGTACTTGACATTTTCTGGATTGGCCAACCTTCATGTCTTAAAGTAATGATGGATTGTCGTTTCTCTTTGCTCATTTGAGCAGTTGGACTTGGTATTTTACCAAATAGGGCTATCTTCTGTATACCACCATTACCTTGTCACAACACTACTGATTGGCTCAAAAGCATTAAGAAGGAAATCAATTCCACAAATTAACTTTTAACGAGACATAGCTGTTAATTGAAATGCATTCCAGGGGACTACCTCATGAAGCTGGTTGAGAGAATGCAAAGAGTGTGCAAAGCTATCATCAAGGCAAAGGGTGACTACTTTGAAGAATCTCAAATATATTTTGATTTGTTTAACACTTTTTTGGTTACTACATGATTCCATATGTGTCATTTCATAGTTTTGATGTCTACACTATTATTCTACAATGTAGAAAATAGTAAAAATAAAGAAAAACCCTGGAATGAGTAGGGGTGTCCAAACCTTTGACTGGTACTGTGTGTGTATACAGTTGAAGTCGGAAGTTTACATACACTTAGGTTGGAGTCATTAAAACTCGTTTTTCACAACCATGACACAAGTAATTTTTCCAACAATTGTTTACAGACAGATTATTTCACTTATAATTCACTGTATCACAATTTCAGTGGGTACATATACTAAGTTGACTGTACCTTTAAACAGCTTGGAAAATTCCAGAAAATTATGTCATGGCTTTAGAAGCTTCTGATAGGCTAATTTATATCATTTGAGTCAATTGGAGGTGTACCTGTGGATGTATTTCAAGGCCTACCTTCAAACTCAGTGGCTCTTTGACATCAAAATCAGCCAAGACCTCAGAAAAAATATTCTAGACCTCCTATATCGAGTCCTATATCGACATAACCTGAAAGGCCGCTCAGTAAGGAAGAAGCCACTGCTCCAAAACCGCCATAAAAAAGCCAGACTATGGTTTGCAACTGCACATGGGGACAAAGATCGTACTTTCTGGAGAAATGTCCTCTGGTCTGATGAAACAAAAATAGAACTGTTTGGCCATAATGACCATCGTCATGTTTGGAGGAAAAAGGGGGAGGCTTGCAAGCTGAAGAACACCATCCCAACCGTGAAGCGCGGGGGTGGCAGCATCGTGTTGTGGGGGTGCTTTGCTGCAAGAGGGACTAGTGCACTTCACAAAATCAATGGCATCATGAGGTAGGAAAATTATGTGGATATATTGAAGCAACATCTCAAGACATCAGTCAGGAAGTTAAAGCTTGGTCGCAAATGGACAATGACCCCAAGCATACTTCCAAAGTTGTGGCAAAATGGCTTAAGGACAACAAAGTCCAGGTATTAGAGTGGCCATCACAAAGCCCTGACCTCAACCCCATAGACAATTTGTGGGCAGAACTGAAAAAGCGTGTGCGAGCAACGAGGCCTACAAACCTGACTCAGTTACAACAGCTTTGTCAGGAGGAATGGGACAAAATTCACCCAACTTATTGTGGGAAGCTTGTGGAAGGCTACCCGAAACGTTTGACCAAGTTAAACACTTTAAAGGCAATGCTACCAAATACTAATTGAGTGTATGTAAACTTCTGACCCACTGGGAATGTGATGACAGAAATAAAAGCTTAAATAAATCATTCTCTCTACTATTATTCTGACATTTCACATTCTTAAAATAAAGTGGTGATCCTAACTGACCTAAAACAGGGAATATTTACTAGGATTAAATGTCAAGAATTGTGAAAAACTGAGTTTAAATGTATTTGGCTAAGGTGTATGTAAACTTCCTACTTCAATTGTATGTACAGTGGGGCAAAAAAGTATTTAGTCAGCCACCAATTGTGCAAGTTCTCCAACTTAAAAAGATGAGAGAGGCCTGTAATTTTCATCATAGGTACACTTCAACTATGACAGACAAAATGAGAAAAAGATATCCAGAAAATCACATTGTAGGATTTTTAATTTATTTATTTGCAAATTATGGTGGAAAATAAGTATTTGGTCAATAACAAAAGTTTATCTCAATACTTTGTTATATACCCTTTGTTGGCAATGACAGAGGTCAAACGTTTTCTGTAAGTCTTCACAAGGTATTTTGGCCCATTCTTCCATGCAGATCTCCTCTAGAGCAGTGATGTTTTGGGGCTGTCGCTGGGCAACACGGACTTTCAACTCCCTCCAAAGATTTTCTATGGGGTTGAGATCTGGAGACTGGCTAGGCCACTCCAGGACCTTGAAATGCTTCTTCTGAAGCCACTCCTTCGTTGCCAGGCGGTGTGTTTGGGATCATTGTCATGCTGAAAGACCCAGCCACGTTTCATCTTCAATGCCCTTGCTGATGGAAGGCGGTTTTCACTCAAAATCTCACGATACATGGCCCCGTTCATTCTTTCCTTTACACGGATCAGTCGTCCTGGTCCCTTTGCAGAAAAACAGCCCCAAAGCATGATGTTTCCACCCCCATGCTTCACAGTAGGTATGGTGTTCTTTGGATGCAACTCAGCATTCTTTGTCCTCCAAACACGACAAGTTGAGTTTTTACCAAAAAGTTATATTTTGGTTTCATCTGACCATATGACATTCTCCCAATCCTCATCTGGATCATCCAAATGCTCTCTAGCAAACTTCAGACGGGCCTGAACATGTACTGGCTTAAGCAGGGGACACGTCTGGCACTGCAGGATTTGAGTCCCTGGCGGCGTAGTGTGTTACTGATGGTAGGCTTTGTTACTTTGGTCCCAGCTCTCTGCAGGTCATTCACTAGGTCCCCGTGTGGTTCTGGGATTTTTGCTCACCGTTCTTGTGATCATTTTGACCCCACGGGTGAGATCTTGCGTGGAGCCCCAGATCGAGGAAGATTATCAGTGGTCTTGTATGTCTTCCATTTCCTAATAATTGCTCCCACAGTTGATTTCTTCAAACCAAGCTGCTTACCTATTGCAGATTCAGTCTTCCCAACCTGGTGCAGGTCTACAATTTTGTTTCTGGTGTCCTTTGACAGCTCTTTGGTCTTGGCCATAGTGGAGTTTGGAGTGTGACTGTTTGAGGTTGTGGACAGGTGTCTTTTATACTGATAACAAGTTCAAACAGGTGCCATTAATACAGGTAACGAGTGGAGGACAGAGGAGCCTCTTAAAGAAGAAGTTACAGGTCTGTGAGAGCCAGAAATCTTGCTTGTTTGTATGTGACCAAATACTTATTTTCCACCATAATTTGCAAATAAATTCATTAAAAATCCTACAATGTGATTTTCTGGATTTGTTTTCCTCATTTTGTCCGTCATAGTTGAAGTGTACCTATGATGAGTGTACCTAATTACAGGCCTCTCTCATCTTTTTAAGTGAGAGAACTTGCACAATTGGTGGCTGACTAAATACTTTTTTGCCCCACTGTATGTGAGATATATATATATATAAGTACAACACTAGTAGTACTACTAGTAGCACAGGAGGCTGCTGAGGGGAGGACGGCTCATAGTAATGGCCGGAACAGAGCTAATGTAATTGAATCAAACCATGTGTTTGTTGTGTTCAATACCATTTCACGCTCCAGCCATTAACACAAGCCCATCCTCCCCAATTAAGGTGCCACCAACCTCCTGTGACTAGTAGTAATAGTAGTAGTAGTAGTAGTAGCAGCAGCATGTGGTACATGATATAAAAGTGCTCAGAGCTTGCCTCAGTATAACGCACGCACACGCACACATGCACACAATTACATGAACCAGATGGTGAAGTGGCAGCATCGTGCTGGTGTCCTACTTTCAGCCGGTTAGTGCTCTCTCCCTCTCTCTCCTGAATAGCAGCTATGTTGGAACTTCCTGCTACTGGCTTCTCTAGAATTCAGACCCTCTTGTTGTAAACTGCAGTTTCACATTTGGAAGTCACTAGAAATGTTTAGTATAGCAGAAACTCCATACAGCAAGCGTGAGGCAATAGCATAGTGGTTACTCCTACCACCCCGTCCATTCAACAAGGGGAGAGGGACGAAGCTCCTTTGGAGTTGACAGCGTTGGACAGACAGACAGAGGATCCATCCTGCCTTACACCAAGGGCCTATCCTTCTCACCCTGAGCAAACACACAGCAAGTTTACATTTAATTCATCGTGCTTCTAATCTGGCTAGGTTCAAAGGGCTCGATCGGCATCTGGCTCTGTTCTCTCCAGTTACCCAGAGAGATGAAAGGGAGGCTTCCTCAGATAGATAGATAGCCCAGCTCTGTGCAGGGCTGGCCCAGATAAAAAAAAAAAAAAACATTCCGCTCTTTGGCACCCACATCGACAAAACATCCCACTACGGGTCCTGGTCAAAAATAGTGTACCACAAAGGAAATAGGGTGCCATTTGGGACGCAGACTTTGACACCCTCTGATCTTCCTGACGCTACAGCCCTCAGCTGAGCTCTGGATAGACGAAGAGGTTGTTGAGGTTGGAATGTTTCACCCAACTCCACATTTCCTACCACTACTAGCCTATAGCTTTAGCCAAACGCTAGTGCTGCCCTGCTGACAAATTAGGCCTAAATGTCTGAGGAAACTGGAAAGGCAGGCATGGTGGGGGGAGAAATGTTTGACCCCCTCCCTTGGTGAGGCAGTGGGGTCACACTTACTAGAGCACGGAGGAGACACAGAGGGTTAAGTTTCGTTTCGTCGACCCCCTTAAAATAAAATCTCAGTCTTCAGATCTGTTTTTATCATTAATCAACCTCCTCCCTGACACAACACAGCCTGTTTCCATCTCCTTTCACCCCATCGCCAAACACTGTCTGTCTTAAAGATAAATTACAGATACAGAGGTCGGTGAAAGGGCCAACCAACAGTTCCACTCTTTAGTTCCAACAGCTCAGAATAAGAAAAAAAACACCCACCACAAACAACAACATTAGCGTATAATGGGCTTAACCAAAGCTAGTGGGTATGGGGTGGGGGTGTTGACTGTTGGTAGTGTCCAACCCTGAAAGGCACAAAACTTCTGACTTCTCATTTTATCCATTGTTAACAAGCCATAACTTTATGGTTTAGGCTCCTTTCTTTTTTTTACAGAATTTTGGATTATCAAGCCCACTAATCCGGGCTTCTAATGCTTCCTGGTTTTGATGAAACCTGCCTTGAGGCCTCGTGCTCTTTGTTAGGCAGCAATCAAAGAATAGCCAAGTGCATTAAAAGCCGAGATATGCCTAAGGCCTCATTGAAGTTCACTGCAAAATGATCTACTTTACCAGTGCAAAGTGAATGCTGTTGATAGATTTGTCTTTAATGTTTATAAGGCGCAATGTACTAGTACTCTCTCTCCCTCCCTCATTTTTATACTAAAAAACACTGCCCCTCCACCACACACACACACACACACACAGCTGCTTAGGATTCTCATACATCATTAAACGAACATGCCACAATGTGTAAGAGAACAGAAATAGCCCAAGCCTCCTGCGGGGCAAACGCCTGTGAGTGCTGTGCCAGTAGAGGAGGGGAGGGTCTAGTAGGGTAGGGGAGGGTCTAGTAGAGGAGGGTCTAGTAGGGAAGGGGAGGGTATAGTAGGAGAGGGTATAGTAGGAGAGGGTCTAGTAAGGGAGGGGACGGTCTAGTAGTGGAGGGGAGGGTCTAGTAGGGAAGGGGAGGGTCTACTAGGAGAGAGGCAGGGTCTAGTAGGGGAGGGTAGGGTCTAGCAGGGGAGGGGAAGGTCTAGTACGAGAGAGGCAGGGTCTAGTAGGAGAGAGGCAGGGTCTAGTAGGAGAGGGTCTAGTAGGGGATGGGAGGGTCTAGTAGGGGAGGGAAGAGTCTAGAAGGAGAGGGGAGGGTCTAGTAGGGGAGGGTCTAGTAGGGGAAGGGAGGGTCTAGTAGGGAGGGTCTAGTAGGGATGGGAGGGTCTAGTAGGGAGGGAAAGTCTAGTAGGGAGGGAGGGTCTAGTAGGGGAGGCTCTAGTTGGAGAGGGTCTAGTAGGGGAGAGGAGGGTCTAGTAGGGAGGGAGGGTCTAGTAGGGAGGGTCTAGTAGGGGAGGGTCTAGTAGGGAGGGTCTAGTAGGGAGGGAGGGTCTAGTAGGGAGGGAGGGTCTAGTAGGGAGGGAGGGTCTAGTAGGGAGGGAAGGTCTAGTAGGGGAGGGAGGGTCTAGTAGGGGAGGCTCTAGTAGGGGAAGGGAGGGTCTAGTAGGAGAGAGGCAGGGTCTAGTAGGGGAGGGTCTAGTAGGGGATGGGAGGGTCTAGTAGGGGAGGGTCTAGAAGGAGAGGGGAGGGTCTAGTAGGGGAGGGTCTAGTAGGGGATGGGAGGGTCTAGTAGGGGAGGGTCTAGTAGGGGAGGGTCTAGTAGGGGAGGGTCTAGTAGGGGAGGGTCTAGTAGGGGATGGGAGGGTCTAGTAGGGGAGGGTAAGAATGATGATGCTGTGTGGTGATTGGCATCCTGGGACAGAGAGGAGAGGGGGCGTGTTTGATCAGCAGTGTGTGAGAACGAGAGAGTTGCAGGGAGGGGGTGGAGCGTTGAATCAGATAGCCAGGCAGAGAGGGAGCCACGAGGCAGGGTTAACAAGTTCACACAATCCCTGCATGAAGTTAGCTAGGGATGAGTGAGTGACAGTGAGTGAGTGAGTGAGTGACAGTGAGTGAGTGAGAGTTCCTGTGATTCCTCACTGCACTGGGTGGGGACTGTGACAGTCCACGTGTCAGGGACAGATGATGGGTGCCAGACTAGAGGCCAAATGATGTCAGACAAGAGGCCAGATGATGTCAGACTAGAGGCCAGATGTCAGACTAGAGGACCGCAGGATAGAACACAAGTACCAAATCATACTGTGCAGCTTATCAACTGTTTCTTTCATCTACTGTAAACATAAGCACAAAGGCACATGGGGTCAGCTTGGTTATGGCTTCAATTGTTCTCATTTCACCCATAGTTATTACTACTATAAAAAAGAGGGCCTTGATACAAATAAATAAAATGCATATAATTTCATATAGAGCCAATACCATTCACTAGGGATCACATGGATCAAATTTGCCTAGGCTACATGTTTTGGACATGGTACCATTTTTATCAAATTATATAATATAAATAACTATTATACCTTCTTTATTGAGGAAAAATATACTTACTACTACTGTGATATGTGGTTGTCTCACCTAGCTATCTTAAGATGAATGCACTGACTGTAAGTCATTCTGGATAAGAGCATCTGCTAAATTACTTAAATGTAAATGTAAAAATGTAGATAATACAAGTTACACAATGGCTTTGTTTGAGGCGATAAGCCTCACAAGGTCACCAAAGTCAAGCTGTTCACATACTGACCCTTCATCCTTGACACAGCTGCCATAGTAACATTACCACTTCCTGATAATGAAAATGCAGAAACCCTCCCAATGCATTAACTGATTGATGCAGGCAGTCTAGCCAGCCAGCAGGTTCAGCAGAATAGCAGCTCAGAGAGGAAGCAGCAAGTCTTCCTGTAAATTTGAAGTAGAAATAGTAGAGCTTAGCAGCAGGCGGGTGGCAGGCGGACACGTGGCGACATGAGAAAAAAAGAAAGAAAGAAAGAAAGAAAGAAAGAAAGAAAGAAAGAAAGAAAGAAAGAAAGAAAGAAAGAAAAGAAAGAAAGAAAGAAAGAAAGAAAGAAAGAAAGAAAGAAAGAAAGAAAGAAAGAAAGAAAGAAAGAAAGAAAGAAAGAAAAGAAAGAAAGAAAGAAAGAAAGAAAGAAAGAAAGAAAGAAAGAAAGAAAGAAAGAAAGAAAGAAAGAAAGAAAGAAAGAAAGAAAGAAAGAAAGAAAGAAAGAAAGAAAGAAAGAAAGAAAGAGAGAGAGAGAGAGAGAGAGAGAGAGAGAGAGAGAGAGAGAGAGAGAGAGAGAGAGAGAGAGAAAGAAAGAAAGAAAGAAAGAAAGAGAGAGAGAGAGAGAGAGAGAGAGAGAGAGAGAGAGAGAGAGACCTGACGAAATCCCCAGCCATAACAAAGAGCAGGGGCTTACCTGGGCTGGCTGTGGCCCAGTCAGTCTAGCCTGGTCTGGACTGACAGAGGGGAAGGAGGGGAGCGCTGTGCTCTTCCACTGGGCAGCACACACACAGCACCTTGCAGAGGAGAGGTGTGAAGGCCAGGCTTACAGCAGAGCTGTGTGCTATTGCATGTACAGGACACTGTGTGGACTTAAAAGTAAGGCCATGGGGCTTCAACGCTGCTTATCTTGAAACCTGGAAACCCAAAGTGCCTCCGTGGCATCCATTAAGTTCAACACAGATAAAACACGATACCAGCTCAATTTACAAATGGTGGAAGTCCAGGAGCGATAAATCAAAATGACTTTTACTCCCCCATCCTAGTGGCCCTAGTGGTATGATTTATGACATGAGAGCAGCTTGCAGGTTGACAGTCAGACAACGGGGTAAAAAGTTCAGAGTGTGTGTGCGCACGGGGCAGGAAAACAGTGAGTGAATGACCACTACAGAGGATATGGGTAGGAACCTGACACAGTCATGTCTCTTAGGAGTTGTGTGAGGGACACATCTGAATGCTAGACACATCCGCAAGCCTCTGAAGGTCGAGAAAATATCAACCACTAGAGATGTCAGTAAAAGTCCAATGGTAACTGAGTGGACGCTTAAAATGACTTACAGCCGGCCGGGGACACACACATCCAAAGGGGGGCTGAGACGAGGGGGAGAGGAGGGTGAGACAAGGAGGAGAGGTGAGGTAGTCTGATGTGGGGGAGGGTCTGGGGAGAGGGCCAAGATTTCAACAGTTTACTGAAATGTGTCAGCGAGGAAAAAATATGAAACTCTAACCAACCTGGGATAATGGAAATGTGGGAGGGAAGGAGAGGGGTTTTGGTAAAACGTGCTGGGCCTGACTTGCTGAGTATCTCCAGCTAGTACTAACTTGGAGTCACAACCACTACAGGCAAAACAAAACTCTGAGCAGCCTGTTAGTGGCTTATCCAAATAACTTGGAGTCACAACCACTTGGGCTCTCTGAGGATCTCTGATCCAAGATAACATCTGATATCAAGAAATACTACTCTTTCAGGCCAACAACTTCAAATGTATACACAGTGTTTCATTTCTTATAATTTTTTGGGGAGGGGAATTGCTGAACCATTTATTTATTTTTGATAATATAATGTCAACTGATGATGTTTGATGAAATAAATAGTCTTTCAACTTACCCTATAACAAAAAGACAGAATAATTAGTATGCTTTAGGTGATATTTCTCTACAGACATTCTGTGCCATGAGATCTTCTCCCCGAGGGAATGTCAGTAAACACATAGTCTCTGTCAGGACGATAACCAAAACATCAAGTCAAGACATGCAGATGTCATTCAAACCTTTTAAAGAGATGCTTTTTCATTAATGATACCGTTGAGGTATTTTGACAAAACCAGTCTTTCAAAGAGGGTGGGGATTTGGTTTAGTTTCTTTAAATCCTTTGTTAGGCCTTAGCTATATTATTGGCATGGCTCCGTGACATTACAAGCTTATGTTTTAGAAAACAGCTAAAGGTATAGGCTATAGTTCAGGGGTCTCCAACCTTTTCTAGCATGAGAGCTACTTCAAAAAAGGAACATGTTGCAAGCTACTCTTTTTTGTAGCTTTCAAATAGGCACATTCTTCTTTTCTCCTCTTCCCTGCAAGTCTTCCCCAGGTCTTGGTGCACAAGAGATGTGTTTTCTGCCAATATACCTGGTAAAATAATAGTTAATAAACAGTATTTGGCATGACAGGCCCAATACATTTTTTTAAAAATAGAATTTTTTTACTCTCAATATTACAATTATTAATAGAGAAACAACTGAAGGCCTTCAGAGTGGCGCAGCGGTCTAAGGCACAGCATCGTTGGGTTAGCTGTGCCACTAGAGATCCTGGTTCGAGTCCAGGCTCGCAGCTGGCCGCGACCAGGAGACCCTTGGGGCGGTGCACAATAGGCCCAACGTCGTCCGGGTTAGGGGAGGGTTTGGCCGGCAGGGATGTGCTTGTCCCATCGCGCACTAGCGACTCCTGTGGTGGGCTTGGCGCAATACACGCTGACAAGGTCGCCAAGTATACAGTGTTTCCTCCAACACATTGGTGGGCTGGCTTCTGGGTTAAGCAAGCAGTGTGTCAAGAAGCAGTGCGGCTTGGTTGGGTTGTGTTTCGAAGGACGCACGGCTCTTGACCTTCGCCTCTCCCGAGTCCGCACGGGAGTTGCAGCGATGGGACAATTGGATACCATGAAATTGGGGGAAAAAGGGGGGTGGAAAATAATAAACAAAATAAACAATGGAAAAGGATGTTCTGAGTCCATGTCAATGCTTAAATCACATCAAAAGACCATTTTTTAGGTCTTGAGTGTAATTCCCCTTTAATTGTGCATCTAGCAAGAGAGGAATGCGTTGGTCTAGCAGTGTTTATGCTGTTACTGCAGCAGCACGTCATGGCAGCTTGTAAAACAATATGGCAACCCAATTGTTACAAATAATCCTAATTTAGTTCTGTCAGGTAAACCTACATGCAGTTAAGATTAACATTTAACTGAGAAGGTTTTTGGGGAAAGTCTTTCTCCCTACCCACAAGATGGTAATTATTAGCATTGCTAACTGGCGACCCTGCTGTAGCTCTACCTGTTGGAGACCCCTGCTGTAGCTCTACCTGTTGGAGACCCCTGCTGTAGCTCTCCCTGTTGGAGACCCCTGCTGTAGCTCTCTACCTGTTGGAGACCCCTGCTGTAGCTCTCTACCTGTTGGAGACCCCTGCTGTAGCTCTACCTGTTGGAGACCCCTGCTGTAGCTCTACCTGTTGGAGACCCCTGCTGTAGCTCTACCTGTTGGAGACCCCTGCTGTAGCTCTCTACCTGTTGGAGACCCCTGCTGTAGCTCTACCTGTTGGAGACCCCTGCTGTAGCTCTACCTGTTGGAGACCCCTGCTGTAGCTCTCTACCTGTTGGAGACCCCTGCTGTAGCTCTCTACCTGTTGGAGACCCCTGCTGTAGCTCTCTACCTGTTGGAGACCCCTGCTGTAGCTCTACCTGTTGGAGACCCCTGCTGTAGCTCTACCTGTTGGAGACCCCTGCTGTAGCTCTACCTGTTGGAGACCCCTGCTGTAGCTCTACCTGTTGGAGACCCCTGCTGTAGCTCTCTACCTGTTGGAGACCCCTGCTGTAGCTCTACACCTGTTGGAGACCCTGCTGTAGCTCTCTACCTGTTGGAGACCCCTGCTGTAGCTCTACCTGTTGGAGACCCCTGCTGTAGCTCTCTACCTGTTGGAGACCCCTGCTGTAGCTCTCTACCTGTTGGAGACCCTGCTGTAGCTCTCTACCTGTTGGAGACCCCTGCTGTAGCTCTACCTGTTGGAGACCCCTGCTGTAGCTCTACCTGTTGGAGACCCCTGCTGTAGCTCTCTACCTGTTGGAGACCCCTGCTGTAGCTCTCTACCTGTTGGAGACCCTGCTGTAGCTCTCTACCTGTTGGAGACCCCTGCTGTAGCTCTACCTGTTGGAGACCCCTGCTGTAGCTCTACACCTGTTGGAGACCCCTGCTGTAGCTCTACACCTGTTGGAGACCCCTGCTGTAGCTCTACACCTGTTGGAGACCCCTGCTGTAGCTCTACCTGTTGGAGACCCCTGCTGTAGCTCTCTACCTGTTGGAGACCCCTGCTGTAGCTCTCTACCTGTTGGAGACCCCTGCAGTAGCTCTCTACCTGTTGGAGACCCCTGCTGTAGCTCTACCTGTTGGAGACCCCTGCTGTAGCTCTACCTGTTGGAGACCCCTGCTGTAGCTCTACCTGTTGGAGACCCCTGCTGTAGCTCTACCTGTTGGAGACCCCTGCTGTAGCTCTACCTGTTGGAGACCCCTGTTGTAGCTCTACCTGTTGGAGACCCCTGTTGTAGCTCTACCTGTTGGAGACCCCTGTTGTAGCTCTACCTGTTGGAGACCCCTGTTGTAGCTCTACCTGTTGGAGACCCTGCTGTAGCTCTCTACCTGTTGGAGACGCCTGCTATAGCTCTACCTGTTGGAGACCCCTGCTGTAGCTCTACCTGTTGGAGACACCTGCTGTAGCTCTACCTGTTGGAGACCCCTGCTGTAGCTCTCTACCTGTTGGAGACCCCTGCTATAGCTCTCTATCTGTTGGAGACCCCTGCTATATGCTGTCACATGCCTTGTTGCTATTCAACAGGTTGTGACAGAAGGGCCTTAGGCTGGAGAGATTGTTGCTTTAGGGGGGCTTCCCCGTCATCTAGTTCTAATGCTGCTTCCCCGTCATCTAGTTCTAATGCTGCTTCCCCGTCATCTAGTTCTAATGCTGCTTCCCCGTCATCTAGTTCTAATGCTGCTTCCCCGTCATCTAGTTCTAATGCTGCTTCCCCGTCATCTAGTTCTAATGCTGCTTCCCCGTCATCTAGTTCTAATGCTGCTTCCCCGTCATCTAGTTCTAATGCTGCTTCCCGTCATCTAGTTCTGATGCTGCTTCCCGCCATCTAGTTCTAATGCTGCTTCCCGCCATCTAGTTCTAATGCTGCTTCCCGCCATCTAGTTCTAATGCTGCTTCCCGCCATCTAGTTCTAATGCTGCTTCCCCGCCATCTAGTTCTAATGCTGCTTCCCCGTCATCTAGTTCTAATGCTGCTTCCCCGTCATCTAGTTCTGATGCTGCTTCCCCGTCATCTAGTTCTGATGCTGTTTCCCCATCATCTACAGTTAATCTGCCAGAGCAGGGTTAGTGATGTCAGCATCTGGGATTCCAGAAGGTGACTGTTTATTTTTAGCTTGCACAATGTGTGTGCAGTGCACTGAGAGAGATTACATGTGCGAGTGTACGTGAGCGAGCGATTCAGTGAGCGAGTGAAAGTGAGAGAGGGAAATGGAGAGTGGGATAGAAAGAGAGAAATTCCACAGAGGTGCATACTAGATATTAAAAGGAAGAGAGGGATAGAGAAGGGAGGGACAGAGGGAGGAATGGTGACACATCATATAATTTGTAGGTCAGTCTTTTACAAATTCATGTACCATTCTCATCTGTCCATCCAACAATAATATTGGTTTCAGAGAAAGGAGACTAATATATCATTTGGTGGGTGCTTATATTTGTCCTATTTCACACATGTAAAAGTGTGTTTACAGTGAATTGGGAAAGTAATCAGACCCCTTCCCTTTTTCCACATTTTGTTAAGTTACAGCCTTATTCTAATATTATTATTATTTTTTCAATGTACACACACATAACACATTTCAATGTACACACGCTGTAACTTAACAAAATGTGGAAAAGGGGAAGGGGTCTGATTACTTTCCCAATGCACTGTAAACACACCTTTACATGTGTGAAATAGGATATATATATATATATATATATATATATATTTTTTTTTCTCTCATCAAATCACACACACACAATACCCCATAATGACAAAGAGAAAACAGTCTTTTTGCAAATGTATATGTTTTTTAACAGAAATAACTTATTTACATAAGTATTCAGACCCTTTGCTATGCTACTCGAAATTGAGCTCAGGTGCATCCTATTTCTATTGATCATCCTTGAGATGTTTCTACAACTTGATTGGAGTCCACCTGTGGTAAATTAAATTAATTGGAAAGGCAAACACCTGTCTATATAAGGTCCTACAGTTGACAGTGCATGCCAGAACAAAAACCAAGCTATGAGGTCAAAGGAATTTTCTGTAAAGCTCAGAGACAGGATTGTGTCGAGGGCACAGATCTGGGGAAGGGTACCAAAACATTTCTGCAGCATTGAAGTCCCCCAAGAACACAGTGGCCTTCCTAGAAGAATCTTCCTAGAACTGGCCGCCTGGCTAAACTGAGCAAGAGACTGGAAAACCTTCCAGAAGGACAACCATCTCTGCAGCACTCCACCAATCAGGCCTTTATGGTAGACTGGCCAGACAGAAGCCACTCCTCAGTAATAGGCATGACAGCCCGCTTGGAGTTTGCCAAAAAGGCACCTAAAGGACTCTCAGACCATGAGAAACAAGATTCTCTGGTCTGATGGAACCAAGATTGAACTCTTGGCCTGAATGCCAAGCGTCACATCTGGAGGAAAACTGTCACCATCCCTACAGTGAAGCATGGTGGTGGCAGCATCATGCTGTAGGGATGTTTTTCAGCTGCAGGTACTGGGAGACTAGTCAGGATCGAGGGAAAGATGAACAGAGCAAAGTACAGAGAGATCCTTGATGAAAACCTGCTCTATAGCGCTCAGGACCTCGAAGGTTCACCTTCCAACAGGACAACGACACTAAGCACACAGCCAAGACAAGGCAGGAGTGGCTTCGGGACAAGTCTCTGAATGTCCTTGAGTGGCCCAGCCAGAGCCCAGACTTGAACCCGATCTAACATCTCTGGAGAAACCTAAAAATAGCTGTGCAGTAACGTTCCCCATCCAAACTGACAGAGCTTGAGATGATCTGTAGAGAAGAATGGGAGAAACTCCCCAAATACAGGTGTGCCAAGCTTGTAGCATCCTACCCAAAAAGACGACGCTATAATCGCTGCCAAAGGTGCTTCAACAAAGTACTGAGTAAAGGTGATGTGGTATTTATGTTGTTTTTTTTACTACATTTGTTAATATTTAAAAAAATTATGGGGTATTGTGTGTTGATTGCTGAAAAAAACAAAACGATTTAATCAATTTTAGAATAAGGCTGTAACAAAATGGGGAAAACTCTCCCTGAGACGGCCTCGGACAGTAGGGTCCAAGCCAGGGTCAGCCATTATCAACGGCAACGTTGGAGCAATTAGGGTTAAGTGCCTTGCTCAAGGGCAAATGGACATATTTTTTTCCTTGTCAGCTCGGGGATTCGTATTAGCAACCTTTGGGTTACTGGACGAACACTCTAACCGCTTGGCTATCTGCTGGCTTTCATATCTAGCAGAGTACTGCGGGTTGATTCTTCTCTCCAAGTTGAATAAATGTCAAAACAATGTAATGACTAAAACAGGAGCTTGGGAACATTACCCATCCTAAAGCGGTATCATATCACCCTATCTTTCTTGTTTCTCGGACTACATGTAGTGGATTTCCTTTGGCAGACATCAACGTTACACACTAAGGATTGGGAGGCATTTACTTGCCAAGTGCTCTTAAAAGCTCTCCCCACAATCAGAAGTTTACTTTACAAAACCATGAGGAAAGAGGAGGCTTAAAACCATGAGGAAAGAGAAGCTTAAAACCATGAGGAAAGAGAAGCTTAAAACCATGAGGAAAGAGAAGCTTAAAACCATGAGGAAAGAGGAGGCTTAAAACCATGAGGAAAGAGAAGCTTAAAACCATGAGGAAAGAGAAGCTTAAAACCATGAGGAAAGAGGAGGCTTAAAACCATGGGGAAAGAGAAGCTTAAAACCATGGGGAAAGAGAAGCTTAAAACCATGAGGAAAGAGGAGGCTTAAAACCATGAGGAAAGAGAAGCTTAAAACCATGAGGAAAGAGGAGGCTTAAAACCATGAGGAAAGAGGAGGCTTAAAACCATGGGGAAAGAGAAGCTTAAAACCATGAGGAAAGAGGAGGCTTAAAACCATGGGGAAAGAGGAGGCTTAAAACCATGAGGAAAGAGGAGGCTTAAAAGACAGGCAGCTTTTCCTTTGAGGTTCTCTTCAACACTAGACACAGAAGAGGGGAGGCTATTATAGCGGCAAAGGGGGGACCAACTCCGTATTAATACCCATAATTTTTTAATGAGATGTTCGACTAGCAGGTGTCCACATACTTTTGGTCATGTAGTGTATGTCTGCCACATACACCCACAGAGACAGACACACGCAACACACAATTTCACTAATGGATTTGGGACAACATCCAAAAACGCCACATAGTCTTTCTGTACAATGCAATGTTGAATGATAGCCAGGTGAGATAGAGTTTTTCGAAGTTCCTTCCTAACTTCCTCAGTCTTCGGGTTCATGTTCTGATTTTCCCCTTCAAGCTGAATTCAGCTGACACACAATAAAAGCTTCGGATGTATTTCTGCCTGTGGGATTTTCATAGTTTTTGTAGCAATGGCAAATGCATTTACTTGAATTTTTTATGTTCTTTGCAGTGAAAGGCCAGGGTACAAGAAAATATTCATGCACCAAGCCAATCAACGGCCCAGGAATCTTTGAGCTTTGGGATGGAGAACCATGATACTATCAGAACCAGTTATTTTGTCCCCATGTAAAACCCATGAGAGAACTAATGACATTAGAGAACATTAAGACTGAGCACAAGGTCCAGCTTAGCTGCAGCTCCTGCTCTGGCCACTAAAGGCTACGTCCAAAAGGACACCCTATACCCTACATAGAGCAGTACTTCTGACCAGAGCCTTATGAGCCCTGGTCAAAAGCAGTGCACTATATAGGTAATAGGGAGCCATTTGGGACTAAGCCTCAAGCGGAGGGTGTTTATCTCTAAACAATGCCTGTGATTGTGACTGGACCTCTAATGCTGCTGCAGCCTGGGAGACAAGGTCCCCAGCAGGGTAAGGCCATAAGTCAGCTGCATACTACAATCCACTGGATTAATACCACCACTGATTCATATGATACCTTCATACGCCAAGGAATAGTTTAGGCATGGTTACTCTGCCAAATGGCTGAAATTCATATCTATGTTAATGTATTATTCATTTGTAGTGCCCTGTGTTTTGGTTAGTCATGTCACATGACCTGGATTTTGACCTTTATTTAAAGCTTTTTCTTCAAACTGTCCCCTTTTCTTTTCATGTAAAATGGTCCACCACCATCCTCAGACAATTGCCTTCAATTCTCATTTCTGGAAAAGGCTTAAAATAAAAGGTTAAAATCCAGGTTATGGGACATGATTAACCAAAACACAGAGCCCTATTCATTTAATATGTGTGAATATTCTATTGTTATTGTTTACTTTGTCGAGTTGCATCATGTAGCTCAGCTGCCAGGATGTTGTATTGTGTAAGCCTATTCTTCCTATTTGAAAAGCTACTGTAGCTGCTGGCTCTCACACTGTCCACTGCTGACGCACACAGAAAACCCTCGACCAACAAAATTGAGCAAAAATGGCTCTGTCTCCCCGGTCATTTATTCTAATTTGAGGTCTTTTCCCTCCAATTCATATTCATTTCCAATAATGGCCATGTCATTTACCCTCTGACCCGCTGTGTTGCTAGGAAACTTGAAGAGGCCTTGAATCAATGCAAGTCTTGGCGGTCCTCGGCTCAGCCTCCATTCAGCCTTTCTCTATGGGCTCGTTCAGGCTGAAAATACTCAGCCTCTCCTTTTCTCTGCCTAAGCAAACGGATTGGAGACGTTCTCAGGCCCCTAACATGCATCCCAGCTCCATCGGTTTGTGTCAGCTCTGCTCCCCACATTAACAAGAAGTAATGAAATCAACCCTGAGGTTCGGCACGCTTAAAAAATTATTAGGATGGAGGAAACAAAACAGAACATCCTGGCACTGTGTGTTGTAGAGTGGCAATGCATTCTGGGGTTTGTGGTCAGCAGGGGGACTACATCTCCTGCTGAAAAGAAACGCGGGAGGTTGTCTTTTTCCTTTGATAAGCTACATGAACAAGGCCTACTGCTGAATATTAATCAGACAAGGCAAATAGGGCCCTCTCTCTTTCTCTTTCCATTATCAAAATGAGCGTGTTTAACAAACAATGAAACGTCATGATTAAAATAACCCTTGCATATTGTAGGCTATTTTGTCTCTGGCACAGGTGATTGCCTGCATATTAAATGCTGTTTCCCAAGCATGTTTAGCTGGTGTCATCTGACCCTGGTCCTGCCCGGTCCAATTTTTTTCTCATCAGCTAAGATTCAGACAAAGGCCTCTGCACCGTCTGATTCAACCTTAGATCTGATCAGCCTGCTGAATCATACCAACTAACTCAGCCATTTGACACAATGCTACCATTCCAGACTGATGTTCAGCCGTTACGATCTTCTTTACTATCATGAAAAATCATGGTGGTAAAAATATACAGTGATGTCATCATGTGGTATTATTGGGCCCATCTATAATAACAGAGACACATTGTAATTTGTAAAGCAAATAATAGGTTGACATTTTTCAAGACAAACAAGTACCCCTCCTGGAAAAATGTAAACTCCAACATCATCACACCTTACTACAGTACAAACAGCAACACACACACAGAGCGAGCCGTAGTAGCTAGCTCCATGTCGACGGAGCAGAGCAGAAACTGACAGACCCACCTGATGTTATGTAGCCCCGGGGGGACTGGCAGATATACTGAGGGGGGTAGTGTTTGTGGAGGCGGTAGTCCTTCTCGCTGCGGGACCGGGTGCGTTCCGAGGCCCGGTCCGAGAAATCCGAGCTGGGCCAGGCCCGACGCAGGGTGGTGCTCTGTGTCTTCTTCATGGGGAGGCAGGGAGGGAGGGAGGGCTAGGCTGACCTCCTGAGGGTTGTTGATACCCCCGTCCCCACATCTACCCTGAGGGAGGGCTACACCTCAGCCCAGGTCAGGCTGGAGACATGGAAGCAGGCAGCTAGAGCTAGGTCACTGGAATACTTTTACTCTCCCTCCTCTTCTATCCCGCAGTCTCTCTCCCTGCTACACACACACACACACACACACACACACACACACACTCAAGGCACGATCTCACAGACAAACCGTGGTAACGCTAGCTGCTTGGCTGAATGCTGTGGGAAGGTCTCCTTCCTTTTCCTTGAGTGATCCAAAAGCAGAGGCAGCATCCAGCGATGCATTACCTTCCTCCGTCTGCCATTAATCCAGGCTTCCAGCCTCCAGCTTCAGTGTGACCAGAGACAAACGAACACTGGGGGAATAGTGGGTTCCGGGTTGGGGGTAGTGGGGCAGCGTGAGAGACCCCAAAATCCAGACAATAGCTCAATTCAGTGCGGGAGGGAGGGCTTGGCTAACCACGAGCCGCGAACACAAAAGAGGCCAAACAGATGAGATCTGCAGCCAGGGGAGGGCTGTCCAGGGCCAGTGTCACTCACCGTCTCCCTGGACTCCCAGAGAAAAGGACGGGAAGCTCTGTGCCGTGCCGTGGGCCCTGCGCCAAGCCAAACAGCACATGAACAAACAAAACCCCAACCCTCCTCTCCTCTAATCAAAATCCAATCAGGGAAATCTATGAAGTCACAGTGCAACAAAAAAAAGGCTTCTTCATCAGTAGCAGGCGATCCCCTGTTAAAACTGCTCCATCCACAGCTCTCTCTCCTTCAGAAAGGGTGTGTAGTGAGCGAGCGGATCTATGCTCTGTCTGCGCGTGTGTGGATGGATGATGGAGGATGGGAGCTTGATACATGAGCGAGGATAAGAAAAACACACGGGCGCGCAGGAAGAAAACCACCCAGCCAGTGTGTATGAGCAGAAAGCAATGACTTTCTCCTTTCCTTTGTATTCCTGTTTTTCTCCTCCAACCGTCAGTGCGGCAGTCTCTCTCCCTCTCTCTTAAAGCAGTCTCTCGCTCTCCTTTACAGCTCTCTCTCTCTCGCGCTCTCTGCTGCTCGCTTGCCGGCTGTGTTGTTGTCCTGAATGTCTCCTCTGCTCACAGATCCGGCTGCTCTGGAAGAGGAGTGGGTAGGGGAGGGAGGGAGGGAGGGAGGGAGGGAGGGAGGGAGGGAGGGAGGGAGGGGAGCAGGAAGCCAGTCAGTCAGCCCCCTTGTCCCATGCCAATGGAGGAGCTGTCTTGCGTTAGACTCACTGATCCTGTCAGGCTTTGCATTTCAATGTTGAAACCCCCTTTAGGCTCCCACAGCCCCCCTGGCTCCCAGCCCAGCCTATGAGTGAAGAGCTGGATGGTTATTTACATACAAAGCTGTACAAATTATAGCAACTCTGCCTCAAGTCGTAAACTCTTACACCTCAGGAAAAGGAGAAAGAAAGCTCTTATCGGCTGCTCCTGCTAAAAGACACTGTCCTGCTGCTTTTGCTTTCTCTCCACTCGGTGAGCTCTCGTTCCCCCTGTTCTTCCTATCCTCCCTCCTCTGCTCAGGGTCATCCGCAGGGTCCCCACGATTTCCACTCACTCCTTAGGGTTCAGTCCGACAGCTGCAGTAGCAATTCCTCAGGAATGAGAGTTTGAGAGATAATTCCACAACAGCAAGAAGGCGGGGAGTGGAGTGGGCTGGCTGGAAGAATTGGAGCCTCTCTCTCGCCCTCGTTTCTCTCTACCCGTCTCTGTGAGCTTGATCAGTAACCTCTCGTCCTCAGGACGATGTGCGGTCTGGTCTCTCAGCGGTGGCGTTTGTCTCCATCCAGACAGAGACTCCAGCCAGCCCACCAGCTCAGAGTGAGAGCAGAACACATCTGCTCCACAAATTCTACGTACGCTCAAAATATAAATCAAGATGCACTAAAGTGCACTGTGTTAACCAATGTTCACATAAAGTCCAGGCAGGGCAAGGGGTATTTCAGTTAGCCTTGATTTCAGGATAGTCTGTGTTTCATTGAAATCCATCAAAGAGACAAGAGAAATGGTATGTTCCCCTCTGCGCTAGAGCTGGGCAATATATTGAATTAATTTGATTCATATGGATGAATGTCTGTTACGCGATATTCCAAATGCCTGTAAATATCGTGAATCGCCCATATGCTAGAAAACTATTCAGATATGATTTTTAAGCCATATCGCTCAGCCCTACTCTGAGCCAACCATTCATCTCGTTCTCTTGTTTTTCCAATAAGTATGAGGTCAGAGGTCACTGTTTGGGAATAAAGACACCTTCTCCACCATATTTTCTCTGTAGGAATGGCCCAGCTGGACAATGTGACTGACTTAGCCACAGCCAAAAGAACAGTCACAGATTAAAGGATCAATCTAAATACAGTGCGTTCAGAAAGTATTCACACCCCTTGACTTTTCCCCAAAAAGATCATCAAGGACAACAACCACCCGAGCCACCGCCTGTTCACCCCACTACCATCCAGAAGGCGAGGTCAGTACAGGTGCATCAAAGCTGGAATCGAGAGACTGAAAAACAGCTTCCATCTCAAGGCCATCAGACTGTTAAACAGCCATCACTAACAGAGTGGCTGCTGCCAACATATAGACTCAAATCTCTGGCCACTTAAATAAATGTAATAAAAAGGTATCACTAGTCACTTTAAATAACACCACTTTAATCATGTCTACACATCCTACATTACTCATCTCATATGTATTGACTCTATTCTATACCATCTACTGCATCTTGCCTATGCCGCACAGCCATCGCTCATCCATATATATTTATATGTTCATATTCATCCCATTCACATTTGTGTGTATTAGGTAGTCGTTGTGAATTTGTTAGATTACTTGTTAGATATTACTGCACTGTCGGAACTAGAAGCACAAGCATTTCTCTACACTCGCATTAACATCTGCTAACCATGTGTATGTGACCAATACAATTTGATCATTACGCGCAGCTGCGCTCATAGGACTCACCTGGACTCCTTCACGTGGTTGATTGCCCCTGTATATCTGTCTGTTCCTCGGTGGTGTTCCCTGTGTCCGCATTCATTGTTGTTATGTGTTCCTGTCCAGACACTGTTCCTGTTCTGTTTCATGTCCGTCAGTTATTAAACCTAACTCCCTGTCCCAGCTCCTCATCTCCTGCGTCAAATAAGAGACTTGATTGGGGAAAGAAACACGTGCAATGGACATTAGACCAGTGGAAATGTGTCCTTTGGTCTGGAGTCCAAATTGGAGATTTTGGTTCCAACCGCCGTGTCTTGTTCTAGGTGAACGGATGATCTCTGCATGTGTGGTTCCCACTGTGAAACATGGAGGAGGAGGTGTGATGGTGTGGGGGTGCTTTGCTGGTGACACTGTCTGATTTATTTTTGAATACAAGGCACATGTAACCAGCATGCGTGTGCCTTCTGCAGTGATGCCCCATCCCATCTGGTTTGCCTTTAGTGGGACTATCATTTGTTTTTCAACAGGACAATGACCCAACACACCTCCAGGCTGTGTAAGGGCTATTTTACCAAGAAGGAGAGTGATGGAGTGCTGCATCAGATGACCTGGCCTCCACAATCCCCAGACCTCAACCCAATTGAGATGGTTCGGGAAGAGTTGGAACACAGAGTGAAGGAAAAGCAGCCAACAAGTGCCCAGCATTCGTGGGAACTCCTTCAAGACTGTCAGAAAAGCATTCCAGGTGAAGCTAGTTGAGACAATGCCAAGAGTGTGCAAAGCTGTCATCAAGGCAAAGGGTGGCTATTTGAAGAATCTCATATACAAAAGATACTTTTGTTTAACACTTTTTTGGTTACTACATGATTCCATATGTGTTATTTCATAGTTTTCATGTCTTCACTATTATTCTACAATGTAGACAATAGTAAACATAAAGAAAAACCTTTGAATGAGTAGGTGTTCTAAAACTTTTGACCGGTAGTGTAAATCGACTTGAAAATCTATGGCAAGACTTGAAAATAGCTTAGTATTTATTGATCAACAACCAACTTGATAGAGCTTGAAGATTTTGGAAAGGAATAATGGGCAAATGTTGCACAATCTAGGTGTGCAAAGCTCTTAGAGACTCGCTGCCAAAATATGAATCTAACATGTATTGACTCTGGGGGTTGAATACTTATCTAGTCAAGTTATATTAGTGTTTCATTTTTCATAATTGTTTTTCAAAATGTTAGAATTTTTCTTCCACTTTGACAGAGTATTTTGTTTAGATTGACAAAAAAATGACAATTAAATTCATGTTAATCCACTTTACGTGGAACAAGTAAAGGGGTGTGAATACTTTCTGAAGGCACTGTAGCCTATATAAAATCAAAACATAAGCCAGTAAATTGCAAAAAAACCACTGAAATTCAAGACTGTTGCTACAAAAATAACAGTACATGTTAGCTAGTGCCGACAGATTTTTCACTTTTCATATGAACAGAAAACTTCGAGCCGCTAGGCAACTCCCGTTTCTCCCGTTCCATCCTCAAGAGTTATAGGCCAACTCTGACTCTGAGCTGATGCTAAGCAGACGTGGTTTTAAATTACATTTCCTTGTAATGAGACACTATAGAGCCCCAGAGGGATAAATCTCATGATAAAACCTGTCTAAGCCTAAGGTCAATGTCATTCACCCTCAGCTTCCCCAACACTGCAGCCTTACACAACAATTAGTATTCTGAAAGGATGGGCCAGTTCGAAATAACTGCGTGGGTTTTCAACCACTCACCAAGCCAAGAGGAACATCAACCCACTCATTTAATAAATGTAGTTATCCTTGTTGAAGTCATTGTATCCATATTGGGGTGGTGGGGTTGGGGTTAGGGATGAGCATTTGAAATGTTTTGACTGTTCGATAGGCTTGGGCGATATTTCCCGGGAGGAGTGGGTGCGTGCTACGCAACTGCTTAGAACTATAAGTATAAATGATAACCAGCTCAGGGCTCCAGTTATGAATGTGGTTTGCTAACTTGCTAGCTATGCCGCTGGATGTCAAGATCAAGCTTCTTGGTTACAGCAGAGACATTCAATCCCCTCCTGGATCAAGATCCCTGTTGCCTAAATAGTTTTGATAAAGAAAATATACCTGTTCTGTCCACATTCGGCAATACCGTATACCCCGGTATGGTACAAAAAATCTAGATACCGCCCAACCACATTCCCCCGAATACTTGACTACAAAATGTATTTATTTATCTACAATATGCCAACAATGCCAAATGTATCATAACCACTACAGATAACAAATCCTAATTGCTAAATTGCCCCATACACACGCATATACATACATACATACATACATACACACATACATACATACATACACACATATATATACAGTGAGGGAAAAAAGTATTTGATCCCCTGCTGATTTTGTACATTTGCCCACTGACAAAGAAATGATCAGTCTATAATTTTCATGGTAGGTTTATTTGAACAGTGAGAGACAGAATAACAACAAAAAAAATCCAGAAAAACACATGTGAATAATGTTATAAATTGATTTGCATTTTAATGAGGGAAATAAGTATTTGACCCCTCTGCAAAACATGACTTAGTACTTGGTGGCAAAACCCTTGTTAGCAATCACAGAGGTCAGATGTTTCTTGTAGTTGGCCACCAGGTTAGCACACATCTCACGAGGGATTTTGTCCCACTCCTCTTTGCAAATCTTCTCCAAGTCATTAAGGTTTCGAGGCTGACGTTTGGCAACTCGAACCTTCAGCTCCCTCCACAGATTTTCTATGGGATTAAGGTCCACTCCTTTGTTGCCTTGGCTGTGTGTTTTGGGTCATTGTCATGCTGGAATACCCATCCACGACCCATTTTCAATGCCCTGGCTGAGGTAAGGAGGTTCTCACCCAAGATTTGACGGTACATGGCCCGTCCATCGTCCCTTTGATGCGGTGAAGTTGTCCTGTCCCTTAGCAGAAAAACACCCCCAAAGCATAATGTTTCCACCTCCATGTTTGATGGTGGGGATGGTGTTCTTGGGGTCATAGGCAGCATTCCTCTTCTTCCAAACTCGGCGAGTTGAGTTGATGCCAAAGAGCTCCATTTTGGTCTCATCTGACCACAACACTTTCACCCAGTTGTCCTCTGAATCATTCAGATGTTCATTGGAAAACTTCAGACGGGCATGTATATGTGCTTTCTTGAGCAGGGGGACCTTGCAGGTGCTGCAGGATTTCAGTCCTTCACGGCGTAGTGTGTTACCAATTGTTTTCTTGGTGACTATAGTCCCAGCTGCCTTGAGATCATTGACAAGATCCTCCCGTGTAGTTCTGGGCTGATTCCTCACCGTTCTCATGATCATTGCAACTCCACAAGGTGAGATCTTGCATGGAGCCCCAGGCCGAGGGAGATTGACAGTTCTTTTGTGTTTCTTCCATTTGCGAATAATCGCACCAACTGTTGTCACCTTCTCACCAAGCTGCTTGGCGATGGTCTTGTAGCCAATTCCAGCCTTGTGTAGGTCTACAATCTTGTCCCTGACATCCTTGGAGAGCTCTTTGGACTTGGCCATGGTGGAGAGTTTGGAATCTGATTGATTGATTGCTTCTGTGGACAGGTGTCTTTTATACAGGTAACAAGCTGAGATTAGGAGCACTCCCTTTAAGAGTGTGCTCCTAATCTCAGCTCGTTGCCTGTATAAAAAACACCTGGGAGCCAGAAATCTTTCTGATTGAGAGGGGGTCAAATACTTATTTCCCTCATTAAAATGCAATTTATAACATTTTTCACATGCATTTTTCTGGATTTTTTTTGTTGTCTCTCACTGTTCAAATAAACCTACCATTAAAATTATAGACTGATCATTTCTTTGTCAGTGGGCAAACGTACAAAATCAGCAGGGGATCAAATACCTTTTTCCCCCACTGTATGTATGTATGTATGTATGTATGTATGTATGTATGTGTGTATATAAAAATAATGGAACACAATCTGTACTATCAACTGGTTATATTTCCAATGGAACACAATCTGTACTATCAACTGGTTATATTATATAATGGAACACAATCTGTACTATCAACTGGTTATATTATATGATGGAACACAATCTGTAATATCAACTGGTTATATTATATAATGGAACACAATCTGTACTATCAACTGGTTATATTATATGATGGAACACAATCTGTACTATCAACTGGTTATATTTCCAATGGAAGACAATCTGTAATATCAACTGGCTATATTATATAATGGAACACAATCTGTAATATCAACTGGTTATATTATATAATGGAACACAATCTGTACTATCAACTGGTTATATTTCCAATGGAACACAATCTGTAATATCAACTGGCTATATTATATAATGGAACACAATCTGTACTATCAACTGGTTATATTATATAATGGAACACAATATTAAATAATGGAACACAATCTGTACTATCAACTGGTTATATTATATAATGGAACACAATCTGTACTATCAACTGGTTATATTATATAATGGAACACAATCTGTACTATCAACTGGTTATAATATATAATGGAACACAATCTGTACTATCAACTGGTTATATTATATGATGGAACACAATCTGTACTATCAACTGGTTATATTATATAATGGAACACAATCTGTACTATCAACTGGTTATATTATATAATGGAACACAATCTGTACTATCAACTGGTTATATTATATAATGGAACACAATCTGTACTATCAACTGGTTATATTATATAATGGAACACAATCTGTACTATCAACTGGTTCTATTATATAATGGAACACAATCTGTACTATCAACTGGTTCTATTATATAATGGAACCCAATCTGTACTATCAACTGGTTATATTATATAATGGAACACAATCTGTACTATCAACTGGTTATATTATATGATGGAACACAATCTGTACTATCAACTGGTTATATTTCCAATGGAAGACAATCTGTAATATCAACTGGCTATATTATATAATGGAACACAATCTGTAATATCAACTGGTTATATTATATAATGGAACACAATCTGTACTATCAACTGGTTATATTTCCAATGGAACACAATCTGTAATATCAACTGGCTATATTATATAATGGAACACAATCTGTACTATCAACTGGTTATATTATATAATGGAACACAATATTAAATAATGGAACACAATCTGTACTATCAACTGGTTATATTATATAATGGAACACAATCTGTACTATCAACTGGTTATATTATATAATGGAACACAATCTGTACTATCAACTGGTTATAATATATAATGGAACACAATCTGTACTATCAACTGGTTATATTATATGATGGAACACAATCTGTACTATCAACTGGTTATATTATATAATGGAACACAATCTGTACTATCAACTGGTTATATTATATAATGGAACACAATCTGTACTATCAACTGGTTCTATTATATAATGGAACCCAATCTGTACTATCAACTGGTTCTATTATATAATGGAACCCAATCTGTACTATCAACTGGTTCTATTATATAATGGAACCCAATCTGTACTATCAACTGGTTCTATTATATAATGGAACCCAATCTGTACTATCAACTGGTTCTATTATATAATGGAACCCAATCTGTACTATCAACTGGTTCTATTATATAATGGAACCCAATCTGTACTATCAACTGGTTCTATTATATCGTGGAACAAAACCTTAAAAGGGCAGTGACCTCAGCAGTGGCGCTTGCTTGTAGAATCATATAGCTGTGCAATGGCATAGCCTTGTTTTGGTCATTTAGCAGACAAGACACTCTTATTTCCAGAGTCCTTATCACAGTCAAGACACCTATTTTACAGTAAAAAAAAGTGATGTAATATAAAAATGTCGTGCCTCGCATGTCGTGCCTCAACAGTTATTGTCAGAGTGATCACTTGAAACAGGGCTCAATTTGGCGAGGGTCAGAAACCAAAATCTGTCTTCCTTTTGATATACAGATGTTCGATTTAGTTTATTCTGCATGTTCTTTGGAATTCTCTAAATGGATGAACAATTCCACATTGAACACTGCATGGAGATGAATTACGGCCACTACATCTGCTTGGTGAGTAGGCCTATGCTTAATGATGAAAATACGCTCTGTCTTTATCAAACTATTGTTTTGCATATTTTCAATGTGGAACCTTGTCTATGTTTAGGGGGGTTATAGCCTCGGCTAAACAATTCTAAAACTGCCATTAGCAGTTCGCAAGGTAGACTAAGCAGAAAATAGACAGGGCACAATAAAAAATACAGCTCACTGTAACATTACTATATATATATATACAGAAAAGTAGATTTGGCTATTTCAGCCACACCCGTTGCTGACAGGTGTATAAAATCAGTAGAAAGGCCTTACTTAAGAACTCAGTGAGACTTTCAATGTGGCACTGTCATAGGATGCCACCTTTCCAACAAGTCAGTTCGTCAAATTTGTTATGCTATGTGAAGTGGAAACGTCTAGGAGCAACAACGGCTCGGCCACTAAGTAGTAGGCCACACAAGCTCAAAGAACGGGACCGCCGAGTGTTAAAGAGCGTAACAATCGTCCGTCCTCGGTTGCAACACTCACTACCGAGTCCCAAATTGCCTTTGGAAGCAACGTCAGTATAAGAACTGTTTGTCGGGAGCTTCATGAAATGCAGCTGCACACACGCCTAAGATCACCATGCGCAATGCCAAGCATCGGCTGGAGTGATGTAAAGCTCGCCGCCATTAGACTCTAGAGCAGTGGAAACACGTTCTCTGGAGTGATGAATCACGCTTCACCATCTGGCAGTCCGACAGACAAATTAGAGTTTGGCAGATGCCAGGTGAACTCTACCTGCCCGAATGCATAATGCCAACTGTAAAGTTTGTGGAGGAGGAATAATGATCTGGGGCTGTTTTTCATGGTTTGGGTTAGGCCCCTTAGTTCCAGTGAAGGGAAATCTTAACTCTACAGCATACAATGACATTCCAGACGATTCTGTGCTTCCAACTTTGTGGCAGGCCTTTTCATGACAATGCCCCCGTGCACAAAATGAGGTCCATACAGAAATGGTTTGTCGAGATCAGTGTGGAAGAACTTGACTGGCCTGCACAGAGCCTTGACCTCAACCCTATTGAACACCTTTGGGATGAATTGGAATGCTGACTGCGAGCCAGACGTAATAGCCCAACATCCGTGCCCAACCTCACTAATGATCTTGTGGCTGAATGGAAGCAAGTCCCCACAGCAATGTTCCAACATCTAGTGGAAAGCATTCCTAGAAGGGTGGAGGCTGTTATAGCAGCAAAGGGGGGGACCAACTCCATATTAATGCCCATGATTTTAAAATTAGATGTTCGACGAGCAGGTGTCTACATACTTTTGGTCATGTAGTGTACTTTCCAACCTCAAATCAACCAATCCATTTTGAATTGGTGATAACACTTTTGTCATTCGGCAAGGAATGTAGCTTGTGTATCCCATCAGATACGTTTTATAGGTATTTATTTTGGGCCTAACGGAAGCTTGTGTGCACACTCAGCACCCGTGTGTGGAGGGAGAGGTCAGGACGCAATTGAGTGAATGAGACACAGAGGGGAAAGGGGATTTAGGGAGAACAACAGTGTGATGCTTGGCTTGGCTTATTTTTTGTTGTGCAAATGGAACACTATAGTCAAGTAAGGCCTAATCAACGAGGGGCTGTGCTTCTTTGGAAAATAATGAACTAGTGGAAGGTGTGTTCCACAACGACTAACCTTCCAGGGAGTTGCTTTCTTTTCCAGAGAATACATTGAGCCCCGAGTTGACTATACCTTTCATACCATGGCTATAATTTAACACATTTTACCCTAGAAATGTGTTCATTTGCAGGTAGAAATGTGTTCGACAACATCCACTGAAATAGCTACAGTAGTTGCCTTGGTAACCAAACCGTCAGTCGTACCTTGCTATAACAAAAATCAAATTAAACAAGGCCAATGTTTTCAATTCGATTTTTGTTTTCAAAAGCAAATATAGAACATGTAAGAATGAACTATAGCCATTGAATTCTACTACGCTGATATACCATGCGTTATAGGGAAATAATAGACGCTCTTGAATGCCCTTCAAGCCAATCAGAATTTAGTATTCAACAATGCCATGGTATAAGGTAAATTAACATTGTCTTCAAGACCAAATTTAACTTCCCCTTCAGGCAGCCGCAAAGCACATTCCACAAAATAGTTTTACAGTATTTGATTTTTTTTTAAATCTCTGGACCAAGATTGAGCTTGGACGCTGGTTCGAGTCCTCGATTCCTCATACCCATCCCTAGTTGGGGCGGCTCTGTGGTGATCTCCCAGTCAGACCCCTGGGCCTCCGGAATTAGTTTGGGCTCATGTTACTGGGAGTGCTATGTCAGGCCTTTTAGTGATGACAGGCATGCACAGCCACACTGACCATGTGACCCCAGTAAGCAGCCAACAATACAGCCGCCGCAGCCCCCCTCTCACCCCATCATTCTTCTCCTTGGGGTCTTGGCGTGTTTGAGATATTCTGTCCCATCCCCCACCAACACCACCACCCCTCCATTCCCAGAGCCCGAGAAACCCTCCTGGGACAGACAGCCCCCCTCCTGCAGACTGCTCCCCATCACATAAACCTGGACCACTTTGGCCTTTATCAGTGGAATCTCATAGCATACATGACAGGGCTCCTAGAGGCGCAGCCAAACATGGTTTAATTTGTCAGCCATTCCCCCTCCACCCCCACCCCATCACCACAGCCCCCTCCACCCCATCACCACAGCCCCCTCCACCCCCTTCTATCGCCACAGCCCCCTCCACCCCCTCTCTATCACCACAGCCCTCCTCCACCCCCCCTCTCTATCACCACAGCCCTCCTCCACCCCCTCTCTATCGCCACAGCCCTCCTCCACCCCCTCTCTATCACCACAGCCCTCCTCCACCCCCTCTCTATCGCCACAGCCCTCCTCCACCCCATTCAACTCCCCTTTCTTTCACCACAGCCCCCTCCACCCCCACCTCTTATCGCTACAGCCCCCTCCACCCCCCTTTCTATCACCACAGCCTTCCTCCACCCCGTCTATCACCACAGCCCTCCTCCACCCCCTGTCTATCACCACAGCCCTCCTCCACCCCCTGTCTATCACCACAGCCCTCCTCCACCCCCTGTCTATCACCACAGCCTTCCTCCACCCCTGTCTATCACCACAGCCTTCCTCCACCCCTGTCTATCACCACAGCCCTCCTCCACCCCCTGTCTATCACCACAGCCCTCCTGGATTTAAGATTTTGCTGCTGCTGCTTTCCCATTTCCTAATTTGACCAATGTTCCATTTCCCAGCGCCAGAAAGAGCTCTGAAAATGGTGGCTAGCTACTCCACCAGCGAACCCCCCATACTATCCCTCATCCCCAACCAAGTCATTTTTAATGCAGCTCCAGCACTGTTTGGGTAATAAAATGATGTCATGCTCTCTGCATGCAGCCGTGCCATTAGCAGGCCCGGACCTGAGAGAGTGCAGGTCCCCCTCTCCTCGGCCTCTGACCCCGGTCAGGCAGAGAGCACTGTGGGAAGACCAGCTGGAATAACAGGGGGTTGTGTCCTCAGGGAGAGGACCTGAGTGGAAGCAGGGGTTTCAGGGGCACACAGGGAGCTCTGAGGAGAACCAACTCCCTCATGGTGCCCCATCCTACCTAGTAGGACCCAGCAGCCACCAGTGCCCTCCTCCTCCCATAGAGTAATTTTTACAAACAACATAATCACAACTTGGTGCTAGTTGAAATATACGCACACAAGCGGATCCAGACTGCAGCCAAGCCACGGCAGTGTGGGGACTATACAGTTGTGGCCAAAAGTTTTGAGAATGACACAAATATTAATTTCCACAAAGCTTGCTGCTTCAGTGTCTTTAGATATTTTTGTCAGATGTTACTATGGAATACTGAAGTATAATTACAAGCATTTCATAAGTGTCAAAGACTTTTATTAACAGTTACATGAAGTTGATGCAAAGAGTCAATATTTGCAGTGTCGACCATTGTTTTTCAAGACCTCTGCAATCCGCCCTGGCATGCTGTCAATTAACTTCTGGGCCACATCCTGACTTATGCAAGAATGGGCTGCCATCATCAATGCTTGGAGTTTGTCAGAATTTGTGGATTTTTGTTTGTCCACCCGCCTCTTGAGGATTGACCACAAGTTCTCAATGGGATTAAGGTCTGGGGAGTTTCCTGGCCATGGACCCAAAATATTGAAGTTTTGTTCCCCGAGCCACTTAGTTATCACTTTTGCCTTATAGCAAGGTGCTCCATCATGCTGGAAAAGGCATTGTTCATCACCAAACTGTTCCTGGATGGTTGGGAGAAGTTGCTCTCGGAGGATGTGTTGGTAACATTCTTTATTCATGGCTGTGTTCTTAGGCAAAATTGTGAGTGAGCCCACTCCCTTGGCTGAGAAGCAACCCCACACATGAATGGTCTCAGGATGCTTTACTGTTGGCATGACATAGGACTGATGGTAGCGCTCACCTTGTCTTCTCCGGACAAGCTTTTTTCCGGATGCCCCAAACAATCGGAAAGGGGATTCATCAGAGAAAATGACTTTACCCCAGTCCTCAGCAGTCCAATCCCTGTACCTTTTGCAGAATATCAGTCTGTCCCTGATGTTTTTCCTGGAGAGAAGTGGCTTCTTTGTTGCCCTTCTTGACACCAGGCCATCCTCCAAAATTATTTGCCTCACTGTGCATGCAGATGCACTCACGCCTGCCTGCTGCCATTCCTGAGCAAGCTCTGTACTGTTGGTGCCCCTATCCTGCAGCTGAATCAACTTTAGGAGACAGTCCTGGCGCTTGCTGGACTTTCTTGGGCGCCCTGAAGCCTTCTACACAACAACTGAACTGCTCTCCTTGAAGTTCTTGATGATCTGATAAATGATTGATTTAGGTGCAATCTTACTGGCAGCAATATCCTTGCCTGTGAAGCCCTTTTTGTGCAAACCAATGATGATGGCACGTGTTTCCTTGCAGGTAACCATGGTTGACAGAGGAAGAACAATGATTCCAAGCACCACCCTCCGTTTGAAGCTTCCAGTCTGTTAACGACTCAAATACCAGTGGGTCGCTAGCGGGGATCATCCCGACACTACTAGCGAAAACCTGTAGCGCCAGATTTAAAATCCGAAAATTGAATTATTAAACATCCAGCTATATACACAAGTGTTCCATACTCATCAAAAGCTCTGTTTCTAGGCAATATCACAGCGTTGTCAGATTTCAAAAAGGCTTTACGGCGAAAGCAGCACATTCATTTGTTTGAGGGGTAGCACCTCACATATTTTCCAATAGCCATGTATCGATTAGCAATCATGGCACACACATAACACATTTCACAGCGAAAACAAAGTAATTACCTGTTGAAGAACTTCTGCTGAGGTCTTCCTAAGTGTCCAACGAAGACAATCCATGGTTCTTTTGTTAGAAAAAGTAACGTCTTTTATCCATAAATCCTCCATTTGGTTCATGCGTTATAATCAGAAACGACAGCCTCCATTACTCCTTTGAAACTCGGCGCCGACTGTTAAAATTATACCTATAAACTTGTCCAAAAACAATCAAACATAGTTTTAAATGTATCCTTAGGAACCCTTTTACGTATATGTACTATTATAAATCAGCCGGAATATAAACTGAACGCTAAAAACGATAAATAAGGCACAGCGCGCCTTCTCATGCACGCGCACTCTGAAGAGTTTTCATAACGTGGTCTCTCGTTGCCATGCTGTTTTTCAATGGCCGAAATTCCTTCAAGATGGAGTAAAACACCGTCTCGTGGTTGATGACATCATAAGGAAGCGACGTGCACTGCGTTCACATGCCTATATATGGTCATTTTGGATAGGGAGGGGCTCAAAAATGAGCAATGTGTCAAAATGACTTTTTTCAGGACAGAGATTCCTCAGGGTTTTGCCTGCCAAATGCGTTCTGATTGACCCACAGACAAATGGTTAACAGTTTTGGAAAATTCAGAGTGTTTCCTATCCAATGGTACTAAATATATGCATATCCCATTTTCTGGGCCTAAATGGGAGGCATTTTACTTTGGGCACGCCAGGCTCTCCAAAACAGTCAGTTTTTCTGCTGGAGCCGGTGAGGTTAATCGAACTCAATCAGCACGACAGATGTCAGCTGGTCCTTTTGTGGCAGGGCTGAAATGCAGTGGAAATGTTTTGGGGGGATTCAGTTCATTTGCATGGCAAAGTGGGACTTTGTAATTAATTGCAATTCATCTGATCACTCTTCATGACATTCGGGAGTATATGCAAATTGCCATCATACAAACTGGGGCAGCAGACTGAAAATTTGTGTCATTCTCAAAACTTTTGTCCACGACTATACATTACAGAACGGGCCTCCATGGCTCCTTGTACAACACACACAGGAGTCAGTCTGCTCTCTGTCCATTTCCATGGACCTAATAGATGACTGATGGATTCACAATATCTAATGCTTAAATGTCCATAGTCTATCCTTTCCCAATGATGGACGGTATATCTGCAATAAGATATATGACTGTAGGTCACAGAGAACATCTTTAAAGACAATAATGTACATTTAATCCCAAAGCTTTCCCTGCCTTCCAGATAATCCAATCCCTTTTTGATGCTTTGATCTCTGCCCTTTTCTTCCGCCCAATGGTCATCTGTGTGTAGCAGTTGCAAGAATCACAATGGTGACTGACTTTCTGATTTTTCTACCATTCCGGTTGAACAGTCTATTCAGTATCCTCTCCACAGTTCAGGGCCATTGTCCACTGGCCCAGGGACAAAAACATTGCCACGATTTCAGACAGAAATATTTCATCAGATTAAAGAGTCCCTCATTGGCTGTAAGTCTCCCAGACAGAGTAGGGAAGTGTCTGTATTGGATCGGAACAGTCTGAGGTTTGGAGCTCAACCATCCTGCCATTTGGGCAGCGGGGAAACTTTTTCTGTTCTCTAAGGAAAAAGTCAGCCAGAATTTAAAATAATATAACACAGTTTTTATGGAAATGTGGTGAAAACGTGCTAGCACTTAAATTCTGATTTACTCAGTTTCTAACAAGGCCTACTTCTAGCAATTTGGTAATGGTAATTAACCAATTGACATGATTAAATGTTTAGGGCCGTCCTCTCCTTCTAGAAGTGATGGAACACAAGTCGACCTGCCGTCCACACATGTGGAAAGACCTGGTCAAGAACAGCCAATCCCCGCCAGCCAATTGGCACATTAAGTGTCCGGTACACAACGCAATCGCTCTCCAATCAACTAAAATAACACAGCTATGACCCACTCAACTGCCTGTTTCCAAATGTGTGTGTGTGTGTTTGCACCCGAACAAAGAAAACACACAAATACCCCCAAAATCGAAGGATTCACACAACTCCTAAAGCACCCTGCAGCATCATTTAAAAAGGCATCCCCATGTGTGAAGGGGGTAGGATGAAAGCTCTTAATGAAAACCTGATGACTCTGTCATTCTATAGTCCACACAATGAGACAAAGTTTGTTGTAGCAGAGTTGAGCCCTTGCTGAATGGCTTGGATTATGTGCAAGCTATGGCTTGATCTAGCATGATAACTATTGGCCACCTTCCAATAACAACTCCAAGTGTTGCCAGTGATGTTATAACTTGAGACTCGCAAACCACAGCGATATTTACGGTTGTGGTGTTTATATTGGTTACATATAAACACAATGACAAAACATTTGAAAGGCCATTGGAAAATACACTCAGCCCTTGTTCTATTTCAGTTGCTCATCTGTAGGATTCCCTGCTCAGCTCAGCACAAGTAAGCATTTCACGGCGCAAGTGACAAATACAATTTGATTTGATTTGAGCCGTGGTGAACTGTCTGTATTTTTTTTGTAAGGCAGCAGCAGCCTGGGCGGGCAGTTTTTTAGTCTGAGTTAATGTAGAAATCTCAGCCTGGAAATAAAGACAGTGCAATGAGTGAAATAGAGCAAGGAAGAGTGAAACAAACAGGGAGCTAGTCCGGAGACGACCCGGAACATTTCTACACATGTCCCCCTACCACAGGAAGCTAGTCCGGAGATGACCCAGAACATTTCTACACATGTCCCCCTGCCACAGGAAGCTAGTCCGGAGACGACCCAGAACATTTCTACACATGTCCCCCTGCCACAGGGAGCTAGTCTGGAGACGACCCACTGCTGTGCCATTGTGGATGGGGGTGGGTCTATCTGTGTGTGGATCCAGACCAATCAGCATGTGGGTCACATGGACCAGTCCTGTCCAAGGAAAAAAGTTACTGACAAGACTGTCACTATTTTTCTCTCGGTCTCTCCGAGATCCGGAAGCAAGGCAGTGCTGGTCCTATGGCCTGGTCCTATGGCCTGGTCCTATGGCCTGGTCCTATGGACTCCTAAGTACAGTTGTGATCCCTCTGTGTTCATCAAGACATGCTTATTCACTCTTCAATTACTTTCGATATGAATGGATTCTGTTATATTCCTTAATTCCTCATTGTAGCCAACGAAGAGGAAAGATAATTGGATAAGACAACAATATCAGCGGTAGCAACATGATTAAGTAGTATGTAGGTAAGAAATGTCATAAAAAGAGTTATAATTCTCAATGATGAGAAACATGCAAAAACTAAAGCAATGGCTACTAACACACAATATTGTCTTATAAACTCAGCAAAAAAGAAACGTCCTCTCACTGTCAACTGCGTTTATTTTCAGCAAACTTAACATGTGTAAAAATTTGTATGAACACAAGATTCAACAACTGAGACAAACTGAACAAGTTCCACAGAGATGTGACTAACAGAAATTGAATAATGTGTCCCTGAACAAAGGGGGGGGCAAAACCAAAAGTAACCGTCAGTATCTGGTGTGGCCACCAGCTGCATTAAGTACTGCAGTGCATCTCCTCCTCATGGACTGCACCAGATTTGCCAGTTCTTGCTGTGAGATGTTACCCCACTCTTCCACCAAGGCACCTGCAATTTCCCTGACATTTCTGAGGGGATTGGCCCCAGCCCTCACCCTCCGATCCGACAGGTCCCAGACGTGCTCAATGGGATTGAGATCCGGGCTCTTCGCTGGCCAACACTGACATTCCTGTCTTGCAGGAATTCACGCACAGAACGAGCAGTATGGCTGGTGGCACTGTCATGCTGGAGGGTCATGTCAGGATGAGCCTGCAGGAAGGTTACCACATGAGGGAGGAGGATGTCTTCTCTGTAACGCACAGCGTTGAGATTGCCTGCAATGACAACAAGCTCAGACCCTCCACCTCCAAATCGATCCCGCTCCAGAGTACAGGCCTCGATGTAACGCTCATTCCTTCGACGATAAACGCAAATCCGACCATCACCCCTGGTGAGACAAAACCGCGACTCGTCAGTGAAGAGCACTTTTGCCAGTCCTGTCTGGTCCAGCGACGGTGGGTTTGTGCCCGTAGGCGATGTTGTTGCCGGTGATGTCTGGTGAGGACCTGCCTTACAACAAGCCTACAAGCCCTCAGTCCAGCCTCTCTCAGCCTATTGCGGACAGTCTGAGCACTGACAGAGGGATTGTGCGTTCCTGGTGTAACTCGGGCAGTTGTTGTTGCCATCCTGTTCCTGTCCCGCAGGTGTGCCGTTCGGATGTACCGATCCTGCGCAAGTGTTGTTACACATGATGCCACTGCGAGGACGATCAGCTGTCCGTCCTGTCTCCCTGTAGCGCTGTCTTAGCCGTCTCACAGTACGGACATTGCAATTTATTGCCCTGGCCACATCTGCAGTCCTCATGCCTCCTTGCAGCATGCCTAAGGCACGTTCACGCAGATGAGCAGGGACCCTGGGCATCTTTCTTTTGGTGTTTTTCAGAGTCAGTAGAAAGGCCTCTTTAGTGTCCTAAGTTTTCATAACTGTGACCTTAATTGCCTCCCGTCTGTAAGCTGTTAGTGTCTTAACGACCGTTCCACAGGTGCATGTTCATTAATTGTTTATGGTTCATTGAACAAGCATGGGAAACAGTGTTAAAACCTTTTACAATGAAGATCTGTGAAGATATTTGTTTTTTTTACGAATTATCTTTGAAAGACAGGGTCCTGAAAAATGGGATGTTTCTTTTTTTGCTGAGTTTACATTTAGCTATAAGCATGTTATATAATACATTATCTAACCCAATAGCCTATATACTATATCGTTAGAAGAGAAATTGGCTGTAGAGATTCTTTCCCCCTCTAAGCCTCCTCGCACATCAAAACACACCTCTCACTCTTTGTGCAACACAACGTTCACCACAATAACAACAGCAAGCCCTCAGAAACACTTTAGCTTCCCATTATGAAAAAGGAGAACTGCTTCATGCAATAACTCTCCCTGCGGCAAGCCATTCAGTAACACTAGCCCACATTACAATGTACACCACTGCTTTCTACACAACAATGTTTAGCTCCAAGGACGCCCCGCCCTCTCCAAATACTAGAGTGGTGCTTTCTGACTAGATGCTGTATTTTAGTGACCATTTTCAGGAACTGGGTCACACTTGTGGCAATATACAGGTAACTGCCAAAATAAAAGGAAACACATGAGTAAATGAGGGTTCTGGCGGCTCGGTTCTGGTGTGGGGTGCATTTTCCTGCCATGGTTTAAGTCCTCTCAACCCCTTGGAAGGCAAGGTAAACTAATCATTTCTATCCTGACAGGAATGGTCTCTTCCAGGATGACAATGCCCCATCCACAGGGCGTGAGTGGTCACTGACTGGTTTGATAAGCATGAAAACAATGTAAGCCATATGCCATGGCCGTCTCAGTCACCAGATATCAACCCAACTGAACACTTATGGGAGATTCTGGAATGGCGCCTGAGAGCGTTTTCCACCACCATCAACAAAACACCAAATTATGGAATTTCTCGTGGAATTATGGTGTCTCAACCATCCTAGAACTCCAGACACTGGTAGAATCTATGCCAAGGCGCATTGAAGCTGTTCTGGTGGCTCGTGGTGGTCCATCCACCGCCCTATTAAGACAATTTATGTTTGTGTTTCCTTTATTTTGGCAGTTACCTGTGCATTACCTTTTGCTTTAAAGGGGAAATCAGCAGTTGCTACATCCATTTTTGGACATATAAATTAATGATATGTACTCATTGATTCTTGAAAAATATAAATGCCTCATGAACTTAGTTCAAATGTCATACCCCATCAGAACCTGAAATAAGCTTTTTTTACCCAATATTTGTAAACAAAGTAAATGTAAACAAACATTAAACCTCAAAACATGGTTAAAACAATAATGTTGATATCATGGATAGTCAGTCCTTACATCCATAGCTCGGTCTATGAATTTGAGAGTGGTTACATTTCTCCAGCACCATCCCTCAACCTTTTACTGAAACAGGGCCTGGGAGTCACTTGTTATTGTTTCAACTACTAATTGCTGCTTTAAACTATCAGGAATTATTTGACAATTCAGAGAAAAAAATGTACAGAACAAATCTTTCTGGGAGAGGCTCAAAACCAATTAATTATGATCTTACAAGACAGAATCCCAAAAAACGTATTTTAGAATAATTTATTTAGGTCTACAGTGCATTCGTTAAGTTCAGACCCCTTCCCTGTTTCCAAATGTTGTTACGTTACAGCCTTATCCTAAAATTGATTGAATTATATTCAAGCTACACACAATACCCCATAAATGACAAAGCAAAAAAACTTGACATTTTTGCACATTTATTACAAATAAAAAAACAGAAATACCTTATTTACATAAGTATCCAGACCCTTTGCTATGTGACTAGAATTGAGCTCAGGTGCATCCTGTTTCCATTGATCATCCTTTCTACAACTTGATTGGAGTTCACCTGTGGTAAATTCAATTGACTGGAAATTATTTGGAAAGCCACACCCCTGTCTTTATAAGGTCCCACAGTTGACAGTGCATGTCAGAGCAAAAACAAAGCCATGAGGATGAATGAATTGTCCGTAGAGCTCCGAAACAGGATTGTGTCGAGGCACAGATCTGGGGATGGGTACCAAAAAATGTCTGCAGCATTAAAGGTCCCCAAGAACACAGTGGCCTCCACCCTTCTTAAATTGTTGCGGTGACTGTGTTACCGCCACACCGGCGGTCACAAGTCATGAAGGCAGTCAAATTCCATGTGACAGTTTAGTCACGGTAATTAGGCTTCTCCAAGCTTTTATGCTGCTGCTGGTCATTAGTAGCCTACCAAACTTGCTAACTGCCTGGTACTCAGCACTCTATAGTCCCTCAATATCACTCTGACATCAATGCTTATGTATAAAAAATCGAATTAAACACTTAAAGGGCAGTTGTTCAATATCTTCAATATGACCCTGGGAATTGGATAAGGACACACGCAGTTGTGTACCCGATGTGTCTGTCTTCACTTGTAGCCTGTGAGAAAGACCCGATCACGTGATGGAAAGCCATGTGAGTGAGAGGTGCTTCGGAACGGGCAGCATTTAGGGAGAAGGGCTGCAAAAGGCATAGACTTTTTTAGGGTGCATTATGGCCACAGACAGGGGATGCAGCCGGGAAGTTCGAGAAATTATCAAGTGCTTCTCAAATTGTGAATGAGAGACTGGCGAAATGTGTACACCCTACGCAAAAAACGAAGCAGAGCTCATGCCTTTCAAGCAACTTTTTTCAAATCATCATTAGAGTCGCATCATGCAGCCTTAAAATGTATTCAAAATCAAAACATATAGCCCAACGTTTGTAGAACAACTAAAGTTACATTAATTACTCTAAATTAAACATATAGGAATACCTATTCCTTTGTTAAGCGCTTAACACAGAATATCCTCATGTGTGCACTCCCTCAAAACGTTTGGAGAAAATATCCTTTCTATTTTATTCAGCTTTGTTCAATTGTTTTCTTCATACTATAAAATAATGCCATGGAATTCTAAGCAACTATTGTCTTCTAAATGAAGTAGTGTAGCCCACAGCCATTTGGCATAGCCAGATCAGGACAACTCAGAGTACGCTATTCTGTTCTTCTTCATTTCATGCTTCTTTAGACCTGTCTAAAATAAATAACAGATTTATTGTGAAAGTGTAGGCTGTATTACATGGATTTATTAGAATTTTTTAAATGTACATGTTCCAAAGATCTGCATCAGTGGCTTGTAGGCTACGTGTGGAAGCCAGGAGATGCTAAATGTCTTTATGTTCAATAACATACCGTGAGACCAATAGTTATTTGCTTGACAATCATCGGCTGACTAAATTTTGTGACCGCCATAGCCCGAGCCAGTGGTATGTCCCGTGTGGCTCAGTTGGTAGAGCATGGCACTTGCAACGCCAGGGTTGTGGGTTCGATTGGGGACCAGTACAAAAATATATAAAGTCACTACTGTAAGTTACTCTGGATAGGAGCATCTGCTAATTGACTAAAATGAAATTGTAGGTAGGCTAAGTTGATCCTGGTGTAATAAAGGCCTGTTTATTCAGCTGGTGCGCTATAAATGTTACAATGTGATTGGTAACTAATTGTAGGTAGAATGGATGTGCAGATTGATGAATTGATGAAATTGTTGTTACTGTCATGCAGCTGAGACTATAAGAAAACTAAATAAGGAAGCACCAGTGTCTCAGTCAATAAAGAAGTGGTCAGATGACTCAGATGCTAAGCTACAGGACTGTTTTGCTAGCACAGACTGGAATATGTTCCGGGATTCTTCCGATGGCATTGAGGAGTACACCACATAAGTCACTGGCTTCATCAATAAGTGCATCGATGATGTTATCCCCACAGTGACCGTACGTACATACCCTAACCAGAAGCCATGGATTACAGGCAACATCCGCACTGAGCTAAAGCGTAGAGCTGCCACTTTCAAGGAGCGGGACTCTAACCTGGACGCTTATAAGAAATGACACAAGCCTACCAGATGAGCTAAATTACTTCTATGCTTGCGTCGAGGCAAGCAACACTGAAGCATGCATGAGAGCATCAGCTGTTCCGGGCTACTATGTGATCAAGCTCACTGTAGCTGATGTAAGACCTTTAAACAGGTCAACATTCACAAGGCCAGAAGGATTACCAGGACGTGTACTCCAAGCATGCGCTGACCAACTGGCAAGTGTCTTCACTGACATTTTCAACCTGTCCCTGACTGAGTCTGTAATACCAACATGTTTCAAGCAGACCACCACAGTCCCTGTGCCCAAGAAAACTAAAGTAACCTGCCTAAATGACTACCGACCCCCAGCACTCACGTCTGTAGCCATGAAGTGCTTTGAAGGGCTGGTCATGGCTCACATCAACACCATTATCCCAGAAACCCTAGACCCACTCCAATTTGCATACCGCCCAAACAGATCCACAGATGATGCAATTTCTATTGCACTCCACACTGCCCTTTCCCACCTGGTCAAAAGGAACACCAACGTGAGAATGCTGTTCATTGACTGCAGCTCAGTGTCCAACACCATAGTGTCCTCAAAGCTCATCACTAAGCTAAGGACCCTAGGACTAAACACCTCCCTCTGCAACTGGACCTGGACTTCCTGTAAAAATACAAATATGAATAATATTATGCTCACTCAGCTGTGCCGCATAAGTAATAAAACAAATGATCTATTACCAGTGTGATCATACAACTAAAATGTGAAAATATAATTTCTAAATGATCTGAGAAGAAAAGCATTGGCAGGGCAAACCAGGCATAGCCAATACACAGTGATAATGTATTGGGCCAATAGCCTACTGCACAAACCTCATTGAAAACAGAACTGTTTAGAATGAGTTAATGTTGCATAGGCTTACGCTTTTTAAGTCATGTTTTTAAAAAATCTGAGCGGTAGATCTCAGCTTGCATTTTAAATCAGAAAGTGATGTTGAATCAGAAAGGGTCAGTGACCACTGGTACAGTATATTGTGTTTACACAAAGTAAAAGGTTCAGGTGCCATCTTTAGAACCCCCTTAAAACTATCCAATTAGACCAGAACACGTCAGTTTGAGTAGACTTAACCTGACAAGAGATCACAACAAGACTAAACATGCTCTTTGCAAAAAGCCAACAGGATGGGAACTGCCTGACAAATGTGTTGTAGGGAAGGTAACAAAGAGCCCCAAATGGTGTGTGTCCCTTTAGCCTACATCATTCTAGCCAGCTAGCAGAATCA